>OY365791.1:25957809-28457809 GCA_959347355.1 Napeogenes inachia
GCATATGGATATCGTTGTATTAGTGATTTATGACCATTTGGATTATTTCACAGATATAATATATGGTCATAAAAATTATCGGTTTATTTTATGTACAATTAAATTTGTTCTTAATATCGCCTGATCAATTCATGTATCTTTTATGTAACTAGCTATTTTTTTAATAATTTTATAATAACAAAAAATAATTAAAGATTTTACGAACAATTTAGTATGATTTATGGAGAAAATATCACAAGGTCACGATTTAGGAAATGATATTCGTTATCATGAGGATTTCAGCTGTCCGATTACATGTCACTTATAAAGTATATGTGTGTGTATTATTTATTTTTATACATTTTCTGAATTAATACGATGATTAATAGTCAGACTTCAGCCAACCATCACTAACAATATAATTATATTTAACCAAACTAAAACGTTTTTATTTTATTATTAATGCTTGTAAGCTAAAGTGTAATTCTGAAAAAAAAACATATCGTTAAAAAAATATATTTAGTAAAATAGTTTTCTTAAAAGGGTGAAACTCATGAAAATCTTTTTATGAATGTTAAAAAAGTATATTAAATGCGGTGTGTTATTTAAAATTAATCAATGTTAACTTATTTTTAAAACTTTTAATAACGATCTTTTTTACCTTTTTTCTTTTATATATTTTTTTGTTTTTTCTGTAGGAATTTTAATGTTGATGGCTTGTCATTCGAACGAGACGATCAATTTGATAATTTCGATGGGATGGCACAATAAAAAATTACTGTTAAATACATTAGCTATAAAGAATGGAATGAAGCTATAAATAATAAGAGATTAATAAAACGACTCTAAAACACCTTACAACACCTGCTGATAAAGAATTCTATTACAAAAAATTGTCATTTTATAAACGATTAGATACCACTTTATATTAGACAGTTGTAGTTTATATAGTACAGCTGATGTCTAATAATTAATTATACTATTGTTGCAGTATGTTTCCTAGATCATTCTATAAAACTATAATTCATTGATCATTGATACTATGCAACAAACTCTCCGCTCTCCTCGGCATCTTAGTTACCCTAAGATCGAACCCTCTCTGTCAAATCGAATATCATTTAATGAAATTCTTTTACGACAGTTGTCCCTTCAGTTCATTTAATATATTTTACTTTTCTCCCTCCTTGACTATTTTAAAGAAAATACATGAACTTCGATTTTTGTAGATATATAAACTAAAAGTCAATTTGTTTCCTTGATTCCCTTTTAAAACAAATTTGTCTCCAAAGGTTCTTCTTTTAAAATTTGCTAAAAAAGAACAACAGAAAGTCAGTGAGTGCACTGACAGCTCTCGTGACCCATCTACCCAGCGACTTTGGTTATATAACCTCCTCAATCTATCAGTAAGTATAACAAGCACCTTGATATACTCTGATAGTTTATCAGGAAACAGTGTACGAGCTATAGTCGGTGTTCCTTATCTAGTTATCTTATCACAACGTGATTAACCCACTTTACACAGTGTGTTTAAAACATTTGTTTTGAAATGTTTATTTGTTAAAGAATCACTCAAAACGGTTGTCTGTGTCAACTTTATGTATTTCCTGAAGACCGTCATTGCGCAATTTATCTGCATCTTGAATTCCTCAATTAAAAAGGGGATTTAATTTTTATCTTTCAAAACTTACCTGTTATATTTTATAAAGCATATATAAACTCTTTTGTTTTATTATTTATATATATTAATAATAAACACTTTATAAATCTTTACATTATATTTACACTGTATTTTGCATGTCATGTTTGCCGATTTATATGTAAACAACGTATGTAAGACATGTGTATGTAAACACATCCCCTTTCCATTCTTTTCAGGTTGACAAATTACCACACAAAAGTTCCCTGGAAAAGATCGCTTCTCAAAGATAAGGTCACCTATGTTTGTACGTAACGTTAAAATGTAAATAGTTTTAATATTTCTTTTTGATGTAGAATAAAACATATATTTTTTATTATGATTATTCTAGGGATAATCCCAAAATTGGCTTGGTTTTATTTAAGTAATAAGTAATAATAAATAATTCTCAGCAACCGCAGTCGAGCTAGCAACGCTTTCGTGACCTATATCTAAACATTCAATACATGTCCTGTTCAGGGTATTTACAGCGTAGATTTAGATTACACGTTTGCTTGAAACATTCTTACTTTATCAGCGAACAACTGGCGCCACAGTGTGACTTGCCACACGTGTCTGATATCAAGATCCAAGCTGTAATCATTTTAAATGCGAGGAAGTTGTTTGGGGAATCAAGCCTTTTTCTTGTAAATATAATACTGTTCTGTTTTTTTTGTTCTGTCTCAAGGTTTTCGTATATTCTGTCTTACTCTTAAATCCAAATAATTAAGATCTCAAGATTTGGTAAATTCATTTTGGAATTTCAACAAACCTTTAATAATATTAGCGAACCTTTAAAAATAAATATATAAGTTTTATATTTTTAATTTTTTAAAACTTTTTATTAATCTTATCACTAACATCGCTACATCGATGTATGAAGTAATCAAGTGTTTGTAATAGCGTTGTCCTTTTGTCATATTTATTTCTGGCTGCTTACTTTAATATTAATTATACAATCATAAATAATAATCTATTTGTTTTAATCATCGAATTAAGGTAATAAAAAATTACACATATTATTATAAGAATCCATTACAAACCGTTCATTATCTGTGACTTATCTCTAATCTGGTTCCAAAATCGCGGTAGTCCGGTGGAGCTACCAATAGTCTTTATCCATATGGCGCCACTGCGGCATTGACTGAACTAGATAACTGGTAAAAAGTATTCTTATCACTTAATTTGACGTAATTATATTTAGCAACATGGTACGATAAATATAATAATATAAATGTTATTTTTATATTAAATCTGGAATGTTATTGCTTATAATTCTTGATGTTATGTATTTAAAAATCATATTTACTCGTTGCCAGTAGGACTATAAAGATAACGGCGTGGGAAAATGCAATTGCGGATTACGTAACGAATAATATGAATAATAATAATGATATAACAAACATACAGACACCACTATTAAACGTTTTTATCAAAGAGAAACTTACCTCAATTTTTACATACTTTTTTTCGTAATTCTTTATGGGTTTAAAGTAATTATTTTGAGATTATCAATGTCAACTTTTCAAAAATTACATTAAAGTTTGTTATTATTACTAGATTTTATGAAGAAACAAATAGATGATCTGATTGGTGGTCACTGTCGACCATCAACTTCGCTTGCATAATAGTAGTTCTGTGTATTCTCAGCCTTGTTGAGACGGAGGTTTCAAAGTAACGAGAAGGGATCAAGAGAAGTGGAACATATACGATCCATATTAGTTAACTCTCGGCTCTCGTACTTACCAACTACATTAAACAAAGTTATAAAAGTTACTTTATACCGACAATCTATGAGAGAAACCTTTTTGATTTTATAGGAGGGTCCACGAACATCCGGGTTACCTGGTAGAAAGTGAACACTGACTTCTAAGGACTCTTGCTACACTTTTACTTCAACACTTTAGGGAGGAGTAGTTGCTTCTTGTATTGTTATCAGTGAAACGCAAAGATATCACCGATTTCCAAGATAGATAGAAGTTCCAAGAGTAACGTAGTATTATACCGTATTTTTTTAAGATATCGAAATTCCTCGAAGGAAAAGTTGATAAATGCACAAACAACAATTCATATACATATTTCCATGAAAAATAAATATGTCAATTTGATAAAGTAAATGCATTTCATGAAATATAAACAATCATGATAATTGGTAGATAACATATTTGAAACTAGTAAAAAAATTTTATATTTTATTCTATAACATAAAGCTATTTTCAACTGTAATAAAAAGATTTAAAAAATATTTATTACAGTTTTGTGCTACATATCGTGTGATAACGCAAAAATGCACACTTATGTACACACTATCAACAACTAATGTGTCGTTATTCCAAAGTGTACATAATTCAAATGAAAAGTAAACTTGACAAGTCGTATTTTTAATTTATGAATCAAAACGTAGACAGAATGTGATGCGTTGCAAGGCATCGCTTGTAAAAAAAAAAAGAAAAAAAATGGCCGTTTCCGGGCGCTAAACAAATTTTGCGACAGGCACGTGATTTGAATGTTGAGTGTGCTTGTGTATTACAATTACAGTACTAACTGCGCCCTGGGGCTTGCGGGCGGGGTGCGAACATTTATTTAAATTATATTTTGTTTTACCAACGCTTAAATGCATATATTTTTTATAGTTCATTTTAATTTTCAATAATTCTGCATGACATATATCAAAAATGTAAAATGTATATTCGTTTAATACAGACGTATCGCATATAGCGACATTAGAAGTGCGATGTGTAGTACAGAGAACAATGCTTGATCATATATTCATCAAAGATGTACGGATTTCCTCTGATCCCCGCCCGCAGCGCCTTGTTTACCAATTAGGATAAAAGTATTATATTGATGCGCTTTTGCGAATGTTTGTGCAATGTCGTCATTTGTTACTAATTTGATGTTATGTTACATATAAACTAGATATCATATCATAGGCGAGGAATCAATTCTTAGATCGGACAAAATGATAAATATAATAGAATTAATAGATCCAATTCGTTCATAATTAATTGCCTTGCAGATTACTTTCAATAGAAAATATATTATTATTGCCATTGAAAGTGATCAAAAACAGGTTTGAAACTATTACTAGAAAATGAAACTATTAGTAGGAATTTGTTGTAATAAATAATTAAATTCGAACGAGAACCAAACAAAAACCAATTGAATTTATTGACATATTGTTAATTATGTTGTTTCCACGTCATTAAGTATAACAGCTAAATAATTAATGTTCTTAAATTATTGTAAAGATAATCGACATCGTCAGCTACATTGTTGCCGGTGTGTCCAGTCGGATTCAAGATGGCGGTCGTAATAAAGGTATGCGCGTATTCCTTTTAGGGTTGGTTTCCGTTGCACTTGCTCACTTGCGACGATTGTACGCTGGTTTCTTACCACTCAATTATTCAAGACTTTTTTAAGGTTATAGTTTTATGTTCGTAAATAAATATGTTTTACAATATAAATGAATAAAATAACCCTTTTTGCCTGTTGTCAAGGCAATTAAAAGAATATTACTAACATACATTTAATGGTATGATACTCTAATAACAATTAATTTATTTGTTTATTTATTGTAAGAAATATTTTTTTAAATTATAGATATAATTCATAACGATTTTCTTCAGTCGAATTATACCTTAACAAGTACGAATTCATAGATATAGATACATGTTTGTGTATTAGATAAGATGTTTTACGGAATAAGGTGAGTAATATGGTTAAAAAACATATATTCCCTATGGGTGCACCTTTATACATTCATAATATTAATTATCTGAGTTTATCAACCCGTGGCATAGTAGGCTAGTTAAATTCCCCTTGCACTTTGATTTTCGTGCTCTGTGGAAATAAATATTTTAATTGTATAGATAAATAAGTAATTATTTATATCGTTATGGTCGAATGCGAAAGCGATCCCGTGACGTCCCACTAAGGCGATGTTGGTAACCGTTGGTATTTAGTGGGTAGTTTTATAAATGCCAACGTTCTTTATGCAAATTCAAATTCAAAATATTTTTGTTTAAGTAAATATTCACACACACTGTTGAATCCTTAATTATTATACTTGCATTTTAGATTTCTTCCTTTATGAAGCGGTCCCCCGAAGCAAAGACTTCAATAAGTACATAATAATATTTTTTTTATTCTTTTTAGAGGTCTTATTGTATCGGGGGTTTTTTAATTTTTTTACTTAATTTTTATTTCTTGTATTTACCGTATGGCTTTCACTGTTTTTATAGAAGTATTTAAATTTTCGCGGATTCTCTTAAATAATAAATAGCCCGCATAACTCTTTTTTTTTAAATTAATATAGAATTGTTTTTTTTTTTATTTTTTTTTTATACAAAACTAGGTTAATGCTTGACTACATTCCACCTGATGGTAAGTGAAATGTAGTCTTAGGTGGTAACGTTAACCACACAGTAAGATACCGAAAGACAAGTTACTATGAAAATCACTAAAACTAAAAAGTCGGGCCATATTAACGTCTGTTAATTGTCTTACTTTTTTAATTGCAAAGACGGCTGAACTGAGTTTGCCTGCGAGTGTTGAGAGTTTGCCTGCGCTTCGTTATTAAGGAGCCAACTACAATTTTGACTATCTACTTTAAGAAGTGTAAACGCCATGCATTTAAATTAACAAAAGTCATTAATTTTGAACCAATGAAGAACACGTGACAGTGCACTGTTAAGGTCGTCATAATTATTAGGTTCAAACTAAAAATAAGCAAGGGTTTATCAGCAAGAACTCACATAGACGTTTGACGAAAAAGGACAAATCATTGATATAAAGTAAAATACTGCCGAGTAGGGAACTTCTGTGTTCTGTCTGTGAGGAATGTGGGAACATTACTGACCTGGACATCTTCTTGGCTATCTATCCATAAAATATATATATATATATATATATATATATATATATATATATATATATATATATATATATATATATATATATATATATATATATATATGTATATAGTAAAGAATTTTATTTGGGTACTGACCGATGAAAATAAAGAAAATTTAACAAAATATAACCAAAAAGTTTTGTTGTTTATGGAACGAAGTATGAAGTCGTAAAATGTCGTTGCGAATTCGTGGGAAGTTTTTGATTAATATGTCATCATTATTTTCGTTACAAATATTTATCTGGTTATAAAAATACGGCTCAATGGCTGGAATTAATTTATCGTCTTAAAGAGGATATGATTAATGTTTTTATTACTGTCATAATGTAAATAATGTGCACTTTTTGAATCCTCTTTGCATACTTTAAATTATAATATCATAAATAAATTTATAGCCTAATGAATGTGCCATGTGCAAGAACATTCCACTTTAGCAGAAAGGTTAGATTAGACACTCATGTTTCATATACATATTATAAGTTTTGTTACGGTTAGGTCCAAGCTATGGCTACAATATGATCTCTACAGTTCCGCCATTTGTACAGCTTGCAGTCTACGAGTTTGTTAATTTTGCGTATTATATAATTTGTAATTATATTCGCCCATGTGCGTCACAGCTGACCTTAAAATGTTTAAGCACATAACAACTGTTTGAATTTGCTATTAATCATTGTTTAAATAATAATGATTGGCGCCAAAATTATTTACACTTGCAAATATATTATACTTTTTTATTTTATTTCATCATTTAATTTTATACTTTTCAGGTGAGTCACAATGAATAAATTATAATCTAGGTACTTACGAAAATAGATACGCCATTTTCTAAGTAATATTATACATTGAAACAGTAAATTAATTTTCAGTAGTTTCAGACAAAGAAATAATGTTTATTTATAACTTATTTAATTCCCACAGCTATTTCTCCAGTCTTCTATAAGAAACAATCGGCGGACCTTTTCGTTAGCGTATTGTATACCAATAGCCAGCACAAAGGACGCTGTTAAGGCGCCTACAAAATGACTGGAAAATGAATATTACTCTCTCTGTTATTAATATTCCTCGTTTTAGTTAGCATCATAGGTCTTTGAACACCGGACAGTATATACTTATTATTTATTGCAGTGTTCCGCCATTTCTTTCATTATCTTCTTCCACGGCTTTCTTTTATATTTTCTTCAGACTGAATTAATCTCTTTGTTACGATATATTAAAGATGTCTTAGAAATTTCCTTTCGTACCTTTGGAATATGAATCTTTTAGTACAAACATTTATGGATAAATATAATATGTAGAAAATCGTTACAGTGATGTTTTATAAAGATTAGAAAGTGAAATAAAACAAAATAACGTTTACGGCAATCCTTAGCAGCGATCTTACTTACGAACATAAATCATTATATTCTTAATGTGGATAAAAACAATAGTTTTGTGAGATTCCCATGCAACTCTCCCACGGCCTCCACGTAAATTGGTGACATACTCCAACATTGCTTAATAGGTTAGGGTCAAAGTTGACTTTGTGTAGAGAGGCGTTATCCTGCGGTGTGAATTGGAAAAACGATTGTTGATGACGATTTGACGTGTCACGTGGCAATTTAGTCGAACGAGACGATAGATGATAGTCGTAACAACGCGCCTGCGCACCCAATTACATGCGCAATCGTTCTGTCAGAGAGCAGCCATTGTTGGAAAGCTTGCTAAGATATGATGTAAATTTTCTGAAATATTACATTCTTTCAAATAGTAATATTTGATTATGACTTTCTATTTAGTTAAGGTAGAAACCGACAATTACTTTATCACGTGTAACCTAAAATTGTCAAATTAGCAAATATTATAGTTGTAAGGAAAGTAGTTGTTTTTAACAAAGTGATCATGACTTAAGACTGTTTTATTATCTACATATCTTAGTATTTGGATTTCATTGATAATAGTCGCATTAAAATATGAGCTAGTAACGTTAAAATATTAGCTATTACATCACATTTCAATATCAATATAACCATGAGTTATCACCATCAGTTTGTCAAGAACAGTCACATTTCGTGATGTTCATCCAAGGCCCTACTATATTAATATGAACTTCAAACATAAAAAACCTTCTCAAAAGTTTTTATTTTCATTCAAGTGTATATATTCATAGGTTAACTGAAAATTGATATTAGTATCACGAGACGAGCACGAGCATGAGACGAAATTGTCGTTACACAATAATATATATAACGTGTATGGAATGATCGTCGGTACGTCAAACGTCACAAGATGAACTCATCAGCATACATTTCGCTATAGTTACGTGCCCGGAATCGCTTCTATTGTTCGAACCTTCCGCTTTGAAGATGAGTACCTATGACGTAATCATTACATATACCTTCTTGACTCTGATAAGTATGTATTAGGGTTGACACAAAAATATTTATTTACGATTGTATAGGCATAATGGTTATAAATTTTTTTATTTGCTTCGGTTCAATGCACAGATGACCATATACGATGACCATATAAGGAGATTATAATTGAATATTAATTTTATTAAGATCATTCGATTTTCTACAATAATTAAATCTAATCGAATTTCTGCATAATAATTATTATAATATAAAGACGTAATTTGTTTGATTTTGATTTCTGTGGTCTCTTTATAGAATAATTACTGTATAAATATTATCTCGTCTTAGGTATTTGTACTTAATATAATCTAAAACAAGAGGTATTTATTAAAAAAAATACTTCTAGAAGTAAGAAATTAGACAGACTGTTAACCATTATCTCCATGAACTTACGATACGTAAATGCAATCGTCTTACAGTAATTTATAAATATTGACGTATCACCTTCAACCACCCACGTAAGCCAGCCCTACAACAGGAAGATGTATCAAAATGGCGCATGCGTCTGGTCGGCGTCTGCGCCTGCGCAGCTCGTATGCGGCTCGCATCCCGTCCTTCCGCCGCGCTCATGTCAACAAACTACGGTGCATTGTACTATTTAATATATAACGATGTATGGATTTATTAAAAACTAAATTATGACGAAATAATAATTGAGTCTGGTCTGGACTCTCATTAATGGTAATCGGAGAGTACGCGGTTCTTTTGATTTAATCTTAACTATAATAATATTTTTATTTCATTATACCTACTCGATGATGATGACTATCGCCTAGTATATAATATATATTATACTAAATGAAACATAAATAATTGCGAATTAAGCTTATCTTCACTATTTCCAGTTTCAACGTAGTTCTGCTGACACGATTAAAATAACTGCCGTATTATGAAAATACTTTATCTCGATTCCCAGACAGTTATCAGACCATAATACCTTAGATGCCTATCTCACATATTATTTAGTACTCGAGCTCTTCAACCCAATAAATAATTCGCCGTTAATTAGTCCAGTACGTCAATGACCTATAGGTAAATCTATTTATAAAAACACACGATACATATATTAATTTCCTAGTAACTCTCCAAAGCAACTGTTCAAACTATATACTATCAAACATTTCATTTACAATCATTAAGTCTTTTGTTAGAAAATTTAGTATTTTTGACAGCCTTGAATTAATAGTGATAACTTTTGCACGTGTCGATTTGTTTACTTAAAATTTTCTCATTGTATCTCTACGAAAGAAGAGTTTAAGCGTGAAGCGTCTACTGTGACGTAAAATCAGTTTTGTCTATTTTTATAACATTTACTTTATACCTTTATATCAGAGCTTGGTGGGTATATACCCATATATACATAAATATATATATATATATATATATATATATATATTGCTTGACTTTATTGCTTGTGTAGCAGTGCACCGTGATCATTAAATATTGACTAGATAAATTTCAAGTAAAACTTCAATGATTCTTATTTTTGAAGTTATGCCATCCGCAGTTCAAATTAATGTTTAATCATTATTTAATACGTTCTACAATATTGATTTTATTCATATTTATCAGCAATGAACTCTGAAACAATAGAAAATGACAATATTTCAAAACAAAATAGTGAAAACGCGACAGTTTTAATAGTTAATAAACAGAAATGATGGTATTTGCTGATATTTAAAAAAAAATTGCAATAACAAAGCCTATTGTTTAACGATTTCTTAACACGTAATATGAGATGGTATTACTTTATATTATATTAACTGGATCTATAAATAATATAAAAAAACCCTCTTTCGTAATATATCATCATAGAATACTATAATCAATGGTATGATATATGTATGTATGTAGCATGATATGTATGACTTTGACCAGACACTTACGTACCATGACATGCATCTTGTGTTAAACGAATTTTAAAGTTTTTTAGAGTACAGTACCCATCACTACAAAAGCCTCAAGCTTGCATAAAGCTACGTAGTTTGGAATAATTTTGGTAATTAAACTTAAAACTAATTAAATATGTTTTGCGATTATGTATTTATTACATATTGTTTATTTTGTACTCTTATAAACAGTCCGTTAAACTATTTCCGCCTAAAGCAATATTATATATATCTACTCGTAAAATTTTATAGAACTTGTTACTTCTGAAGTTAGATATACCTTACTAAAATCTTTAATAACATATACTGTCTCACTTATGAATTTAACATACCCGTATATCTGTGTATATATATTTATAAGATAAATGTGTGTTTGTCTTTATGTACGTAGAATCATAACTCCAGAACTAATGAACAGATTTGAATGCTGTTTATTTTTGTAAAAAAAATTATACGTCATCGATCCAGTGATAGAATCTTGTTTTTTTTATTTGAAACGATTAACATTAAAATGATTAACTAACATTGATAGTCTTAGTGTTGACTGGTCTAGATTGAAATACCTGGAACATCCGTTTTCATATCTGTCACAGTACTTACATGTACCTAAGCGAAACTAATACACAATTATTTTGACGATCTTTCAGTGGAAATATTATAGATATAAAATAGTGGTTTTGAACATGTATGTATGTCAGTTTAAGTGATCCATAACTCAAAAACCTTTTAAATAAAATATAAAAGTCGCAACCCTTATTCGTTGGTATGGAAAGATCAACGTAATTTAAATGCGCGCGCGCACGCTATATGGCAATATCGCAACGTCAAGATGCCCTTTATACTTATTATTTATATTACTTTAATAGCATTTTTACCTATTAACAATAAAAAAATATGTTATTCTTTTAACTGAAGTTTATAATGAGATTGTGTTTTTTTAAGACTATCATAATTAGTGCAAGGTTCGGTTAACTTTAAAGCACTTTTATTTTAACCTCATGTATAAATGTTGAGTCGAGTTCTGCGATATACATTTCATAATCCACCTACTCTATATGTTAATTCAATATTTATTTTTTATTAATTTATACAATTAAGTAACTCGTTTAACTGATATTAATAACAACGGTAATGAATTATATATTTAATAATTTTCTCGAGACGAAAAAAATATTTTCTATTGCAAAACAATTAACTTTAAACGCCCCATTTCACATAAGAGGAAACAAATATGTGTTGCACAATTAGTTTCAGACACAACAATGCCCTCCAACTATTATTAGATGATTACAGCTGGGATTTTCCTCTACTGCTTTTACATCTTCATCATACATTGCGGTGGGAAGCTTCAAGTTTTTAAACCAATCACAAGAGTATCGGTAATGTAGTATAATGTTAGGTCTGTGGCTTCATGGCGTGTTTCCTTGGTATCCAGGCTTGGAGACATTATGGCCTAGTTGGCAACGCACGGCGCCCACGTCGCGGAAACCAACGAAATGCCGTCGCCAAGGGGAATTAAGGTTCATATATTTCTATAACCTATGTGTCGCTTGCATTCAGTATTTTTTTTGCTGTTGCTGTGCCCCGAAATATTTACAACAAATGTATGTTGACGTCCTAAACAGTGACACCTATATTATTTTTGTTTCCAACTATCCTGCATTTTTTTTGAAAGTATGAACTTATTAAACAAGTTGTGTCTGTTAGATGAGTGTATTATATGTCTATTTTGTCTGTGTGTGCAGTAGGTATAATAAGATAACAGTTCTATGTGGCTTTTATAAATATAATATTGAAATATTTTTTTTACAGCGTAGATGTGTAGGTGCGTATGGATGTGACAATATCACATCATTAAAACACACAACACGCCTGACGCTATTCTCGACAGTTTTCCAATTAAACTGCGGATCTCTGAAAACTTGCAACAACAGTACTTCGGACGCGAGCACAAGTTTAGGAGATAACTGGAAATGAGATAAAGTTAGACGTTCGTACATGAAACTGGACACAAAAGGTCATATCTTCTAATGCGGAGGAGTTTAAGTCTTATTCATTTGACTGTGTGGTCTATTTTTGTTTAGTAATTATTAATTTCCCTCGACAATAACATAGCACTGTTCAATAAAGTGCATGATGGATAACTAATTTTGAATTTTCATTTGCAAAGGCGAAATAATGAGCAACACTAAACTATAGAGTTTTATTTGGTTTGTAATTGCGTTTGTGAATTTCCTCTACTTTAAATATTCATTAGTCGTATATTATTATTTTGAATTTATCAATATAATATAATCGTGATGATTTACCTTCAAAAACCAAACTTTGTTTGTTGTAAGTTTTCTTCCAAGATCCACATGTTTGGGTTAAAAGTTTGGCAAAACAAAGTATCGACGTTAAATTCTTCCGAATTTCTCCCTTTGAATTTAAAATTTGACTACGATAGGGGTCTGATGCTTGTATCGATCGCCGGTTGATGGGGGGACGCGAATAGATCTCTGAATTATGAAAACGGTCCAGACTGCGGGATGTTATGAGATGTGGCTCTTATCGCCCTGGATATACGGATTACTAGTGAGGCAACAGTTGATAATATAAATAGATTTAATTACTGGACTACATTTTTGTTACAGACTTCACAGCGTCGATTTAATGGCTCAATAATTGGGACACTTCTATATAAACTATTCGATAATTCAATATTGCTTAAGATATCACAATAAAAGTAATTAATGAAGACTGAATGGACACACGTTTGCCAAAGAATTAGAGAATTGTTTGTGATAGTTCCTAATAATCGACCTACTTCACAGCACTTGATACAACTGAGGCAAGATTATTATTTATTTAGGATTCCGTGCTCGTAGTGGAACTATTATTGTATTTTCAACCTGCTCATTATATGTACACATTTTTATATTTGTAACGGATTTTTATATAGGTATAATTTCATTTGAAATTAAGCTTATGTTCATGAAGAGACGAGTTGCCCTCGTAACAGACATTACAGAATACAATCCAATATAAACAAATTAATAAGCTCATATGTTCAGAGTAACGTACATGTAACATAACGTAACAGATTGGTTTATCATTATGAGCAGGTATCATTATCATTATCATTATCGAGAAGTAGTACCTACATTAGTAGTTCAAGACAGGAGTACATAATATCTCAAACTGCATTTATACAACATTTTTTTTTTAACTGGCATAAAGTAAATTGTTTATTTTATTAAATTGTATTTATTTTATTAAATATTCTTTTCTAATCGTTAAGACGAGTGTACACAAGTGATAGTTCCCAGGACGACATCATATATAAAACATCTTGATACGTTTATTTTTATTTACTAGGTCACATAATATAAATATAATTTATTATTTGTCTAATATTTTCTTTTGATATATATCTGAGGATGTTTATATCCCCAACTTTCATTGTTACAGATATTCATATCCAACGGTATAATTTATCACCATATGGACTGTCTGTCTGCTCGTTCTGTCCTTAAAACATAAATCTTTACAAAAATGTTGCTGTGAAAGTCAGCCATTATAAACACCCAAAATCATAATGTTGTCGTAAGAAAATAAGCTATAATGTCACAAGACAGAATTATAATAAAGGCTGTCTGGTAATTGTGAGACTGACAAGTAAAAATAGTAAAAGATCAACAGCTGCGGCGAACTTTCGTTACGACCACACCTCCGTCATTTTCACTGACGAAAGTTGTCAAGAAGTGACATGTTGTAGTGGGACCAGAGTGAACGTAACACAATGTGGAATTAAACGGTTGTAGGACAATTATAATTGATATCATTATGGACTGTTTATATTCAAATGATCATCTCTCTCTTTCTCTTGCTCTCCTCTCTCTCTTTCTCTTTCCCACGATACATTTGATTACGGAAAGACCTATTTCAAAGCGAATAATTTTGCTGATCAATTTGGTCCAAAAATTTAACCTTCTATGTTTATGATCGATGTTTCCAGAAGTTTAATCTCTTTGCTTAAAGTACTTACGTTGTTTTTTTTTTTGTAAACAATAGACGTATTATAATAAGTGTAACATAGTTGCGCCTACCTATACACTTGACCCTTTATTATATTCAAAGTTATTTGACCTTTTTATAAACAGCGGTATTCGTTTAGTACCCGGAAGACGCCACACAAATGGCACAAAAAAAAAGATTTTTAACATTCCCCTATATATTGATAAGGAACCAACCAAAGATGCTGGTACAAATGTATTGAAAGACATAATATGGGTGCGGTACTTATGAAATTACGATTCCCTGAATTTACAAATAACACGGAATTATCATCTTATCTTGTTTAACCCAATTACCTATAAATTATTAGCATTGTTAACGTTTATCAAATCGATAAGTTATCGAAATTTAAGTCCATTTGATTGAGGTCGGCTCGTTATTCTTTTGAGGTGTTGTCTTTTATATACAAGACTAAATTACAGTTTTAATATAAAAACTGTAATGACACTGACTTAAGACATTGAGCTTTCCGATTTCATTTCTGGCTGACTCGTAGTTGCTTATTATCTAACAATCTAGTCCAAGAAATTACCAGTACCTATAAATGTTAACTAGATGCTTTTACTTGACGAACTTTAAAAAGTAAATATAGTTGTAAGTAAGTAAGTAAGTATGTTTCCCGCGTAATCTAATGATGTCTTTTAAATAAACTTTTAATATTATTAACACATTATATAGAAATATTAATACTTATACTTTTTTCACCCATTTAATACATGAATTAATATGTACTGTTTTACAGATATCACGAAGTTTATTAGTAATTAGTAAATAAATAACCAGAACCTGCTACCTCTTTAAACAATTTAACATGACTAACAATAATAGGTAGACCATATTTTATTGTAAAAGTCTGTCATACTCTGACAAGTAACATAATTCAAACCGTTCCTGACTTAACGAATTATTAAAAAAATAATATTTGGAATTTTATCTGTTATCAATGATTAAGATAATTAATCAACGTCCATAAATTATTTAAGCCGTTTTCTATTTTAAGGAGTGATAATGTATTTGATAAGTAGATTAAACAAACGTAGAGCCAGAGTTATAGTTAGATGAAAAATTAATATATTGAAGTTTTCTCGTCTATCAATAGTTATTGGGAATCATGTCTATGAATAGATTGTGTTAATCCAGTAAGACTAGACTATAGATACGGCAATGAAATCGGAAATTAGAAAATCCAAATCTATAAATAAATTAAAGATCTAAATAGACATGTGACGTTATTTCCTTATTCCTAACAGACGGTATACCGTATGAATGAACTCTTTATCGGTCTACTAACTATTGAGTAGCGTTTGTTCAGGCAATCGCTGATAGATCTGGATGGCCACTCCCACCATTTCCGGCTTCTACAAATATTGTATCGCCTTATCAGTGTAATGTTATGAAACCTTTGAGGTATCGGTTTTATATGTTCCTAAGAATTGAGATTATGGTGTTTGTCGGTCGATTAAACATAATACTGTCCAAAGCTTTTTAAGTTTTAAAAATCCAATACATAATAATAAGTATTCTTGATATGTTTTCTTCTTTTCTAGGGATACGCACGAACAGTCCGTCTTCATTGTAGGTATACGCGGCAATATTTCCCTTACGGGAACCGTAAGATTCCCTCACTTTCCTTCAATGAGAAAGAAGTTAAATCCTATACTTTCTCACCATGTATCTTATACATTCTGAAGCAGCCAGCTGGCTTCCATCCTTGGTTCTAAAGAAGATCAGTGCATTACTTTAACTATGTCGCAAATTTTCTAATACGTATTATAATGACGTTCAATTATAGTTACATTAACATAATGATAGTTTTTTTTTATCTATTTTTATTGTCACTTAAGCAGCTCTCAATAATATGAAGAGTTTCTCAAGGAGACAATTACTTTCAACAGCTCTAATAGATAAGGTTCTTTTAAATATTTATTCATTGATAACGTTGTGAGAGAACTGTTTTAATTGGGTTTCATAAACGTCATTATTTCTTACAATCTAGAGAGCGTGGCGGTCAATTCTTAAATTGCATTGAAGCAATAGTTAACACCATAGACTGCCTTGTTAAATCTGTCGAGAACTTTATCAATTCGGTGATAAAGAACTCTTTGAGGTAATGCTAATTTTGACAATTAATTTTTAAAATCTTTAAACAGAGAACTTTTAGATTTCATCATGTTTTTTTTGGACCATTACCTATGTTCCATTTTGATTAAGTTTTTTTTCTATAACTTTTATCTGTTACAGAAATTATTTATTTTATTAATTATTTGTGATATGTATTTGTGTTTTTGTGTATTTGTTATTGTGTTTATTAATTATTTGACTCGAGGTGCCTCAAATGTGCTAAATGTTTTTTTTACAAATAATAATAATTTATCCTATACATTGAAATAAATTCTTTTATACATGCGCTGAATGTATCTAAAATTAATATAATCCATATTTTTCAAATATTTTTAACGTCAGAAGCTGTAACATATTATTTTAGAAAAAATAATATTTTCATCACTTAAATTATTGAGAAAGTCATAAAAATATCTTAAAAGTATTTTAACATGATTAAATATAATGTATATATTGTTGCTTGTAATAAAATTGCACCAACTTTCTGTCTGGAGCCTCTCTGGTTTAATAACTAATTACGAATACGGCTAGTTAATGTCAATATTAAGTATCGTGTGACACGAAATATTACATAAATATTGAAATAATCTAGCAACTATGTATTTTATTGTCTCTGTAATATTGTCTATAAACCTGTGACATTATTTTTAACTATAATTGAATTAAATGCCAGTGGATTTTAAACGCAATTAATATATTTACCGTCCTGTTGGTCGAGTGGTTAGCGCACACGCCTAACGTATAGCAGCGCAAAGGGACTCAAGTTCGGTTCCCGACAGGGACGGACATGTATGTGATGAGCATAGATGTCTGTATATCTGCGTTTAATCGTTTATTAAATGTATAATTTGTCCTGTGATATTATAAAAAAACGTTTTAAAGTAACAAAAGTAAAAGAAAGTTTTATAATTGACGTAGTTTATAATTGAGTTTGAAATCCTGACAATATTAAAACTTGATTCAATAAACATTTCTTTTTAACCTCCGATGAAATATGAAGGGTCAAAAGGTCGAAGCCTCTGTCTATTTTGGGTGTCTGTCTGTCCCAAGCGGATGGAATGATTTCAATGCGCTTTTTTAAATTGAAAACCAGTTTAATCTGGTTCTGTGATGTTTTATCAAAATCTCTGCAGTTGAAAAAAAAAGATTGAAAAATCGTAAAACCATATAAGGAATAGTAATTGTAAGTATTTAAAAGCTTCATAGTTACCACAGCTTCGAATAGTCGATAAGGGCGGGACATATCAAGGTCACTGTCAGATAATACGTGGGATCAAGGTCTAGGTGACTCATCCGAGCTTCCTGGGAGCGATCCCGGAGGATATTAGATTACGAAGGGTTATCTAGGACGCGTCTTACGATTGATTTTAATATTCAACTGAAGTTGTTTAAATAAAACTTTGTTTTTATTTTATATTTATTATTAATATGTAAAAGTTAATGTATATTATTATTATTATGAGTTAATAGTTCATAGTAGTACTACCGAAGGTCGCAGGTACAAGTTTGATTCTATAACTTTTTAATGAATATAGGTAATATCTAAATTGTATAAAAAAAAAGATTTTTACTTTTTTAAGGCTCCGTAAAGAAAGGGTAACAACGGAACCCTATCCGTCTGTCCTTCTAAATGTCTCCAGGATGTATCTCATGGACCTTGATGACTAGACAGTTGAAAATTTCACAGATGATGTATTTCAGAGCAAGGAGAAAAATTACTTAAGGAAGATATCAGCTAATACTAAAAAAATAATAAAACGATTCTTTTAGGCAGGCCCCCATACACACAAACCATTTTTATTGCTCGATTGTAATAACAGCAGAAGATAGACGCTTGAAATATTAGTTATATTATATTCACTTTAAAATAAAGAATTAAGTTAAAATAAAAACTTATTGTACCTTCAGAGCGCGAGTTCGACACGCACTTGGCCGTTTTTAATACTTAATGTTTACATAGACTTAAATAATAAAGACATAATAAAATACTCGGAATTTAATACCACAATAGATAAAAGAAAAATACTCTATTCAAAAATACTGAAAAACAATAAATGACTGTTTTAAAGTTCATAATATTATAATCCATATTTTTATGACACTAATAAAAACATTTAAAATAGATTAAGTTAGTAAAAGTTACTTACAAGCTATTGTTAATAAGATAATAAAAGTATTGAGATCAGTAACGTCTTTTGTAAATGCAAAATATATAGATAACAATTACTTTTTTCTATGGATTTAAATCTATGGCTTTTATTATCTTTCCTTAGTATGAAGAATATTATCTTTTATATTTCTATAAGTTTGTAGTTACCAAGTTACCGCCAATAGTTTAATAACATGTTTAGTTTATTTCCTAGATTTGAATTGTTTTTTTTAATAATTAATCAACCGGCCTCTCTGTTCAGAGCTTTTTTTTACTATTCGTATGAACTATCTCGCAATGTGTGTATTGTATGTTTGTGTTTCATAGCAATGGGATTATTTCAACGATATGGAACGGATGAGAAAAGAAAACATGTTTAACCGTTTAAATAACTTGGCGTAGGTTTATAAATTAAAGTTTGAATCCAAATCGGTGTATAAAAAGGCTGAACGTGAAGGCATGAGTCTTTCACTCCATAAAACGTACAAGTTTTAAGTATTACATTCCATTTGTACCTATACTTAAAAAACCTTGATTATATTTTGCCAACAGGTATTCAAGATTTAAAAATAAAAAATTAGGTCATTATATTCATAAAGATTCAATATATAAAAGTAATATTCAATCAATTATTACCAACATTCGAACTAAAATAACATTTACCAACATTACCAAAACGAATGCAGGTGGTGAGTATCGAAATCTGATGCACGATGATCCAACAAAGGATATGTCTATTCGCAATTGTATACATAGTTTACTTAGAAAAAGCATTATTCCTATATTAGCGGGCGTGGGAATACTCGCAAGGTGTAATAACTAAATTATTTGTAAAATAACTGGTTAATAATATACCAGGTAGGTGAGTGAAATGCGAAGATGCAAGACGTATTAAATTCATAGCTTTGCTGTTACACTATTTAGGGTTGTGCGCTAAAAGAAGGGTGCGTTTTTAGATCAAAATATCCATTATAGTATAGTTTTACATTGGAATAAGTAAATCTATGATGAAACGCTACAAAAGGGTAAAAATACTAGATAATAATACGTTGAAAGTGGTATTCATGTAAATTTTTTTAAGGGGCGGCAAAAAAACGGATTAGTGACTTTCTAACACATAACGAGGCTAATCCCCATAGTGTTCTGACAAATTGGCAGTCGCCACCCCTCGTTAAATATTATTTATTTAAAAATATTAAGTCCTGTAGGAACTACACACAGTTATTTTAATTTTATGAGAAATAGATGATGCGATCTAATCTATCTAAAGGGAAGTGTTGGATAAAATTATATTATATTATTTATGTGTTTATATTTATTAATATTTTCTCTTCAACTAGGTAGTTTTATTTTACATCGTACAGTTGCTACTGACTTAAGAAAGCCTACCTCCGTCGCTGTACACACTGAGCTGTCGTGTATATATTATATTTATATTTATAATAAAATAATTATGAGCGCAACATAGCTGACATGCTAATAACAAAAATATTTTAAATCTTCAAATTTAATAAAACTTTATACTAAAAATATATAAAAAAAATCAATCGCTTATCCTAATGTGTATTTAAAAACTAAAATTCTTTGATATTTCCAATAGACCATACAGAAATTAGCAACACAGATATCGCGTCGACATTATTTTAAATTACTTAGTTAAACCCAATTTAAGGTCCAAGGCCACGAATACATCGCCTTAAAGTTTTACGACTATTAACAAACAGACAATAATACTTTTATATCACTACTGGATATAGGTATATCGGACTATTCAAAACTATTGATGGTTCATTTGCAATTCATATTTTTTTTATTGCAAAAAAACTTTTAGGGAAACAATGTAATTTTTCTTTATGAAATTAGATTTACATTTTTTTAGACAACTACAACTATAAATTACAATCAATTTGTGTACTAATAAAAATAGTTGGAAAATTTTTACAAAGTTACAGAAAAGATATATACATTGAACGATTTTTTAATATATATATAATAGTTGTTAATAGATCGGTGCTGAAATTCTCTATGAAGACCATTTGTACACAGTACACAGCTCGTTTGATGTTGGTAAAACACCAGAAAGAGGATTATTATGTCGCTCGTAAAATACTTTACAAGTTTTACGATGATGCTAATAAACAAAAAATAACGACGGTAATTTCAACTTAATAAAAATTCAATTCTATTATAATCCAATGATATGTCAAATAAAAACCTCTTATTTGACAGAGATGACGTCACGACCCCCGATAAACGATAGGTGAATGGATCGACTGGTTGAGCAACCCTTTACTACACAATAACTTTTAAATAATTTCCTGATCCCTTTTTCGAAGACGTAAGGTCGTTAATGGTATACAAAAAATATATTGGTTCATTGTCTACTGAACTCTAGTTACCGTTGGGAGTGTTCTTCACTTCCTGCGTATCTATTTTTTGTTAGGGAAGAGGGTCGAATGAATGTGAAATTAATTTAAGGGCACTTTCACTGAAAGGGTTACGGTAACTGGCTCTTGATCTAATTTTTTCCCGGTCTCGTAATGGCGGCTTGCAGCTTCTTAGCTTGATGTTGAGTGTCTTTTTAAAGGCAGTGTTTGTAAATTACAAATAAATTATATAATATAATTTATAAATTATATAATAAAGTAAGTAAAGTAAAGTTTATTTACAAGAGCTTTTAACAGTAATAATTTAGTTTCAAAACCAGATTCATAGTCGTTTGGATGATATAATTGGTTTTAAGTTATTATAATGAGATACTAAAATCGAAATCCAGGCACCATTAAAACATATTTGGTTTTAACACAGCACTCATTCAATAAAATGTTGTTTACAAAATTTTATTCGCATTTTCATATTAAATACAAAATTATTAAATAAATAAACTTCACTTTCTTTTTTTTACGCGTTTTCTAATAAAATAAAACATTTTGTGTATTCATTACAACTCATTTTAAATTAAAATCTAAAAATTATGTACACCATAAAGTTTCAATTCTGTTACTACCTTGAAATATTTTTCTATTATTACTATTTTCTATATTTTTCTAAATAAAATGACTTACATAATATGTATGCTTTTATCTATTTGTTAGTCTGTATTCACGAAATGGACATGCATTTTTATTTCTGCAGGACTGCAAGGAATGCAGGGTCGTTGACCTCTATGGCGGGAAAGTATTGGGTACATAGATTAAACAAAATACAACTGACTTTTAAAAATTGAAGGGAGATTTATTTTTAAATATTATTACATCCTTCTAATGTTTTCTTTTACTTGAATTGATAGCTTTAGTTATCATAATTTATAGGTCTATATGAAGGTTCATAAATAATTTATAATTATTATATTTTTTAATACTAGGTACCTACATAGATTGAAATGTTGTATATGTATTTTCGAATATGTAATCGTATATTCGAAGTTTAGGGTTGTTTAGATTTTTTTTTTATTAGTTTTGTAGAAAGATATGTGCGGTATGTATGTTTTAACACGGATTATAAAACCTTTCAATTCCTTTATACACTCATTGAATAGGGTCAATATCGCATTTCAGCGTGGCTTCGGTTTTAAGCATAGTAAGACTTACGTTAAAGTAAGACTTGTAGTTAATCGTCAGTGGACGCTTAGTTATAAAACAAATAATATATACACAGCAATTCGTCATAACCGGCAGGTATTTCTACTTCTCGCCATAAGCTGTCGACTTAGGAATGCCGACCGACTGGCTTCGATATCGGCAGCTGTGAAAAAACAAAGCGACATACACCCTCCCTCGCAGAGAGCCAGCGGCGGAATGAGAAGTGAGAACTGTGGAACGAAGCTACCTATCTCGATTTTCCACCCACCGAGACCTCGTCTATAGGCCGTACGCGGTACGACTGTACTACCAACTTCACAAACATACACTATACGACGTCTGTCGAAATGCCGCTGCGCTGATTTTCTTCTCCGAGCAACTGCCGGCGAAACGCCGGATAATATGCTTCCTACTTTTAAAATAACTATCGTACCTTATATTTTATATTACATAAAGTAGGAACTGTTATATAGTAGGTTACAACTTACAAGTAATCATCAAGTCGCAGAGTATTTTCAGAGTATTCGTGAATGGCATCAAATTAGCCGGCAGGCGCGAGGGGAGGGACGCGAAGGGACGCCGCATCAGCGCCACAGCGACCGCTACTCGCTCGCTACCTCGCGTCTCGCCAACTAGTCGTGTTCACGGCGCCACACGAATAGCACGCGCGGCTCTATTTAGAACCGGCCGGCACCCGAATAATGTTTCAGTGTTTAACAAACTCAATCGGAGGTCTCGGACGAAGTACCGTATTTAATTTACACTGTATAACCAACCGCATATTCTCAGTGAGTGTTACGCAGTGTGTACGAAAAAAACTTTGTCGAAGATTCTGAAGAATTTTGTGTAAAATTGTGTAATTCGCCGGCTGACGCCGGATCGCGTTTTACACGAACTTTTAGGTGAGTGATATTATATTGTGTTTTTACAAGTGCTACAATGTATTTATTATATTATAGGGTTGCATATTATTATTAAAATATACATTTACTAAGTACGGGTAGATACTTATACAGATATTCGATGTACAAGACTGGCGGGGCGTTGCCGGTCGCGAACTGCGGCTTGGTAGACATTTCTGCGAATTGCCGGCATCCAAAATCTTAACAATATGTCGAAGAACTTTATTTATTTAGCACTTCACATAATATTAGGAAACAATAGTTGTTACTATAATTATTAATTTAAAGTGGGTACTTTGTAATCATTATTACAGTATATTTTTGTGTTGGAATGTGATGAATGTTTTATCAGTGTGTACCTTTAAATTTGATTTGTTACACAAGCGAAGTACTAGGTTGTGAAATTATCACTAGAAGAGAGAAAAGTTAATTAGTTCAAAGTTGAGCAATAATTTAGAATGCCGGTAGTTTTATATAATTAACTTATTTTTTCAAGATAGTTTTAAATAATTAAGATTTAATAAATTATTAACGATA
Organism: Napeogenes inachia; assembly: GCA_959347355.1. NCBI lineage: Eukaryota > Metazoa > Arthropoda > Insecta > Lepidoptera > Nymphalidae > Napeogenes > Napeogenes inachia. The sequence goes on from OY365791.1 coordinate 25,982,007, forward strand.
AAATAATTTTGAATACGATTATAAATTCAGTGACACTAAATAAATAGTTCAATATAAATACTATTTTGTGTAAATTTTTATATTGATATTTGATGTTATTATTAATTTCATCCAAGAAATATTAATACAACGCTTACTTTCTAAAAATATATTTAATTCTTTATCATTATCAGTTATGGCACTAAACCTAAAACAAATATTTTATTTATGTGTTTCATTCTTAGTATAAAAATATTTTGTATCTATACAAAATATATATTTTATTGTTTTTTAAATTTAGTCGGAAAATATACTTTTGTTAATTATATAAAGCCTCAAAGTCAAATATACAATCTTAATTTAAGATAAATTTAAAAAATAATGACATTATTAATATTTCTATTCAAGCAAAGTAATAAATAGCTGCTAATAGTAATACAATTTATTATTCAACATATACATATTTAGTTACGTAATCTACTATAATAAACAATCATTACAGTGCACTGGCTGAGGAAAATGCAAAATAGCGGGAAAACTATACGTATTTGTTTATTAGTAAACACAAGTTTCGCGCCATTTACTTGTGTGTAAACAAAAATAAAAATTTACCACTTTCTACCTGGCTTTTCAAAGTTTCTATGATTCGCGGAATATTTGCTGGTTCCTCGTTTCAGGTAAAAATTACAAAAAAAAAAGTTGGGACAATGACTAATTGTTTCAACTGGGATATGCTTCAAGGCCGATGTACCCTTTAAAATAGTTGGTATTTACATCCAGACTTCAGTCTACTTTCGGGCTTCATGGAGTACAGTTCATTTGTAACGGTCTATAGAAGTGTAGTGCTGCAATCTTGTTTGTAAATACGAGGGTCAACACCCCTTGTGTTTATATTTATGATAATATTTTACGAACGGAACTGATTTTATATTTTTTTCCTGCTTTTTATTTTTTCTTGGGACTTGTGGTATATTAGGTAAAGATATAGTTCTTAAGTTTCGATTATAGTGTAACAGTGTTATGTAGTATTTTCTTTTAATCAATTATTTTTCTTTTGTTACAGACGGTGTGCGTGGAACAAATCGCGCGCATCGTCCTTGTGATAAGAGGGCCCTGTGATATCGACGCGTTCGTCTTAGCTTTAACACTAGGTAGGAATTAGTTATACAAAAATGTCGCCGCCAATCGACACCCACATACTCCAGTTAAACGCTTGGGACTCGCTGGACGAACAGTCCATGGAACTGACGCATACGTCGGAGTTCTGGACTCAAGTACAGTATGATACGGATCGTCTGGATCTGGTCCCGCCGGCGAATCTGACAAATATATTGACAGACAGCGAAAGCGATTGGAGGATAACGGAGAGACCGGAAGAGGTTCACAAAGAGAACATCGTACACCACGACTGTATGTGGGCCGGCTCCTGCAAAGACTCGGTACATCCTCCCAACACTTTCGTACCAATGGATTTGATCAACACAACCCCTGGACAAAGTCTGCTACGCAGGGATGCTTCGCCTCCCCGGCCGGAGACTCCGCCCTCGTTGGACGGTGATGAGCCGCCCCAGTTCCGTCACACAGTGGATGTTGCTAGCACCGCTAAGCGACTCTTGAGGGACTCCGCCGCGGTTGCAGCTGATCATTCTTACACCCTCGCGCGGCAGCACTTCGACTGCCTCGGCGTTCAGACTCCTTCTGACTCTTGTGAATCAGGTCAGTGTCTACTTTATGGTTACTTATTTAATTTTCTTTATACATATTAATATATTTAATATTTAATGATCCAATTTCAAAATACATATAATGCTTTAGCAAATAAAATTATTGTAATATAAAAAAGTGACTAAACAAAATTTCTATTGGGCCTTATAAAAAATACTTTGAATCTAGCCGTTATACAACTAAGTACATAGTTATTTTTGTATTACGGAGAGTACAGCCATTTGTGAAGTACGCTATGAGTAAACACAAGTACGTACTCATCTCGTCACTTGACATTTTAATTTGAATAAATATTTAGTTTAGTAATAAACTAACTAAAACACCATCTATACGCTGGATGTGAAGTTACGAAAAAAATATAAGAATTTTTAAGTTATAGTAAATGAGTTGCGAGAGTTGTAATCGAGGTTTAAAGAATACGACAAGATGGAAGGGAGCCGGGACGCACTCAGGACGCAGGCGTGGCGACAAGAGCGCGGGAAACTGCGTATCGACCGCTCCCTCCTTCCCCCACCCCCTCCCACCGTCTAGACGCACTCGCTTCCGGAACCTTCGCCTTCGACCTTGAACGTCTCAACCTTCCCTAATGTCAAGCCTCATCCTGAAATTGACTTATCTAATTAATTCTAATGCCGAGCCGTTAGCCGCGGGAACGGACCTCCCGGACTCTCCCAGGGCTGCAGAGGTCGCCGGGACGTCTCGACATTGAGACATCCCTGCCTCGGTTAAGGTTAACATCCTCGCGTCCCGACGCTCAATAAAAATGATGAACGCACTCCCAAAAGTTCATATAGTATAGCCACAAGTTCCACATCGAGTAGGGGAATAGAAAACGACGGATTAAATTGTTTAGTTCGCTGAGACACGCCTTCATTGGAAAGTCAGATTAAACTGAAAGGTTGGTCACGCTCGAGCACTTTAAAAAAAAATCAAATTAGTTTACATTGGTTTCCAGGAGTCCCACATTAGAAAAGGTATTTGATGTTTCCATTTCTAAATTTGAAAGTCACGTAACGTAATGTAAAACGCAAAACTAACGCGCCCTTTTCATTTACACTTCATATTAAATAGTTCGTGGCCTCGAATAATATATAATGTTGTATGTCTAGTGTACAGACATATTACTACTACTACATTATATTTATCATCACTTCAGTTAGTAGATAACGTCACGGAAGGTCACTTAAAGTTTATGTTCAGTTTGTGAATGATGAATTAACAATTTGTCGTCCGTACATAAAGACGTAAATTAATTACTCGGTACTAGTAAATGGACGATTGCATTCTTGGCGTGTTTCACCTCGTCTAGTCCGTTATTCGTATAAGAATGCAACGGAATGAAATGGAATCTCATTGAAGTGGAGTCCAAGCTCGCCGGACCGGTTTGCGACGCGGACGGTACTCCCGTGTCTAGCCCGGTCGGATGACAATTTGATAGACTGTCTCGGATATATCAATTGAACTTTATAATCGCGTTATTAAAGTCGGTTACAACCGGAACTATGTATTGTTTGTTGCGCGCGCGCTGGAAAATTTACGACTCGTGCTCGCATTATCGCTAATAAAGTTTACAATTTATAGATTATGTTAATGTTATTATCATTTGAATTTTTCGTACTAAGAAATAATGTATACTTAAATTTGTGGTACATTTAATATCTTTATCAAATTATCATTTTTGCGTTTTTGCCAAGTTGTTTTAACTATAAAGTCGCTAGCCTAATAAACCCTACTGATAAGTGCACGGTGCTAGTAGGTGCTTTTGACCCCTACTATTATCTTGATAGAGTGCGAGTTCGCGACCGAGATTTATGACATTTAAATTCTCAACGCTTTTAAGTAAGTAAATTAAGTAGGGCGAGCCCAGCTGTATGGATATTGTGAGTTCCTTTAAGGCGATTCAGGCCAAAAGATCCGGTTATGCTGCCCCAAACAGAATCAATCAGCGCCACATACGTTCGGATTGCAATATTCAATGAGAACTATTTGTCCGTTACAAACCAATTTACCAACTGTAGCCTGTCAACTTGCAGTAACCTCCCAATATCGCTCCTAACATAAGTAATCGTTAAAAAGGATTTTGTATCTTATCAAGTTGCAAAACTTAGTAAATGACCTCGGGCGTGTAGTTAAAGCAATTTGAACGGTTACATTTAGGTATTCGAAGTGACCTAAATATAGTTACTAGCCGAACCTAGATACAGTAGCTACCAAGGACCAGCTGTGCTTTCTTGTCCACATATCGATATCATTAAGATTACCACAGACTTAGTAATAGCAATAAATCTATTACGCGTGTATGATAAATTCCTTCTATGTCTGTGTTACGTAAAATTCTGTGTACATTTATAGTCGCTTAGTTCTAATAAGTGTTTTCATATTTAATTTACTCTTCGTTTGTTACACATGCTGAGAATATAACAATTTTCACGTATTTATCACTCGATATTTGTAACTATCGCGCGGATAAAGTTTCGCATACGAGATGACTGGAATACTAGGTCAATATGCGATTGTACACATTCCTGTTAGAAGTTTGTAGACTATGTCCGTTCACATTACTCTCATACTATCCGTTTAACTGTTTATAATCAACCCATGTAATACGTATCTCTAATTATTAGTTAACTCCAATAAATTATGTTATTGATTTTTTGTCAATAATAAATACCCAGCAGGGAATTTATAACAATAAAAAATCCCACTTTTAGCAGCAATAGTAACAAAACGGCGCCTTATTGGCCTCAGCGTGGCCTTCACGATCAACTATCAATGCCGATAACAGTATTGCAACGTGTCACACTAACATAAATTTGTATTGTCTTATCACGAAAAAGGTCTTAAGTATGATAAACCACCACAGCAACAAGATAACTGATTTTACCTTGATCTCGCCTATTTTAGGTTTTTTTTAACGAATAAAATCCTAATTAATATTCATATCACTGTAAATTTTCCACTCATTCGTCCTTCGCGATACGTTTTTTAGTATTGTTACATTGAAAATTTGGAATGTTTTATATAGATAATATATTCGCTGTATTTGTTATTGAATTGAAAACATATTCCACGATATTGTAGATAGTCCAGGGTGTTTTGAAAGAGTATTGGTATTCGAACTGGCCTCATCACTCTTAAGTTACTTAATATTTTATTTAACAGGTTGTTTCACAATTTGTAATGGGCGTGGATCACAGAAATTTGAATAAATTATGGAAAATTAACCGGTTTATTAAATCCGGATATATATTAATAATTCTTTTAAACGAGATGGCCAGTTTCAAAACTACTCGTGACATTTAGATAGGTCAATGCTAGGCTATTGTATTAAAATGAATTTAACTTGGCAACAGTTAATTAATGCAAATGATTACTAATCGGGTACAACAAAATGGATCAAATTTCATTTTGGCGTACTATAAAAATGTATGATACAGTATAAAAACAAAAAATGATATCCTCTTTATAACGTAGTCATACGTAAAGCGGAATGTTTTTTACGCACGCACACGTCCGTGAACTTCCGCGCAAACCTCACCAAGGCCGCGGCTAACCAATCGATCAGCCATAAATTACCACCGCCTATTATAGCAGGCACCCAGTCTCAAGTGCTCACTACAACACAGATGACCGACTTTCCTCGGTTGCGTAATACGCCAGAAATATCTATTCCAACCGTATGTAGGCCGATTCGAAATTCTCTAGCACGTATGGGAGGAAACACCGGCCGGTTAGATTCATGACCGCCATCAAAGTATGCGATTAAAACAAGCAATTCAGCAACAAGACTTATTGTAACTTGTCACGTATACGGGCAGTTATTTCCTCATAGTTTTTAGAAAGACATTTAAGAACGTTTAAGATTATAAGTGGTACAAGCTCTCCATATTCTAATTAACATTGACCATACAATCATTTCAATAGATACACATACAGGTGGTTTCTTTTTGCTCAGTAGTGCTTCAAATAAATACTTCCTTGGATAATATTAATAACCAATCACAATCCTTACACAAATGTTACAAAATATTTAACGCTCGTGTTGTTAGGCGATAAGCAAGTTAAAAGTTTAAAAGATGCAACGTCATTTACTCGTAACTGTCTGCAGCGTTAGTCCATTAAGCTGGATGCAGTTCTTGAATTGTTTTTTTTATTCGTCGGCTTTATCAAACAACCTGTATAGCATAGCGTGAGCCGCGAGCGCGTCACGATAATTTTTAATTATCGCTCTCAAATGCCAGTGAACTTGGCCTCGGATCGTGGCCAGCGGAGCGTGTGGCCTCCGACTTAACAGGTCACACCTGACGACATCACTGTGTTGCGTTCCATTCTGGATACCATCACAACTACCCCGTGATACCATCGCTTCCAAACATAATATCGCTTTGAGAACCTCAGTCGCTATAATGAAAATATTTATGTTAGTTATTACAAATATTTATTTTGATACCTGGGGCATCCTTGTTCACGGTATTACATCATTAACTATCTTATAATCGCAAGTGTCTATAGTATCTAGCTGTTAAGTAAGCGTTTAATTGAGAGTCTATGACTCATTGTATTTCTCACGGTGATACATACGGTGCCTAGAAATTGTGATTAATCACATCGAGTGGGAGAACGCGTCCAAGATATTCAGCTGATTCTGCATAACGAATCGTATATTATATCTCGGTAAAAGTATGCCTGTATTTACTATTCATAATGGTATTTATTTATATGTTTCTTATTAAATCGACCATTGTCTTTAGTTTTTGCAAAGCTCGATACTGACAGATAATGAAGATGTATTATCTATAGTAAGATTTAAAATTAGAACGGCGGTAGATCAGAGAAGCAAGTCTCGAGCTATGTCGATTTATAATAGATATGCACTAGACCGGAGACAGAGAGCACAATAAGGGGCGTATCGCTTACACGCAGAGCTAAAACAATACTCTCACATGTCCGTTAATCGCGTCGGCGCCAGAGAATGAGAAAATAGTCACGTGAAAATCGACCCCCCTTACAGTGGATCTTCCTCGCCTACATTTAGACGTCATGTGAGCCGTATTTGACGACAGGCGCCTATACGGACGGATTTAGATCGACGTCACTAAGATACACGATCTAGAAACTATGCGGAAATCAAATAAAAAGATTGCGTTGGTGTGAAAAATTATCGTAATTTCGGTAGATTATGCGTTTTTTCGTAGAGCGTAGTTGCAAATTACGAGTTCGTCCCTGAACATCGCGCAGATTTGTAATCGAACAGCTGCCCACGATACAAGTTTCTATTTTGAGTTAGGATGTAATCGGGAATTGTCTGCTCTAGATTTCTTGTATCCCTTTGCACAGTAGGGATGTCTGTCAACGTAAATCCCGAATTAAACATTGCCATGTTAATGTAACCGGATAGCGTGCGGTTTACGTCGATTACCGCGAAACAGATCGAAGTAAATACGACACGACTAAATGATTGCTCTACTACATCCGTTGTCGAACACGATGCCTAAATACCTACTTACTACTCGCCCATTCATAGACACACAATGTAGCTTTTATGCTGCCCTCGACAGTCTTTGCTGCATTGCGACCATTGCAAAACTGCGCGGAATTTAGGCCGAGTTTCCGTTAATATAGAATTACACCTTTAGTCTTATTTATCATAAATACTCGTCGGGTATTAAAACCTTATGGTTTTAGAGATAAAAATAAACGTATAGTAAAATAATTTCATTCAGTTGTATATTTAAATTTATCTATCCTGTACATTTGGGAGTTCTAGTCCAATGGCTTCTACTCTAGAAAAAGCAGGTACATTATAATAGGAGGACGCCCGTGTTGAGGCAGTTACAATTGACGCCACCAACTCCGTACGTCTACCACATTCTTAAAATCATTTAATAATCATTAAATTTAATCAATATCGCTGGTACGTATTCGATGTAAAAAACGATCTCTAAATTACGTCATTCAATATAGCGCAGCTAATACGAATCATTTAAACGACGCCGGAAAGCGTGTCCACCGGTTGATATCTCCACGTCCATTGAGTGTGGACGCTGCGGCAGAAACCGCGCACGCGCTCTAGTTTTGGCGCGAATAACCGTGACGTCAGGCGTCTGGATCGATGTCGATAGACGCTGCGGTAGTACGACGGGGTCGACGCCCTCCCCCTTCCCCACACCTACGGCCCTGCGACTACTGCAATCGCATCCCGCCTCGGCTACATCTAGTCCCGCACTTCTACACGTCTATAGCTTCTATGACAATCACCCGCCTTTTATGGTGATACGAACGTAATGAACGCTCTATGAATGAAAGTATGCAAGGAATGCAACGATTTGTGCGGGCTTTTCTGAAAAATTAAAATTACAATAAGTATTCATGGGGATTGCCTCATAAATAAAAGATGTGTTATGATGATAATTTTTAACGAGTTCCAGTTTTAAGTTGTAGTTTAAATGACAAAAATTCTAAATATTGTTTTCTATTGTTACAGAGGAGGAAATCGATGTGGTTTCGTTGGGCACATCACAACAACCACTGGCGTCGACGACACAAGTGCGTGTCGACTCCTTGCCGCGAGCACCTTCCGTTCAGGAGCGACATTACATACAACGCACCGTAGAGAACGTAATAACGAGACCGCCAGCTAGAAAGCGTCTAGTTCCGCCTACGAGTATACCCACAGCATCCGTTCCCCGCCGGCGGAGAGGCCCCGGCAGAAGAGGTCGTTCCAACACCGACACCGATTCAGAAGCGGAGTCTCCTGAGATTGAACGCCGATCGATACACAATGACATGGAACGCTTAAGACGTATCGGTCTAAAGAACCTCTTCGATGAGCTCAAGAAGCAAATACCGGCGACGAGAGATAAGGAACGTGCACCGAAGGTGGTGATACTGCGAGAGGCGGCCTCCCTCTGCCGCAAATTGAGGGAGGAGGACCTCGAGCGAGAGTATCTTAAGAAACAGCAAAATAAATTGGTCGCCAAGCTGAAGAAGCTCCGTACCATGCTCGCGGCACGCTATCGCCCGTATTGAGCTTAGTTTTCGAGATATTGGAAAACGTTTTGTAAGAGAGGCTCAGCCTTTCCGCGCAACACTGGACTTTAAATGAAGTCGGTTGTACAATAGGTACGGTGACGAAGATTCCCGATTGATTGATATTTCCTCGTGACCGTATTCATTGCGAGCGATGACTTCACTAAGATGTCATTTAATATTGTTAAACAAATATTCATTGTATCAGCTTTTACGGCTTACTCTGCTTGTGGGAATTGCGCGCTAGTACAGATGCGAGAGACGCAGTGCCAAAGTGAGTCATAAAACTGTTGTTTATAAATCCTAGGTCTTCAGTAAAATATCTTAAATAGCTACAGACTGCTTCGTGAACTCAGTAGACTGGTTTTACCTCTAAAATATTTTTAAAATTTATCAATAAAATAATTCATAGTTGACATTAACGGGTTGATTAAATCAAATGACATTGTTTTAAGATTGAACGAAAAGATTTTTTTACTGGACACCTTTTAAAGTGACGCAGACAGTCGCGCGACTCGGTTGATGCTGTAAATACGATTGGTAGATTGACGATAGTCTTGAATTTATTAGTTAGGCTGGCAGATGGACGTTGTTGGCTTTACGGAAAGTTCTTGAGGCGCTGGCCATTATATATGTTTTCGGCCCGGTTCGCAGGATTTGCTTTTCAACCCGCGTCTCGACACGCGTCGAGGCCGGGTAGTGATATCATATTGTTTTAACTTGATATTATTATAAGTGTACACTTAGATAAGTTTGCTTACGGTTTTTGTAGTGTTTTTGTTATTTTGTAAATATTAACACTTTTAATGTTTTTTTTTTTTTAATATATTTAGTCGCGCAATTAACTCCAATTCACCATTTTAGTAAAATATTTTTAAAGTTTTAAAATTTTTGATCCATTTCAGCTAATTTTACTTTAATATTAAACTGCACCAATAAAAATGCATTTCATAACACATAGCTATACGGTATAATATTGATGATTATTTTATAAAACGACGTAACTGATTGTTTTCGTATCTTTTTGGCTATTGTGGATACAGAAACAAATGAAATCGAAAATAATTAGTTCGCGGCATAAATAAAAAAAAATGCACTATCATTAATGTACATGTATCATAATTATGGTTTTACTTTAGTGTGTACCGATTTTATTTTATCCATACAATGTCGCAATAAAATGGATTTTTTTTTAATTGTTTAGCCGAGTGCTAACGATCCTCCAGTGAAAATAATCTCAGTGACAGTTGTCAGATCATAAAATAAATATAGACTGTGTATTTTGATAATAACATCAAAACCTACGAATACAGTTCGCCTGTTATTTGGGCTTTAACTTAAAAATAACCACGAAATAGTTCCTCATAGTACCTACTAATAGAAAATTTTGCATTTTCTTTATTATTATATTAATATTTTAATGCAAGTAAGTTAGTGATGTACTCGCGATAGTTACGATAGATATTAAAATAAAAGCCTGGCTGGAAATTGAATTCGAAATTGAAACCAAACGGGATTTTCATAGAATATATAACGCAACGCCGGTTATTTTTTCTCGTCAGTCTTTACAAAGAGAGGTTGATGTTTTATCAAGCACATGGTCAGCAGAATTGTACGTTTGAAGGCTTTAATTGTGTGCGGAATGTGCCTTGCTATGTATGTACATATATACATATAGATAATATTAGGTTTATACTCGAATTAGTTGCAAGAAATATTTTTTTGTGAGAAATATTGTAGGGATATAGCGTTGTTCTTATAAGTAGTGGTACACGAGGAGGTTATATTTATCGTGTTAAAGATTCGCAGTTTATCTTCCACTAGACGTAAAATGTACATAATAGGGATTAGATCATAGATGTATGTCAACTTTTTTATAAAAAAACATTTTTCTAGTAATTGTTTATTTTTTTTTCTTTCATAACTGGAGAGTTAGGAATTCTCGAATGTTGTACCTGCATTTAATTTTGTTTTGTTAAACTTGACATAAATAATAAAGATAATAATATTGATTTAGTTATTCGAAAGTAACATTGGCTTCATACAGTTGATGAAAAATAGTGTTTACATTATAAAAAGTCAGTAAGTTAATGGTTTATTAGTAAGGGATGACAGCTTTATATTCGGTAGACAGATCGAGATAGAAGCAAAGCAATGCACATAACTTGTGACAAGGCACATTTCCACCACTGCCAAATGAAAAATATTAATAGAGAAAATAATGTTTTTACATAGCAACTTGGTTTGTATATTTTATAAATAAGGTTGGGATGATTAAGTCATGTTATAGTTTAATTTTTATTACTTTTTCTTGGCATAGTATCCGTTTGTAAGAAACAACATCTAACCGTCGTTTGGGTTGGGGGTTAATGATTGATGTATTTTTTTTTAATAAGATTGTTGTTCCGTACTTGGATGGTGATAGCGGGCGAGGTCCAAACGACGGTTGCGTGTGCGCAGCTACAGAGAGTGCAGGATGCAAAATAGATTCCGCCTAACATTAATGTTGCACTTTGCAATCTTTGAAGCGGCGTTTAAAATTACGAAAACATGTGTACTTACCACGTTTTTTTTTGGATACTATTATTATGAGGAGAAAAGTTTTTTGGTTTTTGTTCCTTAATTATGTGTATCGAAAACATTAAGATTATCAATAAATATGAAAATAAAGCATGATGTCGGATTTTGCAGAGCTCGGAAACAGATGGCTTTAGATTGTGACTTTTATACTTTTGGTATATTTTGGGGAAAAGGCCAAATTAGCATTCGGATTCTGTGATTTATTTGTACCTGTCTGGTACTGATGGTTCTGTTTCCTTAACTCTGCTTAGTTCGGCAAAAAAAAAATTATGATTTTCATTTTACTTTTTCCTACTTTTTCCTTTTTAGCATAAATATTTCAGAACATTTGAAAACAATAAAAGTTAAATAAAATATAATTTTTATATACAGATATCTAGAAAAAATATTATTTGATAAATTTAATAGATGAACTTCAAGTTATAATTTGAAATTAATTGGTATTTTATTCATATTAAAATTAAAAGCTTTTAAAGAGATTTATGTTTCATTGGTTTATCAGGTACGATTGCAATATACATATATCATTGAATGTACTGAAATCACATTAATAAATTACTATCCTTTATTGAAATGAACGAACTAAGTAATTTAAAAATGCACAATGGACATTAAAAGTTAGAAATAGTATTTCTTATAACGAGTGTGCTGAGAATACATACCAATTATTGTACCAACACCTATTAAAATAAATAATTTACACATGCAAGTCCACGTGAAACTCACAAACAGTCGGCAATATGACGAACGACCTTTTCTAAAAATGGAACGCACTACTGCATGAGAGCTGTCAAAACAAACGTGAAGTTAGTTAGTGTGTGAAGTGCGTGCAAGTGATATCGTGATGGCTCTAAGATCTGTTATTTCTTCTAAAATTCCCATGGTGATCGTTCTAGGAGCCACTGGTACAGGGAAAACTAAACTAGGTGTTGAACTAGCCCAGAGATTTGGTTCAGAAATCATAAGCGCAGATTCAATGCAGGCAAGTCAAACATAACCTCAAAAAGACTTTGTTTATATTCTTTACAATTCTTCTACATTGCGAAATTGTGTGTTATTATATATGTGTTAAATAAATTATTAATAAAAATATTACTTTATCTGCTAAATATGTAATTATTAACAGTTTTTTAGTTCAGTTTGTCAGAGTTACTCTTAACCTCTTGTCCACCTGTTACTTCTAATATGAATGAGGAAAACAAATTAAAGTCACATTATTACAGTATATAATGTTGTAGATGATTGTATAAACTTACTTGTCAAAAGAAAAACGATCTTTAAGATATATTATTAGACAAGTATTCAAACTTTACCTTGGTAAGATATCCATTAAAGAGCACAGTATAAAACCAATCAGATTTAAGATCTCGGTTTCGACAGCTCTTATATATTCTTAAAATAAATACCATCATCTGGCATCTGATTCTTCATTGAATATGGTAACAAATAACATATAAGAAGGCTTTTGTAATTATAAAGCGGTAAAATTGTTTTATATGTACAGCCGAGTAATCCAACTACTTAGCTTATAATATTAATCTTGTATTGTAACTTAATATTTAGTTGAGAATACTTCTGAAAACTAAATACTATAAGCAGGCTTACTCTAATCCAATAAGACCAATAATCAGTTACAAATATATTAAAATTTAACTAAGTTTCACCATTTAATCTATAACTTGAGCAACATTTTTTAATATAAAGGCGTTGGTAATTAATTTGACTTCATATGTTTATTGGAGATACCTAGTAATAATGGTTATTCCAATTTCCAATACTTTGTAAAAGATGTTGAATTTTCTAATTAGATCTTTTATATCTTATAAGTTGAGAATCATTTAATAGTTTTATTTTATATTTTTAAATTAAATAACAGAAAAGTTTTAAACAAATTGTAAGGTATTTATTTTCCATACTGGGTATGGAAGTAAATATTAAACTTTTGGATTTTAAAAAGACATAATATGAAATTTCAGTAGTTTTAAAGAAGTTATGTAATTTACAATAAAAAAAGGAAAAAAACATATATAATATACAGTGTGTATATGTTTGTGTATTGTTTTCACAATTTCCTAATTATTAATTTTCAAATTAATTAGTTAATTATTATCTTGATTTACTTTATTTAATTATCAATGTTATGGGTATTTATAACTATAGTTTGATAATAATACTGAAGTGCATTGATTAATATCGTGCAACACTTTTTCAAGCTATTGTGCAATTTATTGCACAACACAATAAATTCCTTTGTTTACAATTTTCTTTATGTTTTACTAGGTTTTGATGGTGACTTTGCTTTTTATAGGATATATTACTTGTTTGATAGCATAACTTACCTGTCTGGATCGGGTAAATTATGGATGTAAAAGAATACAGGGACGGTTCTTGGAGAATGACTTTAGGGGTGGTAATATAACTGCTCTTAATCAAATATTTAAACATGTTAACGTGGAAAATGATTTTTCTGAAGTCAATCAATCAATTGTAATGCACCATTAATGTCAATATGCTGTATGAAGTTGCATGAATTACCCTTTTTCTTTAAAAAGATTCCATAGCAATATGTCACCAACACTTATCAATATTTTGAACATAGCCAATGATTTTCTAAACATTTGTGTTCTTAAAAGAATTGTTTATTATTTGTAACAAATTTATAGAGTCCCATAGTGTATATCTATTATAACTTGAGTTTGTGTTTGCTTATTCTAATTATGTTGTTATGTATTGCATAAAAACTTTATCTTTTTAAAGTTTTAATAAAACCTTCATGAATTAATGACATTATAATAATGTCATTGATTAATGATATTAATTAATATCTACTTCAATTCCTATACTACAGATAGTTGCATAATCTTATGACAATTATTGTGTAATCAACTTAACATAACTTATAAATGGTTAAGCCCAAATTTTTCAAAGGACGAAATTGTCCTTGTAATAATTGCTTTATTTTAAATTTCAAGTTAAATAAGTTGTAGCTTGAATTATTTCTCTACTCTTACTGCCAAGATATCTTCCTTAAAAAATACTTTTCTGACCCAAACAAATGTGTCCAATATTCAAATGTTTTGACGAGTCTGGGGATCGCACTTGGGACCCTATAGTTAAAAAAAAGCATTGATTCCTCAGACGTACTTCTCAAAACAAAATGCATTATTTTTTATTTGTCGTAAAAAAAAAATACGAAGGAAAAAAAAATCTTTAATATTTTATTACTAAAATTTGCATGAGATAAAACTTTTTTTATAATTACAATATAATATATTACTATATTCGTAATAGTCTTACTTAAATCCGTATTAATCACGTTCGCAATTTCGTCGGATTTTTTGTATTTAAATCAATCAAAGTTATCTTTTCCTTAATAATAAAAATTTAAAATACCCAAAGTGAATATTGTTAATGTGGTCGTTACAAACAGACGTAGCAGTATCTTTTACCTAACAAATTGATAGTAACTTGCTCTAAAACGACGCCATTTTCCCCCTGTGTTCCGCTGCAAAGCTCATTAAGTCGTATTTTTACGATTTTCACTTTTATTTCCCGCACTCGCATCTGCAGTTATTTTTTTTAATCCCAAAAACAAATGATGCACCATTCAGACCGTATCTCCTTGGTTTAAACCCATTCTCTGACTTCGTACCCGTCCCTAGTAAAATAAGAAAATTATTTTTGTTGTGATCGAGTTCCTGCTTGATTATAATAAACAATAAATTGTATTTTTTTTATGAGAATTCAATAAGATTCTTACTGCACCTCAGTTTGTATCGAAGATGGATCTCATAGTGTCCGAGTTTGTCTACATGTTATATAACGCGAGACGCCGGCTAGCCTTCGACCGGGTCGCTGTCGCTGCAGTATATGCACACAGTGCAGATAAAACGCACACCGGCGTTTTTATAATATTTTATAAAGGATTTTATGTTATAATTTCAATATCCATCTTTATAGAGGAATCTTTTTATTTTTGGCTCTTTAGAAAACATAATCTGTTTCGTTTATTAATATAATATTTTATTCTGGATAAGTTATAAATAAACAAAATGGAAGACGTTTAATAACCGGTTATTATCAAAGTACTTTGATTAGTATGACAATGTCAATATGTGACAAATGAAGTTCCAAATTTACACGTTAAATTACCTCTTAACACCTCTGAAACAGTTTGATAGCAGTTTCATTTAAATGAGATGTCAAAAGGTTTTCTAAAGTATATAAGTATATTAATATGATATAAACGATATATTCGAAGTTATATATTATAGATTTAATCTTAAAATTATTCTAATCTTTAACTTTGTCATTTATCTAAATCTATTAATAAAAAATATTTAATTTAAAAACTTGTATGTTTACATCCAGATCATTTCAGACGCAATAGAAGCCGTAACCTTGATACAGGAGACGCGGAAACTATAAAACTAAAAGAATAGTTATCTGATTATTTTGCATGTACGGTAATATTTCGGCAAGTGGCAATTCTTGTTTGCATTCCGCAGTGAGTTCGTCGTTCCTTCAAGGTTAGGCTCGCCAACCCGCCGTGCCTCTGCTGAGTTGACTGTACTGCCGTTGCGCCAAGGTTTTGGATTCTGTCTCCATAGTTTTTGTGACAATTCCTTATACATGATCCCGGAATCAATGACGATTGCTATTTTTATTGGTTATATTCCGTTAAATTATTTAGGTGACGGTATTATTCAAGATGTTTTAATTATTTTTTTTTGAGTTACGTAATATCATTAAGTTGCGTACAACTTAAAATCTGGAAACAAATTTAACATATCTTTTACTACTAAGAAGTTCTAATGGGAATTGACCTGAAAAGTAAAAAAAGTGCTTTTAAGAACATACAAAGATTATTAATTAGTCTAATAAACTAAATAATTTATTCTAATACTTTTTAGGTGTCTAAAAACTTGTGTCGGATGATGTAGAAGTAACGCCTACTTTTTTGGTCGGTTTGGTATTTTATTTTATTGTGTTATTGTATAGTAATGGACTGACAATTGTAATTATTCTTTCCTTAATTTAAATTTAACTTTTGTAAATCGTCGTAGTTTAAACTGCATTAAAGTCATTCAGATGTAAAGCACGATAAGACGATTGATAATTAAAACTATACATATTTGTATGCAATGTACCTCGACTTTTCATGAAGTCAAAATACGAATTAAAAAAATAGTTACTTCTAGTTAGTATCACTATTGGCGCCACAAATTCTTAGAAATTGTAATAATCATTTTCCTCAGCGGAAAACCTATGTTTGATAGCTACTTATGGAAACCACTTTTAAGTTGTATTTTAATTTTATACCTATTTATACTTACCTATGTTTTATCGGAATTTCCTTGTGCAGAAATTAAAGGTAAAATTAATGATTTAATAATAACTTTCAACTGATATTTTTTAACCTTTACACATCTAGAACAAGCCTTTCCCCCTATTTTATTTATTTTTATTATTGTTTCTCATATATATTATATTTATTTTTATAATTCCCGTAACTTAATTAATTTGGTTATAGATTATGTTTGTGTTTCATTCAATCACGAAACCTATTTATTTAATGATCTCATTATGAACATCATATAGACACTTTTGGGATACCACGTGTACAAATAGTTGCTTCTTGTATGAATTTTGTAATTACATACATACAATAATGTCGGTGACGCGTTTGGATGACAGATGAGATCACGTCTATAAAACCTGTGAGGTGAAGCGACAAATTTATCTTGCTTTATATTTTTGTAATTGTTTTATTGCTGTAAATGAAAAACCAACTGGTGAATGGTATTTATACTTGAGTCCTGTTCTTCAGATGTTGGTCTTTAGAGAAATTAAGATAGGAAGAGGTAGAAAGAAGATGCGACATATAAAGATTCTAAAAGTAGGGTTCCTCTTTATAGATGAATAGATTTGAGGATGTATTAGCTACTGCTGCGAACTGCTGCGAGCTGCAAACAATTTGAAAGCAGTGCGTTTCAGAATAATACATCTAACTTTTACTAATTATTTTACTTCTGGATTCTAACATAATGATCTATTGTAGGTACATGTGTATGTATATGTCTAATATATTTTATTACCAAAAAATGTTGTAGCATTAGATGTTCAAGCCATAAAGCGATTTAAAGCGCTTTAGTAATATTAATACATGATTCATAGTATGTTGCAAAAACAGGTGTACAGATTTTTATTACGTTATTGATACTCTATCCGTGATGGTGATATCCAATTGACTCATTCCAATAGCAATGTTTTAACATTTTAATTAATCATTCTTATTTTATTTGCAACAAAATTTGGTGGGTAGTTGGAAAAAATATTTTTTCATTTAATTCTTCCTGTTTGCATTTTTAAAGAACGGAACAGCCGATTCATGAATTAATATTAAGATACGTATTAATAATAAAAAGTATTAATATCTTGTACATTGAAAACATATATAAATTCAATTATAGTTTTATTTAATAATTGTGTCAGGTACAAGAAAATACAGCTAGCTTAACAAATATGAAGACAAATACTATAATTACAAATAGAAGAGTAATCTAAAATTACAAAATTTACATAAAAGATTACAAATAAAATTACAATATCACTTGACCTGTCGAATGCCTTTAATGTACAGACAAGACAGAGTGAATGTTTGGTGCTAATTATACACGCACGAGTCTAAGACAGGTTAGTGACATGCGTCTAGTGCCAGAGAAAATACAAGAAAAAATCTAGCTTTGACTATTAAATTTTATGCGCAATTTTTTTTTGTCTGTGTGTGTGTTTCGTGTATGTCTCACTCATAACATATTTTGTATATGTTATGACGTATTATGATATTTCCTCCATTTTATCTTGAATGACGAAGATGGTCCCTGATCTACCAAATATTAATAATAACAGAACTTCGTGTCTATGTAAGGTATTATTCTTTACGTGTAGGTACCTGTTATTGTCATGGCCTTGTCTAAATGCCCTTCAAAATAAATTGAAGAATTGGACGCGGTATCTCAGCCTTTAGGAAGAGTGTTCCTAATATTTTTTATTATAAACAATTATCACGGCAATAGTATTAAATATATATTTTTTTCTAACATAATACATTTAATAATTATAAATGTTTTATAAAATCTGTCTTTAATGTCCTTAATTTTATTTAAAACGAAATAAAAATAATTTCCCTAAATAAAACATTTTTTACCATCTTTGTCAATATCAAATCAATAAACAATTATAAAAACTTAAGAAGTAATACTTAACTTTGAATATTGCAAGTCATTGTTGAGAATGATCAGAATTATATAAAAAACTATTAAATATTTATTTTATTTTTATTTATTGCATTATAATACACGTACATAAATTGATGTGAGAACCGGACGTATATGTGTGTGTAATATATGTAACTAATTCGTTAATGTATAACAAATTAATATTAAACTATTTTTTTTTGTTTTTAATTATGTATGTCCTCCATCCGCCATTTTGGGTAAAAATATTTATAAAATTTAATTTAAACGCAAGTTGATTACACTGATAATAATACGTCTAATGATAAAATCTTACCGGGTTTATAAAGTGCTGTTCTAAACTATATGAAGTCTTGAATTTTCTTGGTAATAAAAATTAATGGAGCGCTCTTTTAATTCATAAACTATGGAAGTGATAATAACGATGTAAGTTAATTATTTTTGTAGTTGTTTATTCCCAATTAAATGTCTGGTACATAGGGTAAAGCACGGGTAATTAGAAAATATATTCAAAAAACTTAACGTGGCTACCGAGACTATAAATACTTTTTATGTGACGTCATAAAATATCTTTATATATATTTATGTGTATTTAGGGTTGCTTGTTTATGTTGTACTTATGTTGTACTTTTTTATTCTGTGTACAATAAAGAATATCATATCATAATAGTTTTTGTCCGTAAAATTATGTTTTTGGTATTATTTATTAAGTTAAGCGATTGTGTAATATTACATCAGAAATATCCGGATCTAAATAATAGCTGACATACAAATTAGAGTAGTTTTAACTAATCTAATAGAATCGACGGCCTCGGTAGGTCGCTGGCATGTGACGTCACTAGACTAACAAACGTTAAAGGTTTCCGTTTGCAATAATTTAAACTATAAGCAATAAATATAAAAATAATAACAATAATGCATATTGTTTTTAATGTTTGTTTGTTTTCCTCGGACCTAACAAATCTCCTATATTAATAATTTTTTTCATAATTTTCTTATGAAATTTACTTTTTTAAAATCTGTCAATATATCTCTATACAAGTTTTTTTATGACTTTTATTTACTAAATAAAAAGTAAAAATAATAATAAGTCAGGTCAAAATCTTGTAAATTCAGTCTACCTAAATAGTGACGCTAAATGGAATTTCACACTACATGCTAATAGACAAAGTCTAGCTAGATGTGTAAGTTAACAGTTGAAATAATTTTCGCACAGGACATTAAATTTTTATTGATTTTTATTATAAACATGTCCATTTTGTGCTTTTTTAAGCTACACATGTAGCTTATATGTATAAAAAAATCTTGAACGTAAGCCCGAAGAGGTCCCCTAATTAGGTACCTACATAATATGAGGTAAGATTTCTTGTTGAATTCATTATTATATATATTTTATTTAAATATTTTAGGAAAACATACTAACATTTTTACAGACAATGTCAAATATTAGAATTAATTATATTAATGTAGTCTAGTCTACTAAATTATAATAAAAAAACAAACAGGTCTTGTCTACGCAAGTTTTACCATCTATAAAATGTTATTTTTATTTTATTTTAATATTATTCAAAAGCGTGACTTACAGTATATTAAAATAAATTTTATTGTTTATTTGAAAGTTCTAGTAATAAACTAACTTAACTGTACATAATTCTTAGAAGTCGGTTAAGCTAAACTCTATCAGTACTTGGTAGTCTGACCACGCTTGGTGAACCACGAATTTGGTGTGCAATTATGTTAATTTGACCGCGACACGTCGATTATATTGATAATTAGTTCGATACATTGATGGAATGGTGATGTTATGAGATTGATTGCTAGCCGATATACATGTATTATCGTATCCCAAACATACATACATATATATACTTTGGGATCAGTAGGAAAGTAATGTTTCTAGAAGTGTTTACTATTACTTGATTTAAATTAACATTCGTTGGTCAGATCCAATAAAACATTTACGTAAATACGATACACAGTTTTAATCGGAATTTACGATTTTCATCTTCAAAACAATCCCTAAAATATCATTGATCCTATTAATTCCTTTCTCTTTTTCTCCTAAGAACAAAGTAAAGGACAGAATCACATTAAACACTGTCAAGATTAATGTGTTTGAAATTTGTTTTATGATAAAGAAATGTCCTCATAGTTTGTTTCCGTTTGACCTGAGACTACAAGAGTATAGTATTTCAACTGTATTTTGTATTAGCCAGTTAAATTTAGTAGGTAGTTTAAAAGTTTTTTTCTTTTACTTTTCGATTTTAAAAACGGCTTGATTTATACGTTTAGCAAAAGTAAAGCTCTGGTGTTTTATATTATATTTAATAATTTATTATTCTGTTAAAATATTAATTGTAATTGTTAAATTATTATTTTTATTTATGTAATCCTTCCAAATGAGAGTTGAATGTTATATTTTATTAACCAAATAATATTAAAATGAATTGGGGGAGCACCTGATGCTATGGGAATAACAAAACCTACCATAATAGTTATGGGATTGCACTATAAACTATAATGTTGTAGGGGTTGAGATTGCAACATATTGCCCTAAGACTTTATTACGTTTGTTCAAATGTTTGAACAAATATTTGCTATTGGCCTGGTCTAACAAGATTGCGGCCATTATTGGTTTATTTTGATATTGTGTTGCTAAAATGAGAAATTATATCCTAATAATATTTAACTTTCTAAAACGAAACAAATAGCTTATATTATCTTTGTAAAGTTATGGTTGTAATTTCTAAACTTTGTGCACATAAAATAATAGTGAAAAGATTATTAAAAATGTGTATTAGTAATAACGACTGAAGTAATATTTACATAAAGTAGGTACTCTATGAAAATGACGATTAGTCGTCGTATTTTAATATTAACATCACTACAAACTTGTAGACTAAATTGAAAAAGACTTTAATATCTTATTTAAAGAGTATATTTAATGTATTCAAAACCTTTGTAGGCCTAAATTAATGGCATCATAACTAAAATAGCAGAGGAGGGTCATAAGAGGTATTAGTAAATGAGATTCTAGAATTGATCAAAGTTGACCAAATAGGTTGAAACCGCGGGAGTGTCGTGGGCGCTCAGCTCACAGACCTCAATATTGTTTACTCTTCTATAATTTAACATTCGATGACTTCATCTTTATTCAATTAATGGTTTGTAACACCCGCTAATTATTAAATGTTTATGTTATTAAGATTTTTTTCTCTATAAACTTATTGTTTTTTACGACATGTTTTCAAAGTGAACTGTATTATATTATTTAAATCTATCAAATCGATTGTGAAGTCAGCAGCCATTGTGATTTTATTCATCAATTTCCACTTTCAGTAAACAAACGTAAGACAAAGCAGTCTCGTGGACGGGTACAGGCGTTTGTTAGAAAGTGAAACTTCAACCTGCTATTGTGATCTGACCTGGCCTTGCGAGGTCAGACATGGTGTTTTTGGGTGTCTTGTTTATATACACCGTACATTATGGTTTTGTGATTGTACGTTCAAATTACAGTTTTGATGTAGCTTTATATGTGTGCATAATGCACACGAATAAACGATTATATTTGTAAATAGTAAGTTAAGTTATTAAAGTTTTTTTTTATTAAACCCAGTTAACTGATGGGCGTGAAATAACCGTTATAATTACATTTAACACAACCGTGTTAGAGGGTCGGAAGCTCTAACCCCCTTCCCTTCCTCCTCGTCGCCATCCTTTATTATTTCCTCTTTATCCCTCCTGTGCCTCTAAAATCCAGTTTTTCAAATCCCCTCACCTACAGGGCAACTTATCCGAAACATGTAGGTACTCATTGGTGACAGCAAAGATGACCACCTACCGTCGGGTCCGGTTAACAGTCTTATGATTGATTTCTTAAAAAAACGATAGGTTCATTGTCAACGTATGATTGACGCATTGTTTTTCCCCCGATTACTATTTTACAACATTTTTATCAGTAGACGTAAAACACATACGTTAACACTTGGCAATTATAATATAACTACATAGTTATTAAAAAAACCAATGTCACCGAGATAATTCAATAATACCAGACATACCAATTGACCCAATAGTTCCATCATCAATACTTTTCGACAAAACTGCCAAAAGAAGAATCGAACTTCCGCGATGCTAAAATAATTTTCGTGACGCAAGACGCGCCAAAGTTTGCATACTGGATGTAGAACACTGCTTGTTGCTAGCGAATATCGTGTGACGTAGCGCTTAGGTTACGACAACAACCCGCCAAGGCCAAAATGTCCGTTTACGACGCTATTACAAGTTTTATGAAGTTGGCATGACGCTTAGAATTTGAAGGTTGCTGAGATCCTGCGGTACCATTAGGGTATCTAATTTAGAAATCTAATAACATTGGACTGCGAAACGAGTTTATCACCTGTTTGTTAATATAGGCCTAGTTTTACCAGATCTTACACGTTTAGATCCTTAACATTCGAGATCATAACATCATATAGCATATTTTTTGTTTATATTTTTTGTTCATACAAACAAGGATTAATGAATTATTATGAAAATTATACGCATCTATTTGGTGTATAATTCTGACGTGTCAATATATTCATGGCCTGGTTCCCTTCGCGGCCTCATCGGTTTAACAGAGCCTGTTCTATTCTGAGCCGTGGCCTACATCTGTACGGAAATAGTCTGTATATAATATGCTCAGGTGCGGAGAATCATACAATGTAATATATTCATTACTAGGTACAAATAACAATTAATTTAATTACAATTAATTTCAGATATATTTTAAATTATACATAAAAGTAAATTAAATTCTGTATTTTTTTGAAGTCAATACCAAAATGGGTGTACCTCCCGCGTTCCGACATCATCCTACGTGCCATTTCATGCCCGGATGTAAAGTGCCCTTACGCTATAGAAAGGTTCCCATACCAATGATAATACTCCTCAAACAACCCCATTAATTTTCCCCTGAAATAAAAAATAATGGCCCCGGCGGTTTTGTGATGGCTCAGCACTATTTTCAATCGTATCGCCGCTTTTTAGGGCTTAAAATATGTTTACATTGTAACCCATAGAAGCTTGGGTTAACGGTTAGGTGCATATTAAAGAGGTTCAATATGAAGGGCTGCTTCGATTATTCAGCATGTTTAAAACTTTAATTAGTTCCAATACGACACAATCGATGGGATTAATTATAGTTAACACAGATAAAAAATATTGTTTTAAATAAAATATGTTTTTAAAAACAATTAATTGCCAGCAATATGTTTGTGATGTTTTGATCTTCCACGTCCTTAAGTTATTGTTTCGTAGATCAACCCACGCGTAGAGGCTGTGTCAATGGCGCCAAATCGAATTAGTGTCAAATAGGGTGAAGATAATGTAATTACATTCGAAATTATTTACTTCTTCAACCTTTAGAATAAAACTTAATGATTTAAAGTATTCGTGTAATTTATCAGTCAGTAATTTAGAATTTATGAAAGTGATCTTTATGATTTTTAAATTTAGAAGAAGTGGATATTATTTTCTGAAATAAATGATAAAGACTGTTCAAATAACTTGGACTACAACAACGTATGTTTGAATTTCAAACAAGTGTTGCTATAAATATTTTACACAAGTTTTGAACACATGTATTGTCAAAAAGCATTTATGTATTTAAAATATTTGTTGCTCGAAAAAATACCTAATGCTAAAGTACTCCCTTCTATTCAATGACATATTAAAAAAAAAATGCTCAATACAAAAATTAAATAAAATTAATATCCAATAATTATCAACAAAATGATATTATTTGGAATTTAATTCAACAATTATATTACAGTATTTTTTATATGCTTGTAACCAAATCAATTATACAGAACAGACGTCGTGTGGACACACGTGACAGAATTGCGCACCGGAGAGACTGCGATGAATCGACATTTAGTACGCAGGTGATAAGAACTAAATCACCATAATCATATAACCTGTATATCCCTAGACTGGAGTTACGTTGCTTGAAACTTTAAACACCCTGTGGGGTAAATTTAAACCACGAGATGTTCCATATCTCTAACATTGGTAAAAACAAAATGTCAAAAATTTACAAACCATTTCGAAAATACGTTGTCAAAAATTGCAAACTTTAGACAAATTAATGCTTTTTTTTTATTTTAAACCAATTAATTTTTTTTTGTCATTTCAAATATCCTATAAAAACAAAAGTTTGCAGACATACAGTTGAAATATACAATAAAAGTTGTAGTAGGTACCGAGTATTGACGCCAGTGGTTGATAACGAATGCGTATTTCTGTTATAGCGTTAGTGAACTTGATCTTGACTTACTGGTAAAGTACAACATTACGTTACGGCCATTAACTCACATCGATTTCAGAGTTAACGAGAACTACTTACGAGTTATAAATATTATAATAAGGTGTTGATATTCAACTTGAACTTTCACAATTTGTTACGATTGCCCTCATACTTGACAATGGGGTCCGTAATGATATGAAAATTGAATAAACAAACATAAACAGGTCCCCTCTATTTAAATGGAGTATAAAAGTGCATATTCAAAAGTACAAACATCCTGCTGTACAAGTAATCGCGTCGTCGAGGGACGGGAGATAAGCTGTATGTCCATTGTCAAAAAAACTCTGCGGCCGTTTTTGCAAACATTTTCCGCCTCTTAAAATACGTTTGATGTCTTCCTCCCCTAAATCTTAATTTAAAGTCATTGCTATGCGTAACTTTTTCATCTTTTAAATCTTTTATTTTTATCTCAAAGCGATTCTGGTTTCTTAATTATATTTTGTTGTAATAAAATCACATTCAATATACGATTGTGTAATCTATATTCTAAAATAGTTCGACATTTGCTAGACCATTTCCTAGAAGTACCTTAGCTGTACCAGCAACAGTGTTACTATAATTTCGCCATTAACAACCGCACACTATTAGCATTTCCCCTCAACCATATCAATAAACATTATCAGTTCATTGAGATTGCACTGGGATCGTGCTGCAAGCCGCCGTGAATCGAAATGTGTTCCCATGTGGTTTGACTTGTTCCTGATTATAATGTCGACGGCGCTTGACATTTGCTTTTCTTCGAATGTTAATGAACATTCTATATAATAATATGTAGCGTACGTATTTACCCATCCCTTTTTACCTTTATTTGTATCTTGGAGATGCGTTTATAATATTAATGTAAGAACTGATTCTGATCTAAACAACATTGTTGGTTTAACTTTATAACTGTTGCTTTGACAGTTAAATAGCTTTGTACCCGTAACGAGTCAATAGAGGCGCAATAAGGAAAAGTAATTTGCATTTTCGCATGAAAGCGATTCCAATTTATTGGACCAAAAACAACAATTAGAATCAAGACGGAATAAAAGAAGTAATCGATCATAAATTAATTTGGAAATCATTTAATGTTTTTTGAAGATTTTTAATCTAAATTAAAAGATAGAGGTTTTATAATAGATAACAACCACCTGATAGTATTTTCAGATAACAATACGAAACAAAAACATTATTTGCAAGAAATCGTAACGGGTTCGGAAAGTAACAATGCCTGGGATAATGGCTATTGACTTAGTGAAGAAACATCTAAGATAGAATACGCGATATGGCACGAGACCGAATTTCCGAGAATCACTCTTCTCATTTGGCAATCGTCACGCGTACTACCTCGTACATATTACTGAGTACACGGTTTGCTCGCAGGTAGTTGGAATTTTCATTACCTTCAGTTTTTGTGTTACACTCTTCTCCACATTTAAACATTGAGATTGATTGATCAGTTTGATAAAATTTCTGTACAGATTCTTAAAATAAGCATTTTTAGTCGTTTCCGATTAGGTTTGAAAAGATGGGAATTTTAAATAGAAAATGTTAATTAGGATAATTTAGGTTTTTTATTATACTTTTATCGGTCTGCTGGGTCTTTGAAGACATCAAAATATTAAAATATATCTTCAGTGATTTATATGAATAATTGTATACAGACAGACGTAATGATAATCTAGTGATGTAGCTAGATTCATTTGAGATAGGTGAATGCTCTACTTGGGTTGAAGGCCAAACATTTTTGCTGGACGGTTTTTATTTGTTAGTGCCCACTTGTTATTCGTACAATGGGCAACACGTAATGAACATTGTAGAGTTCTTAATACATTCACATAAAGATCATAATTAATACATATTATTGACAATGTGATTCACTGTATTTGATAGGTTTTCGACCTGACAAAAAATTTTAAAGGCTAACTACGACTTAAATGTTGAAATCAAGATGTAAGATCTAAACAATGGGTTCGTGTTTCATCTTAGTTTAAATAGCTTGATATACGGAACTAGATGACTTGACTGGATAATGTTATTTTGGGTAACGGAGACGTTTTGGTCAACTTTGTTAGTTTTTACGTTTGTATCGAATGCTATATAATAATTTCTACGTGACCATTTCATTTCAAGTAAAAAATATGCTATTCGAAGAAATGAATATAATATCTTTTTACTACTCTTGTTGTGTTTCTTTGTTATTGTAGTTTGTGCACAAATAATAATCTAATCATTTTGTAATATTATTTGGTTTTAATTATTATTTAGTAGTACTTAGTAGATACTGACATTTTTTTTTGTAGTATTGACTATTGAGTCACTAACATGGATCAATTGATATGTGTGACTAAGTAGATTAGAATTTAAGTATAGTGTAATACCAAGAAAAAACTAAACATGATGCTCTCACACTTACAAGGTATTATTGGTTTATAACTTTAAATATGCCAAATAATAGTTATTATATAATGCTGTATCTTCCAACTAAGAAAACTAATAGACAACTTGGTATACAGTATACAAACAGACAGTGTTAACAAGTTTGTTATTGCCACGCCTTCCCATTGTCAATAAAATCTTTAGTTTATAATAAGCGTTTGATACAAGAACGCATTTGATGCACTCTTTCGATAGTGATGGTAAATTTGCCCAATTTACTCTTTATATCGAATTCCATTGCCAAAAATATTATTTTATGATTATATTTTGATGTGAATTGCTTGCATAAAATTGCAAAAAAACGCATCAACACATTATTTTAATACATTATTTTAAAACTTTTCCATTCTTTCGTATCGTTCAAAATCCAAGGCGTATTAGTTAAAGTTTAAATACTAGCTAATACCTACTCAATGAATTGAATGAGTTTGTACGTAACTTAGTATGCGCCGCCTCAACCAGACGGTTCTATTAAATATCGTATGCTTTTTGGGCATGGAATGATAATTACCTAACAATTTACTGCGACCTGACACCTTAACTTAGTATTTGTAAATATAGATATTGATTTGTTTATTTTTGAAACCATGTCATTATTATTGTGTAATCTGTTCGTTAAAAACAGAATAACATTAAATGATGTTGATATTTAATCGCATTGCACAATTCTAACGTGTTATATGTGTATATTATAATTAAGTATAATTTATATCCAATTTTAATGTTATTTGTACTGAAGCATCTACTAAGAGATAAGTAAAAAGATATGGAAATCATTAACCAGGTAGCGGCTTAAATTAAAACTAATGAGAATCTTAATTTGGGGTTACTATCCTTAACATGGCCATCTCCACAACATAAGCACCATTTTATATAATCCGTGATAAAAAGTGTGATCTTAAAAGGCTTGACAACCACGATCCGTGTGAAGTAGGCCTAATTGGTATGGACCAGGTCGATTGATATGGTTTTGGCGACGACCTTTTATGGAGAACTTCGATGACTTATACAATTGCTTGATTACTCTCATTATATTGAATTATTGTAATGTATTAATATAATTTGATAGTATATAATGTGTTTGTTTATTTGTATACAAATGTTTGTAACAGGTTTGTGAGTCAGCACGTAGATAAATAAGCGAGTACATATGGAGGCTGTGTTGGTAGTCACGAATTGATGACGTGAAGCCCTTTGTAGTCCTCTGTAGGGCTATATTTAGTACAGTCCTAACACTGAATGTGTCTTCTAGTACGTAATTCAGTTGAAATTAATAACCCTCAAGTGCTGTTATAGTCTTTAAGATTTATTTTATTCTTCTATAATAAAATTTTGTATATTTTAACGAATATTAACATGTGGCAATGTTGTCGCTGAAAGGAACAATCAAATTGGATTTTCAACGGAGCCGCCTAAGATTTGAAACCTTTGATGTGCGAGACTTTGCGGCCCTGTTGTTAAGACTCTATTGTCTTATTCAAATATTTGTAATTTTAACTCTACCTATATAAACAGTACGCGGGAGTACCACTTTACAACTAATAGAAATATTTAACTGCATTGCTCCTACATTTTGGGATATTTCAAAGTAAACCACACACAATTAGAAAGTAGTTTGGTTGGAAACTACTTCGTGTGTTTTGTATTACATTATAAATACGAAGTTAAGGAAATCATCCTTATGTCATGTTGAAGAGTGAGGCAGTGTTGAAACAGAAGAGTTTATTTTCTTATAAACTAATATTATTATTTATTTTAATCGGAATATAAGTGGTGGGATAATATGAAAATACATTAACAGAACTTCCGATTGAAATCAAAAGTACTCTAACTGTTTTTCCGGTTTGAGGTGGCTACTTAGTCTTCTTATCTATCTTATAAACACCAAAATCGTAATTTACATAAAAATATTTAATAACCCAAATTTTGAATGCATAATTATTCAATTAAATATTTATTTATAGATACCGTAACACTGTCAAAAAAACTTTTCAAAATCATAAATTTTGAACACTTTTTATAAATCTTGTCTCTTTTTCTGTATATTCGTTCATGTAAAATTGCTGAACTGATTAAAATCTGGTTATGTTCGTAGGAAAATTTTAAATGTAGCGCAACTATATCTGATGAGTTAAGGTTGAGGAATT
Source organism: Napeogenes inachia (assembly GCA_959347355.1). Lineage (NCBI taxonomy): Eukaryota > Metazoa > Arthropoda > Insecta > Lepidoptera > Nymphalidae > Napeogenes > Napeogenes inachia. Next base: position 26,011,493 of record OY365791.1, read on the forward strand.
AGTGAAAGACCATTTTCTTTATAGCAAATTTTTGTTTTTAGAACCTTAATGTAAATATAATTTTAAAGCAAGTTGCTATTATTGTCGCGTGCTATTTTCTTGAGTATTTTAAAACGTTTTATAAAGTGTGTCAACAAATATGTGTTTGGGATATCTGAATCGATTTTGACGAGATATTGAGAGATGGAGTAATATAAATACTATTATATAGTCCTAATACATATTAATAATATATAGTTCTTGGAAGACTAAACATAGTTAACAAATTACGTATATCAAATGATACTTCATTGATAAAAAGAAAAAGCTAAATAATTTCGAATAACAGAAGTCGGTAACAGTGTGTAAACGCCCAATAATTCTTTTCTTACAAGATAAAATTATATCAAGCAACGGTTCTTAACATTAAATAAATAAGTACCACGGTCATCATGTTTTATTAATAAAATAAAAGCTGGGTCTGATGTTATTGTGCCAGCGGACTGATCATAGGATTTAACTTACCGTTTATGTTAACGGCATTGACAAATAAATATAAGGTATGTATACATTGTAGAATAAAATACAAATAATAATTGGAATGAATACAAAAAATGTACTTATTAATATCTATAATTAAATAGCAAAACACATGTCTTCATATTATGTATACAGCCAAAAAAAAATGCTAAATCGGTCCAATTTATAAAGTATATTTGTTATAATCTTAAAAAAATAGAAGTCTTTGATAATAAATATATTAAAATTTAAGATTCGTTGGATATACCAGTCATTTGTCAATGAGTATCAAGCTTTATAAAGCTTAGCGTACATGATAATCAGCGGTCAATCGCACGTTAGCACTGACAGCCGGACATTAACTTTACGTTTTTTATTTATATCTAAGTGTCTTTGATCGGTCTCTATTTTAATCATTGCCTTATATTTGATACTAGCTTTGCCTGCGACTTCGTACGCGTAGATTTCGATTTTGATAAAACGTACTCTTTGTACTTACCAATGTATGTAAAAACGTAAGCACCAATGGTACGACAATAAGAGATTATTAACTTCTTTATTTGTAAACCGATTGTTAAAAATAAATCAAAATATAAAGTGATTCCCATGACAATATATTCCCGAAAACTGCATTTAAATCGATAAACCCCTTTCTGAGATTAGCATGAACAAACATACAGACATACAGACGAAAAGACAAAATGAAAAAAACATTTGTTTTGGGTTCTCTTGCTCTCTTACGTGATTGACATAATTTGACATAACTTTTTTATTTCCTTACCGATTAAGGTAAAATAAACACTAAATGTGAAGTGAATATTGTGATAATTGATTCCTGAAAACCGTATTCAAATTGGTTAAGCTGTTTCTGAGATTAGCGTGCATACATACAGACAAACTAAAAAACCATTGTTTTGGGTTCTCTTGCTCTTATAGAGGCCCCCCCTACTATGTTTTTTTTTTTATATTTTCCATGTACAGAAATAGATCAGTGAGAATTTTATTACATGTATAGATTTGTACATTTTTGATTACGCTTGAATATAAAATATATTCTATAAATATCAAACTGTTTATTGTCAAATCTATCAAATAAATATGACAGTATAGATGTCTTTGTACAATCAGAGATCCCATCTGTTTCTGGAAGCCGGTTCATTAGACGTCCCATTCTATAGGAATTGTAACTAATCGAAGATGTATCTAAGGTTATATCTAAATAAACTTGGCCGGATGTAAGTTGAAGGGCAGCGCTGAATGCTCGTAGCTTCCTGTCGCAGAATTGGACATCCTGGCTGATGACGTCACACAGACTCCGTGGTTTGAATGGGCCCTGGCTGTTAAAGGATGTTCGTGTGTTGTTAAGCTTTTATGATTATTTATAAGATGTGTCATCGAGGAATCTAAATTCGAATTGCATCTTTCATTGTATATATTCGATTTAAAGTCTAGAATGGAGTTTTTTTTTATTAAATCTCTGGTACACTGGCTACTTTTGAAATTACAAAAATACTTAAAACGGACGTTAATTCAAAATGTTCAGTCAATCATGAGATGGATCAATTTGCACCAAACTTTCACTGTCAATTTAAGAAAATGACATTATATATTTTTTAAATTAGGATAAACAGTCTATCTTGATACTATAATTGCACTTATACTTAATATATAGATAATAACTCAACAAACAGATGGTAAATATCAAAACACGAGGGGTCAGAACTTGGTAGTTTAATTGAAACCGGTTGGCGAAATGCAATAAATCGTCTTATTTGGGACCTTGCACTTATTTGGAGAAGGGTATGTTCATAAATAGCTCTTAATACTCATAACATTGGGTTTATTTCAAGAAAACAGTACCTACTACTGTATGAGCACAGAGCAATCGGACACAGAGATTACAATAAACATATATTTTGCATACAATGGTCTCATGATTTCTATAACTCCATTAACTTGTCCAAATACAAGTTGTTTGGTAGGGCTATAACTACAAAATATAAAGACAATTTATAACTATTCATGATATACGAAAAATTTATACAAATTCCAAAAAACACAAAAAAAAATTCAAGATTTATCATGTATCAAGAATGTTTTATAATATTTCACTGTATATTTTTACTATATTTTTTAATTGTTGTTATACTTCCACCTTCATCAGAACACCTGCTGGAAACAGCATGTGCGAATATACATATATAGACCCCAGTCTTCACCTGGTCACCTTATACGTTTGAACATCTGAACGTAATATTGCAGACAAAAATAAACTAAAATAATATGAATATTTTTTATGTAATCTATTTGTAACATAAAATTTTAACTACAATAATATATGTAAATAAGAAATTTTGTTTGAAACAAAAATCTTTGATATAAACAGTCTGTTATAATAGTACCATGGTATCATCTGTGGAAGTTGGAGGAAGTTTTTCGCAGAAAATAAAGTTTCGGTAAACTTTGTATCATCAGCAACTTATGGTATCGATATATAATATATATAAGACACGTTGAATCTAATAAAAGGATAATGTGACGTCCAAAAAGGAAAGGTTCTGAGACACTGGAAGTTTTAATATTATCATACACACATTCTTACACATACACATACAAGCTATTATATCTAATTTTTTGACAAAAATTGTGTTTATGGAAAGAAAAGACGAAGATACACCATGTTCACCTTCTTGTGTCATTTAAATAGTTTTATATAACTATTATGTTTGTTTACATATATTTATTATAGGGAAAAAGATTGATTTAATTTACCTCTTTAAAATACAGATAAAATAATACCATAATATTTAGTACAATGTATGTTAGTTTTAAACTACACGATATGTGTCTTATTCCCATATTGTTATATGAAGCCTTGATTTTGAATTTCGGACCTGTGGTGTGTTGCATAACAAATGAACGGCAGGTAAACGTTTTGGCAGAGACTGATTAAGACGAATTAAAGCTACGGTGACCGTGATGTTGCGCAGACTTGAGACGCTTGCCATACTTTTTAAATGCATTGCTGTCTTGCGTGTCTAATGTTCTTTGATGTATACTCCTTACAGGAAAATATTTTCTTATAAACGTACAAATTTACAGTTTTTTATGTACACCCAAAATGATATTTCGTGTACAATTTTTTGATATAATTAAGGAAAATTATACTGTATAAAAATTCAAACTATTTCATAATTTAAAATAAACGGTTCTTGCGGTTAGTATACAGCACTTAACGAAAACCATACTAAATGTGCTACTATATTTACTAATAGAATTAACACCTGTATTTTGTCATCGAAGCTCTTAGACAATACAAGCTAAGAAAAAGAAGAATCTTTGACTATAATAAGTAAATACCTTATCATGTCTAAATAAACAAAATAACAATATTATTGTTTATATTCATTCAATCTTTAGAAACTCTCTGAACTTTAGATTTCTTCAATAATATTTATTCTAAATATTCAACCAGACGTAAACGAATTCCTATCAATAAAACAAGCTTAACATTACTAAAAAAACAAAAAAATCTTTAAACTAATACAAACAAATACGTACCTATAATTGACAATGGACATTCAAACAAATAGTCCGGCATCACCTGTACATATGGAGTCACTAATTAGCCGAGATGCCGCGCGGTCAACGACTTCGCCTTGGCATTGCTTTGGGTTACGTCATATGTCAAACGGATGACGTTATGCATTCGTGATATTATGTTATTTTAAATGAAACTGATTTTATTTTACTGATTATTTTTTCGTATTATCTTGCATAACCCGGACCTCTGCTAATGAAATTGTATGATTTTAGACGTGAAATATATATTATATTATTGCCGTGGAATAGGTAGTCTTGACGTATTTAACATAAAATTGGTTTTCTGTTTTTTTTTAGGTTTTTGAGGAATTCGTTTAGTTTTTCCGAATAATCTACTACCCTAAAAGTATGTTTCTATTTTATGATATAATTACGTGGTAGAATAATAATGATAATATTTGTATTAGGTATAAATAGATGTAAGAGAACTTAATACACTATGCTAAAGAACAAAACATATGGTATATTATCCTTATTAAAAATATTGACAGGTATTTCATTGATACAAAAACAAGTCTAATTACTATCAAAACGTTAATAGGTTGCTTTTAAATTAAATATTATATATTACTAAAAAAATATTTCACCACTGTTTAAACATTAACTATAATATTTAAAACGTTAAACTTAATAGACGAGATGTATAGTAGCAAAAAATCAGATTGTCAAGATTAAAGAAGGACAAACTAAAGTAGGTACGCTCTGACTAATATCTATGTAAACTGCCTAAAATATTCTTATAATTCTCATATTAGTTTAATGAAATAGGTTATTAAACTACGAGAAGCTTTTGTACCAAATAACATTGAATTTTCTATTTACAGTAGGTATTGATAGAGTTCGCTATTTATATATATTTCAATAATATCATTGATATATATATAGAGATCAATGATTTTGACTTGTGTTATTGAAAATTGATTGCAACATTATAGAATTTTGTATTTTTTTATAATTTTGGTCATCGTTCGTAATAATTTGAAAAAGTTGTTTTGATAGTGTAAAATATTTGTGTTAAAGATCTTTGTAATTTAATATTTATTTATTTTACCTTTATAATGCTTTTATATATATTAAAAACTTTTGATTACAAAAGATGAAAAAAATAAATAAATATATATACATACACATGTATATTATTATAATAAAATAACATTATTATGTCCGTGTCTAAACAGAAGTTTCTAAAATGTTGCCAGATCTTTGGCAGCTGATTGGGTTGTAATAAAATGTAGCAGTTTTAGCAGCTTTTAAGAAAACATTTTAATTGATTCTAATTATTTTTACTTCTGGTTCAATTAGGAATTAATCATAATCTTAAAAGGCTTTTTTTAAATCTTTTATTAAACACAAATAGCACCAAACCCACAACTAACATAGATAATAAAATAAACAAAAGCGATTAAATAATATATCAATCTATTTGTTAATGTCCCATCAATGGCAAAAAAACACAATTATAGAATATGGCTGAAAAAACCACCACGCCGCTCCGTTTGGGTTTGGTGGGTCAAGAAATTTAATCACTTTTAAAATTAGACATGCTTTTTTCACTATAATTTTTCCAGAAACTTGTGATGAGAAAAAAACATACAAGATGCATACTTGCCCTAAACATGTTATATTAAAATTAAATGTATTTATATATCAGTAAGATAATAATAATAATTTACGTTATTTAAATCACCTGGAGAAAAAAAAATGTAGTCTAGGTTATATATGTTGATATATGCGCATTGGGTAGGTGGGTAACTAGGTAGGGATGTAGGTAGGTAGGTTCCGTCAGATGACATCAATAGCACTAACCGCTAGGTTATCAACTTTTTGCTGATAAGAATGTTCAGCTTGCATACTAATTAATTTTGGCAATCTCTTAATGAAAAAAGAGTTACATCGACCCGGATGAACTAACTACACTGGAATTTGTCTGCTTAATCTTGGTTCTGTATATTTTAATAACATTTCTTATTTATTATAAGTATGTTAATATTTACATATTCCATGTTTTTCATGATAACAATTTTGTCTTCTAAAAAAAGGGGTGCTATAAGTATAAAGTATTTATGTCATTTGACCTGTCTATGCCTTCATAGCTTCATAGTAAAGGAGTGAGTCGATTAGAGTTTTTTTAATCGAAGCCTTGTCTATCAAGATGGTTCTTGTGTATGTTGGTTAAAAAAATATTATTCGTATCTAATATATTCAGCTCTCATTGGAACTAATGACAGTATCCCAAGTAATGCTTTTGTTTTTTTTACTTTTTAAATAGAAAAAGACATTAAATATTTCTTATTAATCGCATTATTATTAAACATTTTTTTTATGAAATTTGTTACGCTTAAAAAAATACTAAGAACCTAACATTAGACCAAGAAAAAAAAATACGGTACCCAAAAATCAAAACTCCGTTGAAACAAGTTGCCAACCGGATCTGCTCTTGTTTTAAAACCCCACAGTTCACTTACACACAGAGGCAAACACTACAATGTTTATTAATAATCGCTGTCGATAAAAATTCTCGGGGCAGTGGCATTTTTTGGGACATGCGATATGTTAATCGTCGCATTAAGATAAAATTGTCATAATAAAATTCATTCCTTTATATGAGGCTAATGTACATGATTTTGCATATAATTGAAGGAAATGGATGCGTTCGTTTTAGATTTAGCGGTTTTTTTTATAATTTTTAGTTGTATTTGTATTTTTCAAGGAATGACTTATAAATAAATCACATATAGAATAGTTTTTACTGTAAGTGTTATTATTCAGGCGTACGTGAAATTAAAGAATTTATAATCGTTTTTTATATTTTAATTTTGTGCAACGTACAAAAGTAGCTTACAGAAACGAGCCATCGAAAAACTCAATTGTCCGACATTGTACTCATGACTTGGTAATCAAAAAAAAATAAAAATATGTAAATTGTTAAGTTTAAACTGTTGATGGTATTAAAAAAAGCATCTAGTCCAACTTACTCTATGTTACGTCTCATTGTTGTGGCGATACACATCAGACACCGTTAGGGAGTGTATGAAAGCGAATCGGTCTGATCATCCGATACAGAGTTAACCGGTCAATCTATTTGAGAATAATTGCTCTGGGAACTCTATATGGATCGACGACTCCCGGATACAATTTAGTTGTTAATTGAGATTTAAATTCATTTATTCAAATAGTTCAAATCGCATCTAAATCGGTTTATCCGTTTCCGTGGAAACATTACATAAATATGTCAACTATATGTTATTTGTATAATAGAATAAAATTTGCATGAAAATCAATTAGATAATCGAGAGACTTTCCTAACATTGATTTATATAACATTGTCATTTAGAGTATTTTGGAAAAATAGTTTTTGTGACTTATTTATCCTATAATATTATTATGTATTTATATAATAATATTGTTAAGCCATACACAATAATAATATACGTTACCGAAGTGAATGTATAAGGTTTGTATAAATATGTATTTAATATCACGTATTATTCTAATGTCTTCAAGATATATGTTCCTATGTCGTCTACATATGAGATGTCTTAATCACGGGTGCGGGTTCGTCATCTGACGGGGAATCCGGAAACCAGCGGCCATCATGTAGCTCTGACTACTATGTTTAGATCATCTGAAACAGATTTCTATTATACATTAAGTATGTTTATATTATATTTTTTATTGTATGTCTTTCTGTAGTTATTTAAATTGATTTGTTCAATTATATGTTATTAGTTATAATTATTTTTATTATTAACATCATGTATGTGGCTCATGTGATTATTGGTCCTACGAGCCGGCAGATTGTATGCATTCCATGTAATTAATAGTCCTACGAGCCAGTGTTGCAATTAAACTATGACACATCACAGTATACCGGTCATATTTACCGGCGCTACAGAGTACAATGAATTACATCAGAGTAAATAAACTAGCGTTTAATGCGATTAGCCGTAATCGTTAACTGAGCCGCTTTTGAGTTTAACCGGTGTTCTAAATAAACAGTGTAGGCGGCTGTGGGTGTCGTATCGGATCCGGACCGGAAAGGCTTGTTAGCCGCGATTATGTTAATTGGACATATGCACTATGATCCATTGTTGAAATGATACCTGTTATCTATTAAGATTTTTTTAAATGAAAATTTTAAGAAAGTATTAATAACTTTGAAATTGTTTTGTCGGTCGAATATAATATTAAATATAGCTTAATAAAAGTCATCAGTCAGCCCAGCAGTACAGCGGTAGCTTGGTGTATATGTAAGCGATCTCGTAGGAGCCAGCGTGGGCAGGTGCATTACATTGTCTGTCCTAGCATCCGGCGTCCCACGACCATCTACTAATCGGAAGATTGACCCTTTTCTTAATGGAGAGCTGGGTGCTGGAGAACATTGGATGAAATTTAATATATGAGTTTTATGAACTTAATATATAAGATATACCGCCGCGTTGGTCGAGTGGTTAGCGCAGACGCCTAACGCTTAGCGGTGCAATAGGGCTCAGGTTCGATTTCCGACGGAGACAGGACTGTATGTGATGAGTATATGTCTGTATTTTTAGATTTACAATGTGCATTTCAATGTATTTGTATCGTTGTGTAACACAATCAAACAATTTGCTTACTTAGGGGTTAGATCAATGTTTCTAATTGGTCAGGTGATATTATTATTATTATATTGAAATAAACGTGCTTAATATTTTGTAGCTTATTTAATGTTATCTCCTAAAGTAAATTTCTTTTATAGTTTCTTCGTATTATAAATCATTAATAAGTAAGTACTAATCCCATGACATGGGTCCACCAGGTGCCAACAGTTTGTACTAGAATGTCGGTATGCTGTGAATGCTTAGCCCGCGTCGTTGCTTATACATCAAACCAGTTTTTATCAATAATCGCGGAGTGATGGATCGACAGCACATACCGCATTCTTTATTATATATAATTGAAGTACAGTTAATTTTTATAGCTGGTTACCATTGGTGTGATGTTATCTATGTATTGTTTTGAATGTTTTATGTTCTCACACTTACAGAAATTGCTATTCTTGCAATATTATATATATATTTTTTTTTCATTTGAATGAATTTTAAGTAACCTCTGTGGTATATTGTCTTCAGGAATGTCATGTAATATGTAAGATAATTATAGGCCTAGGATTATTGTAGCCTTTTTATTGAATTCTAATTTATACTCGCATATTAGTAATGACTGTGATTCAAATGTTCAATGGTAATAGTGATTTTATAAATAAGTTAAAAGAGAAGGAAGGAGTTTCTTGCCGGTTCTTCTCTATAGACCTGACCATTGGAACCGTGCAAGTAGAGTTTGTCGTCTTATAAGTACAATGTATGCCTATTTGAAATTAAAAAAAATACTCTTTGAATTATTTTGCATCATTTAACCGTTTATTTATTCGTTTATACGCAAACCATTTATCAATAATTGGAGTTATTTGCATCTTTATATCAGTAGGGGAAGCCCAGTTCTATGAACGTCACGCTGTATGCTAATATCTCATTTACATTTCTAGGATACCTAGATACTAAATACCTTAGGTATTACAACAATTATCCTCCAAAGAATGTATATAAAATTCCTATTGGTATTTATATCGTATGAATCATTATTGTCGTTTTTTTTATAATTGATAAATTGTTTAATGTTTACTTTTCAAACCCATCTATCAATTTGTTTACATTGGTAGCATTGAAAGTTCAATGACCTCTAATATAATGACGCTAATCCAATGTACCGAAATCTTGTTAACGTTCTTTTAACTGTTTAACAGAACATGAAAATATTTATACCACAAAGACTGACAACTGATATTATGTCATATATAGTCAAGACCATAGACATGTAGATATAGTAACACCATAGATATATAGATATGGCAAGACCCTAGACATATAGATATGGTAAGACCATATACATATAGACATGATAAGACCCTAGACATATAGATATGATAAGACCATAGACATATAGATATAGTAACACCATAGATATATAGATATAGTAACACCATAGACATATAGATATGGTAAGACCCTAGACATATAGGCATGGTAAGACACTAGACATATAGATATGGTAAGACCATAGACATACAGATATGGTAAGACCCTAGACATATAGCTATGGTAAGACCATAGACATATAGATATGGTAAGATCATATAGACATATAGATATGTTAAGACCATAGACATATACATATTGTAAGACCATAGACATATGGACATGGTAAGACCATAGACATGGATATGGTAAGACCATAGACATGGATATGGTAAGGGCATGGACATATGGATATGGTAAGACCATAGACATGGATATGGTAAGACCATAGACATAGATATGGTAAGACCAAAGACATAGATATGATATACTATAAGAATTAATGAATAATATTTATTAAATATTACTACTTTTTTATTAGTAATCGCTTATTAAATTATGAATATAATATCGATACGTTGAATAAATACTATAAATATTAATTAAATTTCGTCCTCATATCCCGCAGCCTCTCGTTATCGTTAAAAATTTAATTTACTTCCCTAATAAAATCAATTAGTTTTTCAATAACCATCGAATATATTCGAATTATTCAAATCAGATTCGATCTCGCATTACCATTGCGTTTTCTCACCGGCTGTATTGGGTGCAGTTTATATGTAACATTTGCCTACAGATGGCCTGATTTGGCCTGATTTAGCCTGATTTAGCCTGATGATATCTGAGTGTCCGACAGATTATAGCCTTGTTTATATGAAATCAATGTTTTTTTTTTATTTTCGAGTTTTCGTAAATGATATGTTAAAGGTTATTTTATACCGTGTTTTGGGTTCGAATTTATAATAACGTATTTATTTTAAATGTATGTACATTTCTTAAGTGGTGATTATGTTTTAGGTCGTTCATTTTAGTTTTTTTTTTATTTTTTATATTTTTTGGTAATGATAATATATTTAATAAAAAATTATATAACTTATTATGTAAGTGTTAAATAAATCAAAACCTAGGTCTAAACGGACACACAATAATGTCTTATCCGTCTGTCTGAGTCTGGTTATTATCTAGACCGCACATAGCGTTCCCGGTGGACCTAGTCATAATAATTAAATTGTTTTGTGATTTTCTTCATATTGTTTCGCTTCATGCCTGGATTATGAGATTGAAACTCAATCTTTACTAAACATAATTTAATTAATAAGGCAATAGAAAAATCTACGTAAAATATTTTTAACCAAATGATGTTACTATTAATGTATATTAATCTTTCATAATTCGTCGATAGATAAATATCACATGAAAAAATAATTCACTAACGAAAATGTCAAAAAAAGAAAACAAATCTTATCTAATCAACATCCACTGTGCCCGTAGCCCTGATGTTCTCATACTAATTAGCCTCATTAATTTTCCCAGCATTACCCACTTGATCGCATAACTGTTTGTAGGAAAAACGATCGTGTACAGTAAACGAACTGGCAAAAAGAGCTATCAATTATTAAAACTGCTCTCTTTGTGAAATCACTAAAGAAATTCGTTTATTTTAATTAAAATCTTAACAACACGAAGATTCGTTTAAATTATCCGTAACAAAATACATTTTAAACGTTTATATAAAAGTTGCTATAAATCGAATTCCGCAACCGACGTTGACATTAAATTCCGTTCGCGAATTCAAAAGACTGTCACGAATGCATTTGAAATAACGAATAACGATACTACTAGTTGACTCACCGGCGTCGAATGCGCTACGTTTTCCCGCGTAAAGTCCTTATTTACAAACTTATTTTTGCACGTGTGATTATTGAGATGACCTTTATTATCAGAGGTATAGAATTTAAATTAGAGACTGAAGTTTGAAAGAACCTGCAAAATGCACTTGTCGTCTGTATAAATAGTGCAACAGAGCGTTCCGCGAACCGGCTGCGTTCATTTTCCTCTTCGAAGGAATGCGACTTGACGTCACTGTTAACCTACCTATTTAAACAGACCCAACGTCTGGCCCAAACTGTAAAGGGCATGCGCCGTTTCAATTTGTCGTGTAATCATTCCATGAATAACCGGTGGAATTGAAATGTAATGACGCTATTTAAATTTTACGTTCGGCATGCACGACTCTTGAAATCATCCGTTTAGCTTTAGTGTCTGCAGGATAACGGTACTGTTTTGAGTGTTGATAGGGAACGCTCTTATCTTATTTGCATTATATTTATAGAGAATGAGGTATTTTATTGTTGTACCTGGAATTTACTCAAGGTGTGTAATTAAGTACTCCAATACAATGTAAGACTTATGTTATTACGTAAGTGTCATACGGAGAACCAAGTATCGACTAGTGATGTTACTGATAATAATATTTTGCTTCAATATATATAATTGTGAGAATGTAACTTATTTAACAAAACAAACAATTTCGTCAACAATAGAAAGCAAATTCAACGATTGTCAGAGTGACCATACATCAAACAATGATGAAGTATGTGAAACGACAGACCAGGAGTTTAGAAATTTTCTAAATCATTTGTACTCTAATTGCGTGTCGTAAAGTAACGAATAGTCAATAATTAACCTCCATTTTGAAGACAATCCGTTTTGAAACTGCTTTCGTTATTCGAGCGTTTCGATGCATCTTTTGTCGCATGCGATTTAAGTCGGACGTTTCGAAAATAGTTCCCAAGCCACGGCAGAATAGTTTTTCTTAATTTATATTCCATTTGACATTTTTTTTACATTTCCTGAATGATGTCTTTCTTCGTTTGTTTCGGAAACGTTGAAATTGTTTATTTTGCCTGATGCCGGAAAATATTTACAACAAACTATTAACAGATAAATTTAGAACAGTAATGGATGAGTCTATAAAATTCATCTGAAAACCTAATACATGCAAGTATTACTCAGTATCATGAAGTAACATTATAATCAACTGTCATTATTTTTAACCTGTTACTATCAAATATAGAATACGAAATGACCTTTCTATGCCATTCCATTCCATTATATATATTACAAATCTAAATATAAATACTTATATTATGTTTACCTAAGTAGTGTATTCTTTATATGTTATTAAAATAGTTATTTATATCTTGTTTACAAACGGCGGGTATGGATTGATTAAAGTGAATGATTTGACAGCACTATCAAGAGTTGTGATTGGTTGTCTATCACGCCATCAACCAATCAGAAAGCTTAATTGGGTTTTGACAAGAAATTGATTTTTTATTAATCAGTCCTTAGGAAATTATAGATGCTTTTTACTATATTGTAATTTAACTATAGTACATACATCTCATATATCATATGTATATATGAAGTACTTAGGTATTTACTTATTTACATAAGAATGAAATATAGAACTCACGCACATGTAACATGTTGACATGAGTACGAAGTAATTAAAAAGTTAGAACCTTATTTTTTTATATTACTAAATAATATTGTAGATATGGATGAATTATTTATTTGATGACAGATAATTTGTATCTGTCAACAAATAGCTAGATAATTGTATGATATGTTATAGTTTTATATAATGATATATATAATTATTAACTTAAATAATTGAATATTGCTAAACAAAACAACTGATATATATGTCATTATCAAAACCGGTTCAGCAATGGCCGAAAGTGTGGGAATTGGTATCCATTAAAGCCTTTTTAGAAAATAATTTTCATGTTATTAGGAAAAGCGTTTCCTTCATTGGATAAAGTAGTTTTTTTATAACAGATTTATTTCCTTTTTAGTACCTATTACAACTATTTTTTAAATGCTGAAAAAAAAAGTAACGTAATATTTTCATTTTTTATTTCAAAGCAGTCCGGTAAATATTGAAACATAAATTCATTCATATGCCTTCCAGTAGTCCATATAGAGGGTCAAAATTATAAGTACATTTTCTATTATATGCAGCTGCATTTCAGATATGCTTTCACAAATGTTGTTCTTCAAATCTTTAATTGTCTCTGGTTTGTCGGCGTAACATTTATCTTTGACAGCCGTCAAAAAATAGTCAAACGGTGTCCAAGCGTAGCTTCCAGGCGGCCAAGCGACAGCAGAATAACGTCTGATAATTTGATTTGCTATGTGGTAAGGAGCGCCGTCGTGTTGAAACCGAATGTCGTCCAGGTCCTCTTCTTCAATTTCCGTTAACTAAAAATCGTTTAACATGCCACAATAACGCTTGACGTTCATAGTGACCAGCGTTCCTTCCTCATATTCGAAGAAAAATCACCCAATAACGCCTGTGGACAAAAGTCCGCACCCAACAGTGACTCGCTGAAAGTTCATCGGCTTCTCATAGTTTGCGTGCGGGTTATCTGTGCCCCAAATACGATAATTTTGCTTGTTGACATACCGAGGTGAAAATGAGCTTCGTCCGAATAAATAATTTTTCGACCAAAGTCGGAAATTTCTGCAAGTGAAGGCAATTGAAGTAAAGTGTAAACGCAATGGATAATTAGTGTGCTTCAACTGCTAAACTAATTATAATTAAAATTGGACGGCGTCGGGCCAAGGAATTTTTATTACTAAGGAAGAATTTTTATGCAAAATGCGACTCAATGTCTCCGAAATGGCCAATTCTTGAAAACGGCGGTAAATTGACGTTTCTGGCGCTATACGCACTCTCGGCAACAACAGCGATATTATCATCTGTACGCACGGTTTTTGCCTTCTCAAGCGTTGGTTTGTCGAAGAGTAAGCCGGTTTCTTTCACAGTTCTCACAAAGCATGCACATAAGGAGCCGACGGCGCCTCGTTTCTTTCTCTTGTCGTACGTAAGTCGCAATATTGCCCATCGTTGTTCCAGCAAATTCACAATCATTTTCGTACAGAGGAAGGATAACACTAACTTGCCGTCAAAAGTGTCATGAGCTAAGTGTTGCCAGTCACCGAATAACCGCTAGTTCAAAAAAAAATGTTAGATAGCGACGCTGTATATATCTAAGGTTATCTTTTATTTCTAAATTATATAACAAGTATTAATAATTGATTGATATATATGTGGGGCGGTTAGTTTTGAATAATATTTGAATATATGTTTCATATGAAGTGGGAAAACTGTTTTTATGTATTTATATAAATATAGAATGAAAAATAAACAGATACGGGCAGGAATTCGAACCCGCGACCTCTGGGAACCCGGCCCGTCGCTCTACTAATTGAGCTACCGTACCGCTGTAAGTCTTGGTGAATCAAGCAATCTATATGTGATCGTCTTTATTTTTACATATAGAAAGCTTGATTATTTATTAATGATTTTATGCAATCATTCTATATTTATATAAATTTAAAAAGCTTAACATGGCTTTACATGTTTATAGATTTGTTTTTATATACTTAACACGTACTTGTCCAAGTTATGGCCATTTAAATAATATTTCCTTAGTGTACAATGTTGTAGTATAATATTTATCGCATCAAATTATTTGTCTTTAGACTAAATTTAATATTGTTATGCAACACAAAAATGCGCAAGCGCATGAAATAAACGGAACAGCTCTGTGCAGGTCAATTACCTTTTATTGAGTAATAATTACGTATTTTATAGGTTTGTCTTCTTGTCTGTCATTGAAAAATTTATTCAGCTCATTTTTAAAATTCGTGTTTATTTTGGATATTCAAATAACATATATATATATATAATATAATGTTATATATACATAAACACATATATATCCACGAACATACATATATATAAATAATAACGTGACAAAAACTGTGTCTTTTTATTGATTACGCCGAAAGTACTTGATGAATTTTGATGAAATTTAGTATGGGTTTAGAATACATATTTTAATTAGGGAAAATTCTATCATTTAAAAAATGGAGACCTGACTTTATCTATACTTACAATAAAAACTTATGAATTATATAAATTTTTAATGATTTATTTATTTTTATTATGATGAGTTATTATGAAGAGAGATGAGATGAGGGGGATAAAAAAACTGGTTGTCAATTGTCTACAGGTGAATGTATGTCTGTATGGCTGTCTTATTTAAATTAAATGTTAATGATACATGTACGTATATTTCATTTTTTAGTAGGTACTTTAACAAAAGTCAGTATGTATGTAGCTATTTTTCCAATTGTAATCTTCTCAAGTGCACAGGAAGGTTGTGGCTCTTTATCGCTAGACTTCCTTGATAGTACTCATTAATTATGTTCCAATTATTTATAATTAAGCTCCTCGTTGGCAGTATTTTGGAATAATATATATTTTAATCTATGTTTTTTTTTGTTATATATTTTTTTAATTTTCATAACAAAGATTAATATGTATTATTAAGGTGTTTGAAATCAAGTTGCGGTTTTTTCGAAATTTTGTAGTATTTCTAATTATATTTATATAATTATTTTTTATAATTTTTCTTATGATATGCATTGATTCGTGGCTGAAACTTATTTGATATGACTAAATGAATATTCATTATGCAGTTTGAAGTAGAAAATATATAAGATTTTTTTTGTGGAAAGCTCAAAATAATTACCGTTATGGAACTTGAGTGACAAAAAGATTTATAATATTTGTGAATATATTTTTTTAAGAATACTATGATCTCTGTCTACTTTAACGTTATTTGAAAATAATTCCGCGAATTTAGGAGATGATGTTGGATATATTGACAAAAACTTGTTTTTTAAGTTTCCAGATTTTTAACTATAAATCTTAAACTATCTTATGGAATGTTTTAAGTAATATGTTATTCATTAAAATTAAATAAATGACGAAATAATTTGCCATGTTTCATTTACTTCTAGCGACTTTTGTTACACGGGGTCCTAACATTCCGCAACACTACACTTGGTTTTATATTTTGTCAACAATTGGAATTCCTTCAATATGACATTTTTAATATAAACAAATTTTCTAACTATTATTTAAAAGAGGACCTAACGACATACAATAGATTATGTATTCTCTGATACTATACATAAAGTATATTTTAGATGGGGATTAATATTCAGATTATGTAATGTAAGTAAAATAAGTTGTAGTAACATAATACTGTATATTTCTGCAAACGTCATTTCCAGTATGCATTTATTGTCTTACCTTCGACTCATCCTTGTGTTTAATAACGTGATTTTACAGATGGATTGTAAATTTAAATAATTGAATATAAATATACAATCATTTTATTTCATCTATAAATAGTTATCCTTAATCCGCTATCCATTACCAAGAAAAGGTTTCATATCCCTGAAAAGTAACTTATTAGTTTGCTATTTAATTAAAATATCATATTCAGGAAATTCCCGAGCCGTGCCGATTAAAAACAACTTTGTCCTATCATTATGTTAACGAATTGTAAGAATTAATTGGTATTATCAAAGTTAAAACCAATTAGTATGTACTACGTAATCCGAAATCCGTTTAGTAATTACACATTTAGGTCTAGATTACGTTACAACTAGATGCCCTTGGTGCGTACGTCGAATCACCTAAGTTACTTTCCTTCTGAGAAACAGATACCTCGACATATATTTAACATATCAATATTAACACACATTGTTTGCAATTTAATTATAGGTTTTGCAAATACCGTATATTATATAAGTATTAGAAAAAACGGTTTATGTAAGAAACTTCTTTCAGAGCTCTTAAAATATCTTGATACATATAAGGATTATCCTTCCGTCATAAGTAAAGATTAATAAATTAGTATTTTATTGTACAAATTAATATAAAATAATTAATACATATATTATGTTTTAATATAAAGTTTGAAATCACTTCAAAATTTACGTTTAGGAACCGAAAAAACTTTTGATTTAAATGATTATCTTCCCTCGGTGTTTTACAATCACTCAAATACCACAAACAAAAAAAAACGAACTCCCACAATTTATCACTCGATTGCAAAACGTACAAAAGCGGAGCCCGTCTGGAGGTCAGTGGAACTGGTTCGCGGTTCTTTATCCGAAGCAGAACCCTGACCTACCGTGAGTTATGGGGCCCCTCGCTTACTTGTTTCCGTGTTAAATGTGTGCGAAATTCTGTTTGTTTATTTCTAATTGGGGGCCTTCAGTGTAGAGGCATCACTGTCTTGTTACTCTTGTTAAATCCTCGTGTCATATTTGTATGATGGGTGGATTTTTCTTAATCTGGTGGAAAGTTAATCCAGGGAAGAAATTCTATGATATCAAAGTTGTTACTAGCCGATTCGTTAATTTTGCACCCACTGGGGCATACAGTACTTTTTTATTAGTTTCACGTGTATTTTTGCTTGTTTGTATATTAATTATACATAAATATATAAATATATAAAATATATAAACATACATTATACATAAATATATAATGTATATGGGTGATTCTACAAAAGTTGGGTAACTTTTAGGGTTTTTTTGTTTACTGTAGTTTTTATGTTAAAATTATACAAATTTGGGTTTATAACATAGGTAATCTATATACTATATTGTTGCTAATCGGGCCAGTCACTTTTCAGAGAAGTTTCTGAAATATTTAGATTTTTCAGAATTTGACTGCCAGAGGACTGACGAGGGTGACACAGTACTGATAAAAAACACAAATTCATATGAAATATATGACATTTATTAAATCTCTTAGAAACAAATGCTATGCTAATGTTTAGTAAGTTAAAATTAAAAAAAAATGTATTACTATGAGAAATAAACCATCACAACATTCATAACAGTCTTGACATTTTTAATAACATTATTTTACTTTTAGGCACTTTTACTTTAAAGTATATACATTGTATAAATAATGTACAAACAATAGAAATTAAAGTATTATTATCTTTGATTTAGTATATAAGGTGAAATATATATGTTTTTCCTTGTATGCAGATAATTTGATGTGGTCGCTTTTAATTCTCGTCAAGCGAGCCTTTTCAGTTTCTCTTTTCTTTTATATAATATCTTTAATAGTCAAATTTGTTGTTTTTATAAACGCCATGATTTTTAATACTGAATAAAATAAAGGATGAAAGTGAAGTGATAAAAACAAGAAAAAACATCAGTAACCTGAACACAGTCCTTATATCGTGTGATGTGGCGCCAAAGGACTGATGCCAACGGACTGATGAAAAAGGCATAAATTTGAGGTTATCATTAAAGTTAATGTTTTTTTTCGTATTTTTGAATATCAACAAGTTACATTTAACCAAATTACAGTACGCTATTTGAAAATCAGAATAAAACTAAGATTTATAAGGAAATAATGATTTACCACAGTACTGATTTTTTGACTGGATTGGCACAAGAGTACGTCATATCCGACGCAATAGCACTGACTTTGTAATGATTACCAGGAAATGCCTGGGTTCAAAGCTAACAATACTACCAATATTTAAAATTTAACAGGTTTATCCTCTTGAATCCCTGTTATTTGGCGCAAATTTCAAATTTGAAAAATACACAGAGGACTGACGAATGAAATTAAAGACAAAGTTTCTTCTTTTTTAAAAAACAATGTAGAGATTATTGTATTATAAAAAAACGTAATATACATTGTTATGTACATTATAGATTGTTACCAAATATTGACTTTTCTTAAATTAATGGTACAATTTAATGTACAGTCGATTGATTGAGTGTTTTTGGGCTTGTGACAAGCCAAAGGACTGACTTTTTGGGCATACTTTTTCTTTTTAAAAAATTGGTTTTTGAAGTAAATATCAGAAATTGAGTGACTAATTAGACGAGATTTCATAATTTCAAAATAAAATATAAAATCTATAAAATATAACATTATTTCATATTTATCCACTGATGACACTGAGTTACCCAATTTTTGTAGAATCACCCATATAATATATTGTGTGTATGTAACCGAGTTTTTCGAATGCGATTTTGTCTCATTTTCCACGGATCGATTTTGTTCAAACTTTGTACACATATCAAGGACCGCTAGTAAATTAATAATTCGATGAGATTATCTCATTATCCTGATGAGGATCTCCAGGATTAATAATTATCTTAAGCTAATATGGCGTGTTTTTTAGTTTTTATAAACTATCCTTATTTTACTTTAGCATTGTTGGAATTGAGATCGACTTTTGATGTTAGAGAATATTTTCGACTAAACAAGTCTATTGTTTTACGATAACCACAAATATGACTATAATAACATAAGATCTAATTAATTATAATTAATGAACCTTAACAATAATATTTGATACAAAATAAATATATAATAAAATTTATTTAAAGCTGTTATTCCATCAAAGTATTATGTTAAACGTGTGATTGTCGTCAGTTTTTATTCCCATCGAGATATTTACGATTCGTCAGATAAAGTTGTCAGGCGATAGTATAATTCTCATGCCCAAGTTAACAGGAAGGTTGCGGTTACTATCGGTTAAACTTCCGACCGATAATTTACTTGTTTCACTAATTGTTCGGTTAATTACTGTACGGTTTTTATGAAGTGAAGAACAATAGAATTGAAAAATGTTTCGGTTTTTCATTATTAAGCAACTTTGTTGTTAATTGCAATTGCTATGTTACTTGACTTTTATTATTTTCATACATGTGGGAGCGATGTTGATTGAGATATAATGAAGCTTTATTGAATTTACAATCTAACTTTATGTATGTATCATACATAAATAAAGTTTAATATAATATTACTGAAAGTTAACACGTTTAGTTGCTTTTCATCTAACGAATTTTATATACAATTTATATCTATTATTTAAAAAAATATTTCCAAAAATCTTTTTTTTATTATATAAAAAAAAACAAAATAAATATTTAAACGGCTTGTGAATTAGGTTTATGGGTAATGTAGTAGAGGGTGACGGTTGACCCATTTGCCTGTTTTGTGGTTACTTATCATACCACCAGTTAATATATTTATTTATATTTTATATTATTTCATAATAATTACATATTAATAATAAACCATAGAGATTATTATTTAATTCTTTATTGTACAAAAACAAAATAAACAAACAAAAGTACAAAAGGCGGGCTTAATGACACTTAGATATTCTTTACCAGGATGTATAGTAGAGTATGTGGATAGGCGTCCAAAAAAAAAAAAACAGCAGCTTTTCTGTTAATCAACAAAATTCTAAAGATAAAAGAATATATATAATATGTAAATATAAAACTACGGATCCAATAAATATAGGCATAAGAGATATGTCACAACAAATATAAAACGATCTCTAATTAATAAAAATATCTTATTACAGCAACAGATCATTTTTAATTCAAATTTACTTTCTATGTAAATTTAACTTTAATAAAAAAGGTGTTCACTTGATAAATATTTAAATATTTCTCAGAAGTGTTTAAATCTCTTCAATAAATTTCAATAAAATTACTCCCTGCAAACACATTGAATGCGTCGAAGTATAAAGGTAGGTTCACACTAGTGTTGTTATTATTTTATTACCAATAATATTGTTCATCTCATTTTAATGTTATCATTATTAAGTGTGCACACACACACTTTAATAAATAACCAGATCAATTTTGAATATAGTCACTCCAAAGAAGGCAACTATTAATAGAAGCTATGTTTTAGGATTAGTTTGATTATAATATCATTATAGATGAAAATTATTGGTAACTATTGTGGTTCTACCATTAGTGTCATGCTATATTGTAGTTGGTGGGCGTTCATTCAGATCTCGTGACGTCATCAACCCACATTGAATTTGCAAAATGTCTCTCAACCTATGTCCTCAGTGCGAGCGGAGGCTTGGAGACGAGCTTATTTTAAAAATATCAGTTCCGCTCTCTCTTATGAGAAGTGAGATCAGGATAACATAGAGTTTTGTTTAATTTTAGGTTTGAAGGTTTAAAGTTTCGTAAAGTTAGATATAAAAAATGTTCACTAAATATTTTAGTAAATTTATATAAATTTTAAAAGTATTCATATTATAAGCAACCGTTTAACGAATTCAATGGAAATAGTTTATTTTTGAATTATCTCATGCGAAATGTTACATCAAATAAAAGAAAGTGTGTTGATGATCAAAAAGTATATATTATAACGAATGTTTTGAACTTAGTTATGAAATAGGATATTATGCCTTGTTTCTGTCAAACTTATTTAAATCGCTTATTTCGTGGCCTGACATTATGCTCTTCAAATTTAGAGCTTTTATCGCTTCACGCACACGTGTACCTGTATACCTATTTAAGTGTGATATATTATATAATAATCATATAGCATACATAATCACAAACGTGACGTAAATACTTGTATTAATTAAAAACTTGAATTTCTAATAAAGCGTCTGAATTCCATTTATTAAGTATACTCCTATTTTTTATAATATCAATATAAAATCACAACCGTCAAGTAAAAAGTTGGACCAACATTTTTCATTGCCCAGAGCTACAAATAATTGTATTTAAAATGGTTAAAATATTTATACAGATATAATATTTGTAACACAACGGAAAGCAGCCATTCGGCGTCGCTTCGGATTTCTCGACCGGAAATCGTTAAATTGCTGTATTGTATTCCAGGAATTGAAAAAATATTTGTTTACTTACAATTTATTTCGTTAGCTTTTTTAGCGTGTGTTGAATAATGTGCGAATTTTATTACTATTAACGACAATTATCTTATTATATTCTATAGTAGAACCTTAGATAAGTTAGTTATGTACTCCAAAACTGCAATCAATTTTCTATATTAAATAATATTAATACCATGTCCCATTATATAAAACTAAATAATAATATATAATAATAATATATATAAGTATGTATATATTTTGTCGCCTTCATGATAAAGAATTCTCATTCGCATTAATTTTGTCAATGACGTTATCACAATAAAAAACCAGTTTGACTTTAATATTCGATAACGAAATGTCTACCGTAGACCTTACAAAGCGGATTAAAGGAAAATAAACTTTAAAGGGCTTTTAATAAGATACGCTGGTATATAATAATTAAAACGTAGGTACTTGTATTTTAATACAAGCGTGGTTGTAGTATAAATTAAATTGGGGCGATAACTAGGTGGCCTTGGCAGATATCTCTTATCTAGCAAATTTTTAACGTCAGTCGTGGTCACACTGACGGCGGGTTTGATTACAGGACAAACATTTATTATATGTATCCTAATCACATAACTATACTACATTTTTATGGTTATTTCTTTTTTAAATATAGATTTGCTATCAAAAATTGTTGAAATGAAATGAAAAACTTGAAATTTGATATTATCATCGTCTACTCTTTCAGCTTTGGCTTTGGTTAAAAATTCGTCGATTTTACGACCTTACACCAAATGTTCTATAAATATTAAGAAGTGTAGTACAAAATACAGAGCATATATATGTGTGTCCATATACACATAATCCCCAGAAATATAAAAAAGTATAAATTTCATACTTTTTAAAATTGGAAATTTATTACTAACATTACTTCAAAGTAGTCAGATTACCGTTCACAATACATTAACTCATTACTTTATTGTATGATACAATGAAACAATTATTATAATTATGTTATCTGATATTAAATGCGTATACAAAGTTTAGGCAATTAGTCTAGTCTAGTGTAATCTTGTAATAGATTATCTACCCGCTTATAAACCCGCTTAAAAAGGACCACACCTCATCTTCATAGCAACAGATTTTATTCAACATAATATACAACAATCGTCAAAATGCCTGCATTATTTTTACAACGCACTTTAATAACATCCACGTGACTCCAGGTTATCAACGGGTGTTATTTTGGATGAATTCATTATTTTATCTAAATTACACGTTTGTGTCAATTTTAATAAGTTTATTATTTAGCATTTTATTGTTATGTTTCTCTTTTTAGCATTTAAATGTTATTTTTCAAAATATGTGTTTTAAAAATTTGACAAATAAGGTTTTAAAATAAAAACCTAGTTATATGAACTGGCTCGAACGAACTTAATTTGGTGAATGTAAGTGAAGGCTAGGTCGGCGGTCAGATACAAAGGATAATTAGGGTTAGGAATGTAGATACAACCTTGAGTATTCCTTCTACTTATTTGGAATTATGGCTTATAAATTTTGATCTACCTATTTCAAGTTTGAATGTATATTAGAGATTGAGTGCATAGGAATATTTAATGTTGTCCCCAAACACAAGATCAAAGGTTATATATTCATATTTATTTTAGGTTTTAATTTTTTGTCTTTATCAGTGTAGGTCATGTTTTAAAAGTTTGGTAATCGGATATAAATGTGCCTATTTTTCTTGTTTGAACGGAAAGTTTTGGGGTCAAATAAACAGTTGAATTATTATTGTCTTTATATTAACTTATTAAGATAGATTTGATATCTCTTTTATTCATAGGCGTTTTTATTGAAATGATATTGCATGGTTTAAATAAATAATAAGGACATAGATTTATTTGATTATAATTGTAGAAGGTAAGCGAATAGATTATGATCATCATCTAAAGATGAGCGAGTCTGAAGGTCTAGATACATAGAGATGTGATCTGCTTTGGAAAATAGGGAGGGGATAAGACTGATTAAAATTGATAATGTCCCCTCTCTCAATAATATTAGTGTTATGCCTTCACTAGTCATGTCTTAATAAAATCTTTAAAATAGTTTCTGTTCCTGGAATAATGTAATGCCTGCCAAAGATCAATTCTATGACGTCTCTTTTTTAATTTAGGACATCCCAGGCATTGGTAAGTTAATAGAAAAATAATACTTAATCATAGAAAAAACAATCGACTCGAGTGCAAAAATACCTATTGTGGTGATATTTATAAAAAAAAAACCACCAGCTAAAAAATCACATGAGTGCTATAAAACCGTGCTGGATAAAATCTACATAAAAAAAGCACTTATGGTTTATAGTATAATCTTTTTACTCGGTGTAGTCTATGAAGTCAAATATCGTCACTATTTCAATCCTTCACCTGCTTCAACATAAACAATATCATGTTCCATGAAGTTTATCAAAACAAAGTCAATCATTTGTTTATAAAGTGATCCTTATCAACCAATAAAAAGACGTCTCTAGATCACAAAAAATAAGTCAAAGGTCAATACAAAATGGTCGTTTGTGTAAATCGGCCGAATTGAAAACACATGAGCATTTATAATAATGTTATCGGATATCTTGTTTTCTTGAAATGGCGTTTTTATACTGCGTATTAGATAATACGGGAACGAAGTTCAATTTTCGTTGGTCTTCCAGTCCTACCCCAATGGGTCACTATTGATACGCCGAGGTCATCCGTTTGCACAACGCAATACGTTTTTATAATTATATATTATGCAATAAGTTTTGTTTTTAAAAACTAAATCTATTTTTATATCTTATGGTAACAGATAATTATTGTTAGGCGAAAATTGTCAACAAATAATAATACTAAAACAAAAGTATGTAAATTAAATTTGATTCCATAGCGAATTCTGAACCCCTGGCCTCTGATGAAGTATTTACAATTGATATTCTAATTGCGTACAACGTAATTGTAATGAACAAAGGTGAGGTTGTATTGCACAAGAATTTAATATACTAATACTATAATTAGAATTAAATTATTTGACATTTTTTAATTTTAATAATATCTGCGTCTAGATCGCTCTAGAACCAGACGCTTATATTTACAAGCAGACGTTAGACTTTGTATAATTTTATTTTAATTAAATACCAGATTGTTTTGTTTTTTAAATTGAATACAGTAAAAAGCGATATTTTAAACGTTTTATTTGTTATGTAACTTTACTGCGACGTTTAAAAACATTTCGACTTTTGATCTTCATTCAAATTTGTTTTTGTGTATTAATTATTTGTTATATTTTCTTAATAGGAATTTAAAAGATATTCCTTAATGAATTTCTGAACCTACTTTTATTCTAATAATAATTATTGATATATATTGGTTGTTTATTTATATAATTAATACTGTCTCTATGGAAGATAAAATAATATAGAACCTCTGTAACTCTTTATTGACATTTAATATTCCGTTATCAATATTAAACAGTTGACATATACTGGTTTCTAGAACGGAATATTTTTCGTATAATTATTAATTCTATATTATGCCATACATAATACAAATCTATTTTATTTAAACGAATTCTTAGTGTTCTCTTTTTTGCTAGTTTTGTTTTAATATTGTAATCAGACTGGTACACGCAAGGTGACACTTTTGCTCTTGTCAATCGGAAGAATATTTTGTGCTCGTTTGACCCAAGATATCATATCTTTTTAATATTTATTGGGTTCATTTACGCATATTGGTATATTTTTTTGGGATTATTAACAATTATCTTAAATTTGTGACATCGTGTGCACTATCCCGTTTCTAACCTACTTTTATAATTGCTACAGATTTTGTTGAAAACATTCGTGTTTGTAAAATATTTAACAGATTTTTCAATTGGATTTGACAGGTCTTATACTTATCTTTATCAAGACTTGTTTTTTTTTTGAAGAAACTTACAATACTACAGCTTAAGGTACAATCGCCTCTGCACTTATCTTATGGATAAGATTCCTATATAATTGATAATTATTTTAACGGTTGAAAATCTAAATTGCTTATTTAAAAAAAAATTATTACATTCTCATCATATGCAGCACCTTTTAAAACAATCAATATGAATAAAACTAAAACACTTTGGGAACTTGAGGCCATTAGTGCTGGGACAGTTTTAGATTTCCAAAAATAATCTTAATATTGTTAAGGTAATGTTCCGGTACACCGCGCACTTGAAAACTAATTCTTAATATCTTCAGGCTATGAATATTTACACGCTGACAACACTCAATCGCAGCTCACGCCCGCTTCGCCCCTATTACATACATTTCATACATTTTACACCCATTTACATAATTGTAACAGTCGCTTCACTACAATCAAACCTATACTTATGATGTCTGTGTGTTAAGACTTTTGCTATATACTTTGTCTGTTACTTCGACCATTTGAAAAAACACATTACAAAAGTTTGTACTTTGTAGAACTTTGCAGCAAATTAGTACGTAATTTTATTTGGATATAAGACTATAATAATCTTATTAAAATACAAAACAAAGATTAACTGTGAAGCTTTTTAATCCGATTTAAAAAACTCATACAGACAGACAGATACAATGTATTCTATATAATACCAGCATGGTAAAATATTTTCTTCCTAATGATAAACCCCGTTGAAATATGTCTAAAAGAAGATTTATCAGAATATCTCGTTATACTAAAGCATTCTAGTTTAGTATTGAACTTTTTATTTTTACATATTTATAGAAACATTCTAGTATTTTTCCGCTTTCTCTGAATAATTTTAATAAACCTCTTAGTAGACAATAAAATGTAGGTCATTTGAATAGGATTAAGTATTATTTCTTTAATTACGACTATTTTTTAAGATATGTCTTCAAGAAGATAACAGAATTACATAATACTATTAAAATTGAATTAAACGTATATATTTAGATATAAGAATCTAATCTCATCTAATCTAATTTATATTTTTTTATACTTTATCACAATGTTGTTTTCCAGATCTATAAAGGCCTGGATATAGTAACTGCAAAGGCATCTCCTCAGGAACAACAGCAGATCACTCATCATCTCCTGGATATTCTGGAGCCGCATCAGATGTTCACAGTGGTGGACTTTAGAAATAGGGCACTGAAAATTGTATCCTTTTTATTTATCTGTTACTTGTTATATACTACAATATACGTTTATAGTCTTATTTATTTAAGATTAATATTAAATCCAAAAGATGTCGAATCTTTTGTTTTGTTGTTAAAAAACAAAATGATCTATCTTAGTTTTCTCATAATCAGTGTAAGCTTTCGTCCAAATTTAACTTTAAAATATATAAAAAAATAATAATCATCCTCAAAGTGGAAACCAAAGCTTTGATAATAAAAAAAGAAGAGTAATACCGTTGATAAAGAACTTATATAATCTTAAAAAAGTCACGATGTAGGCAGTGTTAATTTATCAAAGACGCTCCGGGCCGTTGTGTGTTTGTTTGTTCAGCAGTTCCGAAATACATCTTCACCACGGAATGCGACACAGTTCTCCTGATGGAATTAATGGCGTTCATGATATAAATTATAAAATATTTGTATATGATTCTTTACACAAATGTTCTAGTGACGTTACAAAAGAATGGAAAATTTATAGTGCATATATTTGTACAACTATATTTGTTGATGGCTTGAAAATGTGACCGATTTTTTATTTCTTGTTTTCTTTTTTTTGGTCTATAATTATTGTTTACTAGCCTTTGTCCGTGACTTCATATGATACCATCTATTTAATAGGCCATCTAACGATTACGAAGTCATCTAGAAACTTCGCAAATATAATATTATCGTTCGCGAATATAATATTCGGTATAATAATCTATAATCGCAGTAAATTTTACCAAAAAATTGTCAATTAGGTACCTAGTCAAATAAAATAATAAACAACAATTCTTTTGAACTCTAGGTCACGTACAAAACACAAAATAAAATATACGTTTTCAATAATAACTCTTAAATATATTTTTGTATCTATCATCTATCAGTAAAAAAAATCTTTGAGAGATAACTTTGATCAATAGAAATTGTTAAATAAGTATAAAAAAATTTAAAACCTAAATTCAAACAAGCTTATAATTTATCAACACACGTTATTTAACATAATTAAGTGACAGTGTCAAATCGTTTGTGGTCTTCGGTTACTATTTAAATATATTATGAGTTAATTATGTTACACATACGAACAGACATGTTATAAATAACAATATGTATCAAAAGTCTCCTGTAATATAATCGATTTACAATCGGAAATTAGTTGTTTTTTCATCCTCTTAACTCAGATATCAGATAGAGAACTTGACTACTCAAGGAAAGATACCAATTATTGTTGGAGGAACTAATTACTATATAGAGTCTATAGTGTACAATATATTGGTTGAAAGTATGAATGATTCAGATGCTCTGCTTTGGGACAAAAGCAGAAGGAAAAGAGATCTCGATGATGACGTAGAAGAAAATAAGTCCAAAAGAATAGCCACTGATAACAAAGA
The DNA here is from genome assembly GCA_959347355.1 of Napeogenes inachia. Lineage (NCBI taxonomy): Eukaryota > Metazoa > Arthropoda > Insecta > Lepidoptera > Nymphalidae > Napeogenes > Napeogenes inachia. The sequence continues at coordinate 26,040,594 of OY365791.1, forward strand.
TTCGATAGGCGTTACAGAATCTGAATCAAATCCTAAAAATCTAGATATAGATAAAGAGATTGATATTAGTAAATTAAAAGAAGATGTAGATGAGGAGAGCAAGTTTACAAATGAAGAGATTCATGAAAGACTGAAAGCGATTGACCCTGTCATGGCGTCTAGATTACATCCGAACAATCGAAGAAAAATACTAAGGTAAGTGAATTAATAATAGTCTTAATAGAAGAATTTAAATATTTAAGGAATGTAACGATTTGATCTGTTCGTAAATAAGCGACGAAAGCAAGTATCACGACATTTATTGAACAAGTTTTATGAATGGGACCAAAGGTCTCACCTGATTCGATTTGTTTAGCGTTTCAAATTTATCAACATTCAACAGATTCTTGGATAAAATACATCATCACGAATCCTGTTTAAATTCTGTATTTTATCCAAATCGGTTCAGTTTAAATTAGAATAACCGATTTTGTTACAGCTTTTCGTTTTCTGTTAAATCGTGTATGTGTATGATTTTTTTTTTATCATAAATGTAAGATAAAATATAATATAAATATAAAATATAACATAAAATTTAATGAATGGAACTTATCACAACACAAGTTAACTTATTCAATTTTATTAGTACTTCTGCCCAATTACATTTTATTCGGGTATTACGTTAAAAATTGTAATCAGCACGATCTTGGTTAAGCAAAATAATTTGTTAAATATTTAATAAATATATCAAATAATTACATGTAATTTAAAATATATGCTTAAATTCAAAACAATCAAATATCTAATAAAGTTTGTACAAGGAAATATAAAATTATCAAATCTATTCAGTAAAAGGCATAGGTCATTGGCGGAACACAAAACTTATAATACGATAAATTCTGCCGTAACGTAGTTCTGTTCGCGTTATTTACATAAACATCAAAATTGAAGGCCGTTTGACATGATGACATAAAGCCGGTGACCAGTTACGTTGAGCTGCGTCTTTGAGTAACCCTTTGGTGTGAATGGTTATGTAAGGGAATAAGGACCGGCGCGGCGGTTCCAGTTATGCTGGTTGAGGTACTTCCGTGGGTCGCCGACCGCTGCCAAGGATTTCATAGTTTGTCAGTGTGCGCCGACCTTGGCTTTACTATCGGACGCGGGGGCGACCAAGAGATATCACTTTATATGGACATTCCTAAAATATATTTTTTTTCACTGTTAATTAGCTATAATCTATAGATATTTTGTAGGGCTGGATTACATTATTAAATAATGAACTAAAAGTATTTGAAAAAAAAACAGAAACAAACAGAACAGAACAGAAACAGAAAAGAAAACAGAAGAAAAAGGCTACAAAAAAATCCTTATGTTTACGGGCAATTTGCTTAGTAGTCTTAGTTTTGTTATAGTCTTTTAATGATTAGTTGAATGTAAAATAAATATGGTTATACTATTTAATTACACATAAATTTAAATATTATTAACCTGCTTACAATATGCTACTGTTTCATATATACACATATATTAATTAAATTTACTTTATTTTATAACGCTTTTCATTATAATGTTATGATATATTATATATTCTCTATTCAGTAGTAACTGATGGTCACCATACATTATCGCTAACGCGGCCCCTTCGATAAACCCCGAATTATTTATCGTATTATTATAACACAAACACAAATAAACCTTATGTGTGTATGTGTGCGTGTGTGCGAATACTTGTCGACAAGTTTTCCCATTGCTTCTATATAGTTTATTCAAAAAGGGAGTTATTTTGTAAGGAGTTAAGGTTTTCTATGTTCGAATTGTGATGAATATTTATGAAATAATCATGTTTTATATGTAAATGTTAAGTAATTTCTGACTAATTATAAGAAATATATAATATATAGCCATGCTTTTTGCGGGAAACCAACTTCCAAGTATTAATAACTTGACCTTGAAGATATACCTCGATTTTTTTCGTATTCTATGTATTTACAAATAGGAAAATAAGACAAAACTACTCACAACTTATATTTTCGTTGGTTCATCATCGGCCTACCCGTGTCCTAATTTTTGGGGTCAATATGTCAATTCCTTCAACGCAACAGAAGATGTCATACGTTATCTCAGTACCGACTTGTTTCTTCCTTTCACACACTCCATCCATCTCTCCTCCTGTCACACTTTTCTCTTATCCCCATCCCTATTCATACTTAAGACCCTCCTCGATGCTTTTCATCCCTCCGCATTACGTCACTATATTTCTTTCTAAATGACAAGATTTCATTTCAGACTGAATTTATTATTTCTTACTATTATAGATATTGTGGTAAAAATATAAAAAAAATCGTTTCATAGTTAATGAGTAACAAACAGATAAACAAATAGGTTCTCTTAACAATATTAGTATAATGAATGTTTTTTTTTAAAGCATTCCTTATAAAGGTACTAGTCATAAACTCACATTTAATTCGACAATGTCATTGCCGTTTTGGGAACTTTTAAATCTTTTTTAATATACTACATATTAAAACAATCAATTAGGCGCAAGGCATTAAACAAAACATAATTAACAATTTTCATAAAATGAAATAAATTAATAATAATATGAAACTAGTGAATAAGCCATAAAATCATATTCGTTGATTATGATTTGTTTTCCTTGTAAAATAAATATAACTCAAGTAATATAAAGTAATAATATACATGTTAACACATTCTTGTTCTAGAAACACGTACAGAATGTTATAAAAGTCGACATTAACTATAATAAATCGCAAGTTTATGGCCATGGAGTTGGCGAGTATAAGGTAGAATACATAGTATATATATCAATTGTCTGTACATAGGTTCATAATAGGATTTAAATACTATTTATTTATCTGTAATCATTGCTTAGAAAACAATATTAGTTTATTCTATGTTTAATTTAATTATCACTTAAAATTTTCAATATTTAAAAATATATATAGGTATATAAGCAATTAATAATTTATTACATTTTTACGCGGCGCTGTTGGGTGTTGGCGCAAATGTTGACAAATATTTGTTATCGTTTGCCTATATTTTCCTTAAAGTTGATTGGTATCCAGAATATTCTGTCGATTGTAAAGGTTTATAAAACTTTATTTAATATACTTTGTCGTCAATATTCCTAATATATTTCAAATAAAATTCAAATAAGGTTGTTATTATTTATTTTTCTACTCAAGATTGTTATAATATATTTATAGAATAAATTATTTAATTATCCATTAGTCAATGAATGAATAAAGCTGGCCGAAGCTAACAGTGTTGCTATGTCATGGCGTCTGTTTCATCCCGCAAATTGGGAGATGTAGGTCAAGGACAAGGATAATAGCACTCGGCATACAAAAGTAATTTTATTACACATATTTTTAGTTAGATGTTATGTGATGAACAAGTTACTTACTTAGATTACATTATATGTGTGTGTGATGCATTCATGTGTGTGTATTTTAACATACAGTAGGTACATGATATAATTAATTTGTAATGTGAATTTATAACGAAAAACTAATTAAGGTGAAAGCTCTTATCCTATTCCTACCTAAAATATTATATTCAGTTTCTAGGAGGAGAGGCCAGTTTCTGGTTATCAGTATGTATTTTTTAACAATTACGTCATGACAGTTTACAGACTTGTACAGCAGGACTACATGTTAAAATTATATAGTATTGTTAAATCTTAGTAAAGCATTCTTAACTAAAACTAAAGAGTTTGTATATCAAAGTGATGGTATAAAAAAAATGATTTATATATATTAAATACATCACTAATGATCGTTATTATACATATATTCATATATTCCCTAATAAATATACGTTGGCGTGATATGTTAAGTACTTATTAATTAGTGAAGTTTTCGATGACCAGAGCGTCTTAATTAAAGAATTCGGTAGTCGACGCAAGTTTCATAAAACTGTTTTACGAGTATACTCATATGTATAAATTTGTGTGGTTCGGTGTATTTAAAATATAGTTATTCTCTATCTCAGTGGACTGACTCATAAATACAAAGCCGGAAGCGCGCGGCCCACGAACTTGTAATTTTAGGCAATTTGAAGTCCTCTTCAAAGGAAATTAATTATCTGTAGTACAATTTTTTTTAATTAATGATCCAATTTATATACAGAAACCGAGCGTTCTCTGTGACATGCTAATTTTGTTGAGGGATACACATTTTTTTAAACTAAAACTACCTTAAATTATACATTTTCAGTCGTTGATTATAATTTAAGACAATCGTTTCATAAGCTTTATTTTCCTGTTAAGGTTTTGGATAATAATGTTAATAAGTCATAGTACTAAGACACAGTACTCCGTCACAATATCCTCTCACGGTACCCCGTCACAGTACTAAGATACAGTACTCCGTCACAATACTCCACCACACCACTAAGACACAGTACTAAGACACGGTTCTCCGTCACAGTACTCTATCACAGTACTCCATCACAGTACTCCGTCATAAGTAGAAAGTAAGACGACCAATATGACGCAGACGAAAACTGCTTTATGAGATATTTTCTTGTATGTAAAACCATTGTTTTATTTTTAATTTTCCCTTCATTCTTCATATCGTAAGAGATATATATTATAAGCATATCTATTAATATATTAAGTCCTATTTTATCGCAACTTTGGTTTTACACGAGTAAGTAAGTAAGTTCTTCTCAAGATTTTTTATTTATTTTCTTACATATTTAGGAAATAAGTACCTAAGGATACCTTACACTTTAAATATTTTCTCAACCATATAAACTCTTTTATCAACATATCGAATTGATTACTATGTATTTACTCTTCAAAACAAGGGAGTTATCACGATAAACGACACGCACACGACACGCGACCCTAACGACAAATCGTTTTATCGAATATGCTAAACAGTTTAAATCCATAGACCGTAAACAAACGACAGAAACAAATATTGAATACTCGCGCTTCGTAAAATAAATATTATTACCAAATACCATGTCACGCAAACCAATATCTAAAGCTGGGTTTTGTTTTGTTGACAATGTGTACAGTTCATAGTCAATGGAGCTTAGCCAATAACTGCATGGGGAATTGATGGGATGTGGTGGTGCCCTCCTCTCAAGAAAATATTTGGGGTAACCATGTTATACCTGTATTCTCCATCATTCTCCACCTCCCCGGAAAGTTTATCCACAATGGTAAAATTGTAACGGGAACTGGGTTCTTTGAATGGGCCAAGGTAATTCTGTAGATGGATTTCGGTACAGCAAATGTCTGCCACCCATTTCTATTATTCATCTTCTCAATGTCAACTACCACAATACTTTTCTTTTCGCCATCATGCTTTTTTTACAACCATTATTTCCTCTTTTCTTCCTTTCCTTCCTTTTCCTTTAGCTTCCTCGTATAATTTATATACATAAATTGCAACACCCTAAGAGACAAGTTACACATTTAGTAAAAAACTATTTTACGAATGTTTTGAATTTCGTTATTGAAAAAACCTTCGCTTAGTGACACTGTATTATAATAAAACATCACTGCATTTTTGTTATATTTGTTGGACGCTAAAAATAATATCGTTTACAATAAATTAATAAAAATTATAGTCAAGGATAGAAAGACAGTCCATCTAATTGTATGTGATGTCAGATAGAAATATGTTCTGTAAATATGGAATGTTCCAAAATTGATTTCCTTTAATTACGAAGGGAAGGAAGAAATAGAGAAATGTTTTACACCAATGACGTCTCTATCCGGTGGAGCCAGCCCGTAAACAAACTGCAGTCAACTTTAGCTAGCTGTATCCTGATTTATCATAAGTCAATGAAATTATAACAATTATGAAATAACCCGGAAGTTATATAATTATTCTATTACACTTTTGTATTTCATAACCTGGTTTCAATACCTAGAAAGATTTTGTATACATTTCAAAAAGATTTTATCAATATTGAATATGACACTCGGTCTTTGTATCTAATTTTTCATAAATTAAATAAAGCATGTAGCTTTAATACTAAATATATATTAAAATGACATCCCACGTCAATATTTTACGAAAATGATATAGGTGATATACATATTTATTATATTTAACAATTATATAATATTATTTATTATGATAAAATCGTTAAGATAATAAATCTCAGCTATTTATAATTAAATAAATATAATTATAAACAATACTTATCAGATAAAACCTAACAGATTATAATTGTTTATTCGCTGCATTATTTAAACTCAAGTGCATCGCACCGCTATAAAAAGCGCAATAGTAAACAATGAGAATCAGAAATAAGTAGGTAAACGATTGTCATAGTAGCGCCAAGGGTGCCTACGCGCATTGACGCCTCGCGCTGTGACGTCACGTCCGCCATTCAAGCTCGCTCATTCATAAGATCAGCGAACACACGATAAACTAATTTAAACCTTATGTTATAATAATAAAGTTTCTTTTACAATGTCGTTAACTTTGCAATTAATTAGCTTGTTATTTTTTATGAAAGAATCTTGAATAGTAATTGTATATAAATTGTATATAAGTCTCTTGTAAACGGTTGGATAACTATTAAAATTTTTTATCTATGATTGGTATTAAAACAATATTATTAAGTATGTATGTTGAATAAAATATTGTTGACTTTTAACCCGGATAAATGTCATATACTTGATGACCTTGGTTATTATTCTCCTTACTATTATAATAAGCAAGGTATTTATTTATTTGTCGTTAATAAAAGTTACGCTCAGGTATCCCATTCGGTAGACAGATATAATCATCAAATGTATCAATATACCTATCTATACTTTGTAATAACCTCTTCATAAAGATAACTCTAATATGACGGACAATATTTTAAAATACATCTTCAATAACAAGTTGTTACTCAAATTATTAAACCTAAATAAATTTATTGAACAGATCTTCAAACTCTCACGATCTAAACCCGAGATATCACAAAATGGCGCCTAATTCAATAAACGATTTCGCAAGTGACAAGTCACATTGACCTTGCCGCCACTCACCGATATTTCGGCGCGATAATACGGTCACCGGGTCGCCACAGATTAGCTCTTGGCATAAATAACACGCGTGATGATTCTGGATGCCGTTGTTATCCATATTAATATAATAACTATTTCATTGAAACCTCATTATTTTGCTTTTATTTAACTAATAAGTTCCTGATGCGTTTTGCGATTTAGATTCTGATTTTAAAATGCGTATTTCTGGTGTTGTTCTATTTAAAAAAACTATCATTATAATGATGTTCAATTTTTAAATAGATAATTGTAAGAATTCCTATTTTTAAAATGATAATTGTAATAATGTTATTTTATTAATTATAACGTGATTGTTGTGATCTTATTGATGCAATTATAAATACTAAAGAACGCCTTAAAATAAGGAAAAAATATTTACAAAATAATACAATTGTTTGAATAAAATTTATCCTTATTCTTGAGTAGAACTAAAATAAGCTTATCTGTACACTAAGAGCGATTCGTTGTTAACTTCCACGAGTTTAAATTTAAGTCTTGAGTAATGATCATTATATTTTTATATTGCTTTTAGGTCTAAAGTTTGCAAAAAATATACTGTTCCCTAAAAAATCTATAAGGGCTATAATATAAACGAATGTAGTAGTTTCTATGTAGTTGTGTAGTTACTTCAAGGAATCATTTTCAATTTTCTCTTACCTTATGACATTAAAAAAAAATTCTAAATATAAAACAAAGAAATAATAGCATCTGTGTAAAAATTTAAAATATAAACGGATTAGAAACAATTAAAATAATACGTTCGTTGGAACACATTTACCATAGAACACATAATATAAAATGTTGTAAAATTCTTGTTGCTATGGGAACTAACTATGCCAGCGATATTGGCTCTTATTAAAAGACGTATATGGTATATTATACCATAAACCGTTATACACATGTATTATATATTGAAACAGGTGGTAACATTAATATATAGAAGTGTAGACAATTATAAATGGTAGCATAATTCATTATATATTTGAGTGTTTTTTTTATTTCCTAATCTGCTAATTATCTTTTTTAAACTGTTCCGTTATTACTAGCTTTGCTGTTCCATGGATTTTGAAAGACAATATTAATAATCGGTTAATAATTTCAAACCAGAGTTGTGTATGTGTTTGTGTGTGTAAAGGAGAGAGGAAAGGAGAAACAGAGTGTGTGCGATGAACAAAAGCTTATAGGCTATGGCGATAGGCATTAGTAAGAACAGACAAACTATTATAATATATCTCTCTAAGATTATAGACAAACTATTATATTATATCTCTCTATGATAAATATTTTCCATTAATAATTTTATTATTAACTTTTTAATTTTATGAAAATTATTTATATAATTATATGTCACAATACGATCTAAATGGCGATATTATGATTTAAATAAGTATGTAGGAATGTGTTGCTTCTGTTTCTAGGCGCGTTTACAACGAGCCATCTTTAACACATGCTCAGGTTTTAATTATTCTTAAAATTATATTTAAATATGTGAGCCATGTTTTTACTTAAATTATTATGTAATTAAAAATCCATCAATCTACGTCATCATGTTGAATTATCATTGCAGATATTGAAACATTTAAGAACTGATATTTATTAAGAAATAAGTCAAAGGCTACTAAATACAAAATGTATTATCGTTGTTTGTTTTAGTGTTTTATCTATGCTCATGTATTTTTAAACTCAACAAACCAACACACAACAGTTATAATAATATATGTATTGTTAATATTATATATATATTAATTATGGTACTGGCGACATTCGTCGTCCGTCACACATACGTAATTATTGTAACATGTTAATTTCCCATTGTTTGTCTGTTTGTCATAAATCGTGAAGGAGGACGATTAGATGGAACTCATGTTCCCACGAGTCGTAGTATTCTATCCTGGTTTTGTACCGATAGCAACAAAAAATACTTTATTATTTATTTGTGTAAGTGTTAAAAAATAATTACAATATAATATGTAGGTTGTATCCTGAAAAAGCTTTAGGGTTCAGAATTATGCTAATATTTGGTTTTCGGACTAAATATTTATCTTTAGTAATAATCATTTTGTTATAATTTTTCAATAATTTAACTACAGCTCCATCTATCGGATCAAAGCATGAACCATCCCTAACAAAACATCGTGTGACCACAATTTCCATCCGGTAAAAAACTTTAAAGTTTAATAATCCTACTCACGTTTTAACACCATGGTCTAATAATAACTATATTGTAAGTTATAATAATCCAAGTGCAATTTATTCCTAACAATGTTGTTTACAAATATGTAATTTTATCTGATTTGTCTTTTTAGGTCGCAATAACCTAAATACGCAGATCGATTTGCGTCTTTCACGTTTTTTTATCTAATGCACCGAAATTATCTTAATATTATGATAAAACAGGTGTTTTTTTCTAGAAGATTAAAATAATATAATGTTTATTCAATTATCATTTGAATGACCTTGTGAAGTTATTATTTTCTCATCCAATCTTTGCATTTTAAATGAGATTCGCTTCACATATTTAGAATTTTTATGTTATTCATATGATTATGTGACAAGGTCTGAATATAAATACATAAAGGTAGCTTAATGAGTTTCAATATCAAAAGGTAAAGTTACGTACATATAGCTACTACTTTTTTCTCGAACTGGAGTTAAAAGATTAATATTTTAGTTTAATCGGATTCGAACTTGCTACCTTTACGTCGTTCTGCCAATTTAGCCGATTTTTAACGATGTTTTCCTAGAAGTTGCAGGTCCGAATATGGTTTACGAAGCTTGCGAAGCGTAGTTTGTTTGCGAAGGCCAATTGGGCCAATGTATATCTGTGATTTACGTTATAGGTCACAGGTTCGAATTCTGCCCGTATCAGTTTTGCATTCTATATTTAAAATTTAAACTTTACATGGCTACACATGCGTAAAGAAGAAAAAAATAATAATTTTCACACGTACTAAAAATATTTTATTTTTCTTCTAACACTACCCAATCATAGCTTCATCGAGGCGTCACCTCGTACATCGCTTCTGACTTCAGCGAGTTTGTACACCTTTCTTATTGTTATCAGTGTCATTCAAATTCCGAGCTTGTCACAAGAATAGTTACACACAAAAAACAAATTTAATACATTATAAATGTTAAAGTAATGCAAAATATTCAATATTATGTTTTAAATCGACTACTGAATGTTAGTGCTTTTGAAAATATTAATGAAACTAAAAAAAGCTATCAACTAAAACGGTTCTTCAATAATGAAGAAAATTGGCTTGCTTTTCTAAATAATTTGATGATTTGTTGGTGTAGTGGTTATTGACCCTGGCTGCTGTACCAAAGTGTGGGTTTGATTCCCACACGGTACAATTCTGAGTGTGATGAACAGATTGTCGTTCCGAGTCTCAGTATACTTTGTGTCTATTATTTATATATAATTTATGACATGATACAGGGATTACATAACTTCTTTTGCGGGAGTTGTTTTTTATTTATGTTCGCAATTTAGAATTTGCAAAACTAGATTCGAACCCATTCAGCGTTCTCACTCACTAGCATGGCGGACTTTACTGAACCGCGAATATATTTTTATATTGAACTACTCTACTATTTTATATTATTTATTATCCTTAATAATTCCATATGATGTGGAAACAGTCGGGGAAGAACTTACAGGTTTTTTTTTGTAAGGAATTGTATTTTTTGAAAGACGTTTAAATTTGTAAATTTATTTATGGATAGAGAATTTTATTTTTTTCATATTTCATTGTGGTTATTTTATACACCTACCGCCCAATTTCAACAATCAGATGAGACCTTAGCATGATAGCATAACGACGGTTGCAAATTTCAAAAAATTTATTAATTTATATCATCTATAAGATATTGACGATATTTTAGAAGTAACACTCTACTTTCATTTATCAATCAAACTGAAAAGGATTCTTTAGGATAAATAAAAATGAATGTGCGTCATTACATTTATAAAAAAATCTATGTATCCTTATCGAATAATAATTTGAGCATGTTATACATACATAACGATATGTATTGTAAAGAAACCATCCAAAATCATGTTTTCTTATATACAATATGTATTTTTTGTAATATTTATTTCTGAATAGAAACTGCGTAAACGAATGATAAATAAACAATGATTATTTTGGTATATGTGTCAGTGGGTTAAATTGAATATAATGTCGTGTGTATCGTTTGTGTTGGACTATTTCAAGATTCTGAACACTGGCGCCGTGGCTTAGTTGGTTAAAGCGCCTGTCTAGTAAACAGGAGATCGTGAGTTCGAATCTCGCCGGGGCCTTAGTTGTTGATTTTTGTCTTTTTATTTAACCGTTGTTTTAATTTTTGTTGGCTTTTCTTTTTATGTGGATATATGTGATTACTAAGCAGCCCTTTTTATATCTTGGATTCGATTCCCGTTAGGGAGAGGCATATATGTGTTGAGCACCGATATTTGAATTCGTTTATTAAATATATTCTCAGTATTTATAATGTGTATGTATTATGTATTTGTATCATTGTCATTGTCAAATAATTTGCTAACTTTGGTATTAGATTAATGTGTGTAATTTGCCTTATGATATTATTATATTATTGTATTATATTATTATATATCACGATTCCTTTTCGATTAAACTCCACAATATATATTATATTTCAGTAGCCGGGGGGCTGTAGTCTAACAATACTATTCTAGGCTTTGTTTATATCTTCAATACATCGTTAATCACTGGCTAAGGATGCTAAGGTTACTGAAAGGTTACCTACATAAAGGTTAAATTTTATTCCGCCTCCTTTAAAACTCAACGAATACGAAATCGAATACGAAAATCGATAAATAAAATACTAATATGAATAACATAAATTAATGCCATATTAATGTAGGTATAGCTAAAGATAAAAAAGATAAATATTAAGAACTAAAATTACGTAGAGATGATTCAAGAAAAGGATATCAATATGAATATATCATCTCGAAAGAAAACCTCAATGTCCTTTATGACGTGTTAAATACAAAAATAGTTTTGTACATTCCGTTCATTACATTTTATAGTACTTCCTGCATTCTCTGACATTTTGAAAATAATGATAAACCAATAAATGTACCGTAAAAACTGAGGTCGGAGAATGGAAAGTTTGGACGTAGTGATGTAAAAAGTAGTTCTGCAATGACTCCTTAATTATCGATAACTGGTTTTATTTAATTAGTCGCTGTTGATACGTACAGTTATATCGACTGGAAAGTAAACCATTTGTCAAATGTACATATATTTTTTAATCTATCCTGCCAGCTTTTTGTTTGATTACAATGAAAAAGAGTTTTATTTCTCCTTTTGTTTCTTCTTTCAATTTTTTTCTTCTTCTTAGAGTTTATTTCTCTTTCTGTTTATTCTTTCATATTCTTTGTTATTCTTAGAATTTTTATTTCATTTTTTTTATTCTTTTAAATTCTTTCTTTTTAATCTCCTTATCTCTATTTTTATCTCCTTCTTGTACTTTTAAAGTCATTTTTAAAAGCCGATACATAATTAATTGTTAAACAAACATTTCCTCTGAATTTCTCGGCTTCTGTAACGAGCTGCAACAAAGTCTCTAATGAGTTAGAGTGGGTGTTGCTTGTATTGAATTAAATGAATATGTACCTGCAGCTTGCGGGCGGTCAGTACTGTTTAGAGATAATTACTATACGGTACTGACGATATATTATTTATATGATGTGATCTTTGCCTGCCATTTGTTTTATTTTGATTTATTTGTTATTACTTATCGTTTTATTTTATTTGTTATTAATTTATTAAATTGTTGTTGTTCCTTATTCTATCGAACGTAATCAATCTATCAATTAATTACTCTAAATAATATAAAACAATATGTTCAAGTAAAGTAGTATTATTTGGAATTATTGATAAAACCTATAAATTAACTGGAATTATTTCTTCTCTCTGAATATCCGTTACTTTTGTAATTCATAATATTACAAGTGTCGATACGAATCAAAGGTTCATAAATATTTAGTTATCTTTATGGATACATTAAATTTAATGTTACCAATCTTTACATCTCGACATTATTATCAATTGTTTATTCATTTTGTTGTTACAATTATCTCGAGTATAATATCGAGAGAAAATAACAACTCTCGAAAGAAAAGTCACAGAGGAGAGAGAGTCATATTTTTTTGTTATATCTTCAAAATAGAATATTAGGTATCTTCTATATCTTCTTCTTCTCAATATTAATTTTATTCCTCAAACGGATGAAATTCTAAATGTATTTTATAAAATACACAAGAAACCCAAAGTTTAAGTTAAATTTAACGAATAACCGTTTATAAACATTACAATATAATCTCTCAATATGATCTCAAGTCGATGGCCACGAAATATTTAGTTCAGCTGCAACCAACACGACCGGACGATTTACATAATTATATATATTTTTATAAACATTCCTCATTAACAATTTAGAAATACATTCATTTTAATTAGAATTAGAATATCTTTAATGGAATATCCTGGTTTTTTTTCATGGTTGTTTGGAACCGTTCAACCAGAGGTGGGTTTTAACCGTAAGTGGGTTTAAAGCATATTGTATTACTTGCATGTTTATGTCTTTAATTAAATTAGATAATAATTATGATGAAGTAAATTGCTTTTGTTTACTCCTCAATTAGAGGACACCCAGTTATTTTGGTCATTATTAATTATTTATAATTCAGAAAATAGTGTCCAGTTTTTGATATTTTTCTTTTATTAAAAATTGTTGTTTACCTTCGTTTTTGATTTAAAAAAAAACAGAATAATAAGAATAAATTGAGTTTTCTTTAAATATTTGAAGATAATTAAAGTTGTTATATTATAGTAGTAGTATCCACTGTTGTATATAAATATATATTTTTTATATTTAACATAATGTTAATTCATTTTCCTTATATTTTATTACATGAGATCATAAGATAAAAAATATTTAGTTTTCGGTTAGTAAGTGTAATGGCGTCAATAAAAACTTTTATAAATTATATAACTTCCTGACAGACATCCAAACTGACAGTCCAGCGGGGTGTGACCGGGACTCAATAAAGCAACAGGTTACACCAAATATGAGTAATCTTTGATCGTTAGATCAGTGAGCGTGTCGAGCCTTACCGATGCCTCTGACGTGAGAACTGCCCAATTATGAGCTCTAATTTAATTATACTCGGTGGTCACACACCGGAAATGTCTTGGAAGGTTTGTGTTAATGTCGGTGGATGTGTTCTTTTAACCTTCAGAATAAAAAAAAATAAGTTTTTTTTTAAGGGAAACCATGTCAATGGTTCCAGGCCGACGGTCTAAGTCGATATTTTTTTGCGAAATGAAATTGTATATATGTTTGTAATCACAAAAAATCACTGACTCACTAAACGCATTTGAAAATTTAAGAAAAATGCAAATGTCTGCGATAATTGTTAAGAAAGAATTGTCTGTAAGAGTACTTAGTTGTTACAAATGCATCTTAAAACGTCATAAATAGTTTTATTTTATTTGCTTATTGCATATAACAACCAGGCTGTGACATTATTTACGAGTCGTCACGTAACGATAACCGAGATGGATCCAATTGTGACAAGTTGAACAAATTATTAATGCGTTATAAAAAATAATTTATATTATTAAAAATGTTATCGTTGCTTAGAAAACTATAACCGATCTTTTGTATCGATAGATACAAATACTGATTAACAAATTAAAATGGGAATTACAGATAATGCTACTTTAAATGTTGGTTTTGTTTCAAAATTTATGAAATTTTAAATAAAAAAAAAATAAAAAAATTCTATGAAAAGTATATATTGCAAATAAATATCCGTTGAACAATCTAGTATTGTTACTGTTACCTACAGGTTTACTAAAAGAACTGTAATCCATATATCAGTGGGCAGAAATAATCACAACAAAACTCTCCACACATTCAAAAATAGTGTCGAGGTAAAAGATAGAATTAAAAAAAGAAAACTATTTGTTTTGACGTACTGACCTACAAACATAAAGCTAGCTCATTTTTTCCTCACCAATTCGCTATGTATTTATTTGACATAACCTGGGGGCAATAAACCAAGATTTACAACTACCCAACGATGTTGCTCGATCTATTCTGATCACTTGGTTAAATAATTACTACTCTTTATTACTTGGCTTTGTTTTCCAGATTAATATATAGTTTATTTTCAGGGTTATGATAAAAAAATATATTTGAATAGACAAATTAAACTATCGGTATTTTAAAATTTTGTTATCAAAAGATTTAGAAATCTCGTAATTATATACCATTGGCAGCATTCCCGTAATAAAACACGAGATTTCTGATTTCAGTGGAAACAATGATGGTTTATAAATAACTTGAATCCCTTCGGATTTGTGATTAAACTATTTTTATACACAATTTCAACAAATGTACGATTTGACAATCTACATACCTGCTGTAGTATTTCTTAGTCATCTTAGTATTAATGAAATATGTTTCTTTTTTTAACTTTTAAATAATAAGGTCTCTACGCGTGAAAGAGACTTCCGGTCTATATAGGTATAATTATTTATATTTAAAAAAACACCGCTTTGCAATCATCGTTATTAAGGTTTATTTGCACAATTAAACAATCGAATATCAAAGCAACATTAAGCTGAAAAAACCTAAAAATGGATATTTGCAAGCAATATTTTTTTAGTAAATATTTACTGGTTCAAGATACATCTTATTTCAGGAACATTCTATACTAGGAGTCTTTCAAAATCATAATTAATTACACCGTCTATCTAGATGTGTTAAAAAGCCAAAATCTCCCGTAATTGAAGACTGGATGCGGAGAGCTCTCGTAACTTGGCAGGGACCCACCGAACTAACTGCGTGCTCAGCGTTTGTTCGAATTAAAATGAAAATTCATATATTTTTATACGGTTTTTTTTTCTCTTCGCTAAAGATGAATATTCTAGAAAAGTTTAATAAGACATATACACTTAAAAAGTCATAAACTCGGTTACAATTAAAAAAAAAACAATATTACATTTGAATTTCGAATCTATCATTCTAATATGAATATTCATACTGTTTTCTCATTTTCGCGCCAATCGGTGTTGAATATTTTTGTTATATTAATATGGTGATAAAGTAAAGAGAATTGCTGTAATAGTAATACACAAACTAGTTATGAAGCCAAAAGACATTTTGAAATTATCTAACCGTTTGGTTTTAGTCGAATGTTTGTGTCCCAGATTCTTGATGAGGAACCTCCTCTGTTTGTGATAAAAAATATGTAACCGTCCACGTAGACTCTGACGAGAATAAAATAATATTAAACAAAGTTTTATCAAGGAGAATGGCCAAGTATATACTCGAAGATCTGTACAAGCTTAGAAATTAGTCATCAGAGTGGACATCATCAGACTTCAGCTATTGTTTAGTGTAGCGTTAGACGCGCGCATGTGGCTCGAAATACCACTTTTGTGAAGATGATTGGGTCTCTTAACAACATCACGATCATCACAAGATTGGTTCTTTGAAAAGAACTCATCACCGGGCTATGGCTATAGCTAGTGTCGAGGTATGAAACCAGCGTTTCAAACTTCTTCAGAGATAAAGACTGCTCAGACTGCTCTTCATTTAATAGACTGGCCACATGTAGTCTCGATCTTAATCGGCTATTATTATGATTTATGGTCAGTTTGTGACAGTACTCACTAAATCAAAGGCCATGATAATTTGGATTCCCTTAAACAACTCAGATTCGCAGTGAAATTATTCCCAAGGTGAGTGCGTGTTTCTATTGATAACTGACCTCAACAAATGGACTGTTTTAAATAAAGCAAATGAAAATAGTTTTGAATGAACTTTATATATCTTTAATGTTTTTATATTAATGTATTATAAACACACATTAAAATAATAAATGTTTTATGCAGTAGAAAAAATATTATTTTTCCTTGTAACAGTTTTAATGGCAAGACTATTCATATATTTAAACTTAGTTATGTGTGGGCGCGGTCGATAACTAGGATGTATATATATGTATATATATACATACATATATTTATATATATACAACCACGCTATATATATATATATATAATACAATAAAAGCAATTATATATAAATTTAACATGTTTTATCTATTTTTATTAAAATACATAACACTTGCAGGCTAGATTTTTATATTAAACGTACGATACTGTGTTTCTCTTAAATTATTTATAAATACATTATTGATGTAATAATAACAAAGTATAAAAAATATTTAAAAAAATACAACACAATATATTTACATACACTTTATAATTATTAATATTAGATTTTATACACTTTTACCAATAGTTTGAAAATCATCAATTGACAGGAGTCATTTTCTACACACTGCGGAAACTGTAAAACGAAGTATTAAAATACACACAAATTTTTGTCATCACCAAAATATAAATAAATAAAAAGATATACGTCCGCATTTAAATTAAATGATCGAAATTTGGCAACTAAAGTAGATCGAATTTTTAGGGTTCCACATTGATAACGATTTATATTTTTATTTTTTTTTTATATACAACGTCGTCTAAAAGTCTTCTCGAGAAGTGGTACAATTTTCATCATAAAATTGTTCATATACAATAAATGCATAGAATTTTTCAAATAATCAAAATTTTTATACTATAAAAAGAAAAAGATAAAGGGTAAACATGGAAAGAGAAGCTCCTGGCTTAAGGCTCATTTACAAAGTTCTGATCTGAAGATCAAAGATCTTCTGTGAGAGGCTGGACTACTCCTAGCCTATTGACTAAAAGTTTAATACATAATCTAGAAAAACTTTTAATATATATATTTTATATATATATACGAAACCTTTTAAAACAGCATGTTTTAATTTTATAATTTTATCGTTTTTCCGCGTCTACTAGTTCAAGGGCAAACTGAAAAATTATTTCATTGTCGCTGTAATTTCGCAATGTGGGCGTATTCGCATTTATATTGATATAAAAAAACAAATGTATCTGGCATATTGTTGGGTGACTCGTTTTCCTTATAACCTAGTTTTAACAACAGAGGAAGTTAGAATAATAATAATATCACGGGACAAATTACACACATTGATCTAACCCCTAAGTAAGCTAATTATTCGCTTGTGTTAATGGTGTCAGACAACGATGCAAATACATAGAAATACTCGTTATAAATGCTGCGAATATATTTAATAACCGACCAAACTCAGAAATACAGACATTTATGCTCATCACACGCATGCCTGTCCCTGTCGGGAATCGAAACTGGACCCCATTGCGTCGCTATACGTTAAAATTATATCAAGTAAAGCGTAGGTAAAAATTATATCAGGATTCAAAGATCTTATACGAAGTTTAATTGGTTCCAAAATGATAAGAATTTCCGGTCGGCTAGGGCTGGCGGTCGGCGTAGCAACAGTGACGTCACAATCACCATTCATATTTTGGCCTCCTTAGTCCATTGACTTGACCTTAAGACCGCCATTTTGCAAGGAAACGGCATTAGAATATATTAGATTTTTGCCTTTTATAGACATCTTCACGGCCGACGGTTTTGTTAATGTTTAGTTGATCTGTATGTTTGTTTAGATTTTTTTTACTTTCGATTTCCTTAAAAAATATAGGTCAATAGTGTTTGTTTTTAATATGTTTATTTCAGAAACTTATAGATAAAATATTATCTGTAAATATTGTTTTTTTTTTCCTGACAAAATTAACATTGGCATAATAAATATGTTAAAATTAAAGTTAAATATGACCAAAGCCAGTTGTGAGCACTAGTGTAAATTATACAACAATAATACTCTTGTATGTAAATATTTGCCCTACGCGCTACGAATGGTATATTATTGTAAGGCCGGGGACACAAGGACGACTTTTCAAACCGTGACTACTAAGTAGATTGCACAGGATTCGATTCCTGGATTGCGACAGAGTTTCGTGATACTGCGAAATGCTTATAGAATATTAAATAATTAGCTTTCTAAACTATGCCTTTTTATAATAGCTTAGTAGGCACTATTGTTTTTTTCAATTCAAATAAAACTTCTGACGCAAAAAAAAATATAAAAAAATTTCTTCTATTCAATATCACTTTTTGTTTGAAACCGGAATCATTATTATAAATATATACTTTTTGTTTACTGCTCAGATTTTGAATACTTTTTTAATTCGCAAAAAAAAATCTTATTTTTTAAATAATAAAGTTAAATTTTTGTATAACTCTCATTTAGTTTTTTCAATAACCTCTTAATTGGGAAATATAAGAAACAAATAAACGAATAAAAACCGAAAAGGGTTGAAAATGAAAGTTAAGACAAATTAAATTTTGAGATAATATCGTGTTGAAAAAGAATACTTATTCAGAAAGTTTTCAGTAACATTAATAAAATATAAAATATGATTACAAAAGTCAGAATAACAATCACCAGACATTACTCTCTCGAAATATAAACTCTTGCCAATATGTTATATAACACGAATTAGTTACTATTGTAATACTATTGGTTACAATTTGAACAATTATTTGAACAAAATGTTATCTAAATGCCACGGTTAATTAATCCGTAACATGTAACTAAATTAAAAAATAATAAAACGTAGCGCGAATTTTATATTACCAGGAAGACATTTTACACACTCGAACCCAAGTGACACCAAATTTATTAAAATTAGATGATCGTAAATGACGTGGCATCAGCGTATTTTTATAAATATATAAAAGCTATAACAAATCTTTTGTCGTTTATTTTGTAGGTTATTTATAAGAGTATGATACACTGTAGACTCTATATTATGGGTCTTACTATATTTTGGACATAGCTTTGAACCCTGGACAACCCTGATACGTTTCTTAACTAAGTTTCATATATAAAGACGGTATGAAATATAAAGATATGTTCCGTGTTCTAACGAGTTATATTAATATATGCTGTTTATTAGACTAATATTCCTAATTTTGTTAGCATCAACAGCTATTAAAACAAATAATCCTGTTGCTGTTGAGATATGAACCAACTGAAAAATAAATATATGAGGATATCAACCGATAAACAAAACCTATTATTCTACAAACATTTATATTATACATACACTAAAATAAACACATTACATAACAAATAACAACATACAAATATCCTCAAGAAGTATGTATGATAATAAAAATATATCAGTCTGTGCGTCTAGGTATAATAAAGTACGAAAAGTCACCTTGAAGATGTTTCCTAGTTCCTACATGCGTAAAACTTTTCGCGCTGATATTATAACACAAATAGGGTGGCCAACTTATTAAATATAGATATAGTACTTTTTTAAACAATGCTATAAATATTATATCTTAGGGAAACTCAGGGAATAAAAAGTAGTCATTTGGTAAAGCGACAGGACGGTTTCCTAGAGGTCGTGGATTCGAATCCTTGCCCGTATCGGTTTATTTTTCATTTTATATTGTTGGCAATATCCATAAAAATTATATTATAGATTAATATTTATAGAAAGCTAAATATTTGAGCTTAATATATTTTAACTTAATATATATTAAAATAAACTAATAATTGTTTCTTATCGAATGAATGATTGCTGCATTACAGAAAGGTTCTAGTAACAGTTTATATAAAGCACGAAAATCGTTGTAAAATCGGAAAATACACTCTATATATAATATGTATTAAAATATACCAAAATATAGCAAACTACTACATTATATAATACGAGTGGAAACAGTACAAGTACACACTGACACAGTATTGGATTAAATATATATAATTTCATCTAAATATTTATTACAATGTAAAACCTATATGACAAGAGAAGAAAATTAATATTCTAGGAACAAACAACGTAAAATACACAATAAGTATTTACCTTTAAAACAAATGAAACATATACTTTTATCAACCTTTTAATATAGTTGTTAGTAAACTATTTATATTACTATTACAATATATACATATAATTATTATAATATAATATTTACATTATTTTGTGATCCATGATTACTATAATTTTTTTCCGGTTTTAATTAATTCAGTTTTATTTAACGTCAGTATCGATTTAATAATATAATAGGTATATAATTTGTTTTTTTATAAATCGGCGATAATTTATTCTAAATCTAATAGATAGTTACGTGTGATTTATGCTGATGAAACTAAAATAAGTTATTTCGAGAATAATGTTATAATGTTACAAGTGCTTCGTACGAAGTCCGGAAACGTGAATATATTTTTTTTTTCATCCAACTATAACACTGATAAAAATTAGGATAATGTATTTAATAAATATATATAACGATTTATTGATAAACATAGGCTTGAAGATTATTATGATACTTTTTTTATGGGAAAGCTTTTTGTAAAATTAAATACCCTTCTATATTTAAGATGCGGTTAAAATACGTTAAAAAAAGATAGTACAATATGAAGAGGTAAAAATGAGTTCTTGTTATGTCTTCCATTTAGAATTCTATTAAAAGCCAGGAAGGACCGTAAAAGCTTTTGGTAAACTAATAGTTGTTTTAAATACATTCCAGTTTTAAGCACGTGTCTTAAACTAAATTTAAATACAGTATTAATATAAATAAATTATCATCATATATTAACATAATATTTGTTTTTTTTTGTTTTTTAAATTTAAAAGAAAATATATAAACTAAATATTTTTTCCATAATCACATGTAATGGCCAAAACTAAGATGTATGTATGTATGTCGTTAGGTTTTATAAAAATATAAAATTTAATTATATATTTAAAAAATATTCAATATAAAAAATTAAAAAAAAATATGCACCGAAAAAAAAAGGTAAAGTGATTGTTATTAATATAATTTCATCGTTTATCTTTCAATCTCCTCTGTTCTAATTATCCTGCTACGAGTGTGAAGAAAGAGTGTCTCTACACTAGCACTTAGTGTTAATAAAGGTTTTCACATGAATTGTTTTAATAGTACTCATTACTTCTAATTACATATGAGAGGTATGCAACAATGTGCCAACCCTAAATAAATCTGTTTGTACAACTTCAAATATACATATGTTCTCTGCTTACTAAATTGTGCGAGTGTCACAATCATTTTCTAATTTATTTTTGTATCTTACAAAATATATAATATTTTTGATGGTAGTTACACAATAGATGAGATATTTTTTGTAATTAAACTTTCGTGAACCATAATTATAATTAAATATATATTTATCCGGATACGTTCACGTAGTCGGACTTTTATCCGACTAGTTTCGCGTCGCGAGTCTGTCATGCTTGCAGCTCATGAATATGAACGAACGAATGTGTTATATATCAATATCTGAGTATGTAGCAATAGTGTAAGTAGGTAAGTCTTTACTTGTCATTATTGATTAATAATGGAGGTTTAAGAAAAGAGGGTAGGATTTATATTTTCACTTGTATCTGCTACTTAGCACAATAAACATGCTTAATATATAATTACGAAGTTTTATTAAACATAATAGAATGCATTTGAAACTAATCAGGCAAAATACTTATTAATTTACGTAAATATAGCCGGGTATATATTTAATGTGAGAAGTTTTAATCAATATTAAAATGCATTTTTTTGGTTATACAAGGTGTAGTACTTTAATAAGTATCCCATTTATCTGACTTCAATAAATCCTCAAATCTGGGCCGGACAGTATCTATAAAGGTTTTCCCAAACATAACCAAAGTGTAGCTTAATACATAGGATATAGGTCAATTTATAAAGGGTTCAGTCAAACAAAGACGACAAAAAAATTGGTAAGAATTACTTGATTTTTTGGTACCGAGAATATAAATATTTTCTGCAATGGAACTCAAGGTATACATACCATACTGAATAACACGACAATTTACATGTAGATATAAAAAAAATCCATTGACAAAATAACTACAAAATAATGATCATATTACTAAACGTATAAACTATATACAATATTTATCAAAAATAACTACAAAATTACCGGATAAAAGCTTTGGACTATAAAAAAGATTAATTTGAGGTAAATAATGGAGGAAAAATTAAAAAGTTTCAAAATCGGGCAAAACTCCAACGTAAGTCCAATTTTAAAATCTAATTATCCTCAATTTAATTGTTTGATAGAGATTGTCATCCATCGCACATGCGAAGCGGTTATAAGCGGTTATCAACTGTATAAAATAAACTACATTACTACTTATTTTAAATTGTATATATTTCTGTTTATATAAAATATTATGTCTATGTGTGTAAATTAGTTTAATTAATTAGTAATTTCATATACGAAATTGCTATCAAAATGTATAAGGTATTTTAATTCCTCAGTAGTTTTATTGGTGTCTATAAAGTTGGTAGTATGAAATATAATTTCTAGTTCATTTTTTATTACAATCGTATAAGGTAATTTTATTTCAGTGTTGTATAATTTATGGATTACTAACATTAAACAGTTTGTTAATGACTGAAATGTTTTGTGTTTGATTCTGAGTTTTTGATGACGTTTTCGGTAATTAATGTATATTCATATAATGGAAGGCAACATGGGAAGACCTCTCATACCCTGTTTTGTCTTCTGATTGGTTGATGGTTGTTATTGACTTGATGACGTGAAAGGTATGAAGCCAAATGCAATTTTTAAATCTCTCCATACACTTGGTATTAGTCAAATGTTTGTGTACCGGGCTATTGATTGGTACAATGAGACTTCCTCTGTTTGTGACAGAGAAAGACCAGGCCATTCACGTAGTGTTAGTACGAAAGAGGTGATTAAAGCAGTAACGGAAAGAATTCGAAGAAATCCTGTCCGAAAGCCAGATTTTATATCTGGAAATGAAGATAGCACCTAGAACCATGTAGCGTATTTTAAGAGATGACTTAGGACTTGCAGCCTATAAGAGACGCACTGGTCATTTCTTAACAGATAAATTAAAGATGAATAGGGTGGTAAAATCGAAACAACTACTAGGCAAAGGGAGGTCACCGAAAAATGTTGTTTATGCATGAGAATATTTTTACAATTGAGCAACATTTTAACAAACAAAATGACCGTATTTATGCTCAAGGCTCTAAGGAAGCTTCCCAATTAGTAGACAGAGTGCTACATGGGCATTATCCGACTTCAGTGATGGTTTGGTGGGATGTTAGCTATGAAGGAGTGATTGAGCCACTCAAAGATCTGCGCCGGGTCATAAAGCTCGGTCTAGGCAGTCTTGGTTGGAAGCGGACGTCTCGGATTTCATCAGAGCTGAAAACTGGCCGTCGTCTAGTCCCGATCTTAATCCACTGGATTATGATTTATTGTCAGTTTTAGAGAGTACAGCTTGCTCTAAACGCCATGATAATTTGTAATCCCTAAAACAATCCATACGATTGGCAGTGAAGAATTTCCCCATGGATATTGATAACTGGCCTAACATTTAAAGGACTGTTTTGCAGCCAGTAGACAACACTTCGAATAAGCATTTTATATTTTTAATTGTTTTATATTTGTGTACTAAAACACTGTAAAAGTAATAAATGTTAGTTATTTGCATTTTTTTTTTTTTGTTACAATATTTATGGCAAGACTAATATAATAATATATAATATACTATTACTGTACCAATTAAAGATAAAAATTTCTTCAACAAAAATGAAGATTGCATTTGAGTTTGAATTTGATTTTCATATACATATTTATAAGTAACATTATAAGGTTTTTTAAAAAAGAACTAATTAAACTTAAACTTTTGAACATACAAACACATATACGCATTTCTCTTTAATAGATATAATTAAAGCATGACCGTTCACTGACCTATCCAAAGAATTATGATACCACATTGTGTTATATAACTGCTAAAATTAGGTTCCGTGACAGACAAGCACACATACGAATAGACATGTGTATATAGAAGAATGTTATAAATATTTTTACTTTGTAATTTACTGTGTTTTGTTTTTTTTCTATTTTATCTCAATATTCGTCTGTTCTTATGAAAGTATTATCATGTGTATTTGTATAAAAAAAGAACATATATGACATATAATGCTATAACTATAACCAGATATAAGGTTTATATTAATCATAGTTTATAGAAAAAATATTGTCACAAATGTGCAGTATAACGACAGTCGTGTCTCTTGTCTACGTTTCAAGTTCTTCATATAGAATCGCGCCTACGCTTACGTCACTAAACATGCGTTTGGCGACATTTCTTTGTGCTGAAACAATAAATTTTATCCTGATTTCTTTTTCCTTTCTATGTAAATGTTACATTGAAATAGTTTTTCGGGCGTTTTTAGGTGCCAGTTAGTCTGCTAGCTTAACTAATTAAAAAATGCTACAGTCCACAAAAAATATTTCTAATAAAAATATATTTCCTAATAAATATAGGTTCAGTAGTTGAGTTAATATAAAAAAATAAAAAAAATAATTCCCCTTCACACAATGACAATACAAATAAATACCTTTAGCCTCGAATATTATTTCCAAATAGCACACATCCATTAAAACATATTCTATACATGTCATAACGTACTTATCATTGACAAAAGCTATGGAATAAACCATAGCAAATAGTCGTAATATGTAAGACATTGTCTTGGAAGCCGCTGTTATAAATTCCGCTCACACTCAACAATATCGCCGAACCCTAAGGTTTTCTCCGCGGCCCCTAATCCGGACTCCGTGAAGTTATTTTCGCGAAATGTTGGGCTATTAACTTTACAATACATTGGAAATTATAATAATCAATAGTAGTTCAAAATAGTATCTTTTTACCAGTATAATTACTTAAAAACACAATTTATTTACTCGTAGAAGCTGGAAAATTTAATAAAATTGTATAAAGAGCGGTTGTGTTTTGTAAATATAGACTTAGTACAACAAGATGTGATCAAAAATCAGCCATCAACGCTAGTTTAGTGGCCAATTTCAAACGAGGAATTGATGTGACATAAATCGGCCCTCGGCGACACGCCGTGAATATTATAATAACTATTTATTGCTGAAAAATTGTCTAACATCAGAAGATTATGAAATTTGTAATCAAAACTAAGCGTGGTAAAGCTTTGATGATAAATTGCTCTATAACTGTATGTCTATAACACAGATGGGAATATTAGTTAGAAATACAATATGTTATATTAACATAATACCTACTTCTACTAAAAATCTCCACTTTCTTATAAGTTTATATCTTATCTACATTTAAGTTTAATAAGTTGTAGGTACTTGAACTTACACTGGTAATAAACAAGGTTAATAATAAAAAAAATACATATTAATAATTCATATTGAATGTTATTTTTTGCGAGTCATCAAAACACTCTCAATACTCAATGTATTGGACGTCTGGTTGATGTTAACAAGCTAATTGTAACTAATTAAAAAACATTATACGTACAAAGTAATGTAAATAATATTCCGACAACAAAGAGAGTCTAGTTGTTTCAAATTATTTGAGGAAGAGCAGGTGGGTTCGGTGACCGTCTGCAATTCCCTGAACGTTATATTTATGAAATTTTAATCTTACTGCACAGGAATAAGGTAGATATTTATTTGAATCGTAGTTCCCTGATAAATTGACTTAAATCATACTTAGTATGGCGATAATTTAGTGACTGTTTATTTTATGTAATGATAATAAATTCGATGTTTTAGTTTGAAATTGTGAAAATATCATCTAATAAGCTTATTTTTTTTTTCGATTTTAATTATAAATATGTTACAACTTAAACTGTTATTAAACATTTGTATGTTTGTAACAAGAAGACTATATACAGATTACTAGCAAATGACGTCGTAAAAAAATATAAAATAATTATAATCTCAAAACAATTTAACATGGGCTAGAATATTTGATAATATTTTTCTTATAATATATATAGAACTATGTTAAAGTGTGTCAAAAACCTATTTAAATCCTCCATCCCGTCACAATCATGGACCTCGTAGGTTCAACACAGCTCAATGTCGTAGATTTTATTCGCCTCTCTGTATTACCAGACGACGTTCCCGGGTACGAGTGTACTCATCCGCCCAAAGAATAACACTCAATAATATCAGAAGAATAGTTTGTCTATATTAGTCTTTTTTTTTCATTTTTGTAGTCAATACAGACTTTCATTTGTAGTCAATACAGTCTTTCAGTTTTAGTCAATACAGTCAGGTTTTGTCTTGTGTTATAGAAATGTTTTTAATTTCAAACATATATTGATTATCAGATATAGTTTCACAGTACTATATGAGGGTAGGTCTATTGAGTAGACGCTGTAAGAGAATAAATTGATATTCTCTTTCAGCTGGATATTTATAGGTATTATTTGATTTATTTTTAAATTGATGAAGTATAAGCAAACGAGCATAAAGTAGACCTGATGGTTAGTATTTTAGTTATCCATGGACATCTTCAAATTTCAAGACATGTTAATGTGTCCACCATCCTTGAGGAATAGGAAGACTAGAATTAACGAGAAGGTGCTTCGTCATCAGGTTCTCCTACTTGTAGGAAAAATAACCTTAACAGTTTGTTCTCGCCTATCTTCTGGAAGTGTGGTACTATACCAGTCGCATAGCAGTAAATAACAGAACCTAACTGTGGTTCTGTCAAATACGAAAAGGTAGTTTTTGACAGCAATTAATTTATAATTCCCGTATGTGTATTATCTGTATATAGTTATTCTTTGTAAAGGGCGTAGAACGCTTCCAGACGAGGGCGGGACGAAGGGCACGATCTTATTGTTCAACGATTGTATTGAAGGAACATCAGAACCTATGAATATATTATAAAAACCAATCCCATTACTAATTAATATAATGTTGATTGATTGATGTTATCATTTTTTGCATATTGAACCATTTAATATAATTTCTATTAACTTTTTTTTTTTCTATCAATAATTAAAAATATATTTTATTATTTTCCATTTACACATATATTCGAAGTTGTAAAGTGAATTTACGGTATACTTTTAAAGACCGCACCTTATACAAATAATGATATCTTTTATCAGTGACTTCAGTTTTTCATACTAACACTATTTGAGTTGAAGGTTCTTTCTAGATTATATTCTGACCTGCCTACGCAGTTTCATATATCCCACATGACTTTACCAAAGGCATTTTTATCCATAGACCCTTGTTATAACTTTTAATAGATCGGTTCTACGCTTTTAACTTTTGTATTCTCAATACTTGCTGTAAACCAAATATATGCTATTTCCTTATTTTTTCTTATCTTTTGATTTTTTCGAATAGTACATGTGTACTACTGTTTATTACTGTTTAAATGAAAATAATATTTCGAATTCAAATTAAATATCCTACAAAATAATTTAAATTTAACTTGACGCTTACAATGCCTTAGAACAATCGTGTTTAAGGGAAGACGAGTTGTAGGTGTCTGTCAGACAGTGAAACTCCAGCATCCAGCAAGAAGCTTTTTAAAACGTTTTCATGTCATTCTAACATGATAGTGAATATCCATGTGTTTAAATATAAACTTCGCTTTTAACGGTGTGGTAGGGATGTGTCATTTGTATTTTATAACATTTAATGCATTATTAGTTTAATTTATCTTTCAAAACAGCCAAAAAATTTAATTTATGGATCTTCATGTTGTCAATGAGGCTATTATTATATATCTTATAAGTGTTTATAGTTAATCAATGGTTTGTTTTACAAAATCCTATCTAACATTGTACGAACAACGCTCTGAAAGAAATTCGATACTTTTAATCGATCGATCTGAAGCGATCTGAATCAATGCTGGATTATATGTACTCGGGACAGCCCTAAAGATATAATATAGGTCAACGTTTCTTTTGTTTTTTCTATTTATACTTCCAACACATAAAAGAAGTATTTTAAAATTAACAAATAGACGGAGAATGGAGTGTCCAAGAAGACTATCATGATGGTAGGCTGCAACACAATTGTACTCCCCATTTCTTTGGGAGATGAGAATGATTTTGATTTCCTTGGGAAATGGGATTAATATAAGGTTACAAAAAGTATCCAATACGACTGTAACTAGAAACTTGACTTCTTTAAATTCTGTACTAATACACATAAATCAAAGGTGTAAAAGAGATAAATATATACCACCACCTCCATCCTTAATATGGGAACCAACGTGTAATGGTTGTCAAAACCTAAGTCTGTGGTAACTGTTCCTTCGTCGGTTCGTTTGAAGATACTATTGTTACCTCTATATATTAATTACCGGATTTTATGTTTCATTGTTATTCATCAGATATTCCCGCGGGTATTGTTATCGGAGCGCAGGCTTTAGACAAGACTGTCTGCGTCTGTCGCAAGAAATAGTTTATTAATACTATAAGGTAACAGAATAAATTAATTAATTACAGTTGAAATTATTTTTATGATTATTATTCACAACTTTTATTTATTTATTATTTTATTACAAGATATTTTTTTCATTAACAATAACAATATCTAAAAAGGTTATGAAATGGTCGTTTGGATTTAACCAATAAATATGCATATAATGTGTGTTAGTATGTAAAAAAAATAATATATGAAGTTTTACCTGATGAACATAAGATATATAATAATTAATATAATATAAATCATTTGATGCATCGATCTGTGAAGACTTTGTTTCATTTGTCTGAAGTCTGCGTTGTATTTTATTTTAAAATCGTTTATAGTTTACGATGTATTTATTACATACGTGTAAAGGCTAACCGGTGTGTCGAATTTTCAATTTCCTAACAATATTCGTTTTTATGAATGAATAATTTGGGTATAATCGTAACGTAATCATAATGGTTACGCTATTTTATTATATCTCAAGTAATATTGTAAGATATTTAACGGACAGACAAACTAACTTATTAATATTTAATTTATTTATATTATTTCTTATAGTTTTCTGTATTGTGTAAGAGCACTTATAGGATTATATTTCGAATGGAAACATTTTAAATTTAGACCGAATGTTTAAGTTTGTCTGTGTGAGCATGCTGTGGAGTCTTTTATATATATGTACATATGTTTATATTGAATATTGTCTTATCTAGATTTGAATTAATTCTTTTATGTATCAATATATAACGTTTTGTAATGGTTCTTTAGAAATGAGAATACCTATCGAAAAATACAACTTCTCATTAATTCCAAGTACACTACTTAAAAAATAAAAATTGCTATTATTATTTCTAGCTAAAATGTACTTTCAAATGAAATATGCGTTGCTTATGTTCGTTAAATGAATTCCTTTGGATTGTTTGAATTTCTGCAATAATGTGTATGGGGGCTATGTCGCTGTTAATTTCACGATGAAAGAGGAAATCCCCCATAGAGAGAGATTGTTGCATAGTTTGCGTACCGGAAAATATTTAGTAATTACTGATCCATCCAAAATGTAACATAATATTTGTTTTGTAATAGATTATTTGCATTATAGTAAATGGTTGAATTTGTATTCCATTTCGTTTTTATGAATAGATGTTTCTTTTAAATGTCATTTGATTCGTATTTTTTCATAACATTTCAATCCTTATCTCTGAGAAGTTACTATCTGTACTTCATAGTATTTTCTAAGATTTTCTGAGCTCGATCACAGACACCTTACCTCTCTTCTCTTCACACTTCATCTCTTACCGTGATCATAATTGCTGTAAAGCATTCGAAACTTCGGGTTTAATTTAAGATATTAATTTAAAATTTAACTATACGCAAGTTAAATCATTATAACTATAACTATTCATGAACTTTGTTATAGTAACATGAAATTAAAAATGAACTTTGACATATTAGGTCTTTACATATGAAATTGGAGTTTTGGATGGGAGGAAGAAAAAGTCGATTTTTTTAAATAATGTATTTAACTAATCAAAGTGTGAACCATTGTTTTCTATGCACTTTTGCCATCTTATAGGTAGTTCATTGATCCCTTTACTAAAAAATACAGTCGGACCGGAATCACTAAATTGAAGGCGGCTTGGACTGCCCCATCGGAGTTGAATTTTTTCCTTTGCAAGAAGTTTTCCAAATTTCGAAAAAAATGGTAATCTGTTGGAGGAAGGTCCGGGGAGTACGATGGATGGCTTAGACATTCTAATTAAAGCTCTTCTAATTTGGTAGCCGTCTGTTATGCAGTGTTGTGTGTGGTCTAGCGTTGTCGTGATACAAAAGTGATGTGGAGCGATTGACCAGCCTAGGTTGTTTAGCAGCTGTCGTAATAGACTGGGCAGATTTAAGAAAGCTGTAATGAACATTACCGGCACTAGTCCACCAAACGCTTACAAGTAATTTTTTTTGGATAAATTCTCGCTTAAGGCAGGATTTGGCTTGCTGACCAGGATCCAACCATTGCTATGAGCGTATCTGATTATCGTAGATAATTCATTTTTGATCATCGGTAATGATTCGATTTAAAATCTCTTCATTATTGTTCCGGTTCAGTAATGTAACGCAGCAGTCGACGCGCGTTTGCCGGTTTGCTTCAGTCAATTCATGAGGTACCCACCTTTCTAGCTTTGTAATTTTCCCAATTTGTAATTTTCCCAACTGCAGCCTGTTGCTAACTCGGACGTGATTTGCGATGGACCCGCTTCCACAATAGCCTTCAGTTCTTCATTAGCAACTTGGTTCTCCGGCCGCTCGCGGGGCTTGTTCAGCAGATTTATTTTGCAACACGACCGCCATACACTTCATTAACCCTTCGAGGCGTTTCCGCAACACTGGCGCCATGGTGGAAGTCCTACTCGTAAATAATGCGATATTTAAAATTTTTCATTTTGTAAACTGAGTAACGAGAACAAAAAAAAAAAACAAATTAATGGCAGTCAACGAAACAAAAATACATGTGTTAGCTATAAGAATTTGAATTTAGAATTCCTTACCAAAGAGGAGCATTTTGTGATTAAAGTCCAATTTCACATGTAAGGACTTAAAAACTACAAAATACAAAAAGTATCCAAAAGATTTCAACCATTAAAAAGGAATAAAAAACCTGTCCATACTTCATCGTAATATCAATTTCAAATTCATTCCAATTTTAAAAATACGCTTGCGAAGCGCTGTTGCGTCGTTTCCCCCCGTTTTTAGACAAAAATGACAATCGCCGACGTCAGCGTATCAACCTGCGACGTTGCGGTCACATCTGTTGCACGACATATGGCGGTATTTTTTTACTCTACGATTTGTTTGTGCTGTGTCTCTTTCACTCACCAAGGGAATACCTTTCTCCGTTCTTCCGTCCCTTTCTTCCGTGGTTTTCCTTCAATTGCATCGCATGCGGGTTAAGTGAAAGGCCCCGTGGCATAGATCATCATGTTTTATGCGACATTTAACAGTAATGAAAATTTTAATAGGTTGTAAATATGTATTGTATTTACTGTTTAAGAATTATTTTTTGCAATGAGTTCAATTAGTGTTACGTTAAATTAGGGTAATTTACAAATATAGAAATGATAAATTATATCTTTTCATCAAAGAATTTATTGTTTCATATATAACTTCTGTGTTAAATAAATTATATCAACAAAGATATTGTTTATGATTTGAAAGGTCTTTGTTACGCTATTCTAATTCTCAACATTTACAATTTTCCCACTGGTCTATGGTAAAGAGCATAGACTATACATCATTTGGACACACGCCTACTTCACCGGTATTATGTATGATTGATTGCTTTAAAATTAATGTCTTAACATTAAGTTTAAACGTTATGTCAAACTGCTTCCGAGAATGACGAACTTATTAAGTATAAACTCCGCCATCATAAATTGGCTATGGCTTTTTATTATCTATGGTGTTTCAAGGACCCGGCGACATGCACTAACCTAGGTTACCACCTTTGTGATGTTATAGCTAAACATGGAGTATAATAAATAATAATTGATTGTGCATATATAAAACGTATAAATACGATTTCTGTTACTCATGTTGTAACTGAAACTTGTTTTAAATGCTTATTGGATATATTTACGTATATGTTGTAATTAAAACTTCTTGGTTATTTGTCTTTGTTTAATTTTTGTGCTCCATGGCCTATGTTTTTTAGTTTTCAATACCCACATTGGAACAATGGATATATAAAATACAATTTTATTATTAAATTAAACTTCATTTTATTATTAAAAGTTTTATTATTTTTAATTTTAATCTTACTTACTTTTCCCTATAATTTATAATATTTATATATAATATTATATTGTTTATGATTTGAAAGGTCTTTTTTACGCTATTCTAATTCTCAACATTTACAATTTTCCCACTGGTCTATGGTAAGAGCATAGACTATACGTCATTCAGACACACGCCTACTTCACGGCTACTTCTACAAATATATAGGTACCTTCATACCTTAGTTGGAAATGACCTGTGGGTAAGAAATGCAGCTCTAGCGTAAAAGTTTAAGATCAACTAGTAAACCAAAAAAATAGTCACTCAAAATGAAAATAAAGTACCTGATATGATCATAATCAGAATAATAACTAATAAAAATAAATTCAAAAATATATACCGAACCCTAAATACGAATATGCGACTCACACAAGTTACTAAGCATGAGACCTATTTCTAGAAACAAATTTAGCAAGTTAAATTAATTTTAGTGTAAAGTGATTATAAGTTTATTAATGAGCGACCCATTCAGCGATGTAATTACGTTGTAATTAGAGACGGGGCGTGGGGTCCGCGGTATTATTTTAGAGTTTTGTCACCAAAATGCTTGTATGGTGTTCGTATCCATTGTAATTTTATTACTATGTAACATAGTAATTTTATTTCGTATTAGAGATTGAATGCGAGTTTAAAATAAATAATAGGTTTCCGTTGTTTTTTGAAGGTGTTCAGTTTAAAAATCTACGATAGTCACGAAATATGACGTCCAAATTTATATAATAAGTGTTTTTTTGTATAATTAAATATAAAAAATCGTCATACATTTTACATTTGTCCGTCAGTCATGAATAACGTCCGTCAATAGTAAAATAGTTATATAATGGAAACATTTATAATAAACGGAAGCACATGTGCCCGCGCAGTGTGTGACAACGCGCAGGTGGCCGCCATACTGATCTATCAGATAGGATTAGTCAGTCTGTGGGTCTGTCGGTATTGGATGACCTATTTGGACATTTTATGATTTTCCGTATTATGACATTGCTAATAAAAAGTATGTATATTAGCAATTTACAACCCACTTTTTGTTATTTTCATGTCTGTATGACGTAAATGTGTTTCTAAACAAATTTTGATAATATCTTTTATACTATAACAGGTATATTTTCTTGTATGTCTTAACATTTATGAGTATACACTAAGTGTATGAAAGTTTCATAATCATTTATAACGAAACAGAATTGATATTCTAGTATCAGGTTCTGGATTCGATTTCCGGTCGAGACAAATACTTTTCTGATGAATCACGTGAGAAGTCCGGCTTACTTTGGTATAAGAATAGTATATGATAAGTTTTTTCCTCTTAGTTGCTGAAACGTAAAATAGCTTATGACTTAAAATTGAATGTGTCTGTAATTATAATATATACATATATGGATTGTAGAAAATAAAAAAACATATACTTTTAGAGTTTGAAAAAAAAATAGAATAAAAAGAATCACATCACTTTTACTTTATTACGTTAAATATTTCTAATTATATATGCTATATTTTAACACTCCTATGCTTCACCTAAAACTATTCCCTGACTGCAGACAGTAATGGCGGCGATGGTAGCAACACACGAACGTAGCAACACACGATTAGCGAAACACATCCTAAAGATAATCCTGTAGATAAGCGAGCACGCAAAATAACCGAAAAATATTCAAATAACT
Organism: Napeogenes inachia; assembly: GCA_959347355.1. Lineage (NCBI taxonomy): Eukaryota > Metazoa > Arthropoda > Insecta > Lepidoptera > Nymphalidae > Napeogenes > Napeogenes inachia. The sequence continues at coordinate 26,075,413 of OY365791.1, forward strand.
TTCCGGTCATTAGCGATGACATGAGCGGACGGGCGTAAAATCGATGCTGGGGTACAGAGAACAACACTAGCTGGTAATAAACCGCTAACACGGAACAGCAATCCCTATTTAGTCAGCACTAAATACTAAAATAATTCGAAGCAATTTCGACGGTGTTGATTATTTGTTTGGAATTTTGATTGTATCGAAAACAATACATTTCTATTTTATAGGTTCGATATAAATTTAGTACGTCACAATCGAGACTGTATGTAATCGATTCGACAATCGATTCGTACCACTGAATTGGTTTTTGTTCAGCTCCATACGATTTTTACTTTTGTTTCAATTTTAAACTGTCATTTTCGAAATTTGTTGCCGATGAAGACGTAAACGAATGCAATTGATTGTTTTTGAACTGAAACAAACTGTTTTAAATTATTTTATTTCGATTTCATTTCTTTTAGAATTATACGACTGTACAAATTTGAAACACGCTAAGTGTAATGGTTTTTATTGTTTAGAAAGCGACTTCACCGAAGTTTTTATATATATTGCACGAATTGATTACATGTCCGCCCCGTTGGCCGAGTGGTTGGCGCACACGCCTAACTTAAAGGGGCTCGGGTTCGATTCCTGACAGGAAAAGGCATGTATGCGAGAATAGATGTCTGTATTTCTGTTTTGTTCTATGTATATATATCGTTGTCTGATACAAGTAATAATTTGCTTACTTAGGAGTTAGATCAATTTGGGTAATTTGTCAAGTGATATTATAATTACACATAGAAGTCTAAACTTAATAAAAATATAAACAACACTCTTATTTGTTAATTGTGTTTAAATACTAATTACTTATCATTCAACACATTGACGTCATTGTGTACAGCCTCCCGTATTTAAACCAAACACCATTTCTCACTTCAACAAAAACCATTAAAAACTAAAAGTCAGAATACAACCATTAACAATAACTAGGGGTCAAACGTTCCGTGTGTTTAAACTCAACAATAGTCATATTCATTACGTCCCCACCTGCAGTAGGTGACACTGACGAATCATTAATTATCCCCCACCAAGATATGACAAGTCGTCACAGAACTAAATCTTTAAATAATTCACAACTACCGTCAAAGAAATGAAACGAAAATAAACCCTAACACAGGGCATTAAAGCTCACCCCATAATTATCTAGTAACAATAAATTCACATTTAACTATTATATAAATATTTTTAATCCATCACGGTAGGCCGAGGTCAACGACCGCTCTTAAAGTTTTTATTAAACTTAATGCTCGTTCTGTAATTTTCAATAAGTACACATGTTTTTGTTTCACATTATTATAATGTAATCCTATAGGTTGTGAGTGTTACTATAGATAAGTATTGAAATTAATAGATCAGTAAAGTGTTATTTGAATTTAATGTGGGAGCTAGTACTGGCTCGAATCACTGCCTCAATAATTATGTCTAATGGCCTGTTTGGATGTTTTTTTACGTTTATAAGCATAGATTTCAAAAGTTGAGTAATATTATAAATGACTTAGGTTAAATGGCATAAGACTTGTTATATCTTTCTCATTATATTCAATATTTGATATATTTTTTTATAAAAGCAAAGTCAAATGTATAAAAAAATGTTTTCGACTGAGCTCAGTCAGTCGAATTCAAATTGAAAACAGGTTCCAAAATATCAACAGGTATGATTGATACCAATGTCAACCTAACATCCTGGTGATAAGAGTGATAGAGCTGAACATCCAAGCAGCATCTCGGTACATTCTTGGGCATAGGACCTTTCTTATTGACTTATCATTAATTTACCTTGAAATAGAACTTGCATTGTAGACGTTGAAAAAGTTAGAAAACATTAAATGGACCAAGTTTTTATAATTGTTTTAGAAACATCCAAACTTGAATACCAAGTTCTTGAATTTTTTCACATGGACCAATATTGTTGAAATAAATGATATTACAATTATACCCTTTTTGTCCTGAGTTGTGATACGAGCACATGTCTCAGTCATTGATTAAGACAGGAAGCAGTTCATTAGACAGTGAATTCATGCGACAATTGTATTGTGTCGCGTGATAACCACCGGTATAATTAATAAGATGTAAGTGTATGTTAATATATTCGCGAATTTAGTTTGTGTGCGATAAATTTAAAATGCACATAATAGGGTACTAAGTAAATAATGAAACAATGTTTTTATATCATTTTAATGTAAATAATTGAGGAATTTTAGATATAATAAAATATATTTTACTATGTTATTCTGTAGTGCAAAGCTAGAAACATTGTCTGAGATGGTCGAAAAAAAGCTAGATATCACCTCCATCCTGATAAAGATTATTATATTGATATATAAGGCGACACGGTAGCTCATTTTGCACAGTGACAGGACGGTTTCCTAGAGTTTCGTAAATTCGAAAACCGTCCTTATAGATTATTTTATTTTTATTTTAAGTTTAAAACAAGCTTAACAATATTAAAAAAATAAAACATTATTCGAAGATGTATACTAAAAATATTTAGTTTTCTACGAGTTAAAAAACAATAATAATGAAATAATTATAAAGTTGCAAATGATAACTATATTACAGAGTGTTCTTGAACTTGTAGACGAATTGTTACTCAAGTACAAGTTAGTTTAAATGAGAACCATTAAGACTTCCCAGAAGAGCAACGCCGAAATTGCATTAATTTCCTCCCAGCATCTCCACTGTCGACAAATAATGAACTGAGTGACGTCACAAAGGGACGGAAGGATCCAGTTATTGTCAATTGTCGAACTTAAATCTGAGAGTGCGAAATAATATATATTGTTATATGTTTAATTTTAAACAGTAATACACAATGTATGTAAGTTTGATATACCATCTTGAACATAAATCGATGTGAATTCTTTGTAAGGAAATTTATAATGAAAAAAGTCATTGAAGAATTTTTATTGGTTTATTTAAGTTTATACACTAAACATATATATACTATATAAACATATGTATACTATATAGTAACCTCGATAAATTAAATTCCAAAGACGGCACAAAATATTTTAATTTATTGAGTTGACTTAGAAATGTCGGGGACAGGACGCGGGTTGTCCTGAGTTAGTTAGTTAGTTAAAAACTTAGCTATTTGTTCCCAAATATGCCAGAAGTGGTAAATAATATACACAAATTATATGTATATATATAACACTTTTTAAATATAATAATATAGATATCATTAAATATAATAATTTTAATAAACTTATATATATCAGGTTCCTCCTTTGAGTTTTAATTCTTCGTTGCTATTTTTGTAGGTCATTTATTAATTATTTTTATGTTCTTATTAGAACATAAAAGATATATAATGCCGTAATAAAAGATATATAAAGATATATAATGCCGTAAATATAAACCTTCAGACGTTTTAATTCTATTAATTGATAACAATGTTCGTCAAAAGCTACGATTTAGATCCTTACAGCTACGTGATACTATTATTATTTTGACTAGTTTGTCAATGATTAAAATTAAAACATTTGTTTAAAACCCACATCTAGCCAAATAACTTTGATTTAGAATATGATAAATGTAATAAATTATGTATTTGATAACAAAAACTGATAATAATTAATAAGGCCACAACATGAAACGAAATTTAATATGGGAATTCATCGACCGAATCTTAGTCGGACATTTTTATGCCATTTTTTTCTCAATATGATGTAAGCGGGGTCAACGACCTACACCTGTTGCTTTTTTTTAATCATGTCTGGGCATAGACACTCGTCTATTAAGCACTCAGTTTTTATTACAACCTCTTAGTTATTGCTTATTGATTTATTATTGAGCTATCGTAAAACAGTACGCGGGTACACTTTTTTCTGCTTCCGAGAGTAAAATGTTGCTTTTAGGTGTTTATGAAATATTTATTAATAATTAATTGTGCATTAATTGCAAATTCAAATGAATCTTCCAATATACGAGTGGAAATGACTTTTAAAAGCTCATATTGTCTCTTATTTCGGTCAAGTTAGTCAGTATATCTTATATTCACTTTATTCATTTTTTTGTTTATTAGAAAAGTGTTTTATACTACAACATAAATAAGTTTCCTTTTGACTTTTTGGATATAAAAAAATCATCTAATATCCGAACGGAACGGAACTTATAACAGAATTCAATGGAAGTACCTAAGGTTTACTAAAACCAAAAACTGTCATCTCCAAATTGCTGTCAATTACTTGCCTTGAAGACATCTTTTATGTAAAGAATTACTTCTATAGTCCAACACATAGTCTTGTTATTTTAAATAGATATGAATATAAGTTTTACATATATATAAGTTTCTTCATATAAACACACATTTAAAGAGAGGTTTTTATTAATATTATTATATAATATAATATAAATATATATTTGTTATCATATAGTTAATAAATAAAAAACATAGATTAGGATGACATCCAATATCACCAAATGTAATAATAAATTGTTGAATATAATTTTAGACATTTTCGGGTTACACGCTCTGAAAACCTTTTATCTTTTTTATGATTTAGTTGCAGAGGATTCCACATAAATTATTCTTTAGATAAGATACTGAAATAACTAGAAAATACTTTCCTACTCGTAACTATCTCGAATTTGTATTTATTTATACAAAAATGAATCTTAATGAGTTGTGATAAAATCAATGTTCCGCTGCATGTTGTAATTTATTCTTGGGCTGCGGCGTGCTGTACAATGGCGAAAGATTTTGTAAAACATTGCCGCTTCTGGGCTTAAACCAAGTGCACTTTTACGACTTTTAAAGTGCCCATTACAGGGAGGAACGACGAATACTAAGTCTGTCGCGAATAGAACATATTATTCATAGATCTTTAATATCCACAAGTCAAAAGTTACAAAATAATGTAATGAAGGGTGCCCTGATGTGATTCCGAGACGGCAAAAACTTCGCGACTCCATTTTATTTTGCCATTAATACTGATTGAGTCATTTAATTTGTTATGTGAGAATAAATACAAGTCGTAACGAGCTAATAAAATAATACTATAATAAACTATTAAGCAAGTCAGTGTTCTCACATGTACAAGAAGTGCATCTAAATTATATAGTACCGGTGACATTATTCTCAACGGTGTTTGCAATAACTTGGCTATTAATTGTAATATAAAGCCATGGTCTTGCTTCCGATTTCGTTTACTTTTAAATATATTTGAATTCAACATTTGGTGATACGAATTATGTTTTACTTATTGTTAAATCGTACTAATTCAAACACCAACTCAAACTTATGTCAATTCAAACTATGAAATCTGGATCAAGAAGGTTTCAAATGGCCCTCCATTTTAGTTTCATTACTGACGGGCGTTGTCTGAAAGGATAATTAAAGTAAAAACTTGACAGGACTGTCAAAGCTGTGATTGGATGTCGCTCACTCTATCGACCAATCAGAAAATGTAATACGGGAACTGACAGCAAATTAGTTAATTTTTATATTAATTTGCCGTTAAACGAATTATTCAACCTTCATATGTTTGTATAATAATAATATCACTGGAAAAATTACACAAATTGATTTAACTCCCAAGTAAGCAAATTATTCGCTTGTGTTAAGGGTTTAAGACAACGATAGAGATACATAGAAATAAATACACATTATAAATACTGAGAATATATTTAATAACCGACCAAACTCAGAACACATCAAACACACACATCTTTGCTCGTCACATACATGTCTGTCCTTGTCGGGAATTGAACCCGAGCCCCGTTATACATTTGGTTAAGTTACCTTTTGTTACAGATCAATCGAAGTATGGCTGAAGACTGGACGGCGTCACAGCGATTTATTGGAAGAGCAGAAGATGAGTGAAGGGAAGCTGAGACGACCGGAGTCTACAATAATATTGTGGCTAAAGTGTGATCAGGTAGGTACTTAGATTCTGTGATACTGTTGTATATGTGTGTATGTGTTCTATATGTGTATATGTGTTTCATATGTCATTCCAAAGTTCGAACACCTCTGACTCTCCAAGATATCATTTGACTGGAAGCGATAACTATCGTTTCTTTTTATTACCATTTTCTTGTTTTAACGTCTCATCCAGAGTCAATAAAGTTATCAAGCTGAAAGCTGGTAGGCCTCACTAATTAATGAGCAGTTATTTCAATATCGAAAACACAGATGCTTGTTTTTCCTTAAACCGTAGTTTTAATAGGAAAGATAAGATATTATTAAAGGTAAACCCATATTAAAACGTTACACGGCAGGTCATTAGCTCATTTATACATCTACCGCCTTCTTGCATCTAGGGGTGTAAAAAACATAAACAACGCGGTCACCTGCGCGCCGAGATTGGCAGGTGTTGCGCGGGCGCATCTGCACTATAACTCAAACCAAAATACACTCTATTGCAGTTTGAATAAGGTTAAAATTATTCTGTTGATGAAATCGTTTAAAGGGTAAAGTTTTTATTGCACATGCTAGTTTATTTATTCTGATGTGAATCGTCGACCACCGCGACTTGTGTTGACCGGGAATAGCGGAATTTACACATTGTGCATGTACCAGATATTTGTATTATTTGTAATTGTTAATTTAAAAATAGACAACCGGAAGTATATACATCTGTCTCACTTATGTAGAGTCCTTTAAAAATAATCGACATTGATCATTGTTTATTATTATTAATATTAATTTTTAAATGTTTTTTTTTACTATCTTCCTCATGAAATCGTGTGATTATTTTATATCAATTGATTTATTTACTGACATATCTATTATTATCTAGTGATTGCTTTAGGGAAGACTTAGATTGGATATTATATGGTTATATTATAAGTAATTATCAAATCAGACACCTTAATAATTAAACTGTAAGGTAGTTTGATATCCGCACCATAAACCGTGCCCTTGGCGGTACTAGATCAAGTCTGCGATCTAGGCGGTCTGTGGCAGTTGTTACTTTTAATTAAAATTTTCTGTGTATCTAAAAGGTTAAATATTGAAACGGATAATACTACTGATAAACATGATCCAGGATTTTTTAACTGCAATTATGTGAAGGTTGTAATTTTTAATTAAATAAAGAATGAAAATGTTAACGATACAGGGATAATAGGAACCCGCGACCTATGTGAAACTGTTCCGTCGTAGAACGAGCAATTCAACATATGTGTTGTTATTACTATTAGGTTCGATAAATTTCGTATTTTATAGATAATTGTCTTTATACAGAGGCAAAATCTAATCGGTTAAAATAGAAAAAGTTTACCTACTCGTAGTAAAATTTACGAAAATATTAGGTTCCTAACGAATGTCTTTGACACAGCATAGATAGATTAACATTGACACACAATAACATTAACACACAATATTTATTTCAAATATATTAAACTTATGATTTGTATCGTTTTTAAATAATAATGTTATGTTTTTCGAATTACATCACATATTAAAATTTAAAACTAACTTCGATATAAATCTGTACAATCAAAAATATAATTAATTTACATAAACACTGTTTGAAACACATTGTTGCATTCAAAACCTATAATTTTAGTGACACCTTCCTTATAATAAAAAAAACTACCATTTTCGTGTCATCAAACACTCCGCACCTCGCCAGGTGCATTTACTTGCGCAGGCGCATGCTAGACAGATGACTATAATGATAACACAATGAAAAGATTAACTTTATTAATCGATTTTTGTAGTATTGTTTTTACAAACACATAAATAAAATATGAAATTAAAGTTTTTCTTTAATATTTGCAAAAACTATTCATATTCATATTAGTCCGAAAAATTCAAATTTTTATTGAATTTAATTCACGGAGGGAACTTTGCAAATTTTCAATAAAAAAGAGTAACTGCATGATACGAAACATTCAAATTAGCCCTAAAATTCAATTTTTTATTTAATAATTATTCGATTCGCAGATTACGTTAACTTACGCTCTTGTAAATTATCAATTTTACACTATAAGAGTTTTAGAACACTTTGAAGACAAATAAATGATTTTATAAATCCTTTTTTTATTTTAAATACTGCAACCGGTTGGTTTTATATTGATTTAAATATATAAGAAGCGTTTTTCGACTCAAGCGGCGCACGCGCAGCTGATACATAGCTGTCTTTTGATAGTGAAGTATAAATTAAGGATCCTCATTATAGTAATTTAGAAAATCGGTAAAACCTTTGTCTGAGGCACGCGAGTATCCACCTGTTGTAAGCACCCTGTAGTTATACAGAGTGCTTGTATTTCCGTTTTTTCTGTATAATTAGGAAATTAATTGTAAAATGCAATTTATAAATCATTTTTATTTTGTTTATATACACCTCTTTTATTGGTATTAAGATATTCCTTAAATCATCATTTTATTTCAGATATTTTTCTTATTATAAGTAACACGTATAACAACTCATTTCCTTCATAAAAACATTGAAAAAAATCAAGATAGACATACGGGCTTCCAATTAAAAGAATAATTGTTTAAATTTTATGATCTACCTGTATATAGAGCACCTGTCGTGTTTTTATCTTCGCCCGCCATGGAAACTTTAATAATGCGATCAGCATTATGGTAGGTCATATTTATGTACTAGGGCTTACTTGGACTGGAGTTAAAACCGATTGTATATATATTTGTAGATTATTGTAATATTTTTTGAATGAAAAAAATATTAGAATGATGATTATCTTTTAAAAATTTATAATTTTATGATATAATGTTTGTTATCCTTTACATAATGATTATGTCACACGGAGGTCAAACTCCTATTAAATAAAGCTACACTTTACTGACACAACAATACTTAGGACATACGTACATATGTCAAATACGTAATATAATTCAAGCTTACCATCTTAACATGTACATTTCCATTTTTTAACGGTCTCTTTTAAACCCACCACTAACTCCTTTTCTGTATCTTCCTACATAGAAACAAAGTCTTGTTATACTTCTATATTATGTCTATGACATGTTTTCTAAGATAGATTAATTAAAATTAGAATTTGGAATTAAGTATTTTTTTACTTAACTAATTATTTCTTATGAATAGTTATAATTATCCTGTTATTGCAATACAACCTGTGCATTCCTAAGGTAAAATACCTGTCTCATTTGTTTATTCCTTTTTCTATTTTTTTTAATGTGCGCAGGCGCATTCTAATACATATAAGGCTGCTATGTAAACCGAAGAGATCTAAGAATTCTTTGTATGTTTTTATGCGACAGGTCATTGACATTTAACTATTTATTATTCTAATTGTATTTTATGAGTTAAAAGCGTACATTAAGTATTCTTTTTGTAAGATTTTTTTATAATTAATAAGTTTCATTTTATTTTCCGGTTTGTATGTCTACTATTTTTTTTGTTTTGGTTGAACCAAAAGACAACCAACAGTCTATCCGGTGAAGAGTGATGCCGTTGCCAATTGAGAGATGTTCATTTATAGAAATTCCCAAATGTGTTTTGCCACCCTTGAGTAAGGAGGGTGCATGAGATTACGACATTTAGATAAAGGAAGTTTTAGCATTCGGCTTTCCCCTTTTTACGATACGATAACTATTTCACGCCAATCTTCCATGACTTTACACCCTAAGGTCGACCCAACATTTGCACACGAAACTAGGAACCTAGCTGAACCTAGTAGTTTCACTGCTGTACCGTAAGTGATAGAGCTATCACTTACAAAATTCAAATACGTTATTCATCTACAATCTTCAATCTTATCCAAAAAGAAGTCTATGTGTAATGGTGCCACTTACTTGTCAAAGTCAAAATATATATTAGTATATTGAAATCACTCTAAATTGTTCGATTCCAAAAAGAAATTCATGTAACGAACTTACAAACACAAATATTAAATATGTAAGAAAATATGTTTGAACTTTGAGACGTAAGTGAGAAACAATCTCAGTATCTCACCATTGTCGTGGGCGATCATGAGTTGGTCATGACTTGGCTGTTTTTGGCCATTATGTCATAATAATATCATGTAGACAGACTTTCATGTCTGTACAACATGTGACCCATGTGATTGATTTGTGAAGTTTTTCTATAATAAAAAACTACGCTTCTCACGTCCCTCCGCTCCCCTTGTTTCGATGCAAATAATGGTGTTGTATTTTTACGACTTAAAAAACTCACATCAATAAAGATATTAAATTTAGAAACTTTTGACATCATGACATCTTCCAAGCATGTTTTGTCTAACAATATATTATATTTTAATTAATAGAACTTTTTTCAAATTTTTTGTTAGTCTACTCTATAGTCTACGAAATACTATAATATATTATTAGTAGTAATATAATATTTTGCTTCTAGATAATAAGAAATATATTATATAAATATACTTGAAGGTTTTTCGTGATTGTTTTTAAAAATGTCGGGGTCACTGCCCTGTTAAATAGATCGTCGGTTTTTGTTGAACTTTTAGTTTTTACTTACATGTTTTATCAGATGATTATAAAATGTATGTTTTTAAATTAATTGTAGCGTGTTTAAAGTTTTAGCAAACAGAAGCATTAAATTCACTAATAGCATGTTATTTATAAAGACAATATAAAAAAGGTAGTCTCGTTATTTTAATAAAAACAAATAAAAAAATGATAAAGTAACGTAAAGGTCAAAAAGTGATATATAGATCTGAAATTATTTATATATATATATATATATATATGTATATGTATGTGGTAATTATTCTTAATTACACTTAATTGTAGATAAATAACTAGAAGTCTATTATCGTATATTTTTTTGACATTTAAATGTAAGACTGAAAGACTATTTTGAATCTTTTTTAAAACTAACAGTTATCTTTTTACAATTGAAATTCCATCTTAAATCGAATTTCGTTTCACAGATCTTATAGAGGTATCAAAATGTCTCATATAATAACGTAAAATATGTTAATATTTAAACAAATCCCTTTAGAGGCTTGCAGTGGTTTGTCTGAATGCAAGTTATGAATAGTTAGAATGCCAGAGAACGTTCAGAAAGGCTGTTTGTTTGTCAAACGTTTCAAAAATGTATAAATATCAACGAGTTCCTTGTCCCAAGTGTGGTTTGAGCTACAGGAAACAGCGAAATGTTATAAGCAAAAATGTTTAGTAAATTTTTTCGAGTTTTCAGAAATAAATATAAATTAAATATATGAAAAATATACCTACTTGAAGATATATTTTTGTACATTATATATACTGTACTATTATTATTTTTTGAATATATACTGGATTTAAAATCGGCTCAAAAAATGTTGTAACAGAATTAACATTTATTGGTACTCCTAATGATGCAAAACTAGGCTAAATCTTAACCTTTCTTAAGCGTATAATACGTACAGCTTTATTTCCTAATTCAATATTACATATATAAAAATATTTTTTCCTATATAAATACTTGTATTATACATTGAGAAGCATTAAAATGCTGAAAAATACAAGTTTACTTATACAACCAATGTTTCTGTACAATTAAATTATGTTTGACCATGAATGAAACAGACCAACTTTTTAATGAACATTCATGTTCATTAAAAAATAAAATTAAAATTTAATGGGATAAAATCCCATCTTCCAAATTACTATTTATAATCACTTTGATGAATCTTTATCGAGAAGTAGGTGACTTTTATTATTACATTTCTTTCGTAAATCCTAAATAATATTTCTAACTTTGTAGTATTGAGTAACATTGAAAAGTTTCTACAAAAGAAATTATTACTCGAAAATATCCATAAACACGTTAGACATTTTATGAATATATATAGGAATAAATGTAGAACATTGAGAAGATGAGGATGATTTTCCAATCCCAGATGAAGAATGCTGAAACTAATGTTCTAATCATTTTTTCTGTCTAAAAAAATTATCATGACTTACATTTTTTCAAATATTAACCATATTATTTTGTCATATTAATTAAAATATATGAAAAACGCTATCGCCTATGCCTTAGCGCCGTCGTCCGTCGGTGGTAGCGGACAGCAGTGGCACCGCTTGTTTCACACCGGCTAAATTGTATGACTCCATTTGCATAACCATTAAGGAGCATTGTTTATTTTTGTCAAAATGACCCGCCGCGGGTTAGAATGTTGTTATTTTATGTGACCTATAACGTTTAGTTTTTGTTTCTTGTTTTGATTGCCCTCTTTGTTTTGTTTTTGGTAATACCTGTGCGGTTTGTTTACGATGCTGTTTTATTTTTAATCGCTCGTTCAATAAATATATATATTTTAATTAATAATGGTCTTTGTTTTTAAATATTTTATATACAATATATTATTAGATGACTTTCTGCCATGATAACCACTTTTTTCAATCTTCGGCCATAATAAGAAAATACTTATTATAACTAAATCATTTTTAAGTAACCTACATATTTATAACAAAATGATGGTTTAGTTACATGACCATAATTGAAAAGGATTAACTATGAAATCAAGTAGGAGGTTTTTTTAACATTACAAAGTAGTTATTTAATATCTTGCTACTAATATCTACTACTTTATTTTTGCCTAATAGTTTTTGTTATTTAAACATCATTTAAACAAAAAGTACCTGTTGCCTAACGAAAGACCATTGAACCACGAATTTATTAACTATGAGATCAAGACATCAGAACGTGGGTCAAGTCGGTACTGACTGATAAATCAGATGAAGCTATTAATCATAACCACTTCGCCTTTCAAGGTGTCGATTATATTGAATACAATATCTATTGTAAATACACATTTAAAAAGTTCTACCTATTTATGTTCGGGAACGTTCCTACGTCAAACTGTTCGCTGTACTTGATTCCAATTCGTTATATGCTTAGATTCAAATGTATTATTATAGTAGACATAGATTTGAACCGAAATATTTATCTCACGCTAAAACCATTGAAAAATTATTTATTGGCCAAAAACTCGGCGTTATGAGAACAAATATCAAAAAATATAAAAAACATGGCGATTATAGAATAAACCAATGAAACGTGAGTCCGAAATAACTCCCACGAATATATTTGAAAATACGATAAAAAGTTTCTAATATTATTCATGTTGAAGTGTGCACGCAATTAAAAAGAGTGCTGATTTGATTGAATTGACATAATGTGGGCAGTTTATAAGTAATTTATAATTTATGAGCAAGTCATTGCCATAGAGAAACTGTACTCTCATAAACAATAAGTTATTATTATTTTTTTAATTTACCGCGTAATTCACAAATCTTTATCCAAGTTACATTATGAGATAGGTACTATTAGTTCGCAAATTATCTCGTTGAATTCTAAGTGTTATCAACGCCTTCTAATTAAAGTAAATTACTGTTTTTAACTAAACTATAATTAAACCTATGTAATTTTCATAAAGATGCTTAGAAACCATAACTAAAATAATTTAACGTTAATGGAATTTTGGTGTTCCCATGTTTTTTTTAGCTGTGCATGCTTTTTGCTTGATGCCAACGCCTTCTCGGGTTTTGGCGCGAGTTCGTGACGTTGCTTGTCTATGGTCTTTTTTGTAGCATGATTTTACAAAAAATCAAAACAGCTTTGCCCATTGATAGTCGTTAATTGTTTTATGTTACAAAAAGTTACGGATAAAGTGTTAGTATTCGTTGATACGTGAGTATGTGATAGGGAAGTCATTTTTATTCTATTTTACGTGTATTATATGGTCTGTCTAAGGATCATTCTAGAAGCCAGACCAGTTCGAATATTAAATGTTTTAATATGTATAAATATTGCGACATATTAGTAACAGTATTCAATAAACTGGAACAGGACTACACAGACATACAATAATAAATAAAATATTAATTATTTCTTGTTTCTCCGGTTAATATTATAATAATCAACTATGGATAGGTCACGAGATTTTAAATATTTTAATTATTGGAACTAGTTTATATATCCCGACTGTGTATGAATGAAATCATCAGTCTTTTAATTTTTATGTTAAAAAATATAAAGAACAGACATAATGAATAATTTATTCGCGAATTAAATTCAAAATATATCAAAAATCTTAATCATTTACATAACCAGGTTTGTTAAAACAGATATGTACCTATATAGTAAGTTTAAATTATTGAATAAGTATTTACGCAGTACGTATCTAATAAATACTACTCATACAAAAGTGAATAATAATAAAAAAATATTTGCTTATTTTTTATTTTTTTTTATCAAATAATAAATTAAATTTGTATATATGTTTTTATACAATAATGAATTATCAGTCAGTTTTATAGAACATATAGTAATATTGTGATATACCTAGTCTATGTTTCTAGTAAACATTTAAAAACTTTTACTTTTTTTGCGGTATTTGTCTAGAATAATGTCCTCGAAGACGCGTCGGTGTATAATCACCAGTTTTCCACGTTTAGCGAGTCAAGGGCAGTCGGATCGCAGCTGGTTGAATGTTAACACCGAATCTACGTTTATATTAGTTTTATGACCGCGCTCGAGGTCACCGGCAACTACGCTTTATAGAAATAAGATAAAAGGCGGAAGTAAGACTAGACGTGCTAAATTTAAATAATTAGATTATATATTACATTTATAAAAGTCAAACGACAAAACGTATATAAACTATTCTGAAATTTATTTCTGAACGAGTTAAGACTATTGTCATTTTATCACTCGGTTCCAAATGTCAAACAATCCTTAATAGAAGTGACATTAATTAAAATAAAGAATTCTACAACACTACATCTTTAATGTTCACGTTTGTGTTTCTCGCGTGTTTGTGCATGTATCATGTGCAAGCGACGCGACGCTTTGACAGACGTTTCAAAATAGAATGCTAGAGACGTTCCATTTTTAAAAACTTTCCTTTAAGTCATTAAGGTTAACTAGGAAGCTTGTGTTGTATATTAATCATTGTAATCCTAAAAATCTTAGCGTGTTTTAAATAAACTGAGGTTCTTTAATATATAGGCATGGATTTTTAAATTAAACTTTTAAGCAGACTGTGAAAGATTGAGCGAAATGCCATTTATAGACCAAAGCCATTATTACGTTTTTGATAACCCTGAGGGCGTGTATGTCTACTGCCTTAGGCTGTTCAATTATACTAAAACGTTCTGCAGTCCTTTGAATCGACTTGGGTCTCGCTTGCAGTACTTTTGTCATTACATAAACCGATTATATATTATTGTATTATAGGCCTTCTGTCTTTACATATAAAGATCCTCCTTATTATTAGTTAGCAGTCGTATTTTCGTTCTATTTTCAAATTAGACAGATTAACAGATTGTTTAAAATTTTGTCTATGGTTAATTTTCCTTTCATTTTAAATTTTAAATAAAAAACAATTTTTAAGCTTGGTTATATATAAATTACTGATTATACTACGTTTTCCCTGCGGCGTTGCTTTCGTACATAAGGGAGATAAGAAGCAGAGGATTACTTAAAAAGTCATAATTAAATTGTTTTTTTGCGCCCCCATCTAGGGCCGGAGTCTGCCAATTTTTTTCCACAAGTAATTTGTTTTTATCCGAAATAATAGATAAATCATCTTTTCTAGGCCATGATATGTGTTTGCAAAATTCTACAGAATTCCATAAGTAGTAGGTACTCTTTGCGGGGTACAGACTATCATATTTATATGAATACTCATGTTAATAGAATAATTAAAGAATTAATTTTGTAGTGTGAGTACTTCTTCATACATTCAAGTATGTAAATAACAAATATTTTTCTATTTTACCATAAGTCGCTATAATTTTATTTAAGCAAACAGCATTTTAATGAATGAGTACTAATTAGTACCTACATACTCACGTTTTAAGGAAAATATTCTTAAAAAATTCCTAAACCGAAGTCAAGGCCGGCCAAATTGTATGGGCTGAATTTTATAAGGTGCTCGTATTTAAAGCAATTTATAAGGCGTGACAGAATAAACGAGCACAGACTAAATATCAATTAAAATGGCCGGTCTGCACGTAGGGTGCATTAAACATTTGCCGCCAAGAATCCATTAATTTTGCGGTTTTATTGACTGAATTTCGATCCTCCGTGACATTCATTTTAATGTAGGTTAAACCATCTCTAAGGAAAAGTAACTCATCAACAAATAAATATATATTTCTTAAAACTAAATTGTATTAACAATGATTTCAATCTAGGTTTCGTCTCTACGTGGGATATTAAACCTCGTTTGGATTTCATTGAAACATTTTATGCTTAATGGGACAAGTCACAACATGGACTCTTGAATGGTTGCTTGTCTGACGCGCCTTGACCTCAGAGGTGCTAAAATGAAACAATATAAGTTATAAAATTAACACTCTGTTTACTTCTTTTACTAAAATGCTTAACCCCCTTTCCTGAAGTTAAGCGTCTACTCTTCTACAGTTTTCTACTTTTTCTGCCCTTTCTGTTCCTCAAGAATAATTTTATATGTAGTGCGTTTGTAAAAATATATAGAATTGTATTATATGTACTTATCCTATTCATATTATTATCTAAGCTATTACTTTTAGATTTAAGACTTTTATTGGCTTTGCAATTGTATACTGTTTTAAGAATAAAAAAAAGCAATACTGCGATAGATCAAAACTAGAGATAGCTCCATCAATTATCCTCTTTTGATCCAAATCTTTTCTAGGTAATCTATGGAAACGATACTTATTAGAATAATTGTATTTTGGTAGCTTTTGAAAAGAAACTAAACTTTAAAACTAGAAACCATTCCATTCACCTACGGCTATAACTAGGCACTATTGCGTCAAAATAGATTAATGACTGGATAAGAATTGAGTCTGAATCTAGAATTCTAATCAGCCTATGAGTTGAATGATCCCGTGAATTGTTATTCGATTCTCTTTTGTATGCTATTCAAGTTTACCGAGGATAAGTTCATTGTCGACGTTTAATTTATTTGTATAAATTAAGACGTAGAAGTACTTATTAAGTACGTTTTATTTAATGCAAAATATTCTAATCTTAAAGTGTTTTAGTATAAATATATTTTTGAAATAGCTTATGGTTTCTTTAACACACAACCAGTATTCATGTTATTATATATTAATATCAACACTAGTCACGATTTTGTGTAATCTAGGTATTACACGTGCTACATTGAAACGAGAACTGTAGAAGTAGGTACTCGAAATTATTAACTAATATTATTATAATAATTCCAAGTAATAGAAAAACTAATTATTATTTAGTACATTGATAAAGAACAAGAATTATCGTATCGCCGACGAAATTAAATGTAATTTTAATTTTACTATATCGTTGTATTGTAATTGTTTAAGATTGTTTTTATTTAAGATACTACAATGCATCCCTTACTTTTTATATAATTCTTTATACATTTTTTTTCACAGGTACACCTCAAAATTAACTCCCAATGCCACAAACGGACAAATCACAATTATACAATAATCACACATTTCCATTAGATCCGGTCAGTCACGACATGCGCAGGCGCATATGATTAAGAATATTACCTGAGAATCAATTATCTATTGATTAATATCTTGGGTTATTTTTAACCTTACGCAAACGTGGACAGGAAATTGTTTTGAGTTACTGGAATTGCATTGTTTTTTGTAAAATATAAGAAATTGTATCCGTTATTGCATATGAATCATTTATTGGTTGATTTGGTTGCAATTTATTAAAAATAATCATACAACAAAAAAGAAAGGTTTCGTTTTTCAGCCAATCATAAGTATCATTAGCAAAATGCTTAAAGAATTGTTTGAAGTTTTCGATAATTATCTTGTATTTGGCACAAGGATACCAGACAAAGGGCGCAAAACTTGTATGGGACCTTGACCTCATAAGTTGAAACTTTTGTTATGTCTACCTTAAAGCTTAATCTTCAGGTCTTGTGACTTCTTAATTGCATTCTTGGAATATGAATTAGATTTTATTTAACTAAGAATATCTTTTTAATTTCTCGAATTAATATTATCTAGGATATAAATTTGACGTGATGACATTTTGATATTATAGAAAATATTATAGAATATCTGTCAAAATATAAGTTAGAACATTAACTAGTACTATCATAATAAACATAACTTTCGAATAATAATAATATGGGAATGTATGACTTTTAACTGCGGTATATATTTTATTAACACATTAATAATTTATTTCAGGAAGTCCACGATCAGCGATTGAACGCCCGAGTCGACTCTATGATTAAAGATGGTTTGATAAATGAACTGCTAGACTTCCACGACAGACATAACAAGCAGAGAATCAAAGATAGTAGGTCAGAAATATATACCTTTTTAAAATATTAATAAACTAATTTATCTAATCAAAATTCGGTGATTTTTTTTTAGGTAAAACCAAAATACAAACTTATGCTTCATAGTAGTATTCGACTGTCTCGCTTCCTCTTTTTTTTTTCAGTATTTATATTAATTGAGTGTACTGTCTTAGCAAGGTCTTCGGCAGTCTGTCTCCCGTCAAAATATATATTTTTACAGTAAATATTGATATTCCTACTTGACGTTGGCAAAATATTTTGTGTCCTGTAGGCACAACCAAAAGCCGTTTCAAAATAAAGAAAAATAATATTAAAATATATGTAATTGTCAAACATATGCAATTTCATAGTAAGCTGTGTAAGTTTACACAAACTCGCATAAAATATTATATTCTATATGACTTCAAAACATAAAATAAGCTCAAAAATTCCAAACCTACATTTTACAAAAGGTTTTTATAATCATGAATCCTAAAAACTTGTAATAAAATATGCCAACATTATGCAAATGTTGTATTAACTAAGAATTACATATTTTTAATTGACTAATAATGTTATTATAGACTTCGTTAATAGTCAATACTTTTAATCAATAAAACAGATAAAATATTTAAGATGTCGAGGAAAGTTTTATGTAAAATTAAATTTCGTAATAAACAAGACTATGAATTAGTAAATTATGTAGCAAGTATGTAATAAATTATTTAAATCACATAATTATTAAAATCGAAAATTCAAAATAATATATATTTATATCGAGGGAGCAAGATGGCGTCGCGTTCAACGTCCCCGCTAGTGTCAGATGCTATAGAGTTGCGTTGTCTCGGGTTACATCTATTTACGTGACAGTTAATTGTCTTTGGTACTTTATTTAATTATATATTTATGTTTATATTTTAACAAAGCTACTTTTTTATAATAAACATATGTATTGATACTTAATTAATTAGTACACATTAACATTATAATATAATATTTTGTTGGATATTCATATTTAGAAAAAATATATAATTCGAGCAATATAAATCATTGAAATAGTATATTATGTTAGACCTATTAATGATGTCCGTAAATATTAATCAAGTATCAAAAACGCACCCGCGGCAGTGTCACGCTATACAAGTCAGTAGCGACCGCAGACTACTCTAGTGTTGCTTACAAGGATAAAAAGTTTTTAAATACATCATTCTAGAAGGAACATGTCATTTTAATTTATATTAAATACCATTATTAGTTATGTTAATTTATAGTTAAATACTCAAAATTATATTTTCTGTGACAAGAAATAACAATAAGATTCTCTTTAGTCATGCAACGAAACAGCATGCAACAAAAAAAAATGTACCACATCCAGTAAATCTATAGATTTTTATACGCCTTCCCCGTTCCCTCTCGAACGATTTGTCCATTAAAGCAAGATCCCTATGTTTACTTTCCATTCCTTGACCCCAATAAGAGCATTAGTACTAACCGAAGCCCTAACTAGGGATAAACTAGGCACTGGAACTACACATAGAGATAGATTTATTATTATCTCAACTACGAATTATGCATCGTAGATACTTGACAATATTAATATTTTTTGTTATTTTGGCATATTTATTTTCTAATATTATAAATCACGATTTGAGCCAGCGCCATCTTGTGAATATAGGTATGACATAAATTTCGCAAAAAGCAACGATATATATGTTATATAATAAACAAGAATTTAAATACAAAAACTTTTCAAAGCAATACATCAATATTGTATAATATCCATATAAATTATATGTAAAGTAATAATCAATATGTAAATATTTGAGATTTTTCAAGCCACGATGCTAACAGGTAACTACGGGGTCAACATACGATACCAATTTGTGCAATGGCCTCCAAATATGAGGCAATTTGTATTTATACTTACTTTATATTAGATAAGGAATTGTATGTTTGAACTAGTAATTTTCATAGAAATGTGTATGATCTTACACAAGTTCCAAATTGTTTTACTTAATACACATGTGTTGTGTTTTTTTCTAAATCATCTCGTTACGATATATAATAAGTTTTGTGACTACATAAGATAATATATGGGAGGTCGTAGTTCAATAATCCCACTGTGGTTTTTTTCTATATAAAACATTAGGACGTAAATAATTTATAGTCGTTCAATGTATATTTAGTATCCACAAAGCATGTTGTTTTGTGTATTAATATCTCCGGTTTTTATATTTACCAATGTTTACGTAATTATTGGCTTTTTGCAGTAAAAAAAGTACTGAACGCCTACACGTTGCTAATAAATCTATTCGAGTAGTTGAATCGATCGCTTTTCTTGGAATCGATTCGAATCTATTTTTTATATCGATTTAAAATTATCGGTACGTCGTCACGCACTACAACTTCTTTCTCTTCTTGCACGTACTTAATAGCTTAAGAGGTTGATTAATTACAGTAAAAACTCTCTTAAAAACCCACAGACACAAAACCGTAAATTACGGAAAATTCTTTTTCTCGTAAGAAAATCAAAAAAGAATAAAGTGAGATAAGGTAATAAGTATATAGTTGTGTAGATTACAATAAATCCTTAGTTAATCTGTGGCGCTAGTATTTCACGACTTTTATAAAATATTTTATTCTTATAATAAACATCGTTCTGGTAACGTTGAAGAAATATTTTATGAAAAAAATATATATTTATCTATTGTTTCAGACCACCTGACTATACAAAAGGCATCTTCCAAACGCTAGGACTAAAAGAGTTTCACGAGTTTCTAATGTTGTCGGTTGAAAAAAAGAACAGCGAAGAAGGAAAGAAGCTCTTAGAAGAAAGCATAGAAAATATGAAAATGGGAACGCGGCGGTATGCACGAAGACAAAACAAGATGGTGAAAGGAAGATTTTTGGAACATCCTAATAGAGAGGTTAAGTATTATATTAATAATATTTATTAAAAACAAATTTTAAAAATAATTTTGTAGATAAAATTTAGATTTAAAAATAAAATACAATTTAATTTTGTACAACGCCATCTAGTAGTGAATAGCGTAACTTTTAGATTAATTATCGCCATCTGCTGTCAAATAGAAATAAAAACGAAGTAAGATAGTAATTAAGTATTGTAAACAGATGTCACTAATTACCATTAAGAACAAAATTTCACTAAATGAATTTATTTTTCAGATTCCACCGATTTACGAATTGGATACAACGGATCTTAGCAAATGGGATGAAGAAGTTAAAAATAAAGCAATAGTTATAATAAATAGTTTAATCAATAACTCACCATGTGAATACCGATCCTTAAAGCGAAATACTCCAGAGAATATAAATAATTTAGATAGACATTCTTCAAACTATTGTGAAGTTTGTGAAAGACTTATTATAGGGGACAAACAATTTTCAATTCATTTAAATTCCAACAAACATAAAAAAGTATTGAAAATCAAGAAAAAAATGTCTATCAGTACTCAAGCGAAGGAAACAAATGAATGATGGAAAATTAAAAATAAAAATAAATAATAAAGAGTTTTTACTAAACATTTTTTTTTTATTTAAACTACTATTTACAATACATAACAAAATTATAATGTGATGGCGTCTAATTCGTTTTTAGCTTTCTTAGGTGCTCTATAGTCAAAATTTTCAAACTCAGGATATTTTTTGATTATTTCATTATATGCCTCACAGAGTCTACCAAATTCCCCATTAGCTATTTGAAACGGCCTGGTCACTGGATCCATTTCAGCAATTTTGTACATTCTTAGAGCCATTTCTTCTCTCACTTCTTCTGGGAAGAGAGTTTGAGCTCCGCGAATTGAATACTTTTGCCTCATAGAAAATATTTGACGAATAACTTTCTCAACAAGCTTGAATGGTAACTTAATTATTGGGTGCTTTAACGGTGTTAGCGTGACAACTCCCACATCAACCTCTGGTTTTGGAAGAAAAGCAGACCCAGGAATATCAAATTTATAATTAACATTGCACCAATTTTGACACATGACTGACAATCTGCATCTTTGTTTATCCAGCATACGGGCAGCCATTCTCTCTGCAACCTCCTTCTGAAATGTTAAGGTCATTCTTGTCCGACCAAATGACCAAGGCCCTTGTCTGTGTGAAATCATTTCTAACCATCTTATCATTAATATAGTGGAAACACTAAATGGTAAATTACCTATCAAATTAATTGGTGGAGGTGGGTCAGACCAATCACATTTTACATCTTCTGGAATAAAGTGGGCAATACTTGTTTTTAGAATGTCACCTGTTATTATGTCAACATCTACTACATCTTTGCAAGCATCTGCTAAGAGTTCCAATGATGGTAAAAAGCGGCTATCTTTTTCAATTAAAATTAGTTTTCTAGGAGCTTGTTTTATTATTGATCGAGTAATGCCTCCGGGGCCGGGTCCCACCTCGCAGACTACGTGATTCTCTATATGTCCAGCAGCTCGCACAATTTTGTCGATCAATCTTGGTTCCATTAAAAAATTTTGAGAAAGTTCCTTGAGAGCTCGTAGTTTATACAATTTAATAATATCTTTGATACTGGGTAATGAAGGCAACCTAACTTGAAAAGCTTTTTTAACAGCAGCCATTATTGTTGAATCTTAGCTGGTTCTTCAAAGTCGTCGAGGAACGTTTCTTGCTTTACTGCGACGATGGAATACATATAGATACTAAACACTCCGGCACCAATAGCCAATCCAGTCAATCTATTTCTTTTTGATATTTTCTGTAATTTCTCCACTCTTTCGCGGTTCTTTTGTTCGATTATCTTCATATAATCTAACTCCGCCTGTTTAAGTATTGGATCTTTTCCTCCAGTCTTGATATTTGGTAAATCACCCATTACGATAATACAAAATATTTAACCTCAAATTCAACCAAAGCAATAGTTTATGGTATAGAAGCAAGAATGTACTAAGTAGGTTACAAAATACAGATTAAACAGATCACAAAGTAAAAGACATTATGTTATATAAATAGATATTGGTATACACATCACACCACATACATGTATTAATTAATTATTAATATTTATATCCTTAGTATACAATATATTTTTCGACACAATTCAGATTTAGAAATGTATTAAATCTGTACCCCTAGTGTGAGTTTTATGGTATCGTAGCGTTTGGCCTATATGGTGCAGACAGGAAAGTCTGAGTTTTTGGCTATCAATGGTAGTATGAGTTCAAATAGTTCAGACTATATCGACCAAATTTTAGGTCGATCGCAGCAACTTCATATATGTTTCATTTACTTCATTGTTTCTCCCTTACGTACGTTGAAAATGAAAGAGATAAACATATTCTTCTATTTTTAGTCGTATTATTTGACAATTGACAATTTGGATCTAGTATAATAATATTATGTTGTTATTAGAGTATTTTTTCCATTGAATTCAAATCTTAGAAGGTTAATTCTACTTTAAAATTAACATTGAATGTAGTATTTACATAGAAAGTATCTTGTCAAGAGAAAATTATAATGGCCACTATAACTTATAGACATGTGAATTCTATACTTTTATAACAATTACTATGTTATGAAGGAGACTAACAACTACGATTGAACACTTGGCCTGCTGAAACGAGTTAAATATTAGAATGGTAGTTCTCATAATAGAACAAGGACTATTCAAGGTAAAACAAAACATATTCTTATTTTCTCTTTGATAACTATTAGCATTCTTTGAAATTTAACAAAGTAATTCTTCAAGATAGACATCGTTATGTGCTTTATGAGTTTTCTTGCTTGGCATCCTAAATAAACCATTCACAATATGATTTATTTTATTATAACTGTTAATCCAAATAAATATAATAATATCTTGTTTACTCTCTTAACAAATCATTAACTTTTATTTAAGTAGTTCATCAATGCTCTATTCCACTATTTACAATATAAATCATCCAATTTAATGCATAAAACTAAATACCCACAATTATACCTTGTATAATAATATATAATAAATATATATATATAATGTTTAACATAATATAAATATTATCATTAAAATATTTTATAAGTTTACATATACACATCTTATAGTTTTGTATTGTATTATGTTTCAAGTTTATAAATTAACAAACATTAAATTTATTAAGTTTGGTTCAGAATTTTTTATATCTTGTGATATAATGATAAAAATTTGTTCCAATTTAAAGTGTATACAAAATTTATTTCATGGCTTTTATAACTTAAATGAATATGAATTAAAAAGTAACTTGTTAACTTTATCTTTATAAATATGTATGTTTAATGTTTATGTTTCAGCATTCCTCACAGTCTGTATCAACTCCACTCTCCGCCACACCATTTGAAAGAAAACCAAATTTACAAATGTTTCAAAAAGAAATGTATAAGGAGTAGTTTTAAAATATAATATACGTTTCTTATACAATCATTACTGTAATGAAATAACAAAGTTTAGTTTTTAATTCTTTATATTTTTATTTCCATTTTTTGTCTTCTGTTTCAAATTACATTGTACACACATTTCAAAACTTAATTATTTTATTATTCATGGTTAAATGAGTGAATGAGCTTATAATGGTAATAGTACCTTTATTTACGTATGTATATTATTACATTAATATTCAAATACATTTTACCACCAAGGATCCACGACAGTATGGAAGTTCCATCTGAAAGAGGATGCTCCGGTGCTATATCTCTTCACGATGTCGCCGTTTTTTTCACGCCGTCGTTTCAAGATGCTTGCATTTTCATATCTAATAAAATATTTATTTAATTGTTGTCGTTTTAATAATGGTACATTATATTACTAATGTTTGTATTTAAATTATTATTTATTGAACATGCAAGGAAATTTCACAAAGGGAATCCCTAACTATTATTTAGTTAATTGATGCTCTATTCCACTATGTACAATGTAAATCATTCAATTGAATTCAAAAAAGTATCAACAATTATATATTTTACTAATGTTTAATATACACATTATTACTTTAAAATCTGTTTGAAAATCTTGGTTAATAATATAAATATTATCATTTATACATTTTATAAGTCTATACACATCTCAAAGTTTTGTATTGTTTTAATTCTATAAGTTAGAAACATCGCAATTATTTAGTTTGTTTAAGAAATTTTATTATTTTGGGATGTAGTGATATATTTTGCTCCAATTTAAAGTCTTAAGAGTATAATATATATGTACATAGTAGTATTAGTTCTCAAGGTTTTTAATACTTAAATGATTTTATATGAATAATATTAACTAGTTAACCTATTTTATGTTTTATTAATTATAAGTACGTGCATGATTATGTTTCAGTATTCCTCCAAGTCTGTATCAACTCCAAAGAAACCAAATTTACAAATGTTCGGTGTAGAGAAGTGTAAGTTATAATTTATTTACAATGTTTTAAATTTACACATGTTCCTAATACAATACATTATAAGAATATTTTTTAAAAAGCAATTTTTATATATTTCTATTTGTTTAAAATTCAATTTACTTATGTTCATTTCAAATCCTTAATTCACTTATTAATTATGGAGTGACTGCTTGATGAGAGTGAAATGGGTATTTTGCTCATAATGGTACTATGTTATATTATTATTATACTAATATTTATATACTTTCTAGCACTTAAATATTAGTATAAGGATCCATCATCCCTAACAAATTTATCCTGAATTAGGATACCCCAGTGCTGTATCTATAAATTTTCAATCCACTCTTTTAACGCCGTCGTTAGATGCTTGCATTTTTTATATCTAATAAAATGTTTATTTGTTGTAGTTTTATTAATTGTACATAATATTACTAATGTATGTATTTATTAAAAAAATTATATTACTATAAAATGTTATGTTCCTAATTTAAATTTAAACTTACAATGCTTTTGAAACAGCCTCATATAATTAAAATTTCTATTAGTATAAAAAATTTATTAAGATCAATGTAATCTTTTTTATTAAAACCATAGTAAATGGTTCCGTAAGAGAGTGTATTTTATTTGAGTAGGTATATGAGTTGTCTGTTAGTCATCTTTCTATTTTTTTAAATTTAATTTTCGTGGACTAGGATCTGTAGAATTATAACCCAAATAATAATTATAATAGAAAACACATAAATTCTCATATAATTGCGCATAGAATGCGATGTACACAATAGCGAAATAAATAATAAATCAATTTTAAAATAAGGATATCAACAAAATTAGTAATTGGTCGTGGGTATGGGTGCTGGTGAAACAAAAAATGTTGCTTAAATATCAAATTATTAACTTTTTATATTATTATAAATTTATTTAAATAACGTATGCAAATAATTAGAAGAGATTGATTGACTTATACCTATATAGGTATTACAAGAACATTTTAGAGTAAGTTAATCATTTATCAATGACAAATAGTGCCTTCAAGTATTGATGTATATTAGGGGATACCTAAATCTTTATAATTTTGTTTAACTTAAAATAGGTCTAGGAGGAAAGCTATTAGTAATAAGTCAAGGTTATAATGAGGTAAGATGTCTTTGTCACGGTGTTGGGGATTAAAAAGATCTTCGAAGAGAACAAAAATCACAGGAGTGTCTTATAACCTTTCATATCGCTAAGTGACGATAATTTTACATTAAGATAACAAGAAAAAATATAAAACATACGGTATATCAAAATAATTAAAAAATAATAAGAGCAGTATCAGTATAGTAGCTATTGCTCTTAAGAATCCTCAGGTGCTTCAACACACGGTGAGTGCGAAAGCGATCCCGTGGCGTCCCGTCAACCGTTGGTTTTTTAGTGGGAGGTAAATATCTTAATAATAATGATGACAATGAATATCCTCGGGATCTCTAAGCTACTTTAAATAAAAGACATTATAAGATGTCGTAGGGTCGTCATGGTCCTTAAATTTATATCCAGTTTACTCTATTCAAAAATAGAGGGCAGTGTAAACAAAAATATAATTGGTTTTTAAGAAAATCTATCGAGAAGTGGAAAAAGGTAAGAATATTATCTTTCTAGTGATAAAATATTGCGCTTCTTAAACCCTAATGACTGGTATTAGTTGTCAGCATTTGCTTTGCATTTAAGTGTAGAGTGATCTTAAAATCACTTCCTTTTATATCATTTATAACAGAGATTCAATGACTTATAATATATATTATGTGGGGGGAGTATGTGAATAAGCTCCCTTGATTTATTATAAGTAATTATAATACAATAACTGAATTTCTTCTTAAAGTAATTGAAATATAATAATTGTTAATGTAACATTGTATGAAGTATTAATAATAATATTATACAAAGTAAAAATAATTAATAATAATGTTAATATATAGTAAAGGAATATTATATAGGTATAAAACAATTGACTTTTAATTTAAATACGTATATTATGAAATTAAATGAAACAACTTAAGTAGTGGTATTTTTTTTATAAATGCAAATAGTACCTATATTGCACAAAACGTCAGACTTGAGTTGCACTGGCAAGAAACTTCATGAGTACTCTCTTAACTTATTTATATAATTGCAATTGTCCATAGTATATACATCAAATTTAATATGTGAGAACCATTTAGAATTTAAGTAAAGTGTGGTACTACGAAATGATTACTAGGCTCACCAACTATTTTTACCATTATTAGTTCTTTGATGTTATCACATTTTCAAGGCTTTTAATGGAAGCTGACTTAAAACATTCAACATATCACAGAACAAATTATACACATCTAACCCCTACACCACTCGACCAATGAAGCAATTATAATATCATAATCTTCTTCTTGTTTTCATTGCAGGCAGCAAGTCACCTAAAATATAAAATTATATATTAATAAAACTTGGTAGATATAATATAAAATATACATAGCACATTTTTTCATTATTTGAAAAATGCTTACCTAGTAGCTTGCTATTCTTCCAGATAAAGGCATCGTGGGTAGCTTCCTCTTATTTATTGGAGGTATATCCGAAAATTTTGTACTGCATCCTCTGAAATCAAAGAGAGACATTCACAAAGATTTTAAGGATTGTAACTTAAAATATGACAAAAAAATAAATAAATATATAATATATGAAATTTTACCAGCCAACCTGGCTCTCATCAAACGGCCCAGGGTCAGCAAAGAAGAACCGTATTCCTGCACCACAGCAATGTAAAACTCTTGAATGTCTCTTAAGTATAAGAAATTATATTATTACATGTATAAATGGTCAATAAAATAACATTAACTGGGTACAAAAGTACTATTTACCAGATGGGGCTTATAATGCAGTATTCTGTCCTTGCACACACATGTCCATCTAGTCTTTAAGTTCCCAAAAGCATTTTTAATAAGCCTTGCCCGACAGTGTGTTATGTTATAATCATGTTTAATTGTATTAGGCAAGGGATTACTGTAGGGAGTCATAAGACATGGCCTTTGGGGGGTAGCCAAGGTCATCTGTTAATGAAAACCCTTAGTGAAAAAATTATGAGATGTAACATAGCAGTCTTATTTTTTTAAGAAAATGCTTAACATGCGAGGTTCCTCATGACTGTACAAGCTCTGCAGTGAATTATTACTAATATTCTTATATTAAGGCATCATGGATAACTCTTCCAAGTGTAGGGTTAACACTTAAAATTCTTCCTTGATCATTTGAAAGTTATAATACATTATTGTATTAATATACATTTTGAAAGCTAATTATGAAATAAATTGATATTTCTTTTGAAATATGATTTTTGTTTACCATTTGCACATTCAAGGAGTAGTAATGCTTTATAGAATAATAAGGATGCACATTCTGCTTTAAAGGTTTTACAATTCTAAAGTGACTCCTATCTATACAGTCTGAGCTAACTACCCCAGGAAACCCATGTTTGTTTTAAAAAGACATAGGTATTAATCATATTATTGAACATGAATATTCTATAAAATAGAGACCATATACTAACTTTTGCTTTATTTGTTCTCTTATTTCTA
This sequence comes from Napeogenes inachia, assembly GCA_959347355.1. Taxonomy (NCBI): domain Eukaryota; kingdom Metazoa; phylum Arthropoda; class Insecta; order Lepidoptera; family Nymphalidae; genus Napeogenes; species Napeogenes inachia. The sequence continues at coordinate 26,104,580 of OY365791.1, forward strand.
GCTTCAGTCGTGTCAGAAAATCGTATGTAGCCTTTACTTTCGTCGGGGTGATTTAGAGCCTCCGTAACCTCTTCCACATTCCTACTCACTCACTGTTTCGTACGAAAGGCTATACCAATAACCTTTTGGTAATCACTCTTCACATAAAAGAATTCATTTAAAACCTGCAAAATTAAAATATGTAAAATTATATAAACTTGATCTGTAACAAATTAAAATTAAATCAAAGGTACATTCAATAATTTGCAGACGCCATTTTTTATAATAATTACTACTTTTGTAATATTGTTATTATGATAAAATCTAATTTTTAGTAATTACGTTAAAAAAAAATATATAAATATATATTTACCTTCGTCTTCAAAAACACTCTTTTTGACCTTTTCTGGCCGCTTTTTTCTCGGAGGAGGGAGCATAAATATGTAAATGCACATTTTCTTATACGGTACCGGTGTACGAAATGTGTATCGGATATGATAGCCGATAATTCCAGCTGCTTTTTAGAACAATTTTGCCTTCTAAATCCAGCAATTTACATTCCACAGACCACCTTACTAATCTCAAAGCCAAACAATTTCTAGCAGCCATTTTTAAAAAGTACAAGATACGCTCACAGTTCTCACTTCTCACCGATAATTGTTTAGCGAGGGAAAAAACTGACAAAGTACGAGATTTTTAAAACTTTACGGACTCTTAACTGTCAAAATTGCAACTCACACTACCAATTTCATGCAATATAGTCTGAAACGTCAACCATATGGTTTCCTTTAACGATCTATGCAACTCACACTACGGTTTACAAATTGACAACCGTTTTCAATTATTTATGAATGAACAATATGGTATAGTATGAAACTCGAACGATACCATAAAACTCACACTAGGGGTACTGTATGTCCTCAAATAACAATTATTTCTGGTTATTTGCCATAAAGAATGAATGAACATAACTTTTAATTTCAAAAATCTCCTCTAAATTGCACTACCAGTTTTAATAAATATTTTCATTAAATCAAATCAAATTGTTCGTCATACAGTACTCGCAAGAAATCATATATGTTATTTTTATAGTGACTTCTAATTATGGTTCAATTATTATATATCTGTGTAGCAAGATTTAAGAAAATCATCAATCCATAAAAAGATGTGCCTCTCTCAAAAATACAAGCAAAATAATTAAACACAAAACTTTTACGGAAATAAACCTTAAAATACATACTTGTTTGAAAAATTGTTAAATATTTTTTTAACAAATTATTTTCGAACTGAATGTAAAATAAATATAAAAAATACTTAAATATGTATGAAATCAAGATAAAAAGTATAACCTGAAACATTTTTCTTTCATAAAATATCACTAAAATAGCTCTAGATCATGCAGAAAAAATATGTTGTCATAGATAAAGGCGGATAGAAAAAACAACCATGGAACGGAAACAACAGAAGAATATTTTCTTTTTAGGATACGGAGCGATAAAGTGACTAAATTTCCAAAAATATCTTAATTTTCAGTTAATTCAAAGCCCATGGCCAAGACTTGAATGTTGTAAAAACAACGTTAACTCTTAGACTAAGTACCTAGTTGAGAGTACATAGTTTAAATTTTCTATAATGCATTTATTCACAACTGGATTCGAAACGCTAAGTAATCAGTACATTCTCGATGTATATGCTCAATTTAAATAGATTTATAGCACTAGATAGCAAGTAAGCATCACGTTAATTTAAGTAAGCAAAAAATTTTGAGCTGCTAAAATATACGGTACCTTTTCAATATCCCAAAACCTCATAAAATTATAAGAGATGCCCAAAAAATGTTGAAGTTTATTATTTGTATCTTGACAATAGACATTTTTATATTCTATACCTGTGTTGTTTCAGGTGGACTATGAGCAAAATTTAAAAGACAAAATTTCGTTCCATTATTCATTATACGAGAATTGCTAATTAGTTAAGTTCGTCATAGATTTGGATTTATTCGTGGTCTTATTTGATACTTAGGTTCGACTAATCAAAATCAAAATGTTTATGAAATGTATTATTTTTTAATGATATTAAGTTAACCTTATTTATAAAAATACGATCCATATAGAAATGAAACAGAAAATTTCTTTTGCCATTCTATACGAAAACATATAACAAGTAGATAAAAGATTGATCATTTACATATATAAAAAAAAACAAACTTATAGGGAAAGGGAGTCTCAACATTTATTACGTCAATTTAGTGCAAAGTAAAATATAAACAACAAGAACAGCTGTTTGTGACGTTTCACTGCATAACAAAATGAGCCATGCGCAACAGCTGGCTCTTTCTAAACAAATCTTCTCTTTCTCGCCCATTACTTTTCGATATGCTCCGCAAACGCCAATTCCCATCTCGCGTTGTATGCAATCGGTCGTCCAGCTGTTTCTTTGTATTCGTAACTTGTGGTTTTGTGTTAGTAATGCCTTTTATATCAAAAGACTGGCGTTCTCCCGGTGAGGAGTGGGTTAAAACTCAGGAAGGTTGGGAGAAGAAGAAAGTGTTGGAGTGCACAGCGCAAAGGTAAGTCCGTTTGAAAACATACTATCCTTTGTTCACTTTTCACTGTTCGACGCTAGGCATGAACTATCCCTATAATAACTAACGTAATATGCTTGTTTTATAGAAATATTGGATGCGTAAAGCTTGATTGTATTTTGTATTGCAGATATGCGGCTATATCTAACTATAATAACACAGACAATCAAGAGAAATGGTGAGTGTTTAATGTTTTTCTAACAGTGTTATCTAACGAGTGAGAATCAGCTGTTTCTGTTATTGTGGTATTGATTTAAGGCGCGTAGTTCCGCTTGTGTACTTAGATATACAAGCTAAAGATCAGATATAGGCCACTGCAATTTTCAATCATTTGATGTCAGATATACCCGTCTATTCGTATTCCTTGAGATTATGAAATTCTTAGAAACTATTATTTTATTCTGGTCAACATGGTTTTTTGGATTAGTGTTTAAGCTCCATATTAATGATTAATATGCTATTGTTAATTTACTAATTCAAAATACATAGACCCGATTTCTTGTAGACATGTAACCACTTATAAATAAAATACTAATTAGATCACTTAATAATTAACTACTAGGTACGAGCGATTTAATATTTAAAATGCAATCCGGTATATTAATGTGCATTTTTCATGCAATCGAAGAAAACGTACCTGAAGTGAACGATACAATTTATTTTTAAAGCAGCAGAAGCAATTTATTTTGAGGAAATGTAGGTCAGGCTGTAAAGGAACGATCAAAGCGTGATAACGAAAAATATCGACTATTTTGATAGAATAATCTGTCTAAATATAGGATTTTAGGATTTTTTTATCCTTATATGTAACATGGCTTGGATAATAATAGTAGATAGATTTTTTTAACATTGTGATTATTCATTTTTCAATCTCTGGATTATATTTAAAACAATAAACAAGAGGTACCTACGTCTTAACGTATTATTTTGAATTCAAGATGGCGCATCCTTAAATCTTATAAAGTCCCAAAATTTAATTACATCCTAATCCCCAGTGCCACCATAAAAGGTAAGACCCTAATCAAACTGCGCTTTGAGCCGACATTTTGGAAAAGTTATTGATTTAGTTCGAGACCGGCAATTATTTTTTTCCATATCCGTAAGTAAAGGACGAAAAGTGTAAATGAGTCAACACTTAATTAGCAACAGAATTTATGTTTAAATTTAACCGATATGTCTTTTTTTTAACCGACTTCAAAAAAGGAAGAAGTTCTCAATTCAACTGTATTTTTATCACAAAACCTTTTGTTACTAAGAAGTGTTTATATGTAAAAGTTAAAATAAGTTCGAAGAAATGAATAGTTTATTGCAAAATACGAATATAAAAAAATATTGAAGTCTTTTTCGCATTTAGCTTGCTGTAAATTAAAAAATCTGCATCATTTTCATAAATAATCATTTAGAAAGGATTATTAAATGTCAAGTTTCCCTCATCAAATGAGATGATAGAAAGTAACTGAGATTATTTTACTGAGTAGCTAATAGAAACTTAACAACCTTTAATATAGGTAATTTATAAAATAAGAGATTATTTCTTAATGTCAGTTTCTATATCCATGTTGGAACTTTGGTTCAGTTGAATATTAGGGAAATAGAGCGTATAATAATGTTTAAAAATAAACAAATCGTTTAGGTAAAAGCAACTCCACACCCATTTACAAACACGCCCTTTGAAAAGGTTAACTCAATTTACTGGATCACATTTCGAGACAATTTGTAGCGTTTTTATATCTAAAAGGTTTTTTTGATTGTCTTGTGATATATTCTGAACTTGGAAATATGTTTTCAAGATCAGAGCATGCCCATGTTTTTAATTTTTTTTACTATTATCTTTAATTTTTATTCACGGACACATCGCCCGTGTAGTGTTCAGTTTTAGTATATATTTGTCCTAACAGACTCTTTTGTTAATATGACATGATCAACAAAGGAGTCTGTTAGGAGGTACCTTAAAAACAATATTAGTAAGTCTTTTAAACAGTTATCGAATTTTATTTTTTTTATATTATTAAATATATTGAAGATACGTTCTAATCCCTGATTTCCGTTTTTTAATATTTACGTATATATATAAATATAAGATCTTTTTTGTGTTACTCATATTTAGTACCTGTGATGCGAATTGTAATTTTTAAAATGATAAAAAAAAATATGTTTTAAATCTGATAGAGTTTTTTTTTACGATTCCTCTACCTGGATGGTATCTAACAGGTGTAAATGATTTATTTGAAATTTTTGAAATTACTTTGAATACTTTTATTAATTATATGAGTTTTCCTTAAACATACCTACTCTATTTCCTTTCTCGATATCATCAGAAATCAATCAACGCTCAAAAAGAAACTCTCAATCCTCTAGAATCCTAATAAGAACTGATCTGTATCTATACTTTTTATTTGTATGTATACATGTACACAAGTATACTGTAAACAATGAAAATAAATGGAAATACGTATACCTAGTAATTCTGCAAGTCAGAAACACATCATCATGGAAAATCAACAAAACAGGCTTGTAATATCATGAACCAACGAGAATTAAGTTCGAACATAAATAAAAAATAACGATTAAAAATAATAACGAAGAGAATTAAGTTACTTATTTTATATAAAAAAAGAAGAAAAATAGTAACGAATGACTGAAGGTCTTATCAATTTATTAAAAGAAAGTAAATTATTCCGATAAAATTTATATAAATCATTAGGTTTTTATTATTTTGTTTTTATATGTTGGTGATCTAAGATCATATATATATTTTTTCCTTATTTAATGAGTCTTTGTCACCGAGTTGACGATTACATAATAATGATGAAATCATTTATAAACTTACACGATGGCGCAGTTGACAAAGCTATAGGAAATCCTAAAAATCGTGGGTTCAAATCCTGCTGCTTAATGTTTTTTTTTTACTTTTTATAAGTTTCTTATTTTAACTAATTAACTTAAGATTCATTTTATAAGTTTTTATAAGTTTCTTATTTTAACTTATTTACTTAAGTTAAATAGTACCATATTTCATACTTGTATTTAGGTTACGTTTACACGAATGTTGATGAGCTTTTGGCACAGGGAAAAACATACATAGCATACACATATTTATTGGAATACACACATACATAGGAATACATATACACATACATAGCACATACATATAACTGAATTTTTAATTAAAACACCTCTTATATGTGCTTATGATCTGTGGAGTGGTCACAAGTGGCCACTTCTTTATCCTTTTACAAGTATCCTGATTTCTGTAAACTTATAACCCCATAAAACATGTCTGATTTCTAACCGTTCTTAATTAATTTAATGGGTCATACTAATAATCATTGTTTTTTTTTGGTGGTACCTAAAAATATTTACCTTACGACTAATTAGGACTCTGTAGATTTTATTTTCATTAGTTTTTAATTTTTATAACTGTCTATATTTGTACAATATCCTCTAGAAGGAGGGAGAGGGGAGGGACAATTTTGATTTAAACGGAAACACTTGGTTCAAGAGAAGGCCATCTATTATATCGATACAAAAAATCGATATATTAATATCGAAACAAAAAAGCAATCTCTACAAAAACAAAATACTGTTCAAAATTACAATGTCAACTCTGGGAGAGTCGACACCTTATAACACCCTTCCCTTTGAATCCGCGTCTGCTATAAGTATCTATTTATATTTGACATATCTAATTATTTCTAGATAATTGATGTAGGTATGTATATCATTATTTAAAGATAATTGCCGTCTAAGTGTATGGATCGAATCCACCAGCAAATAAGTAGTAGGCATTGTCTTTTAATCATCCATACCGACTTTGAAATTACTTTAAATTCTCATCGAAATCGATTCAGCCGTTTCAAAGATTATCCCAAACAGACAGGAACGCAAAACATTATGTATTAGTGTATTTTTGACTTAAATGTAAATACGTAATGAATGATATGCAGGAAATTATAATAACAGTGTTAATTTGTTTTTAAATGAAAAAAAGCAATTAATTTTTGTTATATTTAATTATTTAACGTAGTTGTAATGATTGTGTCCCACTAAACTAGTTATATCCGGGTCAGGGTTGGGAAGATACGGGATGGGCGACGGAAACTTGTGAAATGCTTATTGCGGAAACTTATTCACTTATGCAAGATTTACGACTGAAAAATAATTTAAATTGCAAACATTTACACACAAACAAAAAAATATATTAGTAGGTATTAAATCATTTCTTTCGGATCAATAATTGTTTCTTACTAAAATAACATTTTCATATACCAATGCGATTTAGAATATATTTTGTTTCATTATTATTCCCATATTTTTGTTATTATTAGGAGCAATTTTTAAGTTTTATTTGTATTCTTATAAAAAGATTTTGAAGTGAATATGTGATATTGATTAAAACGTAATATTATTGATTTCATGCCTATTATGTTATCGATGTATACTGTTATTAATTGTCATTATGATTTATGTTATTTATTACCTTACGTAGAAGGTATTCTGTGAAAAGTAATTTGTGCTCGGATACTAGGTACTTAAAATGGCGGCGCCATAAAAGTAAAAGTGAAAGAAAGCGAAAGTTTAATTCCAACAATGCTGAGTAAGAATCTTTTAAATAACATTTTGGTGCTTAGAATAATTTGTTTTTTTATAATAAAATACATTTATTTAAAAAGATTTTTGAAATATTTATAAAATATTTATTTTTAAATTAATTGTTATAAAAATATTCTAATGTTACCTATGGCTCCTGGTACAAGAAAAAAATATATAATTCGGTCTGCAGATCGCAATCAAGTTTTTTAAATGTTGTTAAAAATGCTTCTTTAATAAATTCAACCAATTAAATCTATATCTAGATAAGGTGGCGTAACATAAAATCTTATTGATTAAAAATCTAATTGGTTTTTTATTAACAATATAATAACTTAAGTAGGTACTTAATTAAAGTTAATAAACTAGTTCATGAAGGTTTTATGTAAGTAAATAAATTGGAAAGTAGTTTTGTTTAGTTATCATTTTTAAATTCATTTGTTCAAGTTGTTCGAAATAAACTAACATTTAACATAAATATAGCTTAGACGGCTTTATACTAATTTAATCCAAATATTTAAGTTTTTTGTGTTTTTACTTATAACTACGACTTATAAGACTATGTTTATATTATTAATTATAAAAACATTTTATTTTTTTAGATTACATTAAACTACTTTTACCTATTTAATCTTTCTTTGTATAAAATCCTTGAGACGATAAAATATTTATTATATCTATTTTACTTAACTATAATAAACAACAGAAATCAGTTGAAAATAAATCATTAGTTCTATAAAGTCCGTGCACAAGTTTCGTTAATACATTAGAATATACCTATCACTTAATGAAAAGCAACACAGTTCAGCTAATTTACATGTAACAAAGAAGCCTTTGAAAGAGGCATAGCAATCGGCGGTCATTTGACCGTATGAGCTTGAACTTTTAACCTTAATGCGTAATTGTTTAATTGATAGACATATTATTATTATTTTAGTGATTTAACGTAAAACTCTTATAATATCTAGATATCGCTTTTTATATAAAATTAATATTTCCATATCTAGCAAGCAATATAGAAAAAACCGTGGGAAACTTTGTATATTTACGTCATACATTTTTAATTCTTTAAATGATTTTCTCATTACATAAGTGAGCGGCCAGTGATAGTTTTTTTTTTATATTTAAAAATGAGACAAGTTTTACAAAAAGTTTTTATAATTAAAATAATAGGTATTCAATTTGAAATAAGGATGTGACATTTAACTGGCACTCAAGAACTCCTTAAAACTAAATCGTTTTTCATTCTAAAATGGGAATGAATTCTGGATGTTTAGGGCGGGGCTACATGTGGTCGATGGCCGAGCATTGGCAGAGTGCCATCAGGGCAGAGTGAATCAGGGCGACGCATGAGGAAACTTCTGTCTGTTCTGAATTCAAAATATTATGCAATATATCTAAGCACAATAAAAGGAAGTTTCTTTAATGAAATAGTTTTTATATATTTAAGCCTTCAGTAGACTTTAGTTTTCTAATTTCAAAACATATTCTGTTAGTTTTTCTAAATTCACATAATGAAGCTCAATAGTCATTGCTTTTTCTTTTATAGTTTTTATTTCTATAATTTAATTTAAATATTTTAAATATGGCTAGCACTATTAAATATTATTTACTGGATATGAAGATATAATATTTGATACGTAAATGTAGGTATATCGTATAAATAAATATTGACCTATATCTAATAATATAGATTATATAGTATAGAACTAAAAATAATGTGTAATATTATATCTTACATCCGATTTTTTTATAACGCACGGAAACCATTTGATCTTCATTATGCCCGGAAAAAAGATGCTGTAATTAATTAATTAGGTAGGTACGAGCTCTTTCATCATCGTAACTAAAGTGCAAGGTAAAATAAAATGGCGTATTTGAATAAAAATGGAACTTAACTTGAATATTTCAAAGTATGAAAAACATGTTATAAATAAATAAAACAATATTACGTAACAAATAATGATTATATTACTTATATCCGTGACATTGAGACAGATAACATTTCTCTATATTGATCCGGCCTTGCCATTGCAAATTTAACAATAAACGGTTTAAAATTGCCCGTAGCAATAGGTACTAGGTCGTTATTTCATTCGTTCCTTGACATTATAGTCTGACGTCTGTTGACATTTCATTTGTTCTTTTAATCATTCGTTCCTTATCGTCGTTCGGATTTGGATATGGAAATAGACATAGATTAAAATAATGATTTCGCAAATTAAATTAGTGAAGTGAACAAGCGAAGTATTATCATATTATTGGTATTATGAGAAATATTATTGGTTAATAAAAGTTTGTATGGTTTTAAAATATTTTATATATTTTTAGTAACACAATTGTCAATCAATTGCTAAAATTTAAATCGGAATAAACCAATTTGTATAACACATAAATCTCTTACGCTTTTAACTCCTTAGCAAATAAAAGGTCTAGAATGTATTTTTTTTAATTATATTGTCAGCCGCTCTATGCATAGAGGGATCATGTAATACTGGTTGCGCTGTGCAATAGAGAGGTCAGTGACACATGGAGATGTTAGAGCCAAGTGATAGTAAATTAAGTGGCTTGAAGATTGTATTTTTTTTACATTTTATGAAATCTGTCAACGTGATACACATTTTATATATATTTTATCTCTATTCTTTGTTGTTTAATTGTTATTCAACAATTGTATTATTTTATTGTAGGTATACTTTTTTGAAACTTAAAAACTTAAATAAATTTCAACTTTTACTTTTATATTTTGTTAAAATTTAAAATAAATGATCGCTTATTTTTATTATTGTGTATATTTGTTAATTTTTCTTTTCCAGCAATTTTTAACAAAAATGAAATTTCGTCTAGCTAATACATCCTTGAACCAAATGTATTTAAATAGATCATAAACCATAATACAAGCGTTATTCAATATTTCCGCTTCCGCTAAACATCTGTGCATATGACATAAATACTTCTTGCTAGCAGTACTTCTAATGTAAGATAATAAATCACACGTTGCATAAAATCACGATCTATTTGTCAGTACTGTGCCAATAGAAAGTAGGGTTTATGTTACGTTGGTTGTAATAATTTGTAATAAACACATCATTAGTACCGGTTATGAATACATGCTGTTGAGTTTTGTGTTCATATTGTATAATTAGGAAACTGAAATAACTTGCTGAAATAGCAATGACCTGTAAAGTAATAAATTACTAATTGTGTTTTTAAATTAATAAAAAAACACCATGACACATCATTGTAGGAACGAACAAAGAACCTGGGATTACCATACGGGATATAAGCCCTACCATAGTTTTTTCTGTATTAAATTTAGTCTATTAGAAGAATTACTAAAGTTTCTTAGAATACAATTATAATAATTATCCAATACACAAATAAAAACCTATTGACAAGTTTGGTAAAAAACTTGGCAATAATAACAATGAATAATTTTACATAACACGTGTTTCACATCACAATAGATTTTTCCTAAAACATATTCACTTCTTGAAGTAAACTAATATACATATAATAATATAAATACATCGGCTCTTGACTCGTGCCGGGAAACTACTTTAGGACCGTGAACGCAGTTGAATTCCACAACGCGACTTCGTGTCTTGTTTTCTGTTTCGTATCGATTTACGTTTTCTTCCTTCAAAGATTTCGCTAATGGATTAAATTGTCAATTTCTTAAAAAATAACGTTTTTGTGCATTAATGACATCTTTTTCTCGCTTTTACTTATCATTTCTATTTTGTCGATCATTAATTAGTTTGTCTTATATCTTAAACAAGCGGATAAATGGTTAACTCAATTTTTAAAAAAGGATTTATGCAAAGACAATGCAGCTAATTTTTGTGTATTGTACCAGTTAATAAGATTGAACATCAATAAGCGTTTTCTACGTGACACTGGAGGAGTCATTAAAAAATTTGTAACCACTATAATATATAACCATAGAAATATATATTAATAAAATAATAATTATATCACAGGACAAATTAGACAAATTGATCTAACCCCTTAGTAAGCAAATTATTTGTTTGTGTTAAGGGTGTTACATTATAAATACTGCGTAAAAGCACACATAAATACTGCGAAAATATTTAATAAACGACCAAATCCAGAAAGAAACACAGACATCTATATTCATCACATCATGCCTGTCCCTGTCGGGAATCAAACTCGAATGACTTTGCGCCGCTATATCTACTTTAACCACTCGACCAACGGACTTTATTTAATTATCATTTTGTTTGTGATGAAAATATAAAAACTAGTTTGTGCAAACGACAAATTTTATTGGAATATGATAACTCTTTAATATTTCAGGACAAATAGTGAAGATGGCGACAAAACCACAGATGAAGTAGCAAGAGTACCACCACATTGTCACATCACTATCAAATGTACCAGAGAGGTAAATAAACTATAAAATAGTGTAGACTTTAACATGGATTCCTGCTAAAATGTTAAATTAAGAACCATTTTTAAATCGGAAGTTTGAAATCGGAACAATTAAAATTTATAACAAAGAAATAAAATAATCTATGATATAATATTCGAGATACTAAAGCAACCTCAACAGATTGCAGGCTTCAACGGTCTATCAGAAGCAGTGCGTAGATTAGACTTTTCTTCAGCGGTCCGTGACGTCAGGAGATTCAACTATATTTGTGCTCTCCTCGAACTTCTGTTGGGAGGCCAGAAGTTAACAAACTTACCTGGAGCTGCCCAGAAACTTCTCTTGTCTATGCTCGAGCAACTGGCGGATCAAGGTCCGTGAAAGTCGCATTGTTTTTGGGTACCATACCGTAAAATTGTGTAATAGAGACGTAGCGATAGTTAGAAAAATAATAAGAAAGTTGGTTGCGGCATCATTATAGAAAAAGTATTTTCCAATTTTGTATTTAAAATTGGAAACGACTATATTTTAATCATTGCAAGTTATCCAAGTTTTAAGGTCAATGATATTTTTTAGATATGTATTTTAAATTTCAAGCAATATAATACTTTTATATTTAATTTTTGGCCTTTAAAGCCACTGAAATGTTATGATTTTTAATGCGGATTGAAAAAAATATATATCAAAAAAATGAGAAGTATTTTTATAATATTCAAAATTTATTACATTACAATACTATGATCTTAGTACTGTAAAAGTAGGGAAAGAAGTCATAGATTTCTATAGTAGTGTAGTATATCTTAAATGACCACAAGTTAAACAGTTAATTTTCGCTCTCGTGTAGTGGCGCGCTCCAAGCAGAACCTGAACGCGCTACGTGCGTTGCTGGGAGCGCTGGCTACACTACGCGAGGCCGAGCGTCGCTCATGCTGGGGCCGGCCGCTGGGATCGCGCGCGCTGTGGGGACATCACCGCACCGCCATAGAACGCATCTATCACATTGCAGACGGGATACACATACAGGAGGTAAAGGACAGAATTCTAATATCAGTGTATTATTAAAACAGCTAAGTTAAATTGTAGTAGGCAAATTGAACCCAATAGAAATAAATAAATAAAAGGTGGCAAACTCAAACTTTTAGACCGAGCATTCGTTAAGCTATAAAGTAGGTAATCTGCTACCATATACCAGACGGAATTCCCATGCTATAACTAGTGCCGAAGCTAGTATTTGGACAGCGAAAACCAACTTAAGCGCTCTGTAATACATATTTGACTCACCAATGGAGGCAAATATATGTATATTTAAGTATATACATCAATTTTTTTCTTTTTATTTACCACTATGACGCCTATGATTTGCGTCTGGAAAGGTCTTGCTCTGTTTGCTGTATGGTAGCCGATGGAGCCAGCTATGATTTTAACTCGAGTTTGGAAGGTGGGTGGGTTCAAACATAAATTAGATTGAAATTCCTTATCCAGTCAAGTAATCTGCTACATCGCAGAATTCACATTGTGGTAAGAGAAATTTGATGATTTGTTTACTAATAATTTACAAACAATTAGATATTAAATGTTGTTTTTTAACCCTCGACCCAAATAAGGGGTTTTATAAGTTTGACCTGTGTATCTGTAAATCTGTGTATTTGTGTGTCTGTCTGTGGTAAAGTAGATTCCAAACGCGTGGACGAATGTGGATGCGATTTTTTTAGATCGAAAGCTTGTTTTGTCGAGATGGTTCTTAGCTATGTTTGGTAGAAATAGAAGCAGGCGTTTCCAAGATATAGAACTTTTATTGGTACTGGTGAAAGCAGTGGCGTAGCGTGCATTGGCGGGGCCCCGTATAAAAAATTGTTTGGGGGCCCTTATATTGTTTGGGGGCCCTTATATTGTTTGGGGGTAAAGATTTTTCACAAAAGAAAAAAAATATTGTGAAAGAAATATTTATTTATCATAACATAATTTAACCATTTTACAAATAAAAATCAAATTTACATAAAACGCGTAAATAAGCACTGCACTGCACTCCGTGGTTTAACATCCAATGTAGAGTATGTACGTACACGTACATCGCGATATCGATTTTATTATTGAGGGATTCCCCGCTGAGTTGCAGATAAAGTAAGTAAAACGGGGAAGTCCCGCAGCCCGCCATAACGATATAGAGTGTTGCCAACTTTTGAACGCACGCTTAAGGCGGGATAAAAACTAATTGCTTTATAGAATTTTGTCATTTGTAAAATAAAATAAATTAGGAAGTTTTTATTTCTTTTTCCTTACACACTTTGGGGGCCCCCGTGGCCCGGGGGCCCCGTATAATTGATACGGCAGATACGGCGGTAGCTACGCCCCTGGGTGAAAGACATTTATACAATATTGATAGTAAAAACCTAAACAAGTGAAATTAGTATCTTCGTTTAGTTAATACCTACAACAATGCAATATAAAATATTGCTAAAAAAAAGAAGAATTCAAAATGCAAGTAAGTTACTAAGGCAAACAACGAAATAACAATATCAAATCGTATAGTCTAAAATTTAGACTATACGATTTGATATTGTTATAAAAATTCGGAGCTAATGCTTAAGGATTTAGACTCCAAATTCTTAAGCATTAGCTCCGATTTTTTTTTGTAAAATAGACACCATGTCAACGGACATACAACGGTCTACCGACACAACGACTTCATTAAGTACATAATATTGTTACTTTTATCCTTTTTACACGTATTTTTGTATCGGGGGTTTTGTCAATTTTTACCAATTATTATTACAAAATCCTCAGTCCATAGTTCAACTTAGGTAGTAACTAAAACATTATATAAAAGTTAATAATCGGAAAATAAATGGCACTGACGGATATTTACTAGTTCTAGTATTCAAGGTTGTTTACACATACGTCTTAAGTCTAGACTGTAAGTAATAAACTATACTATGATTGTTACACTTTCAGTCATTTCTTCAATATTTATATACTACTTCCTGTATTGTAATTAAATGTATTTCATTTTAATTGATTTATAAATACACTTTCTCTAATTTAGCTATTATTAGTACCATCATCGATTTTTCATAATTTCAGATAAAATTTATATCGAAACAACCAATTTGCGATCGAACTAAACCAATTATGATTATTTTTTTGCTATTAACATGTTTTTTTCCAGCCGGGACCGGAAGTAATGCCTAAGCTTCATGATTTGCCAGAGGAATGTATCAGGGAGATAGTGTTAAGAATATCGGATCACAGGGATTTAGATGTAAGTACCTGATACTAGAATATAATATGATTTAAAAAAAACTATAACAATGTCGGTTTAATTATTTTTACCCTTTAGTGAACATAAAAGACGAACTTAATTCTTAGTGGCATTCTCTACCTGTTAACCATTGTGAATGGCGATAAATTGCGCTAGTCTATAAAAATAATATATAAATACCAAATAGAAAAAATCTTACGGTAATTTAAAGAATTTTCTTATATATTATATGTACCTAACACATAATGGAAAGCTTATCATATATAATAATCTTATCTTATAATATAAATTGATATGTATTATACGTATTATATTATCTTTTAAACCGGACATGTTATTAAAAAGCTGAAAAGAAACCATATAAATTTCTTTTATATTCTATTAAGCGATATTTGGTTAGGAAAGTGTGTTCATAATTTTTAATGTTAGAAAAAAATTAACCAAAAAAAAAGACGGACAAAATACTATATTAAATATACGCAAGCTAAGTACTTAGTATTTTTTTAATTTAAATCCAATACTTGTGCTAATACTTCCATTAATTATTTTTTCTGTATACCAGGCTGCTGCGTCAGCTTGGCCGGTCATGGCGTCTGTATGTTCCGAACAACAAGTGTGGCGGGAACTTGTTAATTTCCACTTCACACAACTTCAGATTGACTCGCTTAATAAAGACACCAAAGAGACTGATTGGAAGAAAGTCTTCCACCAACTTAGAAAGTAAGAATTTTGGAAGAATTTATTTAAATTTTGAAGGTTTTATTCATTTTAAAATATTGTATGACTCTGCCACGTTAATTAAAAATGCTAAGTATAAATAGGTAATTCATAACTACATTTTAGAATTTGAAAATTAACTGTTAAATGTCAAATATTGTATTACGCTTATGAGTTTCTCAAGGAACTGTACAAGTTCCAATAGAATATGTGCAACATATCCTCGCCTCAAGGCTAAAACGTATGTATGTTTTAGGTTGTATGGTCTAAGAGAAGACGCTCAATATGCAGAGACACTTTCTCTGTGTAGACACTGCAAGTGTCTGTTTTGGCGATCGTTGGGACATCCCTGTATCGCTGATCAGGTTAGTATTATATTCGACAGATTAATTAAATCGAAGTACGTAGTAAAGTTTATATAAATTTACCAATTTAGAATTTACCCATAATATGCATTACACCCAAGTGTCCAGAATACCGCGAGCGTCTTCGTGAGGCGGGCGGTCCGCTGCCTCCGCATCCGATACCGCCCGCGGCCTTCCTGAAATTCTTCTCGCTTTAATTCATAAACATGTCGATGGCAATTGTGATCGTGGCAACCATTTTTATTCCTATCACACATTTAAATTTATGAAGTACTTGAATTCTGCCATTACATACTGGTAGCTTGGGTCAACCATTTTGGTCCATAATCCATGTCACATTTCTTCGCCTCGGAGCAGAAGTGCGCGTACAGTACTATTTTTAAATGTCTGAATTCTGATTTCATTTTAAGATTCGTGCTTGGTTTGAACGTAAAGAAATTGTATTCCAAAATATCTAAACAGTTACTGCCATTTTACGTATTTGTAAAAATAATCTTGATAATAATTTCAGGTATAGGTTGATCATTCTAAAAATACAAATCATAGAATTGCACTATTAATTATTATCCTTTGAATTTATTGACGATAATCGAATGACATGATAAATGCGTATAATATTATGGTTATAAATCATAAATATTAGTTGAAAGTACCACATCAGTATTTATTTTTTATTGTTATTTCATTATGATATAAAATGGTTATGAAATTTTAACATTTATATTTCATAATAGGTTATACATATGTATATTAAAAATATTTTTTACAAGACTTCTGGATCTCTTACACAGAATAAGTTTAAGGTTTAAATATACTGAATAAGTATGGTGTTCACTTCTATACTGTGTTCATTAAAATTGAAAATGTATCTATATGTTAGTCTTTATGACTGATGCCAACTCTTGACTAACGTGATATTTCCTTTAATTATTTAAAAATATTCCTTTTCTAATGTTCTTGTATAAGATTTGTGCTTTTCTACCAATTTAATTGTAACAACTAACTTGATTTTTAATGTTACATAATTATTAAGCTAGAATAAGAATTATTGACTATCTTTAACCTATTTTTATATTAATTATAGATTATTCGATTTTGGTAGGTCGGGAATAGGGCAATTTAAACAAGAAGGATTTTGGTTAGGGTATGATAAATTTATGGCTGTAAGAACATTGATTGTCCTTAATATTCAGGTTACTTAATATTAGGTTAAAGTTACTTAAGTTATGGTACTAACTTTTGTTAACAACAACTAAAAATCTTTTCGTCCACTGTTTCTTGAAAATATTAGTTTGAGTCTGGTAATAATAACCTGGTAATAACCTTATAAGAAGAATATATTTCTATACATTAAAAGTATCATGCTATATAGTACATACTACAATATTTTTGTATAAATTAAATATTATGAGCTGCCTGTTCAAAATATCGGCCCTAAAACTATAGGCTAAGTCCGATTTTTAGATTAAGGAAAATGTTATCTATCAAATGTAGGAAAATCGAAGTCTGATTATTACATCACTATCTAACTGTTTGTCTTTAGAGTAGTGTAGTTGTTATGTGATATTTTATGATTAATGATATATAATGTAATCAAACATGGGCAGTTAAAAACTATAAATATTTCTGCAAACAAAATTAAATGCTTCTTAAAAATAGTTGATTTAATGTTCATTATTGTTTGAGCTTTTCTTAGCATCTAGATCTAGGTAGGGTTTAGAAAAAATATACCTTATTTTTCTTTATTTTAATGTATCTTTTGTGTTAAAAGTGTGACTTAGTAACCAGTTTATTATCTACATTGTAAGTTAAATGATGTGAATTTAGTCACTTTTAGTTAATCTGTGATGTTGTTTGTGCAAAGGAAAATTTCCTTAATCTGTTCTTTACAATGGTATTTGAAAATAAACATATTTTGAGTGAATAAGTTGTTTTACTTATTGCCAAAGTTAGGACGTTTTCAGAAATCTTAGTGTTATATATACTCAGGAAGAAAATAATTAAAACTGTTATACAAATCCATTTCTATAATAATGTCTCAAATTAAATATAATAATTATTTCAATCTCATTATGAAGAATTGGCAAAAAACAAAATGAATGTAAATTATATCATAAATATAAAGTTTATTTTTATTACCACATAATACATTTAAGTGGGTGATCTGATTACCTATCTTCTGTACTTGAAAGAGTTTCAAGTGGAATATTTTGATTTAAGTAAATTTCTTCTTTAAAACTCACTGTTTAGCTATAACAATTTAGTTTATTCATTACAATAGTAAAAAAAAATATATGCAAATAAGTCTTATTTCATTTTGAGAGAAATAAATTAACAAATCTTGTGTACAAATTTTAGTTGTAATTTTTAACTATTTATCATATACATTATTTGTACAAAATATTATCCACTGTAGTTAAAACTGGCTATAATACAATGCGGGTCTCATCCCAATGTATTGTCCAAGTTTCTGTAAATATGAATGTTTTATGAAGTATCAACCCAGTTCGTTTTTTACCTTATCACAATGTCTCACAAGGTCTTTTAACTTATACACAAGATCCTGTAATTGCTGCGTTCCACAGGTAAAGCGAACATCTTCTCCGTCTGTTTTAATAACCACTGTATATAACAAATTGTCAGAACCAACGCCTGGCGTGTTCGTCATTACTTCTAGTTTCCACTCCACGTCTGTTATTTTACGTAAAAAGTTAGTGCTGATATACTGTGGATCCATGGTGTTAGAGATTTTCTTAAAGTTATAATTCTTACAAAAAAATGTAATATATAAATTGCGGTTTATTTAGGTACCCGCTGTCATTTGTCAACTATCGAGTGTCAACTGTCAAATGTCAAATGTTTTTGTTATTTACTTTCGTCCCAAAGATCTTTAGATCATAGATCATACAGCCTCTTCTTATTCAAGTATTCTATTCCTAAATAATATTACAGGTTTATTTTAATTTCTTCTCTATTTTGGTTTTTCATATTATAGATAAAACAAAATCGCACTTTCTCATGGTTTATTTGTTGTCATTTTAAATCTCGTACAATTAATGTGTATCTGATAAAGGTTGTCATTCCAGCCATATTATTGCTTGATTCGGTTACTTTTCCAATCTTAAATCCAGTGCCCTTGTAAAATTCATAGAACGGTTTATAAGTTGCAAAGTTCCCTAATAAATATTTCGTGTTGAGCAGTATTTTTCAGAGTGGAATAGCAAATTATTAATTACTTAGATATCGTTTATTTATACTTTTTTCTTTACAAGCTTTATCTGAAATCAATCAATATGACTAAATGCTTCAAGTTTGGAAACTGGCTTGCATATTTTGTATAGGTATCGACATTGACGAAAAGCTCTGAGCGAAATTTGGAGGGGATAAATGCGTATCTGTACTGTCACGCACACAATACTTTTGTAACAAATATTTTATACATTCATAATTATTGCCTACCTATGGTTTATATGATATCTAAGATATAACTCATTAAAGTTTATGAGGATTTCATATAGTAATTAAAACACTCAAAATTGGCCAGTCGATTGTACACTGGAAGTGAGCGGGGTGTAGCATCTGTGGGGGGGGGGGAACATAACACGACTGGAGAGCCAGTCAGCTCTACGTACGCCCGTCCTTCATCCCTCGCAGTCCCCTCAGATACCTTAATTTAGACTTCTGCGCAGGGCCAATGGACGCTGTTTCATCCCGATAGTTATAACTTGTAACTCCCAGGATTTTAATAGGAAAATATATAGAATAAACGAGACACAATATATTTTTAAAGTTACTTTATTTTACTAGTTTGTTACATTATTCACATCAAAAAATAAGATAATTTATTAATAATATAATCTCTTAATATACTTTTAGTGAATAACATTTTTAAACAATTGTTTTAAATACTTCTTTATATATTAAGTAAGGCACATATAAGTCCAAAGCGAAGTTAGCACAATTCTTATTTAAATACATTTAATAATTCAGTAACAAAATGTTACTATCGTATAAATTTATATAATTGTCCAAAGCTAAAGAAGTGTAAATTAAATATGTCTATTAATTTAGTTCCAACTACAAAAATATTTGAGAAAAGAAAAGGAGTTGAAACGCAATCATTACAATAGAAATAACCCGGCAAAGAATAAGAGATTCTCAGTAAACCCTATTTATTTAGTATTCACTAAATATATTTAAAACTAAGTCGGCAAATATTAAAAACATAGTTAAAGTTACATAGCATGTAAATAACATTGAGATATATTAAAATGAAAGGGCTTGAATCGAAATATTCTCATAAATAATATTATCAATAATATTAAATCTAATTCATAAGAAAATGTTTCAGAACACAACCTATTCACTAACAAAATGTGGCAGTAACAAAGCTATGTATTTTTGGATTATTTTTTCGGTCCCGTAAAACGTTTACATTTCATACAGAGTGCTCAATTCATCAAGGCGAGTGAGGACACGATAGTTTAGTTATCAGCGAGAAAAGCTTGGTATTTACCAGAGGTCACAAAGTCGGATCTTCCTTGATGATTTTATAATTTAATTAAAAGGTATTTTGTTTGTACATCTACGTGTTTTTATTTTCACTCTGTTCAAAGCCATACAACCATAATTATTTATTAAATTATATGTATAAACATAAATTATAGTTCTGTATTAAGAATGTATCATGGCACTATCAGGAGATTAAAGTATAAATATAAAACACAAAAACATAAAGAATAATAAAGAAATATTGCAATTATATCCTTTGGTCTACAATACGGAAAGAAATAGTTGTGGAATTCATTAATCAAAAATTGCAGTCCAGTGATGGACTGAACTCTAATTAACAATATATGTTTTTATTAGTACTTACATGAAGTGTTATTTTATATTACTTTTTTATTATTGTCAATATTGTAACTTAAAAGTAAACGGTATAACTTCGTCATTCTGTTAGGTTGTAAAATATGTATTAAATTATGAAAATAGTACGAACCTATAGAAACAGCAATAAACATTTATATACATTACCATTTCTTTTTTATTTATCAACGTTTCATCTTTTCAAGTATAGGCAGAATCATTTCAAAGGAGGGTCGCTTGCCGGGGTCTTCGTTCATACAGATTTTAATGAGTTTCGAGATGTGAGGAGATATGCCCGGCGGGATTGTGATTCTGAGACCCTCTAGGGCTATCTTCATCCCGCATTCCATTGGAGATAGATCAGCGAATGGCACCTGAAACAATCATGTTTAAAATTATAATATTTATAACTAATTAATTCTAAATTTAAGCAAAAATTGCCAACATGCCACAGATATCCCAATCACAAAACAGACCGGTGAAAATTGAGTAAATATTTGATAATAATCAAAATTTATAAGAGCTTAGCAAGCAGCATAACAAAAAATCGGTTTTCCAGACGAGATAATGGTTTAACGTTACAACATGTACCTCTCTAGTGGCGAGTTCCCACAACAGCACCGCGAAGCTCCACATGTCAGCGGCCTCCCAGTTCCTCTTGCTGCTGGGCTTCAGGAGCGCCTCGGGGGACATCCAGGCGGGCTGGTACACGCGCGCTCGCTCCTGGAACGAGAACTTCGCGTCGCCCATGTTGATGCGCGCCGTTAGGTCTTCGTCGATCTGTGGATAGAAAACGAAACTTAGGATTGGCAGTTGTTTTTCCCTGTAAAATACTACTAGGACGCAAAAATCGATGATCCCTGTCCTGAAAGAGAACCGTAATGTAGTTTGAATTTTTCAAGTACTAGAGGTGTACATCACTCACCATGATGTGCCTGCTGTTGAGATGGTACTGCGGCAGCACCCTGTCCCTCTGCAGCGAGTGCAGGTAGGCCATGCCGGCCGCCACGTCCCCGGCGAGGCGCACGGCCGCGCCCGCGTCCACCAGCACGCGCCCGCCGCCGTCGTGCAGCAGCGCGTGCAGCGAGCCCCACGACATGTACTGAGAGATCACCACCAGCGACGGAGGAGACACGCAGCACCCCACCTGGGACGATATATTCCGTGAACAATATCACTCGTGAAGTTTTAAAGTCTAATTTCATGAATATTTTTTTATAAGGTGGAGTAGTTGCTTGTGCACATATATCATTGATTAGGAACGAAATTGATTAACCACAATGCATAATTCAGATAAATAAAATAATAGTATGTATCGAGATTATGACAATTATTCAATATTATGAACGGTCCTCCTGGGTGTATATGACTAAAACAACCGTGACTCACCACAGGAAGTATATTGGGATGTGAGAATATTCTGAGCTTGGGAAATTCCTCGTTAAAATCTCGTTGAATGCGCGGCGTACACTCGCGAATTGCTATTATCTTTGCCACTATATCGTTCTTTTGCCATCTGCCGCGCCATGTTTCACCTAAAAACAATAGCATCTTAATAATATTTCCTTATGTGACAAAATTAGATTAATAAAGTTTTAGAATATTCAACGGGTGTGGTCCCGAATATAAATGATGGGTCCTATTAAAATTTGCTCTTTACGACAACTTCTCGCAATCTTCCCTCCCGTCGTACATGTGGAATAACTCACTGACACGGGTAAATAGAAAGCCGATGTTTGTCTTTGATTTAATCGCGCCCTGTTGGTCGAGCGGTTAGCACAGACGCCTAACGCACAGCGACGCGCAACGCGTAACGCAATTCGATTTCTGACGGGTTTGATTCCCGACAGGGACAGACATGTTTGTGATGAGCATAGACTATCACATACATGCGCCTGGGTGTGGTCGTTTATTAAATATATTCTCAGTATTTATAATGTGTATTTCTATGTATTTGTATCGTTGTCTAACACCCCTAACAAAAGCAAAATAATTTGCTTACTTAGGGGTTAGAGCAATGTGTTAACTTGTCCTGTATTATTATTATCTTAAACTTGACTATGGACAACCTTGGAAACACACCGCCTACCAATCCGGGTTGTCAGAGCTCAATGTCGCTCAGTTCCAATCTATAGAATTAACTCTACTTTTCTTGGTAGTTCATAAGTCGAGCGGGCCGTAAATGTGTTCGAACATGTGTTCTTGAAATGCTAAATTTAGTGCTAACGCGTCTATTTCGGCGCTGCCAATCAAAAGGCTTAGTCCCGAACTTAGTCAAAGAACACTTTCCTTATCCATTGGATCCAAAAACCAGGCGACAAATTGAAACCATCTGCCTACTGGCCTATTGCCATTACCTTCCTGTTCTTTAAAATAATGAAGAACTTTATAAACCGCCGAATCCTTGCCTGTGGAATGAACTTCCTTCGGCAGTGTTTTCAGATTGATACGACACAGATGCCATCAAAGAAATCCTACTCCTTTCTTTCTCTATCAGGGGACCCATCCGCAGGCTCGAATGCCCTGATTTTGATAAAAAAAAACAAAAAATTACCAGATGGTGTGACTGCAATTCTAGTATGTAAGGCAAGCTCGCTTATATTGATGCCTTTATGTCTAGAGAGAGTCGCGTCACGACTTCTAGTCTTCAAACCCAACCAGGAGCGGTCTATAAACTGAATCTTTTTTAAATCTTGCCCTTGATTGACTGCTAATTCATGAAGCCTATAAAACAAAAAACACAGTGATATAATAATGCTAATAAGATTGATTAATGTAAGGTATGGTATTACATATTCTTAAATCACATTTTATATACAATATATGGACTTGTACTTCCACTTTCATTTTTACCTTTGAACAAGCTGACCTCTGGTCTTCTCCAGTGGTGTATCTCCATCTTTATTAGCCAAGGACACCAAAGCACCAGCTATCACTAGGTCCTCGGCAATGGCATTGTATCCCCAGAAACAAGCATAGTGCAATGGGGAGTTGCCATGCTCATTTGTGAAGTTAACATCAACTCGGTTTTGAAGAAGCTAGTAAAAAGTACAAATAATGTTATAAAAATAGTTCCTTGTATAAGCTGCTTTTATGTGTGTATGCAACAAAATATGTCTATATAAGTAATAGGTGTTGGTTTAATATTTAACTCACCAGCTGTACTATGGGTCTATGACCATGTGCTGCAGAAAGATGTAAGGGAGTATCATCCCCCATGTTGGTAACATTGATTCTTGCCCCTCTCTTTATCAACATCTCCACAATCTTGATGTGGCCCTCCTTGCAGGCCCAGTGTAATGGACTGAACCCATGATCGTCTCTTAAAAGGAAATTGTTTTATTAGTTTAATTTAAACTCTGGCATATTTTAAACTAGAAAATAGGCATAAAAATATTTATTTTGTGATCAATTCATTTAGTGAATATATATAGTACATACATAAACCCTCTAATGTATTTTTGTTTGTTTGTTTATATCAGTTCATCACAGAGTATTTTTGTTAAAGATATTGTTACTCTTAGGGACCCCAATATCAATATTCCAATAACAATTTGCTCCAGTTTTAAGTGGAACCAATTATAGACATAAGTTGTTACTAGAAATAAGTTTAAATGTTTGCTGTGGATCTCAATATTGTCAAAAAAAAACAGTAGATGTAGTACCTAGTAGAGGTTGCTAAAGTAAGTTTTGCAGATATGTTTATTGCTGTTTTTAGGTATTTTGCAATAAATAAGATTTTACTACATTTACAATTTCAAAATAAGTATTGTTGCTACATACTGTAGATCCTGAGTTAACAAACTTAATTAGTGTGTATCTTTTATTTATAATATCAAAGTGTTAATAATATATACCTAACTGCTTTAGGACACCACTTAAGATCACACAATCTTCCAATTTGGGATTCTGAAACCTTCAAGACGTCGTTTTTGTTGCCAATTTATTTTCATCATTGGAAAGGGAATATGCTAAAACTACTACTCTGCTTTATATTAACAATTTGGTAGTGTTGTAAGTACATTTTTGACTGAAAAATATTTCTCACTAATTTAAATAAAGCTGTGACTAATAACGTCTGTTATGATACCATTTTGACACCATTTACTAGACCTTGGGTGTAGTGGGCGATGTACTTAATAAAGATGCCGTTTATGGAAACTAGGATTAACATATGGCGTTGTTATATATATCA
This sequence comes from Napeogenes inachia, assembly GCA_959347355.1. Taxonomy (NCBI): domain Eukaryota; kingdom Metazoa; phylum Arthropoda; class Insecta; order Lepidoptera; family Nymphalidae; genus Napeogenes; species Napeogenes inachia. The sequence continues at coordinate 26,129,528 of OY365791.1, forward strand.
CAATGTTAATACAGATCTTACCCCTGGTTCATGTCATGCTCAGTATCATCCAACCAAACTCGTACTTGTAGGGCATTTCCTTCTCTACACCACTGAAATATATCTTCCATGTTTTAGGAATTTTGCCACTTCTAATTAGATTTTTACCGTTGGTAATGAATTTCTATAGTTCACTTTACACTTAAAGAATTATATTCCCAGAGAAATTGAACACTTAAATAATAAAAATAAGAAAATAAAATTGAATCCAAGGAATTGAATCATTCATTTACAATTGACTTTGACAGTTTCGCAATCTCCAAAAATAAAGTATAACCCGCCGGTTTTAAAACAGTAGCCTTATTCATTCTTTATACATGCTGCTATCTCAGTCTAACCGTAAAATATGCTAAGGAAATGTGTTGTTATCCTGTTTGTATAGGTAACGTGTATAGCAAAGTTTGTATGTTTTATCTTGTTTTTTTCACAGAGCATGGTGATGTCATATTAATAAACTATTTATTTCGTATAAAATTGCCAGATTTTTATGTGAAATATATACCATCCAAATTATATGAATTCTGCCCATAGAAGTTTAATATAGTTTAATAACTTGACTATCATTCTCTTTCTGGTAGGCATGAAAAAATGAAAAACGTTTTAAAGCTTATTACTAGTCACAGCCAGAGAGCTGTTCAGGCGTAGTGCAATGCTCAAAACAGGTCCCAATATTTTAAATCTTTATTTATACTAGAATATGGTGCTTATATCTATTTCTTTGCAAATGAAATCTTCATAGCATGAGTAGGAGTGATCTTGAAGCCTTGGAGAGCTTCTTTGGCTGCAGCTGATTGCATTTCATTAGAGAACTCAACAAAAGCAATATCATGTCTATTTGGTACAAGTCGAACCTCTTTGAAGCCAGGAAATCTAAAAAAAAGGTTAACATTTTTATTGAATTTTCAAAATTTTAGATGAATTTTCTCTCAATAGAAACTAAAAACATTTTTACTTACTGGTTGAAAAGCATAGACAACATCATTTCTGAAGTTTCATCAGGTAAATTAGTAAGGAACAGAATTTGGTTAGGTGGCTGTTCTACATTAACATTATTAAGAAGACTAGGTTGACCAAATCCAGGAACATTAGCTCTATTCGCATCCTTGTTCTTCTTTTTCTTAGCTTCATCAGTACCCTTGGGAAGCTTTGGACGTTTGGGTCGTTCTTGGAAGGTGCCTTTAATTTTGGCTATAACGTCACTGTCAGACTTGCAGTATTGTATTCTCTAAAAGTAAAGTATAGAAAAGAGTTTTACCATGTTGATGTTAAAAAGTATTTCAGTATTTATTTTAGTCTTAATAAAACGTGGCATTTAAAGACAGACTTACATTATCATAACTTAAATTTTGTAAAAAAATTATATTTCTTACCATAGGTTTGTCGTAAAATGGGAATCCCTGCATACTTCTCAAGGCAACAGTTGCGCTAGATATTTCTTTGAATATAACGAATGCCTGACCTCTCATCTTAAGGGTCTTTAAAGCTACAATATCTAAAATTTGTCCAAATTGCGAGAATATAGCATAAAGGGATTTTTTGAGTTCTTCTTTTTTAATTTTCTCATTGAGATTGTTTATGTATATTGTGTGGTTAGGGCGAATGTCCATTGCTAAAAGTAAATTAAATATTTGTTATGTATGAGTTTTGAGGTTAACAAAATTAGGCTTGCTTTATTTCTTATAATAAATAATTTATTTCTTATAATAAAATTTCAATAAGCTATTACTGTTTTAATAAACAATATTATAAATATACAATTCTGTATTTACAAAACTATTTATAAATACATAGAAAAGTTGGTAATTTATAGACATAACTTCGGCACTTACTCATTTTTACGAAGATACAAATGTAATAACTTATTAATAGCCTTTCAACAGCACCAAAATTCTGGTAATAAAATAATATCTACAGATTCGTATTTCGAAATAAAAAATGCTACTTGCTACTTGCTAGTTAGTCAGTTACTAGTTTCACAAATTACAATTTACAAGACGCCGACGGCCGAGGTTTACCGTTTAGACCACAGAGTACTATAAAGTTTAGATAACTTAAATACAGATTACAGAATATCAGAATGCGGAATCAATCATCACAGGTTAGGTTATTAGTACCACAGAGTTGGATGAATTGAACATGGTTGAATTGAGTTATATTAAATTAAGAGGCTGTAAAATATTTGAAAACATAAAAGTAACAGTAAAGGGTAAAATAATCATTATTGAACTTTTATACCTAAACTAGTATTTTCTGATGAAAAAAGCCACATTAATCCTAATATAAAATGGGAAAAAATAAATATTTCACATTAAGGTGGATTTTTATTAAATTTTGCACACATTAGGCCATGACTTGGAAATAAACTTAAGGTCTATTTATCCTAAAAAAAGTTTTTTTATTTATTTTCAATATTAAATTACAATTACTTATATTTCAACACAAAATCACTATTCCGTTTCTTTTGATTTGCGAGTACTGACTACTAAGTCCTCTATGTGTTTTATTTGCCGAAACAAACGATTCTCGAATTAAACGATCTGAGAAGGTCATTTGCATATCTTTATAATTCAGCATATTTGTTAAATATTTTTAAAACTCATTGTATTAGTCTATGTCAGAATTTCATCGATACGTAGCATAACAAACAAGTATATTTTCCGTCTATAGGCATTTTATCTTATTAGTCTATGGTCGCAAGTATTGACAATAAAAGGATAAAAAACTTTAAATAATTTAGCTGAACGAATAATTGCGGTTTCGCGCGCAAATTTTTTCGGCATTATTTTTATTTATATTATACACAAATATATCAGTTAATTAAGTTTTATACATCCCAATTTTTGCTAAGCAACTTTTTAATGACCAATATTTGATTTTTATTTTATTGTATTCTGTACTTACAATAAACATGCACAATTTTAGTCAAGATTTCGATTCCGTCACTCCTGAGTTGTGGATGGCAAATGAGGAATCTTGGAAAGAAAAGCTGTTAAATTTACCCAATTGGAACAAGGTACCTTAGATTTTCAATTTATAGTTTTTGTTCCCTGACATGAAGCTGACCTTTGAATAACCTTACAGATACCTCTGGTGAACTCAAATGCATCTCATAATTTACCTGATGGGAAGTTGGTTAGATTCCGTGGGATGGTTCAGGACATGCATAATCCAGAATTTTATTTCGAACACTTTGAAGTATTTAACACAGTTACCAATGAAATTAAAACAAAAACAGGGAAATACACAGACACAGCTCATATACAAGTAAATATTACCTAAGGAAAACTGAATACATTTTTTTTTATAAAATCTGGTTAACAAATAGTTATATTATATTATAGGAAAACGAAAAAATTAACTACACTGAAAATCTGAAAAGTGGGCAACGTCAAACAATGGTTATAATATCAATGCCTGGTTTCAATGAATGGGCTCAAAAGCTTGAAGATGAAGAGAACCACCTACAGCATTTAAAAGATCAACCTAACACGTCTAGACGTTTAGAACCTATTAAACTCAAAAGGACTTATGATGAATGTGAAGAGAACTCAGAGGCTATGGAAGTGGAAATTGATTGTGCTAGTAAAGAAAGACGTACAAAAGAGGTCCTTAATGAACCATCTAATATTGTGTCCAGAGAACATTTTCTTAATTTTCCTTTGCCTGATGTTGCCAGTAAATCTTGTATTGTGAAGGTAAATATATAGACTATAACAGTTATTAGCTTAAATATTTTATTATTTATAAAATATTCATAATATTAAAATGGTAAAATAATTAAAACTTATTGTTTAAATAAAGATTTACGACGAAAATGAGAACATCAAACTCAATGACATGATAGAAATTATTGGTTTCTTATCGGTTGATCCTTCTCTTTCTGGAGAATTTCAAGAGAAGAACTCTCTTGATCCTGTCAGCGAGACAGAAGTTGAGATTATAACTCATAATCCACCACCAAGTCTAGTACCTCGGTTACATGCTGTGTTTGTTAGAAAACTAGAGCACTGCAATCCTTTGGTTAAGGAGATTGATCAAGGTAATTTTAACTTTGACCTACACTTACTAGTAGATGTAGGTAAATATGCTGTATATATACATATATTTCCATACATATATGCTGTATATGTACATATATTTCCTATAAAAAATATATGTTTTTTATAACAATATTTCCTATTTTTAGTGAACATTCTTAAAGATGCAAACACAGCTCGAGAACATTTACTGAAAGCTCTCACTGAACTGTTACTTGGGGATCAGCTAGCAGCAGAGTATCTTATTTGTCATCTTGTATCATGTGTGTAAGTATTACATTTGTCAATACTTTCATTTATTTTATTATCATTATTATTGTTTTAAATCCATTGTGTTTTGTTTTATAGGCCTTTTTTCAAATTAAGCTGTTATCTTGTAAGAAATTTGATTTTACATAATAATAGATTTAATTATATTATGTATTAATATTATGTTCTCTTTATGTCCATCTAATTAAAACAATTTAATATGTCTTTATGTCCATTTAATATGCTAAACACAGACTTCCTATTTTACATATTTGAAATACAATTTCAGTCATTTACTCCAACAGTCATTTACTCCAATTATCTATGAATGTTATTAAAAAAGAATGAGTCAAAAGTGGACAAGAAGCTTAAAAAAGACAACAATAAGTCCACCTATAATCACTATAATCAGGACAACACCACAAATGTACTGATTCATATAAATTGTAAATAGTAATATAGCTTATCATTTGAGTCTGGACAGATGATTAGTTTGCTAGCAATCCTCAGTGTCAAATAAGAAACTTTCATGAAATTTTGTGTTTTAGAGTGTGTTTATACATCAGTAAAGTCAGCCTGTCCTCTATATCTATGATAAACTTTTATTTTTCTTCTCCCAGCTACCTACGTCAGGATACAATAACACTGGGTCAGTTTTGTCTTAATATATCAAACTTGCCAACACAAAAATACCCGCAATATGGAAAGCAGTTGTATGACATTATCAAACAATTTGTTACAAAGAGTTACTTCCTTCCACTAACAGTTGAAAACATGAATACTATGGCACTGTTGCCCAAGTAAGTAAGAAACAAACATTATATACAGTAGAATCCGTTTATTATGACGCCGGTTATGCGTATTATTAATAGGTTACCATTTTGTTAAGGACTACATTTTTCATGCGGATTTGTCAGCACCATATTGTTAAAATCCGTCTAATCGTTTTTATTATATCTTTTATGAATAGTAAATTTTTTTGGATGATATGTACTTTATGTCCTTTTCTGTACTTTGTACAAACATGCACCGTTTGTACAAAGTTAAATGATGAGTTAGTTGAATAGTTAAGAGATGATATTGTAACATATGAACTCACTTGTACTTTTACAATATTAGTTATGGTATGTTACAAATAACCTAATAATAATATTAAGTAATTTAAGGTCTATTTATACTAGTAGGTATTGTGTAAAAAATGTAATTCAAATAAATATATTTTACAGAAAAGATTATGAATGCAATAGATTAACAAGTGGCATCCTCCAACTAAGTAAAGATACACATTTAGTCCTTGATGAGACTCAGATGCAACAAGGCCGGCTAGATGCCACTGGAGTCAACAATATCACAGCTCTTGGAAGTTTGATTAAGACCCAGAAAGTTGAATATGACTTTAAATATTATAAAATGGAGTTTGATTCTGATATTTCTGTACTTATTTTATCAGAGGGGAAATCTTTGTTGCCTGTGAGTTTAAAGACACTAGTTCCTTGATATTAATTTTAAAAATGTTTTATATTGCTATCAAAATATCAAATAACCTTTTTCAGAGTGACTATCTCATTTCCCTGCGTCCTGAAAAAGCATCACTGGAGATTTTTGAAGCTATAGTGGAAGCAGCTACTTATTACTTAAAAGAAGAAATTATGACTACCATCAGGACATATATAACTAATTTAAAGCTTGTTAAATACTCTATAAGTGAAGATTTACAGGTAAAATAAATTAAAGTCAATGTTCTTATTTCACATATGTATATATTACATTTATGTAAGACTGTTGCACGGTGTCATAGGGTAGAACAATCCATAAATAATAAAGAAGTTTCACTTCAAAAATCCACCATAAAGTATACAAAAAAAACATTTTCTTAATATCAAAATGTTATGGAGAACGCTTATGAGACATTTATTAAACCTTTTTGGCAATACAATATCCTAAAAATATATTATTCATGGTCATGAAATAATTGTAAAAATAATTATATTATTTTATTTTAGTTTGTAGAAGAGGATTTTATAGAAATGCGGAATAAATCGGACAGCGACGATCCCGTTACAGCCGACGATTTACACAGGTTATTAGTTTTAGCTCGTTTAGTCAGTTTATCAAGAGGTCAAGACACCCTTACCCAGGAATGCTGGGAAATAACCAAGAAAATGGAAGCCGATAGATTACAAAGGCTGAAAAATAGAGTACCACCTACTCTGTAAAGTTTTAATTTGTGATATTGTTTTTTAATAAAATATTTAGGTTTTTATTTAACAAATAGTTTTATTTTAATATACTTAAATTAATTTTAATATATTAGAAGTTGTTAAAGAATAGGGTATGGTTTTGATTGAGTCAAAATCACTTAAGGCAACATAGCTCCAATTTGAGTGCGGTTTTGGAATAGAACGTATTGTCTGTCGAGAAGGTTCCTAGTTATGTTTGGTGGAAATAATAGATTTCACGCTTATTCTAGGTATAACAGTATGTCATTAATTGTTATGGTAATTGTAACATAATATTATTAGTTTCAGCACTGGCATATTTTCAATATTTATCTATCTGCTAAGTAAGAAACATTGGTTAGGATTTTAGAAAGAAGCCTAATAGATGTCACCTCCGTTCCGATAAATACGATGACATATAGGATGCTTATTTCACCGAGACGGACAGCGATACCGTAGCTCAATTGGTAGATCGACGGGACGGTTTCCCAGAGGTTCGAATCCCTGCCCCCGTACTGGTTAATTTTTTATTTTATATTTATATAAATAATTTTTTTTTAATAATTTATTATCTATCGATAGAAAATCTTGTGTTTGTTCGTCAATATATTATACTCTGTATTTGTGACTTACTGACAGTGACGTGTAAGATTTTAGTACATTGAGCTAATTGTTGTTTATTGATTGTAGTTTTTTATGAAATTATAAGAAATCAAGACAGAAACATAAGTTAATTAAAATGACTAGTAAAACTAAATCATCAGAAAGTTCTAACAAGACTAAAGTAGGCGAGTCCGTTTGGAAGAAAGCCTTATGCTCAAACACAGAATGGACCGACAAGGTTAGGTTTTAAAATCACGAGACTCATTGATTTAATCTACAATTTGTGTAGCTTAAATTACTTTTATTTTCAGGAAGAATTTTTGGACGTAATTTATTGGATGCGGCAAGCGATAGGCATAATTTTAGGACTGTGTTGGGGCATTCTACCCTTAAAAGGATTTTTGGGATTACTTCTGTAAGATTCTTTTAATATATAAACTATCTATTAAAATTAAAAATACGAACTTAAATTCTGTGTAGTAGATACATACGTACAAATACATACAATATACATACTTATTGTATGTACATACAAGTTTGATGGTTATCTGTTTCTTTCAGTTTTGTAATTGTGAATGCTGCTGTAATATACTTCTATGTGAGCAACTTTCACAATATAGATGAAGAGGAGTATGGAGGCATGTGGGAAATAACTAAGGAAGGTTTTATGACTTCATTTGCTGGCTTCTTGGTAAGAATGTATAAGATGTTTGCTTCGATCTTATACAAATATTCATGATGTATAAGATATAAATTGTTTTAACAGGAGTTACTTTGTTAATTTTTATATTATATTTTTAGGTGACCTGGATAATTATGTACACTGGTTTACATGGAAGTAGCAGTTTATGAAATTAAATGCTTTTCAATTAAGCAATAATAATGAAATGTTTACAGAGTGTAGTACAAAGGTATAGAATGTACTCTTAATATTGAAGTTTTTTAACTGTACCATATTTAGTCTTAAACAGTAATAGGAACAATAAATTATAATTTAAGAGTTTGGCTTCTTGGTAACTTGTAAAAGTATTGGTATTTAAAAATAGAAGTGTTTGTTTGGTTCACCAATCTTTGTAACCAATTCTATTATAATTTTTTTTTTAGATTATAATTAATAAATCCTAAAATATGGCTGTAGATACTTTGAATTGTTCAGAGAAATTGAGTAAATAAATAAATAGGCAGCAGACATTTGGAGTATATGCAATAACATATTTATTTTCAAAATATTTTGTTTGAATTAAAAGGCTGTGTTCATTAATAAAATTAACAAATAATTCATTTTCAATGTAATAGAAATATAAAGAATTTATAAACTGGCTTGCATGTATTGAACATAGCTTTATAGTTTAATTTCAAATAATACATTTTAAGTGAATAATTAATTGTTAAGTTTTACAACATGTTGATAATTTTCAGATGTAAACATATTTTATTTCAGAACCAGTAGTATTTTATATTATTTTGTAAATGTTACTGAATGAACTGTGCTTGCGAGTTCATTGTTTTGAACAAATATTATAATGGTTGATTTAATATGAACATGTTTTATTTCAACAAAACAATAATATAATATCATTGAAATTTAATGAAACATGATTTTTTATACTGTGCATTAAAAATAGCACCAAGAATAATATTTAATAAAACATAAATCAGTTAGAAATATTTAATCATTTCTCCAAGTAACTAAAACATCATCAGTACGGTATCTTTGGGTAATTGTAGTGTCTGCAAATTCCATTCTAGTTCCAGAACTAAAGGCTAGTGATCCAGCATAGGCAATCATCACACCATTGTCAATACAAAACCTCTCATCTGTAGCAAATATCTTAGCCCCTCGTTCTTTACACATTATTGCCATCATATCTTGTAATCTTTCATTACACCCCACACCACCTACTAATAAAACCTGAAAGAAAAACTGTCACTGAAAATGCCTGAAACTCTAATTTACCATTTACACATATAAAACTTGCCTCTTCTGATCCACAGTGAGCCATGGCCCTTTCAGTAATTTCTACTAACATAGCAAATACTGTCTCCTGTAATGAGTAGCAGAGGTCTTCAGGTGTGTAGTCCTTTAGAAGTTCATCTATTTTATCCTCCATATAGGAAAGTATACCAGAAAAACTTACATCCATTCCTGGAAAACATAATTCAGTAAACTTTTTTAAGGTTCTGTACTCAAAGGGTAAATCTATTACTAAGATTTCGCCATCCGTCTGTCTGTCTCCAGGCTGTATTTCATGGATTCCAACTTTCACTTTGCTGGTTTTTTATGTACATCACAATTTGAATTAGTTATTTTACAATGTACTTTAAGAGAAAAATATTCATAATTATTATCTCTTAAAAAGAATCCTTTAATACACAACCTATAAACAGTATAGTACTCAAGTAGATTTAAAAATAAGATTTTTTTTAATAATAGGTATTTTACTATTTTTAAAACAATATAAAAATAAACATATCTGTACCTTTTACACAATATGGAAGATGCAAATATTTTTTTCCTTTTTTTGCTAACTGCTCAATATTGTATCCAGGGCTTGGTGCATTTGAGAGCTTTAATACTCTTGCAAATCTGAAATATATTTATTGTTCAAAAAACATTCTTAATTTTTTGTTATCTATGATATTATAATAGATCTATAATTTTTTTGTATGTTGTAATGGAATCTGACTATCTAGGAAACTTCATGCTACCATTTGGATTTAAATAATAGTTGTCTATGTTTAGGCAAGTTATGGACTAAACAACATAACTTTATATTTAGTGCTAGAAAACACCACCAGTATTTGAGAATTTGCAGTATTATGCAACAATGGAATGTGAGAAATGTAGATGATGATGTTAATTCAGATCTAATCACAGACCACAGAAAAAGGGTGACCTTTTGTATAGTTTAGGAATAATATTGTTTCTTATATAATTACCTGTCTAAACAGTTGCCTACAGCAATGTCAATGGTTTCACCAAAAATCCTGTACCTCTGTCGTGAGTAAGCTATAATCTGGGTGTTGCCACCACTCACATATAGAACTGCTGGGTTGTCAGCTTTTGTAATAAGACGGCCCATTTCTATATCTGTTTTTTTATCAGGAAATAATCTTAATAGTTAGTAATCTATTACATAACAATACATAAACTTTATGAAAAAGTCAATCTAAATTTATCAGTATATTAAAAACTTTTTTTTAATCTTGAACAACACTTTAAATTAAAGTAGTGGTATTTAAAAGCGTGTATATTTGTATATTGAATATTTAAAAAACCATCAATGAAATTATTAATTACTATCCAGTAATATACTCATGTAGTTATAACAGTTTCAAGTCCTGCTTTCTGAATTTTGATGAGCATGGTCTGCAAAGATATTATTTACAAAAATGAAATAAAAGGATACGGCCAATACAATGGTTCACTCCTAGAATGGGTTTCTTCCACAGTTTAGCACAAGTCCTAGCAACTATGGCACAGACCGTCAGGGGAGCACCCATACCAGGGCCTTTGGTGTAACAGACCAAATCTATATCCTTGGGAGTTAGACCGGATGCTTCCAAAGCTTCTTGGAGCACAGCATGAATATTTTCTTGGTGATGCTCCGCTGTCTCTCTTGGAAGGAATCCTAAATTTCGAAAAATATAAAAAAAAACATTGTTTATTTTTTATTGTTACACTTTAACGTTTAAAGAAATTAATTATTTTTATTAAACGTAGATATATTTTTTCCCATTTAATTTTTTTAATAATGAATATTTACGGTTATTAAGGTACATATTTAAGGTTAACACACTCATAAATATTTTTAAAAAACATAATGACAAGTTGTAACGAAACTGTCTTTGTGTTATGTTTGCAGCATAAGGGTTTTATATATTATATGTAAATTTTACCTTCTCCTGGTGGAGTAATATATGTTCTTCGGCAATTAGCAAGGATCTCACCATTTCGTACAATTCCGATTCCTAATTTATTAGCACTTCCTTCAAAACCTATGGCTACAACCATATTTAAAGGAAAACTAATAAATATATAAATAGGTCTAATCTCTTAACAAATCACAAACAGTTATCTTTAAAATTAAAATGTATTTGATAATATTTATTTACAAAATAGTGCCTCCTGTCAACTGTCAAATATATAAATAAAAACCACAGAGTACTTTATAAAAATGTACATGAAATTTTCATAGAATTAACATACATTTATTTATTTATTTATTAATACTTTATCGTACAAAATAAAATGCAATGGACGGACTTAATGCTAAAGCATTTTCTACCAGTCAACCAACACAGCTTATAGAAAATAATACAATGAGGGTACACAATTAATAAAATATTAATATTGCTTTAATAAACTAAACTATAAGTAAAGTATAATAAATATATACATGTATAGCAATAATATAAACCAAATATAAGTTAATAATAAATACATAAATAGATACATTAATATACGCCTTAAACAATATTTATATAGGTTTAAAGATATATGCAATAACGGTATTCGAACATAACTACTTTAAAAAAACCGACTTTAAAACTAAAAATAATAAAGATTTAACATTTATTATATACTACCTATTATTTATATATCCTATTTACTAATAGGTTTGAAGTCGGTGCCTAACGATTTAGTATAGAAATTCGGTTGAATACATTTTCGTAATTATTGTTGTTTTTGTTTTTCTTCGTATCGATTCAAGCTAGTAATCATATTAAGATGTAAATGCTCTTTTATAGCTTTATTTACGTATCGTAATTTTTGAAGTAGGCATTTATAATTTACAAGTCCATTTAGTTTAATAATTCTGTTGAATACATTTTCATTATTGATTTATTAACATTACGTATTGATTGAGCTGCTTATAATATTATGATTTAATTGCTTTTAATTATGTTTATTTATGTATCTTATATATTAAAGTATGCATTTCATAGTATTAATTTACTCGTATTTATTTAAGTGGTTAAATATAATTATTTGTTTAAGGATTGGCACTGACTTTAAACCTATTAGTAAGTAGGATATATAAATAATAGGTACATAATAAATGTTAAATCTTAATTATTTTTTACTTTTTAGTTTTAAAATCGGCTTTTTTTAACGTAGTTATTTTTATTTAATACTTTTTAGTTTATTGCTACATTATCAATTAGCCATGGGTAGACCTACAAAAGGTGCTGTGCTCCTTAAAAAATACAGATCTCAAGAAACGGGAACGGATAAATGTAGTCGTCTCCGTAAAATGCTTTTCGAAACACATTTTCATTAGTTGGCCATGAAGGCATATATGCAATCACGATTACCTCAAGAAACTCTTGATCAGCATAATTCTAGACTCGATAAGATCCAAGAGCGTCTTGCGAATGAGTATTCTGAGCAGAGAGCTAATAGACTTGGCCTCGTTAATGAGCATCTGGCCAATGAGTCAGCTGAGCACAGGACTCATAGACTTGGTCTTATTAATGACCGTTTTAAAAACGAGTCAACTGAGCAGAGGACTCATAGATTAGAATTAAAACGAAACCGTACAGCAATCGAGTCTGCTCAGCAACGTGAGAACCGGCTAGCAGCAGCGCGTCAGACTTCACAAAGACTTTGTTCAATGAATGAGCGTAACTTTATAACCACCATAAATCAATATGCTGAAGTACCATGCTGTCTGTAAGAAATTATTATATCCAAAACAACAGATGTCTTTAGTCACAGCACGTTTTGATTTCCTTCCGGAGGAGCTAATACAAAACTTGGAAAAAAATTTCATAAAATAAAAACTAATGGGTTTACCTAGTTTACATTTTTATGGGACAAATTTGAAACAATTCCGCATCAAACAAAAAAGGAATTACGTAAATTGGTTCAGAAACCGCAGGGAAATCAGTGTACATACATAAAAATGCTCATAAAATAAAAATTAAGGGGCCTACCTGATTCAAATTTTTATGGGACCAATTCGAAACTATTCCGCATCAAACAAAAAAAGAATTACGTAAATTGGTTCAGAAACCTCGGAGAAATCGGTGTACATACATAAAAAAAATATATATATACCGGCCGAATTGAGAACCTCCTCCTTTTTGAAGAAGTCGGTTAAAAATAAACAAATATTATGATCTCTCATGTAAATATTTAATGATGCGTTTCTTAAAAACATAAATCTCTATGGAAATTTAAGCATTTCTGTACATACTGAGATAAAAATATTATATGTAGAGTAATCTTTTTTTAAAACGAGGTTGTTGTATCCGAATAGGGACAAATATATTTGCCCTACATACCATTTAAACTTTTATTTAAAACTAGCTGTGCCCGCGACTTCGTACTCATAGATTTTGATAAAACATACCCGCTCAAAGTTTCATTAAACACCGGCAAGCATTTTTTGCGTGTAGAAGTATTTCTAATTTATTTTTATATATTTTTTTACAGAGGTGGTAGTCCAATTTCGTATTTTTTTATTGGAAAGGATATTACTATTCCTTGGGGGCGATCACAATTTCATTTTTTTTTAAATGTCTTACCGCAATGTAACTAAAATAAGAGATTATTAACATATTTATTTGTTAACCGATTTTATTAAAATAAAAACACTAAATATAAAGTGAAGACAATAAATTCCCGAAAACTTCATCCAAACGGGTGTCAAACCAGATTTCTTTAATATATTTTTGTAATTTTGGAGCTGTAATTTTAATTTTCTGAGCATGGCTTAACAATTGTTAAAGCGCACCATTGTAGAGCAAACGCTGGTGATTTGTCTTAGCCGAATCTCGCTTCTAATGAATATTTTAGACTTTAAAGTTTTTGTTAAAAGTTTTACTGGAGAATTGTATTTGTTTGTAATAGATATAGATCTGTAACTAATGAAAAGCAACATTTCTCGTCCCCGAATAACCTTTCTGAGAAAGCCTTTCTAAACCTTCTTCATTTTATTAAAACTTAATTGGTTTTATTTTTTAATGTAAAATACCAATTTTAATTTACAATAGAAGGTAGTTGAAAGGTATACGATGGTTAGGAGGGGGGCGGCCGCCCCCCTGCCCCCCCTCGGTACGCATGGGCGTAATACAAACATACAGACGAATAGACAAAATGAAAAAACATTGTTTTAGGTTCCCTTGTTTATAGAAAGGTCCCCCATTACGAATTTATAAAAATATTTTCCATGGACAGACAGCGATGAATTAGTCTTACTATATTTATAAAAATACATTTATTTGTCACAATACATCACTTTAAATACATAAATATAGTTTTTAATAAAGTGAAAAGTGTGCAATGACATTTAAAAACTAAATGTACTGCAGAGTAAGCTCAATTGCAAAATAAACACGAAATGTTAAGTGATTAATATTCCCGAAAACTGCATTCGAATTGACTAAACCGTTTCTGAGATTAGCGTGCACAAATATACCGACAAATAGACAAAATGAAAAACCATTGCTTTGGGTTTTCTTGCTCTTATAAAGGATCCCATCATGATTTTTTTAAATATTTTCCATGTAGTTTTTGATCAGTGACAATTTTTGGTACAATAACAACATATTTTGGTATAATAATATCCTATCTATCAACAACATTTATTAAACTTATTTTAAAATTTCCTTGTTGTTATTATGTCAAATTATATTATTTCATATTTCAATAAGAATTGATGAAATAATATAATGAATGAATGAAGTATAATTGAGAATAGAAAAAAATATCTACAGGAGGAAGATAACACCAATTTATAAATAAGTTATCACAGGATTAAATGCGTTTATTATTGGCACATTATAAATATTAGAATAAATGCTTATTATTATAATTAAGCTGCAGTAATTTCTTCATTTATTTCATCCACGAAGTCTGCCAACATATCTTCAACAGAGACGCCATCTATTTTACTGGTTATTTTAACTTCTTTGTCTTTTGAATCTGTGACGTCATTTTCGTTGATATTATCAGTTTTGTCAAAACCATTCACTTTCTGCTCAACAACCTTACTTTCGTTGCTCTCAACTTCAAAGTCTTGAGAGCTTCTCATAACTTGTGCGCAAGTTATCTGAATATCGTCAGTATCATTTGTACTTGGAAGGTTATCTTCATGTTCATCTATTTCCTCCAGAACCGTTAATGTACATGTTTCTGTATTGGCATAGTCGTCGGCTACTTGAAGTGAAATACATTTTCCAGAATCATTGGACTCATGTAAAATTTGTAGTGGTGGTTCAGTTATTTGGCTTGAATTCTTAGTATCATTCCGCTGTATTACTTGTTCTATATCTTCATCTATAACATTTTTATTAATTTCATCATTTGTCTGTTCATTTAACATTTCTGTTTGAATGTCATTTATTATTTCTGTTTGAGTGTCACTAATCGTTTCTTTATCACATTTATTTTTCTCATTACTTTCATTTAACTCTTCCACTGCATCAACTTCGATCACTTTATCGTCTTCAGATTCAGAACTGATCTCAGATTCGTACGCTATTTTCAGTGTGCTAACCGACTCACTACTTAGACTTATCTTGTCAAGATCATCATCTTTACGCTGTTTTTTATTTGTAGGTTCATCTGCTATCGATATTACGTCGTCCTCTCCATCATCTTGAGGCACTCTGAAAATTAAATGAATATTACAGCTGATCAAATGACAAAATATCATGACATTCTAGTTTTTTTTATCAAAAGAAATATAATAATATATATAATTAATAGTTTTAGAAATGTATGTTTTCCCGTAAAAAAAATACTTGTTGCCTCTAGATTGGTCTTAAATCTGAGCGTAGTTATGGCGCCTTTTAAGTACTTCTTACAAAATACAGAGTAATAAGTAAAAGAGGAAACAAACATTTTTTCTTTTATTTTTTTGTGTTGTTTATTAAGATTTGTAAAAAGACATAAAACAAATGTTATTCAGATTGATGTAGTGAGGCTGATTGCAAGAGGTGGCCAAATAATTACAAATAACCCTGTATATATGCTTCATTTAAATAAAATGTAATAACTTATTTAATATTTTTAAATATTGATATTTCAACAATATAATGTCACTTCCTACATACT
The DNA here is from genome assembly GCA_959347355.1 of Napeogenes inachia. Classification (NCBI taxonomy): domain Eukaryota; kingdom Metazoa; phylum Arthropoda; class Insecta; order Lepidoptera; family Nymphalidae; genus Napeogenes; species Napeogenes inachia. Next base: position 26,145,742 of record OY365791.1, read on the forward strand.
TTTCTGCTCCTAAAAGATATTCCAAAACAGCTCTATTTCTATTGGAGATCTTCTTTCTTTTATTAGTAGCTTTCTCGGATTCCTGAGGGACCTCTATAGCAAAGTTGATAGACGGCGGTGAACAGTGCAAATGCATCCTTATGTCCAGCAGAGCTTGGGTACAGAACTTTGATATCTAAAAATAAATAGCAAAGAAATTAAGTATAACATAAATTTCAAGTATATTTCTTTACTGTGTGCAAGGTATTTACTTCAGAGCACGTGCTATTGATGAGCTGGCTGTATACATGCAGACAATACTGCGTGGGCGGGGCCACACTGGGCGGAGTCGTCTTACGAGCCGCCTCCAGCACACGGAGATACTTGAGGGTGTCTGTGTGTGTGTAATGGCGGACCACTCGCTCTTGGAATAACTAGAAAAATAAAACTGCGTAAGAGTTAAGTAACCCCAACAAAGCATGGTGAAGATTGGGTAGTTAAAATGTGAAAGGGATAGAAAAAATATTTTTGGACTCCCGTCAGACATGGTAGGACTTTTTTTTTTACATATTTTAGTAGTGTGTTCCGCCGATATCAAACGCCAGGTATTAGTAAAAGATATAAACGCCATCCACAGTATTAGTTAGGATTGTACATGTAAACTAAAATTACCTTATGCGTAGCCGGTTTCAGGAACCTTCCACACACAGTCAGAAAGATCTCTGCACATTCTAAAGCAGCTATTATTACCACATTGTTTATTTTCTCCGAACTATAATGATTAAAACATGATGTAATAAACAATTTTTCGAATTATATTCATACTAAACTTGAAGTTGTATTCAAGTTCAAACTCAAAAAAATATGGTGCTAGACATTCAGAATTGAATTATATTTAAGAGATAATAAAATGAATAGCTAATTCATTACCTCATATATAAATACAATAATACTTACACATCAATTTTGTTCTTTTCTCCAGGCATATGAGCAGCTATTGAACTTTCCATTAATTGAAAGTTGGCTAGTTTTCTTTTAGCTTTTTTGCTAAGATTTTTCGTTGGTGGCGGCCCCGTCTGTAACAAATCTTGACATTGTAGACAATATATCTTCATTTTAGATCTTGATTATAAAATTGTAATATACAAACTTACAGTAAGTGCCACAACTTTCTTAGCAGGTGTGATATCCTTTATGATGTGGGCAGTGAGGTCGTCCTCCCAAGTGCTTTTATCTGGCATCTTATACACATGCAGAGTTAGCAACCAGTTGCTTAAACTACTGTAGGCTGTGCATCTTACTTTACTGTGAAAAAAAGTATATTGAGAATTATTAGGTTATATTAAAATGTAAGTCAATGGTTGTTAAACATGTTATTTAAATTTGTTTAATGTAATTATAATAATTATACCCAGCAGTGTTGCTAACATTCTCTGAGCTCCATCTCAATGTCTGTGTCACAAGTCTGAAGATTAACGGTGAATAGGGAATCAGGTTTGACCCTAGACTGAAAACAATTTTATCATTGTATTTTAATTAACATTCATAAGAATTTTAGACTCAAATTGTGGTTGTAAATAAATAATTTTCAGCAAATGTGTTCAATAAAAAAAAACATCCTGTGATATGTATTGTTATGCTCAAATTATAAATAAATGTGCTGACAAAACAACTGGGGCACTAAAGGACGCAGAATATCATTAAAAAGCTTTTCATTTAAAATAACAACCACATTGGTTCATCAAATACTTGATTATACCATATTATTAAAGCATCCAATGTCCTCAGTGCCTCTATTTTTATAAAGGCCACATCTATGTTATCATGCTGGTTGCTTACACTGAGGGCTCGGACTATCATATCTAATATGGTCCGTGGTTGAATTGGTTTTGGTACTGGATATGACTCTCTGTAAATATGTAATAATAGTTAGAATATTAAAGAAAATATTTTTATATAGGTCTACAATTTTCTCATATAGTAATATTTAAAATATATATATTATATTGTCATATAATTAAAACCGAACTGTTTACTTGTATTTATAATAACATCTCTTCTATTCATAAATTTAATGTTACCAAAAAATCTCTTAAAAAAATCTGTTTCATTGTTTTTAAGATAATGCTAATTGGATGAACTGATTGTGATGTGATTTTTTAATGCTGGCTGCATGCTGGACTTCACTTGATTTGAAGTGCTTGATATTTCAAATGTTAGGATTGTTTTTTTTATTAACAACAACAAAAAAAAATGATTTATGCAGTAGTCAATTTTTTTAATAAATAATTTGTCAACTTACACCAACATAGCCTGAATGAAGACAAACACATTTTTGAGTCTAGTCTGTAATACCAACGACTTGTCTTTGACAGCTTGTATTTTTTTCTTTATACTTGTTAGTGCGCTGGCTAATGGCGAATTTGATTGTGGCTCTTGAGGCTGTTGGAAATAAGATATGTTTTATTTTATTACTTCCAGAGTCTTTCTTAATGGGTCAATACAAAAAACTGAAATAAGTGAGCATGTGACTAGTTGCACTCTGTGCAACGTCGACAATAAAGTCCATAGAAACTCTTTTAGATTATTTATTTATTTAAAATGTTATATACAGGGTTATTTTCAATTACTCGGCCACCTCTTGGAGGCAGCCTCTCTACATCAATCCCAACAACAATTGTTCAACAAGTTTTCCCATACATTATTTATTTGATGTCTCTGAACTGGCATTAACTCTGAGCGTAGGTATAGCGCCTTGGCGTTGACCTTTTAAGTACCTTTTACAAACTACAGAGTAATAAGTAATAGAGGGAGCAACATTTTTTTTGTGTTGTTTGTCAAGATTTATAAAAAGTCGTAGAAGAAGTAGGTAATATTCATGCATAGTCACATGTTAGAAAAAATAAATCCAAAATCGTGAAAAGCGTGATAACAAAAGAAGATTAGAATAACTAACAACACCAATATGTACTAGTTTTATGATGTTCTCACATTTAGTAGGTCTAAGATTCTGGCATTTAAAAAAGAGACCTATTAGTAGGTCTTATTTTTGGACTAAGAATGCTAATCGATAGTGGTTACGGTGGAGCAATATATGACGAGTTGTTAATATGTTGATTATTATCAGACCCCTTTCGGAAAAAATATAAAACATATATATTATCTAACATAGAAATCAAAGTAGGAGGTCTATTTAGAGACGGTTAATATGATTTAATTGTTTTAGAAAGTCTTACTTTAGGAACCACTATTTTAGAAAGACACAGTTACAATTACTTTTTTATGTTATTGGTTATATTTGTTTATGGACTCACCAGGGATCATGTTGTAAATGGTTAGACCAGTTTTAAAACATAATAATCGATTCTACATTTGATCATGATCCCCAAAGCAAAAGAGGAAAGAAAGAACCTTAAAGATGTTAACCTTAACCTTAAAGATGTCGTTTCGGTACCAAGAAAGACTATTAAAAGGCGAGATTTATGAAGCGCCATGGTATTGCAATTGACAGAGCGACGAAACGGTTAACAGAGATCAAGTGTTCGAGTCCGTGTTGATGAATTTTTCATTTTATATTATATTAAAATTTAAATCTGCTTTTTTCGTCGGGTGAGGAAAAATTAACACGCTTGCTTTGTTTATGAAGTATTTGGCAAATAACCATTTTGATTAATATTTATGTAATATTTTTATTAAAAATGTTTAAAATATCAACATATCATATAAATATATAGTAATATTATATACCTTGTTTTTACTTATAATAAAACACCTACACTACGAATCAGTCGAAGTGGGATAATGTTTTTATTTTTTATGATTACCAATATTTGCCGTTTAACTTCGGCTTTCACTTGATCAGTTTGTCTTATTAGGTTTTAATATTCACTTATAATAATAATAATAATAATAAGCGCTTTATTCTGATCAATTACAAATTTTGCTTAACTAATCAATATAATCCAGTAACTCGTCTGCTTGCCAATCGGCAAAGGCCTCCTCCATATCATCCTCCTCCTCCAATATTCACTTAACAACCCGTAAATTAAATAAAATAGATTATTTGCTAAATGCCTTTTTAAACCTGTTATTTTCTCAAGTAAATGAAAAATAAAAATGTAAGTGCGTCTGTAATAAATATCATAACAGTTTCTTCTGTTTACGGTATTGATTTAATGTCATTATAGAAATAGTATTGCAGCTTATGTAGCTGGCTTCAATTCGATCTGCCTAATGCTTCTCTACTGAACCGATTGTCATCGGGTTTTTTAAAATTGATAGCAGCATTATCATCGATGGTTTAGCATCAAAAAAATCAATGATAGGTCATGTACTTCAGGATTAATTGCCGAAAAACAAAATTTCGCAAAATGTACGAATAAAATCATTGGATGTGCGCTTAACTATGAATGATGGCTCTATTCCGAATGGCTGTCAACCTAGTAGAAATAATAATAAATAAAAGAATAACCTATTATCCTCATATCAACATGAATAATACAAATAGAATTTAAGTCAACGCTTAAAACACAAAACTGATACATACTACTGATAAGGGCCGCAGTAAACAAAGCAATAATTTTACCCTATATTTTTATGGAGCACACTGTGATTCGGTCACGATACATAAGTACAGAATACTGATGGCAGTATTACATACACGGGTATGTAGCCAACTGCAGTAGTGGATATTTTACTACACTAGGCAGCAAAAATTTTTAACTGTGTATTAATAATCAATCAGGACTATTGAATAAAAGTTTTTTTTGCAGTTTTTTATAAACATGAGATAAAAACAACATTGTAATATATTTTATAATATTGTAAAATCTAAGTTCTTAAAATCTAGATAAGCAGGACAACTTTTATATTAAAATATTACATATAATTTATTTATATAATATATATAAAAAACTATTGCTACCTAGTGTACATACCCATGTGCGTAACAATATAAGGAACTATGTTCCAAAAACCGAATAAGACAAACCATTGATCAAGTAAAAGCCAAGTTAATTGGCAAATATTGGTAATCATAAAAAATAAAAACATTGGCCCACTTCGACTGTAGGTGTTTTATTATTAGTAAAATATATTTATATAAATATATATATAAAAATAGTAAAGAATTAAATCAACAAAATAATAATAATAAGTTAAATTATAAAAGAAAATAATTTCATACCTTGTTATTTATATTAGTATTATTCTTGTAAATGTCTACAGCATCAGAAAATATTGTTTCAATCAGTGAGTGGGCTGCATTGCAGAGTAGACTCATCTGATCACGCCAGCTGGATTTGGGTGTGGCCGTCTTTTCTTGAATTGGCCGCACCTACAAGTGTAATATTTTTTGTTTTTTAATTTACTCATGTTTAAAGTACCTTAAATTTAGTTGTATACTACGTACCAATTAGGCTAAGAATTTTTAATTCATTTTTTCACATAAAAATAAATACATATTGTTCATACCTGTTGTAGTGAATGAGCACATTTTGCTGCTTCAATGACATTGTAATAATTGTTGGAACATAAAAAATTACTTAAGAAGGTTTCTATTATAGTACGATATGACATACAATACTTAGGATACCTGAAAAATAATACTTAAGTTAATATTATATTGCGGCATTAGATACTTTTATATTAAAATTAAACAAATTAATTATAAATTTTTATATTTATGCGAGATACATTCATGGAACATAACTAAATTAAAAAAAAGTACGACATTAATTTTATTATTATTTTAAGGTTATACATATAACGTACCGGTTGACAATTTTCAGTAATTCCCTTAACCATCTATTACAATTATAGTCATTTCGTTTCTGTAGGCTTTGGAAAAAAGTGGAAAGTATTTCTTTTACTGCGTCACTGTTATTAGGATCTACATCACGAACTTTTATAAATAATTGTTCTGGAAATAAAAAAATATGTTATTGCATGTTAAAGCATGAGAAAAAATGCAGCAAATGTTACACATAAATAAATACCCATATTCATAATGATAGTGATTTAATAGCTAATAAGAAACTTGAATTTCAACAAAATTTAAGTAATAAACCAACAATTATCGATTAATCCTATTTTTGCACATCAGTCGCACATGTTCACTTTTGTTATTTACAAATGAACTGACATCTAGTGGCAGTGTTGCCAACACCTAAAATTTTTTCCCCCTAAACACTATCTCGAAAACCCCTAAAAAACCCCTAAACTACAAATTTAACAAATAAAATATGTGGATTCTTTAGTATCATTTAAATTTTACATATTAACCTTAACTTATAACATTTTTCTCGAAATTAACATGATGTTTTTAAAAAATAATTTTAATTTAATGTTACTAGTCAAATGTCAATAAACAAAATACGGGTCAGCAGTTACAACTTTGTTTGACAATTATACCGATAATACGTTTTATTCAAATGGTTATTTAAATTTATAAACCCCCTAAACAGTTTGTCCTACGGAACAACCCCAGAGCGCTTAATTTTCCCCTAAATTTAGGGGGGAAAACTGTTAAACTGGCTACACTGCTTTCAGTGACAGGTAATGTTGCCAACACCAAATTTTTTTTCCCCTAACAGTTATCTCGAAAACCCCAAAACTACAAATTTAACCAACAAAATATGTAGATTCTTTGCTATCATTTGAATTTTTTATATAAAATTTTTATTGAAATGAATATAATGTTTTTGAAAATTCAATTTTAATTTTGTCACCAGTCAAATGTTCAAAAACAAAATACGGGTCAGCAGTTACAACCTTGTTTGAAAAATTATACCGATAATATAATTGATTTATTGGTTTAATGGCTTTCAGTTAATAAACTTTTATAATCTGACAATTGGTCAAGTGTCAACTGTCAACTAACATTTGACAGTTATTCAAAGATTTATTGTCGCGATTTAGTACACGTATTCAAGATATTTTATTTATTTTAAAGTATAATATAAGTAACCTAATTACACATTTAAAAACATTAAGAATAAAAAGTATGTCTTAAATTGCAACTCTCAGAATGTCGACGTTTACTGGATTTAGCGAGGAGGATCTAAAACGTATGAAGTCAGAAACGAGTGCAAACAGCGGTAAATATTCCCATGCTTTTTATAAGAATTTCCCATGGAATAACAGTATTTGTTGAATGTATATTGAACAACTTGTTTTTTGCCAGTATTCTGAGTAAAATATATTGTAGAAAATTAACAGTTAGGGGTTATTAACCTTACGTCTAAACCGAAATGTTTGTTTACATGTTAGTTTGAAATGAAAGGGTTGAAGTTACAAAATTAAGTTAAATTGAACTCGTTTTGCCGCTAGACACTAATTAGTGATTTCAACTATCAGTTAAGAAATAAATCGATTTTTAATTTATTCTTACCATGAGTAAGTCATGATGTCATGAAAGAGACTACATGACCTGTACAGTATAGATTACTCATGATTACATCTCTACATAACTACTAAAGATCGTTTATATGCTATTTAATTTTAATAGTTATTTAAAATACTTTGTGTTACAATCACACAGGATGTAAACTGTAATAAATTTTATTCATATGTTTTTCATTTTAATAATATTTGTTAAAGTAACTAGGTATGTTAAGAATAAACTTTATAATATATAGTTTTTGTCTCTAACCCACTGCAGTTAAGAAACATCGTTGGTGAGTTCCACAGTTCTGCTCAGTTTGAAACATGTATAGGCTGTTTTTTTTTACATGTAGCCTTATATTTAATGTTATGTGTATATTTGTTAGAGAAGTCTTTATTTAAGTGAGACAATAATTATTACAGATCATCTAGTTAGTACACCAAATGCAAAGAAGATACAAAAATTTGGTACTAAATTAAAAAGACCAACTCCCCAGTACAAGTTGCCAATATTGCAAAATCAATCAATCAATGCTTCATCAACAATATTGGATGAAGCATTGGACACAGCTTTTGACAAATGTAAACTAAGCATAAAATCACCAACATCAAATATGGACAGTAACATGGCAATTGATATAATAAATAATGAAATTAAAAGTAATTTCAATATAAAAGATGATAAAATAATAAATGATAAAATGGTCATAAAAGATGAAAGTGTAAATAATAATGATAAAATAAGTGAAATTGGTGATGATACCAAAGTTGAAGAAGAAAGTGTTCAAGTAACCAATATTGATAATGAACATGTTGTGAGCAGGAAAAATAGTGCAAATATAACACCGGATGTTATTAGATGTGTAGAAAATTATACTGAGGATGAGTTGGCAGCTCACAGAATGAAGTTACAGGAATTGCAGCTTCAGCAGAAGTTGATGGAAGAACAAAATAAGAAGAGGAAAGAAATGCTCTCCAAAGCATTGGCGGACAGGTAGGATATAAAAGATAAAATCACGGTAAAACATATTGCTTATTTAAGATTTTGCTGATTCTTTTAATATATGTTTTTTCATTGTTATTTATAAAAAAATATATATTTGTTAATTACTGCAGTAATATATTTTGTTCTCATTATAAATTGTTCTGGAAATTTGTTTTACATATCCAAGATTTACTATCTTTATTTCATGTTACTAAAACTTCTTAACCCAAATTGAAATCTTATCAAATATGACATAGGTTCTTATCAGTTTTTTTTTTGTGATGTTAGATATGATCTTTATTTTTATTTATGTAGAAAAGTCTATAATTTTTTATTTTCGAAAATGGTGAATAAGTATTATTACCTTGTGACAAAACCAATATGGTAACTAAATTTTGAAAATGTTACGAAGCTACAAATACATATACTCATACATAAAAGACATGCTCTAATATTTTCTATCCATTAAATTCAGTAATTTAAATTGCAAATTATTTAATATTTTATATACATAGATTTATTTAATTTGTTAACCAAAGTGTTAATAATTTTTGTTAATTTGTCTTCTCATTTTCCAGGACAAAACAAACGGAAGAAGAGGTGCTGAAATTAGAGAAAATTAAAAAAGAACTTCAAATATTGGATGGTCAGTTCTCACAAGATGTGGCAGTTCTGAGGAAGAAGATAGACAATGCCTGTACCAGCTTTGCAGATGCGGAGTGAGTATTATATTATTAATATTACAATATTATATTTGCTGTTAGCTGTAAGTTTGTTGAATATTTTAATAGTAGATCAGAATAATATTTTAATATTTTTGAACAATACAAGGTGTATTGTATAAAAATATTATTCTTTTATTTAAAAAGCTTTGAGTACAAAATGAAACCAATGTTTAAAGTTTTCAAAGTATAATTTTCTCAAAATGTAAGTATCTTTACAAAATAACAAATATATTATAATAAAATATCTCATAATTACCTGATTCTTGTATATTTCTTTTTTGCAAAAAAAAAAAAACAGAAAATGCATACAATTCCTGCATAATTTCATATTTTAAATGGTTTGTGAAATTTATATTGCATTAAAAACCTGAAATGTTTGACGAATAATTAAACAACAACCTAAATGATTTATACATAAAATTCCAGAAAACACTATTTAAAAATTGAGAAAGAGTTTCTTCAAGCAAAGATCTGTCTGCAGAAAGAAAGGGAGAAGAAAGAATTGCTGACTGAACATCTTTGTGCGTTGATCACTCACAATGAGACAAGAAAAGCTCAGAAACTAGAAACATTAATGCTTGAACTAGCTGGTGAAAGAAATAAAGAGCCCTCTCCCAGTGTCAGTCCAGTTATTATAGATGGAGTTGATGAAAGAACTGGTAAAATTGTAGAATTTTTTCCCCAAAGTTAATTTATTCTAAGTTTAACTAAGGTCTAGTTAAGTTGGTTTTATGTTACTAATTATATTTTTTAATCATCTTATTTAATACATTTTAAGGTAGTTATTTACAAATCATAATACTATTAATATTCTGGCAATAATAGCTAAGTCTTCTTGCCATTCAATGTGACATAACTCTTTAAGCATTATATTAGCATATTTTATATGAAACATAAGATTGATTTATAATTTCCATTTTAAAGCCATAAACACAAATATATATATATATATATATATATATATATATATATATATATACTTAATTAGCATTGTGTTTTACAAGTAATTAGCAAAAAGCAGGTGCTTCTAAAACATTGCTATATTAAAAAGATAAGTTGGATATTATACAGCCTATGAATATAATTAAGTATATATTACGGAATATACCTAGGCTATAAACGTAAATACACCTTCAATCTGTCTGTTAGTTCTAAAGATATACTTATTCCAAATATCTTGGTGCTAAGTTAATTTAAATGTGCCTTAATGTATTATATTTTATAGTCGTGTTGAACATGACATTGTTGAAGACTAATTTATGATATATTTAGACTACCCTAAGTATTGAATTCAAATCCTACTGATGGTTACAAATTGCTGTCTATAATTTTATTAAAATAAAATTTATATGGAATATTTTTAGTTAGCTTTTAGTTAAAATATACTTTAGCTAAAAAATAATAATATTTATTTTAAGGAAAATAAATTACAAACATTATCTGAAAATAATTATTATTATGCAATGTATGACTATAAATACATATTTTAATATCTCTATTACTAATAATAATTTAATAATACTCTATTTTTGTACATCGAATATTAATACTGATTTTGTATGAACTCGGTTATATTTACAAATAAACTATATTTATACTGTAATTTATTTAATTTACATATTATAACTCGCCATAGCAACAAACTATTACAATGTGCGTATGTTCGCCCAGATGTCATAATTACGACATACTACATAAGAATAACCTAAGTATATTTCATATACACTTTTCTTATAGAGATCATCGGAAATTACAGTAAGCATAGAGTTATTATACATAGAATAGGAAAGACAACCAAAGACAACCAAAAATGTGTTCATCTAAATAAAAGAGAAAACAAAAGCTACTTATCTGTTACTCTTTCTTGCACGTGTGTTTAGACAAAGATAAGTATGGGTCTCGTCATCCTTTTTTTATTATTAAATAAAATGTTGTAATTATGTTAGACACCCGCACTGCCAGGCCTGCCTATGGCTACCATATTCTATGCATATAATAATTCTATGCAATTTAAGCCTTACATTTAACGGCCTACAGTATCTTTAAAAGGAATAACTAAAATCTAATTTCAATTTTTATAAATAAGCAAAGAAGAGTTTCATTTTTGTAAGTCTGGGTTTATATTGATTATATCTTAACGAGAATTATAATAAAATGGTTTTATAAACATTATTAGCTTATATTTTGGATATAGAGTATATATTTTGGATTACAATTTAAATTTGAATAATAAAATATCTAATAATAACATGTGAATGTTTTTTTCTATATAAACTAAATAACAAATATTAAAATCATTTTTTTTTAGTTTTAACCCCCGAACTCAAAAAGAGGGGTGTTATAAGTTTGCTCTTTCGATCTGTGTATCTGTGTGTCTGTCTGTGGCAATGTAGCAGCCAAACGCGTGGACGGATTTGATTGCGGTTTTTTTTAATCGAAAGCCTAATTCGTCGAGATGGTTAGGCCTTAGCTATGTTTGGTCGAAATAGAAGCAGTCGTCTCCAAGATATTGAGGTTTTATTGGTGCGGGTGAAAGGTTCTTATGCAATATTGATAGAAATACATGAGCAAGTGAAAATTTGTGAGTCCGTATGTTCATTTAGTACAATAATGAAACCAGTAACATAAATTTAAAAAGCAGACAAAAAAAATAAAAAAAAAACCCTGATACAAAAATACCTCTTAAAAGAATAAAAAGAATATTCTATGTTCTTACTAAAGTCGTTGCGTCGTAAGACCGCTTAGTAAAGGAAGAAATTAAAATGCAAGTAAGTTACCAAGAAAATAAGGCAATTACTATATCGAATCGTATAGTCTAAACCCTCGTAACTTCGTAAACTAGATACCATCATCAACGTACGCACAACGGTCCGTCGACGCAACGGCTTCTATAAGTACATAAGAATATTTTTATTCTTTTTATTATTCTTAATTTTATTTTTTGAACAATAATAATTTTGGAAGTACATATATTTAATCCAAGTAAATATGATGACTGCTTATTTCTAAACATTAATATGAGCATTTACAAATTTGAAGTATTTGAAAATACTCTTTGAATGCTTAATGACTTAAAATAAGACTAATTATTTAGTTTTTATATTATTTCTTGTAAAATATATTAAATAGTTTTCATACCATACCTACATTTAGTACCAAATAGCCGGTAACAGGATTCTATTGTACGTACCTATATGTGTTGACATACACTCTGTCTATGGTTTGATGGAGGATTCATATCACCAGATACGTAACAGTAAAGACCAAAAACTCACAAATATTTCGATTATTATTCCATGTATAGGTAAATTAACATCTAGCGCGCGTTGACTTGGATGTTAAATAAAACCGTTTCTTGGGTCTCCTTGATCCACGTGCGAATCCAGGAGTGGTCAATGGCTGCAAATGCTCCCCTCCATTTTTCTTATCTTTATCTCCCATAACCTCATAAATATTAACACAGAAGTGTTAGAAAAACCAAATAATTCCAAATATCAAAGAAGAATGCTCAACGACATTTCGTAAAGAACATCCTCCTGGCCGTATGCTATCCCCAGTTGCAGTACGATTTACGATCTTTGAGTACGGCCTTGATGTTGACATCTGCGGTGTGTAGTTCGTTTCGTTTGTCCCGCTCTAGCTTGATGAGTTCTAGTCCGCGTTTTGCCGCGCAGTGGTAGCGCTGGCTCAAGGACGCCTCTGAGCCTTTGATGCGGGGAATGTGACCAGTGTACCCCGCGATGGGGGGAAATTCCGGGGATATTGTGTTATCTGAAAGTTGATGAGTATTTCATAACACTTGTATGGGTTATTTAAATAGGTTAACTAATGTGAATAAAATATTTGATTTCTATAAACGGTGTAGGTGCGCCGCTCTTATATTTGATAGGATAGGTAATAAATTGCAATGGAATCATTACCTTAATTTGGCATAATATCTATAACACATAAGTCAAAGTTCTGTTACATAAAAAATAGATCATAACTTTAGGAAATACTGGATTTCTAAACGCTATTGAAGTTTTTACAGTCCTTAAATAAATATACAAATCGTTGAAATTTGAATGATGAATGATATTATGTGTGAACGTTAGGGAAGGACGGTCTCGTATGATACCGGCACCGATTTTTATAATAAAATTGCGTTATTGCATTATGAGTAGGTACATATTATATTAAGTTCTAAAGTAAATAGTTTGTACATGCGTCGCTTACGATTCTCTTAGGCATTTTTTTAATGCACGATGCTTAATATTAGAATCACAATGTGATAAACGTATTATATTTTACTATTTTTATACGTAACCAGGGAATATATGAATAAAAACCTCGTTAAGTGATCAACAAATTAATTAATAGGCTCTTAAAGCTATTTTTATAATCACCTTTATATTTGTTGATCTCTATAAATCTGTTAAGATCTCTGCGTATTTCATCCCGAGAGTGAACAGTTTCCATTTTGGGAGCGCTTCGGGAACGGATGTAGCTTTTGTTGAAGTCGGCCCTACGTCGTAAGTCCCGTTGGTTGGCCGAAAAGTCAGCCATGCAGTCATCTGCAGCACGACCGTATGATTTGCCGTATCTGATGAGCGTGAATATTATTATTTTTTGTTTCCCAGAAATATCTGTAGTGTATGCTGTGTCTCTAGTCAATGAATTATAAAATTAAATTTACAACACACTGCATGTTTACGCGACACGTTGGATTTGGTTAGTGACTCTAGTTGTATTAACCTTAAATTGTATATAAGGTACTCTTTGATACTACCACCACCATGTTCCACCACATCGTGAGCACAGACACAATGTATATAAATTCGACCACATACATTTTACATCAAAGTAGCTAGTATGATTAACATTTAATTGGTTCAAAGTAATTTTAACAATGTATGAGATTCAAATTGTATGGTAATTACGTGAAATGCATCCCGGGGACATATCCCGTGTATCCCGTCATGTGTCCGTCCCGGTGTGGTAGGTGGTACCCCCGTGAGGCTTCGCGTCGTGGCATACGGTCCAGTTCGTAGTGGTCACCCGGTCGATACTTGAGCGGCTTACTGGATAGATGTTATAAGAAAAATTAGAATTGTGAATTTTTGGTACAAAATAGCTGCAGCCAATCATTTCGTCTGCTGATGTGGTGGGGGAGAGCAGCCGAATGCAGTCAGTTGAAATTTATACAAATACATACATTTTTAGTTAGTATAATGTATAAACATTTCTAATTATAGCCCAATCTAATTTTCCTTAGTAAAAAATTCTATATATGTTAATTCAGTTAATAAGCTGATACCATACAAATTTCATCCGAACTACATCCAAATCCAACTAGTTTATAATTTTTAGAATGAGAATGCTATGTAAAACAAATTAATTTAAAAAAATCATATTCAATTTCAGCATATTTTTTATAAATTTAAAAGATATGCTAAAGTATTAATAATAGTTATAAAATACATGTGCAAATTCCGTACATAGGTACGGAAATACCTATGTAGAGCATAGGCTCTACTTCACAAATACTTTTTAGTAATTTATTATCTTCTATTTTTTCTCTTAATGTCTTTATCATAAGACTGTCTCTACATTTTTATATTTGTATAAAAGATAGTTCTCTTTTATAGAGCAAAGTACTAAAAAAATATATATAAAAAATAAATTAAATTAAAATTATAAAATGAAAAATCCATCTACAATCCGTGATGGAAAAATTAGAAACCTTAGATCACTTCAAACAAACTCAATCCGAAAATAGAGGATTCGGACTGATAACCTTGTCAATAGCCTGATTGTAATTTTATCTTTAGTAACAAAGTAAATCAATCAGGATTACTTTTCATCTTAAAAAATCAATACAAGTTGTATAATTTATTTTACTGTTTTTTTTCTATTCGGTGTTGTGTTGGAACAGTTCAGTGAATCGATAATTATAAACCAATATTTAACGTCTACTAGATAAGTGCATATAGCTCTGGTATACTATGTTATGTAATTTTATTTATTGTAATTTTGTTGTCGCCACCCAGTACAATAATGTCTTACGTACAAATAAATAAATGAGGTCATGTCACGAATCTATCGAATATGCAAACAACTAAGGCTACGGCTACGGCTACGTGAATACTACGAACGTAGCACTCGTAACTCGTAACCTAGTTTCGGATATCCCGTTGAGGGCGCGATTGCGGATATGCCAAAAATTCTAATTAAAATATAATGAAACCAATAATCTTTCTTTTACTTCAAAAGGGGTATTTTTTCTAGACAAATATTATTGTTATTAATTTAAAAAAAACCATCTGCCGATAGTTCTTTACACATAATTTACGATGTCTGGAGTATCGGTACATTTTTCTACAATTTATATAAAAAAAACTTTGGGTGACCGACAAGTGTAACATACAAGGTACAAAAAACTTGTCCAGTTTTTTTAATATATTTATTATGTTGATTTGTAACTAAAAATAATTTGTGACAATCGGTGTAAAGCCGTCGTCGTGAGTGGACACTGTAATCCGTATAACTTATAAGCAGCAGCGCGTGTCGATAAAGATCATTGTTCGAATACAAAATATTAAATACAACCAATCTTGATACTTAACACGTTTTTTTTGGACAACTTCAAATTTATTTTCACGTATTTTCTAGATATATATTATAGATTTTAATACTTGTATATATTAGTATATTAAATATTGACGACGAAACTTCCAGGGCCTACGCCCCCGGGCGTTCCTCGGCGACCTTGACCGATAACTGTTACCTACTAGATTTCCGAGACTAGAAATATGCTAGATATACCGAGTTTAGACTCGTTTTGTTATAGTGTTTTCGTTTTGTTATGTCATTATAACCATGATTGATACCTATCTATTCAGGATACTCCTCCTTCATAATGATTGTTTTTAATGGTATTTTTCTTAAAGTTTATTTTTACAATATACTTATTACATTAATATTAATAAGCAAAACTAATTTATTTATGTTAACGTATACGGTAATAAAATTAATGTAATTATTTTTATTTCTATTTTTAATTTCGTAACTTCTTAATGTTCACAAGATGGGTTACAGGTATTATATTCAGTAATCCTTTTAATTTATCATGTACTTTTAATGGCTCTTGATTCTTATGCTTTTATTCCGTTAAAATATTATTACATATTTAAAATTCTAACACTAAAAAATCTTAGCTAAATATACTGTAATGGCCTAAAAATCTTAGTAAAAAAACTGTACTTACTTGAATAATCCCTTGGTTCGTATTTCTTTTAAAATTTGGCGGGTATTGTCTCCGTAGCACTTTCCGTACCGAAACTTCAGCAAAGGGCAATGACCTGTGTACCTAGACCATCAACAAACAATATATACTTTATAATTAATATATAATCATATTATACTTTTCATATCACTATAAAGATACCAAAACAATACCATTAATTCGATACATCGTAACCATCGTGGATTTTGGAAATAGCAATTACCTCACCTAACCGAACATGTTATAAAAATTCAATTTATTTGCGTACCTACCAAAACGTAACGTTATCTATAAATAAATGTGTTATCGATAAAAGCACCAGAGCAGAAAATACGATACGTACAATTTAATTTATAATCCTCAAACCAATTTTTACGATATTGAATTTTAACGGAATAAATATCGTATGCGAATGAAATGATACTTTAAAAATATCCCTAAGCATATTTAAATATTTACATATAATATTATATTATGGGGCAGTAAATAAACAAACTATATTAAGTTAATATATTTTAATAGTATATAATTATTAAAACATTGTTCTCAGTTATCACGGGCAGTCCTCATATACAAAACAGTATCCGGAGGCTAGATGTAAAACGAATGGAAAATCGCAGTCACAGCGCGACCAATCACAGATGATACCCATAGACAAGGCGACCGGTTCTTCGCAAGTCCGCTGGGACGGTGTCGGACGACACTCGCTGTTTACTCTATGCATGTTTTCTGGACACTTTCCCACACCTATAAAACAATAATAAAATAAATAATTGTATATACCAGGGGTGGCCAATTTGATCGGAACTAATATTGACTTTTTACCGATGAGGCCAATTACATACTTCTTCAAATAAAAAAAACATTTTTATTTGCCTTGCAATCAATTCGACTAACAGCAACGATGAAGTACTGGTACCTATATAAAAATAAATTTGAAATAATTTTTGAAATTATCTGTATAACCTCCTTCGGATTAAATATTCCCAGCACACAATGATCCATTTTTCACTGGTATTTTATTTAACAGTTCCTGCTATAATACAATTATCTAGATATAATTATAATTTAACAAATCTAAAAATATAGATAAATGTAATACTTACAAGTTTGATTGAAGCTCAAACACCCGGGTGTACCAATTCTAGCGTAATACATAGAGTCAATAAGCTTAAAAAGACAAAACAAGAGTAAGACCTGCATGACTATATCGGACCACTTCCTCACAATAAGTCACCTATAAATCAATCAATCGTATTTTTAAACAGGAAAAAACAGTAACAGTACCACCAACGGAAACTATACTTCTTTATACTTTTCATAATTGTCTGAATTCAGTGGAAATTACGTCAATTATTTTGCATTATCTTATGCACATGAAAATAAATGAAAAGAAAATATACAAAATAGTGTCAACAATCAAGCTGTGTAAAAATTGCTACTGTGTTCAGGATTATAATATTTAAAATATAATGCTGTGTTATTTTATGTTATTACTATTATAATATGGATTAACTATTCTTCAGATTTGAACAATCGTGTCTAGGGGAAAGTTTTGTCACGCAATTATCATAACTAGTACCTACCTACCTAGCAGTGAATTATGTTTGCAATATTATTGTACTAATATATGAGTTTGCAATTATTTTATTCGTCATATTAAGCATGTTCTTTAGGAATAAAAATATTTATTCTGATTGGTGATTATGGTTTAAAATATAGTATAGACGGACAAACCAAATTTAATTTATCTTGAATTATTGAGGGTGCTTAACTAACTAGGAGGCCTACCTTACTATTAGTTAATCACCTTATCTAAATAAGTAAGGTATCTAGTAAATCTACTAATTTAGATATATAGTTAAATAGATGTAGATTCAAGATTTGAGACGTAAATATATAGATACGCGCGTACTTTGAAACAATAGCATATTATGTCGCTTGTCTTCAAAGATTTGAATTTTAACTTTTTATATAGATTTAAGATCTAGAGTTTAAATAATAATAAGAATTATTTGGAAACTTTATTTAAAAAAAATACATACATACATACAACAAATTTATAAGAGTTCAGTGATATCGTCTTCCTCAAACTTGATTCTCTTAGACAAGCGGCCTCGTCCGCGTCGGCGTTCGGTGTCGGTTCTGGATCGCGATACCTTAGCTGGTACCACCGGACAGTCTTCCAATTGTATACAGTAGGCACTCTGCTCATCCAACACTAGATCACCACTGCAGTCACAACGAGACCAGCCGCAAGTATATCCTGTTAAATAAAGGTGATTCTTATTACTTATTCGAGGTAATTTGAAAGAGCCTTCTCTGAGAGCTAACAAAATCTTCTTATGTTCACAATTTTCAGTCAGAATGTGGGTTTTTTGAAGTGATAACTTTTAGTGGCCAGTTTTTTTACTTTTGGTTAGAGGCGAAACCAAAATCTTGCGTTACGCTAGTTTGCGTAGACGTAGCTAGTAGATAAAAAAGTTAATATCCCAATGATTTTTGAGGATGTTACTAGTCATGATTAAAAATATTTAGATAATTTATTTATTTTCTGAATTGTATGTTCTCATATCATGTATATTTTTAATTTACACAATAAAGAACATGTAAAAAGTAATCAATTCAAATTAATACATTGAATTGATAAATATTTTTATATGAATATTAATGCGGAAATATTAATTGGTCATAAAAGTTACCACTTAAGCACACCCGATTTTTAACACGCTTTTATTAGTTTCACGTGTATGTTTGTTTGTTTGCTTGTAACCGATTTTTTCGAATGCGATTTTGTCTCATGTCTCTTAACTTTGTTTGTGTTTTGTTCAAACTTTGTACACATATCAAGGACCGATAGTAAATTAATAATTCGATGAGATTATCTCATTATCCTGATTATTATCTCCAGGATTAATAATTATCTTAAGCTAATTTGGCGTGTTTTTTAGTTTTTTAACTATATTTCTAAGTATGGACTCGATTTAAACGAACCTATGATATATGTAAGAGGGTTATCGCAGGTTCTCTGAGACTTCGTTTGTCCATCACACCTGGTGTGGTAGGCGAACATATTGCGCGGACAGTGAGATATGCCTGAAAATAATAATATTATATGAATAAACAACGTTTCACAAACTATAATAGACTTGTTGATAAATAAGTCAGAAATTATATTATCAAAGTTTTATTTCTTCTATAACTTTTTATTCTCATTTAAACGCATTTAAACATAGCCAAAAAAGTTTTTACTTACATTTATTATCAAAGAACAAACATCGTCTGTCTGTATTGAAGGCGAACACCGCGGCGATTAAAGAAAGTGTTGTTACGAAATGTACCATTGTTCTCGTACGCACAGACAGAAATGCGGAAATTCAATAATTCCCAAACAGATTGTTTACCTTATCGTCTAGAAACAATCAATAATTGATGTAATATTGTTTTTTATACAGTTCAGGACGTCGTTCAGGATATTGCTCATCGTCAATGGATGTTGATGTTGTAAATCTCCAAAATATGACAATGAATAATGATATATGCAATTTAATATCAATATCAATGTGCTATACATCTCTCATATTGAGAACAGTGTGTTTATTTTAAGTTTAGGTGTGTGTGTTTGCAAACTTTCAAAACACGCTACACAACTTTATTCACTGTACGTAATAGAGTTTTACAACGTTATGTTTTAAGTTCACTATATCAGTGTAATTGTTCGTGTTAAAAGCAAATAACACGCGAGCTTTGGTCAAGGACTGCAGAATTGATTGATGGATTCCGAAATAATTGTCGTTCTAGATTTCTGTAAAGTACATGTGGTAAGTTTTATTGAGGTTTAGGTTGACCTAAAGTCTAGACAGACTAAGGATTCTTATCGTTTTAGTTATGTATATAAATAAATTCTATAGTAGATAAGTATTTTTAGTTGTTTTTTTTATAAGGTGATGAATTGGCATTGTATTTTTAAATTTTATTGAAGTTTTTTTTAACGTGATAAAAATTATTTTCGGATTGATTTTTTTCAGTAGAGAGGTGTGAAAATATTTTAAAAACTAAAACAGATTGAAGAGATAATTTTTTGAACAAAAATAGTAATATACCTACCTCCTTATCTTTGTCTTAGATATTACGGTGGACGATGGACAGATGGATGGATGGACGATGATACTAATACTCAATTTTACGAATTTTGTCAAAAGTTTCAAGCAAACTTATAAGCCTATGTTTAGTTTATAATTTGTTATAATGAAATATTGAAATTCAAGGTAATAGGCCTGTTTAAAGTTCTATAAATAAACGACAGTTTTGCAAATCTAACAAATGAGAAGCTATCACGAATACGCGTTCTGTTAAGGCCTACTATTGATGAGCGATAAATTCGCGGCGTTTTTATTTTCTGCGAACGCAATTGTGATACACAATTAAGGGTGAAGGGTGAGTAAGAAAAGTGCTTTATCTCCGGTTTTTAACATGAAATGTAGTTACAATAGTTATTTCACATCGTTTTTTTTTGTTAGAAGGCGATGCCACTCCGTAAACGACATTTGGTTGAATGGGTACAGCTAGGCCACTACCACCAGGTACTTTATCGTGAGAAAATCTTTATAACTAGGTTGACAGCCATTCTGACTGTTAGTTCAGCGCAGATTCAATAATTTTATTCGTAGATTATTCAAATTTTTTTCTTTTGGTGATTTTTCCTCCAAATCTGTCGGTCTTAACTGATTTTTTTTTAAAAAGAATAAGCTATCAGATAAGAAAAAACCCCTTGATAACGAGGCACAGTAGGAGAAGCATCAGGAAGATTGCATTGAAGCCAACTACATAAGCTTCGCTCAATAAAATCATAGCAGACGAACCTGATGCAATCCGCCTGGATATCTTTTGTGTTCAGCGGCGGATGATAACATTTCATGGATGAATCTGTTACTCTTAAACACCTACGCAACAATGAAGACTTTACTATCCTCTGTGTAGATAAAGGAAACGCGATGGTAATAATAAATATGACTGATTATAATAATACAAAAAAAAAGTTAGTAGTGGATAATATAACTTACAAAAAGGTTGAAAAACATCCAATCAATCAAGTCTTACATCAAATCTATTGATCTAACAAATAATTATGGTTTTCAATTGAACTTAAGACAAAATCAATTGTACGACTATGTGCAAAAACGGCCAAAATTATATGGATTAAGGAAAATACAAAACAAAGATGTTCTAATGATGATGATGCTGATGAGATGTTACACCAGATTTATACACTTACATATAAACTGTCTAAACACAATGCTTGGATATTAACACATCTTCGGAGACATACACAAACTCAAGCTAAGGATTCTTACCAGTTTCTTGGTGACAGTCAAAAACTTAAATAAACATAGAGATTTTGATAAGCTACGCCGAACAGTGAGTATTTACTAGTCTACCAGTTGTGTACTGTATTAAAACTGTCAAAAAAAAGGTGAGGAATAACGACATGCCTCTATATTAATCTAGAATTGTTCCAGAATTGCTTAATATCTGGATACTTAATGTGTAGGGATGATTTTTCTATACAAGTTGATGGAGTGAGAACGGATTTTCTAGTGTCTTTTGATCTTCGAATATCTTTGTCAGTCTACAGATGACACCTTCACAATGCTACTTAGTAATAAAGCATCTGCCTTTCAAACATACCATAATTTCCTTATTAAAGCAATTTACAGTGGAGTTAAATAATTTTTTGATAAACTTATCACCAAAAATAAGTACAAAACATTAGAATACTCAACCCCAAGATAATTTTGGTTATTGCGTTTTGTGTGCATCCTGAACTCTATTTTTATGCGTAAAATATATACAGATGATTAAACGCTATGTCAATTAACAGCCTGGGAGGTGAGGCCGCGTTGTGATAGCGCAGTCGGTGCCAGGAACCATGGCCTTGCGACTTCGAACGTGTGTTTATAGTAACTGTTTCCGAGATTATTAAAGCGATATGGCCTTAAAGGTGGATTAATGTGAAGCCAGAGCCTCTGGAAACAGAAACGTTTAATTTTGAATACACTGATTTAAACGCTTCATGAACTAGAATAGTTATTTGGAAAGAAAGGTTATGTTTTTGATAGGTTTGGTGTCAGGAACCATGACTCCTTGCGGCTTCTAATATGTGTTATTGTAACGCTTTTATATAATTCTTTATTAGAATAAAGACTGAGAATTTGTTATCACTAACTTTTAATAAGGATGGGAAATTAATTGGAATAAATTAGTATTGGCCGATAGAGTGCTATTAGATAAGGAATAAGTGAGTACCTAATGGTATTAGTCAATTGCATACCTAAATAAATGCAGAACCTTCAAAATGCAGTTTATGCGAATGAAAATATGTATATTGACTCTAAATGTAAACTATGTATTAGGTACAAGATGGCGTCATTGTATGTAAACTAATAGTTAAGTTTAAGATTTTATTGATAATTCTACAGACGGCGCCGTCCGCGCCAGTGTAGGTCAGTTATCGTTTATCTATACAGTTTTTTTAATGTTTATGTTTTAGTATATGATAACCAATACCATAATAAGATTGGTAAAATATTCATTCAGAATCCAATGCTTCAAAGTCTATTTCATTTGCAGTACTAGACTCAATGCAAATCAATTATAAGTGAAAAAAAATGTTTTAATACTCTTATAAATTTTTGGTAGCACCAAAATGATACCTATAAAATTCGAATAAAACTTTGTTTTCTTTTCGTTTAGACCCAAATCCTCCTATCTAAACGCTGTATAATTCGAAATATTTAGTGAGTCCTTCATGGTTTTCCAGCACATATTTTATCTCCATAAATAGTAAAATTAAATTGGACCTACTTGAATTATTAATTATCTTACAGTTTATGTTAAATCAATAATTTTCCAACTTTCAAAGGAAAATACTTAGTTTTATTTTGCAACCTCTACAATTCAATAATTAGAGACTAATTAACTCTATCGCTTGAAGAAATATAAATATGTATAACAGTTGGCCGACATTTTTTGCGTTTCTTACATACCTTAGAGAAAACTGGAAATAATAATAATAGTTTTGATTTCAGTAAGTATGTTTTGAAAAGATGTTGCTTATTTGACGTAACCCTTAGCTTATTTCTCTATTTAATTGTTCAGTATTTAACTTAATATTTGATAGAATTAATCTGAACCTCTATTTTTTAAGGGATAAGTTCGTCTTTGTACATTTTTAAAAATTGACTTGTTTTTTTTTGTTATGTATTGTATTGTAATGTATATGCAAAAGGATTCAACAAAAACTACTAGTCTACTTTTTTAGGTCTCCCTAGAAATTCTACTTACAGAGGTTCTATTGATTATTTTTACAGACTGAATAAGGTTATTACAGTATTGACGATGAGGTAATTACTACAATTACCTCAGTGTAATATAAGAGGCATGAGCTATGTAACAAGCAACAACAGTAGCAAAACTATTAATAGAAAAAAAAAATAGAATATATTAATTCATTTTGTACCTTTCATGCTTTTTAAAGGTCGTACTATATACGTGATACGTTATACTGTATATGTACCTAACATATCTGTTTTTGCTATACTTAATTATTGCTTGTTACATAGCTCTTGCCTCTTATATATATTATATATTTTATAAATTTTATTTTATTATTAAAATATAATTTATATTCTGTAACTGGTATTACTTAGCGCTAATCAACTAACCCTTTCACGATGTTACCTAATCAAAAATACTATTGTAATTGATTGTCAATGTAGGTATTTTTAGAAAACCGTTTAGTATTGTTCGTCAACAGCCAAGGTCGTGAGTATCTTAAAAGTTTTAGATATTATCATATCAGATATTCAAAACCTTTTTTTAGTATCAACCCAGGGAATAGGAAAAAACTAAAACTGTTACGACTTTTGTGGTTTAAATAAGTAACAACAAGTAATAAGGTAGATACGATTTATAAAAGGGTTTTGTCCCTTAGCTCTTATTTGAAAATTAGACTGTACAAAAACTTCGTACGCGTGGTTTTTAGTGTTGTCGCGAGTTCCATACAAAATTGATATTAAAAACCCTTAAGGGTGGAATTTAAAAATCTTTTCTTAGTACTTTTCTACGTAGAAAAACAAATGTATCCTCCAATTTTACTATCTCTACGACCTGCGGTTTAGACTGTATGCTATAACTAAGTCAGTCAGAACCTATTAGATTATATTAGATTTGCAGCATTTTTCATTGCTGCTTAACTTCTGTTAGTCACAGCGAGATGACATATACCCTATAGCCTTCCTCAATAAACGGACTATTCAACACAAAAAGATTTTTTTAGTGCGTTCAAACAAACAAACTCTTCAGCTTTATAATATTAGTATAGATTAAAACAATATGAAAATTCTATTATTTTTCGCTGAAGCAATGGTAGCTCGTCGATTTAAAAAATAAAAAAAAAACTATATGGACTGTAAATAGAAGAAAGCAGATACATTTTTGCTAAAATAATTAAATAATAAAATTTTATTTACTTGAAAACTAAATCAAAATCAGCATTAAGTTACTACTTTTATTTTCTGTGTTTGTAATATGTTTCTATATTAAAATATCGCTTAAGCTATATCATATCTTAAAGTGTTGACAAATAAAAAAAACGTTTGTTAGAAAAATAATAAAAAAATTAAGGTTGTCTTTATTTTAACATTGTAGTATCCATATAAGTATTAGAACCTCTACAAATCGTATTTGGAATGAAGCCAAGGTACTTCGATAGTTTGTTATCTTCTGATGAGTTGTTTACAGTCTGTAAAGTTTTAAAGTTGACACAACTTCTGAACCGAATATTGAATGAACTCTTTTAGATATTGAACATGAAAACTGAACTAAATAACAGATATACGATATATAATTACGATGCTATAAGTCGCAGGTTTACTTTGAAAAAATAAAGCTCACATTTGAAGATTACTTTAAAATGAATCTATAGACTTAATTGAAACGAGATAAATTAAATAAGATACGTGAATGCTAAATCTTATTATTAGATATTACATTTGTATCCAGATCGGATAACAGATGTCACGGTCAACCAGCGTGATAGCTGACACGCGCTGGTACGAAAAAAACATGCCATGTAGGTATTTATACAAAATAGAAATACGTGTTTTTTAATTTATTTTATGTCACGGAAAAGAAAAAAAACATTATAGGTAGTACTGTAGTGGACTGTGTTGTTATTTTTTTTTATTTATATCGAAAATATTCAAACCCGTTTTTAATTAAGAATATCAGTGAATATATTGTCAACATTAATGTATTCTGACTTATACTCAAAAATAAAACAACCATTTTTCAAATTAAAAACTTCAGATAGTTAAGTTAATCATGGTCACTCTATCCACATGTAGGTTCAATACGTAATACCTTACTGCAAATCTAATGAAGCGGTCACTTATATAATATGGTGTATATATTTCTACCTGATTGTGGACAATGATTCAAGCGAAACGAGATCGTGGGAATCGAACGATTTAGTTTCACTGTATAGATAAAATACCTTTTGTTTGTTATGATTATATCACAGCTTTCTCTTTTCGAATCTTGTCTACAGACCTCTCGTATTTAACAACCATTTTAATCCAATCAAGAATCTAATATTACCTTTATTTTATTTTATTATTATTATGTATTTATGTTTTATTTCTTATCAGTTTTTATTTTAGTGGTAAGTCGATCGATGTTTTTTGACATGGCTTCGAAAAGATAGAAGCTGTCTAAGCTAAAATATTTTCTTTGAATAATGAATAGTTAGGATTATGTTTGTAATAGCTAACATCCGAAAGGAAATGGTTGGAGAAGCCTTTTTACTTTTAACGGAAACTCCAGGAAGACCAACATTCATCATAATATGTAAAACGATTGGATATTATCTATTTTATCATATCATATAGGACATCTGTTTCTGATTCAGAAAAAAATAGGTACAAAATATAAAAATTTACTTCAATTTTATACAGTTGCCGTTTTTTCCATGAC
This sequence comes from Napeogenes inachia, assembly GCA_959347355.1. NCBI lineage: Eukaryota > Metazoa > Arthropoda > Insecta > Lepidoptera > Nymphalidae > Napeogenes > Napeogenes inachia. Next base: position 26,172,113 of record OY365791.1, read on the forward strand.
TTTAAAGTTTAAAGTTATCATTACAAATTGAAGTATTAATTTTCTTTGGAAAAAAAATCTCTGAGATAATATAATTCAAGTTTGAAGCCAAAACAAACCGTAACACTATAATAGCGAAGTCTTTACGCTATTTCAACCATGTAATAAAATCTTACACGCAATCTCCGATAAGTTGTTTTTGTTTTATTTACTTACCCAGGAATAAATGATCCGTTTGCCTGAGTCATATAGTTTTGTCTCTCCCGACCAGTAACATCAACCCACATTTTATTATTAACTTTATTTATACTTTACGCGCGTAAACAAAGCATGGCGGAGACCTCGCGGCGTTTGCCCGCTAGAAGATGTTTGTGACTACTGTGGAGTGTGGACTGTGGAGACGGAGTTGTGAACAAATAATTGCTTGAAGGCTCTAAGGGCATGCGTTGGAAAGTTTGCGCACGCAAGAAATAAACATGTTTGGCTAATTTATGTTAATCTATTTAGTTTTAATATTTCAGTTCATAATGCAGTCACATTGAAAAACGGAACCTTTAAGTACGTAATAGGTACATTTAAAATGTATCAAATCAGTTATTTAATTAGCGCATTAAAATTTGAGGAACTGAGATTTACAATTTAAACTTTTTCTTACTTGTTACGAATATGTGGTTAGCTTCCAACTAATATTGACAATTACCAATTTAGGTAGGCTAAATTATTGATATTTATAGTTTCTTACATTTATAAGTTTCTTTCAGTCTCCTGTCTGAGTATCTGAGTACCTACAAATATTTATTGTAATAACAAATATTTATTCATAATGGATGAAGTATAGACTTGCAGGTAATATTAAACATAAATAATTTTGTCTACTAGTTAGTAAGGAAAGACTTTTCAAACATAACAGACAACATCGCCATTAGGGTTAGAAACAATACATTTTGGCTGTGGGCTCGCAGAAAATCAACGATTGGATTATTGGAAATGACATTCTTAAGATGAATGACCTCGTTAACTAAATTAAATTTAAACTACAATATAAAATGATGTACAAGAAAATTGGAAGGTAATAAATTAGGACATAACAATCACACAAATATTATTTTCAATCAGAAATTCCATAGTAACGAAAACGATTCGGATCATATAGTTCAATTTAACTAAGAGAAAAGAATGGAAAAATATCGAAAAAGGTTAAGTCTACAAGGATTAAGATTCCTATGATTTTGCACGATATTTGCTATAAGACTACTCCTCTATGCATTATTTGTTATGATAAAAGTGATGAAACTTGAATGAGAGTTCAGGTATACTACTGTTCCATGACGTACATGGATCAATATGAGAAGTCTTTTAAAAATTAAAGGATTTCTTGATAAAAAAATACATCATTTAATGTAAACTCTTTTAGATAAACATGAAAATATTTTTTATTTGATCTCAGAACACTTTCCTTTTGACTATATACTCTTAACTTAATACATTTCACAAACAATTGGAACACTAGCGCCATAGTTAAGACACATGGAATTGTTACTTGTTGTTTGGTGTCAGCACTCCTTATCAGTACAATCTATGGTCTGAAGAGTAGTTGAATGATGACTGTTGACAGTTGAATGAACTTTTTATTTTAGTCTGTGATTTGAAAAGGATTGTTGTGAGTCAGTCTGGACTCCAGCGTTCGGCGTTTTACATTTTGTTCAAAATTCCGTCATTTTAGTATTTGTATTTTGTATTGTTGTGTTCAAATAATGAAAAATGGCTATAAACTTAGAAAAACATAAAAATGCTCTAGTGGAGGCCTGGAAAGACGTCTTAGATGAGAAAACGGACACCAATTGGTACGTACATTCCGTTCCTATTCGACCCACTTGCAGGGAAATTTATTAAACATCCCTTATTAAAACCTTCAACTTTATGTAATGGTTCTACGTGGCGCATTTATTACTTTCAGTATAGTTTTCATAGATAAATTGTTTGCTGATACATTGATTTTAATATATTGGTCTCTGCTTTCTGCCTTTTCACATAAATAGTATGATCAAGATTATTAAAAGAAATGGGCAATATGTACAACTGTGTGGGGCAACTAGTAAATTATTAATAACAATAAATTTAACATTCTGTTGCTATTTTTTGAATATCAATACCCAGTTTAAAATAAATTAAAATGTGTTATAAATAATAATTAATTTATATTTTAATGTATCTGCGCTGTTCATAAATATTAAAAATTTTGGAATTAAAATTGAATTATGTCAAATGTTCAAAAGTGGGTATGGAGTTAAAATTTTGTATTTAAAAAAATACTATGTAAATATGTGACAAGGTTAGGTATCTGGAAATGAGGTATTTAGGTCTTACTCCAAGTGACTCTCTCAATACCTATAGGTCTTACCACAAAATCAATACAATGAAAATAAATGGCTACATTTTCAAAGCCCTAACAGAATTGTCAAAATATAGAAAGTAAAAGCTCATATGATTATGCTTTTGCTTATTTAAAGATTTAAAGTCAAGGAATCAGTTTCATGTTTAGTTATAAAAATGTTTAGTTATATAAAAAGAATACAAAAAGTTTCATACTGAGGGTTCCCAGGCTTTTTGATCTAAGCAACATGGAAGAGTTACATACATACTTGGAATCAGAATAAATCACTGCTTCAAATATTTATATAACTCAATGTTGCAAAACAAAATGCTCAAACCAAGTAGCCCTGGCACATATAATTAATTCAGAAATTATATTATAGTCAATGTATAATATAATTTCTGAATTAAGAATGCTCAATCTATTAGTTGTCTTTATTAAAAAATAAAAATACAGCAATACTTTTCTGTATATAGAAAAAAAAATTGGGATATACAAAGAATTATACAATTATAAAATGTATAAGAAGCAAAGAAATTATTCCTTCATGTTTTTGATCCTGGTGAAATTTTATTTGAACAATAGTGTTGTAATATTATTTATTGGATACTATTGTAAAGTTGATTCATTTATTTTAATATGTATTTAAAAAGATAAAACAAGGATGTAATGAAAGAATCAAAAGGAGGAGAATAAAATTTTCTAAAACTTTTTTTGCAAGTATAATTATAATTTCAAATGTCATGTTAATTTTTAGGGCATTATTTGGATATGATGGTTTGTCAAACGATCTCAAGCATGTAAGCAATGGTGATGGTGGCCTCACAGAGCTTATTGATGACTTTAATAGCGGCAAAATACAATATGCTTTTCTAAAAGTGGACGTGCCTCAAGGAAGTATATCAAAATATGTGCTTATCAACTGGCAGGCAAGTATTGATAACACATCCAAATGTTTATTGTAATCAGTGTATACAAGATGTTTAGATAAGCCATGACTAGTTAATAATGTCTTAGATCGTGCTCAGTACTGGATATTTATTCATGTAAATCGAGGACGATTTTAATTTAAGTGTTTTATAAACCAATGACCATAAAAACAGCTAAACTAGAAATGTTTAAAAATGTTGATTGTTTTGGAAGGACATTTTTTCTTAAATTTTGAAGAGTAAATATTTAAATGAAATTATTTTTTATAGATTTTAACTCACATACAATTGGATTTATATTTAACAATATAAACTTTAAATTTAACCCAACTTTTTAAAAGCTTTGAAACAATTGTGTTCAGGGGAAGACGAGGTGTTGTGAGAAAGTCAGTTAATTAGTCAGGTCTGACTAATAATCGCGAGTTAGATCGTTAACAAATAATTCTATTCAAGTATTGTATTAATATTCAAAATCTAGTTTAAAATGAGTATCTTTCTCAAAATTCGCTACATAAATGTAAACTGATAGATATGGTTAATATATATATGAAACAATTTCGATGCTAGAGAAAATATGACTTAATATATTAAACAATTTCTCTAGTAGAATACTACATATAAATTAAATAAGTATTTAAAAGGTTTAGTATCTTATATCTCAACCTCATATGATATCATTAAAACAAGTAATTGAGCTGTACATGCGTCATATTAATGGCCAATGCAAACATTGCAATCATGAATCATTATTTGGGATCAGTTTCTAGAAATAGTACTTATAATAACTAACACTTAGATTTCAAGGCTTAACAATGAGAAAGGGGTATTGCATTCCTTGCTTATTATTCATAAATTATTAGTTTAGATATAGATTTTACAGTATTATGTACTGCATTAATATATAAAAAAAATTCAAATTGGAAATAGAATTTATATAATTATAATTTTGTATAATTATAATTTAAATGTCATGTATTTTTACGCCAATAATATGTTGGCTGTACCCAAAAACTGACATAGATATACATACATTTTTTAAATCGATGAATAAAATCGATGTTTTCTCATAAACATTATATATATTTGTAAACCTATATCTAAAATTAACATCAAAATCTCACATCTAATAGGGCGAAGGTGCCCCAACAGTAAGAAAAGGCACGTGTGCGAACCATATCAAACACGTTTCTCAACTCTTCACTGGTTTCCACGTGACCATTCACGCTCGAACAGAAGATGATCTAGATGAAAAGATCATTCTGGATAAACTATCTAAAGCCGGTTCAGCTTATAACTTCAAGTCTCGAACTGAAGAGTTGCCTCCAAGCGGTCCCGTCGGCACCACCTACAAGAAGGTTAATCCAGGTATGTTTAATATTAAATAAATAATAAAATAATGGCTATTGTTGAATCTCTTGGTGTATTTAATCGGGAAGATATGTCTTATGGTTAATATAAATAATAATAATAATAAACATTATTCACCAAAAATATTTTTAGAGTGTAATTATGTGCCTGACTCCCAAAGTAATGAAACTGCTTCAGGAGCCGCTTCCTGTTTAGTTGAATGTAAAGTTAAAAACATAAACATCTATCGTTAAAAAAATGTAGGTAAAACTTAACAACAAAAGTTAAAACACTTTCTCATTTATTATTGTTTATACCGACTATATAGAACTAAATAAATAGATTTTCATACCAATAAAACAGTCTAGAAATCATGCCTAAAATTAAGTAGTATTGTTTACCATTCCGGTAACAATGTACCACACAGCTTCATTGTGTGTTAATCGAAATAAACACTATACTGACATTCTCGTTCATGTGCATTCGTATTTCGTATTCGTAACGCGCTGACGTTATGACAAATATTTTGACCTCATACGAAATTGTACTATCCAAGAGAGTCGTGGAAGAAATTAAATTACGAAAGAGAAATTTACGTCGAGGTTCGGTTCATATTTAGTTTATTTGATGCAATAGTTGATATTTATAATTGGCGTATCGTGTTAGCGAAAGTGATACGAATTGATTGATTAAATTCATACAATAGAATTCATACAATATTTGTTTTGTAAGAAATGTTTATATCCTGAAGTATAATTAACCATTATAATCAAGTTAAATGTTATAGGACCAAAATATTATATATGTATTTGTGTGTAATCATGTTTAATATAATTTTTATTTATCAGATAACTATTGGTTTAATGTATTTGTGGTTATGTTATATATATTCTGCGTTATTTAATTACAATAATAATAGTCATTATTAATTCCTATATTATTTTTAAGTTCAAGAAATCAATTCGAAAGAAAGGGACCAATTTTGGCTGAAAGAGGAATTAGAAGAAAAGAAAAGAGTTGAAGCGGAAAAGACAAGAAGGGAAGAAGTATGTTTATAAATGTTTTTTTTGTATATTTGCTTACAGTCTATTAACTTACTGAAAAAATAATTGACTTACTTTGCACTTATTTCAATATTATTTTTATGTAAATAATTGTGTTGCGATTTATTGTAATAATGGATATATACATTTCAGGAGAAGAAAAAGGGTGAAGAAGAAGTAAGAAGAAGAGATGAGTTGGAAGCAGCCAAGAGAGCGACCGCGGAACAACAAAAGTAATTTTATTTTTATATACTTACTTGATATGATAGATTTATTCGAACTGGATTCTTAATAGATCATAACTGTCATTACATTAGTTCTCAAAATATAGTAACTAAAATCAAAACTAACACAGAACGTTGTGCTCACAACTAAACGGATTAAAGTAAAACCTCCCGTATGTTCCAGGGCTCCTCTCCCGGGCGCGGAGGGCGTGCGTCGTCAGCGCTCTCAGGAGGCGCGCGCTCTCATCGGGGCCTCCACTGCTGCCGCCAGAGCAGTGTTCCAGGGACACCTGGCACAGGGACAACGAGCGCAAAGGTGAGCACTTCTTCATCACTTGACTCCTCCCTCCTCCTCCCTGATTTGATTGCGGTAGGCATTCTTGATAACCACTACAGGTTAATTGGATTTATTTGTATTATTACTAACTACAATTACTTCTAAATAAAAAATGTACCTTTAATAAATCTAGTACATTACATGTTACAACTAGTAAACAAAATTATCGCAATATATTTCAGATCGATTTCCATACCAGAAAAACCAGTACGCAGTTCAGTAATCGCACAGAGGATAAACACGTTCTCACAGAACACATCACAAGCGTCCTCCCCTAGTCCTAAATCCCCCCCACCGGCATCCCCCCCACCGGCATCCACCACACCCCTTCTCAACACTCCAGAGAAAGACACCCTCACCGAAGAAGCACAAGAACAACCGAAAACAAGTCCACTCAAAAACATAGATAAAATAAAAATGAGCCTAGAAAGTCCATCCCAAATCCAATATGAGCCAATAATAGACCCAACGGATCTGAGTCCCAGCACGGATAACGAGCCGGGTTCGTTCAGTTCAATCAACTACTCAGAATACAAGCAAAGCGAGCCGATGATCAAACAGAATATTCTAGAGAATGATATATTCGACGCGTACGCCAGCTCCAATGAGAACGACGATGATGATAGCGATAACAAGTTCAGTACGATCAAGCGGTCACCATACACTAAGAACGAACGAGAACTGAGCAGACAGAACACTGTCATTGAGAACGTTAATTATAAGGAGAATGGAACTACTACGCTTGAAGGTTAGTTAACATCAAGAATAATATAAATGATTTGTGGGCACTATCAAAATTTGTGATTGGCTGTCTATGACGCCATCCACCAATCATTAAGGTCTTATCAATCAAGGAGTGGTTTATTTAGTAATCAGCCTTCAAGAAGTTTAGTTCTAATTTAAATATATAAAATCCTTTCTTAAATTGATGCATCCTGGGTTCCTTCTGATGTAACCCTCTAAGTTGCAATAAAACAATATAGTTGGTATGGTGACATTAACATTTGTTAAAGAAACTTTCGTTAGCATCTTTTCCATTAGTATTTTCTATATTGTATGTAATTTTCTTATAACAGGAAAATTCTTCCTCTCTTCTACAGATATATCTCCCGAAGGTTTGGAAGAAGAGAGCACGATATACGAGGACCTCGATGACGACCCTGGCCTCTCCGCACGAGCGCTGTATGACTATCAAGCGGGTGAGGATTCATTATAATAATGTTGCATTAAGAGTCAAGACATCGGATCCTTTGTTTCTCGTCAGTATAGAAATTCTAGATGAAATCTTATTTGGACAAATATTATAAAACAGGCACAATTCTGGCATTTAAATGCATTCTGTAGCTTAGTAATCCAGCCATGGCACAAAGGCACTCAGACTGACCACTAAGGTATTCAATCTTAAGTTGCAACTATAGTCAATTTAAAAAAAAATTTAGTACTCATTTCAACCATTTTCTGTTACCATTTACCATTTTCTGTTTATCAAAAAGCATGAAAAAATTCATTTAACGAAAATTTTTCTTTCGTATAAGATATAAAATCGTTTCCAGCTGATGAGTCTGAGATCACGTTCGACCCTGGTGACGTCATCACGCACATCGAGCAGGTGGACGCGGGCTGGTGGCAGGGCTTGGGCCCGGGCGGGGGCTTCGGACTCTTTCCCGCTAACTACGTGGAGCTCCTACCGCCACCGCGCTAACGGGTAGACACGGTAGGGCTCCCTTGACTTTAAGATCATAACGAATGTGAAACGAAACGATAATGAAAATTAGTTTATCATCGTCATTGCTCAAGCTTATTTTTCATAAGCGATGCCCTGTATTTTGTATGTAATTCATTTTCACCAATGATGTTCTGAACCATTAATGCAATGGGGCGAAACTATCGCTAGAGCAAGCACAAATTCAGATTGCTTACAAGTCAATTTTGAAAAAGGGGATTTCATATTATACTACATTACACTAATGAAAAAAAAAAGTACTAGTAATATTATTGAAATTTCCATAAAACACTGTATTTAGTTTTGAATATTCTAACTAAATCGATTTTCTTAAGATTATTCTCAAGTCTGAAAACAGTAAAACTTTAAAAAAAATACAATTTAATTTTAAAATTAATTGTTATTTTTCATTTCGAAGGTCATTTTAAATTCGTGCCTACTTTTGGACCAAAACAACACTGCTATTGGACCACAGAAAATTTAATTTCTGATATATATCAAATGAATGGGATATACATATATTGTGTTACTGCATCAAAACAGCCTTTAACAATTTACTAAAATAAACTTACAATCAATCTGTAATTACATTTTAAAATTACAGTGTCTAGCTTATATAATTTTTATATGTGTATTGTCACATTTAATATTCCAGTCAGGAAAATTTGCCTATTAAAAATTGCTTTTTATTAGCATTTAGCGGAAACTTAACTTGATTATACGTTTAAGACGACAGCTCAGCAGCCACATAAGATTTGTGACAATTACAACAATATTGTAAATAGTTTATTTGCTAAAAAGAACAATTTTCCTTAAAAAGCCTAATTTTACAACTATCGCTAAGTAATCACACCCAACCACAATTATATAAACAACAAAAAGCAATAATAACTGAATTAATATATATTTTATTATTCTTTAAAAATTGTTGAACTGAATGCCTTGCATTTATTTACTGACTGAAGATTTTTTTAATATCTGAAAATAGTCTTCAGATATAATGTTTATTATTAAATCTAGTTGTGAATATTTTATGAAATTTCGTTAAGGATTTACTATTAATTTGCTTTTAGATCTCTTTAATGTAGTAATTGCTTTAAAATTGTCTTAAATCGTAACATTCTAAATGTAAATCAAATTGTACTAGATATTTGGAGTTTTGTAATAGACTGAACTAAAATTAAATCTATAATATTTAATAATACTTTCTTTCTCTTTTATATTCAACAAAAGTATTCAAACTCACATTACATAGAATTGTCTTTATTTAAAAATAATAGAAATCTAGAGATTAAATATTAAATTTCGACTTTGAATCTATATAGTGTGAATGAACTTTAAAATCCTTTAGAAAAATAACATCCTTTGGAAACTTAATACTCTCGAAATTGTGTCTTAGTGGTGCCAAAATCATTTATACCCAGTTTTGTACCATTTTGTATGAAAATTTTATGTAATATCTAAAGATTAAACTGTTTATTGTATTTATGAAAATAATTATGTTCAATATCTAGTTACTGTATAGTTTAATATTATGATTATTATTGGAAGACATAGCCCTACTTATTATAGTAGAATAGCGTGTAGGTTTTCGTATTGTTTAGTCACAATATTTATTTAAAAACGGTCTGTATTTTACTGTAAACATTTTTATCTTATATATATAACATTTACATAGATTCCGTTTATGGCGTGAATAATTTGACGAATCGATATGAAATCAAAATATATTTTTATAATTTGGATTGACCTATTTTTATTTAATTAATAACTTGTTTTTCTATTAACAATTTATTTACGCCATGTGCATAATGTAATAAATAAGTTTATTTGTTATAGAATTCATATTTCATTAAAAAATATATACATAGTCACAGGTCACAAAATATATATTTTTAAGCACCAATATTTTTATATAATCGTTAAAAATTGTACAGCATTTTTGTTTACAGTTAGTCATAGCTTGTTAAGTTGAAATGTTTAGTGCAATTATGAATTTTACTTAGGGGATGTATTACATAATATTTTTCATTTTAAAATAAAGTGAATGAATATTAACTAGCTTATTAAATATAGCTTTAAATAAAAAAATGCATTTTTCTTTTACACTTGCATAATATATATATTTTTTAATAAATGTGTATATGCTACTTATATTCAATAATGTTTTTGACAGTTGCAGAAATCAATGTTTCATTTTGATCTTAAAGTATATCCTAAAACAAGTGATTAATCATTTTTTTCTTCATAGCTCTTATTGAGATGACGTTCACGTGTATATAAAGCAATAATAAGTAGATTTATAGTTGAAATAAACTATATTACTTGAAACGTACAATATGTTTGACTATATTATTTGGTAATAATATTTTTCGGTTTTGAAAATTTATTGAAAATTGTACTCAATCAATATTTTTTTAAATATCTAAATGTATTTTATTTAAAAAAACTATCACCATTGTATAAAGTGTATTGTTCGTGACTTGTATATTATATGAATATTGCATTTCCATGTTGTATGGTGCTCCACTGTATTGTAACATAGCTGTATCCTATTTTCGAATAAACAGGGCTAGACAGATATACCATTTTATTTATTGCCTGTATATATTTAAGATTTTTTTAAACCATTTATTTAAATTAACTTTTCAAAGTTAAATTTACTAGTTTTGGATGACCCGATCTTTTAATTTTATAAACAAACTAGCTGTTGTCTGCGACTTCGTCCACGTGATTATGAACATATGTATTAATATTAAGAAACTTCTTTTAGGACATCAATTAAAAAATATGGTTATTATTATAATTCTATATTTATTTTATCTATTGTTTTCAGGTTTCAGTATATAAGGTTAATTGTAAATAGTCGGCCACCTCTTGGAGGCAGCCTCTCTACATCAATACCAACAACATTTGTTCTACTACTTTATACAAAAAGAAACGAAACAATCTATCAATGAAAGTTTTATTAGTACATATATTGTTTTTTGCCATCAAAATGTTAGTAAAGTATAAGTAATGTTTGAGGTAAAACAACAAAGGACTCTAGTTTAGGAGATTAAAACGAATAATATAATTTAAATATTTAATGAAAATTTCTAATTCATATTTAACAATTATAACTAAAAACTTATCCTGAAGCTTTAAAATGAAAAATAACTTTGTCGTTTTATCTTAGAATATCTGAAAACACTCCGTGTCTTGGTAGCTGTATGTTGTTTACAATATCGGGGACGACCTAAAAAAAAAAACTTGGATTAGAATCATTGACCGGAGGACTTTTATACCATGCAAGAATATTCGCTTAAAGGAATTAAGATAATAGAATTACTCGAAATTAAGAGAGTATTAAACAAATAAACATGTTTCACCTTAATCCGAATCTCTCTCGGGAAGAACTCATGACAGAACTCGTAGAAGTCAAAGTGCGTCTTCACGATGTCGAGGCGCGCCATCTCTTTCTTCAGCTCCTCGATGCCTTCGGAGCGGATAGAGTCGTGGCGTCGCACCTCCTTGGTAAAATTGTATATGCATTGAACTAGCTTCTCAGCGCGGATGCGGGCTTTGTAGTCGTATCTGTGAGATACAAAGAATGGTAAAATCAAAACGAAAAAAAAAAATTAATAAAAAAAAACGCCTCTTTTTAAAACAACTTTTTAATTACTAAATAAATCATCATAAATATTTTTAATGAATTTTGTTATTAATTTATACTATAGTGTTTTTTAAGGTTTTCACGAGTACTACACATTGAAATAAAACTATTTTTACGAATTTAACTCGCGTGTATTGAATTAAATTTTAAATTTACATTTTAAATCTAACCCGACGTTTCGAATGCTTTGCAGCAAATAATTAATAATTCAATACACGCGAGTTAAATCCGTAAAAATAGTTTTATTTCAATTTATACTATATTCTTCTTAATTATCTTGCCAGCAGAAATGTAAATATCTCCATTAAAAGTTATTAAAATATACATAAATAATAAATACATCATCTTAATTATTACTTGTATAAATTTATCTACAATACAATAACTTACTTGGGCTCCAATCTGTTTTCCAAAAACTTATACAATCTTTTAGTAATCCAAGATGCGTTATTAGGTTGGAATCGCTTAGGTGGTTTATACTTCATATCTTCAATAACTTCAGACGGCAGCATCTCGAGTGGTATTACGGATTTTATTTGTTTCACCTTTGGTTTCTGTATCTTTATAGTACGTCGAACTGGTTTTTGAGGAACTTTGAAAAGATTGAAAGCATCTCTTTTCGGATTTTTTAGGGAATTTCTAAGTTCTTCTTGCTGTAAAAAAGTTTTTCGGATAAAATATTAGATTAGTCGAATCCATTTGGGCATGGTAAAAAACTATTTTTTTTATAATTTTAAGTATGTATCTATTTCTAAAAATAAATAAGGAAGATTCTACATCTCCTCGGTAAAAAGTCGATTTTAGATTTGCTCAAGTTTCCCACACCTGCTATATACACATACATATGTATGTATTGTATGGAACAAAACCAAACCACGCACACACAACCAAAGTCAAGTGATTTGGACGCTTTAGTGAATTAACCGTTAAACGAGTGACCTTAAATGGAATTTACACTACTTTGATTTAATTAGGCTTTAACTTACCATTTTGCGCCTCTTTTCAGCATTATCCTGTTTGACCTTATGTAAGTATGTTTCTAATGACGTCAGTCTGGTCTGTTTTGAAACTTCATGATCTGATACTTCCGCCATTATTTCGTCATCTGGTTCAGTTTCGTTTCTTGTCTCAAATTGGTCAGTCTCATTTTCGGATTGTTCCATCGCATCCTTTTCTTCAAATTGCTCTGTCTCCTCTCTATCCTCAATTTCGGATTGTTCCATCTCATCCCTGTCTCCAAATTGCTCTGTATCATCTCTATCTTCATTTTCGAATTGTTCCATCTCATCCCTGTCTCCAAATTGCTCTGTATCATCTCTATCTTCATCTTCAGATTGTTCTATTTCCTCTCTTTCTTCAGTTTGTTCCATTTCCCGTCCTTCTTTACTTTGAGATCGTTCAATTTCTTCTTGTTCTTCAGATTGTTCCATTTCTTCTTGTTCTTCAGATTGTTCCATTTCTTCTGTTTCTTCATTTTCAGATCGTTCAATTTCCTCTCGTTCTTCAGATTGTTCCATTTCCTGTCTTTCTTCATATTGTTCATTTTCTTCTCCTTCTTCAGACTCCTCCACTTCCTGTCTTTCTTCAAATACCTCCATTTCTTTACTTTCTTCAGATTCTTCCAAATCCTCTGGTTCTTCTAATTCTTCCATTTCCTCTCTTTCTTCTGATTCTTCTACTTTTTCTCTTTCTTCTGATTCTTCCCCTTCCTCTTCTTCGGATTGTTCAGTATCCTCTTTCTCATCTAATTGTTCCGTTTCAGCTCTTATTTCGGATAGTTCCATCTCATTTTTTTTCGATTGATTCGCCTCATTTCTTCCTTCTAAGTGTTCGGATTTATCTTTATCTTTTAATTGTTTTATTTTATCTCTTTCTTCAAGTCGTTCCGATACATCTCTTCCATTATTTTTTTGATATTCTTCAACTTGTATAGCTTCAATTCTATCGTCTACTTGCATCATTTTAGTATTTTCTTCGACTTCCACAAGTTCCGTCTCCTGATAAGAGTCTAGTTCATTTTCAACTTGGTCATATTCGGTGGAATTCGCTTGGGGAATTTTGGTATTGTCTACTACTGCAGTAAAATTTGCTTGAAGTTTCGCTGTTTTTTCCATGACTAACGCTCGTAATGATTTTCTAGGAGTAAAATCTTTTCCGAAAGTTTGACGTAAAGTTTTACGAGTTGTTCTATGGGAGTCCCATCCGGAACCTTCAGCACTAGAATTGCCAGTTGCATCAGAAAACCCTGTACTTCGAAAATCTGTAACTGTGTCTATTTTATTTTGGAAGATTATACTTTTCGTTTTTCTTATACTTGTATTTCTTGCTTGGACTGTAAATGAATCTATGTGTTTTGTTTTATCATGCAGAATGACTTCAGGAGATTTGCTCTTTTTTCTGTGTCTTCCTGTTGTATCGTGACTTACATTAGGTAATGTGACTTGGTTTTTCTCCTCTATATTTTCTCGTTGATCATCTAATATGATTTCCTGGTCACTTTTATCAATGTTATTATCAATAATTATTTCTTGTTCTTCATTATCAGCTTCTTCCTCAGATACATTCTCGGTTGGGCTTTCACTTTCTCGGTGTTCATCTTCATGAATTTCTTCTTCAATTTCACTATCATTATTTTCTTCTAATTGTGTTGACTCATCTAATTCTTCCTCAACACCTAAATGTTGTTCATAATTATTGTCACTCTCATTTTGTGCATTCTCATTTTCAATTTCCTGATTATCTTCATTTAAGTTTTGGCTTGATTTACCTAAGATCTCATTTTTTTCGATGTATTTATTGACACTTTGCTCTTGAGAAGATTTTTCTTTTTTGTTATCATTATATTTTTCTTCAGAATTCGTTATTGATTTGCTTTTATTTTTATCAATGCTTTCATTTAGTTTCTCTACATTGGTACTATAATTATTGAGGCCAATTACTTTTCCAATTTTCTGGCTATTATTTTGTATGTTAGAATAATTTGAAGCATTATTTATTTCAATATTGTTTTGATTATTTTCTAAAAGTTCCTCTGGGTTTTTATAAATTTCATTAGTAGATATTCCTTGTTCAAGAGATTTGTTTTTACTTATTCTTGTACTGGACTCCTTAACTAAATATTTTTTGTCCACAGTAACATCCACATTGAGATTACTGGAAGTTTTATCTTTATGACTTTTATTATCATTTCTTAATGAAGTAACTATTTCTGGTACAACTTCATTATCACCATCATCATTTTCATACTCTAATGTAAAATCTTCATCAGGATCTGCATGTTCCATTAACACACTTTGTTTTTCTTGAACTCTATCACTATTCCTTTGACTTGCGTTTTTAATAGTGTTACCAGTATTTAAATCATTACTGCTTTGGTTACTTTTTGTTTGGTCTTTAGATTTATTTAAATTTTTGGAAGTATTTAATGCAGTTATCGAGTTTTCTTTTAATGATCTACCCATACTTCTTGTAACTCTACTGTTATTTGTAGTAGTATTTTTAGGTGTGGTCATATGGATATCATTACTTTTATCATCTTCGTGATGAATTTTTGATGTATTTTTGGATTTGTTTTTAGAACTAACAGACTTATTAACCTGTTTGATTTTGTTTAGAGTATTATTACTCTTTGTACTTATTTCACAGTCATTAGTTTCCAGTAGGTTGCTCAATTTTATCCTTTTTACTGGAGAAGTAGCTTCATCAATATGATTTTCAACCATTGTTGAGGATGGAAGAAGCCTCCATTCTTCCATCTCTAAATCTATGCTTGATGTTGGTGAATGTCGGGACATAGAACTGGTTCGACGTTTTTGCTCAATTCTTTTTTGAAAAGCAAACACTTTGGGTTGTATTTCCGAAATTTCATCCTCACTTTCTGATACAATGAAATCTGCAAACATATTTTTGCGTTTTGCACCCGGCCGACCGCCAAATAAGTTACGAACTTGACCTTTCACCCCTGCAGTGGGTATTTCTTTACTTTTATTGGCAGTCTTATTTGCCGATATATTGAGTAAGGCAGCAGGGAACACTGGTTTTGCCCTCGGTTTAGAAGGTTGACTGAAGAGTGTTTTACGTCCTATATTAAGTTCTTTGTCCTGATCCACATAGCTTTTATTAAGTTTTTGAAGTGTTTCCCTATTATTTTTTATTTGTCCAAATTGTATTTGGGGTTGGTTATCTTTCTGGGTAAATAGCTTTTTTTGAGGTATAACTATGCTGTTAATTGATTCACCATCACTACTTTCTGGCAAGTCCAAAGCATAATTTTTATTTTCTTGGCTGTAAATAAAAAAAATACATAAAATTTACAACTTATAGAGGGTTATTTGGGTTATTTAATTGGCCACCTCTTGCGGGCAGCCTCTGTACATCAATCCTAACAACATTTGTTTTACAACTTTTTACAAATCTTGATAAATGACACAAAAAAACGAAAAAGATTTTTTTTGCTCCCTATGTTACGTATTACTGTGTATTTTGTAAACAGTCCCTAAAAAGTCAACACCCGGACACTATACCTATGCTCAAGTAAACATGTATTGTATGGGAATTTTTTTTTTAAACTTTATTTTAAAAAGTGGTAGAACAAAAGTTGTTGAGATTGATGTAGAGAGGCTGCCTGCAAGAGGTGAACATTAATTACAAATAACCCTGTATATAGCAGGCAAGTACATAATATTTTGTAAGCCATTGCTTCTATAATTCCAGCCTTTTGTTTGGACAAAAAATTTGACAGTATTCAAGGTGAGTATTGTACCTCAAAACTTCAACATCAAATTCTTCGGCAACATTATTGATTTCAACATTTTCTTTTCTCTCTAATAGTTCCAGCACATCTCTTGAGTTATCATCAATTTTTTTCCACCAACTTCCACCTAAAATTATTTATTTTAGGAATCAGGAGGGTCATGGTCTTTGTGAAGGATAGTTGGTACAGATTATATTAGTTAAAAAAGAATACAAAGCTTGCATAAACCATTCAAATAATACCTAATTATATCTGAATCCCAATGTTAATTTTTTTGTGAAGTATGTCATAAAAAAATCAGAACAATTATCCTGCACATGCCAAAATATGAAGCCACTCAAGTTTTTAAATTGTTATTAATGCTGTATTACTCTTAAAGAGATAATAAGTTAGAAATACACACATATTAATAAGAAATTTAATTTGTGGCATAAGATTGTTTTATTGAAATTACGGTTTATTCCTGTCAGTTCATCAATATTTCTTAGATAAGTATAATGTCACAACCATAAGTATCACACTTTGCTTTCTCTTGTTACTTCAAATGGGTTATCAATAACACCTCACCGCATTTGAGGTATGACATTGTACTGGCTCGGTATAAATAATGAGTAGCTTACCATTATAAACTCATTATGAATCTATGTCCTACTTAGCACAAATGTTAATTTACTTTTACTACTTTATTTACTAGTTACCAGATATAAGTTTTAAAGTTAAGATGTTATTTATAAAATTTTGTGTGAATATAAGTACTTACGTCTTGGCATATCAATGTCTGTATCGTCATTAAGAATAGATTGACGACTTGGTAAAGGAGACACTTTGTATGAATCTATTATTGTGCTGAGTCGTAAGTTTGTTCTAGCTGGTGACCCAACACTGCCAGTTCTTCGTAACTGTTTCCGGGGAGTTGATATCACTCCTTGGGACCGAGCTGGTGATGGTATTCTTGACTTTGGCATATTGTTTACTGCAATAAGGAAATATAAATTAGTTCAACCCAATATTTGCTTCATGGCATACACACTTATATACCACACTCTATATGTATGACAAAAAAATATTAAAACTTTTTGAGATCATAATTATACAACTAGTTATAACATATATTAGTAACTCTTTTAATTAACCCAATTCCTTGTTTCGT
This sequence comes from Napeogenes inachia, assembly GCA_959347355.1. Lineage (NCBI taxonomy): Eukaryota > Metazoa > Arthropoda > Insecta > Lepidoptera > Nymphalidae > Napeogenes > Napeogenes inachia. The sequence goes on from OY365791.1 coordinate 26,189,627, forward strand.
CCTTGTTTTTACAAACATAACAAATTAATATTTGTATTTATTTCTTGTATGCTATTTCTAATTATTTAAACTATACAAGGGATGAGTAGCGACTAGTAATTAATGTTAGATTAATAATTAGCAATATAGGAAGAACTTGTCAAAAATGTTAACAATACCTTTAAATCAGGAATTATCAATTTCAAAATGTATTTGAACATTAAATAATCATACTCTTAAATTAAACATATTATATAAGATATAATTATAGGACTAAACAATTAAAAAACAAAATATATTGAAAGTTCCAAGTTTCAACAGTCCACTGACATAAAGAACCGTTTCAAAATCAAATCATTACATTGTATTATCTATGGTCCAAACATCTAGGGCGGTTCGTTTTACGTAAACGCTATTCAAAATGTATAGTATATTACACACCTAAGGAGGAAAAATAAGAAATGTCTCAAATCATATGTAATTGTCGACTTATTATTCTTCTCGAGGTGTGTATGCTATTTTTCTGTCCGACGGAGGCGGAAAGCGGGAACTTCGTTTTGTGCAGCGAAACAAAAGTTGTCACTTTCCGCCCGGCGGGCAGAAAAGTTATTATCGGATAAAAAAAACGACATATATAAGAAAAATATGTGAAAATATCAAAAAGAAAAATAAACGGGTTATTCATGACCAGACTACAGCGAGGCAGAGCTTTATTTTGGAGTGAAAGAAGCAGCCAAAGTAAGAATTAATCGATAAAGAAAACATAGTAAGCGTAACGTACGTGTTACAGGAAGAGTATGATATTGATGAGGAAGACAGTTTTTGTGAATTTACTACACAAAGAAAGTTAATAATACAATGGACAAAGTATGAAAATACTATATAAAATGAATAAAGTATAATAATACTGAAAACCTTCGCTCAAAAAGCAAATAAACCAAAAACATGATTAGTAACGCTGACTGGTACTTGAATCCATGACATAATTGGTCAACTGCATAAAGGAAATATTTAAAATATATATTTTTTTAATTAGATTTGTTGCGAAAATAAACAAGGGCCCTTATTCGCTATGAGCAAATAGTCGCGTTGACACCTCAATGACATAACAATGATATTTAATGTCATTTATTAAAAGTATTTATGTCAATTTATATACATCACCACGCGCTCTAAACTTATACGCGCCACGATATGGAATTGAAAAATTGTATTTTGTACGCCACACGGTGAATTAACGCACCTCTAAACGCACATCTATATACGTTTTTTATTTCACATTATAGGCATGTCAATGAATCTAACATGGCTTTTTATTGGAACGTACCGGTTTTAAAAAGATTTGTTTTATTTGTTTTTAATGTTTTGTTTTTAGTAGATTTATTTTAAGTAAAGTTACCTTAAATTTTAAATTTAAGCTACCGGAAATCTTATTTTATAATATTATTAGATTTTTTAGGTTTGAATGTATATTTAATATTTATTTTATTTAGTGTAAAGAATTTTGCACCACAAAGTCGGTTTGTAAGAAAACAGGAAGACCATTTACACGACTTTTACGATAATTTAAAATAAATTTTAAATAACAAGTTTTGAGTGTTTTGTGTTGTTTATTGTATTTCAATTTTTAATTTATAGTTAGGTAATAAATAAACTCTTATTTGAAAGGCATTTTATATGATCGTTTTAATATACTACATGACGATAAAGTTACAAAAGAACCATCATACATGTTTTGGTAATGCTTGTATTTATTAAATTAAAAATAATTGTAACAAATGTAAATTATAATTATAACTAGCTGTTGCCCGCGGCTCCGCCCGCGTGTAGGTCGCTTTTCGTGTAATCTTTGGAACTTTTAAAGAGGAACAATTTCATAGAACATCATTTTTGCGTAACTTTCACCGTTTCCGCAGCGCACGCAGTTTTTGTTTATTTTTTTACACCTTGCGTTAGAATATTCAAGTTTTAGTAATCATCCCTAATTTTTTTGAAAATGAAATATAGCCTATGTCACTCGGGAATAGTGTAGCTTGCCAACGGTGAAAGAATTTTTGAAATCGGTCCAGTAGTTTCGGAGCCTATTCATTTCAAACAAACAAAAAAATAATCAAACCTTTCCTCTTTATAATATTAGTATAGAAGTATAGATAAAGAATATAAGTTATTTTTTAACTTTATAATACTTTTTTAAATTAAATACCGAATAAATTTATTTTTATAGAAACGTGCTGACACTTACCATGTTTTTTGTAAACGCGCGAGTTCACAACATGTTATTTTGACATTTCAAAAACAAGCTCACAACGCACGACAACATGTTTTTAGATTTGACAATGGCATAGAGAATACGATCCCATGAAGATTTCGCGGGAACGCGGTACGTAACGCAACTATTTGCTCATAGCGAATAAGGGCCCTGTTGACTTTTCAAGTTATAAGATATTATCAGGAAGCTACTTCCAGTGGCATTCATAGAATTATGTATCTCTATCATTACCTGAACTGTGTTCACAGATAAGTAAAATATACATTTTATACAGTATCTTTAAATATTTCTTGGCCCGTGAATATAGATTTAGGTTTCAAAAACAAATTAATAAATTACGGAATTTATTTTTTATTATTTTATTAAGTATTTACGGATATTAGGGGTTCTAATTCTGATGACAAACTATTGGACAAATTTCCAAAAATATTAATTATTCATAGGTAATAATATCAGTAGAGTTTGCAGAGCTTTACATAATTTGAAATTCTAGATCTGACTATAACTAATAAGCTACTTACGTTACTGGTTAAATTAAGTACTTATTACAACTATAGAATTACTAAGTTATTAACTGGATCAGTAAGGAATTAAAGAGGTATACTTCTTCTTCTTCACATTATTCTAAGAATGTAATTGGAGATAAATAGAGATAATAGATAAAAGATATAGAATGTAATTTGGAAAATGTAATTGGAGATATAGCAAAATCTCATAATTTGTGATAGCGTGGTAAAAATAAACAAGATAATATAAATAAAAAAAATAGGTTCAAGGTATAATATAACCACCACTGGTTAATGTTCTTATATTTATTGAAAGAGATATGACCGGCAACGAGATATATTACAATGAGTTTGATTTGTATTATTATTTTTATTTTATTTCATTATTATTATTCCGAAGGAGTATTCTGTTTCTACTTTCCATGATAGTGACTACACTACTACACTATGTAGTAGTGTAATATAGTGATAGTAATAAGTTGTCTTTTATTTTCGATTAACGTTGAAAAGTTGAAATGTTTCCATACAGTCAATAAATCGGAGCCAACTGCTTCGATTTACAACTAAATGCATCAGGGACTTGACCGCAATAGTGTGGTCTAACTTTAATTACATATAAAATAAATGATTGAAATGTTTGATTTAACTTTGAAACTGAGATTGCAGGTTCGAATTCCCAACCGTATCGGTTTATTTTTTACACTATATTTTAATTTTAAATTAAATAGTCGTAACATAGTTCTACATGTCTAAGGATAATTTTAAATAATTAATTTCGATTATGGCATCTTTTGAATGTTAATATACAGGGTTATTTGTAATTAGTTGGCCACCTTTTACAAGCAGCCTCTCTACATTCCCAATAACAATTGTTCTACGACTTTTTATAACTCAAATAAATTGTAACCAAATTTTATTAAAATTGTTTAAACAGCACTGAATAGCTGTACCCTCCTCCGACATCTTCTGTGTAATTAGCATTAATCTGTAAAAAATGTAAATAATGTTGATTAAATTTCATATAACCTAAATATGTAAAACCACATTCGAAAAAATAGATATGAATATGTAAAACCTACATGTGGCAGCTATTTTCTACAAACCGATATAGAGTACAAATAAGATATAAAAGTTAGGAACTCAGTCTATAACACGAAATACTAAACCAATGAAAATCAACAAATTAGACAATACAAAAACAGCTACCACAAGCTAAATATCAACCACACGAATACTCCTCATGACTCAACACATAAACCAAATAAATCTTGCATACTGAAGAAATTACTCTTCTAACACTGACTTCGTCCACCCATGCGGGGGAAAGTAGGTGAACCTTAAAAAAAAACAAAAATCATAACACTAATTCTAAGGTCGTCGGGTAATAAGAAGGTTTTTCACAAACACATATGTAAAATTCAGTGAACCTAACAAATAAACTCAGGATCTCCCGAGGCAATTATATAATTGCGCTACAACCTACAATCTATGTTTTGTCACAGACAAAACAACTTATAGAAGTTAGGATTTCTATAGCCTATATGTTATTTTGGTACATAACCTATAATATTCTAAAGTTTCATTAAAATTCGTTCAGTCGTTCTGGACTGATTGAGTAAAAAACATCCATCCATCCATCCAAACTGTGATACAACATTATGTACGTACAAACCTAACTTTACCAGGAAAACTTCAAATAGCCCCACCTGTTTCTAAGGTGTCTGGTTTCACTTTATCAATATTTTAACTGCAAATTAAAATAACATTCCAAGTTAGCTTGAAGTTTCAGTTCACTTAATTTTGCGTTGAATAATTGCATTTAATTACATAGTTGCTCGAAATCGCAAGTTCCTTGAAAGTTATAAATAAAACTATAAAATATCAGAATATGCTCGTTCTTCCTGGCTACTGAATAAGATATTTTTTTCTATATACATATATCTATCTTGTCTTTATCTAAAAAAAACATTAACATTTAAAATGATAAAGAGCGCATAATATTCTTATAAACGAGAAAGGGACACCTTTTCTCTAGATTCTCTTCCTGTCATGAGATGTTAAGTTTTGAAGTTATTAGTTAAAGTTTAAAAAAAATATATATTAATAATTTATATTAATTATATATGAGAAAACCTTCTGAAAATAAAGCGACAAGTTTCTCCTGGCTCTCTACAAAAAACAGATAAATGGCAGTTGTCAGTAGGGTCCCAGTTTGTTATTCTAACCAACTAAAAAACTTAAGTGAAGTTTGGATTGTCATGTTGATAATGCACCCCATTTGACACCCACTGGGATTACTCCAATACCTTATGCTTATATTTTTCGTCATTTTTGAATAGACACCCAAATAAAAAACTTTTATATCCATAGGTAATACTCGCATAAGTAGAATTTGCAGAGCTTGATTACTAATGTAGGTAGGTAGTACTTATTAGTACTGCAGAATTATGTTTTTAGTACAAAATTAGAAGCGTACTTACTACCATCTTAACGTCGTTAATTAGGTATTAAATTTCTGTATTAAGCCTCTTACTAGATATGTATATAGAATACAGTAAACATTTTCTCAGAGAGCGGTGAAAATATACAAAATACTATGAAAAATATTGTTAAAGATAAAAAGAGTGATGTTGTTCATATTTATATTTGCTGATGGAGTAGAGATTGCTTTGAAAATGATTACGCATTCAGGGTTCGTACAAAAACATGTTTTTTATTAAAAATGGAACATATTGATAGTTAAAATGTCGCACACGTAACTAAATGTGTTTTTCATTTTTACTTCCTTCTTACAATTTCCTAGCATATTAAGACTGGACGTATTGTTGAAAATGTTTCTATAAACACAAAATGTACATTCCGAAAAGAAAATGTTTGAATACTTAAAATTTAACGTGCTCTTGTTGACGTCGCAAATAATGTCCAGTGTTGGTGTAAATAACATAGAATAGGGAATATTCATGTTTTTTTTAACTTTAATTAATTATTTACCACTTTATATCGTAGAAAAAAATATTAATAGGATTGAAAATATTCTAGTTATTTTTTAAGTGAAAATTAAAACATTGAGTAAATTTGAGCCGTTCAAACGCCCTCATATTGCGCGCGATTTACGTGACGTCAAATCATACGTCCAGTGATTGTTTACTATATACTAATAGACTTTTTAGTTATTCATACATATTTTAAGTTTTAATTGCAATACAAATCATGAAAGAAGACAAAAACCATCTTACAAGTATTGTGCAGTTAGCTAGAAGTAAGTTTTGTATTAGCTATTAACCTAGTTTCACAAAGTTCAGTATAACTTTCTATAAAAACCCTATTCTTTTTTTGGTTTTATGAAATTGTTATGGTTTAACACCAGTTGAGAGAATGAGAATGTGCTTAGTCAAAAGGCAAAGATTGACACCGGTTAATGAAACCTGTTTAGAGTTGGTTATCGAAAACAGTAATGTTTCAAAAAATAGTGACCTTCACAAAGAAGTGATATACCAAGTAAGTCCTAGTACTGCTCATACAAATGTCTGTAATATTAATTAACCAGGACTCAGTATTTCTCCTATTAAATGTGATGATCAAAAGGCATAAAATTGCTTTTCGCATATTAAAGATAAATTACCAAGTGACTAAGCTGTGCAAGTTAATATTAAACCGAAGTATAGAAGTTAAGGTGTCGATGTAAATATACCTGCTGAAAAACAATGTAGCGTTGTCACCATTTCCTCATTCAACACACAATATTGGCACTTTACCATTAAAACTATCTGTTCTGAAAAAGAAAATTGTTTACTGAAAACACAACTGATAGTACTTGTATAGCATCTTAAATCTTCTATATCTGCTGATTCTTAACCAAGCTACCTGAGTTAAGTGAAGTGGAAAATGATTCAGAGGAAGAAACATTTTAAAATGTTTAATAAAACTTTTAGGCACGAAAATATAGGTTTAAATTATTAATTTCCTCAGAAACACTAATACCACAGTATGAACTTCGACGGTGATAATTTGAATGGCGTGTCAAATGACGTCACAATTCCTTTCGACCAATGGTAACGCGTTTTGAAAGTTTGAATTTCGCTTTCTTAATTTACACTTTTCACTAATTATTTTAGGGCTTTAAATAATAGGTAAATAAAAAAAATGTTTTTATTGTAATACGATGATAATAAGTATTCGAGAAAAAAAATATTTTAGACCATTTAAATTTTTTTGCATGTTCCCTTTTAATATACATATCTCTAGGTTAAAAAACGCAGAGAGATATTATATCGTTGTCAACGAACTCCCACGTGATCTAGACTATTTTGTTTTACCTTCGTAACGAAAGAGTTTTATGGCTTGTATTTTAATCACCTATTGAGGATATACATAGGATTGAGGATATTCGCTCCTCATATCTAGGAGCAAATAGTTAATTCATTTTGATATTGCTGTAAAGAAGGATATAATGTAAAACCTGAATCGATTTAGTGTATAAATGTATACCTGCGCTAAAAAAACCATGTAAAAAAAAATGAATGTGTACTAGTAACATTTAAGAAAATATTAAAAGTCAATTTCCCGGGAACATTAAGACGAACATGGTGTAATTTAATAATATGTCATAATTTTCACACACTCATTGAATCGATTGATATAGAATGTATATATGAATAGAGATAACTGAATACGACATTTCCATTTTCCACCAGTCATTAATCATGTAAGAGATGTTAAATTCGTTGAACTGGACCGAGTTCTGAATTTTCCTATCCCATAGTGATGGAAGTTTTTCTCCAGCTGACAAATTATTTGTCAATCAATCAGAATCATTTTCACAAAGATATTTTTTAACTTCACCTAGTCTAGCTATATAACATGTTAATCGAACCTATTATACTTTCTCTGGGATAAAACAATATTTGTATCGAAATCTCTTAAATGTTTGTTACTTTTTTCTTTTACCTGCATCCCTTGAAGCATATTTTTTACGTTTACAATATACACAACAGTCTTAATAATTGAGGATAATTGAGTACGGAACCTTTGTGTGCGAGTCCAACTTCAAGCACTTGTCCTGCTCTTTTCCTTTTTATTTTCGAATTTACATGTTTTGTATTACGCTAACACTAAATTAAAAATATATTTCAATAAAATTATTTATGATAAAAATAAATGTATCTATTTTTTTTTGTTTTGCGACCTTTCGCCGCCCCTTTCTGAGTTTGCACCTGGGGCATGATGACACCTCTAGCCTTCTAATTTTCCAAAAAATACTATAGTTGCTAAAACAACGTACGTTTAGTTTCTAAAATATAACTTTGAGCACGTTTCTAATAAAACTTGTATTATTATTGAATGCCTTTGTGTGCGAGTCCAACTTCAAGCACTTGTCCTGCTCTTTTCCTTTTTATTTTCGAATTTACATGTTTTGTATTACGCTAACACTAAATTAAAAATATATTTCAATAAAATTATTTATGATAAAAATAAATGTATCTATTTTTTTTTGTTTTGCGACCTTTCGCCGCCCCTTTCTGAGTTTGCACCTGGGGCATGATGACACCTCTAGCCTTCTAATTTTCCAAAAAATACTATAGTTGCTAAAACAACGTACGTTTAGTTTCTAAAATATAACTTTGAGCACGTTTCTAATAAAACTTGTATTATTATTGAATGCCTTAAAAGGCAATACTTCAAATCAATATTGTATAATATCGTTTCATCTACAAACAGAGCCTTCCCTTCCAAGCTTGCCCTTATTTCAATTCCAATCGTTGCCAGTGGGATTTAAAAGTTAAATAAAACACTTTCCACCCTTTCTATCGTTTGTGTAAATTTTAGTGGTTTTAATTCAATTACAGTATGTATCGTCGTGGAAATCGATTTTCAAGTGTTAATCAGTATTTAACCATTTTGCAGTTTTTAAATTCTCCCATGACGTATTTAAAAATCTGTTTTGTAGATTTGAGTTCTATTTCTAAAAACTTCATGCAGTTTGTTTTAGCACTCTGCTTTTAGTATTGATTAAAACAAATTTTATTCCTAGTCCAAATAGCGCAGTGAATTGAATTGATAGAATAAAGTATATTTTATTATTTTATTTTATTATTTATTGGTAGAATGTAGAATATATACAGTATATATATATAGTGATTTATGTCCTGAAATACGGGTATGTTTTGTCACCTGCTATTTAAACCAAAAAAACAAACTTATCAGTTATGTCTTAATAATTTTTACTTACTGCTTTTGGCTTTAAAAATGTAATCAGATTTTTTAAAAATATATTTCTGTACCTTTGCGGCTGTAATTTTAATTATCTAAGTAGGGTGTAACAATGAAAGTAAAAACGCTGATGATTTGTCTTTAACTAAAGTGTTTGCGACCGGTTGCACTAGATAATTGTATTTGTCTATAATACTTAGAGTTAATATAACAACTAAAAAGTCACTTTTTTGTCCTCGAATAACCTTCCTGAGAAAGATTTTCTAAACCAGCAAGTTCTACTAAATGCTTCTTTAGCTGCGAAATTCTTTAGTATTTATGAGACCGCGTGTCTTTAAAAATTAATTGATATCATATTGTGACAGAAGGTAGTAGAGAGGTATACGATATCCAGAGGGATGCGGCTGCCTCCCCTTACCCCCTAAAAAATGTCAACGCCCGGGCGCCATACCTACGTTCAAAGTTAATGCCAGTTCAGAGGCAACAAATAAATTTTGTATAAGAAAAATAAAATTTTAAAAAGTTATTTTTAAAAAAAGTGTAGAACAAATGTTGTTGGGATTGATGTAGAGAGGATTGATGTAGAGAGGAGCCTGCAAGAATTGGACAATTAATAACAAATAAACCTGTATATTATTATAATAATATAATTATAATAGTCATAGTTAGGACAATTGTAGGTTCCACTTCTATAATTTTATATTATTATAATAATATAATTATAATAGTCATAGTTAGGACAATTGTAGGTTCCACTTCTCAGCAGAACGACTGATAATTGATGATGATGAGACTGATGATTATTATTGATAATGTAATATGAAATGTACTTTTCATTCTTCCAAAAATAGAACCTATTGAAGATAAATAATTTAACGAAATATAGCCTCTTGTTATTTATTGATAATTATTTGATGAGAGAGATAATGAATTAATTTTGTATTTTAATCAATCATAATTGATTAAATTATTATTTAGATGCTTGTTTATAAAACATATGAGAAGATACAAAAGTAATAATGAATGTTATTATTTATCTAGAAAATATTTTCGGTAGAGATGAAGAGGTTCGATTAATCATATTAACCTTAGATACCTGTATACTAAGTTCAAAATATATGAGAACTCTTCAAAATCAATATTAGCCCTACCAATATGAATATGTCTAGTGAAATGTATAATAATTTATGAATTTATTAGGGTATTATAGAGGTTAAGCATATATATAATATTACACTAGGACTATTAGGACTATTAGGTTAAAAACATAATTAGAAAGTTCGGGCAGACTTAGACGTCATTAAATCTCAGATTTTCGCATTTCTGAGCAAAGATTATTAATATATAATTAACACTAATTGCCTTTTGAGACAACAAATAATATTTTATAGAATACCAAGGGCTAATAACCAAGTACATTATTAATTTAAAACATATATTTTTATTAGTTTTTAATAAGCTAAATTTCATGCAGATAATAAATGTCCTAAATTTCCTGGATTTCACAATTCTTAAAAATCAGTATAATTAATAAATTTATCTTTATATTTAATAACTGTTCCCTTACTTGGAAAGTAATTACCAAGTTCTATTTAACTTTTTACTCCTAGTAATTGGCTTAAATTTTCTCATTCTTGTGTTAATAACTGGACAATTACGAAAATTAAAACATTAAAACAGGAATTAGTTTAGACCATTATTTTTATTAGAACTGAAAAGTATTTTAGAATGTACGTTTATTCAAAAACTTATATGCTTGTGTAATTATCGAACTTGTTCAATAAAATATTTTTCAGATGATGAAACCAAAAAAGTTTGGAGATAGAAGAAGAACAACATGAATTGAGTGCATTTCTGGTGAAAAGTTTCAACAACATTAAAATGCATGCCGTTTAAAAAGGATATTAGATATATTTAAGAAACATGTATAATTAATAATAATAATATCATAGGACAAATTACACTCATTGATCTAGCCCCTAAGTAACCAAACTATTTGTTTATGTTAAGAGTGTTATACAACGATATGAATAAATAGAAATACACATTATAAATACTGGAAATATATTTAATAAACGACCAACCCCAGAAACATAGACATCTATGCTCGACACACACATGCTTGACCCTGTCGGGAATCGAACCCGAGCCTCATTACACCGCTATACGTTAGGCGTCTGCGCTAACGACTCGATCAACGAGGCGAAATTTTTTTTATAAACTTGGACGGACGGACGGGCGGAGTGAGGACGAAACCAAGTAAATGCTTTTGTCTATGTCTGGGTAGACGGGATACCAAATATACCTCTTACGATCCGGGTCTTAAAATAGGCGGTCAATGCATTAGTACGGTTACGGCAGCAGCTCCGTTTCATTTTTTATGTAAAAAAAAATCCCATTTTAAATGCATATATATGCATATATACTACGACTTCGAACCTATTAGTATATAGGACATATAAATAACAGGTAGTATATAATAAATATTAAATCTTCATTATTTATTACTTTTTAGCTTTAAAGTCGGTTTTTTTTAACGTAGTTATTTTTATTTAATACTTTTTAGTTTATTGCTACATTTTCAATTAAAAAATATAGATCTCAAGAAACGGGAACGAATAAAAGTATTCTTCTCCGTAAAAAATATCTTTGAAACACAATTTCACGTTCTTGTGAGACTATTAAAGACTTCACATATACAAAACAACAGATGTCATTAATCACAGCACGTTTCGATTTCCTTCCGGAGAAGTAAGTTCAAAATTTGGACTAAAATGCTCATAAAATAAAAACTAATGGGCCTACCTGAATCAAATTTTTATGGGACCAATTCGAAACTATTCCGCATCAAACAAAAAAAGAATTACGTAAATCGGTTCAGGAACCTCAGAGAAATACCTAAAAAAAAAAAAAATATACCGAATTGAGAACCTCCTCCTTTTTGAAGAAGTCGGTTAAAAAGGAAAGATTTGTTTGTTTGTTTGAATTGAATAGGCTTCGAAACTACTCGACTGGTTTAACAAAATATTTTACCTTTAGAATCTTACATTATTCCTCTGATGTACAAAGGTTATATTTAATACGAGAAATATATATATTATTTCGACACAGAAATATATATAAAGTTTCGACAATGTAATAAATTATAAATGTATTAACATGATTTAAGACTTTTTCATATAGGTAGGTTTTATATATACGAATATTAATAAATATAAACATAGAGTTAAAATGATTTACAATTACTTATAACACTATGATGAAGGAATTTACTTTATCACTAGCTGTTGCCCGTGACTCTTTATGACTAACATAAGCCTTATAAATATATTATTTATAGTCTACGTGGACGCGGTCAAATTTGCCGCAAACTTGCCACAGACAGACACACAGATACACAGATCGACAGGTGAAACTTATAACACCTCTTTTTAGTCGGGGGTTAAAAAGAGATAATGACCGCTCAACGAGATAATATGCTACGACGACCTTATTTACCACTCCCAAGATGTATTCTCGGCTTCCAGGCTTCAGTCTTATTCGGATTGACTACAAGAGCTATGTAAAATTTGTATTTTTATATTGACAATGTACCCAATTTCACAACCACAATATACTCCAATCCCTTATGCTTATATTCTAGCGTAATTTTTTGATAGTAGTACTGTAGAAATATTTATTTAGTACAAAATCAGAAGAGTACTTAGGTACTACCATCTTTAAGTCCTTAATTAGGTATTGAATTTCTGTATTAAGACTTGACTAGATATATAGAATATTGTAAACAATTTGTCAGAGCGCGGTGAAAATATACAAATTACTATGAAAAATATTGCTGAAGGTACAAGAGAGTGATGTTGTTCATATTTATTTTTCGAGAATGTGCCGAGATTGCTTTGAAAATTATTATTTATCCAAAATTCGTACAAAATATGCTTTTATTAAAAACTAGCTGTGCCTGCGACTTCGTACGCTTATTTTTCGATTTCTATGAAACGTACTTTTTGTACATACGCTTGTATAAACTATAAACCTTCAAAGTTTACATCAAACACCGTCAAGTAGTTCTTGCGTACACGCAGATCTACTTGACCTACAGGAGTTCTTCTAGTTTATTAACCCCCGACTAAAAAAGAGGGGCTTATAAGTTTGACCTGTCAATCTGTGTATCCGTGTGTCTGTCTGTGGCAATGTAGCAGCCAAACGCTTGGGCGGATTTAATTGCGGTTTTTTTTAATAGAAATCCTGGTTCGTCGAAATAGTTTTTAACTATGTTTGGTCGAAATAGAAACAGTCCTCTCTAAGATATTGAGGTTTTATTGGTGTGAGTGAAAGGTTCTTATGCAATTTTAAGAAAAGCTCTTAAGAAATAACTAAACAACGTTACTTTAGCAATTATAATATATTTTGGAAAAGTAAAAGTCTTTTGCTAGTGTTTATTAATTTCTTTGCCACTTTCAATCAATAAAATGTTTATTAATTTAAAGTATAAATATTATTTTAAGGAATTCGTGGCAGTTGCTTATTTAAGCAATCGAAGCGAGTATGGCGCTTAATGTTATGTAAATAACATTGCGTGGGTTTTCTGATAAATTTACCTTCAAGTGTGGCCTCGGTGATTATAGACGAAGAAGGATTACAACTTAGTCTTATAATTTATTTATATGATTTACTAAACATATACTATCGCAAAAGTAAGTAAAATTTGGATTTTGAAGCTTTTAATCTTTGTAATAATATTTCTAAATGGTGAATTTTGTTGCAAACAAAAATTTTTCCATTCTCCCCAAATAAGAAACATTATTAAATCTGTTCATCTAATAAAAATGCAAAGATTGTATTCTTGTACATTGTAAACATATCAAATATTTATTTAGGGATTAAGGTAAAAGCAAAACTAGCAAAACATTTTGATACAAATATTATTTTATCCGAAAACAAATATATTAGTTACTATAAACATGTTATGTATCTGGGATAGGTGAAGTTCAAAAATGTGTTTGTGAAAATGTTTTTTCGATTTAATATTGAGGAAAATTTTATTCAAGAGAGTTGTCATCGACAAATAATCCGTTAGCAGGAGAAAAACTTCGATCATTTCGGGAGAGGAAAATTCAGACCTCGGTCCACTTCAAACAATTTAACATCACTTACATGATTAATGATTGGAGGAAAGAAAAAATGTTGTTCCCAGATATCTATCTACTCTATACCTATGTATATTTAGTAAAAGTCGATTTAACGAATGTAAGTTTTTAAATTATCGCGTTGCATAATTAAAATATTTAAAATAATACGGGGCTTAACGCGTAATTTACCTTATATTTTATTTTACCCGATGTTTCGGCTGGGTTACACCAGTCGTGGTCACGGGAAGACTAGCGGTGTGCGGTGCCATCGACTGCGAGCGGAGGTATCTTTTTCAGGTACCCTCACTTGTGGATTATATTTATAAAAGTCACTACACACGACACTAACATTGTCCTCGGGTTTACTGAGTATGTGCAATTTATGACATGTTAATAATTTACACCATATTCGTGTTGATGTTCACAGTTATCTCAATTGTCATTTAGTATTTTCATTACTATACCTACATTCAAATAAAACTTTTACCTTAATTCTTAAATAAATATTTGATATGTTTACAATGTACAAGAATACAATCTTTGCATTTTTATTAGATGAACAGATTTAATAATGTTTCTTATTTGGGGAGAGTGGAAAATGTTCGTTCCACAAAAATGTTGATTAATTTAACCTTAGGATTATCACCAAAATTTTTGTTTGCAACAAAATTCACCATTTAGAAATATTATTATAAAGATTAAAAGCTTCAAAATCCAAATTTTACTTACTTTTGCGATAGAATATGTTTAGTAAATCATATAAATAAATTATAAGACTAAATTGTAATCCTTCTTTGTCTATTATTTATAATTTAAATTAATAAACATTTTTTGATTGAAAGTGGCAAAGATATTAATAAATATTAGCAAACGACTTTTACTTTTCCAAAATACATTATGGTTGCTAAAGTAACGTGGTTTAGTTTCTGAAAAATAACATTTGGCACGTTTTTAATAGAACATAGATCATTACTGTATGTATGTTTGAAAATATTTATTAACATGTATAGCCATGTTAAGTTTATTAAAATTTATATAAACATAGAATGAAAAATAAACCGATACGGGCAGGGATTCGAATCCGCGACCAACGTCCCAATTAAGATGATCACATATAAAATGCTTAATTCACCAAAATGGAGAGCGATACGGTAGCTCAGTTGGTAGAGCGACGGGACAGTTTCCCAGTAGTCAATATTTCAAAAAGTAATTCAATATTTCACATCAATATTGTTTAATATCGTTTCATCTACAAACTAAGCCTTCGAAGTTTGCCGTTATTTCATTTCCAACTGTTGTTGTGTGGGATTTAAAAGTTAAATAAAATACTTTTCAGCCTTTCTAGTGTTTGTGTAAATTTAAGCGGTTTCAATTCAATTAAAGGTACTTTTAATATCGACGTCTAAATCGATTTTTAATCAATTATTTCAGTTTGTTTGATTTTCAATTAACTTGTTGAAGGATTTTTATGTAAATTTTACTTCTAGTTTAAAAAATCATGATGTTCATTTTAGCAATCTGTTTTTGGTATTGAAAACAAATTTTCTTACTCCAAATAGCGCAGTCAATTGTTAGAATATAGTCTTATATTGTTTGTCCTGAAATATGACGTAGTGTTATGTTCCTCGCATTTTAAGCCAACCATACAAACGTATCAGCTATTTGTAAATAACTTTAACTTACTACTTTTAGCTTGATAAGCTTATTTCAGTACATTCTTCTACTTTTACTGCAACATATGAAAAACAAATAACATTTTGTAAATTCTATTAAGCTTTAAAAGTCATTATACTTAGAAAAAATAATACAAGCAATATTTATTTAGAGACTTATTTAAACTGTTTTTTATTTAAATTCATTATAATTTTAGGATTAAGAACTTCATGTACCTACCTGCTTGTATGAGAAATGGTTAATTTTGAGGTCATCGTCCTTTTTAAGAACACTAGCTTTGGTTTATTAATGATGACCAAAAAATTTCTTATGATTTGGTCATCAATGAAGGTTGATTTTAATCTACTTGATACACTTGTAATAGTCACAGTCATACAATCTAACCATATTAAATCCTATGTATTTATATTACATCCCGTTACTGGGCATTAAAAAATATCATTTTAATAATCGTAGTTCCACAACTTAACAAACAAAGAACAAGAGGGTCAGTTTTTATGATGGTTATAACTCTTAAATAGCTGGTATTAATACTTGTAATAATTATAATATAACGCAACCTCTATTTCTTTATATTTGTTTTTTTTGGTATTTGGTTTAATACTAACATCCGTTATCATGTTTGTATTTTTCATATGACATTATCAATATCAATACAAAGAAGGGTCATTTATCATATTGAAATTATAATCTGTATACTGCTTGTCATTACTGTTATTATATATATTATATCTTTATATATATATTTCTTGTGTGCGTGTGTATGTCACTAAACTCCTAACCGACTGGACCGATTTTTATGAAATTCTTTGTGTAAATTCTTTTCTTGAGTGTTCAAGGGGACTTGAGAATTGTTTAGATTCACAATTTGGTCCACTGGAAAATGGTTTTTTGATTAATTTTTAATGTGTAAGTAGGTGATGATTTTGGAATGTTTCACATTGGTCCCGACGAACTGCGTTACCATGGCAATGTTTTGACATATTAAATAATATTATATTTTAATTATAGTCTGCCCTGACAGTTGACGTTGCGATAGAAATAAGAAAAATATTTTAGTACTAGCGGCCCGATACGTGCTTAGCTACGTAAAAAGTAAAATAAAAAAAAAAATATTGGAACAAATTCATTTATTCAAACAAAAAATCTTTATTTACATATTCATACGGTATCGATTGGTCGAATTATGATAAATGTACATGTTAGACGTTAGACGTTATGATAACTTTTTAATATATTTTTTTTTAAGTTTGATTTTTTAAATTAAAGACGCGTGTACAAGACAACATCGGTCGGGTCCGCTAGTATATTATATTCCAGTATATATATGTGGTCACGATAATTTAACGCAGCAGATCACGATAATTTAACGATAATTAGTAACTCAATTGATATCATTGTAACAGTGGGGTGTATACACCGTGACGTAAGGAGTCACGTGATCGGAATCGTTTGGAGGAACACCGGAGACATTTTAAGTATTCGACAACATTGAGTCAAAGAAAAATTGATTAGTGAGAGCCTTACAGTTTGGACCCCCCCCAACAGGATCGGTGGTTCACGCAACTCTGATAATTGTGTACCTGCTAATTGTTACCTACATTTAATACAAGAATTGTCATATTGTGTCGGTGTGGTTTAATTGCCTGAGACCTACGCCTCGAATCCTGTACCAGAAGACTCCATTAAGAACGATCAAGCCACTAATATGTCTCTATCTCCGAAATATATATTATAATAGACATATTAGGTGAAGTGTAGTTTCCATTTCTCAGCACTACTTTGTTGTTATTCAAATTGTAATATGAAATGTACTCCGCACTCATCCCAAAAAAAACAACCCATTAAAGATAAATAATTAAATGAAATATAGCCTCTTGTTTTCAATGGAATTATTTTATAAGAGAGCTAGTGAACTATATAAACTACTATTGATTAAACTATTATTCATATAAAGTATTAATGAATGTTATTATTGCAGATCAAGAAATTATCTCAGATGGAGGTGAATAGGTTCAATTAATAATTTTAATGCGAGATACCTCAATTAAAATTATGTTAAAAATATATGAGAACTCTTCAAAATCAATATTGGCTTCACCAGTATTGCTATGTCCAGTGAAATATAAAATGATTTATGAATTTACAAGGTTGTTTTTTACAGAGGTTTTTGTTTATATAATATTATTTTAGGACGGTTCAAAAACATAATTAGAAAGTGCTTTGTTAAAATATAAAGTATTTACCTGCTTCTAAATAAACGTAGTATTCAGATAATAATTTCAGAAGCCTCAGTAATCCTTAACATAATATATTGTTAGGAGTCGAGGGTATTTTTAAATAATTAGTAGGCATCAACCCCTATAAATTACTAAACAAGTGTTAGGTTTATGACTTCTTGTGTCGTACTTATTTGAGAGCGGAAGCTCTGTAGGTGTGAATAGTGATTGTCGATGTGATCTTTGAGTACCTACTTTGAGTAGCTTCTCTTGCTTTTTATTACTGTGGTAGATTTGTCGTTTTATGTCATAGATGTATTACTAAATTAGTTATAACGTCGTAATCTGGCTTTCGTGGTATTAAATAGCGTGAAATACGTGAATTTGACAATTACTTTGAATGCTTATTGTTTTTTTTAATTAAATTTCTATATGAATCCTAACATCAGAAGTGGGATAGTCCTGGGCGCTTATCTTAACAGTTTTGCTAATTAGGTCGGATTGCACAAATCAAACATATCCTTAATTTCATTTTTTTTAATTTATTATTTTTTGTGTTTCATTATATTTCAAAAAAGCACGAATCACAGAACACATCAGTCACATCACATCGCTATTTGCGTGATAGTTTCCTAAGCGTAAAATGTCTTACGGAATCGTTCCTATTAACGTAGTCGTTTACAGTGAAATTAATTCCTTGGTTTGTATACTACGTGTAAGTAAAACGTGTTCAAATCTTGTGAAACGATAGTTTTGGTGAGTACGTTCCAAACTTTATCTAAATAGTGAAAGGAAGATTTATTTTCACATTCATTTCTTTTTATTTCGGTAGTTACAACAAAACTACCCGCTTATTTTTTAATTACTATTTTGGAACTAAATGAAATAGTAGCGAGTTGCTTATGAAATCGAAATATGCATTCCAGTAAAAGTGATACGGGTTGCAAAAAGCTACTTTTCTCCTAATATTCTAATTGTAACAAATGCAACTTATTCTAGAACGACTGTTACCATTGGAAGAACAGTACCAGCTGTCTTGTTCTTGACAGCGGGAGCCTAGTGTGCAGATAAAGACGCCGCCACTGATATGAGCGACGGCACATGCAGCTCCAAAGGGTGCTGAGCGTCGAGACTGGAGTCTGGGATGCGCAGGCCTTAAAGACTGGTTCAACGTCGTCGCACGCCGCGTGGCCTGAGTTGATTCTGAGCGGTGGAACAGGCTACGATGGGGCTCGACAGGGACTCCTTGATCGGTGCGGTTTTCATGGCTGCCGCAGGTATAGCAACTGTGACGAGCTTCAAGGGTATGCACAATTTATGATCTCAAGGATATGCACAATTTATGATCTCAGTGGTCCTGTTCTCGTCGGAGTGTTTTGGTGGACTACCTCAACGGGGTCTTATAAGGAACCAGGCAGCTGCAGAACATATGATTTTATGGCTGGGAGACTAGACGCCAGATACGTTTGTAGCCTTCTTCTCTGGTGGTGAGTGAAATCTTTTCTAGCCACACGCGCTTGCCTTGTCGCAGCTACCTATGGTGTGTGCTTTGTTATGATGCCACACGCGCTTGCCTTGTCGCAGCTACCTATGGTGTGTGCTTTGTTATGATGTCACACGCGCTTGCCTTGTCGCAGCTACCTATGGTGTGTGCTTTGTTATGATGTCACACGCGCTTGCCTTGTCGCAGCTACCTATGGTGTGTGCTTTGTTATGATGCCACACGCGCTTGCCTTGTCGCAGCTACCTATGGTGTGTGCTTTGTTATGGTGCCACACGCGCTTGCCTTGTCGCAGCTACCTATGGTGTGTGCTTTGTTGTTTGAGAGGCCACGTGCGCTTGCCTTATGGCAGCTACCTATGGCGTAGGCAGTATCTCTCAAGGGAGGTTACTTACCTCGCAGTCACACGCGCTTGCCTAACGGCAGCTACCTATGGTGTGTACTGGCAGTCTATAATAAGGTCAGGTAAGATCGAGCTACAGAACTAAGTATTCAGCCAACAGTTAAACTAGATCCCGGTATCCAAAGGTTTTTACGTGTCTTACGACCACTTGCGATACGAATTTCTATCATTAAGTAGATCTACTCATATTGAGTAAATCTTCTCTTTTTGAGTGTACTTCCTAAAGAGACTGGTCAAGTAAACGAGAGAATCGGATAAGTTTTGCTGTTAATTAATTTTTCAGTTGGGCGGAATGGCTCTGCTGTAGCTGGCCTACAAGGCCTCGAGTTGTCCTGAAGCTGCTGCTTCAGAGCTGGCTCCGGATACGCAGCATTAGCTGTGGCAGTCTACAGTAACAGCGGCGTTAGTCAGTGGGGTTTCTACTGCCGGTGCCGCTGGCACTGGCACTGTCACTGCTGGCCTGGCGCTGCCACTGCTGCTGGCGCTGCTGCCGACGCTGCCGCTGCTACTGCTGCTGCTGCTGCTGGCGTTGCCGCTGCCGCTGCTGCTAAAGTTATCGCTGCCGCTGCTGCTGATATTGCCGCTGCCGCTGCTGCTGATGTTGCCCCTGCCGCTGCGACTGCCGCTACTGCTGGCGCTGGTGCTGCCCTTGCTGCTGGCGCTGCTGATGACGTTGCCGCTGCTGCTGCTGCTGGCCTGGCACTTGCGTTACTGCTGGCCTGGCGCTGCTGCTAAAGTTATCGCTGCCGCTGCTGCTGATATTGCCGCTGCCGCTGCTGCTGATGTTGCCCCTGCCGCTGCGACTGCCGCTACTGCTGGCGCTGGTGCTGCCCTTGCTGCTGGCGCTGCTGATGACGTTGCCGCTACTGCTGCTGCTGGCCTGGCACTTGCGTTACTGCTGGCCTGGCGCTGCTGCTGACGCTGCCGCTGCTGCTGGCGTTGCCGCTGCTGTCACTGCCACTGGCGCGTGCATTGGTACTGGCGCTACTGGTCGTAACGCTTGCTGCGGTCGCCGGGCACACCACAGACACTGTAGATGATGAGTTTAAAGACATCTCGTGGGGATGGATAAATGGTGTATGAAACGAGCGAGCAAAAGTTATGAGATTCAAATGAAAGTAGTGTGTGTGTGTGTGAGTATGATTAACTTTATTCCTTTAAGGACAATTAATCTGATGAATCTGAGGCGGGTCTTACTACGCGAGCAATCACGGAAGCCGCCTTAGCTGCTGAGGGACGCGGTGCGAACCAGTCCAGCTGCTACAACAGGCTGGTGGCTAACAGAGTTGCTGGCTCTTACGGCAAGAAAATACAAACCGCCTCTGAACACTTGGTTTAGTGGTGCGGTGAATTAACACCGGACATATGTTTCGCATTCTTCTCTGATGAAGTTCCTAGCTCTCACGGCATGGAAATAAAAGCCGCCTCCTAAACACATGGTTTAGTGGTGCGGTGAATAAACGCCGAAAATATATTCCGCGTTCTTTAAAACTGGTCAGTATATACTGCCGCAGTAGAGCATGGGTAAGCAAAAGTGAAACCTATGCCAAAACATGCCTACCATACGAACCTCGACATTTCTCAATGTAGTAACTTCGTTATCAAAAAGGCATGTATTGCCGCAACATCTTTGTTTGCAAATCTATAACACGTGTGAGTGGTGTTGCATTTTTGTAGCAATATGCATGGTGGGAAGCACTCCTGTGACGGGTGCTATCCTACAGATAGTTTTGTTTTATATCACTATTTGTCGAGTGGTAAAAGTCCGGAATCTTACCAATCGAACAACATATACAAATGGTTACAGGACATCTCTTGAAACACTAAACTTATCCCTTTATTGCAGTTTTGAAATCGTCGCTTAAGGATGCTTGGGTGCACGCTTGCGCCGAGAGCAACGATATCTCTTAATTTTTTATTAAAAACATTTAAATTGATATCTCAAATTTATACCTTAGTACATATTTCTAACTTTATGCCTTTTGTTTAGGAGAGTTTTCAAAGTGATAATCAGGATGGGCGAGTGAAACCGGACGGTAATGATGATGAACGGGTCGGTTGAAGACTATCTTTTATCAGGAATGACCATCTTACAAGAACCTCTCTCTCCGCAACCTGGGTCGAGCGGAAGATTTATAAAAAAAGGAAACTAATAACCTCTTTTTCTTGCTGTTGAGATTGCTGGCTGTTGAAGTTGCTGCTGGCTGTTAAAGTTGCTGCTGGCTGTTGAAGTTGCTTCTGGCTGTTGAAGTTGCTGCTGGCTGTTGAAGTAGCTGCTGGTTGGAGCTAGCGCTGCTGGTCGGAGCTGGCACTGCTGATCGGAGCTGGCGCTGCTGATCGGAGCTGGCGCTGCTGGTCGGAGCTGGTGCTGCTGGTCGGAGCTGGTGCTGCTGGTCGGAGCTGGCGCTGCTGGTCGGAGTAGGTGCTGCTTGTCGGAGCTGGCGTTGCTGGTCGGAGCTGGCACTGCTGGTTGGAGCTAGCGCTGCCGAGTCTCGAAATCCTTCGTGTTGGTGATGGGTTACGACCCAGCACACCCAGTACACAGGAGTCCAGAAGAATTTACTACGTAGCCTTAGGTCTCATTTGGAGACAACATTTTTGGAAGCTTCATTGGTAGTTTTAAAGATAAAACTTCAGAATTAAAAGATAGAGCTCGAGGACGACCTCCTGTCAGGAGAGGCCGTGTTAGGAGTCGAGGGTATTTTTAAATAATTAGTAGGCATCAACCCCTATAAATTACTAAACAAGTGTTAGGTTTATGACTTCTTGTGTCGTACTTATTTGAGAGCGGAAGCTCTGTAGGTGTGAATAGTGATTGTCGATGTGATCTTTGAGTACCTACTTTGAGTAGCTTCTCTTGCTTTTTATTACTGTGGTAGATTTGTCGTTTTATGTCATAGATGTATTACTAAATTAGTTATAACGTCGTAATCTGGCTTTCGTGGTATTAAATAGCGTGAAATACGTGAATTTGACAATTACTTTGAATGCTTATTGTTTTTTTTAATTAAATTTCTATATGAATCCTAACAATATATATTGTACAGATTTAGCTTCATTACTTCTTTATTATATGAAAAAATAATATAAAATTCAAAGCAATTAGTTTGGGTTCTTACAGAAGTGAACTCACAGCAAATATGTTCAAACAGATTATGACGTCAATAAAATTCTGAATTGTATTTATATTTATATTATACGTATTTATAAAGAATATTATTAATAAAATTGGAGTCAACTAATGTAATTTTATAGATTGTCATTTTATAGATTGTCAAGGTTTTATAACTAAGTACTTTAGTAATTTAATGCATATATTTTTATTAGCTTTAAATTTTTTTTTTAGCTTAAAACTACCGGATTTAAAAATTCTTAATAATCAGTATAGTTAATAACTTTTAGCCTTATATTTAATAGCTTGTTTCCATACTTTGAAAGTAATTATCAAGTTCTATTTAACTTTTTATTACTTTTATTGGTTTTAATTTTCTCAATTTGTATTAATACCTACCAGGATAATTACGATAATTTAGATGAAACCATTACTTTGATTACGCCTGAAAAGTACTTTAGAATTAATTGTACGTTTATCCAAGTACTTTATGCTCGTGTAATTATTGTTTTAAATATTTTCTTATGTAGATGGGTCTTTCGCAAAAAAAATGTGTAACCTAGCGTAAATGTGTTGGTTGCTTATATATAAAATATATTATTGTATATTATTATAGTAATGTATATTATATCTTATTATTAGTACTCGTAATATATAGTCGCAATATTTATTATACTGTTGTAATGGTGGTAGTAGTAGTAAGACATACACTACATATAACGTACAAATAATCTAATAAACTAGCAGTGCTTTTGATTGAGTGTTGAAGTTTTTGATTAAATTAGTTGTTAAATTAATATATACGAGTTTTTTATTTATTCAAATTAAAAACTGTGTAGTCCAATAAAATAGTTATAGCGCTAAATATGGAAAACGATGTCTAAATTGTACACTATGTCCCTAGAATTAGTGTATCATTTTGAATATGCTGTATTTTCTAAATATTTCTCGCTAGCAAAAAACAATTAAAACATGCCTCTGTATTCTACCTGACAATTTTCTCTTTCTTGCTACAGCTTTGAATGAAAGCGTAATAATCAAAGCAAATGATGGCATGGGAATCCTTCGAAAAAAATAATATTTTTTTTGCTCTGTTTAGTTATAATTTTAAATTCAACAATAACCTGGACTATCATAGCTATATATTATATAAATATCCAATTATTTTTTATCTAATGTCTAAACAATTAAGGGTTTTCTATCCATTAGTAAAGCTTAAATAAAATATTTGATAAATTGTTACTTTATTGGAAAATTTAATTTCCAATAATATCTCATATTGAGTATTAAAAACCAATACCGATATTGAAACACTCAATAATATCCTAAGGTATGCATACATTGATTAATTGTTTTAAACTAAGCAAAGCTTTTACTTTTAATAAACAATCTGCTTAAAGTTAAATTTTCAAAAGATCTACGAGTTTCTAATAAAATTTGGTTTTTTGTTAGATGTCTTCAATATTTCAGACCAATATCGTTGAGTCCATAAACTGAGCCTACGAAGTTTGACCTTATTTTATTTCCAACTGTTGCCAGCAGGATTTACGACTAAGACAAATATTTTCTAGCAATTTTTATTGTTTCTGTCAAATCCAACAATCCAACTTGTTTACATATAGGTTTTAATTCAAACTATACTTTGTGTACATTGATTAGATTCTCCTGCGATATTTTTTTTTTATTTACTTTAATTTTGTATAGCGAATATAATTTCAGCAAACTAGAGAAACCAAATAATAATCCTATTCCAAATACCGCAGTAATGTGTCTGAATATAGACCTACATTAGTTATATTACAGAAAATGTATAAACTTCTAGTTAAGTAAGTTTAAATCTTATTATTATTATTTTTAGTGAATCCACGAACCGTGCCAAATATCCCAAAGTAAAAGTAAAATTAACTGCGGTTGTAAATAGCCATTTAGCAAGTATTAGGCAGCTAACGTCTAACCTAGGTTACATTAACGAGTATGGCTATTGTACTTAAATTTCATTCCAATATGTCACACACGGATGCTAAAAAATAATTGATAAAATAAATATACATATGAATAAAATATTGTCTAATGGCTGTATTTAAGAGCTACATAATGTTTCTTAAATGAAATTCACCGAAGTGATACCATTTTGACTATTAACTTCTCTGAATTGTTATCAAATGTAATAAAAATTAGCGTCTCTGTGTAAAACGACTGAAAGCCAAACCTGTGCCAATATTGTTTTTGAACAGTAGAAAACGAGCCAAATAGCTTGTTCTATAAAGTTTTGAGTATAAAAATGATTGTGATTTTTTTAATTTTTATACAAAAATCGTGCAACAAGTGCTTTAAATAATCATGTTAATTATATACTTTAATGTCCATTATTTTTGAACATGTCTGTGAATTTCTTATAATCAATATCTTATAACCAATATTTAGAAGCTGAAAAACTCGTACATCTTTGTAATGACTAAGCAGATTTAAAAAAAATAAATAAATAAGTAAATTCCTTAAAGGGTTTATGACTATGGAATAAGAAACTACCTCTTCTATAACTTTAATTAGGAATCTGTTTCATTACTGTTTTCAATTAGGGTAAATATCATTTCGAACATTCTATACTCTTTTGAGGTCAACGCTGACTCAGTCACAGGCAACACTAATTTTTTACAAACAGTTACAAACCTGTATATTTAAAGATTCTATTGGATATATTGTACGTGTTAGCTAGCTATGTAGGTATAGGTGTATTTTACGTATTAAATGATTAATTACCGAAGATTCAAAAAGATAATCTAAATGATACAAAGCTTTATTGCCATACTAGCTCTTCCCACCAGCTTCACCCGCGCTATATTGGAAAAAATCCTTGTTATGTAGGCCAAAAGGGTTTTATACTTACCTACTCAGTTAAATTGCTTTATCAAGGATAGCTGTTGCCCATGACTGCGTCCACGTAGACTATAAATATATATTTATATGGCTTATGATTATAGTCATAAAGAGTCAGCCAGTGACTCTTTATAAATACCTGTTGGTACTACCTGTTGGTAGTGATAATATAAATCCCTTTACCATAGTGTTATTAGTGATTTTAAATCATTTATTTATTTAATACTTTATTGCACACAAAACGTTAAAAAAAATCTTTTTAAGTCGAATGTTTATATTTATTAATATTCGTATATATATGACAAAGTCTTGAACCATGTTACTTAATACGTTTATAATTTATTACGTTGTCGAAATTTTCATGCGGTTCCTTATTTTTTCTTGTATGAAATATAGCCTATGTTCATCAGAGGGATAATAACGATTCTAATAATAAAATATTTTTTTAAATCGGTCCTGTAGTTTCGGAGCCTATTCAATTTAAACAAACGAACAAATCTTTCCTCTTTATAATATTAGTATAGATAATGTATATTTATTAAAATATATTTTGAGAAAATTAACTTTCAACAAAAAGAAAGCTGTAAGTTAAATTAAAAAGGATCTTATTTCAGATAACAAATGCCTGGCCAAACTATGACTATACTCACTGATAAAATTCTTATTGTATCCTGTCATCACTACCTTTTGGGAAATTACCTATAACTCGGATATTTTACAAATTCGACTTATAATCAGTTAGTTACTAAAATAAGTGAAATTCGTAACAAGCAAGGATTTCTTTTTCGTAAAGCCTAATATTTTATATGTGACTCAAAATACAATTTCAAAAACTTTCAAAAACTATTTATGGGTTATTCGTTCATATTTATTCTACGGATTTATTATTTTATTAAATGAGATGGTAAATAAAGTTCAAGACTATCAGTTCCCTCGGGGCTATTAAAGTGAACTCCAAGCAAATTTGGCCAGGGTCAGATATTGACGATATTAAATTTCCGATTTACATGTTTCTGAGAGAAACTTATCAATAAATTTGCACCAGCAGTTCCTGGAATCCAAACAAAGTGAACGACAATTCTTTCTCTGAAACTGTTCACATCATATCATAGTATGGGGGAGAACGTATTCACTATTAAACTTCCTATTTAAATTTTGTGAAAAAGTACAAAGACAATAGTTTTCCCTGACTTGCCTGATGCGGCATAATGAACTGGTTACAAAGAAATATTTGTTTCAAACTATTAGAATCGAGGAGTAATCGAATTAGTACTTAGAAAGAGCCCAAATATACAGAAAAATCTTTTTTGGAATCTTAACGTTAAACTTTAGTTCTTTTATACATATAATGAACATACTTTTATTTACAAATATGTATCATGCAAATATTTCAGTTAAGCATAGTATCATAATCCAGACAATATATTTAAAAAACTACCCACTCCATAGTCCCATGAGAGAAATTGTAATTTATGAAAGTTATTAGCCATTTATGTTCTAAGTTTATAATTGAATAATTGTGAAAGTTATTAAAAAACCTAAATGAAGAAGTTAATGTAAGTAGAGGAATTCGTATTTTAATGACAGTTTAAAAGTACAGTTAAATTTATTATACGTTAATTAAGTATCAGAATGGTTTCCTGGGACATTTATTATACAGAGATGAAAAGAAATATAAATTTCATCTTACTTATTGGCTAAATGATAAAACATATGTAGCTGTTTATAAAACAAGGCATTGTTATGGACTTTTTATATATTTTAGCTTTGGGTTTTATTTAAATTGTAATTAAACATTTTTAAATATTGGATAAATACCCATAACATTTTAACATTCGTATATTATTTTGTAGAATTTGCAAAAAACCATGATCAGTAACTTTAAAATACGAGACCTGACCACACTGACTAACTTACTAAATGGGTACGCATTAGTACTGTATTATTACTTAATTAACAACTGAATCAGTGAAGCTTAGCGTAGTTAGTAAGTGTTACCCCTCTTTACGTTAGCTAGGAAATGAGTTGAGGAAAATGTAATAAGTTTTATAACGACCTATAAAAAATCAAAAACACTTCGTCAGAAAGCGGTTTACATATACAAAATAAATATATATAAAAAGATAATAAAGGTTGATGTTATATATAAAGAGATAATAAAGGTTGATGTTGTTCATATTTAATTTCCCTGATGGTGTCGAGATTGCTTTGAAAAATATTATTTATTCAGGTTTTGTACAAAAGTAATAATGGGTTAAATATATAACATATAGATAAATATAATGTCGAACATGTTGTAAGTATATACATATTTTGATTTTTTACTTATACACTGTAGTTACAATACATTATCGTACCTACGTTTTATTTTTGGAATGGTTTTGAATATGATTTTTTTTAATATAATAGGTAAAAAGGTTTATCTGTACTTTCTTGGACAATGTACTCTTGTACGATGTATTTTCGTACAATGAAAATATGTAAAATACACGTAGCGAAAATTCCAGATTTTAGCAATAAAATCTGTTTTTAAGGGTTTTGAAATATTATCTGAATCTTTATCTGTGTGTCTTTTTAACTGCTCTTCAATCGCTTTATCAATGTGGAAGTTATCCTCTGAAAATGTCACTTCCAACAACCATTATTCAAATAAGAGATCTTAAATTGGATGAAGTGACAAGTTAAATTCTGAACTCACCCAACTTAACTTATCAATTAATACTCAACAGCTTATCTGGTTTTTGTCTTGTGTCGGTCAGATTTTGCATTAAAAGCTTACTACTTTCTCGTATTTAATTTTGTTCACCCTTTTAGTTCAAAAAGGTACTAATATGAGCTGTTCTATTGGTTATATGGAATGGTTGGTTATATATAGAATTAAAATAATAAACAAAATATGTGTTGCCTTCTATATTATATTTGATATTTCAATAAGTTAATTCGCATAACAGGGATTCTAACTCCACACCTCGTATTTTATCTTTCCTAGTGCATAAATAATCAACTGACAGAAAAAATGAATAAATCGGTTTAAATATTGATATGTAATATATATTTCAGATAAATGTTATTCAACATCATTGCGTCCATAAACTGAGCCTTTGCAGATTGCCTATATTTCATTTCCAACTGTTTCTCGTACGATTTACTAGTGCGTTAGAAAAGTATTTTTCGGCAAATTTTAGCCTCTGTAACAATTTTGCCAGTTTCTGCTAAAACAATACATGTAGTCATGTATTTCGACGTTTTGACAATTATTGCAGATAGTTCGATTCTCTTGTGACGTGTTAAAAATTGAATCGATAACTGAATTATTATTTAAAAAAACTATGCAGTTTGTTTTAACAATCCTGTTTGAGCTAAAAAACTCGTACAAATAATATTTCTCCTTCAAATAACGCAATGAGGTCATAAAATATAGTCGTTTGTTATTTATATTCGTTGTAATGTATAACATTTTATTTGTATAAATTTAAGTAGAACTGACATAATTTTTATTTAATTCACGAACCTTGCCAAAAGTCCCGGTTTGAAAGTAAAACTAACTGTGGTAGTAAATAGCGATTTCGCAAGTATTAGGCGCCTAACCTCTATAAAATTTTATATTAACGAGTTTGGCTGTTGGACAAGGTTTTATACCACAGACGGATTCTTAATAAATTCTATTAAATACATAATCGGCAATCGGAGAAGATACATCGTAGTATCTTATCTAATGTATATTTTTTTAAATATTTAATATTTAGAGCTACATAATATCTTCTAATTAAAAAGACACTAACCTAATAGATGAGTCAATTTTGTATGTTAGGTGTGTTTTAAGATTTAAATATGCCATCCAAAAATAAAGAGACATTATTTTCTTCCAGAGATTTATTCATTCAATTAAACTATAAAATACTGAAAAAATTACTTATATTAGTTATTACAATTAGTTTTATTTATTACAATATACTATGTACCTAATTGCAGCATACTATGGTTCGTAACTGTTGAAAAAGAATAAAAGAAAAATAAATAAAGACTTAATAAATAAATAAAGATTATAAAAGTTACTTTTTTTTAAGCTGTAATAAAATTAAACCTTAAATAATAATTAATCTATGCTTTATTAGTTAATTTGTCACTTAATCTAAAGTTGTGAAGGTTCTATACAGGCTTATTTGTAATTAATTGGCCACCTCTTGCTGGCAGCCTTTCTATATCGATATCAACAACATTTGTTCTACGACTTTTTACAAATCTTGATAAACAACAGAAAAAAACGAAAGAAAATAAATTTTGTTTCCTCTTTTACTTATTACTTTGTATTTTCAAAGAAGTACTTACAACGCCCGGGCGCCATACCTACGCTCAGAGTTAATGACATTTCAAAGGCAACAATGATGTTTAGCATGGGAAAATGTAAATTTTTAAAACTATTCATTTTAAAAAGTCGTATTTGTTGGTTGCTCATTGTTGGTATTGATGTAGAGAGGGTGCCTGAAAGAGGTGGCCAATTAATTGCAAATAACCCTGTATATAAAAGTTTCGGATTTATTTACAATGGGAAGAGTCAAAAGATAAATTACGGATTTTCATTCAAAATGTTCATCCCTCATTTTACATACTCATGGGATATTGAAACCCAAAAAAATGTTTTTACGTCAGAGGTAGTATTAGTAGAATTTGCAAAAGCATGATTAGTCAATTTAAAATACTAGATCTGAATAATTTACTAATTCAGTACTTATTTGTACTCTATTATTACTTTATAAGTAACTGAATCAGTATAAATAATCAATAGCTGTACCTCTCTTTACCCCTACTGTAGTGTAGGTATACATAACATATATATCAGTTTACTCTTTATGTTTATAACTAGGAACTGAGTTTCGATGTAATAAGAAAACATTTTGTCAGATAGCGGTACAGATATACAAAATACGATAAAAAATATATTTATAAGGTAACGGAGGTTGGCGTTATTTATATTTATTCATCCCGATTGTGTCGAGATTGCTTTGAAAATGATTATTTATTCAGGGTTCGTACAAAAACATGCTCTTTGTTAAATATGTATGTTGATATAACATATTGATAGTTGAAATGGCGAAGTTGTAACGACATTTATAAAAAGACACATCGTAGAGATTTTAAAATTAAATATTAAATGGATATTTCGAAAAATATAAAGTCCTTTAAAGGCATAAATAGGAAACCAAAGCAGATTTGGATTAGGTAAATTAATATTTTGACTTGGGAATTAATTATAGTCTTAAATTAACATTTTCAGTATTTAATATTGTACATGATATTTATTTACAAAGACCATATTATGAAATAAGTATCGAAGGATCTAGATTTTTCATTATACCGGACATTTTTAGTTTTTTGGATGGTTGTCTGATGGACTATGCATCTATTTACCTATCTGTTTATCAAAACACACTCATGCAAATAAAAAAGCCAAATCATATAAAATGTATTTTATAATACACATTAATATTTTCGAAGCCCAATCATTATATATCAGCAAAATCATATTTGAATTTATGATTATACGGAAACCAAGAAATGTTAACATGACATGCTCGCTTCATATGATAATTAAATAACAGCGTCTTCGTTACCTTTATTTCTTCCTACTTTATGATCGGGAAGATAGAACAAAAAGGCGAAGATACCTTTTTATTTCTTAGCTAAAAGTAAGCAAGAATATTTTTTTATATTTAAAAATGTTGTAATATTAGGTATATTAAAATATTATTATCATTTATTTAATATTTCTTTGTCAAACAGACCTGTTAACTACAAGCAGATCTGCTAACAGAAGTACTAACGATTTTAATAAAACAATACGTGTCTATGCTTAAGTAGATTTTTGTTCATGATTGCAGTTCCCGTAAGACGTGGTATAAAGTAGATTGAAAATTGACTTGTTTTCAAAACAATGTGCTGGTTGCTATTAATCGTATTTGTGCTAACAAACTAAGACATTTAATAGTTCTTCTTTGAAATATCACAGTAAGGTGATATAATATATCAATCATTACATTATTTAAATTCTTAAGAATGTTTAAAATTTTCAGTAATTGTTTAAATACAAAACAATCAAGACAATCTGTCGTGTCAATATACTTGTGTTATTTTTTCATTCAGCCATCGGAAATAATTAATGTTAGAAATGGAACTACATTTTAAACATAAATTGCTGGTTCTATTTTTCGAAAAAATATTTATGACAATGGCTGTATTTATTTCTCAAACATTTTGGATAAAACATCCGATGTCGAATAAATACTTTTATACTGCATCTTTTGGATGGAAGTCTTATTTTTCTTTTAGTTCCAACCCTCAAAAGTTTGTGTAGTACAAAACTAAAGTATGCATTGGTTAGGATATTGTAAAATATTTTAACACTATTTATACCGACAATTTTTAAAAGCCTACATTTTCCGAATGAAATAGGGTCAATTGACCCCCGTTGGTAAAAATAGTGTTAATATCGGAAATGGTATTATATATTTAGTATATATATGATATCTATATATCAGATCATTTCGGAATGTACACACTCTCTTTGAGCTAGGAAATAAACAAATGGTTATGGTATACAAAAAAATGGTATCGTGTTAAAATGTGATGTCGATTGTAAAGTAGGTTACTTGACCATTTAAATTCATTTTGTCTAAATAGCGTCGTGTGACTACATAGCGTCATATATAGAGTATATACACTATATTCCTATATTTTTCTTTTGTATTAAAATATATATTTAGTTCTAACTTTAGGCTATACGGTATTAATATTGAGTATTAAGAAAAATTGAATTCACTAGAATTAAAACCATTGTAAATGTTAACTCTAAGTAAGTAAGTTTTATGAAACTGCGCTCAGTGCTGTTGTTATTTTAGTTAAAAATCTATATTAAAATGTTAAATACACAATTAATTAAATTAATAGCCGATATAGTTTGCTTCAAAAGTATCCTTAATTAGTCCAGTGTTTCGTAAAGCGAGTGAGGAGATGGTAAAACATACGCGGGATAACATTTTTGGTACAATTCCTCTTCCATTACAAACTTCTAATTCACTTGAACAGTTCAAGTTTCTATGAAACTAACTATCTTATAACTCAGCCAACTATAGTTGGGTAAAAGATAAGATTGTGGGTATGTATGGTAAAATTATAGACTTTGCTATGACCATTGTCAACAAAACCTTAATAAATACCTAAATTTAGTTTAAATTAATTATTTGGCATTAATAGTTGTTCTTTGACATGTGTACCTGTGTACCAGTGTATCTGTGTGTCTGTCTGTGGCAACGTAGCAGCCAAACGCGTGGACGAATTTAAATGCGGTTTTTTTTAATCTAAAGCTTGGATTGTCGACATGGTTCTTAATTATGTTTGGTCAAAATAGAAGCTGTCGTCTCCAAGATATGGTGATGGCTTTTATTGGTGCTGGTGAAAAGTTTTTATACAATATTGATTGCAAAAACCTACAAAAGTGAAATTGGTGTGTTGGTAGGTTGATTTAGTACCTACAATAAAGAAAACAAAATTTTAGAAAGCAGAAAAAAATCATTTCAAATTAAAAAACCTTCGATACAAAAAGACGCCTAAAAAGATAAAAAGAATATTATTATGTACATTGAAGTGATTGCGTTTGGGGTATATATTCATCTCTGCATAAAAAATACTTTTTCGTAATTACCCTGCTATTACATAAAAACGAGAAAAGTTGACCTCATTATGTAGCAGTAAAAAGCTAAATGAAAGTTGTTAATGTTCTTTATTACTAGTACTTAGTATAAGTTGCTGTGGACTTTCCCAAATTGCAATATTTACTGACGAGATCGTGATGAGAGTTCATAATTTAAAAATATTTTTACTATAGATACTGGAATCCAGAATGTAATATGTTTATGTATATATATAAATATATATACATATATATATACATATATATATATATATATATACATATATATATCGTTTGTATGGTATTTAGTATTTGTAGTTTAAGCGGCATCAAAAATACATCATTTGTGAAGATTTCAATGGTATATCACGGTCAACGCACATAAGGACAGCGAAGTCTTAGTGATAAGGTTCCGTTTTTAGCCTTTCGGTACGGAGCCCTAAAAAATTTTGCTAGGAAACTGTAAAAACACAATGTATTTTGGCAATACATTGTGTTTTTACAGTTTCTTGTTTTTGTTTGTATGTTTATGAGCCTGTCCCGCTATACTTTACTAGTTTTTTTATTGATATTATTTCTTAAAAATCTAGGAAAACCGCGGAAACATTCTAGTAAGTATAAAGTTAAAGAGTATTAATCAAAATTATGTATTGATCAAATTGTGTACAATATTGTTAATTTAAAGCAATCTACATAAGTTATGAAACCTTAGTAATTTATAATATTACGATTGTTATCCCAAAAAGGCAATGTAATTATATTTGCTCAGAAATATGTAAATCTGAAATTTAATGACGTTAAAGTCCACGCCGACTAAATTTGCTTTGAAGACCCCGAAGGAAGTGATTGCTTTGAACTTGATTAATCTATTCATATAATGAAATAGAAACGAGGCTAAATTTGTATTATATATAAAATTATTATATATATATGATTTCGATATATATATAATATGTTGCTACTCTTATTATTTTAGGATGCGGACACTACAATGTTTTTAATTATGTTCGGAGTTCCATATTCATGTATATTTCAAAATTATAATGTTTTAACAACACAGTTATTAATAATTTTAAAATCCTTATGAGTGAATTACTCTATAGAGATCCCAGAAATAAATCAAATATTCAGTTTTGTCAGTTTATTAGAGTTGGAAGAAACTGATTGCATTGAAACTTAATTTTTCTATTTATTAATTTATTGAATTATCTGCTATGCTGTTGTTAAAAGAAGGTAAAAAATAAAAGTAAATACATAACATATTTAACAAAGACTATGCTTTTGCACGAAGCCAGAATAAATAATAATTTTCACACAAATCCCGGCACCACTGGGAAAAATAAATATGAACAACTTCGACCTTCATTACCTATAGACATATTTTCCGTCGAATTTTGTATATTTTTACCGCATTTTGATAAATAAATTTCAGTGTTCTATAGCTCGTAAAATGCTTATTACATTTTCCTAAACTCAGTTCCTACCTACCTATTACATAAAACATTGCCCTGGCTAATACAGAGGCTTTGTCAACACAAATGTAACGACCAAATCCAAAAACCAAGTCTGCTTCCGTCTTCCGTCATCGCTAAACCATTGCTGTCCAGGTTTTTAACACTCCGTCTTGGTTCAGGGTTCCTGATATTGAGGTTTCGAGTAGTTTCCCCCACGTAACATCTACTACTTATTGTCTCTTTTTTTCAAGGGTCTCCTGACCAGCCCGCTCCCCCGGCTGTAATAGCCTACAGACTTAACAGCATAGGTATGAACAAAAAAAATACTGTCTCTTTAATAATAATATAATAATATCAGGACAAATTACACACATTGATCTAACCCCTAAGTAAGCAAATTATTTGCTTGTGTTAAGGGTGTTAGACAACGATACAAATACATAGAAATACACATATAAATACTGAGAATATATTTAATAAACGACCAAACCCAGAAACACAGACATCTATGCTCATCACATAAATGCCTGTCTCCGCCGGGAATCGAACCCGAGCCCCATTGCGCCGTGACACGTTAGACGTCTGCGCTAACCACTCGACCATCGCGTCGGGGCGGTTTAGGCTCTTTAATTGACCGTAATATTGTAGATAGTCTTAATAATATAATTACGATGTAATAAGTACCCTATCCTGTCAGTGATTCGTTTGATATATGATAAGTAAATGAGCACCTTGCCTCTAATGCAGTATTGTAAGTTTTCTTAATTATTAGTCTTAGGTATTAACGCCAATTATATTTATTTCAAGAGATTGCGGGTTCGAATCATGTGCTTAACGTTATTGTTGTCATTTATTTTCTTGAAGGACATTCTACAGTAAAAAATGAATATCACATTCAAGATATTTAATTCTAAATAAAATATATAAAAAGTGTATATTCTTCGGTGAATTCGTTGAATGTTATTATTTAAAAAAGCCTACATATTTTTTGCCACTCAGCTAATTAATATTAAAATTATTATATTTCTTTTCATCTTCATGAAAATATCCCAGGAAACAATTCCGATACTTGAATAACGTATAATTAATTTTACTGAACATTTATGTAACTTAAAAACGAAATTGTTCAACTTGCACTAAATTCTTCTTTCAGGTAGTAGGTGTAATAACTTTCATAATTATACAGTTTTTTATTAAATACAAAAAAAGTTTAATTGCTGATTACTTAAATTTATATAAATATAGAATGAAAAATAAACTAATACAGATAGGGATTCGAACCGGCGACCTCTGGGAAACCGTCCTGTCGCTCTACCAATTGAGCTATCATATCACTGTCCGTCTCGGTGAATTAAGCATTCTATATGTGATCGTCTTAATCGTTATATCTCTTATGAGACCATGACGTCGGTAGTTTTTAAAATATATTTTCCGGATTATTACACAATGCTTTACTAATATATTTGAATATAAATATTTGAATTAAACATAGTTGTAAATAAATGTATGTTAGTTGGATGTTGTTCGAGGATAAATAAAAGAGCTATACTTTTATATTACCTTTTCAAACTAGATTATTCACTATCATTGGGCTTTTCCTAAGGAACTAATAGTTTGAGATAAAGACGACTTGGTAATCAGTTCATTATTCCGCAGCAGGCAAGACTTGGAAAACAGCTGTCTTTGTAATTCAGGATCCTAAAGTTTTTCACAATATTTGAATAGGAAGTTTAATAGTAAATACGTTATCTCCCCACATGATGATCCGAAGTGCACAGTTTTAGAGAAAGGATTGTCTTTCACTTTCTTTAGAAACCAGGTACTGGTGGCTGTTCCTTGACCTCACCTTAATGTCTTTTTATATGACGTTTCATGAAATGGAACATTTTCATGAGACGGACGAGCGCAAACCGCATATTTTTTGAATACCAATACTCAATATTTCTTATCTTTAAATGGAATAAAAATATACAGACAGCCATATATTTGTATAATTCAAATATTTTCATAAATTTGTGAAAGGTCTAAATTAAAGTAATACAACGTAATTGTACACTTTTTTGTTTATTCGATTTACTACCGAAAAAAGAAAATGTAAATAATTTGCTTTAGTTATTTATGTTTGTCAGAAATATGTAAATTGGAAATTTAATGACGTCAATATCTGACCCAAACTAAATTTCTCGGAGTTCACTCTAACAGAAGCTCCGAAGGGTTCATACTTTGAAACTCATAGCTTTGAACTATATTTACCTCTTCATATAATAATATTATAACGATCTTTGTATTCAAACTTTCGTGAATCATGATGATGTTATTAAATATTTCGGAGATAGTGGCACATTAGTGGCTTGCTCGTTTTTGATGGAGTGTATTGGTACAGGATCCGAGATGTAAGTCTCAGGCAATTAAACCACACAGACAATATGATATCACAAATTACTTAGTAGGTATACAATTATTAGAGGTGCGTGAACCACCGTTCCCGTTTGGGGAGGTCCGGACTGTAAGGCTCTCACTTATCAATTCCCCTACGACTCGATGCTCTCGAATATTTAAAAGTGTCTCCGGTGCCCCTCCGAACTATTCCGATCACGTGACTCGTTACGTCACGATGTTCACACCCCACTGTTACAATGAAATCAATTGAGTTACTAATTATCTTTAAATTATCGTGATCTGTGACAAATATATATTTGTCCCTCTATAACCATGTATTTGTGATTGGAATTTTGGGGTTCCTATTCATGAGGTCAAAGCATGGCGGACTCGCTACGTGAACTGCGAGCAGCTTTCTCGCTGAGCGCGTCGCGACGGGGTTGTTGAGGGTGAGGGGGAAGATGTAGTCTCGTCTTCATAGGTTTCGTGCAGGTCTTCGTTACTCGTCGTTAAATTACGTCGGGTTGCCTGGAACAAATCGCCGTTAGGCGATAAGGCCGCCTGCTGTACTTCTTTTGTGTTCCTTGTATGTGTTTTACTTTTTTTTTTATATTTTGTGGTGTACAATAAAGAATATATGAATGTTGTAATCACACTGAGCTCACTGTATTACTATTAAATGTAATGGGTTCGAAACTAGTCGGGCAAATTCCGATTAAAAATCACATGATATTTACCCGGATATATCCGGATATATCCGGGTAAATATCATGTGATCGTAATAATTAAATTTATATCTACCCGGGTAGATATAAATTTAATTATTACGATCATAAATTTATAGAATTCGTATGATGTGGACTAATAATTAGTTTTTGTAATAGGTAGTACATGCGAGATACTATGTTGCGAAAAAAAAATCCTTGCATTTTTGGTTATTTTGTCAAATAAATATATATACATCTATATACCTACACCAGAAAAAATCGCCTATTTTAAATACGTATATAACTCCATTTTGCAAATTGCAAATGTCGCGTATACGAAACAACCCTTTTTTCTTTATAACGTCAGGAATCCTCATGGATAGACACCTTCATCCAGGGGATGATGGAGGTGGTTATGTGAGACTCCTAAACCTGACGGTTGCCGCCGCCGTCATAATGGGACACCACGGGATCGCTTTCGCACTCACCGGCATGCCCCGACATACGTATATACGTAACAACCGTGGCATAAATAATAAAAATAAAATATTTAAACATATAGTGCTGGAACCGTCGATATACATTATGCCGTTTGACAGTTTGTAAATAACCTTTAATATTGTAGGTATGTAGTATAATTATCTCTTACAAAATATTTCTAGTTCTAAATCATTTGACTTTTCGACCATCAATTTAATTGTTACAACCTTTGCTTCTGCCTGCAGAAACGTTACATAAATTCGTCTCCTACCAACTTTTTTTAACATGATCACAAAAAAGGGAGGCTGCCTTTATGCCTCTGGTTGTTTACAAAAAGGCTTGCTGGGATATTTTTGCAGCAAATAACAATTAAAAAAAATAATAATAATAAAATAATTAACAATAAATAATATTTTTTTTTCCGAAATATAACGTTATGAATCTCATTGTTTTGGTATTTCAATGACAACCATTAGTATTCAGAGCCAACGACACTAATGGTGTCGATGGCTCTGATCTTTTTAAAAATATAGGAAGTGATTTAAATCCGTTATATATTTTCCTAATCACAAATTTACCTAAGAAATAGGTCTTTACTACACATGCGATGGGTGCACTAAATTGCAGGCGAATCTTAGGCTATAATGTTTTATTTTTTAGTGTTATACAATATATACAATCGCGCAACAAACATACGGGGTAGTTTTACTATATTACTGTTTATTTAGAATTAATAAGTCATTGGAAGAAAAAGATGTCATGTCATTTTAGAACTACATATTTTAGTTCTAAAATATACTAACATTGACGAATTTAATTGTCCTTGACGATTTCGATTTGTTTATGACTATCAAAAATACACAAATATATACTCAAAGCTTAATGGAACAAGCTATTTGGCTCGGTTTCAAAAAACGGTTTCAAAAACAATATTGGAACAGGTTTGGTTTTCATTGGTTTTACACAGAGACGCTACTTTTAATAATAATATAAAGAATTCAATAGTCAAATGTTATCAGTCAGATGAAAGTCCTTAAAGAAACTTTATGTCGTTATTTTTTTTATCTATTCGACAATATTGTCTATATATGTATATTTATTTTAGCATCCGTTTGTGACTTATCGGAATGAAACTTAAGTCCAACAGCTGTTAATGTAACCTAGAATAGACGTTAGCCGCCTAGTACTTACTAAATTGCTATTTACAACCGCAGTTAGTTTCGCTTTTACTCTGGGATACTTGGCAAGGTTTGTGGATTCCCTGAAAACAATAATAATAAGGTTTAAACTGTACTTAAAACTTACTTAACTGGATGTTTAAACATTTTAAGTGATAAACTAATGTAGGGTAATATCTTACAACGTTACTGCGCAATTTGGAATAGGAATATTATTTGGATTCGTTATTCTGCACAAATCGGGTTGTAAGAACAAAGCGCATAGAATTATGAAAATAAAAGAGAATTTCCGATAAAATTTTTAAACACTTCGCAGGAGAATTTAGCACTGTTCACTACGATATGTATCGTTTTAATTGAATATTTAGTAAAATTGACAGAAACGCTGAAAATTGTTGGAAAATATTTTTGTAACTCGTAAATCCTGATGGCAACGGTTGGAAATGAAATGAAGGCAAACTTCGAAGGCTCTGATTATTGACGCCTCGACGTTATTTAATGTCGGTCTGAAATATATAACGAATCACACTACTATCTAAGTTTTATTAAAAATTGTTTAATGTTGCATTATAGAAACTTTAGTTTGATCATTTAAGAATTTCGATTTCTTTTAAATAGTACGGTTTTGTGGGTTGTCTTTTAAATATATCATATTATAGACATATATAGTAAGCTAAAGTTATAACACATTTACAACTTAATTGCCAGTAAATTTTGCTTTAGAAGCGTTATTTGTTCCTCTTTCAACCGGGCCGCTTTTTTTCCTCAAAGAAATTAGGAGATGGTAAATATATTGGGTAACCAATTTTGCAACCATTCATTATCCCTAAGGAACTCTTTTAACTCACTTATACAGTTCAAGTTTCCATGACACTAACTATTTTGTAACTCAGCTAACTATTGTTTGGTAAAAGTTTATGTATGGTAATCCTATAGTCACAGCTATTGCCACTGTCAATAAAAAACTATATATATTAAAGATTTTTATTTTTTTGGTTTATTTGGTATTAAAACTAATAGTTATTAGTATATTTTTTATTTTATAAATATGATTATATATACTTTTTAATAAATGTCAATTCATAAAGTCGAAAATCAACCTCACCTCTGCTAGGAAAACGACGCGGACGGTTTCCATGAGGTTGCAGGTTCGAACCCTGCAAGTATTCAATCTCTATTTGTTATGATTAAATGATATTTTTAATGTCTTGTAAACATTAATTATAGTAGTTATTATTATTATAGATATTTAATTCTAATAATGTTTAATTATTTTTCCTTTAACACAACGATATGGAACCATAGAGTTATATATAATAAGTGTATGTATAGAACTGTTAGTGTTTCAAAAGTTCGTTGATCTTTGCCCGATATTTCTTTATGTGACATTTTCTTTTATGACACATAATATGTCCTTCTATACCAGAACTTGGAATGTAATATTTAGATATTATTAGTAATATAGCGATAGAGATAAATATGGCATACATTGTAGATAGTTACAAAACTTTTTTCGATAAAATACAATTATGGCATTACGACGTTTTTACAGTTCGTAGTGTTTATATGTGTGTTTATCATTGTATCCTGGTTTACTTGGTTTACTTTACTATATTTTTTATTAGTAAATCTTATATATGCTATCTACTTCTTCCTTAGCCTCTTCCAAGCGTGGAAAGTCACGGAAACAAGCTAGTAAGTATAAAGTTAAAGAATAGTAATCTTTTTTTGTATTCACTTTTTAGATTATTGATATTTTTGCTATAAAAAAAATATAAAATAATTTCTAATCAAAGTTGTATATAATTTTGCTAATTTAAAACGATGCTTATAAAAATTTGATTTGAATTAATAAAGTATATAAATTTTGAAACCTCTTTCAATTTTTCAAACAAAATTGTGGTCCCAATAAGGCAATGTAAATAATTTTGCTCAGAAACATTAAAATTTTAAATTCAATGACGTTAAAATCTATCTCGACCAAATTTGATTAGATTAAAACGAACTGATTACTTTCAACTTTGTTTATTTATTCTGATATTAAAATATGTATGTGTTTATTTATTCTGATAATGGGGCTATATCTGTACTATGTCTATAACTTTTAAATATATATGTTTGTATTCAAATATTTTTATTTGAATTTATTAATAAACTACAGTTTTCTAAATTATTGTGTGAGTACCATATTTATGAAGATGATAGAAAAATCATAAAATTTTAACAACATACTTTTTAATTTTTTTCAATTATATGATTTAATTATCAGATAGAGATTCCAGAGATAAATCAAATATCCCTATGTCAATTTTCTTTTAAAAAGTGCACTTAAAAAAAAATTACAAAATGTTTAGTCAAACCAATTCTTTCCTATGCTTGAATATTTTCTTGATCTGCAATAATCATCACTTTTGCATATCGATTCTTTAACTAAAACGCCTCTAAGTAATAATTTTATCAATTTTTATCAATAGTGAGTATCCAAAACACACAACTGCATTATTTTGGTTATCAAAAAATTTAATAAAAAAAGGGCTATATTAAAAAAAGGGGTGCTTAAAAGGGTATGTATTTTAGTATTCATACTGTGTACATATCGTTTTACGTTTTCAATAACTAAGTCCTTTAAGAGAATCTTTATTGAACTAACTATGATTTTAAGAAATGATTCTTCGTTATATTTGTTTTAAGACAGACATCTGATGAAAACAAACTTAATAACAAATGTTTGTATTGAAACAAATATAGATAGAGGTTATATTTCATTAGAAATATTAAAATATAGTCCAGATGCAGCATAATTTTTAGCGAGCCTTGTCTGAATCGTCGACAAATAATAAAAAAATAAATATTTAAGTGATAAAATGAAATGCCACGATACGACATGTTATAGAAAAAGAGTTTAATTTGGTTATAGATTCCGTTATTTTTAAGATACTTTTAGTACTGTAAGTAGTAAAAGTGTCTGAAGAATTAACGGTTTTTCATAAAAGTAGGTAAGAAGTTTCTTTTTATAATATATACAAAAGAACTTGGGTAAACGAGGCTTCTAGATATGTTTCTAATCGAAGTTTGAAACATCTCACAAAGTAAGTTTGATATTAAGTGGCATATTGAATATCCAAAAAACATTTTTACTACTTTTATAATAAATAGATCGTTAATGGGATGCAGATACATAACCTCTATTTATAAGAAATAGGTGAAACATTATTTGGACCTTATAATAAATTGCCGGGCAACTGTGACGACAACTGGACATAGCTAACTAATGTTTCGACCCTTGACAAATAAGGATAGGACAGACGGCCCCTAGAATTTTCGATTCTAAATGAATAATATTTTTTCCGTATGAAAATTATCACCATTCCCTTTATGTCAGTGCATAATATCTTACAAAAACAAACTCTTAGTGTATTTATAATCCTATATTTTTTTAGTATTTACATTAAATATAACGTAGTTGTTTTTGAAGTGAAACTTCTTTATCGGGGTTGGAAAAAAATTAAGTGTAACATTTTTTCGTTACGCGTCACATTTTTCAGTTACGCGCCATCTTTTTGAAGTGAAACTTCTTTATCGACAGATGGGATAAAATTTTATAGCAATGTCAAAAAATTATGACGTTTTTCAACAGAAAAACGTAACAACGCGCCATCTTTATTTTTGCTTAAACTTTATCTAATTTAGCTTAATTAGCCATTCCTGTAAAGTTGTAATTAGTGAATCATTTTTCAAAAAAATATGTGATAAAGAAGTTTCACTTCTTACATGTGTACACTAATACACACACATATTTTTTTTTAATAATAGTTTGTTTCATTACTCCTACATGTCTATATATAATACATGTTGCTGGAAAAATTTATCGATATGAGCATTCAAAACCGCCACCTCTAAGATACCGCTTTGTTGCTCTATCAATTGAGCCACCATATTGCTACCTGCTACCTATATATTTATATCTAGAAAATACGATGTACATCTGAGGAAAATCTCATTAATTTAAGTAACTTTTGTAACATATTGAAAATGGTTATTAAATGGTTCCTAACTAAAACAAACCTTTTTGTTTTGCAAACTGAATTTCAGTTTTACTATATACCTAGCATTGACAATTTAGATGAAAATATAAAGCTTATATTAAAAGCGATCTTGTATGTAAAGCCCATAATAAAACTAGGGACGACTAATTACCAGTAAGTTGACGACAGGGAGGACATGGAATTAATGAATTCACTTACGATTTTGCACATGTTGCTTCCCTGAAACCACTTACAAAATGTTGTCTATTTAGTTAGCATAATTACTAAACGATTAAAGTTACAACCTTTTTAGTTATATATCCACATGCTATAACGCTTTTTGGAATAGGAATATTATTAGTTTTTGATCATTAACTGTAATCGAGGTGTAGGAATTTGAATGAACTATAGGTATAGCATTTTGGAAATGAAAATCAATTTTCGATCGTATCGTTACACTTTTCATTCAATGAATCTAAAGCACTGAAACAATTGTCAAAACGTTGATGCATACGACGATATATATTCTTTTATTGAAACGTTTTATTGAAACTTCAATCCACTAATGCTGGAAATTGCTGGAGAGTACTTTTCTAACGAACTCGTAATCCTACTGCAAATGAAATGAAAACAATCCTCAAAGGCTTGGTTTATATACAACACGGTTATGCAATATGGATGTAAAATATCGAATGTATCAAATATCTATCACAGTTCTTTTAAAAACTCATCAAATGGCATTTTCTGGAAAATTCACATCAGCAATAAGAATATTTGTAATAAAAGCAAAAGCTTTGTTTGGTTCAAATCAATCAAACAATGTTTGTATACGTTAGGATATTGGTAAGTATCATAATATCGAAAATGATGTTGTATGTTTAATATTTTGAATATCAGATAATTTCAGAATGTAATAAAAATTTCTTTCTCTGATCTAACAGTAATAAA
This sequence comes from Napeogenes inachia, assembly GCA_959347355.1. Classification (NCBI taxonomy): domain Eukaryota; kingdom Metazoa; phylum Arthropoda; class Insecta; order Lepidoptera; family Nymphalidae; genus Napeogenes; species Napeogenes inachia. Next base: position 26,234,364 of record OY365791.1, read on the forward strand.
AAAAAGTTTATGGCATAAAATATAATACTGTAAGGGGATGAGGGTATTTCTAAATAATTTTATGGAATCTATAGTTATAAATTGGTAAACGAGTGTCACTCTTGAGAAGTATTGTGTCAAACTTATTTATGAGCGTAAGCTCTGTAGGTGTGAATAGTGATTGACGGTGTGTTCTTCGAGTACTTATCTAGTTTTATAACTGATTTGACCTCGTTATTAAATTAGGCGAAAAATGTAAATTTTGCAATTACTTTAAATTCTTCCTATTTTTTTAATTAAGTTCTTCATGATTTCTAAGAATACATAATATGATGTCGATTGCATATTAAGTTTTTTCTATTTATAATTATTTTAACTAGAGAACACTCTAAATGCTTCTCGACCTCCTAGGACAATGGAACTAAATTGATTCGAGTTGAGGATCATTTTAATAGTTTTATATGATAAGTAAGATCTACCGACAGATCTTAGTATCTGTTATGACTTTTTTTATTTTTTTAATTACCTTCATGAAGGATGCTGATATAGAGCTTGGTTTTGATTTACAGGCTTCGGTTTGTTGCTTTGCCTTTTTCTTTGCTTTTCTGTTGTCCGTGAGGTTGGTTGGACCCATAGTATAACGTGGGCTAAAGTACCGTGAAGGTGTGTATATTCATTTGAATTAAAAAGAAAATCACAACATTTTTGAATGATTATGAGTACTTTTTATTACTTTAATTTTTTAACTGATACAAGCATAAAAGAACTTTTTAAATCATTCTTCATTTCTTTTCATTCATTAATTTCAAAAATAAGAAAGATTGAACTAGTACCATATAATTAGTAAAAAATATGTACATTGCTAACTACTTTTTAGGTATTTTGGTTCGTTTATATTCTAGATTGATAGATCGGGGCGGCAAACAGAACAAGGGTCCTGGCACTCCTGATTTGTTTTTTTTATTGGTAATTTTTCGCTTCCCATCGCTCTTCAAGCCATAGGAAGCTAAATGGCATTCTTATTAATAATTCAATTTATTCATAATTAATTTAATAATATAATAAAGCTAATTTCATCCAAATTGTCAATAAATTTGTGTGTTTAAAATATATGAATTAAATAAAGTACATAAGTAATGAAAACCTAATAATCTATAACATAACAATTGTTCTTTCCAAAAGCCAACGTTATTAATTATGTTTTGCTCAGAAATATCTAAAACTGAAATTTAATGACGTCAAAATCAAACCTAGAGTAAATTTGTTTTGTGTTCCTTTAACAGAAGCCCCTTAGGAACTGATTGCTTTGAGCTTTATTTATTTACTAGCTTTTGCCCGCGGCTTCGCACGCCTTAAATTTGTAGTAAAAAGATTCCCACTTCCCTTTTTTTGTATTCACTTCTATATGACTTATTTTAAATGATACAATCAAAATTACGACACCGGCAGACATCGCTCACTGTCAAAAGTATATTTAAAGTTTTTAATAAAGATACAATATTAGGTACTGTGATTTTTTTATGTCTCTCTTTGTTTTTACTTAAACGTCCATTTAAATACTTTTTAAACAGAGTACTTAATAACCATTCTAACCATATATCACATTTACAGATTTTCATTGAACATAATCAAAATATTACCATGTAAACTTGAGGAATTCTGAGCTACACAATCGACGTTATTTTCACCATCAACTTGCAGGTCTGGTTTTATTTTAAAAAATCTATTTTAAATGATAAACATTCAGTTAGCTATATGCATTAACAACATTTTCAATACTGAACATACACAAAAGCCATTTTTGAGACGGTCGTCGGTCTCGGACTTCATCAGAGGTGACAACCGTCTCGGACTTCATCAGAGCTGGAGACTGGCCGTCGTCTAGTCCCGATATTAATCCGCTAGATTATGATTTATGGTCAGTTAGAGAGTGCAGCTTGCTCTAACCGCCATGATAATTTGGAACCCCTAAAACAATCCATACGATTGGCAATTAAGAATTTCCCCATGGAAAGAGCGCGTGCTTCTATTGATAACTGGCCTCAACGTTTAAAGGACTATATTGCAGCCAATGGACATTACATCGAATTAGCTTTTTATATTTTTAATTGTTTTATATTTGTGTATTAAACTAACACACTGTAAAAGCAATAAATGTCATTTGCAATTAAAAAAATATTTTTTCTTTGTCACAATATTTATGGCGACTAGGTATAGTATTAAAAAGTATTTTAAATTTATTTATTGATGAATTGATTGCTATAATGGCAACAGTCATCCAACATTTTAAAAGAGTAACATGAACGTAAAATTGTAACAAACACCTGAGGTACATATTTTATAAAGTAATATCATAAACAGACGATAATTCTACTCTCTACTTCTACATTAATAAGTTTTAATTTTTGTTGTTTTAATAAGTTTTAATTTTGTTGTTTTAATAAGTTTCAATTTAAGATTTGTTTCAATGAAAATAGTTCTTAAACAAATATTGCTACGTTGACATAAGCTTTCATTATTGCGTTCAATCTTTGTTACAGTTAAAAAAGTTGAGAATGTCATTTTGTTAGTGTTAATATGCTCACATTAATTTTTGAAGCCTTTAAAAGTTATTTGAACATATCTGATAACTTTGTTTTGTTTGCTTTAAATGCGGATAAAATAACAATAGGTTACCCATCTTTATGAAGACAACAATTGTGATCATATGACTATCAATAACAGCGTTGTTTCAGTCATATTTTTTTATCATATCCAGACCTGAAATTTATTTATTTGTATTTTATGTATAATATTTTATTTTTTATTTTGTTTTGTCATAGTTATATAAGCGATAACTATGTTATGGTACGATCTAGCTCAAAACTACTTTGTTTTCTACTTTATTTTACTTGTATTTTTTTTCTACCAGTGCTTGATTTTTTGTGTTCCTATGAACGTTATTGGGTAATGTAAATTATCTGTGTTTGTGCTATAGACAGAAATATTAACTTAAGGTTAGATCAGTTTGTGTAATTTGTCTTTTGTATATAATTTTGCTTAATAAAATGCTAATATCCAATTTAAATTACAAAAGTAGCTAAATTATGAAACCTCGGTAAACTATAATATGATAGTAATAGTCCCAAGGGCGCAACGTAATTATATTTCTGATTAGGAATTTGTAAATCGGAAATTTAATGACGTTAAAATCCGCCTCATTCTAATTTGCTTTGAGTTCACTTTAGCAGAAGCTCTAAAGGAACTGATTGCTTTGAACTTTTGAACTTTATCTATTCTTATAATAAATATTAATGAGGTTATATATGTACTTCATATATCGCATAAAAGCATTAACTATATATATATATATTTTCAAATTAATTGCTACTGCTACTATTTAATCATGCGGACTAATAAAACAAACAATATAAAAATATAAAATAAATTAAATTAAACAGGCGTAATTTCAAATATTTTTTTTAAAATTACTGTCTAAGTTACCATTTATTTATGTATAAGCTAAGCCTATCTTCAGTTTTTACTTATCAACCCGAATGTTTAACGAAAACGCAAAATATACATATGTATTGGAGAGATAATTATCTCGCTTATCAAATAATTCAATGGAAAACCAAAGGCCTTAATCTTATTATGGAATGTCGTGTAAATTATAATTACAATTTCAAAAAAATGATATCAGATACGGTAAGGTAAAGTTATTAAATTTAAATAAAAAAACAATCACCGTTGATGTATTCAGCTAATTTATTTAAGAAATTATATTACATAAAAATTAAAATGTCGTGGGTTGGTCAGGCCCGCCTGGCTTCACTACCGTAGTCCGGTACTCCCCTACTACCACAGATGATGTTGGGCCGTGGAGATGTCGGCACGATGGAACTCGTAGCCGCCTTTAAAACTGAGGGTACGTAGGTGCAGAGAGTGTTGATATTTTTTTTGAATAAAACGTTGATCCCTGAATAATGTCACAGTTAAAATTTGATGAATGTGCCTCCTCCGATTGTGATCCCCCGTGTGTCTAGCAATGGAGAAACCGTAAGCAGAAGTGTAATTAGGAATCGGAACGGAGTCACAAACAATATAAAAATATATTTTTATATTGTTATTTTTATATTGTTTGCTTAGATTCAAAGATGTACTATAAACTCTACTAACAATAAAAAGGTAATGTAAATTACATAATTATTAAACCTCAATATAATTTAAAGGTCCTTGTTTGTGAACATATAATATTAGAAATGGGATTATGAATTTTTTTTTTTTCATACAAAATAGTTTATTCAATAGCTTTCCTATATGTCCTTCAGAAATACGGGTTTCCCGTCACGTAATTCCTATTCCTAATAGTAAATATACGAAAATAGAAAGTAGTTGGTGAAAAATGATGTTGGTTGTATCAAAGATTGGCTATTCAAGTCGACGTGACTTGATGCGTAGCTATGGGATTTAACCAAGAAGTATAAAGTTTTATTAATAGAAACATATCGATAGTTTATCTAAACTTTAAGGAGACCATAATAATATAACTAAAACTGTAATGACATACATAGAACTGAAATGTCATCTATACTAATATTAGGTATATGTGCAAAAGTTTGGATGTTTAAATCGATGTTTGTTATTCAATCACGCCAAAAGTACTAATTAGATTTTCATAATATTTGATAATGTTGTAGCTTATGTACCAGAATAACACATAAGCTATAGAAATTCAAACTTTTGCATATATATATATATATATATATATATATATATATATATATATATATATATATATATATATATATACCACCAACTAAAATGCTTTGTTTGTCTGTAGAAAATAGGAATAATGTTAATCATTTTCCCCAAGATCTTTCAATAATATACATACTATATATCGTCATAAAGTTTTTACTCTTTTATTTCTTCACCTCTATGCCGCCAAATATTTTATTTTTCAAGTTCTTCTTAATGATTTTTTTTTTAATAAACTTGGTGTGAAGAATATTCTGTTATGCTCTGACTTGAACTCTCAAATGGATTTAATCATCATAATATATCAGATATTTACTGTCAAACCTACAGCTAATTATACTAAATAATATAAAAGTATATCATTAGGGTGTAAAATTTCCAAAATAAATGTTATTACACTCGCTTTAGCCCAACTTTTAGCGCTAACCGAAATTTACAAAAGATTAACTGACTTTATAGTACAGTTAAATAACAGAGAATAATACATTTTAGTATGAATATGCTAAAATATACTTTTTGAGCTCGTAAAAGTTATTTAAACATAATTCAAAGCTTATATTGTAGTTTAGTGTCAGGAAACAAAACTCGTTATGATATGGTAATAAAAATCAACTACAGCTTTGTTTCTACCACAGTTTGTTATTACACCCAGACCGAAATCCATTAACTCTGATATATATATATATATATATATATATATATATATATATATATATATATATATATCTATCTTAGAGTCTTAAAAATTATTTCATTGCATTCCCTAATAAAAAAGGGTAATATGACATCTATCACTTTATTTCTTAGACATTATAATGTACCTACGGCAGGTTGATTTATATAAACATGTATTTATGTTTTAGAAATACCATATACAATTTGCAAATAACATTTCTCTATAACAAAAAAAAAAATATTTTTTTTGCAATACAGAGTTTGTATTCACAACAAATTGAGAAAATCATTATCGAGTATCGACTTATCAGATAAATAAAATAAAGCTTTAAACGCAATCCTATCTTCAAAGCTTATGTTAATGACGAAGTATAGGGAGGAAATATGTTGACTAAAGGGAGGTCTGACAATAACAAACTTGTTGACAATCTGCAAATGTGGCTTCACTATAACGTCCAATGTCTTATCTATTTTTTTCGCTCCAATTTTAAACTTGAATGTATTGTCGAAAAATCGATGTACACAAAGAAATATATAGTTTTATTGAAACCGCTTCAACTGATAAAAACGCTAAAAACTGTTGGAAATGATTTTTCTTTTTAACTTATAAATCGTACTAGCAACAGTTGAAAATAAATGTAAACTTTGAAGGCTCAGTTGGTAGACGCAATGACATTAAACAATATTTGTCTGGAATATTGAAGATATCAGAAAACCATCAAAGTTTTATTAGATTTTTTTTTAATGCTATCTTCTGGCAACTTAACTTTAATCGTTGATTTTACTGAAAAGAAAAACCTTTTTATAACACGTGTGCAATTTTGTATTAATGAATTATATATGCAAATATTTTTTACATTTTAAATTATGTAGAGCTGGATAAATATAATTATATATATCAAAGTTGGTACTTGGTAAAACGCACTTATTTTTTACTTACAACACCAGAATATTAGAAAATTTATTCTTTAATCAAAAGATGGCTAAACGATTTAAGTTATTAACCAGTTGTAGTAACATGACATCTGCATTATAGTTTTCTTTATTTATTGATAAAAAAATAGTAGGTATCCTAAAGGCACACATGGTGCTTTGATAATTGGTTATGTATTGTTTGTTCATATAACAGGAAACAGTGAAAAATATAAACTCAAATTATTACTAATAGAAATATTTATTGATAATATTTTTTGTAACATAATAATTTATTCTAGCTGAAGTATTGCCTTTATTGGTCTTATTTATCCTTTACTTTGTGAATAGTAATAGAACCTTCTTTTTTATCTTTTATGTTCATTTTTCATTATAGATATTAAATTATCTTGTATAACGTATTTACGGAAGAAAGAAAGCACTCATTTAAAAAATACAAACTCGCTATTAATTCTCTAGTCTGTACCTTTGACCCAAGTAAAAGCCTGAACATAACGTTCCAGGTATATAAGTGAGTTACCATTCGAATGTGTAGCTCACGAACACAAACTTAAGATAAATTTTGTGACTCTAGACCCTTTCTTGACCTTTTGATTAATTTATTAAATATGATGTTTTGTTACAACTATTATGTTATGGCAGGAGTCGTCCCCATATTTTTGAAATGTTGTAATATTTTAGCTGGCATGTGTGTTCAAGATAGGTGGTAGGTCACAAAAATGATGAGGGCGTAACCTGAATTTTTCTCGTATAACAATAAAAAATATCACTTTTATCTTAAGAGAAATGTAAATAATATAGATTCTAAAAGAAAAAAGTAGTTTAAGGTACAAATCTTCACACCAATCTAGTTATCTATTTCATAATTTGAATATACAAAAACAAAATAGTAGGGCACGCCAAATATCAATAACCTTACAGTGAGCTACTTATATCATTATATGGTTTGGATGCATTATCTTGTTCTCCGATTGGGTGAGTTCTCCTATTGGGTAAATAAATATACTATAAGCTAATATTGTGTCGGCCGTCTAATGCTTACCGTGATCATTGAATATAATTTGTTTTCACAAATATCATAAAAATAAATGTACTAAATTTCATTCCTATTGATCGTCAGGAAGGGGGTGAAATCAATTACAAGATTTAACGTACACTAGGCCAATAAGGCAAGTTAATAAAACCGCTTATATAAAAGTATTCATTTAATTTTAAATAAGTATAATAAAATTAAAAATAAAATGATAAAGTCAAGGATTTTACCCTCAACTTCTGTGAAAACCTCCCGTTGCTCTATGTCCTATAATTTGAGCTATATCGTATCGTATCGCGTACCGTATCGCGACCTTTTTCGATTAATTTAGCATTCTATATATGAACGTCTTTATAGGGACGGAAGTGGCATTTATTAGGTTTCTTTTGAAAACCCTAACCAATATTTTTAACTTTTTAGTATAGATAAATTAATATTTTAAAACAGAAATTAATATTTTTCAAGAAGAGTTTTTATTTTTTGTTATACTTCTTTTTTTTTAAATGTATGTTAGAAAATAAAGACATCTTACGGACTATGATTATTAAATTTCTGTAATAAGTTCCAATATTTTTCTTTCATCACGATCAAATGTAATAAGGACATATTCAATTTATCGTTACGGTTTAAGAGTAACGACGACTCTTTTATTTAATCATCGCCTAAAACGAGTCTGTCATGTAAATAACATTGCGTGGCTTCCTTAAAATATTCCTTATAAATCAAATATGATTTTGCCAATTTAAGGTAACAATTATTTCTAAGCGATTATTTATTAATAATTGGTAATGATTTCAACATTATATTTTTTTTGTTGTCACATTATTGATTCATATAAATTAATGTACTTAATTATTGATTTACCTTAAATAATAACAACAATTATTTTAAGAATTGTTTTAATAATTTTCGTATTGATACTAAAAATTGTAATTTCAAGTAATTGTTATTTTTGTGTGCTTAAAGTAGTTTTGTGACTAATATTACTATTTATGAGAGCCCCTCCCCCATTTGAATAGTTGAATAAACTAGAAAAATGGGAACTATTAAGACTTTTTAGTTAAAACCGATAATTAATATCTACCGGATATAGTGTATAGTAGTAGTTATTTTTATATATTTAAAGTAGTTGATTTGACTATGATTATTATTCATAAAGAATGGTATATAAACTGCATTTGGAACGATATTCGAGAGTTAAACTGCTGTAAAGCATCAACGAAGAATTAAATATAAGTTATTAAAAGTGAAGTGCTAATGAAAAAATGCTTGAAACTTATCAAACCGACGTTGCCCTTACAATACTGTATAAAGATTATAGCTTATAATTTATTATCATGAATTATTAAATACAATTTTGATTTCGAACGGGTAGTCTTTATTATAATGAGATAAAAATATGATAATAGTTGGGCAAGAGTGGAGAGGTCCATCTGAAAGTGAAATTTAAAAAGTACGTTATAACCTATTTTCGGAGTTTTTGAAATTTGGTTTTATACAAAATTGCGCAGAAGTTTCATCCTAGATTAGAAATATTACTGTAAATATGTTATGAAGAGAGGAAAATAGGACCGTGTATGATTTATAGTGAAAACGAAAGCTTCAGGATTTTTGAATATTATATGAGGATAATTAGAAAGAGACGAAGACGAATAGGTGGAGTTAGTCCGAAGGTTAGAGTAGAATTATGTAAAATTTTGAGATTTAAATTAAGAAATCGGTCCTCTTTAACCTCTTTAAGGATGAAATATATGAAATCCCTTCCACAAGGAGCATCGTAAAGACATTAAAAATAAAATGAACAAAAAACATTTAATGTATATCATATAAGTTATAAATTTGGCTGAATGATTATTTTTATCTTGAGTTCAAATTAAAATCGAATGTTACGTAATTTCATCCCCTAAGAGGATTGTAGGGGATGAAATTCATGCGTTCATTTAAACATAATAAAATACAACTCTTTCAGGTATAAAAATTATAACAATATAATTATTGCGGCATGTTAAAATTTCCAAGAACGGATTTTAAAATAAAATTCCACCTACAAATAATTGCGAGGCCGTTATAATGAAAGTAAAAAAATATATATGTAGTAGGTATGGCCAGTGTGTTGTTTATATAGTAAGTACAAGAATTGTATTTGTTTCAGTAACAAGTATAAAATGAATGAACAATATAAAATTTTAAATTGTTTAAATGTTGGTGTTATCTATTTATAAAAAAAAATAATTTGAAATTTTTGATGATTTTTGAACAATCTATCTTCTTCACAAAATTATTTGTGTTATTATTTTTGTATCAAATAATATAAGTGAAACTGCCCGTAAAACTTAAATTTTTGTTTCTATTTTCCTAGAAGCTATTCATATCAGAAATGGTTGTGTACCTATGATGGGTATGTACTCGTACATGCTCTCTGTGAACTAACACAAATAAACAAATATTTGTAGTACAAAGGAAATGTAACACATAATGTTACATATTGTGTATTTTCAGGTGATAATTACTTAAATTAAGGAATAATTTAAGTTAAATAAAACAAGTAGTTAAGTATGTACTCTTTTATATCCGACTATTTAAACTTTTTAGTAGATAACTTTACTGTATGTTGTGTATTTAACGCTCGGATTTAAATTTATTGATATTTTTTGTATGCAGTAGTAAAATATAAATATATTTGTAAAAAAGTAATGGAACACAAGTTGTATAATATTATTTCGACTTAAATGCTCTTTCATTATACTTAGAAGCAAAATGTGCATCTGGATAAATTTGGAATTTCGACCATTGTTAGATATATATATGATCTGTAGATCGTCTCTTATATATATATATATATACTGTGGAACTTTATAGTACCCAAATGCCTATCAAAAAACAATCCATAGTTACATACATCCAGCATAAATAGTTAGATTAATAGATAATAGTTATAGACTATAGTTCGCTTTAAAAGTTTTATTGGTTTTCTCCCAAATGGATTGGCTTTATTCCGATGTGAGGAGATAGTTACGTACACATACTCCAGGAGGATTGCTGATATTCACATTCCCTCCGTGTGTATAAAATGTGTATTGTGTCATCGCGACGGAATGCATAGTTGCAGTTTAATTATAATATAAGCCTTAATTATTAATATAATTTTGTCATTATTATTTGTACTTACATCGAGTAGGTCAGATTCTTGTATTAGTTAATAAGTACATAATTGTAATTCTTTTAATTAAAATTAGTTTAAATCAGTTTTGGGTTTTTTTTCAACTCTCCGTTTGTAGCTAATGTAATTAGATGGTAAATATAACATGTTTGTACTATGTTATTTCCTTACAAACTTTTTTTAACTCGATTATGCTCTTTTTTATTATCAAGTTTTTATGACACTAACTACGTCGGCCATAAATAAAAAAGGTCTTACTATCTCTCCTATCAAATAAACCTTTAACCATAAAACATATTTGGCGTTATATGTTTGTCTGGAAAAATATATTAACGTAGTAATAATATAGTAACGCGTCCGGAAAAGGTTTGTGATACCTATTCCGGACGTTATCTCCCGATTTTTTAAATAATTATATATATTGAAACGCGATAGTTTAAAAGTTAACAGTCATTTAAATATATTATAAGGATTATAATTCTATCGTTCCCATAAAATAAAATGATTATTATATTTGTTTCATTTACAGTTGTAAATATAGGGATGTGTTAAAACTTAAGTTAGTAATTAAAATTTACAGACATATATTTGTATATATCAAATATTTTGAAAAATTCGAGGTATCCAAACAAAGTTATTTTACAGTTTTTTTTGTCAGCTATATGTTAGCTGTCCAGCAAAGGAGTGATTTGGGGAAAATAATAGTTGAATGAATGGAACTTGGTCGCACGCGGCCGGGTGTGGTGATATAATGATATAATATACTAATTGAACTTATTATATATTTGAGAATATCTTAAAATGGTAAATATAATATTTATTAATTGAAAGTGTATATATTTTTGTTTATTTGGCGCTATACTAACAAAAATATGCGTTGAATTAAGTAAAGTACCCAAGTTATTAAACCCTGGTAAATGACATTTGTAGTCCCAAAGGCCAATGTAATTAATTATGTTTGCTCAAAATATGTAAATCTTATATTTAATGACGTCAAAATCCGGCCCAGAGCAAATTTGCTTGGAATTCTCTCCAAAAGAAGTCCCGAAGGAACTAATTGCTTTGAACTTTATTCATACAATAAAATTATAACGATGATAAATCTGTACAATATTATTTGAAATGAAATAATTTTCTAAGTCATTATATATGATATTTTAGGTACGAAAAATTATTTTATTTGCCAATGGAAAACCACTTCAGACATTCGAATAGTAGAATCTAGAACTGTATTGATGTTATGCTTATTTTCACGGTTGACAGATTACATTAAATAGTCTTCAAATAATATCTTTCAATACAATAACTCCGTACGAGATAATTCTTGTAGTATTATTAATATTCGGTTGGAACAGACGTTTTGTAAAAAACAATTTATTCTATACAATTTTTGATTATTATGTCTAGTTTTATTTTCTCTTTAATATAATCTGTACGTTTGTATAAGAATTGTCTTTAATAACAAGTCCAATTAAAAAAAAAATCTGAGATGATATTTTTTTCTTTTTTGTACCAAGTACGTTGTAAGTTGTACGTTGTAAACTATAACTATGCTACTCCTTATTTTCTTATATAAAGTATATGTAGGTATATATTTTACTACTATAAACATCCCTAACAACATTCCAAATAGCTGATTTTTATTGATGACTCTTTAATATGTATAATATGTTATTTTTTCAAAAGTTAATAAAATAGAGTTATTATTTCCAAAAAAAAATAAATTAAATTTACAAATAAGCTTAAACACGAAGCGTAATTGAACAATCTATTTTGCTCGTTTCCTATTGGTCAAAAACAGTATTGGCGCAAGTTTGTTCTCACGTGCTTGGAAAGGAGACAGACGCTTTTATTCGTTACTCTTATTACATTACGTTATATTTTCGTTGAATGATTTTGTAATAAAAAAAAAAAATAGTCTTTATATATCATATATGTTGCATTTATTCATTAAAATGTTACTAGTACCTACTTAGAAAAAAATATTTTTAAATACTTATTATCATTTTATTGACATATCGTAATAAAAATAAGTCTCACTACCGCACTCGTTATTGTAACTTAGGATAGGCTAATGCCTAATAATGCTAATATGCTTAATAATGGCTAAATCTCTATTTAGTATCACAGTTAGTTGTACTTTTATACTGGGACTTTTAGGAGATGTCGTGGATTAGCTAGTAGTAATAAATTAAATTCTTCTTAAATTTTAATTAAAATTTTAGTTTATATATTATAGGGTCATATTTTAATTGGTTAGTGCGCTAGTCGGAGTTGGAATATTGTATCGAACAATCAATTTAGTTGGGGTAGGAATATCGTCTATTTTCGTTCGTTAGCCCATCGTATTGATAAAGCAAACTGCTTTTTAAAAATAAAAGTTACTCTTTGGTCCAATTTTTCAACACGTCACAAGATAATTGAATAAACTACAAAAACAAATAAGTGTCAAAACATCGATATATACGATATGTACCTAGTGTTTTATTGTACTGTTTGAAGGAACATAAACAAATGTAAATGAAATAAATACCAACTTTTAAGGCTTACTTTATAGACGCAAATACGATAAATGATTAAACAAAATTTATTAGATGTATTGAAAGCATCAAACAATGGTTCAAGTTTTATTAGAAACGTGTTTTATATTATCTCCTGGAAATTTAACCTTTAGAAATTCGAATCTTGTTTTTTTTATTTTTTGTTATAGAATTTTCCTAATTAGTATTGTGTAGTTATTAAGTAGATGATAATATAAATTATATTATAACATTTAAGAGAATAAGCTAGATTTATGACACAATTTTAACATAATATTGCAATGTAGGTAGGTTGATTTAAATCTTGTCCTGCAAGCTATTTGTCAAGGAAGCACAAACGTAGCAATAAAACTCATTTAATTTAAATAGTGCTGATTGTATTAAAATTATTTACTAGTGTTTTCTAAGGCTTTCACGAGTACTACACATTGAAATAAAACATTTTTTTTTTACGGTATTAAATTAAACTCACTATATTGAATTAAATTTTAAATTTACATTTTCATAAAGTGCATCTTTGTGCTTGACTTGAATTAAAAATAAAGTTACTTATTTATTATTAGTTTTTAAGTATTGATTATTGAGTTTCAGTCATTATGAAACATGAAACCAATTAGGATACAAGTAATGTTACCAGAAACAAGACTAGAAGAACTTTCTAAATCTACTTATACGATGCTCCCACTTTTAAAATCACTTAATTTAAAGAAATCTCTTTCTGAGCATTTAAAATAATAATCCATGTCGTTTACTTAGTCGTTCGCCCTCTTCTTTATTTTATATAAATCTTTACATAGAGAAGATGTTTAATAAGATTTATTATTATTATAAGATGGGTAAGTGGTAGAGAAAATTTTTAAATGAGTTTTATTTTACAAAAACATATGGTTCATTTTAGTTAGAAACCATCAGTTTATAATTATTTCCTGTTTCTTTGTTATGAAAATTAAGTTTATCATTATGAACATTAAATAAATGCATTTTTTACCTAACCGACATTATTCTTCTGAGTTACAAAGTGATAGAAAGTTATAATTTATAACTTTATTTTAATTAAGGGATTTTAAGGGTCTCTGGATATTGAAGGAAACTGTAGCGAACACAACAGTCAAGTCACTATGACTTTTGTTGACCGAAATATGATTTACTGTTATTTCACTCGTATTATAATGCACAATAGAAACTTATTTTACGTCTAAATAACTTTTATTTGCTTAGTTGACCCTTAAGCATTAAAGAGATTAGAATGCTTATGTTTTTTAGTAGGTTAGCAACATAAAAATAATTCGGAATAAGTTGCACTGCAACATTCTCAGGCATCGTTGTTATCCCAAAGGACGCTGACTGATCAATGCATCGCTCTACCAAACAGTGTATTGGACTACAAATACGGGTATTTGATCTGTTGCTATTGAATCCAAAAATTCTATATTGTATCCTTTAAATGCATCGAGGTGTTAATGTAAGCTTTCTCTCATAATATTTTTACATTTGTTTTTGTTGTAGTCATAATTTAAATTTGTGTCGAAATCAAAATTATCTTTAGTTATAATATCTAAATTATCCTTAGTTATTTGTCTGAAATATAATCACAAAAATAAAATAAATATGGACTGAAATTTAGAAATATCTTGTTGTTTTTGAACTCCATGTTGTAAAAACTTTGAGAAACTGGTCATTTTACGAACATCTTGCTCCTAACAATACATAACATTTCTTCGCCTAAAAATATTTTATTTTAAATATTCATAATTTTAATAACAAATTAACCATGTTAAATTTAGGTCTACTTGAAGTAAATGTACTTTTAATACTTACATATTATACAACTATATCCAACTCTTCTATATAGTTCATGACGTTTCTTAGCATTAAACATTATTAATGTAATAATAGTGTTACAATTTAACCACTAAGATTAACTTAATATGGATTAAACATATATTTTATCATATTATATGAACAGAAATATAGGTTTTCACTCATAATACGGAATAAAAACTTACAAACCAATTAATAGGTAACAATAATGCTAATGGAAAATACATTATATTTGGTTCAATAGAACCTTTCATTATCGTGTTTAAATTTATCATTTGTCAGTCCTCATACAAATACAAAGAAGGATAATTTATCACAGTGAAGTTATGAGCGTCATTACTTATAGTTCTATGTTTTGTTGATTATAAAGTAGTTAAAAGGTATTATTATCATCAAGTTATTATACATAGAGTAGAAAAGCAAGCCTAAAATATGTTCATCGCAAAAAAGAGAAAGTAAAGGAGGCTACTCATCTGTTTCTCTTTCTTACACGTTGGACTATACAAAGATCAGTATTGGCCTCATCTTGTCTCTTTTGTTATTTGTAACACACAGACTCATAAGGCTTATATATATTCTATGTATAGCAATTCTATGATTAAATATTTCAATATGATACACTACTTAGGTCAACTGCTGCAGGTGTCACTTCCTAATACAATGACTTTGTTATTGAAATATAAGATACACAACATTAACTCCAAAATAGATGCCCTTCTTCAACATAAGTAAATAATTTAATAAGATATAGTCTCTTGTTTTTATTTGTATTATTTGATATGTGACACAATGAAATTATCTCTACTAATATTAGGATGCTGAAAAGCTTGTACGTCTCTCGAATTAATAGTCGGGTTTAAAAATAGTTATTAATTTAATAGAGATATTTTCGAAAAGAATTGCATGCTTCTGAACATGACACTACTTATGTTCCTTAAAACAAAAATTAGACAGCTTTGAAATAAAACTATTATTACGGATTTAACTTGCGTATAATGAATTTAAATTTAAATTTACATTTTAAATTTAATCCGATGTTTCGAATGCTTTGCAGCAATCGTGTTCCCGGTAAGAGTAGTATTTAATATAACGTTCTCCATGATAAAATATGATGATTGAAATTATTACGATAATTATCTCGCTCGTGATAATTATATTGACAGATATTATGTTAAGGTTATTCAATACATGCTGTCAATGGCGTTTTCCACACGTTAACCGAATAATAATTAATTTATTACAATCACATTACTTATCACAAAATCTTTACAGTTCTAGATTATAATTTATCTAAAGCTTGAATTAATATTTTATTATATTTCGCAGCATAAAATATTATTTATGACCACTAATAAAATAATAATAAAAAAAATGTGATTTATTGGACTATATAAAAAAAATGGGTAGTAATTAATTGTTGCTTCTTAAGCACATGTACTTTAATATTATATATACAGTACCTATGTACTGTAACATGAAATTATCTTATTATATATATTATATATATGAATAAAGCAATCAGTCCCGTCAAGGTTTCCGTTAAAGGGAACCCAAACCAAATTAGCTCTTAGTTGGTAACGTAATGAAATTTGAGATTCAGATTGCTGAGCAATCATAATTGCGTTGCCATTTTTAGTCAACAATAGTTTGTGGATTAAAAAAGGGCTTAATTTAGTAAGTTCCTTATCTAATTCAACATCAAAGTTTTGTCATGTCGCTTTAAATAACAAAATAATATTCCTTTTTTTATTGATATGTACTACTTATCCCCGATTTAAAATTTCTTTTATAATATAACCAGTGTACCTAATATTCTTTATTTTTATAAGTAAGTAAGGCTTCTCGCTTGGTGAGATAGAAAGCAGAACACTACTTAAAAACGAATAAAGAGTGCCGTCAAGTAGACAAATAGACTAGATTAGGAATGAAAACTAAATTAAATAAAGTAAAGTAAATTATGTACCTACTACTTTGTTTAGACTCCTCAATTTTTGTTTAAATATTTACAATGTTTATACATCATTTTCTATATTCTGTATGTAGACATATAAGCTTAGGTTTTGCTATAAAAAGATATATAATCAATTTTCTTTGACTTTATATTTACTACCTTGTAGGGACAGAGGAAGCAAAAGATAATAAATAAATAAAAAATAAAAATAAAAAAGCCTTTAATTTCTAATAGGAAGAAGTTTACAGTTTTGAATTTACTTAAATTACTTAACTTACTAATTTTATTACTAATTTGCGGATTTTTTAACTGTCTTTCTTATCTAGAAGAACCCCTCCGCGGGTATAGGCCTCCTCCAAAGAAGCCCAGATATCTCTGTCTTGTGCTGTCTGTATCCAGCTCCAACCTGTTGTTTTTCTTATGTCATCTGCCCATCTTGTAAGCGGTCGTCCTCTTTGACGTTTGCCCCATGGTCCTTTCCATAGTGTTACACTTTTGGTCCATCTGTCATCTGTTAATCTCGCTATATGACCCGCCCACTTCCATTTCAGTTTTAATGTATAGTTGAGCGCATCTGTTGCTTTAGTTATGCCCCTTATTTTAGTATGTCGTATTTTCTGGTGTTTCTTTATGTTCAGCATGCTTCTTTCTAGACCCCTTTGACATGTGGTGATTTTCTTCTTGATTTTAGTCGTGTGCTTCCAGGTCTGGCAAGCATAGGTTAGGCAAGGAAGAAGACAACTGGTCATAACTTTAGTCTTTAGTTTTATCGGCATATTGCTTTTAAAAATTTCTCTTAGACTCCAGTACTTGTTCCAGGTGAGTTGTATTCGCCTCTCGATTTCTGAGTAGTTGTTATCCTTTTCAAAACTGACTTGCTTTCCTAGATATATATATTTGTTAGTATATTTTAGTAATTCATTTTCAACCGAAATTTTCCTTTCTAAGCTATTTGTCATCAACATTGTTTTTGTTAGGTTCATCTTTAAGCCCACCTCTTTACTAGCTTCATTTAGTGAATGGATCATAATCTGTAATTGTGAGCTAGACTCTGATAGGAGCACTAAATCATCCGCAAATCGTAGATGACTCAGGTGTTTTCCTTCTATATTTATGCCGCAAGTTTCCCAGTCCAGTCTTCTTATTATTGATTCTAGAATGGCTATAAACAGTTTTGGGGAGATCGGGTCGCCTTGTCTCACTCCTCTTTCTATGGGAAAACTAGGGCCCGTACTTTCTAGCTTAACTCTACCTCTGTTGTCTTTATATATATTTTTTAATATCTGTATATATTCCTTACCAACTCCTTGCTCCATGAGAGCCTTCCATATACTGGAATGCGATACAGTATTGAACGCCTTTTTGTAGTCTATGAAAACTATATATATAGGTCTACGTTTTTCCTGATATTTTTCAATAAGTTGTTCAAGAGTGTGAATATGGTCTATGGTGGAATATCTCTTCCTGAATCCGGCTTGTTCAATTGGTTGCTCGGCTTCTAGTGTGATGCTTATTCTTTGGTTTATGAGGGAGGAGAATAATTTGTACCTACTTGACAGCAAGCTAATTGGCCTATAGTTTTGGATATCGTATGGATCCCCCTTTTTGTAAATTAGTATTATATCTGACTGGGACCATTGTGTTGGTGTTATAGAAGATTTCAAAATACGGTTAAAAAGGTTAGTTAGTGGTTCAGCCAAAAGTGATACTGCCGACTTTATGGCTTCGTTAGTGATGTTGTCTGAGCCGGGGCTTTTATTGGTTTTTAATTTATTTATGGCTTGGACTACTTCTGTTACATCAAACGGTGTGCATTTTGATGTATTTGCCTCCAGCCGGTGTGGGTATTGTTGATCAGAATTCATCTCAAAGTGTTCGTGTTTTTGAGCGCTATAAAGTGATTTGTAGTAAAAAGTTGCGATTTCTAAAACTTCTTGACGACTATTTAGGATTTTTCCGTCGCTTTTTAAACTTTTTAAACCGTCGATCCACATCTTGTTTGTTCTTAGCTCCTTAAAAGCTCTTTTTGAGTTGCCTGATTGAACTAAGTATTTCCCGACGATATTCGATCTGTATCTTGTATAGTCGATTTTTATGCGCTTGCTTAGAAGTTTGTATAGTGCCGAGAGCTCTTTTTTCATAGACCTAGTTTTATTCCTAGTATTTTGTAGTAGTTTCCTTCTCTCCAAAAGCGTTAGTGTGTTTTCTGATAATATTTTATGTGGTTTTTTTGTACTTTTGATAGATATTCGAGCTTTCTGGAGGCTTTGCGTTATTGTATTCAGTATGTTGTCATAAGCGGTTTGTACTGTGGTATTTTTTTGAAGGTCTAGTAAATTTGGTAAGCTTGCTGAAAGGTATTCGTTATATCGAATTATTTCTTCCTCGCTTTTAAAACTAGAGAACTGGTCTATTGTTGTAAAACCAACCCGGCTTTTTTTAGGTTTTGACAACTTTATTGTTGCTCTGATAGGTCTATGATCTGACGAAAAGTTTAGATTCAACACTTCGATATTTTCTACAATGCTAGGTCTGTTTGACAGGATGTAGTCTATTTCGTTCTTATCGCCTATTTCGTTCTTAGCGCCATGTCCATCTTCGGTTAGGTTTCTTTGAAAAATAAGTGTTTAAAATTGCAGTTTTGTTTTCTAGTGCAAAATCGATAAGTCTTTGCCCTCTTTCGTTTCTAGTGCCATAACCATTCGGTTTCGTTATAAGGTATTCATCGGTTCTAGGTTGGCCTATTTTGGCATTGAAATCGCCCATGATTATATACGTATCATGTGCAAGATTCATGGCTTTGTAGAGGTCTGCATAAAAAATTCCAATTTCTTCTTCTTTTGCTGACTCTGTGGGTGCATATGATTGTATAATTGACAACTTTGTGTCCTGCAATTTGAGGTTTAGTAATGCGACTCTTTCGGATATACCGATGAAGCTTTCTATGACTTTCTTAAGTTCTAATTTAATTAGAAAGCCGACACCGTACTGTCCCGGGGTGAGTCCTGTATAACAGAGTATACAATTTTCATATTGTTCGATTTTTGTACCCAACCGCCGAATTTCTGATAGTCCCATTATATCACAATTTATGTTATCAAGTGCTGCTGTCAGTTCTAGTAATCGCTCATACGACGACAACGTTCGGACGTTGTATGTTAGTACGTAGAGTTTATCGTTTGATCTGGTTGTAGTCTTTTGTACATCTAGGTTTGTATTTTTCTTTGGAGGGTTTTGGTCATAATCTACCACGGTGACCAACCGGTTTGGAAGATGTTTATTATTGCTTGTCTGATAATGTTCTGTTGTATAATTTGTGCGGGAGGGGAGATTTAATTGTTATGATTTATTGTCCCCCTTTTTGGTGTCCTGTCTATAAGCTGTATCGTTCTTATTATTATTTACTAATAAATTTAGTATACCTGGTTTTATAGCTCTCCCTGGGACGCTATTTAATGTTCGTATGGGAGATTGTGTTCCAAGCACTTTATTTCTTTTCTTGGTTTGTGTACTGCTCTCGTTTTGTAGTTTGTAATTATTCTCTGGTGATGATGGAAGTGACCTTTTTTTATTGGATGTCATTACGACCAGTTTATCATATTTTATTCTCACTTCGTTTCCCTTCTCCTTCTCCAGTCTCATTTGGATTTGCAGCTCTCTCCTTTTCTCTAATACTTGTTTTGGATAATCCTCTTTCAAATAGTATTGGGTGTCATTTAGGACTCTTTTCTGTTTCAAAATATTTATCTTTAGACCGAGAGTTGCAAAGGTTATTGTTATTGGACGTGGCTTACCTCCTAACTTACCTATTCTTTTTATCGCTTGTATGTCTCTGCCTTCTAAGTTAATATTGAAGCGTTCCTTTATAAAGTTACTTATATTGTTCTGTAAGCCGTCATAGGACGTTTCCTTCTCTTCAATTCCAAAGAAAACTAAGTTAAGCAAAAGATATCATACATAAAATAATGTATCTAATTATGTCTGGAAACACAGATAAACATTTTATTCTCTATCTTTATATTCTTAGATATTAAACTCCTTCCAGTATAAAAAGACAGAGTATGTATTACAAAAAAGAAACGTAATATAAAAAAATAGGATGAAAGAAGAGAGAATTTAGCTCTAAAAGTAAGCACCACCACATGGTTTAGCTCGTAATATCGGAGGTACGGTCTCTTTTACCAATTTTCCAGAGCGAATATTAAAAAAAGAGGCTGAAGTAAAAACTCAGTAGTTTTTTCAGTTTTAACAGTATTTAGGAAGAGCCTAACTATTTAAATAAATTATTTACTATCTAGTAAATAATCTAATTTCTAAAATTAAAATATGATTTATCAGCATAAACGAGAGAGATAAATATTGATATTTTATTTAAAAAGTATAATGTCATAATCCTAAAAATATCTATAGAAACAAATGTCATCACGTCAGTCCGTATTGCGATTTGAGAAAGTCATTAACAACTTATACAAGTCATTAGCAATAAAAAACCTTAACAACTTTCATTAAACTTTTTACTGCTACATAATGGGGTCAACTTTTCTCATTTTTGAGTTAATATCTGGGTAATTATGAAATGTATTAAAACATGACAAGAGCAATTAGTTTGGAAGAACTCGCATTTTAATTACAATTTTAAAGTAAAGTGGAAGGAATGGTACGTTTATTCTCGTGTGATTATGAAAATTGTTTCCTGAGATATTTGAAAAGATGAGATGATGAAAAGTAATAAAAGAAGTAATTTTACTCATTTGCAGAAAGGCAAAAAACAAAGTGAAATTTGAAAGAAAAAGCGACATGAAAACAAAACAACACATATTAGGTTTCTTTTCAAAATCCTATTCCATGGGCGATCTATGTAAAATAGTTGAAGTTTGAACTAAATATTAAAAAGTCTAAAAGTCTAGAAAGTCTGGTCTAAAAGAAATAGAGAACTAAAAGAATGGTTCCAATTTCAAATAATCAACTACAACTGAAAATGTTTAACAATTAAAGATTTAACTAAACGTAGAGCAAAGTCTATGATATTTCTCTATATAATACTATAATAAAAGATTACAAAAATACAAAACATAGAAGTTAAATTAATAATATGTAGAAGATGAGAAGTAAATATTTCAATTCTAACCCTATAGACCCTTAATATTCTATTAATAAATTAAATAAAATTGTTCATACGGCAAAAAAAAACCTTCACATTTTTTTAAAGTGTTAATTGTTTAATGTCAATTTAAATTACTAGAAATGCGAATTATTTAAAAATAATCATTAACTCGTATAGTCGACATAACATTTTGTTTTATATTTTGCAATAAAAGTGTTTATTTCTGTTCAGAACTGCTATATGCCTACATTTTGATGTTAGAAATATCTAATATTCCAAACCATTTCTGATATTACAATAAATTTCAATATCCTAACATATACAAACATTGATTTCAACCAAATAATCTTTGAGGATTGGATGCAAAACAAATATAACATTTATAAGTAAAATGCAATATGATAATATTCATCGGATATTTTATTCAAGTATTTTATAACAGAAACTTCTAGAAAAATAGACAACAGCATTCCAAGTTTGAAAGCAGTTCTTTTTTTTTTACTTTTATTATTTTCAATTAGCGGTCGGCGGCGTCCTTGTCCCCGTGGACAGTAAAAATAATATTTATATGGCTTATATACCTATCTGTGCCCCGTGACTTCTTTTATCGAGTTTTGTAAGTCATATTTTGAAGTGTATATATAAAAACTGCTGACTTATCAAAATGTGGGTTATGCTGACTATGCAATGAACTTTGAAAGTTGGCAACAGTTCAAAACAAAATTATATGGCGGGGTAGACGTATTGAAAAAGATATAATATTCAAAGTTTTTTTTTAATACAATATGTTTTGTCATAGACAAACCATGAGAAAAAGTTAGTATTTCTACATGTTTCTACATCTATGTATTATTTCGATGTTAAAGCTATATTATTGTAAACTGTCAATAAAATCCCTTTAGTACATTTTACGTGAAAGAGTAACAAACATCCATCCATACTTACAAACTTTCGTGTTTAGTAGGATTATGTTTTTTAGTTGTGATATTGAAAAAATGGTTATTATGGCGAGATATAATATTAAAAATTAAGTTTTGGAAATTATATCTCGCCTTATAAGCTCAACATGGCTATACATGTTTATAGATATTTTCAAACATTATATTTCGATGGTGGCATCTTTTCAATGTTTATCTATACTGCAAAGTTAGAAACATTGGTTAGGATTTTAGAAAGAAGCCTAATCGATGTCACCACCGTCCTGATAAAGACGATCACATATAGAATGCTTAATGCACCGAGACGGACCGCGATACGGTAGCTCAATTGGTAGAGCAGCGACGGGACGGTTTCCCAGAGGTCTCGGGTTCTAATCCCAGCCCGTATCGGTTTATTTTTCATTCTACATTTTTTATAAATCCATCCATACTTACAAACTGTCACGTTTATAATATTAGTAGGATGGTTTATAATATTAATATGATAAATATTTAAATCATTGAATTCAGATTTATTTGAATACAACATAGGTTATGTCATAGACAAAATCACGATTAAAAGTTAGTATTATAGCTTCTGTATTATTCTGATGTAAAAGCTATACTATTGTAAAGTTTCATTAAAATCTAATCAGTAGTTTTTACGTGAAAGAGTAACAATCATCCATACGTACAAACTTTCGCCTTATTAATATTAGTAGGATGGTTGTCAGTGAACGGATATTTGCCCTTAAGGTATTCAGTATAATAATAATTTATTTGTTTCTATAGATTACAATTTCACAACAATACGAATCTTGACAAATCTATGAGCCTTAACTTCGTATCGAATAATAAAAACTAAACAGAACGTATTTTTTTTCTTGTAGTAATAAATTCATTTGTAAGGAAGATGCCTCAACTTACTTTTTTTAAATATTACTTTTTAATAATAATAATTTTTCAATTTCTTTTTCTTCATTCTTTATGTTTAATTCAAAAATATGGTATAAATGCAGGCTGCATATAAAATATTTACTCGAACAAAAAATAATTTCATTTGTTTTTTATTTTTTTAAACCTAACTTTTTCGTGCTTTTTTTATAAATATATAAAAGTAATTGTATTGGTTTCATTTTTAACAAATGATTGAAAGAAAGTTTTATTACAGTATATTTGTGGAGTGCTTTCACAAATAGATAAAAGGTTCCCTAAGAGTATGTTTAACTTTATCACACAATACAGAACTTCGAGAGTAATAGTAGTGAAAAGGTTCAATAAAGTCTCTGGTTTCAACCATTGCCTGATCAAAAAATTTGGAGTCTTTTTTGGTAAGATTTTATCTTATTTTTATACAAAGAAATCTAGCAGATAAATAATTGAATTAAATATAAATACAGACTTATTTAAAAAACTGAGACAAAGTAATAAATTGAACATATTTTCCTATTCTACTTATACTCCGTATATAACTTAAATACTTATAGTAATAACGTATAGGGCAGTTAGTTAGAAGTTTTAACAAACAAATACCGGTAGCCCCAGTCCTAACTTAGAACTAAGGATTCATATATATACTTGCAATAGTAACGCACTGGAAAACCAATGCCTTTGTCCAATAATGCCTAGAACCTACACAATCAAATACTTGGGTATCGTAATTGACGTTAATTTAAGATGGGTGACCCACAAAACATTTTTGTTAGCTTCGATTGTCAGCTTCGACAGATTGTCGTTAATAGGTATTATTATAATTGTTAGATATGCACAACGTATACAATCATGTCGTCTGTATATTCGAACTCGCTTCGTAGCACGTTGCCGTTACTGTTCTCTTGTCTACATTCACCCTCTTCTGCATTTTGAAACTTGCTGTTAATGTTAATACGAATATTGTTTCTCAATTTATACTTTAATGACATTTAATACAAAAGGATTGCTTTTCAAATGATCATTAAAATAGTTAAAAGTTATAATGCACAAAACAGTTTTCGGTAAACATTTATTCACTTCTTACAATTACAATATTCTGAATTTAAAATCCAAAAGCGTTCTAGAACAAGTAAAGAGTATATTTCCGTTCCTATAAATTGACATGGAGTTCCATTTGTTTCGTTCGACATTCGTTTTATAGTTTAATAAAAAACAAGTGAGGTATTCACTGCAAGTTATAAACTACACGTCAGCTCATTCAACTGTAAAAATATTTACAAAGGTCATATTTATGTTTTTTAATAGAGCTGCTGATATCCTTAGTTAGGGAATAACAAAATTTGTTTGTTTTTGTATTATTATAATTTTTTCGATTGACCGTAATGATAATTTTGATTAACACTTTGTACGTTATCGTAAAAAAAACAATCATAAAACTTCTTGATTACGAGTCACTTCGTTTTCCTAGAGGTTTATGTAACGGTTAAAACCACGAGTGTCTAGTGTATACCTAGAACTTAGTGTCAGACAGCGTTGGTAGGGTTGATAATCCTGCCCGGGATATGCATTTTGCGTGATATCATTTAAAGGTACACCATTTAATTGGTAAAAAGTGGGTGGATGGAATTTCACTTATATTTTGGATGCCTATTGATTTATGATATTTATTCTTTTATTAAAAGGATTCAGTCATTTTATATAAGTTACGTATTTCAATGAAGAATTTTAGTAGTAAACAAATATCTTGATATATTTACTATTAAAATGCTTAAACAAATTGTATAATCTATTTATTTAAGAACAACTCATTTGTTCCAGCATCATCATTCATCTGTCACTGCTACGTGTGTCATGCTACAGATAGATATACACTTAGGTCGAAAATAATTTTGACTAGGATCATTTGTGTGTCGTAGTACATTTGACTTAAAGTTAATGTATGATATATAATTCTTGTCAAAAAAGTAAACAACGGGATATGTTAAAATGAAAACTGAAAAAAAAAATGCGACATGATTTATATATATTTTTTTAATTAATAACTATTTATGTTTACATTTTTAAGTACATACTTACTGTTTTTATGTTATTTAATTATCAACTTTAGAACTAAAGAAAACACAACATTATAAAACAAAGAAAAATTATACTATTCTTATGTGAATGTTGGGGTCTGTATATATTATAATTATCTAGAATGAGCAGACGTTACATTGGGCAAAGGCTTAATGGACTGGGATAACAATGATATAAAACATTGTTGAATTAATTTACTTTGTATCAAGGAAAACGGATTTGAAGTTATAAAAATAATTAAAACGGTCTGCTACAAAAATATCAAACATAAACACGTAACTTATTTAATAAGATAACACCTATTGTTTATGTTTTATCTACATTTGGACAACCATGTTATTTGATTTATAACTTTTTTTTATTTTTTTTAGTATATCAAGTATGTAAGAGTTATATTTTCTAGTTACTATAGTAGCAATGGTAATCGAACTGCAAGTAGACTTACAAAGTATCAACGTTATGTTAAAACTAAGATCTCCAGTGTTATCAATGTAATTGTATTATAATAAAAAGTAGAATGAACAACATTTTGTACCAATAGAAAAAACTTTGTTTTATCAATGCACATTAAATGTAACTTTTTTAATATTTAGTTCTAAAGTCTCTAGACAATACTAATTAGATGAATTTTTATCAAAAACGAATGTAAGAATATTTAACAAAGACAATATATGCTACAATAATGTTATGCTAAATATATTATTAAATAATATAATCATAACATATAAGAGTATATAACTTTGTTAAATTTAAAGTAAACATTTGTAAAAGCGCTTCAAGTAAAGTTCATAGTTAAATAACATACGTTTAATTCCATTCTAGTAACGTGTATATTATATGCTTTTGAATAAAATCTATATTAATGATTATTATTTGTCTGTCTGTTTAATTAAAGCATAGAAAGTATAAAACAATACTTAGTACAGTTCTGAATAAAATCGACTTAATCTGGTAACTTAAATATTTTTTTAACGTAGTAATTTAAAATTAAAAAAATTAAAGGTAGAATATATTTTTTTTAAAGTACATAGTGTAGGGTCTGTAGTTTAATTGTAGTGAGATAAAGAAGTGATAAAGACTACTAGTGTTCATTGACGTTAAAATATACATAATAATAAGTTATAAACACATATGTTTATTTTGTGAAAGATATAAATTTACTGCATTGTTTGTTGTACGTCATAGTTTTGTGAGTGTTTAGTATGAAAGTATCTAAGGATGAAAATGAAGAAGCTCAAGGAAAACCGGTTGGTTTTTTTTGTGAATTGTTAGTTTTTTCGTAACACTTTCCAATTGAGTCGTTAGAATAGAAGGGAGAGGGGGATAGGGAGAAAAGAGGGGTCGAAGCCCTATCCCCTGACACCATTTTTATTGTGAGAAAATGTTTAGTTTTGGAGATATTTCGATTTGAAGTTTCGTAAAAACTAACCTAAAATGTAAGTAATTAAGACTTTTGTGACGTCTCCGGCATTTCAGGATGGCCAGCCCCTTCACCCTAGCGTAACACTGAACTGAAACCCAAGCTCGCCTTCGCCACTTCGGCTTGTTGGTCCAACCTCAGTAGCTACGGCTCGATTGGGTTTCAACACAGTGTTACGGCGGGTGGGGGCTGCCCTCCTTCCGCGCCTACGGATTTACAAAAACACTCTAGGGGTAGGACAGATAAGACTACGTGGAGTCGGGGTTAACAGAGTCAGTTTTGACAAAAAAAGTAATATAAATATTAATTATTACAAAAAGCATTTTAAATCACAAACGTCATATGTCAAGTTGCCGCCATTTAACATTAGGGAATCTAAAACAACAAAGTTGTGTTTTTCTTGTTAAATTAAAATGAAAAATTGATAATATCATATAAATAATTGATAAACATATTGCATAGATGTGAAGTGTTCTTGTGTTAAACATTGTGTTTTTGTGCTAATATTGGTGAAAACACGGTAAGTTTATTTCACACAAAAAAACATATAAAAAAGAAACTACGCATTTTCTCGGGCTGGGAATAGTTTTAAAAGAAAGGGGAGACCAACCCCTTTCAAATGATACAATTTTCAAACCAAAACTCTTACGACTCAAATGGAAACGCTAGCCGGATAATTTTAGTACTATTATAGTCAAAACATTAGAAAGTTGTCATTCAATTATGTATGTTTAGTTATAAAACTAATGTTTTTGGATTTTGGTACGTATTAATAATAAGTAATAACATGTTAAACCAAAAGGTTTTGTTTTCTCGTTACTAATTGCTTTCCTAACCGAAATGGTAATTTACAAATAATGAGATCGGAAGAACAAGTTCATGTATTTATAGAAAAATACCTTTTAATAATTTAGATATAATGTTTATGATGATAAAAAGAATTAATATTATAATTTAAAAAAGTACAGCAAATTTAACAGACACATAAAATCTACTTACTTTCTTACTATATTCTTATTATCTCATAGGAGATGTAAGTATTTTCTCTACAAAGTAGAATAAAGTTAATTAATCCTCAGTATAAAACAAAGAAAAACCACGTTAGCCGCAACTACATTGTCGAGTTAATATCTTATAACCAAACGCATTTGCGAACGGGAAATTCGTTTTTACAAGTCCTTATATAATACAACCTTCAATATATAATTTGCTTAATTGTGATAAACATGAAGTATTAATATGAGTGAATGAAATATGCAATGTCTGAGATGCTTAAATTACTGAAAAATAAAAATCCGGTCAGTGAAAGGGGCTTTTTTTGTCTTTTGTAACTATGTTTGCTTGATTTTTTTTAAATATATTTATAAAAAAAAAATATTCGAAATTTGATTTTGAAATTACATTAGTTAGTGGCAAGGACTGATTTTTTGTCTTTTGTAACTATATTTGCTCAGTTTTTTTTAAATTATGTATTTATACAATTTTATATCAGAAATTTTAATTTTATGTAATATATAATTTTCTTTTTAAAGCATAATTCGAAATATATGTTATTTATAGCGTTATTTTAAAATCTTTTGCAGGTCAAAGATGGATTTCCAAGAGTGGTCGTCATTATTATGCTCGCGGAGTTCTGTGAACGATTTTCTTACTCAGGAATGAGAGGTATATATATTTTAAATTTAACTATCAGTTCAAGTTCAATAATAAATTAACTCTACTCAGAACTTTACGTATCAAGCATAATCTTTGTGCCAAATCTTTTTGTTTAATTGGATTATTTGAATAAAAAGTTTTATATATTCTTATAAAGTGGATACTGTTGTAGTTGATGATATATCAGACGTTCAAAATATATTATTTTAAGTATGCCACGGTAATGGAACTCTAAAAATAAGAAAACCATTATAGTTCCGTCAGTCATACTGTAACTTTAGTAAGTTCACTTAAACTTTTCACTTATTAAGTTCTAGCGAACTTAGACAAGTGAGCAGTTTGAAACTTAAGGTCGATATCTAACAGTTTGAGCTTTCTTGTTATCAGAAAGTAGAATATTAGATTTGCGATAAAAGTTAAAAATTATCTATATCTACAAATCATATAGTGGTATTTTTTTGAGATTTTTTTTTCTTTTCAGCTTTTCTTACCCTATACTTAAGAAGTAAGCTGGGCTACTCGGATGAAGGCGCTACAGAAATATACCACATATTCAGCACATTTGTTTATTTCTTCCCTATTATTGGAGGAATCTTGGCTGACAACTATCTCGGAAAATTTAAGCACGTTTATTTTAATATAATTAAAAATAAATATATATAAAAAATAGGTATACAAAATTAAAATGTTCTTACATTTTTAAAGTTAGGTTATTATTTCATTTATATTATCCTTGATAAACTTGTTTACATATATATTTGTTTTTTTAGGACTATTTTATATATGATGTTCATATACGCTGGTGGTAATGTGTTAGTGGCTGTAACCGCCGTCCCGCACTTAGGGTTGCCGCAGAGGTAAATAAAACAAAGTAATAAATTAACATTTTAATTAATTGTTTTTTCTTCGATTTTTACCAACTTTTTTTAATTGATTTTATTCGCATATAGTTGTATTATATGTCGTGTTTGCTTGAAAATAATCGATTCTTTAGGTTAAATTAAAAACGTATAATGTAAAATACATATATCATCCTAATACGCGAGAAAACATTTTAAATAGTTTTAAGCATAATTAATTTTAATCTAGAATATTAAATCAACATTTCATAAGTAAATTTAGTCTTAATCATCTAGTTTAATTATGAGAAATGTCTTTTTAATATAAAAAACATTTATTACATAAATGAACAAAAAAATTATAATTAATAATATTTTATAATTAATATTAAAAAAATATATATAATTAATATTTAAAAAACCTCTTTTAAATAACTGTTATTTTTAAATAATGTTTTAATAGGTTTTCATACGAGTAATTATGCAGTGGTTAACTCAAAAATGAGGAAGGTGACCCAATTATTTTAAATTGACGTTGCTCATTATTTTCCGAAATTTATTAATTAGATCGTGTGCCATTAATTATTCAAACATGTTTAGGTTAACCAAAACCTTTACTTATTGAAGGTGTATTAATTAAAATTAAAGGCATGTTTGTATTTACAAGATATGATTAATATTAGGACACAAACTGTTCTGAAATATTGTGTCTAAACAAAGAAAATCAATTTATATAAAAACCTACTTCTTAAACAAAATTATATAATTTTGATAAATTACATGACATATAATAATAAAAATTTACATATAATATAATTATGATAATCTATTCTACATTTTAGACTTTGCACCATCATCGGGCTCTTCCTCATTACTCTCGGCGCTGGTGGTATCAAACCATGCGTCACCTCCTTTGGTGGTGATCAGTTCATTCTGCCACAACAGGAAAGACAACTGGCCTTGTTCTTCAGCATCTTATACTTCAGCATCTGCACAGGAAGTTTGATAGCGAAGACCGTGTCTCCGATTTTGCGATCTGAAGTGCACTGTTTTGGGGACAAAGATTGTTATTCGTTGGCGTTTGGAGCCCCAGGACTGGTAGTGCTAATTTCTATTGGTATGTACCTTCAAAACCAACAATGGAAATTTTTGCTTAAAACTTTATTCATATTTAAGGACATTTACATTTTTTATTACATATATTAATATTTGCGCCTAATGCGATTTGCTTGAAACTATATTAAAATATCACCATACCAATAGGATTTTGATAAATAAATGTCGTAGTAATTTATTTAAAAATTTAAATTACTATTAAGAAAATCTTTCAGTTTCCCGAATATTTAATATATGATTGAAGTGCTAGAAAAAAGTACACAGGATTTTGACGGCCGATTTATAAATAGAATTTGGAAATGTTCAACATTATTTTTTATTTTATCTTGAAATAACCTTTTTGTTATAAATATATTGTTGTTTGAAATAATTATTTTACTGTTTGAATAACTTATCTAAGGCTTTATCCAAACAAAAATATGACAGCGCGCTTATTTATGTTGTCATTGATATTGTAAATGTGAACAAAGGTGAACTGCTATAAATATATTTTATCAGATATATTTATAAGAGACACGTGTGTCCTTTTCCTTATTTGATGGCCAAGTCGTCTTTGCAATGAGTTTAAGGAAGATTCCAACAACATTTTGTACGTTTTACATATATTTATTTGTTTCTTCCTAAAAATATAAAGGCAGTTTCAAATTAATCATGAATCTTCACAAATACTACACGAAATATTTTTTTTGTATTGTTGTGTCTTCAAGTATTTAATAATATTACTTTTACATATAGTATTATTACTAATGAGTAATTAAACCACATGACTTAATAACCTCGCTTATCAAATAATTGATAACAAGATACTATATTTCATTATCATGTTTATCTTGAATGGGCATCTAGTTTGGGATGCATGCTGATTAAGAAAGTCGTTTGTATTGTATGTTTGTAGTCGTTTTTATTATTATAGTTACGATTCCAATAACAAATAATAGTTCTAAGAAGTAAAACCAGTAGCAGTTGACATAACTATGAAACTATGAAACTTTTAAGTACCATACACATACGTACCATAAAGACGATCACATATAGAATGCTTAATTTACCGAGACGCTCAGCGATACGGTAGCTCAACTACTACAGCGACGGGATGGTTTCCCAGAGGTCGCAAGTTCAAATCCCTGTCCGTATCGGTTTATTTTTCATTCCGCATTTATATAAATTTAAAAAATATTGAGTTCTATATTTGTTGTCTTATGTGTGTAATGACGACGGTGAATATAGCTCCATTGTGATGAATAATCCTGCGATATATTTACATTGAGACTGACATGTGATGAATACAAACATGATAACGAATTTTCCTATTGAACCAAATATAGACAGATGTTATGTTCCATTACAATTAGTCTAATTATACGAAGTACTTACTGTATACAATAGTATAATACTATATATAATACTTAACCTTTGTTTTATTTATATAAAATGACATCATATTTATCGTCAAGTATAATATTCGTTCTTTAGTTAAATATGTAATTATAGATCTTTTCACCTACCTAAAATTTTTGTAACTTCATATTTTTTTAATTATGTATGTTACATTTTTAGTAATATTCATCAGTGCCAGGAATCGGTATATAATAAAAAAACCGGAAGGAAATATGGTTATTGATTTCGTCAAATGCATATCTGTAAGTATATAACAATTAGTCGTTATTTTAGTATGTGTAAAGTATTAAAACCTTTTCTTTTATCAATACCTTAAATTATTCTCGACCCTCTTAGGTATTACAATTTTAAGCGTCTCATAGGTTTGGTCTTCGTTAAAAGTTTTTAGCGCCGGCGTCTTTTGGTTAGTTGTTCATTAATTCGACTAAGAAAGCTGAAAGCTTAATTACCCTCTTTGCCTAATTTTTCACTAGTAATCATATCGTGTTTTTCTAATATTTTCATAACATTATGTTAACAAGTAATCTACATTCATATATTTAAGTTGGGAATCAAAAACAAAATATGCAAAGTCAAAGGAGGAAATTCCCATTGGCTGGATAGTACGCAAGAAAAGTACGATAAAAGGTTCTTGCGAGATGTAAAGAAAACTCTATCAGTACTTGTGTTGTTCACTGCAATACCAATGTTTTGGGCACTTTTAGATCAATTGGTGAGTAAAAATATAGTGTGTGTGATACTGCTAATAAGCCTTTTCTTAATAACTTTCATATTTTCTGTCAAACTGCAGGTTCAATGTATCAATTTAGTTACTGTTGTTATGTCTTGATGTTTAATTCTAAATATAGTTTGGGAATACACAATAACTTTCAAATAGGGTTCCAGATGGACATTACAAGCGACAAAAATGGACGGACGAATAGGATTCATTACGGTTAAGCCGGACCAATTGCAAGTGATAGGACCAATTTGCATCCTAATCATTATACCTCTCTCACAAAAGGTAAATATTTTAAACTACTAATAGTTCTTAGTTAGTCACATTACATTATCATATTCCCATCATAATTAATACAAGGTATTCGTTTATTCCATGGCAACAGTATATATATCCGTTTCTGTGGTCCCGTTCGTTGCTCACTAACCCACTCCATCGGTTGTCGTTGGGCGGCATACTCGCTGCGCTGGCGTTGGTTGCCTCCGCACTAGTTGAGATTTATGTTAAAGTGAGTATGATTACCCGTTAATGTTTATGGGTGAGTTTTTCTTCTCAATAATCTCGTTAGTCAGTCATTGGAAGTTCACTCCGTTGATAATAGATTAAGTTGTGTTAAGGCAATACGATGGTGTTTAGCTGCACTTACTAATTCTCAGCTCAGAATCAACTTTTCAGAGTTATAAATTAGATAAATATTTATAAATATTTCAGACAACATACCCTGAATTGCCCCAAGCAGGGTTTTCGCAATTGCGTATATTCAACGGCAATCCTTGTTCAATATCAATCCACAATGAGCAGCAAAATATGATGTATACTATTCCATCTCTCTCTCATTTCACTAATAAACAAATGAATGTAAAAGAGACAACAGATGTCCGATTGACCTTGAGCGGAAATTGCATTGAATCAAGAGAAGAAATATTTTCATTGGAAGATAGTAATGCGATATCGTTTTTTATAACTGGCAATAATATTGAGAGGTTTAAAGAAAACGTCGATAAAAGTAAATCTGGGCTACCAGTTGTAAGGTGAGTGACTCTTCGTAACTTTCAGTCAGTACATATTAAATGTATAATTAAAACTAGCTGTTGCTCACGACTCCATCTACGTTTTTATTTACAAACAATGTTTTTAACTTTCTAATTCTTTTTATCTTCCAGGTAAAAAAATATTTTTTTTAAATAAAAAGTATCCTTTGTTACTTCCAATGCCTCCAAATGTATGTGTACAAAGTTTCATAATGAGTGAGTGAATGAGTCGTTTTTGCGTCAAACCGTAACAAATTAACTTACATTCGCATTTATTATAATTGTAGGGTAGCATTAACAAAGATCTTTATAAATAAATAAACATTACTTAAAAAAAAAAAAAACGTGGACCTGGAATAAGTTACGTAATTCACCATTCTAAAAAGTTTGTTTTATTTGAAACAAGAGCATTGTCAAAATTATTGAAATGCGTCGGAAAATCATTATAATATATATATATATTGTTTTGACTATTTTTCTCGTGGAAAATGTTTTTCATAATCTTGGTGTTTGATTTCCTCTGAAAATCCAGAATGAAATTCAACACAGATCAAGGTTAGCATAAAAAATATCTCTCATACAAACATGTTATTTGACATGGTATGATGCTAATATAGCATTTTCTTATATTTTTTAGAATATAAGTATAAGTTACTCTTTTATAAACTATTACTACATCTAAACATGACTCTACCTTCGGAGTTATAGTTTCATGTCACGTAATCTCTATTTATAGGAATCTGAAGAATAATGTTTTGGGATTTAGTATATATTGTATGGTAGCAGTGAAGTGAAGTGATTTGGATTAAACGAATATTTTCGGCTTTTGGCGCGCACATAATATCTATTCTCTCTCGGTCTATTATTTAATAAGTTAGGAGTTATTTAACTTTCCTTATTATTATGTGATTTCTGGAAGTCAGTAAAAATAAACTGTTACAAAATATAAGTTTCGCGTCACGTAATTTCTATTCATGCTTTAGTGAAGATACGAAAATAGAAAATTGTAGGTGAAAAATTATGTTCCTACTAACAAAGATAGGCTATTTAAAAAAATATCAATATAAATACGGTATAAATATTTGAACGCAAAGAAAGACTATTCTTTTTATATATGAATAAAAAAAATCAAAACAATAATTATGATAGAGTTTATTTGGGGTATAATATGCCGGTGTCCTTTACTAATTACACCTGGATAAACATAAGTGGTCACCTTCTTGAAACTTAGTTAAGACATTATGTCAAAAGGTATAAAAAATAAAAACATAGTCATAGACTCCCCCAATATCTAAATAAAAGTAAAAAAAAAAGATTAAGACAGTAAACGGGACATAAGTATTTTTTTTCAGATTTTTTTTGACGGATCGTGTTCAGTCACAAAATTTGAGCTTGTATAACGAAAAGCGGCAAGAAAAAGAGGTATTTTTGCACTCTGGCGTAAGCAAACAGATGGAGGTGTTTATGTCGCAGTATTCAATAAGAGATGGTGATATAGTGGTAGGAGGTGATATCGAGATGAACAATGGTGGAGTTTACATTATCATAATTGATAAAGTTGGCGCTAGTTACGTAAGTATGATGTATTTTGTCTAATTGTAAATAATTTTTTATATTAAACCTTAGCTTATGTTGATAAAATTGAAATATATTGGCGAATAAGTAAACATTTTATCGACATCGATTCTCTTAAAGGAATTTTGATACTATTAGCGTAAAATGACCGCATTGACAAAATAGTGATCTATCTCCAGAATCTATATAGAGGTGTGCCGATAGTAAGTTCAAACTAATTTTAATTACCAAGCAAACCAAAGTAGCTGCCTCGCGTTGCTCGTCGTTGAAATTGAATTATAGAATCGGTTTACTGGGGCAAGCGGCTCTTTGAACGTTAAACGACGGTTTATAATTACTCTAAGGTTATAGTTTCATACCGAACTGAAGCGGACAGTTTTTATGTTAATTTAGATTTAGTTATATGGATAGGAAAAAGTTAGGAATGTTAAGCATATCTTAGTATAATGTTTTAATATTAGATTTGCAATTACACATATACATGATATAATTAGCATTCAATAAATATCTACAATTTTAATTTATATCACTAAAACAATTTTTAATCGCTTGATTTATTTTGAAATGTATTTTAATTGGACTTTATTATGAAAATCTGCAAATATTTGATTAAAGTCATAAATCAAAATATGTCAGTCCTCGTCACTCACTTAAGGTTACTAAATAACGACAGGATTTTCAGAAATCATTAAATATTTTTTCGACCATGCTATCACTGTTAACTAAACGTGTAAAAATGTTATGGATATATAGTTCTTGGTAGGAAAGTGCAGGCTACGGTTGAAACACCTGCTTCCAGTAAGATGAAGCCGCTTACCATAATATGGTCTCTTTTTGTAAGGTGTTTTTCAAGTAACGTTCTATAAAAAACTAAAATTCGTTTTAAATAATCCAATAAAAAACCCGCGGCGGTAGTATAGACGACATTAAAAAATAACTAAAACTCTACATTTGTTCTGTTTTTGAAATAAGTATTTATAGCAGACAGTTTGAAATTGTATGCATAGAAATTTCAACCACTTTTTATGTTACCCTCTTTATATATAAAGACTTGTCGTAACTGGAACTTATCAACATACCCTAATAATGCTGAGGTTAGGTACTTGAAATGTTTACTGCAGGGTAATTTTATGATAGACAGACTCACTACAGGCTGAGGGTCTTTTCGATTTAAGTCGGTTAAATACAGGATGACAATATTGTTCAGAAACGTGTCAATTTCGTTATCAAAAAAAAGTATAAAAAAATTTTGCTGAGTAATTTGTAAGGTAAGGTCTGAAATATTAAAGAATAATAACACATTTTAGGAAACAAAGGTTGTGATAATAACGCAACCAAATTCTATTACAATGGCGTTGTTGCTGCCTCAATTTCTCATCATGTCCACCGCTGAGGTAAGTATTGTATTATATATAATTTATAATAAATAAAAGAATATAACCCATAGCATATTGTAGGTTTGTTTATCTTGCCAGAATAACCAAATAATGTTGGAGGATCTGGGTCGAAAACTATAATTTAGACCATTCTAAATTATAGTTTTCGATCGGCAGCCACGTTATCTCAAGAACCAAGAAAGGAAAAAATATATATGACTATTATTATTTTTTGAGTCGACAAATATTCTATTAGATATTTAAATGTCTGGGTTTAATTGTCTGTCTGGTGGAGAGTGAAAGAAAGAAAGCGTTTAAAAAGCAATCCGATATGTTGAGCTCTGGTCATATTTCTAGACACGTTATAAAATAAGATTAAGGCTTTTAAATATTTTACACATAGATTTATTTCTACTAATATAGATATTTTCTTTTTTAATGAATATTTAGTCCGATGTACTTATCTACTTATAGATATTAAAAGTGACTTAGAAGGTATTAAAAGTGTTTTATTTCATTTTTATACTATCGTCGTGATGATGCTGAAAATAATACTAAGATGCTTTTTTTAAAAAAATATATAAAATTTAAATAGCATTTTAATTTGTAGGTGCTATTTGCGGTGACGGGGAATGAGTTTGCGTTCAAGGAGGCGCCGGAGAGCATGAAGGCAGTAATGACGGCAGCATGGCTGCTCACAGAGGCAGCCGGGAATGTCATCATCATAGTCATCACCAGGGTCTTTGTTAATTACCAACAGGTACTATTCATTAATATGGAAGAATACCAAAAGTCAATACGTAGTAACACTCTGGCATATTTATCATAATTTGTTTTGGTTTTCAGGAAACTCAATCGTTTATTTACACGGGATTAATGTGTATATCAATTGTGTTTTTCCATTTTATGTCTAAAGACTATCAATTTGGCCCCTTAGAGGAAGAAATCGTAAAGAAGGAAAGAAGTAATAGTGAAGTGAAATATCACCAAGTGAAGCAAGCGGAAGAGTGTTTAGACCATTAATATACTACATAATTATTATAAATTATTTATATTTAATTTTATCTTACATTCAGAGACGGAGTTTCGTATGTGATATTTACTATATGTTTACTTATTTTCACAAACCCTATATAAACTTACTAACAATTTCATATTGTTTTTTTCATATTAAAAAAACAATATGAAATTTTATATAAATGATTTTTTTTAAACTCTTCAATTTAAAATCTAACGAATATATACAAATAAAAACAGTTTGTTATAATTTAAGATGAAATAACAACATTTTAAGGGATTTGTTACAAAGAACACTGGTTATTGTTAGAAATATTGTTAAGCGATATCGAATTTATCAAAAATAAAATTAACATTTTATTGCAATCTTATTTACCCCTTACCGTACTCTTTAGCGACGCCTCAAATGGAGTTCGGTGTTTAAGTCAGGCGGTAACAGTTACTTATTCTTTATTATCTGAAAAGCAGGTTTTTTGGTAATTATGGTTAATTTAGGAGATAGAAATATAATGATGCTTTTCATGAGTACTTCATTCAAGAACAGGGCCTGAAAACGAATGATAACGGAATTTGACCAGTCAAAAAGAGTTGTTTTTATTTGCATTTATATTTTCAGACACTACCTACTGTTGCAATAAATATTGTAACCAAGAAAAAAATATTTTTTAATTGCAAATAACATTTATTACTTTTTTGAAAATATCTTTAAACATGTATAGCCATGTTAAGCTTATTTAAATTTATACAAATATAGAAAGTAAAAAAAAAAAAAAAAAAAAAAAAAACATTTTTTTACATTCTATATTTATATAAATTTAAATAAGCTTAACATGGCTATACATGTTTAAAGATATTTTCAAAAATTGATTTCGGTAGTGGCATCTTTTCAATGTTTATCTATACTGCAAAGTTAGAAACATTGGTTAGGATTTTCGAAAGAAACCTAATAGATGTCACCACCGTCCCGATAAAGACGATCACATATAGAATGCTTAATTCACCGAGACGGACAGCGATACGGTAGCTCAGTTGGTAGAGCGACGGGACGGTTTCCCAGTAGTCGCGGGTTCGAATCCCTGCCCGTATCGGTTTTTAACATTTATTACTTTTACAGTGTGTTAGTTTAATACACAAATTTAAAATAATTTAAAATATAAAAAGCATATTTGAAGTGGCGTTTATTGACTGCAATACAGTCCTTTCTACGTTAAGGCCAGTTATGAATAGAAGCACGCGCTCTTTTCATGGGGAAATTCTTCACTGCCAATCGTATGGACTGTTTTAAGGACTCCAAATTATCTTGGCGATTAGAGCAAGCTGTAATGTCTAAAACTGACCCTAAATCATAATCTAGCGGAGTAAGATCGGGACTAGACGACGGCCAGTCTTCAGCTCTGATGAATTCCCAGACGTTCGCTTCCAACCAAAAGTGCGTGGACCGAGCTTTATGAGCCAGCGCCAAGTCTTGGTGGAAGGATCATACTTGGTTATTGAAAATAGTATTATTAAGGGGCTTAACTACTTTCTCAAGAATGGTATCTTGACACACTTATGTCGATGTCTTGATACTATTTTTTCAAAAATATGGCTCAGTCACTCCTTCATAGTTAACATCTCACCAAACCATCACTTAAGTCGGATAATGCCCACGTTGCGCTCTGTCGAAGCATAAATATGGTCATTTTGTTTGTTACAATGTTTCTTAATTGTAAAAATTTTCTCAACCGTAAATATTTTTTTTGTGACCTCTCTTGCGTACCGCTTCAGTAATTGTTTCGATTTTACCACCCTATTCATCTGTAATTTATAAGTAAAGTAAATGACCAGTGCGTCTCTTATAGGCTGTAAGTCCTAAGTCATCTCTTAAAATACGCAATATGATTTTAGGTGCTATCTTCATTTCCCGAGATAAAATCTTTTGATTTCGGACAAGATTTCTTTCAATTCTTTTATTTACTGCTTTGACCACCTTTTTCATACGAACACTACGTGGATGGCCAGATCTTACACTGTCACAAACAGAATTATATTCCTAATTTTATATTCCTTTCTCTATATTTTTTACTTTCTGTATCTTTTTTAAATATAGTAATTTCTTTTTCAAGAACGTTCTTTATGGATAGAGGGTTGATTGACTTAGACTGTACTGCTAGGGTTAGAACCAGGTTTTATAAATTCAAAGGAAATTCAATTATTCAGGAAGGAAATAATAAAAAAAAAGAAAAGAATAAAATAAGGATTGAAAGAAGGAATAAAAATAATTGAAATTGAAAAAATTATAGCAGCAAGAGAAACACATCATCTGTCAAAGTTTTAACTGTGCAGATAGACAGACGTACAAAAAATAATGTTTATTGAATGGGAGCTCCATTTAAGAAATTATTATTCTGTTCTTAGTATTTGTTACTATAGTGGTAATAGAAATACAGTATCTAGGGATATTTCAACTTCCTAACTATCACGGTTCATGAACACAGCCTGTAAACAGACAGACAAATAGCGAAGTCTTAGTAATAAGGTTCTGTTTTAACCATTTACGTAAGGCACCATCAAAAAACATTTATGGTAGACTACTAAGGGAAAAAATATATATAAATCGTAGGATCTGTATATTAAAATATAATTTAAGTGGTTCATGAAACATGTGTAAAAATATAGCCCATGTGTAACATTCCGGAAATAAATAAACCTTTTATTATTTTCAAATCCCTTTAGTATCCATTTGAGAAGTAGAATAATGACAAAGCATAAACAATGAGAAATAAGTATTATTAGCAGTCCTTTTATTCCCTCACCGCTCTGACTGCCTCAATAACGAAACCTAAGTATGACAATAATTGAGAGTATTTTCTGCTTGATCACCCATTCAGCTCATAACCTGGAGGGAATGGTTCATTCACTTTTTGATAACGCAGTAAAGGCTTTGTCACACGAAGCAAATAATATTTACTGACATTTTTTTACACCGGAGATTAGTTAAACGACTATGTAGTACAAATAACAGATAATTCAATTTTAAACAATAAGTAAGAAATTAATCTATCTGCAATTGTATGTATTTAAGTTTTTGAATACCAAAAACGTACATTATACTTACCTGTAGCCATGAAACATATGTGTCCAAATATTTTATTGATGAGGTTTTTTCAAATGGTAGGTCCATGGAGAAGAATCGGCAAGAAACTTCACGTAAACTCTTTTAACGTATTGATAAAATAGCAATTACCCATTATATTGAACCATTTGAGTCAGTCTTAACTAATACTTAAATAATAACTTCATAAATTTGAATTCAAGAACAACTTGGTACCGAAAACAAGACCTAGAATAATCAACCACGCCACTACTACAATGTCTTAAAGTATACTAATGTTAACTTAAAATATAAAAAAAAACTAAAAACAGTAGCAGTCGTGGGACTGCCGATAGAAGTGAAAACGGAACTATTAAGTTTAGAGTCATTAAAACTATATGCAAAAATTATATGAAATTTTTTATGTTTTATTTATTAGTTACATATGATGGGTTAAACAAATCATGAACAAAATATAAATACAAAGTGGTTGAAAAAATAATTAATATACAATTATCTTAATTATACATAGTATTTATATTTATACAAATTTCAATGAATTCAAGTTTGAACATTATTTTCATTATTTACATCATTGACATCGACAATACAATTTAAATAATTTTTAATTTTTAATTAATTAAAAATATTTATTTTTTTCCTCCTCTTCTAACAATATTGTTTGATGCTTAGTTACGTAAACGTCAAATTATTGTATACGTGTACACAGGCTACTACGCGTGCGCTAGTCTGGCTCTCTTCGCTATTATCATTAGCATGTCGGTGACGCGAACCGAGGATTTTACCCTCTACCAAAACGCTCAACGCGCCTAAAGAAGTTTTCACTTCAACAATAATAATTAATTATTAAATACCTTACTTTTGTTCTTTAACGCCAGTAGACGAAAACCCTGAAAGTTGTTACAGTAACAGGTGCAGAATTGTCAACAAGTTGGTAATTGAAAAACTTTCCTATCATCAGCATATGCCGTATTATTGTAATAAGCTTTAGATATAAAAGCGAAGAACAAAGCAAATATATCCTAAGAGGTTTGATCAACAAAGTTCAAACAAGTTGGCGTCTACTTTACACGTACCTAATGCTATTGTAATGTTAACAAATTTATCTTTCGTAGAAAACCGGGCAATAAAATTTACATCGTCATTATCAAAATGTCATTTAAGTGTTAATTAAATTTATAAATAACCTTGTCAAAGTGTCAAAAAGTTACTATTAATTTAACTTAGGAAGCAAAGGTTGTGCACAATATTTGTGTTGAAACGAGTAACCAATGACGTTCAGGCTCAGGGAAGAACTAATATTTATGCAAATGGTTGAAGTAAAGTAGCGTTTAATAGGTATTTTTATGGTATTTAGCAATACTATGTAGATCTGCATTAATGTATCCTGAATCCAGAACACGTCTAATGTAAAGTAAGCATTGTTATCGCAACACCAAACATGATGTTTAAATAGTTCTGAAACTCTGATATTTTTTCTTTGATTTAGTGATTACCTACACAAAAGATAAATATTTTAGTAATTGGTTAATTTAAATGAATGTATATATACATTCTTTAAATAGTTATTACAGGAATATGTTGTTAGAGCATTAGGCATTTCAAAATATAATCAATCAAAACGATAAAGCAGATTTACACAAAGAAAGATTTGATAAACTAAATTAATATTGCATTTTTAAGTCTTCTTCTGCCTTTATATCGGCAGACAGTTCAAATTTCAAGAAGAAAATCAATAATGGCTTGTTCCTAAATATAAGGGTACTTGTGCCCCACGAAACTATTGTGTTGTTATATTTGTAATATTACTGACCTTGTAATCTCTTTCTTCTTATTAAAATTAAAAATCAGTAAAACACTGATTTTTAATATCTACTAATAATATACCTACTGCAATGCTTGATTTTCTAACCCTGATGTAGGTAATGAATTTTACAGGCGAGGTAATATTATATTAGTTTTTAAACTTAATTCAACCCAATTTAAAAGTCTATTACATAAATTGAAAAGTGTTTTGATATAATACTATTTTAATTTAAACCGTAAATTTTTATCGTTGTGTACATTCATTGTGTCATTCTTATGGAAGTCAAAGTTAGATTCGATTGCCAAAAATGTCTACAAATCCGCAGACTACTTCACAAACATAAAATATGTATTCAGCTCATTATCTACCTAGATTTGTATTTATTTAGATGATATTGTTTGCTATGCTTTAATTGTTTAAGTGCCCACAACTCTTAGACCTTGTGGTAAGTGGTACCATCAAGGTTGGATATTTATCTACTAAGGATACAATTGAGCTTGATGAAAAGGTTTTTTTTTCTTTTTTTTTTAAATTACAATCTGTCTTGAAGACATTCAGCAATATTTTGGTCAATACTATAAGTTTTGCAAGGCAAATATCCTATGACATTTCCTTTATTTTCATTTTAGAGTAAATCTTGTGGTACTCGTCTCTTTAATCTCCGAACACTAGGGAATATATCTGAAAATGAAAAGGTTAAAAAGGAGAAGAATGTTATATAATACAGAATGGAATAGTAACAAAACAATATAGATTCATAACAACTGCTCATTTATTCTGAAGCTTGCAGGGGAATTAAGTTTCATGAGTCTGTTTTAATTAACATCGTAAGTTAGATATATTCCTTTAAAAAGAATTATAATATATATTTTCTTGCAAATTTTTCTTCTTCAATTCACTTTATTGATTAAAATTTACCCTAGTTATTATATTTTTATATCCTATCTATGCACATAAAGAGGAATCAGGGGAAAAATAACAGGCCGTTTTGATTTCACATTTTTTTCGAGATTTGATGACAATTAAAAACCATTTCCTGGTAGCCGTCCGAGTGGCTTTACATAATGGTATTGCGAGCGAATTATTGTGTAATGGTGTAATCTATTTTCAAAGTTTATAGCTGCTGTGTCGCGGAAGATAGCCTTCCTATTAAATTAAATTTGCTATACTTATTATCACAATACTGACTATTTAATGTATTTCTTTTAGACTTCCAGCTTGTATTGATAAAATAGATGTTTTGTTAAAATATTAGTAAGCACTTGAGTAACATGGGTTGAAACTATTTGTTTAACTATGGTTATATAACAAGATCTTTATTAAGTTTGAAAATAAAATATTTGTTCCAAAATAAATTAACTCAAATAAAAATGTAATTAAATTTGCATGAAGAGAGAGCTGGCTTGAAATGGTGGCACCGTTTTATATTAAAGATAGGTTTTAAAGCTTTCAAAGTAATTTGGTTTTAGAAGCTCTTTTGAGTTCTTGAGGCATTTAATTTATTCCAGGATGTCATCTGAAAGAATGCTTGTGGTTTTTATAATAATAAATTGTATTATATAGTATTACATTCGGAGTAACACAGTTTTAATTTTTTAGGGTTCCGTGCCAAATGGTTAAAACAGAATATTTATTACAGATTCACTTTAAACATCTATAATTAAATTTAAATAAAATAAATATCTTAGGGGGCTCACATACAACAAACCGTAAATGTTTTGGCTTTTTTTTATAAATAATGGTACCGAACCCCTCTTGTGCGAGCCCGACTCGCACTGGATCGTTTTTTTTTCATATTCTATATTTACTAAAAAATATAAACCGACATGTTTTTCAAAGTTTTCATATTGCTTAAAGTATTAAGTATAAAATCCTAAATTTTCTATGTGAATGTTAATAAGTTTGTTATTTCCGTAAGTAAGGGTTAAAAGTTTTCCAATATTCCAAGTTGAAATACATTATTTTTTATATGTACGGAACGGGGCTATATTTGTGTCTAAATATATTAGGTGTACGAAATATTCTAAATACAATTTATATGCCATTCAATTGGAACGTGTTCATAATTCAAG
Source organism: Napeogenes inachia (assembly GCA_959347355.1). Classification (NCBI taxonomy): domain Eukaryota; kingdom Metazoa; phylum Arthropoda; class Insecta; order Lepidoptera; family Nymphalidae; genus Napeogenes; species Napeogenes inachia. The sequence continues at coordinate 26,279,345 of OY365791.1, forward strand.
ATGTTACAGAAGTAAGATAACTCAAACACCAAAAGATAAATTAAGATTACCATACACAGCCACAGACTTAATAAGTTGGCGAACTTTAGTTAGCTAAGTTATCTCACTAGTTTCATATATACTTAAACTGTAAAGTGATTTAAGAGTTTATGGGATGAGAGGGATTAAGAATGATTAATATAACATTTCAACTTCCCAGAGTGTGTCAAATAATTGAGTAGATGCTATTATATCTATTTTACTGAAACTAAATTTCTTACAGAGGTCAACTCTAAACTTTACTATAAGACTCTTCCATATTATCTAGTCAAAAGGCCATCCACAACACATATTCTTATCTATCTAGGTCACAGTTTAATATCCGTAAAGTTTATATAACCTAGGAGTACTACATAATAAATGCAGTCTTATGGTGTTCCAGTAGGGACATAATAATAATGATAAGCCTTTATTCTGTATCTCTTCCGTTAAAGTAATATAAGATGTTGAAGTCCTTATTTTAATTTTTATTTTCAAGAATAAGGTTCATAAGGTTAACAAAATTACAAAAAGAAGTTTCACATTTTCTAGTGATTGATTTTCGGCGTGCAAATGTTGTAAATAGAGTTACTTAGTAATTGTTAGAAAACCATAATATATTGTTACAATTGTTAACTGATAAATGGTATTTTATAGTACAAGTGTAATAATAAATCATATAAAAATAAACCATCATTTATCATCTTGAAAATCAGTTTTAAACATATGTCCGTAAAAAAAACAGTAATGTTGCTTATCACTTTACTATTAGTTTAAATATAAACATATTATTTTTACAAAATACACATTTCAAATGAGTAGAGGCAGGGTAAGAGTAAAGTTCTAAGGGTTTTGAATATAGTACAAAAGTTTTTTAAGTATCTTACACTGCATATTGAATGAATACATTTTTTTTTAAATCTTGATTGCTTTATTAAATTTGCTGAAATTCTTTTAATATTGTTATCTTAGCACTGAAGACACATATCCATCGTATGCTAGTAGTGCTGTTTACAAAGTCGTTATTTCTCTCAATAGTTTTAGAACATATATAAATCTTTCCAGCCTATTATTACATATTTCTTGAATGTGAGCCAATTAGTCACATATGTAGTCAGGTGCAACACCTAAAAATGTAGTCGATTCTACATTGTCTACCTCACTATTATATTTAATATCTTTATTATAGCACTAAGTGTTTGAAAATCCTTTTTTTTATAAAATATTAACATAAAAAGACATTTGTTTCTTTTTAAAAATTAAAGAAGTAATCCTGAAAAAAATATTTTGTTTCGGTTCTAATTTATTTTTAATATTTTATAAAACTATTTTTTTAATATTTTATACTACATTAATGATATAATTAAAAAAAAAGTACAAATACATAATTACACTAGTCAAAACTAGCTGTCCGCTTGCGGGTTCGCCTGCGTTTTATAAACAATGTTTTTTTTGGGTAAATAGGTAAATATTACCCTAAAACGACATTCCAATCATAAAACTTAGTATAACATTGCATGTTACATTCTAAGAACGTGTAATATGTATAAAAAAAAATTGCCGTTCGATTTCTCTGCCTTAAATAATTTCTGGTACCATAATAACGGTGGAGTAATTTCATGAGCGCATTCTTACAAAAGTCGCAATAAGGTTGGATGTCAGGGTGAGCTTACTAAATACCTAGAAATTATTATAAAAAAGAAAAAGAAGAAGAATTATTAAAATTAAAATACATTTCCATTAGTTATATATTAGCAAGCCATTGTTTATTCTTATATAAAGTATTTTTTATATAATGAGGGTGTTTTTGTTAAAGTGGTAATCATTTAACGTCATTGGAATAACGCAATAAGCTTAACATGGCTATACATGTTTAAAGATATTTTCAAAAATTGATTTCGGTAGTGGCATCTTTTCAATGTTTATCTGTACTGCAAAGTTAGAAACATTGGTTAGGATTTTCGAAAGAAACCTAATAGATGTCACCACCGTCCCGATAAAGACGATCACATATAGAATGCTTAATTCACCGAGACGGGCAGCGATACGGTAGCTCAGTTGGTAGAGCGACGGGACGGTTTCCCAGTAGTCGCGGGTTCGAATCCCTGCCCGTATCGGGTTTTTTACATTCTATATTTATATAAATTTAAATAAGCTTAACATGGCTATACATGTTTAAAGATATTTTCAAAAATTGATTTCGGTAGTGGCATCTTTTCAATGTTTATCTATACTGCAAAGTTAGAAACATTGGTTAGGATTTTCGAAAGAAACCTAATAGATGTCACCACCGTCCCGATAAAGACGATCACATATAGAATGCTTAATTCACCGAGACGGGCAGCGATACGGTAGCTCAGTTGGTAGAGCGACGGGACGGTTTCCCAGTAGTCGCGGGTTCGAATCCCTGCCGGTATCGGTTTTTTACATTCTATATTTATATAAATTTATAATATTATAATGTTTTCAGACATAAATCAAAAGGTGATAGATAGTAACTCCGTGGCAATTTGTCTTTGTCTTTGAAATACTCGTATCAGTGATTGCTATGATGTGGTGATTATTGACTCTGTCTCAATAAGCAAACGAGTACGACAAAGCAAGTACAAATAATAGATAAGTATTTATTAGACGACAATGATTTGTTAAAGTTGTTATTGTCATTGATAGATTGCTTGGACCTATGATCGTAGTTGTCACTTTTTATTCGATTAATCGATGTCACATTCGATTCGTAGACTGATAAATGAGTTTGAACATAACAGTTCCCTATAGCATTATGAGGATTATCAACCCGCGTTGCGTGTAAAACGTAAATTTATAATCATTCATAGATATTTTAAACTTTTTCGAGTTAATAAAAATATTTAAATAGATCAATACTGTGTAATCGATTATAAAATTATTGTTATTTCGGAAGTTAAGATGAATAATAAAGTAAAGTCAGGAAAGAAAAAAACAACAAAATTATAAAAATAATTATTTTAAATTAAAATCACATTATTGTTTTACTCCCTATGGATCAAGCTTTAAAAGGCATTTTGATTATTAATATGTAATTTCCAAAAAAAAAGATAATTTGATTTGAATTGATTTGAAAAATTTTATTTTTATAACTTTCAGATTTTAAATATAAACAAAAAAAAATACCATAAGATATAATTTTTAAATATGTAAACTATGAAAAAAATACGGGCTTACGGCAAGACTGGAAACTGCGACTACTGGACGGTACGGACAGGTACTAAGACTATATTCAGAGAGTCATGCAGATTTAATAATTTTAGGGTTCCGTATCAAAATGGTAAAAATGGAATTATTATTAATACTGGTCCTATTAACCTATACGATACGATATATGATCGATGTTTGTAAATGGAAAATATTAAACAAAAAAATATAATGTAAGAGCAAGAGAACCGAAAACAATTGTTTTTTTATTTTGTTTGTATGTCTGTTTATCTGTAGGTCTGTATGTTTGTGCACGCTAATCTCAAAAATGGCTAAACCAATTTGGATGCAGTTTTCAAGAATATTTTGTTTTAGTCTTCATTTAACATTTAGTGTTTCTTTCATTTAAATCGGTTAAGAAATAAAAAAGTTATGTCTATCATGTAATAGTTATCATGCACATCTTCTTCTATACGTGTAATAAATCTGAAGAGGAGTGAGTAGCCTCTGTACATTGAAAATAAGTAGCCTGGATGTGAACTCATGAACAACAGAATCCATTTCTAACATTTTTGAAAATTTTGTCTGTTTATTTATTTCTCGTTTAGTTGTGTACGTTCATTTTTATTTTAAATTTCTATAATTAAATCAAAACAAAATAAATGTTTTAGAGGGATTCCCATACAACTAACCGTATATTTTTATATTCTTGCCACTTTTTATAAGTAATGGTACCAAAGCCTTCGTGCACGAGTCCGACAATTGACTGGTTTTTTATATACTATATTTACTTTATGTTTAAACTGACATGTTTATGATCAAAGTTATATATTGCATAAATTATTATGTATACAATCCTAAACTTGCTATGTGAATGTTAATAAGTTTGTTGTTTCTATAAGTAACAGGTAAACGTTTTCCAATATTCCAAAATGAAATAAATTATTTTTTATATGAACGCGGCTATATTTATGTCTATAAACATATTTTGGGGTTTGATATATTCTAAGTCCAATTTAAATATCATGTAATTAAAACGTGTTCATAATTAAAGATATAACCGAAGTAAGATAACTCAAACACCAAAAGATAAATTAAGATTACCATATACAGCCACAGACTTAATAAGTTGGCGAACTTTAGTTAGCTAAGTTATCTCACTAGTTTCATATATACTTAAACTGTAAAGTGATTTAAGAGTTTATGGGATGAGAGGGATTAAGAATTATTACTATACCTAATATTTGAAATCTTGAACTTCAGCTACTAATTGTTTTTGTAATAAAATCTATCTGCGGTGGAAACTTCCTTTAGTGTGTCAAATGATTTTGTAGATGCTATTATATCGATTTTACTAAGAGTAAATTTCTTACCGAGGTGAACTTTAAACATTTCTATAAAACTCCTCTATAGTATATAGTTAAAAGGCCATCAACAACACATATCTTTATCTATCTAGGTCACAGTTTAATACCTACCCGTAAAGTTTATATAGCCTAAGGACATTTAATAATAAATGCAGTATTATGGTTTTCCAGCAGGGACATAATATTAATAATAAGCCTTTGTTCTATATTTAAGTAGGTATGATATTAAAGTCTTTATAATATAATAATAATATTTATTTGCAAGAATATGGTGCAGTAGATTAACAAAATATTAAAAACAAGTTTAACATATTCCACGGTTTGATTTTCGGCGTGCAAATACTATAGATAGAGTTAGTTACGAGTAACATTGTTAGAAAATTATGACATATTAGTACAATTGTTAACAGATTTAATTTTATTACTCTAGTTTAAATTAAATAATAAGTTATATTAATATAAATCATGTTATCACTTAACATCGTTAAAATAATTTTAAACATTAGCCCGAAAAAACGATAAACATCGATATGTTCACTACTTGATACTTCTATTGCTTATCTTAAGTTAAACCATTATATATGGTTAACAACTGAATATAATAACGAATGAAAGAACTATTTTTTTTATAATCATGTCGATCAATCTGACCTATGACAATAATTAACACTATCTAATCTAATCTAACACTATCAAAGACAAATAGTTGTATATAAGAAAAATATGAGGAAAAGCGCACATACTTTTAAAAATATTTACATGAAAGTAGTGTATAAGTAGTAAGTATATATAAATATAGAATGAAAAATAAACCGATACGGGCAGGGGTTCGAACCCGCGACTACCGGGAAACCGTCCTGCAGTAGTCGCAGGTTCGAATTAGTTTATTTTTCATTCTATATTTATATATATTTAAATAAGCTTAGCATGGCTATACATGTTTATAGATATTTTGCAATCAAGTATTGAAAAAAAAAACTTTTATAAAATATGTAATTCATAAAACTAAATATTTCATTAATAATAGAATATTAATAAAATTACAAATAAGTAACTATACTACTCAGAAATAGGTGTCCTCCTGCGGCTTTGCTCGCGTTTAGTAAATATTTATATTTTTATTATTAATATTTTTTCTTTACTGTAGATAAGTAAATATTAACCTCAATCTAAATTCTATTCATAAATTTTAATATAACATTTCGTTTTATCTCCTAAGAACAACGTATAGAAAAAATGCCTCTCCTAAAAACTCCAAGTTGTCCTAAAAATATTATTCACATTCTTTTATTTATTTATTTCACATATACTAATTAAATTAAGCACTTACTACTAACTTACTAAGCAAATAAGATTATTACATAGTATATTGGTTTGAACCATAGTCCAAGATGGTATAAAAAATTACCATGATCATCCAGTGGGCGACCCAGTATTGGAGCTAGTTAATACGATTGTATTAAATAAAATGAATGTTATAATTATAACTGGGATTCCAATTATACTGTTAAACGAATAAAAAAATAATGAAGATAATCATCTTGATTTAAATTCTCTTATCACTATTAAGTCGAAAGTGTTTTCAAGTTTTTAATTCGTGGTGCCATAATAACGGTCGAGTAAATGTTTCAACGCATTCTTACAAAGTCGCAATTAGGTTGGACGTCAGGTTGAGCTTTCTAATTACCTTGAAACGATTATTAAAACGAAAATACTGTTACATTAGTTATAATTTAAAATATTTTTTATTCTTGTATTAAATATTTAGTAGATAATGAGGGTGTTTTTGTTCAAGTAGCAATCATTTCCCGTTCATGAAATAAAGCAATTACTTTTTTCTGCTTCTTTTTATTATTCTCTATTTGTTAAAATTTAATCTGTAAATAATGTTTGTGTCAGCATATTAATTTTTAATACATTATTATCTACATTTAACACATTACATTAGTTTTTAAATTTCATTGCACTCTTCACTATAAAAAGGTATATGTATTTAAAGTATTTAAGAAATGTATATTTGAAATGCATATATCTTTTAAACTGTAACTGATCGAAGTCTGTACATGGATTTTTTTTTCAAAAATTCAATATAATTGGGGACCCTTTTGCAGTTGCTTATATAGCAAGGGAAACCAAAACAATGTTTTCTCATTTTGTCTTTGTTTGTGTACGCTAATCTCAGAAACGGACTAACCGCTTTACGAGTAGATGAAATTTTCGGGTTTCATTTTACATTTTGTTTATTTTTATTTAAGTTGGTTAACAAAAAAAGTTAATAAGCTCTTATTTTCGGTAAGACATTTTTTCTAAACTATTAGAATTTTTTTAATTTTCAGGTAACAACAGGTTTCATACTTAGTAGTTTTATACTTCATGGTGGGGGTATAATATATTTAATATATAATTATATATATATGGATTGATAGTACAAATTTGTGGTACATATTGATAATATATAATTATAGTATATATTGATAGTAAATATTGATAGTACATATTGATAGTATATTTTGATAGTAAATATTGAGAGTAAATATCGATAGTTAATATTGATAGTAAATATTGATAGTAAACATTGATAGTAAATATTGATAGTACATATTGATAGTAAATATTGATAGTACATATTGATAGTAAATATTGATGGTACATATTGATAGTACATATTGATAGTATATATTGATAGTAAATATTGATAGTAAATATCGATGGTACATATTGATAGTACATATTGATAGTAAATATTGATAGTAAATATTGATAGTAAACATTGATGGTACATATTGATAGTACATATTGATAGTAAATATTGATGGTACATATTGATAGTACATACTGATAGTAAATATTGATAGTAAATATAGATAGTATATTTTGATATTAAATATTGATAGTAAATATCGATAGTTAATATTGATAGTAAATATTGATAGTAAACATTGATGGTACATATTGATAGTACATATTGATAGTAAATATTGATAGTACATATTGATAGTATATATTGATAGTATATATTGATAGTAAATATTTATAGTAAATATTGATGGTACATATTGATAGTACATATTGATAGTAAATATTGATGGTACATATTGATAGTAAATATTGATAGTAAACATTGATGGTACATATTGATAGTAAACATTGATGGTACATATTGATAGTACATACTGATAGTAAATATTGATATTACATATTGATAGTATATTTTGATAGTAAATATCGATAGTAAACATTGAAAGTAAATATTGATAGTAAATATTGATGGTACATATTGATAGTAAATATTGATAGTAAACATTGATAGTTTATATTGATAGTACATATTGATAGTACATATTGATAGTAAATATTGAAGGTACATATTGATGGTACATATTGATAGTAAATATTGATAGTAAATATTGATGGTACATATTGATAGTATATTTTGATAGTAAATATTGATAGTAAACATTGATAGTAAATATTGATGGTACATATTGATAGTAAATATTGATAGTAAATATTGATGGTACATATTGATAGTACATACTGATAGTAAATATTGATAGTACATATTGATAGTATATTTTGATAGTAAATATCGATAGTAAACATTGAAAGTAAATATTGATAGTAAATATTGATGGTACATATTGATAGTAAATATTGATGGTACATATTGATAGTAAATATTGATAGTAAACATTGATAGTTTATATTGATAGTACATATTGATAGTAAATATTGAAGGTACATATTGATGGTACATATTGATAGTAAATATTGATAGTAAATATTGATAGTAAATATTGATGGTACATATTGATAGTATATTTTGATAGTAAATATTGATAGTAAACATTGACAGTAAATATTGATGGTACATATTGATAGTAAATATTGATAGTAAATATTGATAGTAAACATTGATAGTTTATATTGATAGTACATATTGATAGTAAATATTGAAGGTACATATTGATGGTACATATTGATAGTAAATATTGATAGTAAATATTGATAGTAAATATTGATGGTACATATTGATAGTATATTTTGATAGTAAATATTGATAGTAAACATTGATGGTACATATTGATAGTACATATTGATAGTAAATATTGATAGTACATATTGATAGTATATATTGATAGTATATATTGATAGTAAATATTTATAGTAAATATTGATGGTACATATTGATAGTACATATTGATAGTAAATATTGATGGTACATATTGATAGTAAATATTGATAGTAAACATTGATGGTACATATTGATAGTAAACATTGATGGTACATATTGATAGTACATACTGATAGTAAATATTGATATTACATATTGATAGTATATTTTGATAGTAAATATCGATAGTAAACATTGAAAGTAAATATTGATAGTAAATATTGATGGTACATATTGATAGTAAATATTGATAGTAAACATTGATAGTTTATATTGATAGTACATATTGATAGTACATATTGATAGTAAATATTGAAGGTACATATTGATGGTACATATTGATAGTAAATATTGATAGTAAATATTGATGGTACATATTGATAGTATATTTTGATAGTAAATATTGATAGTAAACATTGATAGTAAATATTGATGGTACATATTGATAGTAAATATTGATAGTAAATATTGATGGTACATATTGATAGTACATACTGATAGTAAATATTGATAGTACATATTGATAGTATATTTTGATAGTAAATATCGATAGTAAACATTGAAAGTAAATATTGATAGTAAATATTGATGGTACATATTGATAGTAAATATTGATGGTACATATTGATAGTAAATATTGATAGTAAACATTGATAGTTTATATTGATAGTACATATTGATAGTAAATATTGAAGGTACATATTGATGGTACATATTGATAGTAAATATTGATAGTAAATATTGATAGTAAATATTGATGGTACATATTGATAGTATATTTTGATAGTAAATATTGATAGTAAACATTGACAGTAAATATTGATGGTACATATTGATAGTAAATATTGATAGTAAATATTGATAGTAAACATTGATAGTTTATATTGATAGTACATATTGATAGTAAATATTGAAGGTACATATTGATGGTACATATTGATAGTAAATATTGATAGTAAATATTGATAGTAAATATTGATGGTACATATTGATAGTATATTTTGATAGTAAATATTGATAGTAAACATTGACAGTAAATATTGATGGTACATATTGATAGTAAATATTGATAGTACATATTGATAGTATATTTTGATAGTAAATATTGATAGTAAATATCGATAGTTAATATTGATAGTAAATATTGATAGTACATACTGATAGCACATATTGATAGTAAATATTGATAGTACATATTGATAGTAAACATTGATAGTACATATTGATAGTACATGTTAATAGTATATTATTAATGATAGTATAATCCAATAGTCCTCTCGTCAGGGAATAATAATAAACTTTCCTTTAAAAAAAATACATAAATGGTCTACCTACACATTAAAAAAATATCTGTGATTAAAAATAAAAAAAATATATAATAATAATAATAAACTAGAAATACTCTAACACGCAAAAACTATTTGCCGTAGTTCAATAAAACTTTGAACGGGTACGTTCTATCGAAATCGGAATCTATGCGTACGAAGTCGCAGGCACAGCTACTTTAATGATATAATAACATTTCAAAAAATTTTAATTGTGAAATTTATATAGAGGGCGCATGTTAATCTAGTCAATATTATATATAAGGTTCAAAAAAAAAAGTGGCAGATAAAATTTTATAAATTATGAATGTTTTTGGAGATAAAAGCCGAAGGTAATATAAATAGAAATGAACAGCAATTCATTTATATGGCAGTGATTACTAATTCCGTGGCATTTAGTCTTTGTCTTTTAAATACTCGTATCAGTGAGACGTGATATAGCGTAGTGACTATTTACTCTGTGTCTTAATAATCAAACGAATACGCCTAATAATATGACTTGTATGAGTACGCCAATGCGATTACAAGGAATAGATAAGTATTCTAGATAGATATCTATTAGACGCCAATGTTTTTTGTTATTGGTAGATTGTTTGGACATATGATCGTATTGTTACTTATTACTCGATTAATCGATGTCACATTCGATACGTAGACTGATAAATGAGTTTGAACATAACAGTTCTCCTATAGCATTATGAGGATGATCACCCACCATCGCGTGTAAGTCGTAAGATATTTTGTAAATTCAACTTTGAGTACAACTCATTTCTTAATTAAATACTTTGTTTGCACCTAAATTTTGAAGGCAGCCTTACCCTCTGCTGTTTAAATAAGAAGAATTTATTTACTTAGAAATATTTTAAAAAATACCAATTCTTAAAAGTTTCTGAACCAATAGGTATACAGCAACGAGAGGACCTCTGATAATGATTACAACCAGGGTTTTTAATACTCAAAGCTTGGTGATATTTATAGAAGGGCTGAATTTTACAATTTAAAAGGAGACTATTGACTTACAGAGTAGGAAGACAAATGGAAAAACAATAGACAGTAAATTATAAAACAATGAATGTAATGACGCCTTTGAACTAACGACTGTTCGTTTTTAGAACTAATTTATTGCAAAAGTTGCGACGTTTCGACCGTCAATTTCGGTCATTTTCAAGCTACAAAAGATAATATACATTGATAAGTTTCCTTTCTTTACAATACATAAATTTCAACAAAACAAATTAAAAACAAAAATTATACCTTAAATTCTAGTATTGCTCATTATCACGGTCGACTAGTATCAGTTTCGTCTGACAACAATCTATAAGAAAAAAAGGTCAAGAATGAGGTTATGTTTATACATCAATAACGAAAAAACTTGTTATAGTTCAAAACATACCTCTTTCTTTCTTTAACCTCACTTTCGTTGAGAAGTATACACAAGTTTTTACAGGTGTTATCTTGTTGTCAGATTTTATCATAATAACTTAAAAAGTAACAATTAATATAATAATAACAATCACTGTGTGTCGGCGTTGACAGACGACAAGCCAATATGTTTCGTTTTAATGTTGGTAACACGCACTATGTGTCATTTGATGAGCGGTAAATACACATTATTCAACTTGTCGGTGTCAGTTTGTTCATTGATACAATTTTTGTTTTTCTTAATATGCATCATCTCTGATTTTAATTTGTTTTGTTGAAATTTATGTATTGTAAAGAAAGGAAACTTATCAATGTATATTATCTTTTGTAGCTTGAAAATGACCGAAATTGACGGTCGAAACGTCGCAACTTTTGCAATAAATTAGTTCTAAAAACGAACAGTCGTTGGTTCAAAGGCGTCATTACATTCATTGTTTTATAATTTGAATTGAAAAACACCAATGTTATTAGAGTCAATATATATATAAATAGACAGTAAATTATTTTAGCAATTTTAGTTTTAGTTCATTCGCGAATGTTTACAAAAACATTATACCACCTCCACAAAGACCTATAGCCAGCCATATTGGCGAAAAATAACAGATGTAATAAGTAAACCTTGTTTTTATTACGTTTTTATTGCAAGATCAGTAGTGTGATGTTATTTAATAATTCTCAATGAATAAAAAAAAGAACTACTTCATTCGTTTATATCATTCTGGGTTTTACGTCTTTTGTACGTTGAATTTATTTTTACCTGATAAATGCTGTTGGGTAAGTCTCTCGAAATGTCTTGAAATACAAATTAAAGTACACATACTCAAGGGGGCTGTTTGTAAAGTGTCTCGTTTCACTTAGTAGTTATTTAAACTACAGATTAGTTACTTTGAACTTTCTAATTACTAATTTCAGTTACAATATGTATTCAATAACTCATTTGAAGCCCCACAAGTGCTTATGTCAAAATGATTTACATAATATCAAAGCTGAAAATATCCTCTTACACTAATAAATGATTTTAAAATTTTTGGAGGTAATAAAAACAGATTTAATTGATAAGTGTTATGAGCGTTAAGTGTAATATTACTTTTAAAATTATGATTTTTTAATAATTATAAAACTCATATATAAAATATTAAAATTACTTTTGTGCTCAAATAAGGGGCTTAGTTCTATACATTTCGTAATCCTCAATATAATATTTGTAATAATTATTATAATGTTAACATTTTATTGGACTCTTATTATATAACTTTTAATATAAAACAGCAATTAATTTAATAGTTAATTGCAATAATAGCAATGAGTACAGTAAGCTTAGCTTTGTTTGTAAGCTGTTACTTTAAATTAATGTTCGATAGCATAATTAAAATAGAATTATAGCAATTAATATTTATCGTATTAGTATTTTTATTTTTAAATAGTTATATACGTACATACATATGTATGTATATATATAACTATTATGTATGTATGTACAAATATGTACTTTTAAACAGATATATATATATACAACAATACAGTAATATTCTAATACTGTTGTCAATTCTGTGCTAAATGCTGCTAATAAATATTTTTTCTTTCGGCACAGAAAGCTTACTTTACTATATATATATATGTGTATGTGTATTCAGAATGTATCTCATAGGGTTCTTAAATGTGGGGAAGTTTGTATGACATTTTTAAATAAATATTGTATGAAAATTTAAATGATACGGGCAGGGATTTCAATCTGCAATCTCCAGGAAAACTTCCCGTCGCTCTACAATTTACGCTATCTTATCTTGAAATCCATTTTTCATTTATTTCAATTATTTATTTTATTATTATTATAATTTAATTTTGTTCATTCTCAACCACACAAATTATAAAAATGAGATTGCTTATTTACATGACTTAATCATAAACCCTTCTCAATAAGAATATAACATAAAAATATAAGTTTGATTATGAGCTGTTCATGTAAAACAAATTCACTTTACACGTCATGTAATCGCCGGACGAGCGCAATATGGGACCCTAATCTGCTTTCCGAATGCCTGAGTTTTCGGACAGATGGTTCAGAAACATTCAATCAAGTATATCTATTGGTTTTATGGGAATGATTTTTTCCATCTGAAATAAGCTTTTCTATCACTATTTGTGTTAATAACAGTAAATTTCCGATATATTTTATTTTTGGATGGAAATACTTATAAAGATAATCAATATTGAAATTTAATGAAACATAGTTTCAGTTAATTTATTATGGTATAATCATAGAGAATATCTGAATATCAGATTAAAACTAATCTGTTATTTTTATAATTTATGAAGGCAACCGAGAATACGCTATACGGGTCACCTGGTTGCTCATGGGGATGACGGTGTTCACTTACTCTCAAGAGCATGGCTCTTATTAATAAAAAAAATCAGCCTTTAATATGAAGTATTTTTTTTTATATCCTGTATTGATGGTAGGTCATGTGCAGTTCGACAATAAAAATTGGGGGCTATCTAAAATTGGCGATCAAGAATATTTATATAAATACACATGAAATGTAGATGGATAAGTAAGTGATTACGAAAAAGCGATAAGCTTTCAAGGGACCGTAAAAGGCCTTATAAATGAAATCTTTTTAATTAAATATTAAATTAATAAATAAAGTAACTGTAAATGGTTGGTGTATATTTGAATTATTGTTTGGAGAGTATTGTTATTACTCCTTTATTAATTGTTTAATTTAAAAATGATATCAATTATTTTATATTATTTAATGTAAATGTGATATAATCTTTTATTATCGGTATATTTTATTTAAAGAAACTGAACGGCCACTAAAAGTATTCATTTATTCATTGAAACATGAAAACTAACGAAACCTTAGGAAAAGTAAAAAAGAAATGTAAATGCACACAGTATAGATTTTTTTGTTTGGTAAACCCATTCAACAAAATGGAAGCCAAAATTGGTTCCAAATATGTATGAAAAGTAAATCTACTTAATATCCAATAACAGGTAATGGTCTTTTAAAATTCATCTCATACGCGTAATAGTTTGTTAACCTTTTTTGCAAGCCTATAAGCTATATACAAATAATTTTATTTGATTATATTGATGTCAAGAGTAATTTTGCGTCTGAAATAACACCAAATACCTATCTTTTGTAGCAAAAAGCTTATCGTGTATAAGGATAATGATAGTAGATAATTTTAATTTGTCTGTTTGTTCGTTGTTCACAGTATAACAGAAATAAACGTAAAAATATGACTTTTTTCAGATTCAAACGTTATTCAAACAATAAATATTAAAATATGTATATATAATCTGTGACGCAATAATCTTTTGTAAGCACTCACATTGAAGGTATAATAACAAAATAATCCGTTGTGAAATTTCTATGAAAATTGAAATCCTCTTTTAATCTTTCCGATTATGATATGATACATAATATATAATATTATATATGATCATGGCGTGATTGACAACTGTTACCAATGCTGTTAACTAATTTATTTATCAACCATCTAGTTTTTTATAGTTTCTGAGCAAAAGGTTCAATATTTCATATCTATGTATATTTGTGTTTTTGTTAATAATAATTATTATAATATCATAGGACAAATTACACCAAATAAACTAACCCCTAAAAAAGCAAAATATTTGCTTGTGTTGAGGGTGTTAGATAACGGTACAAATATATATAAAACACATAATAAACACTCCGAATATATTTAATAAACGTCCAAATCTAGAAATACAAACATCTATGCTCATAAAATACATGCTTTATCCTGTTGAGAATCGAACCCCAGTCGTATCAGAGCTAACTTAAGTTGGTGTTTGTTACGATAAATTTAAGTATATGATAGTTGTAGTGATGTCGACAGTTAATAGTGTGTAATAAAATTTCATTAAAAAATAATCAGTAGTCATTAAAAAATAATCATTATGTTGAATATTCTGAAGTTTAGAGAATATACTGAAAAGTAGCTCATTATCAACAAGCCCTCTGTGTATGAGTAGCTGTTTATTCCAACCTACCTAATTAGTTTATACCGACATGAGTTTATGTCGCCTCGCTAACTAAGTTACATTCACGTACGTGGTCGGTAAATATTTAAGGATTCTGAACTTCGTAAAACTACATTACAGTTTAAATATATATTTTATTCATGTATGTTGGGATATTAGTATTAAGTATAATTTCTAGTAAAAACACTTTGAGTTTGTAGCTCTAATTAATGTTAAATTATCCAAGGAGGCTTGTCTTTTATGACCAAGGAGTTTTGGTGCTTTGAGAAGAATTTAGATTTAAGGAAATGGTTAAATAGGGAAAAAGGGATTTTATACTTAACGGTTCTCATAGATCTGTTTAAATATGAGTCATTATATATTTATACGAGTTGGTGATTCTACGCTGATTCTGTCAGTCAGCCAGATTAGTACTTCAAAGACTACAACTAAATTATTGTACGATATGAAAATAAAAATATACTGACGAGGGGAAAAACTTTATTTAAAAACTATTGAATAGAAATATTTTCTACTTGAACTAAATTTAACATTAAAATATTTTGTATTGCTCTTGGTTGAATCACATTATATTTTCCACATACCTATTACATTCTAGGGTTGTGCAAAAAACATTCTGAAGTAATTAAAGTGTAAATTACAATAATATTTATATCTTAATGTACCTTAAATGTTAATTTAGTAAATTTTAAGGGTATTTTTTTATTTTGTTATTTTATACCGTTTTTGAATAATAAGTAACATTAAAAGTTTAAATTATAACAAGAGTTATATTATATAACAACTGCATTTTATATATACTTTTAATTTAAAAGTGTTAAATACAAAATAGTATCATAAGATATTTTTGAAAACAAATCTTATTTTTTAAAACAGTATCGATATTTAAATATTGTTGAAAATAAGAAGAACTCATTCAGAATAAAACTTTGCATGAAAGGAATTTATTACATTAACCGTGCAAATCACAGTATATTAAAAACAAAGAGAAAACTATTCTTTCATACTAAAAAAGTAATTTAAAAACAGCAACAGTATTTAATAAGTAATTTATAACTATAAAGTGCTTTTTGTCACCATTTTTAGTATACCTTATACATACGTATTGGAACTTATTGTATACGTATTTTAATATTCGGTGCAACAACAATTAAAAATCTTAATAATCTAGTTTATTAAACGTATGATCTTAACTTTTTATACAAGTCAATCAAAAACATTAAAGTGTAATATATTTTATACGGTATAATAAGAATTGTATAAAAAATAAATAAAAGTATGGAGATTATTTAAGCAATATATGACAAACATATATGGTTTTTTACAAAGTTGTTTGTCTTTAAGTAAATAAGAACCGAAATGTTTTTGTCGAGTAAGTATCTATGATCTAAGTGCTCATATATAATTCTTAGTCCCCATTAAAATATGATCTAAAGTACCTACTTCTACATGATCTCTCTTGGCTAATTTTAGGAAACTGACAACCATTAAAAAGTCTAATTTCATATATTTATAAAATTCCTACACTAGGTATGTAGTTATATGGATATGAATATGGAATTCAAAACGATATCCTACGACCTATTATGATAGTTTCAAAAAGGACCATAATATGGATTTCAAAGACACTCTGTTTGGTACATAGCTAAGTTAAAACACTTGGGAAGGTAGTTTGTGTACAATTTTACCGCTACTGTTCTTCGCATTGTAAATTGTAACTCATTTTTTGGCTAGTACCTTTTACCAACTGCTTACGTTACGACTATTAAACATATAGGTTACACACTGTTATGCTAGTAGCATGTTATACAAGGCAGTGGTACTAACCAGGAATTTATAACAGTATTTGTGCTTAATTTTATATTTTAGAATTAGAAATTCCATCAAGTCAAGAGATCTTAATTACTCATAAGCGTAATGAAGTTTCATAGTCAAAATGACAGTAGCAAAGAGGTTCAATACAAAAAATATTTTCCAAAAATATTGGGATATAATAATAATTCATCTGTATTAACTTTTTATACGTGGGAACGTTTCCAATGCCGCACCTGCAGAAAAAAAAAGAGTATTAAAATAATTTGTTATTTCCTTAAAAACGTACGTTAAGTTATCATACACCTGAAAAATTTGCCTGTAACCCATTTAAATTAATTAGCAATACACACATATATTTTTTTAATTATAAATTAAGTACAATATCAAAAATCTTACCCATGGAATCAATCGTTAGAATTGACTCTGTGTGGAAGTCCCATCAAAGGACTCCTCATTAATGAGTCTTAACTTAACGGACTCTCGCCTTAAATTGTAGCTCGTAGAAATATGGCAATGCTTTACATCCACTGTTAACAAATCTTCATCTAGTTCCACGCCACTCTTCTCAACATCGGCCGCAGCGCTTGGCTTTCGTTTATGCCTAAATGAGGGCACTCTTTGCGAACTTGAACCAATATAGCTATCCGTCGCAGTGTTTCCATTAAATGTTTTCTCCGACTGACATAATTGTCCTAATTGCTCCAAAGGAATGTTACTACGTTGCACAGATGTATCAATACATGGAATTAACTGCTTGAATTCTTTTCTAAAGTTTTCGTTCATCCATGCGTATATGAATGGGTTATAGCAAGTAGAAGACATTGCTATTACATGACATAAGAAAAATACAACAAAATAATATTTTGAGTGAATTGCATATGTATTGTAGTCATTGTAAAGATTAGTAACGTTTAAGGGTAACCAGGAGAGACCGAATATGGTGACCATCGCTATTAACATCTGATTGGTACGACGTTTCCTGTTTTTATCGAATTCTTCTTTACGCGTATTTTTACTTGCAGCTTTAGCTTTAGCGCGATCATTCAGTTTAAAACTGACACAAGTATAACAAAAGGCTATGACACTGAAAGGTAAAACAAACTGAATAACAGATGTAACAGAACCAAAGATTCTTCTCAATTTTTCGGTTGGCCATGTCTCTTCACAAAACCTCCCAATATCCAAATCGTAATACGTCATAAAAATAGCGTACGGCAAAGTGACTGTTACAGAAAAGGTCCATATCATGATAATAACAGTTATGCATGTTTCTATTTTCATTCTTGGTCGAAATGGATATATTATTACAAAAAACCTATCAATCGCTATAGACATAAGCGTTAAAGTTGATATGTATACACTACAGCCCTGAGCGGAAGGCATCATATGGCAGAGAAGTGTCCCCCAGCTCCATGACCCACGAAAAGAGTACAGAGGAGTAAATGGAACAGCAAATATGCAAAGTAATATATCAGATAAAGCAAGGTTGGTTATAAAAAGATTTGTTACGGTTTGCATTGCTCTGTTCCTAATAACAACATAGCAGACCAGAATATTACCAAGAAGTCCCAGAACAAAGATTATTGTGTAAATAACGCAGAAAATAGCCTGAACGAACTTGTTGTCTATAATGTTTTCGTAACCAGTGATTTGCGGTGATGGTGATGCTTCGTCGGAATCATTGCTAAACTTCTCTGTTACGTTTAAAGTGTACGAATAACTCGTAGTTGTGTCGTTCATTGTTCTTATTCACATTCAAAAATAGGCTCTTGTGAATCGTATATCCCTCACTGTGAGATTTACGACAATCGGTGAGTATCAATGTACCTGTAACAAAATATAATACGATATAACGTCTCCATTTCATAGCCCGCCGTGGTATAAATTGTGTTATACTCAATAAAATAGTAATTTAATAAAAGGAAGGGTAGATGTTAAAGGCTATATTGATTGACTTTTCCAGGATATTTTAACCGCAGAAAGAAATTCGATGAAAGATTATTTAGTATTTTCTTTTACAGTAAATAACTTTAAATAAATAAAAAATTCTAGTAGCGTATTATTAAAATGTATATTTGAATACAAATCTTATTAATAAGTCACAACTTTTTCTGTTTAAAGATTTTGAGTCATAGTATATTTCTATGTTTATTTGCCATGTAAGCTTCGGTAAGTTAAGTTTTGGGAACGAATCGACAATATTTTCATCTCAAAATCAGAACTGAAAAGACAGTTGCCTTCCTTAAACCCTAAGACATAAAAAATATTTGCTTGAAAGTATGCGATAAAATATGCTGCAAAAGTAAGAATATAAAATTAGTTTCGGTTGGGTTCATAAGTGAAGTACTAGATAAAATTGGATCTTGTAAATTCAAATATCGTAATATATTGTTATATGAATTTTAAAAATAAGACCATGAAAAAATTGTTATATATTTTGTAAGTAAGCTTAACATAATAATAAATGATGACTGATGAATATTAAGTATTCGCCAGGCATAATTTATTCACTTGTTCCTCACATTATTTAATTACAAAAATGTCATTTGCATCTGGGTTGATTGTAAATAACCAGCCAAGTGCGAATTGCATTTGCGTTTGAGGTTCTGTTATGCTTTGTTGAAATCTCAGTCTGCTAGAAAGTTATTTAATTAAGATACATGTGACATTTTACAGTAAAGTTCTTTAATACTAATTAAATCCAATTACCAATTACAAAGTCGTAGAACAAATGTTGTAAGGATTTATGTAGAGAGGCCGCCCGCAAGAGATAACCAATTAATTACAATTAACACTGTATATAATAAAAAAAAGATGATCATTAATTGCCGGAAATCCAATAAACTTCAATCTCTCCTTCAGGTAGAAGGGTGTTTTTAAGAGAAATAATCCACAGTAAAGAAGAGAAAGAACGTATAAATCCATCCCGGCGGCGTAAAATCGAAAGCCACTTCAGATTATAACGAATTTCAGAAATGTGGTCATATTTTCTTAAGCCAAATATGAACCGTATAGCAATACTTTGGAGTCGCTCCAGTTTGTTAAGTTGATCCTTGGTTACATTAAGATTGCTTACATCGGCATAATTGAGGATAAAAAGGAGAAAAGAGTGTGCTAAGAAAATTTTGGTAGGATTCAGAAGAAAATATTGCAGTCGAACTAGACAGCTCATTGCAACAAAGAATTTTTAGTAAATTTTTCACTGTTACTAGTCCAAGGCAATGTCCGATTCAGATGTGTGCCGATATTTTTCACAGTAGATTACTAGAACATAATTGTATACAATTTTAGGAAGGTTTCCCAATTAAACTTTGCAATCATATCGGGACTGGCAGTAATAATAATATCCTGGGGTTTGACATTATTTATTATAGTCCATACTGCTTTCTCCACTCAGAAGTTTAAGGGTTTGGTTCTTATTTATGAAAATAATTTGGGTTTGTTACAGTCTCAAGAACCAACAGCATTCGATGAAATGGATAGTACGTTCTACTTGACATCACAAGTAAAAGAACAGAAAGTAAATTTTACAAGAATTTTAATAGTATAATCTTTATCAGTGGTGTCAATGGCCTGTGAAAGAAGAAAAATGTTTACTGAAAAGTTCAATATCTACATTGCAGGAAGATGAGTTCGAATTTATCAACTCCAAGTGATTCAAGAAACTTCCATGTACCTATTAGAAGTATAGCATTTTCGATTGATGTGACGTCTTTGTGCATCTCTACGTAATGTATTAAATACGATTTTATCATTATCTCTTAATTTTTAATTTAAAATTGAGTTTTGCTTCATGGTTTTTAATTATCAAACTTTTAATTTCTTCTGTTTACTAGGGTGCAGGAAGATGTTTAAATTTTATACGTCTAATCGGTGCAGGTTTATCGTATAATTGAGTTAACTATTTAATAAATACTTTACATAGGTAATTAACTTTTTACTAAGAATACGCCAACCCGCCAGCGAAGCAAAAAAAATAAAAATATAAATAGAAATATAAAAAACAAAATGATAAAAAATAATGAATTAACATACTTGAGTATAAACATAACCTACATTTTTTATACATTTTGGAAATTACAAAAATTCGGTGTTTACACAAAAAAAAATACACAAATTGATCGAAAATTTTAACAAAAGAAAGCAAGTAAAAAAGCAATACTCCTAAACCAATTATTATATACAAAAACTAAAAAAAAATATTAAAAACATTTGTCGCACATATACTTCATGCTAATTTAAGACTTATACCATATAAGTTTTATAATTATCATTGTCAAAACTGGACCAAAATCATTTCACATAGTCGGAAGTTCCTATTGAACAAATATTTGTTCTAATTGTAATAATATTCTCAACTCGATTGTTCTTTATTATATAATAAAGAACAATCGAGTTGAGAATCTCATCCCTTTTTTTAAGTAGATTAATAAATATTCAGCATAAAACCACTACGGGTGAAATTATGTTCGTATCGTTTGTTGCAAAAAACAAAAATAATAAATACGAATAGCCAAGAAGCTAAATTGATTATCTAAAAACTAAACTAAAAAGGATACTTATATTATGTAACAGGCACCATATTGTCTATTCATAAATCACATAGAGTATTTATATTTTCATATAAAATCGATATTTGTTTGGGCTATAAATAAGCGGCGCTAATCCTAATTCTTCGTTGTCGTTTTCTATTAACGTATAAAATATTTATTTTAATATTATTGTAATTTTGTGAAATCTCTGTCGACTTTTTTTACATAAACGAGTTTATAATCGAAGTTACCCTTGAGGATAGCTTTAATGACATTTCAATTCGCGTTTTTATGGCCAAGTAAAAAAAAAAAACAAAAATCTGATACAAAATCATTATTTGGGGAAATATAAAAACAAATGAAAGATTGGTTGGTACATAAAAGGAGGCACTAAAGGAGTTATTTTACGAACTGTTATTATTGTGTTAAGAAATCAGTGTCGAAGGCTTTGAGGTTAGAATATGTATATTACTTACATGATACTCAAGCTTTTCTATTTTTCTAAATCAAGAAACACTTTCTTAATATTCTTTCATAAAAAAATATAATGACAGTGTATAAGTTAGCTTTAAAGGAAAATATCAAACCAGTATTAGTATTTACTACTGCGTACATGGTATGCCATGCGCGCTCTGGCCAACGCATGCGCCTTAAGGGTTTTGTGCACAGGTAATTATTGCCGTTTAATTTCCGCCATGTACCCAGATCGGATTTTTAGGGATTAGACATTTGAATATCGAACTATTTTTAAAAGTTAAAACCGCGTATAATATTTTATCAATTTCATATTACATTTACTTTGAGATAAAGAGAAAATCGATTTTACCAACACCAACTTCATGTAAACATAAAATTTTCAAATAACCGTTGAAATTAAGCGTAAAATTTTGTCCCTTAATAAAGTTAAAAATATCGCATTCTGTGAACAGCAGGAATTTCAAAGGACAACAAAGCAACTATAACCTAGAGAAAAGCTTTAGTTTAAAATCAGTAACAATACAGCCTTTTCATTGTTTTCGGAGCATAGAAACTTGGCCATTGCAATTTACAGAAAATGTACGAGTATTTATTAAATGGAAACATTTAAATTCTGTTTCATTTATGTATTGGATTTCATATTTCAACACTTCATTGTTCAACTTCTAATAGCAGCTTTTACAGTTACAGTTGTTTCTGATAATTGTTTCAAGGTGCTAATTTTTTTTCAGTCTTGCTGCATTTTTTATCCTGAAAATCTATTTTCTGATTTCTATTGAAAAAATCCACTTATTAATTTAGAGACATCTTTTTAATGTGGGGTAGATTAGATTTTAACATTAAAATAGAATAAATATTAATACATTATTATTATTATTATCATTTATTATTTTCTTGAAATAAACTTTGACTTTTTAATGTTACCCCTTTCTAAATATTTAGACGATATTATAGTTTAAGGTTTTATTCAACTATTGTAGGATAAAAGCACAAACACATACTAAGAATGAAAGTAATAAGTCATTATTCATCGACAGTCGAAGTCCCTTACAATGGTAATTGTTTGTGTTCATCGTAAAGCGGACGCCGTTCGGAAACTGTGACAAAGTGTATTCCTATGAGATATTGCTTTTGCTGGCTTTATGTCAATATTTTTAGGGATCCTTTTGTAGTTTTAAAACCTAAAATTAGTAAAACCAATACCAGATTTCTCGAAGGTTAATTGATGTAATAATCAACTTTTAATGCGTCGAAGCATAACATTTTATAGCAAATTAATATTATTATTATTAATGAGCCTTCGAGAAACTGGATATAAATTTTCTTTATAAATTTTCTTCCCCATAGCGTTCTATAGTTCGTGTGTCTGTTTGAATATAATTGTGTAGAAACATGGATGGATGAATTTTTTCTTTAAACATTTTTATTATGGTATTTAAATTTAAGATTTTTAATATGTAATTACAAATTTGCAAAATACTGTGTAATATGTACTAATTTGTAGCTTACTCTCATAAGCTACGTAGTTACCTACTTTATTGAAAAATAATAGTAAATACATATTTGTTTGATACAGAAAATATTTTAAATATTTAAATAAACTGTACTTACATTTAATTATATTGTCTTAAGCGCCTTTTTAAGCTCCTATTAATATAATGGAAAGGCACTCCGATGAAACTAAGAAGGAAATTGTTTACTTTAAAGCTATTTAAAATTATAAATTTTAAAGCCGGTAAGCCTTTATTTTCTTGTTCATAGTATCTTTTATATAAACAATAATATTGATATATAAAACTGCTATTACAGTTTTCTTAATTAGGTATACTAGGTATTTTCAGACACATTAATAATTAAAAACCTCTTTTACCTTAGGAAACATGTTTTGCATAATAAACCAAGTATTTATTCCCTTATCTTAGTACTTTACGTAAATGTATGTTAATGTGATTGTTACCATTGAAAGCTGCGGTAACGGACGTAAGCTCTTAGAATACATAATGCAAACTTAACAGATGCAGTCTGACATTGTTGATCAACCCTATGAAGTATTCACAAACAAAACATTGCCTTTTTCAAAAAATATTTATGTAGCCATTTTAATATTATAGAAATTCTAAGTAGCCACAATAAGAAATCGTGGTTTTCTTAAATATGGTATTCAATTGTTGTATAAGAGCCTGCTTCTTAATTGAGGTTGATTATAGCGAATCAAGGAAGAATAGACCAGGAAATAAAATAACAACGTTTTATTTTTATAACGTTATTATAAATATCATATTTCTTGTTCCTCTCGAAATTCAAGGATAATATTTTTACTTCAGTTTTATAAAGGCCTTTGTAAAGTAGTCTCAAGAAATGAGGCAAGGATTCATAAACAACACTTTTAAGTAAATTAGGTACAACGAGGGACCAGATTAAATAACTAACTTAATTCTTCCCTACCAATGTTGTTTTATCTTGTTTATATTCTTCAAAGTCCATAAAGCATAAATTAACTAGCTTTCTTTTGTCGGTTTTTACAGCTTTAGGACTGAAGTAAATAAGCAAATAATATACAATATTCTCTGGCGATGCATGTTCTATATCCTTATTCTCTTCAGATATATCGTAAATTTTGTAGAACAAACAAGAAATGGATTTATAACGACAGATTAAACTTACAAGTATCTTTAACAGCCGATGATCACAGCAAAGTATTCGACAGGTGAGGTTTAAATTAGATTTAGTTACTAACATTTTATGTACGCAACCTAGCATAGCAAAAGCAACTGAATATAAAAAAAAACCCTTAAGGAAATTGTTGTTTACTACTTTGATTAATATATTAATGTAATAATTCTTTGATGAACTCGTAAAAATAAAAGAGTGGTAATACAATACATTTTTAAATAATTTATGGGATAGATTATTCTAATCTCTCCAAGATTACTGACATGAATAATCGGTTGGTCGGGATAAAAAGGATTTAATCATGATTACCGGGATAAAAAGTATCCTAGGTGTTATTCCGGGCTATAAACTATCCGTGTACTTAATTTGATACGGATCCGTTTATTCGCTTTTGGGAACTTCGCACTGAGGAACAAACATACAACCAGACAAACACACAAACGTATAAACATAGATAGATAGTTTATGTCTGAAAATAATATTTATACCATAAAATGTAAAAATGAAATGTTACTTTCTGTCAAATTGACAATCCCGTCACTCATTTATCAAATAAAATAGGGAGCACTTACCTGGCTTCCTGTTATATATTCCTTTTTTACAAAATCACTCCCACAGATTGCGGTAAAGCGAAAGAAATTATGTTATACATAAAAAAAGAAGAACAAATTATATTATACAAGTAACATTTACATTGTATAAAATGTGTATAAAGTTACATAAAGTAAACAAAAGTTACGTGTGTAAAGTTACATAAAGTTGTAAATTTATTAAATTCGGACGTCTATTATAATCCACAGTTTTAAACAATATAACTTCGATAAAGCAGATTCTCAAATATCCAACTTTTTAATGATATTTGCTTCAGTCTGTGTAAATAGTAGGTTGACTAACTACAGAATTATATTCATTATTTAAATAACTTTCAAAAATATTTGTTTAGTTAAAAGCAGTCTCACAGAACTCACTGAGACGTGTAATGATCATTTAAGATGTTAGTGTCTTTTAAATCTGATTGATTTAAAACTATGACCTAAAACAATGTTTAACTTACAACAAACAATTTGTTGAAAAAATATTTTAAATAAAAGAAAAAGATTTTACACAAAAGTGTTTCTTATTAAATCAATTTTAAATTAATATCTCACAAATAATATTTTTTTTAGATATTAATTCACAAATATTTATTTTTAGATATGACTTTACAAACAC
The DNA here is from genome assembly GCA_959347355.1 of Napeogenes inachia. Classification (NCBI taxonomy): domain Eukaryota; kingdom Metazoa; phylum Arthropoda; class Insecta; order Lepidoptera; family Nymphalidae; genus Napeogenes; species Napeogenes inachia. The sequence continues at coordinate 26,305,546 of OY365791.1, forward strand.
GAATGCGTCATTTGCTATACCCGAATAAGATTTACAGTGCTATATTTCACATCGTTAGAAATATGGGGTGTGAGTTGTGTGGAGATGCAAGGTTTTTTAATTTATGTTAAAAGTGTAGAATATGTGTTTTTGTAGATAATTCTTTGATTAGAGTTACGATTACGTGTACGAGGTTCAATCGGTGAACTACCACCCCATCGCAGTTTGGTATTAAGTAGCTATCAAATGGATGTTCTAACTTTTTTGATTTTTCAACGCACCACGTAATATTCTCAAGCTCTCGCCAATTCTTCCACAGTATCAACACACTTGAAACTATACACACTAAACCACAATTTATCATCAAACGGACTGTTTGCTCTTTTGCCACTCACACGAACACACACACAAACAATCACATAAAAAGCATCGCATTGTAATGTCATTAGGTATTCATAAATATGTAGTAAGTAGTCTCATTGGTTAAAAAACCTTTACTGGACTTTAGAAATAAATATGAAATACTAATAAATGAAAGATCATATATTAATCCAATGTTGTATGACTACTACGTTTTAAGATGATTAAACACTCAATGCTAGCGTCTGTAGTTAGTTACCTGAGTAATTTATTATCAAACTTAATTTATTTTGAATGGAGTTAAATTTTATTAATGTTTCCGGGGTGAAATAGAATCCTTTTTGAAAGGATTTGGTACTGAGCCAGGTATTGGTAACAAAAGATAGTAGATAGGATTTGTGGCGAGACATATTTATTGCTCCACTATCGATACCTGTATGCTGGCTTTGTGAAGTTTATGATCTTGAACATGGTTCAGTATCCAAGAAAGAAACCTATACTAATTTTGTATTTGCGAGGAATTTTTCATAGTTGTATGAACAATTTCAATGCAAGCTACAAACGTTTAAAGCTGAAGACTAAAATGTTTTGGTCTAGATATAACCCCACAGTTTGAATTTGGTCCTTGCTACGAGGTACGTAAGGGTCGATTGAAATCGGTTCAAATAAGGTTATTTTACAGCTGCGTTATTATTGCAACATTATTGATTTAAAATTTCAGAGCCTTGAAAAACGACGTATGATCAATGATGATATTTTCTTGTTGAGAATAATTTACAATTACATAGATTCTCCGAAATTTGTCGAAAGTATACATTTTAATATTCCTTGAAAATGATTGAGATTATTTAAATTTAAGTTCTTAGAACGGTTTTGTTAATCAAAAATTTTGAATAATTGTGTAAATATTATACAAAACATTTCGTACAGTATTTCTAGTTAGTAGTAGTTAGTATTTACATTTGTAATATTTGACGGTGGATCTGTCTATTTGAACGTTTATTGCAAAGCCGAAAAATATATTTCGCATCGGAAAGTATAATCCCGAGAAAGTTCGCAAAATTAAAGTCTGCTTTGAAAAAACCGGAGACAGCATTGTTAGTTCTTAAAAATCTTAACAAAATGCCTAATGATTTAAAAATATTCTCTGACCAAACGCCAACCCAACATCAATTCTACGCGCTGATAAAAGATCAGTTAAACAAACGAATAGCCAATGGAGAAACTGCTATAACAATTAAATATTTGAACGGAACACCGGCTATCGTCAAAACTTCCACAAAAAACTACAATCCTCAACAATAAATATAAATTCAATGAACACGACAAATTACCAAGTAGTAAATGATTATCGAGATTTACTCACTAAAAAATCGCGCCTATCTTTCTTATACTTAAATGCCCGCAGTATTAAAAAAAAAGGCAAACTAGACGAACTAAAATGCATCTTAAGATCCATACCAACAGTCACGCATGTCATCTTGCTCTCTGAAACTTGGATAGCATCAGAAGATCAAGCCTCACAGCTACAAATAGAAAATTATACACACTACTACAATTTCAGGACAGACGCTAGGGGGGGTGGCGTATCAGCTTACGTACATAATAATTTACAACACAGTCTAATTGAGTCGACTTACCAGGGTGGTAACAACTACTTGTGGGTACACATTAAACAATGTGCAGTAGATATTGGTTTGGTTTACAAGCCTGGTGATACAAACCTTGGACATTTTCTTAGAGACTACGACACCCAACTACAACAACGAAAAAGATCAATAGTATTTGGTGACTTTAATATCAACCTATTAGAGAATAACAAACCATTAAACGAATATAAACAGATAATTCAGGAATCGGGACATAGATTGCTAAATAAAATTAATAAATCATATTGCACAAGAGATTCAACTACAAAAAAATCTATAATAGACCACGTAAGCACAAATTTAAAGACGAACAATTTTAATGTTGCTATTATTAATTCATCATTATCAGACCATAAAAACATATATGTTCAATTGACTAAATTTAAAACTCCAAAAAAGTTACAAACAACTTATAAAGCAATAAACTACACTAAGTTGTATAACTCCTTAGATTCCTCACAATTGATTAGCACAATAAAAAACTATACCGAACTCGAAAACATATTAAGGAAACATGTTACTAACTGCAAGGAAACTAAAACCAAGATTTTGAACAATATAAAAGACGATTGGATTAATAAGGACATTATAGACACATTAAGTCAAAGGAACTTTCTATGGACACAATATAAAAATAATCCTAGCAATGAACATATAAAAAACAAGTTCTCTTCAAAAAGAAATGAAACAGCTAAGTTGATACAAAGTACAAAGGATTTATATTATTACAAACTATTTATAAACAACGCAAAGAATCCGGAAAAAACCTGGACCTTAGTTAATAAATTATGTAGTAATAAGACAAATAAGAGTGCTGCTCCCTTTAAAATAATAGTAGACTCAAAAATTCTTTCTGATAAGACCGATATTTGTAACGCTTTTAATCAATATTTCGCTACGATAGGTCCCCTTTTAGCAAAAAAAATACCAACACGTTTCCACAATATTCTACACTCAATTCATACAAAGAACGAACATAGCAATCATGAACTTCTGAACATTAAAACCATGTAGCTCCGGTGAGATTGAGGCACTGATAGGGAAACTAGATTCAAATGCAAGTACTGGTATGGACCAAATTAGCACAAAAGCATTAAAATGTGTATGCAATTTAATATCAGTAAGTCTGGAACGGTGTTTTAACAAGGTGATGTCTCAAGGAATATTCCCGGATTCATTAAAGATAGCAAAAATAACACCTATACATAAATCCGGTTCTTTAACAGACCTAGAAAACTATCGTCCAATATCAGTACTACCAGTTCTCTCGAAAATTTTAGAAAAAATAATTTACAGCCGCTTGGCTACATATTTAGACTCTTATAATTACATATCTGAACATCAATACGGTTTCAGACCTAGAAGTAACACTACTGCTGCAACTATAGATTTAGTAACAAAAATAAGACAAAATTTAGATAAAAAGAACATAGCTCTGGGCGTATTTATTGACCTAAAAAAAGCGTTTGATACCGTAAGTCATAAACTATTAATACGTAAACTACAAAACGTGGGAGTTAAGGGTACTGTAATTGAAATGTTTAAATCATACCTAATGAACAGGTTGCAAATAGTTAAAATTGATGATATACAAAGTAGTGCGTCACCTGTCACCTGTGGAGTCCCACAGGGCTCAATTTTAGGACCACTACTATTTTTAATTTATATCAATGATATTGCAACCTTGAAACTAAATGGTCATCTGACTTTGTACGCAGATGACACCTGCTTGTTTTATTTTGGTAGCAACATTACTGACATAATTGCTCAAGCTCAACAAGATCTAGATGTTCTACATAAATGGTTTTACCACAATCTTTTAACTATTAATGCTTCCAAAACTTGTTACACTATATTCAAAACAAAAAATAAAATTATTGCACCGCATGAACCACTAACTATCAATAACTTTCCAATCGAGCAGAAAACCTATGAGACATACTTAGGGTTACGAATGGATAGTCATTTAACTTTTAAATATCAAATAGACTACATAAATAAAATATATCCGGCTGAGTTTGTTGTGTGGTTCTTCTCAGACCAGGACGCGTTTGGAACCCTCATAGCTTTAACATTAAGATGGAAAGTGCTTTTTCAGAAGGGCTTATTACGATAAATCTAGTATCGTAATAGGCCCTCCTGACATTTCCATGTTGACGTACACAAGTGATCACTGATTATGATTCTAAGTGGAAAAGATATAAATAAATAAAATAAATAAATAAATAAAAAACTCTCTTCCTTAATCGGGTCACTGTTAAATATTTCGAAATGTATACCTAAGAAAATAAAGTATAATATTTACAATTCCTTAGTGAAATCACATTTATTGTATTTAATTGAAATTTGGGGTAACACTGCCAAAACAAAACTACAGGAACTTCAAAGAAAACAGAACAAAGTAATTAAAATTCTTTTTCGATATCCTCGTTTGACATCATCGAGTAAACTTTAAAAAGAAACAAACATAATGAACCTACGACAACTTTATATTTATAACAATTGTATTCTTATTAAAAAAATTATCAGTAAATCGATACATTCCAATTTAACGTTCACAAAGCAAAGCAGTAGTCGTAGCACCCGTAGACCAAGCTTACTAGTTCTTCCAAAAATAAGAACCACATTTGCTAAAAAAAATATTACTTTTGATGGAGCATAACTTTATAACAAATTACCTACTTCTATAAAAAATGTAAACTCAGATAATGGATTTAAGTCTCAACTCTCAAAATATATTTTGCAAAACACCCACTTTTGCAGTAATTAAAACACTAAACTATTATAAAATTACATTCCGTTAACTGAGTACTTTTAAGGCGACTATTTTGAATTGTTACATTTATTATGTTATTCTCATGTAAGTGAATCTGTATTCTTTTTGAGAATAAAATTCTTTAAACCTTTACTTGAGGAAGAAATTGCATATTATATTTATAAGATCATCAGGACCAAGCGAAAAGTATAAAATTCCTTTGGAAAGCCGATAAAGCCTTACACCCCAAGCCACAAGTTACACTACAAGCTACGTATAGAAAATTAGAAGATTAAAAACTAAAAGATATTACCGTCACTATGTTTAGAAAAGCTAACTTTAACACGACGAGATTATTTAAAAGTGTTGACTAAAAGTTTATTAAATATTAAATAAAATAGATCATTGCGACAATGACGCCATTATCTTTACATATAAGAAACATGTAGCAAAACGGATGTGGAAAATAGACTATTACAGCTAAACTTTTTGTTCAATACCATTTAAGGTAATATGCCATACTATAAATAAAGATAGTTCGTTGAAGCACGTTCCACTCACAATACTAGAGCTTCTTCATACATGCTTTGTATACTTAGGTTTTATTCCAGCGCTGATTTGTACTTTTGGCTATTATAGGAACATAAGATAACATTTTATAAAATGCATCTTATAGTTCTTTTTACGCAATCTTCATTCAATGTAATATACTTTGTAATAAAATGTTTTATTTAATGTCCGTTTTAAAAAAAGGTGTTTTAAAATAATCGCTATTATTCTAGTTCTAAAACTACTGAATCACTTAAAATTATTTGATTATAATAATTAAGCTGGAGAACCTTGGACCTATGACCTTTGGTAATGACACGATAGCTCAGTTTGTAGAGCTGCAGGTACGGTATCCCAGAGGACGCAAGTTTAAGCAAGTCCTGTCTAAGTTGATGGTTTGAATTGTTTTTTTCTTTATTTAATATGTGTGTTATATTAAAAACTATACTCGTCAATAATACTAATATTTGTTATTTGTAGACTAAGTATTTTTCTTTTAAATCTAAACTATTAGAGAAATATTTAATAACAGTGGAATGAAAAATATGTTTTCTTTGGGAAATAGGGAACAAATAGCGATTCGTGTAGATTACCTCGATCTAGAGAAATGATATCGCGATAACATTTTATGGTATTGAAGTATCGCATTCCATTTTAAAATAAAAATCCCTGTGCAAACATTATTGCAAGGTTTATCAAAAAGAATCATAAAACAATTTATTGAAGATACTTTTGTAAGATATAAGAAATAAATATAAATTTTAACAAACGTTATATAAATGTATATTTAAGCAAAACTATTAAAATATTTTTTGTACGCTCATAATGGCATAGGATAAACAACATACTACCAATATTTTGTTTAATTACTGGCAAATACTATATTTTATACTATACTAAGTGAATAAATGTATTTATTAAACACTTATTAAATATTCTGTATAAAAAAAATGTCCCATGCATATACAGTAAAATTACATAAAAGCTATTTTTTATATAACTTAAATTAACAATGAACATTTTAATTAAAGCTCATAACCACATTACGTGGTTTTTGTGAATACATTGACATTTAAATGTACCAATAAATTGATTTCGTTATATATTTTACATAACTTACCTACTAACCACCATTTAAGTTATTTTAGCTGAACACATCATTATCATGATTCACTTGATCTTTATTTTATATCGATTTTCGTACATGTATTTTGAAGTCTTTGTGGTATAAAAAAGTAAGTGGGTAAAAAAAGTGAAGTAAAAAAAGTCAAAACAATAAAAAAATATTGGGTTTTATTCATTTAAAGTTCTTAAGAGAAAGTAACTACCTATTAGGACACTAAGAATTAACCGTTTAATATTGTTCAATTTTGTTTGAAGATGGAGCAATAACAACACAAGATGTATGATAAATTATAATAGATAATATAATTTATATACTTAGTTTATTATATTATGTAGTATATATTTAGGTATTCATTATTAATTTATGTTTAGTTTATATTATTGTTGTATATGTATATATTTGTTATTTATTATTTAGAGTGAATCTAGAGTTTAGTTTATTATAGTACCATTGATATTCTTAGTTCTTTTAAGTGTTTTCTATTCCGTTTATTAATTGTGTATCCTCATTGTTTAATTTCCTATTAGCTGTATTGTAATTATGTTAACTCGTTACCATATCGGTTTTGGAAACTTTTAAAGAATAGTTACATTTAATACGAAAACATTAAAAAAACAACGTGCTATTAGTACTTATTGTTTAATATAAGTCAGAGGTCAATTACTAAAAATGTTTCACACTATGGGTTAGGTTTTTGAAATAATACAATCTAAGTTAGGATTAGGTAACTAAGGATTAGGTTTTTGAAATGACACACCAAAAACTAGAAAAAAAATAGTTCACTTACTTTATTACTTACATTTTGTATGTGGATTAAAAAATCTTGTAATATTTCGCCATTCTTCCAATTGAGATTATTTCGGTACTGGTCTTAAGTCTTTAATCTTAAAACGATTTTAAAGCCGCGTGTCTCTTTGTGTACAGCGGTAGATTAACAGCCTCAAACTGGGTTTATCTTTGACAAACACAATATCGCCTTTTTATATTGGAGATTTTCGTTTTAATGTTCCACTATACACTTTTTTTAAACTATCCAGTGCGTGGAATACGGTGGTTAATAGTCATAAAAAGACAATAGGTTCGACTTCATTTTGCGTCCAGACACAGTAAGTTTTGTGTGCCGTGAGAAACAAGTGAGTGACAATAGTAGTGGTTCGAACAGTCTAGTCGTAATGAGAGTAGTCGACGCATCCGAAAGAGGGTAGACAGATATGTCTGTCCTTAGAAGATGTCAACACTCGCCATACCAGTCTACTCGTGACCATGGAGCGTGTAACCGCTTCGAAATATCGAGGTAATAATAATAATATAACTGACCGTGGCAATAATCCCGTTTTTGTACATAATTCTTCCACTATATAGTTTTTAGTTGTAATTTATTTTATGCTATATTTTAATATAGCACGTAAATTATGATTGTGTGGTTGTTTAAACTAAGGTTTATTGAGACTTACAGAAATTTCTAGAACTGACCATATGAAGCGTTCGATTTTATCTCTTTCATTTTGTTATACAAAAACATGGTAATTCTATGATTTCCTAAATTAATTACGTTACTACATCTTCATATTTTATTTTATTGTTATTTATAAAAACAAACGAAAAACGAATATGTCATCTAAAATATACAAACCTTTATATACTAATAATTATATTTATTACAATATAATTATCAATTAGGGAACAGACAACAGTACAATTAGTATAATTAACCTTTACTTTGACAGAGTAAGTCTTTTGAATGATATATCTGTAATATGTTATACAATTATATGACTTTCTTGTTAAAATATATTAATGTCAGGGGACATTGAAGATCACATATACCAATATAAATAAAATGTTTCATCAAAAGTGGGTACAGAAAGTCCGACTTACATTATTATTTAATAGTTTAACTTCCTTGGGGGGTAATTCCAAAAAAGTTCCTAAAACAACTATAATGATTATTTAATTGAACCTTTAACAATTAATACTTCAAAACCCTATCCATAGGTTAAGACGATATTATTTTATATGTATGTTTTTACAATAACATATAACTATCAAAAAGTTAGATACTAAGTTTTTCATATAACAATTTTTATACATATACACACACACACAAAAAAATATTTATTCTTTGTTAAAAAATGAACTAGTTAGTGTAATTAGAGTTGTTCTTTCTGCTGGTTAGTCTGGTTTCTTTAATTCTGACTTCAATACAAACTCATTAGATGCTTGTTTGTGATACTTTCATTGTCATTTCAGTTGTCGAGATTTCTTGTTTGGTTCTTGTAATTATTGTTTGTGGAGATTTTCTACTCTTAATTGGTACTTTTTCATTTCAAAACTTTATTATGATATTTACAATATAATTTAATATTTTATTCAGAATCCACACTTCTTTAATAAAATATGTACGATAAATAAAATATAAGATAAGCCCACAATTAAAAGAAAATACACTAAATGTATAACATAACATTAGATTCTGTTTATTTAGATATATATATTTTATTACCACCTCAGACACAGGACTCAAAATTAAAAGATAATATTACGAATATTATAATGTTTAGATTCTTCAAAACGAAACGTTTCAGAACTGTTATAATATAAAAAACAGTGTTTTTGTTTTAAATTGTAATAATTATATATTGTAAGAATTTAAAAAATATATTGAATACATTTTATGACATTTGAAATGGCCAGGTATATTATAGATTATTATTATATAATAATTAAAGTAATAAAAACTTGATAAGTTTTCTTTTCATTTACTTTGAATATATAGTGTTTTTACACTATATATTCAAAATTAATAAATACTTAATAATGCAATTTTATTGAAAGTTATTACATAAAATGAAAGGTATTGACTAATAGAAATAAAAATATTATATACGTACCATATTACTATTATATCTTTAATTATTAGCGGTCACACGTTAGCATTTTAGGAGAATCGACGAAATGAGTTGATCACTGGCGGCATTCAATCAGCATCTGTAATCCGTCTGGTAAATCAGTTCTCATCAATCAGAAGTAACCCTACTTCACGAAGTGTTCTTCTAAACTACTAACATCTTATGGAAAAAGTTTCCTACCTTATTATCTATAGTTATGGTTGTTTTACTACTTGTGTTTCTTATTTACGGTTAAGTTGAGATTTACATGGATTTATATTATCTAGTTTATGCATAAAAAACTTAAATACCGTTGTAAATAAAAGAATTCTAGAGTCATTAAAAAATCAAATATAGCAAAACATTTTATATGAAACTGACATAGATGATTACTTTTAAGACAAAAATAAATAGTTTAATGTTTGCTATTTTATTAAAATTTTATAAATACTTATATTTTTTCTAGTAAATATATATTCTTTACTATGACTTTTTCATTACCATATGTTATGACTCTAATTATGAATGTTACATTTCAACAATAGCTTTTAAATAAATCGAAAAATACATTTTCATAAAGTAATTGTCACTTATAAAGATGTGAGTATTACAGGTTAGCCTGGCGATAATAGATTAGATTGATGATTGTGCTCGGACGCGGCTATTAATCTTATAAACTAGGGTGAGAGGGTGTCCACTGATGTTATGTGGTTCAAATCGAACTGATATTAATATTATATCAGAAACTACTCATCCTCTTTTGAATCACTAACGCTTAATATTACTTGTATTTTAATGTATCACGTATTTTAGTTAACTCAGGTTAATTAGAACCAAATTATATAAAGTCGAAATTAATTCTAAAAAGTAGCACATTGTAAGGATGTACTTTTGAACTTACAGATTTTTTTTTCACTCATTTTATTCATTCATAGGATACAGCCTGGAGACAGTCAGACAAACAGACAGACAGATGGACAGCGAGGTCTAAGTAAAAGGGTGCCGTTTTCATCCTTTGGGTACGAAAGTGCATTAACATATTGGCAAAAAAAAACGAAATACTTCATACGAAATTATTTTTTTACCCATTATATAAAAGGTTTTTGTTTAACTAACAAGATGGTCATTGTAATTTTTATTTAAAAATGACTATATGGCCTATTTGTCATGCGAATGTCAAATTTTACATCTCTCTTATAAAAAATAATCTAATTTAAGAATTTTTAAATATTGCAAGGTAATAAATTTTGATATCTGAATTATTTTGCTATCGTAAATGACTAACGTTTATATGTGCCTTATATAGAGAGAGAATAGTTAGGACTATCTATAAAAACATAAGACCAAAGTAACAGGCAACGCCGGCGCCTTGGGTGATGATCGGTGGCTGGGAGTTTATCTCAATTTATATTTTTCCATTATAATCTTTCTGACTTTTTATTTTTACCAGCATTCACAGTGTTTTTATTTTCACCCCTCATAAGAACCATAAAATACAATTTACAATCTAATCTAATTTTGTAAACAATCCTTTAGATTTTTATTATTTTAAAACGCCAAAACTCAAAAGATAAGAATTTAATTAAACTTAATGATTATCAGAAAATATGGATTTCATGATAAGTCTGATATAATTGGCACAATGTTTCAAGGTCAACCTCAAAAGATGTTTATTGGAAAAATTACTGAGAATTAGAATGACCGCTGCCTGTATCGTTGATAATACCTACTAATAAAATACATTGTAATCATATAGTAAGAAAAATAAGTTAGTGAGTTTTTCGCCAATTTAGTTATTTTTTGTCCCTTTCTGGTTTTATTATTTTTCGTCCCTTTCTCGTTTTTATTTTTAATAATCAAAGATAAGACCGTCTATGAAACAAATAAAAAGTGAAACAATTGAAATTGTTAGTGAACTCGGCTACAGTCTTTATAAATGGAAGTTAAACTCGTTATAAAGTTGGAAATTTGAGAAGCTGCATTATAAACTTCGTTGTTTGAAAAATCTGTTGGCCAATGGAAACCCAATTAAAATCAATGTATCGTATAAGATGTATCAAGTTTTGGTAAATATATATTAATAAATATGAAAGTTCGGTATTAACAAAAAAATGCTGCTTATTTCTTTTTAATTTGTGTTGATTGAGTGTTCATGTTTGAAGAATGATTTATATATAAAATTATCGACGTGATTTAGTTCATCATAAAACTTCTAAATAGAGAGCGAATAATTTATTATGTCAAAATTCAAAGACGTCAAAGCCATGAGACATGAGAGTGATATCGAAGTTAATCGATTCTAGTTAAGCGAAACTTTCATATATGCTTATAGATCTTCCTTATAATCTCAAGCATGGTTTCAGACCTATTGATGAGAGATTAGGAAACAAACAATAGCTATTGTTAATAATCAGATTACTTAAGATATATATCTGCATGCATAATAGTATAAGTATAGTAATAGTATTTGCAATGGTAAGGTCCAAAATTAGACGCTAATGTATTAATGCGCTAATGTATTAATGATACCGACCGATATTTTTGAATAATATCAGTACGTTTACATACTATTCAAATTATTTATTAAATATATACTTTACTATCAAAAGTAATGCTTAGTAAAGACTGTTTGTGATCACGAAGATGTCATTGTAATCAATAGCGTTATAAATAAATGAGAAACAACACAAGTACAGAATACAACACGACAGACAACAACACGACTTTAATTTATTGTAATAAATTCATTAAACGCATACATTTAGGAGCCCTCCTTTGAAGCCACACACTTTGGCCATTAAAGCGGGTCCGGGGCTTTTCTACCTTCTTCCCTCTCTCTAGAGCCCACAATCTCATAAACCATATATAATATTTTTTTTTAAAGTTCAAGTTTTATTTACGTAATTTCTTTAGTTTTTTTAAGAATTATAATATTAAGCTGCGTAATATTATTAATATTTCCTAATGTTAAGTGTGAATATTACAATATTTTAAGGATTTTTGTTTAAAATAATTTAAACATCTTTATTTTATTAAACTAAATAGATTTTTCTCTAAATTGTAAGACCGCTATTATATAAGTAGTGCTAACATTGATCAAACCTACAATCATTGATATATCGAGGTGGAAGTAGCGCCAGACGGAATACCGGTAGGGATGAACTTCAAGGAATTTGAGGGCGTCGAAGATCCTAAAGCTGAGCATTCGGTCTGCGAATATAAAAACGTAATAATATACTTCAAAACTGCATTCTAAGATTTGTTTGTTTATTTATCAACTACTGAATGCCATTAACTTACTTTGAACTATTTTTATTTTTTTTAGTAAATGAAGTTTTATTTTATCAACTTCCGTCCTTACCAACTCACTGGGAATGCTGGGACTAATGGCAAAGTAAAATTTATAAAGGCTTCGATGGCATAAGCAACGAACACAAACTGCGAATTTTTCGTTAAAAAATTAGTGGTTATTACTTAAATAAAATGTTTTAGTGTAGTAATTTTAATAAATAACGTTTAGATAGATCTGGATGTTACTAATAAATTATAATTCAAACAACAACATACGTTTTCAAGTTCGTTTCTTTTTTTCTTCCCGATGTCAACCACAAACTGGGGCACATAAATCAAATAAGATTGCAAGCTTAAGACTATCTATGACAAAAAATACATTAATCCTTAATCAGTATTGAATTAATAAAAAAATGCTAATATATCATTTATCGTTATAAAAATAATTCTGTATTCACAACAATAATCGTAATATATACTGTAATATAATGCGATTGTTTTTGTTTTTAAATATAGGTAGGTTTAATAAAAAATTTCTTACGCACAAGAAATTTGGATGAATTTCCGACGTGTTTTAGATTATCTACAATTTTTTTGTAAATAATAATATTCTCTTCTAGCTCCTTCTTCTCTACTTGGTTCTGTTCTTCGTCAAAAACTTCCTCAAATGATAAACAATTCTCCATTCTTATTCTGAGTTCTCTCATTTGACTCCATGAAATATTAAACATTATGATTCTAGTCATGTGACTCAACATGGTAGCTGTGATTATATAATATAAACTCAAAAAATCTGTGGTACTATAATGTTCACCGAATGCAACTATAAGAACTATACATTTTATAACATTTGTTATTAAAATCAAGCCAAATATAATTAAAGAGATTAGTGTTTCTCTTTTCGGGTGACCGATTTTATTCGCAGAACCCAAACCAGAAATATATTGATATAAATTTTCACCGTTGCTCAATAATGACGTCATGAACATACAAAAGTAAATTATTACTAAGTGACAAAAATATACATGGATTTCTTCTGGAACTTTATATATAATCTGTATGTTAAAATAGATCACCATTATGACTGTCTAGTCATAATGGTGATCTATTTTAACAGGTACAATATTAACAGGTACAATATAATTTTGCAACAGAAATGAAAATATTATTGTTGCTGAATTTTGAATATAATCCATAGACCAGACGTATAAACATTATAACATTGATTAAAATATACCACATTTTATACAAGAACAATACCGACCACTCGGCTACTCAACTCAAATTAATTATTTTAACATGGCATTCGGTTTTCATATTATATTAGGTCTTTCATTTTTATAAAGCCTTAAAAAATATAAAATTATCGTTATCTTTCTATGATAATGATATTAAAAGATTAAATACTTTTGATAAAAATTATTAATGTATAATTATATAAGGTAATGTACATTGCCATTATTAATTTATTTATTTATTTACACCAATAGCTTAAAACATAATGCATTTCATATTGTTTTTAAATATTTTATACTTATACAACGTGTGCATGCCAATAATATGTGTGACCACCAAGTGTGAGTGCAAGTGTGTGCATTAAGCAAATAAGAGTCAGTTATATTTACAATAATAAAACTATTAAAACTATTAGAAAATAAATTAAAAGTTAAAAAATAAAATATTAATTATAGTGTGCACAAAAGAGATTTATTTTTAAAACCAATAACTTAAATGTAGGATTATCATATTTTTCAACAAAGTAGACGAATGATTAATTATGTTGATATCTGTTACCTTAGAGCACAAAAAGTTAAAATAATTGTGGAATTGGATAATATCTAAGAGTATTCGTTATATATGTGTGGTAGAAATACTTTTACTTCGGTATTTCGTGGATGTCTGGATAGGATGTTAAAACTAATTTCACTGAACGAATCACTGGAGTGTAAGAGAGAATTCCGAATTTTTGGATCGCTTCATCCAATTTAAGATCTCTTTGTTATTTGATCGTTGATTACCGTAAATCAGCCATTGTCAGGTGTTATTTGGTAATAAGCGTTTATCTTGCTTATTTCTTTTTAAATAATAATGTTCACGTACACAATGCAAAAGTATTTTGAAATGTTATCATATATACTTATAAAAAAATATATATATCAGAAGAATACAATACATAACCTGAATAAAAATAACAAATAGAGCTTAGGTATTTAAATGTATGTTTGATGTAAGTTAACTAAATTAATTTTGTTTTGTTAAAGATTCACATGTCACTGTATGTAAACATTTTTTTTCTTTAAAGTCAAATATTTTTAACAACTACGTTAAATAAATAGAAATATATTTTATAAAACAATCAAATCATTATCAAGAACTAAAGAAAATGTTATAGTTATTTACACGGTAGAACAATTCGTATGTTTTATTTTTAGACAGCTGAATTACAGACCCGGGCCTGGCATGTTTTCTTAACACAAGAACAGACAAAAACACGACCGATATTAATTTACTATAACAATTGATATTATTTTTATTTTCAAGAACAACTTATTTACAACAAAATATTATTCCTTATCATCTTTTCAAACTTAAGCATATTTAAGATTTACTTATATAATTATTTATTTACATTATGTTGTGATTTTAATTACTACAATAATAAGCATTTTCTGTATTTTCGAGAGAAATAATAAAATGCTATTTATAGATTTGATCACGTTAGAGAAATAAACAAATATTTAGTGTTATATTATTGAGAAGCAATAATAGAATTTACAAGCTTTAACAATTAATATATATTTTTTTCAAATAAAAGATTGGAATTTTCTGGTTGATTTCTATTAATACATTAATCAATCATTGAAATCTATTTCTTAGAATTTCTTTACTAAATAGTTGGATCAGTTGCCGAATATTTTTTTATTGTATTTTATATTATTTTATTTAATAATTAAAATCTTTACGTACAATTTGCCAGTTACAAGTAATTATTGATTCTCAGTACATAAAATTTAAGACTTATAAAATATGCTATTTATTTTGTGGGGCCTTGACCGACGGTATTTTGGTATCGTATATGTGATACTAATATACTTATTTACTGTATACGAATAGACCCTATTTTTTCTAGAAAATGTATCAATGTATCAAGAAGCTCGTTTTCAAAAAAGTACAATGTTTTATTTAAAATGAGGGCGTTTAACCTAAGATAACAGATATAATAATCTCAGAGTTGTTTTTAAAGTACATAAGGTATGCAAAGCGACCCGTTGCTTTGCATATCTTAGGCCATGGTAGGACACTCTAATCAAAAGTTAAATAGAGTTTACTATATTTTCTTATCAATATAATCCGCAATGTTTCTTTAACGGTTAAAATAACCTTGAACACAAAAAAACAAGAAAAATCATTTTTAATATAACTTGACTGTTATTTGAAGCATATGATAAGGAAATAGGCTTTGCGTTCTCCGGACGTGTAGGAAAAGTTTTTGGCCCCTGAAGAAACTTATCATATTCTGAAAAAAACTTTAGTGGAGACAAGTAAGCATAGTGTCTTAAATATCAAATAAGAGATCAAATATCTAATACATTGCCGAAAAGATCGTTCTAATTTTTTTTTAATCAGTCGCAAATTGCTGGAGCGCCAGATGTTATTTTCAAGATGAAATTCAAGTATCGCATATCCTTTTATCAAAGACCTACCGGGCAATCTTAAAAAAAATAAAAATAAATTAATGTCATTACTTGTTTACTCAAAGGAGACTAATTGACATCTATTGTAGAACCAATCAGTCCTAAAACAAGCATATTTATCACCAAATTCTCTGTTATCAATATTTTTGGTTTCCCAAAGCACCAGCATTACTCGGCTACTTCACAATAAATGCGTACGACATTCCTCTCCATCCTACACCAATATCGATACCATAACATTTATTCCCTTAACAAGTTTCAACCGCTCTAATTTAATAATATAAATCTCTTATAAATAAGAGATTCTCATATTTTTTTTTCGAAAATCTTTAGATATTAAATTTCAATATCAAATGATCTGAAAGAACATTTTTAAGTCGTTAAATTATTAAAGCTTTTGTAATTTAGTTGAAGTATCTCAAAATAACACTACTATATTTTTTTAAAGCTTTAGATAATTATAAAACCTTCTAACTAACTTGCAAGTCACAAATACACGATGTGTTTTATAAATACGATCACTGCAATGCGTTGCAACGTTAATTGGCATTTATTCTCTGGAAGAACAATACTATGTTTATTGATTATAAACTGAATATATTACATTTTCACTGTGTTTTAAACAGTTTTCTGTAGCATAAGAAAATATATCTGCAACTAAACCTGGATCATAATTATTCTATTTAAGTATTTTCATCTCTAGTGATTCACTATGTCTGATTTTTAGAAGTTATAAGTAATTAAAAACGCCAGCATTCACGATTCAAACAATTTTTTTTTTATAAAATATAGCAATTCCTGCTCAGGTGATAACCGAGATTTATACATATCCATTTTTTTCTTTGCTTCTTATTGTTATTGCTTATTACAAAAACGATACAGCAAATTGATCATCCAATTAAAATATTTTGTCTCTTGGTAGTTGGTACTTTTTTTGTTAGTACTTGGTACTTTTCAAGTCATTTCTTTTTTAAAACCATTTCCATAAATGGAATATGTAAAAAAATAATGTAGTCAATTTTTAATCTAACTTGTATTAAATCTAAATAGAAGACCAAAATAAACCTTTTTTTGCAAAAAAACATTTCATGAACTGTAATAAATAGATCGAATATATTTTAGACTATTCATATTTGAGAACTTCACTAAAAATAATAAAATCTATGTACAAAAATTTAAAACTTTTACATTTCACGAATTTTAATATGACTGTTAGTATTAATAAGTCAAGGATAAGATTTTTATGAATGAACTTTTAAAAAAATCACAAAATAGTTTGGAATGTATGAACTCACAGACTAACAGTTGTTCATGTGAGTGTAATAATAAGCTATTTTCTGTAAAACCAACATTGTCCTCCCCCGCTAAAATATTGTGTGACAAGGTTGATATCCCTGTTTCTAATAATAGTGGCTCCCTCAAATTAACTCCTGTATATGACACTTATATGTTTAGCGATAATATTGGAAAAGGAATGGGATCTGTACTAAATTCTTATTTTGTAAAACAAAAAGTATTCAACAGCTGTTCACCTGACAATAATTTAATGAATATTACTAGAAAAATAAAAAATTCAAGTAAACAATTTACTAAATCAACAAATATAATAATTTTTGTAGGAAATAGAGATAATGTAAATCATTTGGAATTTAAAAAATGTTTTGAAACTATAAGTAACTTAGATGTCAATAAAATTGTCTGGTTTTCATTACCCTATAATCAAGGTTTGCCACAGGCCGAAAATAAAATTAGATATAAGATAAATTTAATGATATATAATTTATGTTTGTATAATGACAAATTTCATGTGATTGACACTAACACTAATGTTAGTAACTTTTATAATTTGACTAATGGTAGGTATTACCTATCTCCATATATTAAAAGACAGGTAGCTTCATCGCTATTATATTATTTTACTATGACAGCCAATAATTTGGCTAAAATTGTTTCTATTGAACAACATTCAGTTACTTGTATAAGTAAAAACAGCTTCGAAATAAATCCAACTAGTAATAGTAGTATTAGTAGTAGTTTAAACTAGACATTAAGACAGTAGAGATATCCTCTAGCCAAATAATTAAGATATCAAATAATGATATTAATGATCATTATAGAAATACAAAAATTGTTAAAATAAATAATAAAAAAACATAATATAAACTGTATCAACCTGGTGCATCAGAACATTCAGTGTATTAGAAATAAGGAATTAGAAATTGAATTGTTTTTAAATACTTTTAATATTAGTGTTTTTTGTGTCACTGAGCATTGGCTTAAGAATGATGAATTAATATTTAATTTCAATAACCACCAGGTTGGTAGTTCGTTCAACAGAGTTAATTCCATACATGGTGGCTCTTTAATTATTTTAAATAAACAGCTAAAATTCAAAGAACGCAAGGACATAGTGAGCCACTCTGTTGAGCGGACAACTGAACTTGCTTCAGTTGAATTAGAAGAGTTCATAATTGTAAATGTTTATAGGCCACCGTCATCTAACTTTGAACATTTTGAAAAGATTATGGATGAGGTATTGTATAAACTATCACATTCTAGTAAAAAGGTAATCATTTGTGGAGACTTCAATATTAATATTCTTGAACAAAATTCAATAAGTATAAAGTTTTTAAATTTGTTCAAATCTTATAATCTTTTACACATGTTTATGGAGCCTACTAGAGTCACAACCACTAGTGCCACTTGTATTGATAACATTTTTACAAGTGTTATTCCAAATTTTAAATGTTTATTCAATACATTAGATTCTGACCACTATGGCCAATTTATTAAATTCAGTTGTAGCAAGAGAGAAAAATCAAAACAGAAAATAAGTTTTATACCAGTGACTGTAGAACGTATCGAACAAATTAAAAATGGGTTAGTACGCTATTTGCCTTTGATGAAAAATTCAAACCCCAATATTATGTATAATGACTTTTTTAGTACTTTCACTAAATTATTTAACTTTATATTTACTCCTAAAACAGTGGTTGTTAATGATAAATTAGTGTTTAGTGATTGGGCATCTGCTGAGTTACACAAAAATAGAGAAAAATTATATAATATGTATGCGGAATTGATGTTTAATACTAGTAATGAGTTTAGGGATGAGGTAAAATTATTTTCCAAATCTTTTAAAAAACAATGTAAAATAGCAAAAAATCAACATATTCAAAATAAAATAGGAAATAGCATTAATAAAATAAAAACAACTTGGAAAATAATTAATGAGGAAACTGGAAGAGCTAAATCCCAGAGGATCGACTTTAAATTAAATATAGATAATAAATATGTCACGTCTGACCTCGAGGTTGCTACTGCTTTTGAAACCTTTTTTACTAATATTCCAGTGACTACAACGTTATCTTTAAATTCTTCTACCGCTGCAGCTATGGGTTTACTTAGAGAGAATGTAGATCAATGTGTTAGTAGTTTTAAGTTTGAAAAAGTTAATGCTCAAGAAGTAATCAAAGTATTTAGATCAATTTGCGTTAAAAAGACTAGTGATCTTTGGGGGTTTTCTGTTGACATACTTAAGTCCATAATTGACATTGTAGCGCCAGACTTAGCATTAATATTTAATAATTGTTTAGAATATGGTATATTTCCTGATCTAATGAAACAAAGTAAAATAACTCCATTATTCAAATCCGGCTGTTCATTAGATCCTAGTAACTATAGACCTATTTCAGTCTTACCCACTTTTAGTAAGATTTTTGAGAAAATAATTCTTAATCAACTTGTGGCATATTTCAGTAAAAACAATCTCTTACACAAAAACCAGTTTGGTTTCACTGCCGGTCGCTCTACAACAGATGCTGGTGTTGAGCTATTACTAAACATATTTGAAGCCTGGGAAGGATCACAGGATGCACTTGGCATTTTCTGTGATCTATCTAAGGCGTTTGACTGCGTTCAACATGAAATCCTTATAAAAAAGTTAGAACATTATGGAGTTAAAAATAAGTCCCTAGATTTAATTAGTTCATATCTTAATGATAGAATTCAAAAAGTTGATGTAAATGGAAAACGTTCCCCTGGTTCTTTGGTAAAAATAGGTGTGCCACAGGGCTCTATCTTAGGGCCTTTCTTGTTCCTCATTTACATAAATGACTTACCTCACCTAGTGAGGGAAAAACATGGGATAGTGTTGTTTGCTGATGATACTTCTCTTACTTTTAAAGTTAATAGACGGCAATCTGTTATTGACGATGTAAACAATGCTCTCTCAGATGTTGTACAATGGTTTAACGCCAATAATTTGTTGCTTAATAAAAAAAAGACAAAATGTGTCAAATTTAGTTTACCAAATGTTAAAAATGTTAGAACCAATGTACAATTAAATAATGAGGACTTGGACTTGGTCAAATCTACTACTTTCTTGGGCATTACTTTAGATGAAAAATTGCAATGGGGTCCTCATATATTCGATTTGTCAAGCAGACTAAGTTCTGCTGCATACGCGGTTAAAAAAATACGTCGATTAACAAATATGGAAACTGCTCGATTAGTATACTTTAGTTACTTTCATAGCTTAATGTCATACGGTATACTCTTATGGGGCAATGCGACTGACATTGATACCATATTTACATTGCAGAAGAGGGCTGTTCGCGCAATATATAATATGAGACCAAGAGACTCTTTAAGAAACAAATTTAAAGAATTTAAAATTATGACTGTTTACAATCAATATATTTATGAAAATTTAATTTACGTTCATAAAAATATTTCAAAATTCAAGAAAAATTGTGATTTACATAAAATTAATACAAGAAATAAAAATAAACTCGCTATGCCCGGCACTAGGCTCCATAAAATAGGTAAATCCTTTAAGGGTAATTGTATACGTTTTTATAATAAGCTCCCAAATGAAGCCTTAAGCCTATCATTAAATAAATTTAAATTATATGTTAAAAATAATTTAATAAAAAAATCCTACTATAGTGTAAAGGATTACATCGACGACGGTATGGCCTGGGAATGAATCTGTATTGTATTGCGAATAGCTAGTAATCTCCGCAATTTGTTTTTTGTTGTAAATTATTTTGCTTTATCGACCTTCTGCATCACACCGATTCCTTAGAAGTCACTACTTGCGGTAGCATCGGGAGTCGGGTTGCCTCCCTCCCTCAAATATGTGCGAAGGGGGTGATGGCTGGCTCT
The DNA here is from genome assembly GCA_959347355.1 of Napeogenes inachia. Taxonomy (NCBI): domain Eukaryota; kingdom Metazoa; phylum Arthropoda; class Insecta; order Lepidoptera; family Nymphalidae; genus Napeogenes; species Napeogenes inachia. The sequence goes on from OY365791.1 coordinate 26,327,007, forward strand.
TGTGTTATGCCCGTGAACGGGTGCTGCTTGCGGTGACTGGTTGTGTGGCAGGCCGAAGATTTATATATATATGTTTTTTCTGTTATTATTATTTAATTTTCGTTGCCTGAAATCATTAGGCTTCTTTTCCTATTGATTGCGACGGTTCTAGTTGTTCCAAATTTGCATTTAAGTTTGACGTTTGTGAAACAGTGATCACAATAACAAAAAATATATCCGGCTGAGTTTGTTGTGTGGTTCTTCTCAGACCAGGACGCGTTTGGAACCCTCATAGCTTTAACATTAAGATGGAAAGTGCTTTCTTAGAAGGGCTTATTACGATAAATCTAGTATCGTAATAGGCCCTCCTGACACTTCCATGTTGACGTACACAAGTGATCACTGATTATGATTCTAAGTGGAAAAGATATAAATAAAATAAAAAAATAAAATAAAATATATTATGAACAAAAAAAAACTAGTTTGTAGGCGATATCAATTTAATAGCAGAAACTAACTAACGGAACTAACTTCGATAATTTATAGATGCTACAAATCACAGAAACTGTCTTAAATGTAGTGGAGATAAAATCTCTCACAGCATAAGTTTATGCCTGATAATATAACAATATAGTAAAAGACATACCTAGTTCTTGACTAATATTTAGTTGGTCAATATTTATTTTATTAAGATGGCCAGGTACAGCCATTTTTGGTAATGATTAAGGAATGGTTAAGAAATGCATTGGGTTTTACTACAATGCTACAAACCGTAGAAATGTCCAATTGATGTATATAATGTTTTATTTTACCTTTTGTAATTTCAACCGTGTTTATTTTTATTTGAATATCGTTAAAATTCCTATTTTGAAAAGTACCTATTGTTTTGTGAGTCTTAAATATTGAACACAAGAAGCTTTTACACATCTCAGAAATTTTATGAAAACGATAATCTGAATTAACCTCGGAGTTAAAATACGTATCCTGTAAATTATTCTTACATTTCTTAGATTTAATAAAAGACCACAATTAAAATTAGTAAACGATATTTATACAAATATTAATTTGTAATAGGTATGTATAAATAGCAAGTTAGACCTAATGAGTATATCGTTTAATCCACGTGGTACTTAATCTTCAGAATACAGGAATTTTAATCTGAGACGTATATCAATGAATGTTGTCAGCTCTAAGTAGGTAATTGAAGAGACAAATTAATTTGTACATAAGTATTATATACATACATAAATAAACGTTATCATCTAAAATCTATATCATAAGTTGATCACTAAATTGAAAACAATCCTCATATCGCTAGTGAAATTTGATTTTATAAAAACAATTATTATAAAATATAAACAATCTACCTCTAAAAGAGAACCACGTATTGTGACTTTGTGTTGATTGACCGTGATTTAATATGTATTCAATTAAGGCAATTTAAAACATATTCTGTAATATCCATTATATTCTATAACAGATATTAAAATATGAAATAATATAATAAAGTTTTGTACATATATAAATTTATTGTATTGTACATTTATCATTTATCATGTATATTATGTTATATAAAAAATATATTTCCAAATGGTGCTTATAAATAGGTCGTGTTTCTGTTATACTTACATAATACAAACACAATTATTTCTTATTTAGGTCATATAGGCATATTTAACATTATGCCAATTATACACCTTTTGTATTACCACAACACGTTATACTATATTGTATTATTATAATTAAATGATATCTCACATTAACATATTCGGCATTTACGCGGAATTAAAACCAAAACGAAAACACAATGCCACTAGGCTGAGCTTACCTCTATGCGGTAGACGAATAGTAATTTATTAGAATATATTACAAAATGGCAATTACATATGTAATAGTAATTACGTGTAATAATAAGGTACAGATTTATTTTTGTTAAGTATGAGTAGTCTTTTTTATCTCATAAATCAAATACGACCCGGCAGTTAACTACATGTAATTTAAAGAAAAAAAAAAACAACAGCGATAAACCTACTAATTAAAATTATATCTCTTGAAAGCGTTAGCTCTTTACTTTTATTTTCCTGGTTAAGTTCGAAATAAGTTTGAATTTTATGAACTATATGAGGAATATGAATTCCTAAAGGAATACTACCTGTTCGGTAGTGTAATACACGGTGGTATATGGTTCGGTATATGGTGCTTATAAATAGGTCGTGTTTCTGTTATACTTACATAATACAAACACAATTATTTCTTATTTAGGTCATATAGGCATATTTAACATTATGCCAATTATACACCTTTTGTATTACCACAACACGTTATACTATATTGTATTATTATAATTAAATGATATCTCACATTAACATATTCGGCATTTACGCGGAATTAAAACCAAAACGAAAACACAATGCCACTAGGCTGAGCTTACCTCTATGCGGTAGACGAATAGTAATTTATTAGAATATATTACAAAATGGCAATTACATATGTAATAGTAATTACGTGTAATAATAAGGTACAGATTTATTTTTGTTAAGTATGAGTAGTCTTTTTTATCTCATAAATCAAATACGACCCGGCAGTTAACTACATGTAATTTAAAGAAAAAAAAAAACAACAGCGATAAACCTACTAATTAAAATTATATCTCTTGAAAGCGTTAGCTCTTTACTTTTATTTTCCTGGTTAAGTTCGAAATAAGTTTGAATTTTATGAACTATATGAGGAATATGAATTCCTAAAGGAATACTACCTGTTCGGTAGTGTAATACACGGTGGTATATGGTTCGGTATATGGTGGTATATACACGGTGGTATATGTGCGATGTATGAAAGATGTCTATGTATGTCTGGATTTAATAAAAAAGATCGGCATTTAATCACCTACAAAATTGGCCGTCATATGACTCAGATTGCTTTTAAATTAGGAGAAATAAAATCAACTGCGCCAAAAACTGCAAGGGACTTCCGTGAGAAAGCGTAGTCTCACAGCTTAGGCTTCTTAGAAATGCCTCAAATAAAATTGAATATGGTAAAAAAAAAACTTAAAATAAAATGGAATTCGTTAGAGAAAGAAGAATATGATATTGAAATTAAAGAAAGAGTAATTAATAAAATTATAGGTATTGCCAAGATAGATGGAAAATCTGTGAACGATAGCTGGAATGAAATAGCGGTATAAGTTGATCTCGAGAAGGCATTCGACCGGGTTTTGCGAGATGTTGTGCGGTGGGCAGGAAAAGAAAAATGCATGTATAGGAAGTATGTAAAGTTGGTTAGTACAATGTGCTATCTAGTACACAGGTCCAGTCGGCTGCTGAAAACACCGACAAGTTTACTGTGGCTGTGGGATTATACTAGGGATGGGCTCTAAGTTAATACCTCTTCCTCTTGATAATTAATGTATCATCGAACCGCATACATCGGACATATAGGAGTGCCTCCTCTTGGTGCATGCTGTTTGCTGATGACATTGTTCTTTTTGGTGAGGATGGACTTAAGGTCCAGAGCAGACTGGGAAAATGGCAACAAAGGCTGGAGAGCATTGGTTTGAAAATAAATAGAAGCAAAACAGAACACCTGTTCTTCGATTTCGGTGTTCTCTCCTGTTTCGTTCCTAATTTTATTTGAAATTTCTGATTTCCTCTAAAGCTAAAGCGAGAAACCTGTAAACCCATCATTAGACCTGTCATTATGTATGGATCTGAGTACTGAGCGTCGAATGCTTGGATGGAAAACGTATACATTCTGGACGGGATAGCAAGAAAGGATAGGATAAGAAGAAGAGGAAGCTTCGGAGTAGCGCTATTGACAAAAAAAAAAAGAGGAAGTCGTCTTTCATGATATGGGTATATTATGAGGTGGAATAAAAGGCATGTCATTAAAAATGTGTGTAAAGGAAGAGGACGGCCGGAAAAAAACGGTAAGATTTGGTGAAAGACGATATAGAGCAGAATTAAGTGTCTACAGAAATCATGTGTGACAGGAAAGAATGGAAGGAAAAAACATACTGCACCGACCCAACAATTTGGATAAAGGCAAGGAGATTATTTTTTTTTTAATTTATTTTAAGAAACGAAAATTAAGATTCACTTTGTGAGTAATAATAAAAACTTAATACCTATGTTAGTATTTAAATTGCTGCATCATACCCCTAAAAACGATACAGCAATGGTTCGCAATCTAATCTATTACACATCATATTTAAGATGTTGTTGGTGTTACCCCGCAGTCTTTGTAAAAAGGAGTCACATCTTTTGCACATTGGAGCAAAGAATTAGTTAACCTGCGCCGCCGCAAACATCCCTGACGCACTGCAGAAACGGTAGCCTCAGCAGCACCCTAGACTTATCTTTGTATTTAACCCGAAGAGCTCTGTAAGATTTTCGTGGATACTTAACCCACAGATAAATTATCCTTACTGATAACACCCTCCGTTCTCTTTAAATATCAGCATCGTCTTTGAAGCCGGGTTTAGGTATATACTTACAGTAGGATAACAAACCATAAAAAAAGAAATGAAACATTATTTAACTTTGAAACCTTGAAAGGGAATTGCGAGCGAAAGTAATATCACTTTTAAAAGCAGGCCAATTTCGTGTTTGTGTTTTAAATACACGATTTGTGCTTTATTTTTAATTAAACATTCATATGAAATATTTTAGGCCAGATATAAGTATAGTCTTATATTTTTACGAATAACAATATTATGGGCCGATTTTTGTATATTCAGATAAAATAACTGCACTAGAAATATATATATTATATTTAATAAAATAAGAAAGTTTCGACAATGTAATAAACTAAAAATGTATTATTATCTACTTATTAGGAATTAGTTTGCATTTACTGTTTTGACAATGATTATTAACGGAATGTGTTTTTATGGCCTTGCATTGAGTTTTAACCAAATTACAGTAACATAAGAAAATATATCTGAAATTAAATTTTAGAGTGATAATTGCTTATATAAGTATAAACTGAAGTTAACATTTTTAGAGGACATACATAAACGAACATTTATAAATCTGATACCAATTATTATAAATTTGTAAGGGGAGCCTCATACCCAGGATTTACTGTAATCCATTTTTTCAATTCCTTTTTATTGTTATTGCTTGTTATAAAAACGATAACGTAATTTTTTTTCAGTCAATAAAAATAATTTGTATATAGTTTTGCACATCTAGTCATTTGTAGTTTTATTACACCCAATTGACTATTCAATAAACTTAAAAGAGAAAAGCGCAGGAAAATATGTTTTTGATCATTGTGAATATATATAAAAATTCTGATTGTTTTGTAAATTATGTGTGTTTGTACCTGTATTAAATGTTTATAAAATCCTAATATAGATAGGATATTTTTTGAGCAAAAAGACACAAATAGTAATACATTAAACAGATTTATATTTTGTAGACTATTCAACAATCCTAAATGTGAACGATATAAGAATTTCATCTTAAATTCGCCTTAGATGATTTTAAATACTTTAAAATTCTTGTTTCTAATATTATTTTTAGAATAGATTATTCAAGTATAAGATGTTTGTTGCTTAATATGATATTATAATAATAATGACAAGGAAATTGAAAGTGAAATAAAAAGATCGTTAAAGACAACAGTATCTATCGTGTCTGTATCTAATACGTATAATTTCGGTATAATCATTACTAATGAAGTGAATAGTCATTCTCAAAGAAATAATTGCTGTTTATGTAAAGAGATTTCGTAGAATAGACTAAATATTGTTTTTTGTTCTCGTCTGTCTGACTGAATTTATGATAAATTTATATATCTAATTTTGAAATATATAAATACGAAAGCCTACAAATTTTGTTTAAATTTGTTGACTTTTGTGTAAATTTACCTTCAAACATATATTCCAGGTTATTAAACACAGAACGAACCAACGCATTGAATAAATCATTCCTTTAATGGAAATGAGAAAAAGTAAGTGCCAAAGATCTAAGAGTGAAGATCTCTCAGCGTATAAGCGACTTAGCAAAAAATCGAGTGCGTACGCTTCTGTATTAGAAAATGGATTCAAAGAGTTAGAAATCTATCACTGTTTGGTGGTAGACGAGGTTCTCATGAACCATTTCGGAGCCATAGCAATGGCTACGCGGTAGGAAAGCGTTAATCAGAAAATATGAGAAATGTAATGTAATGTAAAATCTCTATTATATATCAAATATCTAAATACTTCATATTATAACATTGTATATATGGATATAAAAATAAAAAAAAAATATATATATAATAATAATAACTGTGCAGAGTTCACTAATATAGTTTTTTAAGATACATCTACTAACAGACTTCTCTTTGAGCATGTTATCTCAAAATTCAACGTTTCATCTGACAAATACGGACTAAATGTGAAAAGTGCACGGGTGACGTGTCTATGGGTAGAAGTAAAATTTAATAAAAAATTTAAAAAAAACTGGAGGCTTATTCCTTACTATACTAATATTCTTTCTTTTATTGGACATTAATGATTTGTATAGAATTACATTAAAATCTACTTAATAATACGCTGATACCATGTTAGTGCAGACCAAACAGTAATAAGTATGCAACCCCATACTTGTTTGGTACCAAATTAAAGTTCTAAGATCATTTTGAGTACATTAACTATGCAATGGAGTTACGCTTTTACTTTAATTAACCAAAAAGGACGGTCAAACCGTTCAACGCCATTCAACGGAATAGCTGCTATGCTATACTCTTGGAAGTGAACTGTTCATTCGTCTTTCAAAATCCGTTAGTAGTAGTAGTCTTGTAATAAACATTGCTTAAAAGAAACATTACCTAACTATTTGTAGTTGAATGAATCTTCTAGAAAACCAATTCATGCATTTTGACATCATCACATATTGAAAGTACAAAGGATTCTTTTTCTTTGATAATTTCATATGTCGACCAAACATCCTCGTCAAATTTATGAAATTATATTAAAGAAATATGAAGGGATGTGACTTGTGACAAGTTATCGATATTTATATCTTGTTGTTTTAAAAAGGAGGTATCATTGTACAAGCTTTTCTAAATCTAAAAAAAAAATAACGTTAGGTCAATTTAAAAAATAAGCTACAAATAATAGCAAAACATTGAAATATTATAGTTTCTTGAATCGAATGTTTTTTTTTGTATTTTCCTTCTGTCTTATAAATAAAAAAAAAGATTGAATGTAAGTTCCCACTTAAGCAAGTATTTATTTTTTATACAAACTAAGTTAATGTTTGACTACATTTCACCTGATGGAAAGTGGAAATGTAGTCATAAGTAGTAAAGCGCATTAATTTAGTAACCTATTATAAATTACCTAATATAAAACAGAATAATAAAATTATCTAAGTGTTATGTACCCAAATGTTATGTTGAGCCGAAAAGGACTCAGCTCAGCTTACGCTACGATATATAAAATATATAATATAATAAAAATATCGCAACACTGATTTTCAGTTGAGCCTTTATACTTTATAATCTATAATTGAGCACGCGACAGTGTCAGCAGTCACACATTTTATACAAACATAACCTATCAAAGATTGCACTAAATTTTAACATTATAAACAACAGACAAATAATAATAATAATAATAAAAATAAAATAAAAAAAGGCACAATTTAACATGAGAACATATAAAGACTAGGCATAAAAGTCTTAACCAAGCCATAACAAATAATCAAGTCTTAACCTAAAAAACAGGAGAAACAAACTTAAATAAACGAAAGATTTATTATACAAGATTTATTAAGGCTTTTAATCATTAATCGTAAAACTAATTATCAGTGTAAGTTTGTATATATATATAGCTCATGAGTTAGTTGTAAAAAGATGTTATCTGATGTCAATTAAAAGTGCGAATTGTTGGGAGTGAACACTAAGACAGCAATGCAATACTGCTCTTAGGGACTTAGTGTATGTTGCACGACAAACAAACCGCCTCTGTGCTTGTTGGACAAAAACTTCAAAGTAAGTAACCAACAATTTTAAGTATTTTTTTGTATTTCTAAAAAATATTTCTTTAAAATAGTTTAAATATTTTTTATTTTCAGGATCCGCATTGGAGGAGGGAGGTTGTTCCAGCATTTGGAAGCTGCATACCTGAAGCTGCCCCGAAATGCCGCTGTCTTGTGAGGAGGAGTTAATATCATATGCAAAGATGCCCTAGTGTGATATGTAACATTACTCTGTGATGCCCATTTAATTTTACTGAATAAGTACTCTGGCTTCTGAGAAGATACAACTCCAGAGAGCAGTGTGATAAAATGTAATAACGATCGATGTATTATATGTCGTTTACGTCTTGGTTATTCTTCTATTCCCCTCTCATTTAGCAAAGATTAGGGTACGGGACCATTCACTTTGTGAATGTGGCATTGATGAAGGTAACGTGACTCATATCTTTTTTTCATGTTCTAAACTCATTCATCTAGTGTATGATATCCTTTCTTTTAAAATTCCCCGCCCTATAAACGTTGAATGTTTGGTTTCCTTTGTGTTTTCGCCATTTGGTTATTTTTTTTGGAAATTTATAAGATGAAATAAAATTGAACTTTAATTAAATATTTTATAAATATACATTTGTGTAATAACATAATCACCTGATAGATTTCGAATCGCTCTGCTCATTTTCCATTCTTCGTTGTGTCATTTATATCCTACTTGACGTTGGCAAAATATTTTATGCTCTGTGGGCGCAACTAAAAGCCTTTTAAAAATACAGAAGAAGAAGAAAATTTATATAAATATAGAATAAAAAATAAACCGATACGAGCAGGGATTCAAACCCGCCACTACTAGGAAACCGTCCCGTCGCTCTACCAACTGAGCTACCGTATCGTCCCGATAAAGACGATCACATATAGAATGCTTAATTCACCTTATCGTGGCAACGTGAGTATTGACCTTTATCTAAAAGTACCCTACACCCTACTAATAAGTGTTTCGCGGTTTTTAATGCCTCCCCACAGATGTTGCAAGACTTTTCGGTGGCTTTGCCCCATCTTACAAAATTACTTTGATGTGGAAGAGTCATTCATAAATTAAGAGGGACCAATCATAAATTAAGGTGAGCAACTTTAAATCTAGTGGAATACAAAAATCTCCTATGGTCACCCATTTATTTTGAACTTCTACTCTCATCGCGTGGAGTCTTTAGTTATCGTTTTCGTCTTGTCAAATAAAAGAATTTGTTATGTCTATGTCTTGAACTTTCCTACTTGATCCTAGCCCTACTTTATTTGTTTGAGCAAGTATCATATTTTTTTTATGGAATTGTTGTCGTGACTCGAGCTCTGAAGCAACTTCGTCTTTTGGGAGAGAAGTTACAGTATCATCTTTAGATTTTTCGATGATATGTCTTTTGGTAACTCTTAGAAGTTTGTAGACCTCCGATGGTTTCTTTCATTTTAACCCAAAATTATTTCGGTCTGTAAATAAGGTTGAAGAGTCCGCCGAGTGCGCTAACCCGAGCCATAACTTCAATGTCTTTATGATGCTTGCATCTAACTTTGACAGAAAGATTTTATTAATATCACAAACGAGGAAAGGCCAATTTAGACGTGAAGTTAAAAAATTATCGTATATCCAAGCTTTTTTGACGTTACTTATTGGTTGATGGTCTACCTTTTTAAGATCATTTAAAAAGCTATCGACGATGGAGTATGGCCTTGGTAATCGGTATCGAAATTTTTTTATCTAAGAATATAAAAGAAATCATACTCACGGGCGTTGACCTCCACGGTAACATTAGCTCCGTTTCAAAGTATTAATAAAAATAGTAAATATCAATGTTTTGTAGTGAATTTGTAATTATCGATTTAAAAACCGTCTCAACTATAAAGTATATTAAAGCAGATAGGAACGTGTAGTTTTTACTAGTGTTCCAACTACTAGTACTCTTTTTTCGTCTCCGGAAAGCTGTATTAATGTAACTTACGATCAAGTTCGAGAGATAGTTTCTACTGAATTTAACAAGTTACAGTCAGAATTTAAATGCACTATAACAAGCGCTATATCCGCAGAGTTAAAGCCTTTAAGAGATGAAATTGCGAGTTTTAAACAAAGCATTATTTTTATAAATGATCAGTGTGACAGTTTATCGAAAAGGGTTGACTCCATTGAAAAAGATATGAAAGTGCTAATGTCAGCTAAGATTGAAATCGTTGAATTAAAAGAATGTATTAATTCTATCCAATCAGATAATAACAACCGTGAGCAATGGTCTAGACGATCCAATGTAGAAATCTTTGGTATACCGGAAAAGAAAGGTGAAAATTTGCTTCAAATTTTAAATACTATTGCTCATAAGGTTGATTTTCCAATAAATAATGATAATGATATAGACTTCATCACGAGGGTGGCTTCAAAAGATAAAACCAAGAAGATTAAGCCTATTGTTGTGCGATTCTTGGCTCGTTATAAAAAGGATGACTTCTTGCACAAGGCTAGAAAATATAAATTAAAGGCGGAAGATATAGGGTTTCATAAGATTACTAAGGACATATTTTTTAATGATCACCTTACTAGCATTAATAAGTCTCTTTTACATCAAGCTAAAGTCAGGGCAAAAGAATTTAATTATCAGTATACATGGGTTAAGAATTGTTCAATAATGGTACGTCGATCAGACACAAGTCCCGTTATTCATATTTGTAATATAAACGATTTAAACAGAATAAAGTAAGAAACATGTTTTTATCTATTGTTAATATAAAGTTATTGATTGATTTGTCATTTTTGCTATTTTTATTTTTAAGGGGTAGCCATAATTTTTTATTAAAGTTTTGTAAGCTTGGGTTGCTTTTAAAGGGAAATATCCTTTCATTATTTATTCATTATCTTTATTTAATAGTTAAACGCAATTATTTATTATTCTGCTATTGTAACCAGAGAACACACTCTTACATTATAGGGTTTAATAAAATATGTCACACTTTTTATATAATTATTAATGGCTTTAAATAATTTTTCGATATATTATCAAAACGTTCGGGGTCTAAGAACAAAGACAAATATTTTTTTTAGAAATTTGATGTCTGCTGATTATGACATCATATGTTTAAGCGAGACTTGGCTTCTACCTGGTATAAATGACAATGAATTATTTGACTACCGCTACAACGTATTTAGATGTGATCGCGATTATATTTTGAGAGGAGATAGTATGGGAGGTGGAGTGCTCATTGCTTTGCGCCGAAATATTATTATTAATTCTTCAAGAAAAATTGTATTTTCTAATTCTGTTGCGGATATTCTAGAGGTGGTTATTTGCGCTGGCTTACGGCCATGTTCAAAAAACTTGCATTTGTTTTGTTGCTATTTTCCCCACTGTCAGCAACACTCTGACACTCTAAATGAATTCTTTGAATCCGTTTCAGAAGTTTTTGTGCAGGAGCCTGATAACAACTTTTTGATTATTGGAGATTTCAATATCAGTAATGCGATTTGGGATAATCCTAATAGTAGTGGTAGGGGTATAAAAAACTTTAAGGAGAACAACATATTATTGCAATCAGTATATTGTTTTTTAAATTTTACAAATTTTTCACAATTCAACTTAATACCAAATGTAAATAATAAACAGCTTGATTTAGTAATTTGTGACATGAATTGTGTAGTTAGTCATTGCGCTAATCCTTTTGTAAAAGAAGATCCACATCACCCAGCACTAAGTATAAGCACATCCGTTGCCCATGTTGTTGCGCTTCGCATGCCACCTCGGGACATGCCTGTTTTCCGTACTGCTGATTATGACGCTATTAATCGCGAAATTGACCTATTTGACTGGGCGGATATTCTTGAAATTGATGAAATTGATGACGCCGTAAACAAATTTTACAATATTATTAAAAGTATAATATTAAAACTAGTGCCAACTAGGAAATCTTTTGGTACGCGTTATCCACCATGGTTTTCCAAAGCTTTGGTGAAGATAATCAATGAAAAACTGAGATTTCACAAAAAATGGAAAATATATGAACGAGATAACGATTACGACCAATTTAGTTATTTACGCTGTCGACAAAGAAGAGTTGAACTAATATGTTATGATTCATATATAACAAAAGCAGAAAATCACATGAAAAGGAATAGTAAGTTATTTTGGAAATTTGTCAAATCAAAAAGCACTGGTACGTTTATACCTGATGTTATGTTTTTTAAAGATTCTCGATCTTCTGACGGATTAGATATTTGTAATTTTTTTAGCAACTATTTTCAATCTGCTTATGAATCCAACCCTTGTATTGGAACATTAACAAGTACTCTAAATGCTTCATCATTTCCGAGCAGCGTAAATATTAGTTCCATTAACCTTTCGATTTTAACCATTGAAAGATACCTCAAAAACCTTGATCCTAACAAAGGGTGTGGCCCTGACGGAATTCCATCTTTTTTTTTAAAGTCCTGTCATAAGTCTCTTTCAAGACCATTATATATTTTATTTAATTTGTCCCTTCGAAATGGTAAACTACCAAAACTCTGGAAGCAATCGTTCATTGTACCCATTCATAAGTCTGGAGATAAACACGACATTCAAAACTATAGACCTATCTCAAAATTAAATATTATTGCTAAGATATTTGAAAAAATTATATACGATAGCATATATCCTACCTTAAGATCTACGATAATAGAACAGCAGCATGGTTTTACTACTGGACGGTCAACTGAGTCTAATCTGTGCGAATTTACACAAAGAGTTGCTGTAGAAATGGATAATGGTGGACAGGTTGATGTTGTGTATACGGACTTCTCAAAAGCATTTGACAAAATTAATCACACTTTGTTAATTCAAAAACTTATATCTTGTGGTATACATGGAGATCTTCTGAGATGGCTCATCTCATATTTGAGAGATCGTAGTCAGGCCGTAACAGTTCGAGGTTTTTGTTCGACTTTTGTACCGGTTGATTCAGGAGTTCCACAAGGCTCTCATCTTGGACCTTTGCTGTTTAATCTTTTTGTAAATGATATTATTAGTGTCATTGATAACTGTAAAATCCTGCTGTATGCAGATGATATAAAAAATTTTAAGTCGATAAAGTCCATTCAGGATTGTAATTTACTACAAGAAGACTTAGATAAGCTGGCCATTTATTGTCACCAAAATCGTCTGTATTTAAATGTTAAAAAATGTAATATAATAACCTTTACTAGAAAAACGAAATCCATTTTATACTATTACAAAATTAATAATGATAATTTGACTAGGATTAACGAGGTTAAAGATTTAGGTGTAATTTTAGACAGTAAGCTAACTTTTATTTCACATATTAATTACATATCGTCGAAGGCTTATAGAATGTTAGGTTTTATTTTAAGGGTGGGTAAGGATTTTAAAAGAGCCTCGACTTTTATACTTTTATTTAATACTTTCGTGAGGTCACTACTTGAATATGCCTCTACGGTTTGGAATCCACTATATAAAGTTCATATTGATACAGTAGAGAAAATACAAAATAAATTTAAAAAATTTCTATCTTATAAGAGTGGATTTTCTGGTTACAATTCAGAGAGTATCATTCCTGAAACTCAAACACTATTTTCTCGAAGGCAACTGAGGGACCTCTTATTTTTGTATAAGATTATTAATAGTATTATTGATTGCAATTACCTTCTCGGTGAAGTGAAATTCAATTGTCCTAGATTAAGTTCCAGAAGCAATAAGTTATTTTTTATACCTTTTAACAAATGTAAAGCCACAAATAATGTGTTTATATCTCGAGCTTGTCGTGACTTTAATAACACTTGTCATAACATCGACATCTTTAATGACAAGATTAGTATTTTTAAAAGAAATTTTCGTTAATTTTAACGTTTTTATTTATTATTTTTGCGATATGAGTGTGTTCTAATTTCTGGGTTTTTATTATTATTTTGTTATAAGTTTTATTTTGTTTTTTCTTGCAACTTATGCTTTTATTGATAATTTGTTAATACTATTTTTATTTTTACTTTTTTTAATTTCATGTTAAGTTTATTATTGTAACAGTGGAAACTTTATTGATATTATGTATTAACTATTAATTTTATTTTTAAGTGTGTAAATATTGTTTGTTTCCCAAATAAATAAATAAATAAATAAATAAATAAATAAATAAATAAATAAATAAATAAATAAATAAATAAATAAATTTACTACCGTACTACTCGCCTACTAGGTACTCGCGAACTACCGTAATCCCTACGGTAGTTCGCGAGAATTTAAATGTACTCGCATAAAATCTATTTCTGGTTTCCCAGCTAGACTCTCTTTTCAAGTCTTTGAATATATTTTCCTTGCCCCTATCGGCTATTCATTTCCTCAATAACGAACCCCTCTTTCGTCTCCATTTCTTTTTGTATCACTTGGACATTTCAATGTATGTAAGTTTTCTAGACACATTAAAAAGCCTAACTTAAGATATTGTAACGACATAAATTATGATTCGCTTAAAAAAATATTCATAATGCAGATTGGAAATGGGTCATCTCTACGTTCGACGTAGATACTAAGGTTAATTCACTGAACGAAATTATTCCTGCCTTATAAACAATGGTGCACATTACGAACGGTAAGGTTAAAACAATGCCTCAATCATACCACTTAAACCTTTAAGCATTTACTATGTTAAATCAATATTATTGGAATAACATATTTGAAGGCTTAATGGATTAGCTGAATGTAGTTTGTAACAAATAGCAGCATTAAAACTATGAAATAAAATTATACCATACAAAGGTTGACGATAACTTTTACAAACCTATTTAATGTCTCGCTGTAAGTGAATTGGAACTTTACAAACAGAGCGAGAATTTTCCTTTGTATGTAAATCAGCCAGTGATTCATTGGCTTCTCGTTGTATTATTTAATTCATTCTTTCTATAATTTATTTTCTGATACGTTATGCTGACGTCACAACAACAAATTATATGTAAAATCGAAGACTCATTATTTGTTCTACAAGTATTTGATTACGCGGAATAAAGATGGAAATTTGGTATTAATTAAATAAAACAAATATAAATCTAATTATCTGATACATACAAACATAGATAAATACTTGCATGCTTTCATTTAATTGCAATAAAGGGTCTTTAGACCCTTAGAAAATTAAAAGATCAAGTTAAGCCTGTTTTATTATTATGTTAATTTACAATATTAAAAAGACATCCTAAATTATTTATAAAAGCTCCAAAAAGATTTACCCATAAGTTACTAGTAGGAGTAGGTACTGAAGTTTCTCAGGCTATATTGGTGTAATCGATTTAAATAAGTGTTTGTATCTTTTTGTAAGAAACATTAATACCGTATCTTATCAAATCGATGAAGCTCCGGTTAAAGGTAGGTAATTTAGTGAGGACAACTATCTGGACAACTGATTTTCTTAGAAAATATCAAGAGAATAATGATCTGAGGATAGTTGGTCATTGAAGTGTAATGTGGATTATATTTGATTTAATTACAAGTCTGTCTGTTGTGTGAGGTAACTAAATAAAAGTTATAGAAATATCCAAAGAAAATATATATAGTTATTGCTCGTAAGTAAATGAAAAATATTATTATTTCATATATTTTTATTTCAACTATCTATTCAGTTAGTTCAATGATGGAACGTTTTCTGAAATTCAAAATTCAAAATATCTTTATTCAAGTAGGCATTTACACGCACTTTTGAATCGTCAATTACATTAAATTTGTCAGTATAGTCAGTCTGTGAGTAAGCTACCACCAGCTCGGAATGCTGTTCTGCTGAGAAGAGCTGGCCAGAAACTCAACAGTTGCTCTTTTTAAATAAAATTTAACAATTTTTGACTTATAAATTATAACATCTACCCCGCAAATGAGTCAATGACCCAAGTTCCACACATTAATTATAAAAGGAGGAAAAATTATATATATAAAACCAACAAGTTTTTTTATAAAATTATCAACAACATTTTTATTCCTAATATATAAAAAAAATGTAGTCATTGATGATATAAAAAGATAAAATACAATAAATAAATATTTTCAAATTCACGTCACGTATAATTTATTTTTCTCTTTGGCGCTATTTTGCAATCATTTCCTGCAAACATTTTATTTAGCAGGCTTAGGTCAAATATCAAAAAGTGAGGTAATAAATATGTCAACATTTGGTTCATATTTTAATATTAAGTAAGAAAACGTTTGCAAGTTTCTTTCTGTTATAAATTGAATGCTGATAATATAATCTCGAATATGCCAAAGGCTATTATTCTGCCGGAGGGGATAGACCTAATAAATTATAACAAGTCTCGTTTTCACAGCTTGTGCCTTTTTTAATTTCATTGAATAAGTTAAATTTTATTAAAATTCAATACGAATTGGATACTATATCGCTATGGAACGTTAAATTAAAAGAAAAAAAGTTTACTTAAAATTTTTGTTTGTTTTTTATTAAAACACCATAAAGTTGAATTTCCATGACATATGACGTTCAGTATGATTAACTAGCAAAATTTTTTTATGAAGGCATCCGATTTTATTGCGTTGTTTTTGGTTCCAACTTTCGCCATAAACCTAATAATAAAATTGAAAATTAATTAAATTATAAAAATATTCTAAATAAAGTAATAATAATGATAATAATCTGAAAAGTAAAATAACTATACATGTTATATCTATTTTAGATTCACTGACAGCTTGGAATTTTTAAAAGTGACCACGAAGTACGGAACTTCTTCCTCCCCCCTTCCGAGTTATAATGGTCGGAAAAATTTAGGTAATTTATTTAAATATATAAGTTATACATACCTATTATATATAAAAAACTTTTATTAATGTTTTTGAATATTAAATAGACATTATTTATATTTATTGACACGTAATGGTTGTGGCAAGTCGTTCCAACGCTTTGTACCTATACATTTATTAAAAACTACCATGGAACGAAGCAGCGCTGTGTTAGTGTAATTTCAGTTTGTATACGTTATTTCTTCTTGCATATTCAATGTCATCTTCATGTACCATAGATTTATGATTCCAAACAACATAGTAGCAAAATGTAACTTTCTCCGGTAATCCATTTTTATAGATTTAATACTGTTTATGTACGGCGTAAGATGGTCTCTTGGCCGTATTTTAAAACAAAATCGGACGCAAGCATTTTGAACCTTTTGAATACCAATTTTAGAACTTAGAAGCAGCCTGGAGCTTAATTACAGAGGCACCATAATTTAATATTGACAAGACTCACAAAATGTGATTCAATTCAAAAGTTAATGAGTCACGAATGCGGTACAGAATCTTAAGTCTGTAGAAGCAGTTGCTTAAAGTATTGAGTATGTGCTTCTCAAAGCGCACCTGTTGGTGTATCAAAATTTCTTGCTTCCATTACGCATTCGATATTCTTTCCCTTCATACTAATGATGATATTCTTATCAAGTATTGTATTAATTAGTTTTTGTTCCGAATATCAAGTACTTAGTTTTGGAAGCACATTTTTATAGCAACATCAGTTTCCTCTGCTTTAAACGATATGTACATTTGTAGATCATTCAGATTTATTTTTATTATGTCTGCCTGATGTCTGTATGTATTATATCTGTCTGATGAGCATTTTATTATGTCTGCCTTGTGCACAATAAAAATAATAGGTCCTAAAATCGATCCTTGCGGAATGCCTCTAACTATGTCAGACCATTCAGATCCTAAGTTAGCTCCATCTTCATGTAATATTTCAGGAGATTTTCCGACTGTTTAGGTAGCTACAAAACCTATTAGTTTTCAAATTAACACACATACCACCGAAATTAACCAGAGGTTGCGGTCGGTCGCGGGTTCGAATTCCTGTCCGTGTCAATTTATATTTCATTCTATATTTATATAAATTTAAACAAGCTTAGCCTGGCTATACATTTTTGTATATATTTTCAAACATTAATTTCGGTGGTGTCATCTTTTGAATGTTTATCTATACTGCAAATTTAGAAACATTAGTTAGGATTTTCGAAAGAAGTCTAATAGATATCACCACCGTCCTGATAAAGACGATCACATATAGAATGCTTAATTCACGAAGACGGACAGCGATGCAGATGCATTTATATATATTTAATATTAACTTTATATTATATTGCTGTGCTATTTTAATAGTATTCTCTATGGCATCAAAATCATTGCATGCTAACTGAAACTTAAAGGCCAACTCAAGGCTCGCTGTCTGTAATGTCTCGTGGGAAATCGCCTTATAAATACATTATTACAAGTTATCACGGGTATTACAAGTTTGTTATTGCATTAAAAATATACACATTGATGAATAACTAACTAAAAGATTCGAAAAAAAAATAACAAGCTGAGAAAGAAATTTGTAATTTGTGATTTGTTTTTTGCTCTCGTGATTTTTGTTTATCTTATGTTGTATTTGTTTCTAACTTGAAATATAATATGAGAGATAAAGTGATAATCATAAATTAAGTTGAATCATAATATAACTTTGAATTAAGTTGTGTATAACCGATTATTACTCCATATAATAGAAAAATTAATTGTCAAATGTAACTCTGAAAGCCTTAATACGTACAAATTGCACCCGGAGAGTGCACAACCCTCAAAGGCTTTTGATTCAGCCACGGCAGTGTAAGTATCTTTCACTTAAGTGTAAAACAAGATAAAATAAAAATGTACAATCAACAAATTACGTTATTGGTCCAATTAGATTTCTTTAACGCCTTCAGAAAGGGTAACTATGTATTATATTAAATTATAATTAAAGTTCTATATATTATAGTCTTAATTTCTAATGATCTATATATTATTGTTTGGTCAAAACCGGAATATATTATAACATTATACCCTATGCATAGTAATATATTGTATAATTGTTTTATACATTGACGTCTTTATCTTTCCTCTTACTTATCATAGAGGCATCTCGTGCTAAAAGGATACACAAAAAAGGCTATACAATTTAACTGTGCTAAGATAATTCAGTACCTAAAATAAAATAAGTAAATTCATATACAATGTCATAAAAAACGTTCATACAAACTAGTAGTGACTAACATTTTTAACTTATTTCTAAGATTAAGAAAAAATAACAATTTGGGAGCACATTACTAAAACTAATAAAAGAGATTTAATAAAAAATACGTTAAAAGGGCCTTTGAGGATTTTCATCTCTCAGTCGCTGTTTAAATATTTACGCGAAATACGAAAAAAACTTATTTTGTTATATCTTTTACGGCTTAAAGTCTAATTATATTTGAAATTCAAGATTATAGAATATTAAAACGAAGTTGGTAAAATAATTATTAACTTCATTCAAGGTATAAATATGATTAAGAGTTGACTACAAAAGTTGCGACAATTTACAAATTAAGTTATGAAGGATTGGCATAAAAATAAATAGAATATTAAGGGTTTTAGTAGGAAACAAAAAACAAAAAAGCTCTTCAACATATTTTATACATAAATAAGTACACATTCTTGAAGTTTATTTTAGTTGAATATGCTATAGAACAACTGTTTATCTTCAATTGTAGTCACACAAGAATATGAAAAATGTATGCTTAAAATGGGTATAGAAAAGAAAGATAGCAACATCGTTTTTTATTCCAATCAGTTTGTCGTTTTTCGTATGGTTCGCACAACTACGTGGGAAATCAATAATAAGTAATGATAATTAATAATAATTTTATAGAATGCATTTGTAATAAGTTATTCAAACTATAAATGTAATTATGTTTAATTTAATTTCAGTAGGAGATCAGTTAAATACTATGTTTTGTTTGGCTACGTCAATGCTGATACTTACTATTATGACATCTTATTTGGGTGGATCTAGTTGTGAATAGATCTTTTTTCAATCAAATTAAAAAAATTGCATTTTTATACACATTAGTACTTAACTACATTCTTATAACAAAAATGACCATTTTTTTTTACATTAAGTGTAATGCAAGGCCAAAAAAATAAATTTGATGATACAGTAGATTAACAAAAAACCATGAAATACCTTTAAGGGGCTAAATTGCATATATAATAATGGAACATTGATTAAAGGTATCTATTTTTATATATATTTATAAATATATTTTTTCCATTTTAAATGTTAGGAAAGGATCCCATAAGTACATTATCATAATTTCCTGTAAATATTGATGCAAAACCACATTCATTACTTAACTGGTTGTACTGAAAATGTATAATAATTACAGAGGATCCGAAGAAAAATTTATTAAGTCACACTCGTATTATACTACTAAAAAGATTCAACATACTTTTAACTGTGAGCATTTATACAATAAACTGAAATAAACAAATATTATATACATAAACGCTTACAGGTACGATGTACCTTAAATATTATAATATTCTTTTGGTGTCTTTTTAAAAATAAAATTGTTTATAACATCTTTCCCTCAGGTACATTTTCATTATAATCTATTCAATTATAACTTACTAGCCGTCCCCGTTATTCACAATAACAAATTGTACCGTACTGTTTTTTTAAGTGTGACGTCAGCATTACTACTGTCACTATGAAATAGTCTTATCATTACAATATCACAATTTCAGGACTCAATAATAAATAATATTT
This sequence comes from Napeogenes inachia, assembly GCA_959347355.1. Classification (NCBI taxonomy): domain Eukaryota; kingdom Metazoa; phylum Arthropoda; class Insecta; order Lepidoptera; family Nymphalidae; genus Napeogenes; species Napeogenes inachia. The sequence goes on from OY365791.1 coordinate 26,347,550, forward strand.
TGGATTTCCATCGTTGAAAGACTATAATTAATTATTAAGTAATCATTACTTGTTAAAACATTATCACTTATAGTTTAATTTGATTTTTTTTTTGATATTTTAAGTACCTAACACAAAAAGGTCACACAAACGTCGTACAAACGTCTCTGCGGCAGCCATAATTAATACAATTACTTATTTTAATAATAACTAGTACAAGCTTAAAAAAAATAACGATAACCATTTTAAATAATATTATTAATAAATTGATTATTTATTGACTGATATTTGTCTTTACGCCGTTACATATACCTTACATATATTATGTATGATAATAAAAGAATCTATATAGTGACCTGTTCATAGAATTCTTAACTTTAATGACTTTTGAAAAGGGTCATCGTACGTAGAATGAGAATAGTACTGCAAAGTTGTAGTTAACTGGAAACTTTTGATCTTGGAATCCTCTTATATGTTACACGTGTATCTGGGATCCTAATCTAACTAACCCAGTTAATTCCCAAGTTCTGGTCAATACAGTAAACTGACTTATACAGTATAATAAAAAATAATAAATAACAGACTTTTGTTGTTTATTTCTCTTATCTATAATTCTAGTTGTATTCCGATAATTATTGAATACAAGAAATCTTTAAAAGTTCATTTAATATTTCATTAATTAATTCAATTCAATTATTAATTTTTAAGTCATTAAGAAAGTAAAGAAGTAAGATGTTTATTGGTTTTTTAAGATAATTTATGTTTAATACTTCTGTAAATGTAAATAGAAACTGTCACCAATGACCCTCAATTCTAATAATGTTAATTCGATAGAACTTTTTTTATTGACTCGCTCAATACTAAGACGTAATACTATTATTTTATTTCATATTAAGACTATTTCGTATCAAAATTATACCATATAACAAATAATAGTGATACAACTACCCGCACACAACTCTCTTAGTACCGGTCATACGATCTGCCTTTATAACGTCGAAGTGACTATGTCAAAGACGGTATTCAATAAACCTTTGAAGTCCGTCTGGTAAATCAGTTTGCAGGTCACTTCCCAGAGCGTGCTCCTTAACAACTAAGCTCATATGAAAAAAGTTTATCTGTTTCTGTGTATATTAGTTTTACCTCTATAAATGTTGGTATTACATTATACTATAAGTTTTGTAAGTAATTGTTAAGTGCACTTAACTTACGTAAGCTTTCAGTATCATTTATATAAATAATAGAGTTTTCACATACATGTAACTTTATTTCATACTATTGCCTACAATTGGCTTATTTTTATATGAAATTTAGATTTTATTATATAAAGCTTTGAAAATATCTATAAACATATATAGCCATGTTAAGCTTACTATCGGTTTATTTTTCATGCTACATTTATATAAATTTATATAAAGCTTTTCAATAGTCTTGGAAATAAACGAATTCTCGGTCTTAAATAAATTGGATTTTTGTATCACAAACATAATTATGTGAAACGGAAATGAGATAAAGTTTTTGAAATCAATAAAACAAAATAAAAAAGATATTAACGTCGCAAAAAAACTGTTTAAATTTTGATATTTGATTTCAATGTACGAGTATATTTTATGACATTTATAAACTAAATTAAAAAAAAAACATTACAACAATAATATACAAATTAATCGAAATGACAGTATTACAAAGTAATTGTCACTCGGTAGTAGATGAAAATTATGACAGAAATCGGATGTAGCTATTAATCATTTCCACTAGGGTCATAGGGCGTTCACCCTGATGTTAGGTTATGCAAATAAAACTAATATTACTTATGCGAAATCGTCTTATTCTTTCGGATTACTAAAAGTAAAAAGTATTATGTAAAATTTATTTTTTTCAAATATAATATACTAAATTTATGCAAATATATAAAACACAACTTCTTTTCTAGCCAATGTAAGTTTTAAATAAAAGTAAAATAAACTTCATAAAAATATAAAGATATTTCTTTGATTGAATTATCATGGAAATATCCCTATATATATTTTTATATTATTTTTTATATAATCTGCAAAGTAATTACACCGTACAAGTAACCACCCCGTTGGTCGAGTGGTTAGCGCAGACGCCTAACGTGTCACGGCGCAATGGGGCTCGGGTTCGATTCCCGGCGGAGATAGGCATTTATGTGATGAGCATAGATGTCTGTTTCTGGGTTTGGTCGTTTATTAAATATATTTTCAGTATTTATATGTGTATTTCTATGTATTTGTATCGTTGTCTAACACCCTTAACACAAGCAAATAATTTGCTTACTTAGGGGTTAGATCAATGTGTGTAATTTGTCCTGATATTATTATTATTATATTATTATTAATTATAGCTCTTCTTAAAAGAAAAAATATATATCAATTTGAATGAATAAAATTATTGGTCAACCAGTCTGGATAGCTTTAAATACTTACTACTAATATACATTTTTAATCTATGAGCTCAAATGATTATTTATTTATTCAGTATGTTCTTGGCCTTTTTACAATTTGTTGAGTCTCCCTTTTTGGGACTTATTTAGACTTTAAAGGATTGAAGATGAAACAATAATGTTATTATCACGAAATATTAAAAAAGGAATGGTGGATGTTGTTAGTTAACGGTCTATTATATACATTCCAGTCAAACTCTTTATAAAGTTATGAATTAACGCATCTGCATTCCAAGGTTAATTGTTCGTAAAAACTATTATCTGGACGTACCGGTTAACTTAATCGGGACGTAAAAAAGTAAAATAAATATTAGGTATTACTATAAATTAGATTTATTCTCGAACTGCTTTTATTTTAAAATTTAAACGGTAAAATCGTCAAGATTGACAGGACTCGAACCTGCAATAGTTCTAGAGTGTCACTGCTTGCCTTGATGAATCTAGCATTGTACTGATATTTTTTTATCGGAACGGAGGTAAAATTTAAAAATGCTTCTTTCAAAAATCTTAGCCAAGGTTTATAATCTTGCAGTATATAACTATGTAATTCATTTTATTCATTCATTCTGATTTTGAAAAGATCTCAAAACCGAAATTAGTGTGTGGGATACATAACGTTTAAAACCCGAAACATTCGTTTAATTGACGTTTTTGGTGATCTTGCTTAAAAAAGTTTTTCTATAAGACAATATGAAAATCAAAGCTGATCAATTTATTATATCATAATCAAATATTTCAAAATTTATAACTTCATCATCAAACCGATTGGTCAATGGAATTTTCATAAGATTATAAGATAAATAATAATGATGTTTCTTAACGAGCTTCGTTATTAAAAATATTTACTTTATACTTAACTTTTTTGTATAATTCAACAATGTAATTATATTCAAGTGAAAGTGTATTTTTAAATTTTTTAATATTTTTACAAGAACTTTCCTTTTATAATATAGACAATTACGGTTTGTAGAATTTGCAATTTTCGTTCCAAAATGTCGATTGTAATTGATGACCGATAACTTTATTCAACCTTATTCAATACATTATATTTTTTGTCACTTTTTAATTTGTTGTAAACATAACTTTGTTTTATTTTCAGTATACAATTTCTCTGTTTAATTAACTTAATGTTTTTTATAGTATTGGAGATCAGTGATTACACCAGCCTGTGAGTTACCTCGAAGAAAGAGATCTCACACGATTTAAGTAGCTGTAGGATATAATTAAGAGAAAAGGGATTAGCTACTCAAGTGTTCCGTTCAGTGATCTTTGGAACACATAATTCGAGTGTGAGGCAGCTCTTCTATCACTAGTACTAGTTCCTCGCTGCAGCCAATAATACCGACATTCCAATTATCTACGTAGTTTATAGCTAAGAAATTAATGACACCGAGGTAATTACTATGTATTTTTTAGATTGTTAAATTTTATTACAATTCGTTAAGTATCTTTTTATGGTACGCGAAAAAACGAGGCGAAAAACAAAATTCGCTATTGACTACTGAATAATTTAAAATAAATATTTAAACATATATCATTCAAGTCACAGATAGCCTTGTTAATATTGAAATACAAATATCTATAGTATATTTTTAATGTTATAAAAAAAAAAAGAACTTTCGTCAATTTACCGTACCGGCAATTGGGTTTGTAATAATAATAAAACAAGAATGGAACTGGAAAGCTATTTGGCATCGCTCCAAAAATATTGTGACAGTGTATATTGTAACAGTAAACAAATAAAGTAAGGATATAAGTGTTCATAATTAATTATAAATTTGCTTGACAGACCGGTTTTAAAGCATATTTTTTAATGACAATGAATTTTTCATAAAATAAGACGACGAAATTTTTTTCAGTAAATATATTTAAAACTTTGGCTCCGCGCGTTTTTTTAGACAGAGTTTTAAAATGTCGGATCACTACATCCAATTTACGATCTCTTTTAAACTGGAAAAGATGATTACGTTAAATCTGTCATTATCAGGTGGTATTTTATTTAAGGCAATTATTTTGTTTATTCTTTTTAGGTAATTAGTCTCGTGTGCCAAATATAAAGCGATTTTAAAAAGATCGTCTCATAAAAGTGACAGTCGTAGTATAGCATATAATTTTATATGTTAAGTACAAAAACATTATAATACCAAAAATAGATGATAATAATAAAAAGTTAGATCGTCTTCTCAATAGCTGCATCCATTTTATCTTCGGCCTCCGTAAATTTGACCAAATGTCCTACTGTCGTTCGCAGCTGAAATAGCTTTCTATCCGTGAGCGAAGAACTTCAAGATATCTCTATGTTCAATTATTCTCTTTTATTCTCTATTATTCTCAATTATTCTCTATTTTCAACGACCTACTTTCTAACCTGTAGTTACAGCGTAATTTTAAACTATTAGGAAACTCTCATGATTTTCATCTTCGCTCCTAGTCGAAACTTAAACTTTTTGTTCCTTCCTAATTTTCGCGCTAATAACAAAGATTAAATAAATAAAATAAATAAATAATTAACGAAAATAACAATTAGGTACAATCACTAATCTATCCGTTATTTTATATGCATAAGTAAAGGTTATTATTTTTTTTTGTTAAAACTTTAGTATATGTATGTATGTTTATTAATGTTGCTATTCAATGAAAAACAACAATTCAAATCTCATTTTACAACTGCTGCTGTATCACAACGAATTAACCTTTTTAAATATTAAGATCCTCGGAATCTAAACAAAAAAGCGTTTAGTTTCCAAGTTTAAAAAAAATACGTAAGTTACAATCATTTTCAAAAACAAAAACAACACAATATAAACTTTTTTTTATTAACTAATAAATTATTATGTTAAAACATGACAATTCAATTAAATGGTAATTATTTACACGGAAGAACAAAGAGATACGGACTATCGTATGTTTTATTTATGGACAGCTGAATTACAGACCTGCCCAGGCCATGTTAGCTTCACGCAAGAACAAACAAACAAATAAACGACCGATATCTATATGCTGTAACACATTTGATCTTATGTTTAATTTATCAAGAAAAAAGGTATTTAGAGTGATATATTATTATTTAATTTTCAAACACAAGGATATATAAAAAAATACTAATTATAATTTATATTTCTTTAACTATTATATCGCAATAAATTGTGCACTTTTCTTTTTTTTTCGGGATTTCGATCTGAACGTGGCAAGGTCTATATTCTTTGGTGTGATATATAGTCCTGGCTAGACTAACATTAATTAGTCTCAATAATTGTTGAGTTCAATAATTCAAAAAACAATTTTAGAAATGTATCACTAGGAATATAAGTTTCTCTAAAAAGACTACTTTACTAACTTAAATACAATTATTAAACATATGATGAAATAAAAATTAAACAGTTCAATAACTTGAACAGGTGTTTTTAAAGTTATGTAAAGCAACTCGTGGCTTTGTATATCTAAGACTATATTAGAAACTCTAATCAAAAGTTAAATAGAGTTTTCTTATCAGAAAACGGTTAAAAGTAGTCTCGGTACACAACAAACAAGAAAGCTCATTATTATAAATTGTTTACCATATCTGGAATTAATACCTGTTATATTTTATCTCCGTTACTAGGATTTTTGAATTTAAAATTCAGATTAATGTCACAATAAGCTTTATTTCAAAAATAATAATTTAATTTTGTTTGCTGTTGATGGTCGTAATTTTTTGTAATAATATTTTGCTGTTTGATGAAAAAAAACTGACTAAACCAACATGATATAAACATGAATTTTGGGATTGGATATCGTAAATAAATTTAATGTAATGTGTATTTTTTATTGCTTTGATCTATAACGCTTGAAATGATTCAGTTTTTAAAATGATTAAAGATAAATAAGATTCAATAAAAAAATAACTCAATACTGCTAGAAATAAAGCGGAGTGAATACTAATGTTATAAAATATGATAAATAATGTATCTAAATATTAATAAAAAATATGAATTTTTCAAAAAAACAATTATAATTTCATATGCGTTATACATTTCTAGACATAAAGGTAAGTACTGTGCTTAAGAAGTTAGAATGCTTACATTTTGTTTGTTTTCTTACTTCGGATTATAAAGTTTTAAATCTGGGAGCCAATAAACCGTTTTTTTTATATAATAATAATAACTTCTTAGTTGGAAAAACAAACATCTATTTCTTAGAATTATATCAAGAATGAGAACTTGTATTCTTTTAGTCTTACAACCTTTATAATAAGTATCTATAGAATCGATAAATTAGTCGTGCCTGCTTTTATTTTCAGAATATAGTCGAAGCTTTAATGTAGATTTGCTAAATAATATCAGATTATTTTCCATACCAAGTAACACAAGATTACTAACTAAATATCAATTAAGAGTAGACGTAATTCGTTTCAGAAGTGTTAGGCGCAGACTACTTTATTTAGTCATATTCAAAACTATATGATTTATTCTATGACATCTGAAATCCACCTTGAGTCAAGCAACCTTCTTTTTCAGCGTTTTGATCATTCCATATTTCTTGCTTCCTTTATCAATGCCGGCAATTTTTTATGTATTTTGGAGAAAATATTCTACATCTTAACAGGCACTATTATTTTTTACCTTTATTCCAGCGTCTTTGGAAGTGAGTATTGGTCTAGTCTTATAGTAATTATTTTTATCAATAAAGAAATTTATTATTATTTCAAATGTACCAACATTCGGTTCGACGTAGAGTTTTTGTAGCAACACTATTTCAATAATTTTGAATTTTGTATCAGGAGCTTTCAAATTATGGAAAAACATAACAATTCGGGTTATAATGAGTTTTCCATAACTTAATAGCTAGCTCTCATCTGAAGTTTAAAAGAGTTTTTGTGTTACTAGGTGGGAAGTAACAACTTATTATTACATATTCATATTTAGGAGAAAGGTGGTTGGTTGACTGACATTATTTTGTGTCTACAAAATTGTGTCTTTACTTGTCTATTTTAAAACTGTATATTCACCATATCAATTATGAAACCGTCTATAATGGACAATATACGGGTTAAACCTGAAAAAACCACAAATTCCTTATTCTACTAAATTAAATTGTAATACCATACGGAGGAAAAGAGATCTCACCAGTAAACGTCGATTTAAGATGTCAAAACAGGATAAATAACGTAATAACCCGTCGTAAAAACATTAAAGAAACTTATAAAACTGATATAATACACACATTAATTAATTGCGATGCTCAAATTGCTTTGCAAATATTGATCTAAGAAATTATTGTTGAACATTTCTGTTGTTGAAAATGCAAGGATAATGACGATGATAGGATTTATTCAATGATTCTCAAACAGCCCTTCAATGCAAAAAAAATGTGCCAACAATCATTATAAGGATCAACCTTTTAAAGTTCGAATAAGAACACGAATCGCAAAAACACTGAAGGCTAACAATAAAATGAAACTCTGCACTGTTTCCTATAGAAAGGACTCGAAAGATCACGACATCAAATAATTGAAAACTAATTAAGCGTACACAGCCATACTAAATATGGGTGAATCTGATATATCGAGAAAAAAAAATAATTCATTAATTTAAAACTAATAATTTTAAAACGATGCACATGTCGTCGAAGGGAACGAACAAGTGAAAGGGGAACAAAAAATATTAAAAACAAAAAATATACTTATTGATTTACATTAAAAAAACTTGTTATTAATTGCCAGCTAACATATATTTAACTAATTTCATCCGATGAGACGGAGAACAGACAGCAAAAATATGTCCGTGACCAAAAACATTTAAATCTACAAAAATTAAAAATATATTTAAATAAAAAGATTGTAGATGTTACGCCTACGCTTTACATGTAACTTTTTACAGATCAAATTTAAAGAGATTTTAAAAAATATTTCTCATAATTTAATTGTTCATTATATAAAAACTTCATGCCCCAGATACACGATAACTTAATACAAGTATATTACCTTTTTACGAGATTATTTATAAAATTTATTCGTTAAAAGTGTAATAGTAGTATATCGTAGTTATATTGATGTTGCAAAGCTTTTGTGTACATTGGCATTTTCCTACTCGAATAGCACGTTAAGCTTTTGCCAGTAAGCTTTTGTTTGCAGTTACTATTATGTTCTGACAATGGTTATTAACTGAATGTTCTGGGCTTCCACCGTGTTTTAATCATATTACAGTAATATAAGGTAATACATCTTCTTTATACAATTATTACTATTTGAGTCTTTTAAACTTCAGTGCATAATGCATAATCTTAAGATATCCATAATTACATAAATCAACACTTACAAATGTAATAACCTCTTACTGAGTCTATTTATATTTTTTTAAATGATTATAAAATTGTAAACTTCATTAAGGAGATGGTTTGAGAATGTAAATTAAACATAAAGATAATTACTATCCTTTAGAGAACATTGTGATGAACGAATATATTTGTCATTGGGTAAAAAATTTATCTTTATCTGAAAGGTGATCAAGGGTAAAGTCAGCATTGAATTTTCAAATATATATTGTTTGTTATATAATTGCAATAACTAATTCTTTGCTGATTTATATTTGTAAAAGTTTGACTTTTTTCAAATATTTTTATCAAAAAAAGATGATTGATTCCTAGTAAAAATCAAAATTGAATTCAAATTCAAATTCAAATTCAAAATATCTTTATTCAAGTAGGCATTTACACGCACTTTTGAATCGTCAATTACATTAAATTGGTCAGTATAGTCAGTCTGTGAGTAAGCTACCACCAGCTCGGAATGCTGTTCTGCTGAGAAGAGCTGGCCAGAAACTCAACAGTTGCTCTTTTTAAATAAAATTTAACAATGTTTGACTTATAAATTATAACATCAACCCTGCAAATGAGTCAATTTTATTTATTTTATAAACTTAAATGCAATTTTGGAACAACTAGAACCGTCGCAATCAATCGGAAAAGAAGCCCAATGATTTCAGGCAACGAAAATTAAATAATAATAACAGTAAATACACATATATATACATATATACACACATATATATATATATATATATATATATACATATACACATACACATATAAATCCTCGGCCTGCCACACAACCAGTCACCGCAAGCAGCACCCGTTCACGAGCATAACACAAGAGCCAGCCATCACCCCCTTCGCACATATTTGAGGGAGGGAGGCAACCCGACTCCCGATGCTACCACAAGTAGTGACTTCTAAGGAATCGGTGTGATGCAGAAGGTCGATAAAGCAAAATTAATTTACAACAAAAAACAAATTGCGGAGATTACTAGCTATTCGCAATACAATACAGATTTATGACCCAAGATTTATGATACAATGACCCAAGTTCCACACATTTCGATCAACCAAAAACTCTTGAATGTTATAGTAAGATTTATTTAATAATATACCTTTAATTTTAGATTTGAAACCAAGAAAAGGAAGATCTAAGATATCTTGTGGAACCTTATTATATATGCGTATACTCAAGCCCATGAAGGATTTCTTAACTTTTTGAAGTCTAAATTTAGGCGTTACGAGCCTATTTTTATTTCTTGTATTGATAGTATGTCTGTCGCTGTTTTTTTTATAGTCATTTCAATTTTGGCGTATATATAGTAAGTTATTAAAAATGTATTGAGAAGCGACCGTAAGAATACCGATTTCTTTAAAAACTTCTCTTAGGGAGTCTCTAGCTTTTAAGTTACAAATAGCCCGTATAGCTCGTTTTTGTAAAATAAATATAGAATTAATTTCGGTAGCGCCGCCCTATAGTAAGATACCGTAAGACAATATACTGTGAAAATAACTAAAATAAACGAGTCGAGCCGTATTAGCGTCTGTTAATTGTCTTACTTTTTTAATTGCAAAGACGGCTGAGCTAAGTTTGCTTGCGAGTGTCGAGAGATGGGGGTTCCACTGGAGCTTTTTATCTAAAGTTATACCTAAGAAAGTTGTCGAGTCAGTCAGTTCTAACACTTCATTGTTAAGGCGTAAACTACAATTTTGACTTTTGACATTAGGAAGTGCAAATTCCATGCATTTAGTTTTTTTAGTATTTAAGACCAAATTATTAATTTCGAACCAATGAAGAATACGTGACAGAGCACTGTTTACTTCGTCATAATTAGCTTTATTACGATCAACATTGAAAATAAGCGAGGTATCATCAGCAAAAAGTACAATGTCACATAGTCCTTTTACATAAAAGGGCAAATCATTAATATATAGTAAAAATAAAAAGGGGCCTAGAATAGATCCTTGTGGAACACCCATCTTTAGGTGAGAACCAGCCGATTTACAATTATTTACATCAACCGTCTGAACTCTTTGATTTAGGTAAGAGGCAATAAGATCAAGCGCAGCACTACGCACACCATAGTGGTTAAGTTTGCATAGTAATGTTTGATGGTCTACGCAATCAAAGGCTTTAGATAAATCACAAAATACCCCGATTGCATTCTGTGACTTCTCCCATGCGTCGTAAATGTGCTTAAGAAGCGTGGCACCCGCATCAGTTGTTGACTTGCCTTTGGTGAAACCAAATTGTTTACTATGCATGATTTTATTGCTGTAAACGAATTCTGTCATTTGGTTGAGAATAATTTTTTCGAAGATTTTACTTAAGGTAGGCAAAATAGATATTGGCCTATAATTTCCCGGTTCAAGTCTATCGCCGCTTTTAAACAAAGGAACTATTTTACTATTTTTCATTAAATCTGGGAATGTACCGGTTTCAATACATTTGTTAAAAATTAAGGATAATTGGGGAGCAATGTCATTTATAACAGTGGTAAGTAATTTAACTGACATACCCCAGAGATCCCCTGTTTTTTTCATATTTAGGTTTCTAAACGTTTTAACAATTTCATTTGATGAAACAGGTTTAAAAACAAAACATTTGTCACTGACTCTTACGTTATTCGTCAGTTCCGCAATTGCATCAAATGGTGAAGAATTTAGATTCCGCGTGACTGTTACAGGAATTTCTTTAAAAAAAGTCTCAAAAGTAGCCGCAACATTTGAATCTGTATTTATTTCAATATTATCAATTTTTAGCTTAATAGGTCCATGAACAGCCCTAGTTTTCCCAGAAAATAGAATGAGTATATATTTTGTACAACAGGATAATGAATTCCTAATAAGGTATCGAAATATTACAAAAAACATAGTTAATAAATCTAATACGGGTACCAATTATTAGGTAACAATTTATAGGTATTAAAATTAAAAGGCTCATTATTATACAATTGGTTAAAAATAAATATTTTATTAAAAATGGGACTTCATCACAACTTTTGTTGATTTTCGAACCCCTTCAGACCTCATTTTTAACTACCTTTTTGTTATTATAATTTAAGGATATAAAAAGTCAGTTATATAAGAATATTCAATATAAATTGAGTTCAAAGCAATTAATTTATTAGTACCTTCCTTTAAGGTACATTCAAATTTGACCACTACCGAATATTGAAAGTAATTAATTTTTGAATTATAATATTACTAAACATTCTAAATACTCAAGTAGTCTCAATTTTCGATTAATAATTGATACGTTGTACTTTTTCATAATTATTATTTTTTCCTTTTTAGGTACCCAAAGGTTAAAAAAGGAAGGCTATTACTAAGACTTCGCTGTCCGTTTGTCTGTCTTCAGTCTGTATCTAGGGAACCTAGACACTAGACAAACAAAATTAAATATTGATTTAAGGGATGCTCTCACACAATAAGTGTGTTTTTTTTTTTGCACGATTTTAATGACTAGAACTGGTAGTATTTAATGGTATACTCACTTTACAAATAAATAATAAAATCAAAATATTATAAATGTTTAAGTCTGTCCGTATGTCCGTTTATCAATCTTCGGGCTGCATCTCATAATCTGCTAATCTGCTGCATAATCCAAATAGCTAGACAGTTGACATTTTCAAAGATGATGATGATTCTATTTCTCATAAAACTTGATTAATTCGTGTAATATGAATATACAACATGTGGGTTATCTATGTCATGATATGGATATTATTCAATAGCTTTTATTGTAACAATGTAAAACATATTTTACAAAGGACGAAGTATTTTTCATTTATTTTTAATTTTAAGAATAGAAAAAACATGCGAGTAACACAATGGTAAATTGTAACTCTTGTAATATAAGAGAATAGAGGTATGGGGTAATGTATGTATTTTGTCTGAATGTAACCGATTCATTTCTATCAGGAAACATCGTGTGAATAAGTTGATCCACATCTTGGTGGCTCTAAAATAGAGTTTTTAAATCAAATAATAGCTCGAAATATTATATATGTATGCGTTTGCGTTTATTTAGTGTAGTTATTGTTTTTTTATTGTTATTTTATTTATTGTTGACTTTTCTTATTTTTTTTTGTGTTTTTGGTTTGTTTATTTTATAGCATTTTCTTTTTTTGTTTATTTTTATTCTAATTATGTACAACGCCCGAATAAAAGTTTTCTTTGTTTCTTTCTTTCAAATATCTAAAATATAGAGTAAACTCTATCTATAGATTAAACTCGGATCCTTGATGAGAAAATTAAAGGTTCGGTTTCGATGAGCGATGATATGACAAAAAGGGTCTTATTAGTGGCTGAAGGAGATTAAATTTGCCCATTCCGAAACACCTTTATCACGAAATTGATTTCGAACTCTTCTTTGATGATTTTGATAATTTTGATTGTTAAAATAAAATGGAATGTCTAATGAACAACGACAGTGTTTACCAGTGCTACAAGCCTACGAGCTTTATTTTGTTATGGTCAATTAGAATCCGTAGCTCTGAACTAAACTTAGTTAGGTCATGATTTTAGATACGAGTTAGGACATAAATGGATTACAAGGTTAATATCTCAGTACCTCTTAACATGTGCAGCACATATTAATGCGAAAATTTTTTAAAAAGTTAGAAATACTACGATATTAGATAATAAGTACTAAAACTATTAACTCATTCCCGGACATTCATTTATTATAATTTCAATTGCTTTTAAAAGACATTAAAAATGCTTTTCAATTAGTTTTTTAAATTAACCTGCTTATTTTAAAATTCTCACTCTGCTAAAAACTAAAAGCCTCAAATTGTGTATAACATAATATATGATATTACATTAAAAAATGAGAATTCTAACACCTCTAGCACTTTTCTTTTTTTTATTTGACGGAACCTTCAAATAACTCGAAATATATTTACAAATAGCGTACGAATCCGCCACTATTTTATAATAGCTTATTCATATAACAGTTTTTGCTAATTTAAACCTTTTAAATGTTTAAGAGTAGCATAATGTTATGAAAATCATAATTACCTCATGCAACGTCAAAAAACAGCTATAAAAGTAAATTAGCTTCGCTCTTTTCAATGTCGTTTTATTGCGAACTTGACAAACTGTGCCTTTGATAATCTGTCTTGATTTTTTTTGTGTGTATATAAATAAAAAACTATTGCAAAGGAGTACGTGAGAGTTCTATGAGTATATTTGTGATCTGTGGCATTTTATAAGCTGTAATTCGGTATTTACTCACATCATTATATGAATCTTATAAAGAATTGAAACGTATAGGTATGTATATAATGTTAGTATTTATTTTGTGATATTGTTTTTGTTATGCAATAAACTATTTTGAGAAAAGTTATATCTTTAATAAATATAAACATTCAAGTGGAAATTTCTGAACAACTTTTGATATTTTATTAGCTAAGATAAGTCAAAGTATGTAGGGTATTTCAAATAAAGTAACATTGTAATAAGATTTGTCTTTGAAATCTGTCAAAAACATATTGAATTGTGCTTTACGCTTTAATTACTTAACTTTGTCGTAATATTAATCATTAAAACTTAAAAGAATAAATGCTAAAACGCTTCGTATATTCTATAGGTATATATTAATTATTGTATTTTTTGAAATGTCAACTCGTGTTGTAAATTTGTGATTCTTATAACACATGATACATAATTACTTTATGTATGTACAAGTAAAATTTGAAAAACGATACATACTTATTTAAGTAATAAAACTTAAACTAAACTAAAATTAAATACAGTGAAATAAGAAAGAAAAAAAGTTAGAAATATTAAATAGTATTTAAAATTATACAAAAATCCTATGGAAATATTTATTTTTTTGCAAAGAAAAATGTTACGAATTGTCTTGAATTCCATTTATATTGTACCAACATAGGTTTCCGCTGCCAAAAATTTCTTAAGCACGTTCTAGGACTGTTCAGAAATGAAACCACGACGATAACGCAAGAGATTTATGTGGTTTATATTTCAGTAGAGTGCATAATGTAATTTTGTACTTAAGACCTATTGTATTTTATACATTTATTATATTTACTTTATATGTGACATTTAACTTAAAAATAACTGCAAAAAATCCCACTCATCACTCAAAAAATCATCTTACTTGATTCACCCGTTTCAGAGGAGTTTAGTGGAAAACAAAAATATAAGAGTTATAAGACGAATAAATTTTATATATTTTTTTTATTCATTTGTGTTATTCAAATATATTATTTATCTTTAAATTAAAGATGTCAGAATTATACAAATATAGAATAAATACTTTTGCAGTATCTTCAGAAAGTGTAAACACAAAGAAATTCAATCACTTTTTATTTTTTGTTTATTGTTGATCCTTTCATCCTTTGGATTTGTAGAGCTGATAGGATCACAACCAATCATGTCCTTGAAACTTCGGTAAGGGACAATTTATAGTAATTTCGTAAATAAATGTTTTTTTAAAAGTCTTTATTTTATCTACAATAATATTGATGTATTAAATTACATATGCGCTGATATTTGTTATCTTATCTTTTTTTTTTTTTTTTTTTTTTTTTTTTTGTTTCCGCGGGTAAAATGCTTTACGCACCGTACCCCTCGCGGGGGGAGCGAGGGGCGTGTGTGGGACTCCCGAAAGCGGTCTACCCACTAAAAACCCCGCGGCGCTCCTTCCTCGCCTTATTGGCGGAGTCGTGGGTACGGCTAGCCCTTCATCCACGACCCCGCCGGCGACGGCCCGTCTATTACACGACGGACCCCACCTGCCCCCCTAGCTGAGTGGGGGGGCCTGTGGGAGCGACCAGGAGCGCCCGGTCGTTCCCACCCGACGCGGGTGGTGCCATGTTCAATGTGGGCAGGGGTGTCCCCACACCCCCTGCCCACTGGCCACCACCAGGCTGGAGAAGTTCGTATTGGCGTCTTCTCCGGCCCCTTCGACGTCTGCGGTGCGGGGGCGCAAGGGGATCGTCCATGCGCGCCCGCTCCGCCGCTTCCTTCCGCGACATTACGTCCTCGCAGAAGGAAGCCACTTCCAAATCTTATCTTAGATAAAGAAAAACGTACATTTTAAGTTATATCGTACAATAAAAATATATATAATAATTTTAAAGTTACTACCCCTTTCCTCTTGAACACGTAAAAGCTATTTACCTTTAGGCTGTAACAAAATCGAACTTCATCCATCCATCCATCCTAGTGCCACCTTAGAATCGGAACGGAACAGGTGTTCCGTATGCGAAAGTCTCTCCACCTGCTACTAACAGAGCCTGGTATTATTTGTACCAAAACAATACTATGAGACCCTGCGCTTGTAGAAAGCCATCACCGTCGACGATCGTATTTAAAACAGAGCCCTCTAAAAAGAGCAAGACATTTGACCGGAAACCTGCCCGGCTGTTCATTGCAGTGCTACGTAGCGATCCCGCTGCCACCATAAAAGTCGCATCTCCGTGCTGCCCATCCCTTGCAGGAGAGGGCAAGGGATTGCCCATCGCGGTCTCCCATCGCTTTACAGGACTAAGACTCCCCAGCAAGCCCGCTGGAAGACCAGCGAAGCCTTTTTCCGCCGCCCGGCGAGAAGACTGAACACCTTAATGCTATCAAAAGGGTTATCAAGGTCGCCTTACAACATAAACAAATGCTGAACTGGGCATATCAAGTGGGCACATTGGGCACATTCCGAGTGGCTAAGGAGAAATTCGGAAAATTTTCCACAGTTCAAAAATCCGAATAAGGTGTAAGATTAAGGAAGAAGAAGACACCAGCAAATATGTGACCACAATACTCTATACACGACCGGATCTGTGCTTAGTATAAAAAAAAGAAGCTGTCCCGGTGTAAAGTACTACTGGACCTTCGCAAGAAAAGCAAGTTTTGCTGCTGCTGCTTTTGCTCTGGATAACTGAGGCCGTTCACTGTATTCAAAGGATACATTCTGGAAAGTAGAAGCCAAGGTGAAAAGGCTCCTTTTGGCGGTAAGCAGACACGTTTTTTTCGAACTTACATCTGGAGTTTTGCGGCTTCGAGCATCAGCCCAAATGAGATATGCCAAATGTTTTTGGTCTTGAGCATGACCACATTTGGCATTAAATCATGGGCGAGCTTTACAACCTATGGGTACGTCAGAAAGAAGTAAAAATACTCCATTGCCTGATGCACCACATCGGTTATAGCATCCCCACAACTAGACGGATCCAATAAAGAGAAGCAGACGGGCTGCCAAGGATAAGACGCAAAATCTCCATATTCCAGGATGTCTTCCAAGCAATAAACGACGGAAACAACCCTCTCCCGATTCTAATGACCGGGATGACAAAACTTCTCATCCACAATGAGTGACAACCTCCGCGTCATTCATTGGAACGCCCGAGGAATATTCAATAAGAAATTTCTGACTATAACGCTTCCGGACCAACAAAGAATTGACATTCTAATAATTTGTTAGACCCTATTAAATTCCTCGGAAAAAATTAAATTCCCAAACTACCATACCTAAAGACAAGATGAAGTCCCCACGAGCATTCAACCATAAAGAGGCCTGCTCATACTAGTTAAAAAGAGGATAACACATTAACCACTACCAAAATTTATTTTACAATCAATGCAACCACTGGGCAAATAGTTATGTGAAAGGAAAATTGACTCGTATATTCACAGCGTATAAGCCGCCTTCGTCCACTCTGGAGATGAGAGAATCACGACCATCTTCAACAGGGACCTATCAACTCTCGTGGGAAGAAACATCAACAGAGAACATATAACATAATATAGCACTCCCTCAAAAACAACACAAACGTTAAAATACTGCTGAAAATCGCAGAAGAACCTCGCAGTCAGTGACTAAGAAAGCCCGAAACGCTAGCCGGAAAACATCGCTCATCCTCCCTATCTAGACGTAGCCATCCACAAAGCCTGACCTTTCCTCCAACACAGCAATCCCTGTCCGATAGCTTAGGCTCGGACCACCTTCTCACCCTGCCGAAAATACCTTGCCCCAATGAAAACAACGCATCCAACGGTCCTCGCACCATCACAGACTAGGACAGCTTCGCTGCTTTCCTAAAAAGCTGAAGACATAGAGGCTCCTGCCTTCGACCTTCTCAAACAACCTTGTGAAATCTTATATAATATTTTTTATTTGATATTTATGTAGATATACTTAATAAAACAAACAATCGTACAAAGGTATTCCTGATTTCAAAATGAAATTTCTTCCAGCAGACCTGTGAAAGGAGAGTACAACAATGAGTAACACTACATGTGCGCACCATATAGCTATAAATATTTTTGGGGATTTTGAGCTCATAAATATGAACCTCAAATGTACTAAAAACTAGAAGGGCAATTTCTGATTATATGAAACCGAATACCGTCAGTGTAACGTACTGATATAGATTTTATTCGACATCTTCCTCCTACCTAAATATTTGGACTTAGTACTACGGCTATATTTGTTTGTACAAATGAATCGATTTTTATGGCATCTTCTCCTATACAAATTCTCAAAATAATGCTAATGCACAAAAAAAAAGTATAAACTTAATGTATTTAATCTTAATTGTAAGTGTATCAATTTCTTCAGCATTTTTATTGACCTAAAATACGATACTGAATATTTAATATGAAATTAATTCAATAAATAACAAAATATATTGTTAGTTTCAAGGTTTCTCTATTTTGGGTTTATCGAAAGCAAAATCACATTAAACATTATCCAATGCGGTTTAATTTATATATATTTTTATGATGTTCTCAAAGTAATAACTTTTAAGAAGATTTGTATTGTAACCAATAAAAAAAATTGAAATATATAATAAGAAATGTATACTTTCTAGTACAAAACTACTCCATAATAGATATAATAAATGAATAAATATAATAAATGAATAAATATAATAAATTTCGAGATGTTAGTAATCTCTTGACCATAATCTCATGAATTTTATCATGTTATTATCTGATCACAAACTTAAAAAAAAAAATATTTAATCAAATATAGTTTCAATTCTGACATAGATTATAATCCGGTAAAAGTAATAACCGACATCGATAGTTAACAGGTCAAAATTATTTTTTTATTTCTAAGATATATACTAGTTTCTTATTTTTTTTTAAACAATGAAAGTCTATGACTTTAAAAAACAAAAACAATTTATATTCTAAATATTTTACGAATGTGTGGAGCCGAAATATGTGTATTGGTTTTCTACAATCCTTACCTTTGTATATCATATTTTACCTAAACTTTCACTTCTTCATTCACTTTGTATTCAGCACAGACTAAGCCGACATATTGACAGGATAATATATTCAAATACCACACCCTTTCCATGGTTAATCCAGTGTCAAAGAGATCTCAGCAAAAACACGTCTCCCTGTCTTATTTGGAATGTAATACTTTTGCCTTATTTTTATATGAAAAATACCTTTGAAAATACCTTTCAAATATTTTTACAAAATATATTAATAAAATTTATGATTTATTTATTACAATGTAAACTTATTTTACTAAGCTAATATGAGCTTACAGCGTTTGTGATACTGTTAAAATACTCTTTACAAGAAAAGATTCCACAAAGACGTAAGTTTAGTGAAGTTATCAAATTACTTATTGACATTTAATTAAATTAGCTTAACCAGTGTAGCGACATGTACCTTTTTACATGAGACCTCTAAAACTCTGAAATAATATATTTCTGACAGTTTTATTGTTATAGTTATAATATTAAAATTTAAAATAATAAGCTTAGAAGAGAATTTTGAAAATAAATTACAGCCTCATCAACTATACATATAATAAAATGTCACTGATCCATTTCTGTACAAGGAAAATATGAAAAAAAAAACATCACAGGAGGCCTTTATGAGAGCAAGAGAACCCAAAACAATGGTTTTTCGGTTTATGTGTTTGTCTGTATGTTTGTGCACGCTAATCTCAGAAACGGCTTAACCAATTTAAATGCGATTTCAGGAATATATTATCACAGTCTTCACTTAACATTTAATGTTGATTTCATCTAAATCGGTTAAGAAATAAAAAAGAATAAATAAATCTGTTGTATCATTCTCTTAGGTTTAAAATTAAGTTAGTTAGTCCAATTATAGTTTCAATACCACTTAATATTACTTGAGTTTCAAATGTCTTTAGATCTTTAGTTTGTTAAGTCTTTGGTATTACAAAATGAAAATGTCCTGAATTTTACATTAAAGTTGCAAACCTGTAAACCTGCAAAGTAACCTGTAATTTATCAATTTCTCATAATTGATCAGATTATTATGATAGATCTCTAAGCAGTTGATTTTAATAGTAGGTAAGTAATGTTTTCAATATATTTGTTTTGTTTTAAGAGAGATCTTTATAATAGTAGATCTTTATAGTAATAGTAATATAACTCTATCAATAAAATAAAAAAAAAACAATTATATAAATGCTAACGCTTTGAATTAACTTTTTAAATTATTTTTCTAAAACTGAAATTATTATTTTAGCGTTGAAGTTGTTCAAAAAATTATTCTGTTCGTCCAATCTCCGGGAATTATTTTAAATTTTAATAATAAGCGAACAAGTTTTTAAAAGACAGACAATAGCATTCCTATTTGTACATGTTTATCAAAAATGTACCTACCTACATGAAGTATACTTATATATATTTTTATCTATTTATTCCGTCACAGTTTTAATATTTGTATGTAGCATTTTTTTTACCCCGTCTATAAAAATTTGTAAAATGGATTAATATTTGACTTAATACTCAACAATAGCTACTCGGTACTATATGGTGGTATATGTGTTGTCAAAATGTTATGTCATGTTTTATTGTAATTTCTATCTAATCGTTCATAAAGGTAAGAGTGAGAAGGAGAAAGAAATGAAATAAATTAGATGATATGTAAGTGCATATATTCTACACATTATTTAAGATGCAGTCGGTAAAAGGGTTAATGCAAATCAGCATTGGTCTATAAAAATACTGAAGGTACTATTTATATGAAGAAAGTGTTAGCAGCATAAATTTATACAACTTTGATTTCAAGTTTATTGCTTATTTAAACTTTAGTTCAGTATTGCCAACTGTAAATATGTTTAAGTTGGCAACACTACAATATTTTTAAGACCACTTACAAGTTAAAGTGGACAAGGCAGTTGGATCCTTGTCAAATAAGATTATTAACAAAAGTTATTCTTTAAAGTATATTGATGTAAGCATTAAAATAGTTATTGTGTTTTACTTCTGAGACTGTCCCAATAAATGGATACCAGATTTTGTTTAAAAAAAGAAGACTATTATTCTAGTTTTTTCATTTATTGGACAGAACATTAAACAAAATCGAAAAATTAAAAAAGGTTTTATTATACTAAATTTAAAAAGAACGTAAAGAGAAACTTAGGATTGTAATAAAATTATTTAATTTTAATTAATTAAACAAATTATAATTTTAATTCATTAAATTTTTTTTTTAATTTTAATATTTAAACGTTACTTAATTGAAGTGGTATTTTGAAATTTCTAATGTTGCTCTTTCCCTTGATTTTGTTGGTAAGACATCATTAAGTATGTTTCTTAGAAAATCTCAAACATAAGGTAATATGTCAAAATATTTTTCATTTAGTAGGAAAAACGTTTGTAGGCCTCCCTCCTGCTTTAAATATCTGCCGGCGGTTATTATCTTAATTTGCCCGAGGAAGTGAACGTTAAAAAAATTGAAATAAATTTTGCTCTCACAACTTTTTCAAGAAAATACTTTAAGTACCATTTCAAACTTCAAAGACTTTCGTACTATATTTATGTATGTGCATTAAGCCTTAACCTTAAAAGTAAAAAAAAACCACTGAACAATTTTTATTCGTGCACACAAAGACACCAAAGATAGAGAAGAAAAGTAAAAGGTTTTAGGAAGTTTTAAATTTAATAGGGCGCACGCAAAGGATAAACTCAATAATAGTCACATAGGTAAAAGTGAAAGAACCTCTCTCTCTATATATATATATATATATATAGAGAGATATTCTGATATATCAGAACACTTATCTCCATACTGTATGTAGCTCCATAGGGCCGCTAGAATTAAATCTAAAGATCATTCTTATAAATTTGTTAGGGTTAGAGCTGGGCGCATATTTATGAGAAAAACTGAAACTTCACAAGCTATTGTAGTTAAAAATTTAAATTCTTTTTCAAAATTGTAAAATTTGTTGTTTTTTGTTAGTCGTAATTTTATTTTTCTGTACGAGTTTCATTTTTATATTTTTTTTCTATTTCATTTATAGTTTCATGACAAGACTAAATTTATACTATCAGAATACTAGAGGCTTAAATCCCAAACTTTCAAAATTAATTTTAAATGATTTACTCAATAATTTATTGGCCAATAAACAATTTTCACATGCATGTCAGGTGACAAATTTAACTTAGATTAAACAGTACAGGAATACTAGGAGACCTGTATTGCAGCACACAGCGCTCTCCCCTCTTTTATTGAAAATTATTATAATAGATTCTTAATTAAATTTTCAAGATCATATTTCGTGTATTACATTGAAAGCTTTAAAATTGTAAAGTTTAATTTTTAACAACACCAAATTTTTTAAACGTCATCAGACTAAGATACTTCTTTTTAACTCGTTAGTTCGTAGTACTTTGGAATACTGTAGTCAAGTATGGTTACCATTTTATGAAGTTCACATAAATAGACTAGAAAGAGTGCAGCGTCGTTTTTTAAGTGGCTCTGGATTACGGTTTAAATAATAATAATTAACTCAATTCATATGCTAAAAGATTGAATCATTATGGATTACTAAAGTAAAATAAAAGAAGACAAGAATTGGATTTATTGTTCTTATATAAATTATTCAAAAACAAAATAGATTGTTCAAGTTTATTGTCCAAAATAAATATAAGCGTTCCAAGTAGGCTGCCTCGCAATGGCATTTACAAATTGCTTTTCGTTCCTTTACATTACACGAATCTAAGATATAGACGACGAAGCTTCTTAGCATTTCATGGATTCACCGTGCGGGTGCCGGGCCCATCCCGTTGCAAGGAGAGGAGTGCAAGCAGTGCCTGGGACTTGCGACCCAGGAGTAGGTTTAAAGGGCCCCTTTACTATGCGCAAAAACGCTCACCTTCACCCTCCACACTCGTCTCCCTACCTAACCAAATTTGGAAAGAACCTACTAATGCCACCTTTTAAATACGTTCTAGAAATGAACTGATGCTTGTTCTAGAAAGGCCAAGGTCTTTAAGTAGGCTATAGAGAGATTTTGCTGTTATACCTCTCGCTTCCATTTCTATAACATTTAAAAAGAAAATATCTTAATATTTTTCACAACATAGTTTCTCATTTTATAATTCTAGTTTATTTTGTTTTAGATCTGTAAGATTCATTTACTTTTTCAATTTTGTACTTTTTGTTTGTCGTAAGGTGTGGTTGCCTATAATTGAAATTGTAAAGTGTATCTACCGTCGGAAATCCTTAAAAAAAATAAATAAATATATAGCTGTATTAAAATTTTCGTTTAATATGACATTGAATCCTTTCAGTAGATTTCTTCTTATTCCTCAAATATATCCAGTGATTTCAAAAGGTATTTTTTCATGAAAACAAACATTTCTTTTTAACTTATTACAAATCTAGTAGTTTCAATTACTGATCGAAAAGCTACCGTCTTCAATACAATAAATGAATAATAAAAAAATATAACATGTTTCTGAAGGAAATAAGAAAAATATAACAATAAAAATAAAGTCACAACATAATTTATTCAACTAATTAAATTTACTAAGCAATCATTTATTTCAGTTCAATAACTCATAGTTTTTAATTCTAGCTTACAATATTTCGTGTAAGTAAATATTGGCGTTCGAAATTCAAGAACGTTTTAATCCCGGAAGGACTAAAGCAGTGTTTTAATCCCTGTTTTTCGGGAACCAAGCAGATGTTTTTGAATAGATGAGATAAAAAAACATTTTTATCCATCGTGTGAGGTCTGTGAATTATTTACTATCCTTTGATTTAATTGATTACTTGGATAGACTGTTGGTAATACATTATCGAGTTACTTTGACGTGGCCTCTGCAAAATTGGTTATTTATTGACGCTTATAACAGCGCTGTATAAACTGGAGATAATCTAGTTTATTCAGAATAAATACATTTTGGTTTGAAGGATAGAATTGTTAGGTCAGA
This sequence comes from Napeogenes inachia, assembly GCA_959347355.1. Classification (NCBI taxonomy): domain Eukaryota; kingdom Metazoa; phylum Arthropoda; class Insecta; order Lepidoptera; family Nymphalidae; genus Napeogenes; species Napeogenes inachia. The sequence goes on from OY365791.1 coordinate 26,371,472, forward strand.
GTGTGTTATATTAATTTATTGTTTCTGCGGTAAATATATACAACTTGCTAATACTTGATATAAACTAACAACTAGTATATTTAAAACCTCATTAAATAAAAAAGTGTATCAAATGAAATAAAAAAACTTTATTTGGACAACATATAACTAGCGATTGCAATCCGGCCGGATCCAACCGGATTGCCAGCGATCCGGCTGGATTGGTCCAGTCAAATTGATTTCCGCTTTTCGGTTCAAAATGAACTGTTAGTAATTAAACCTCCTGGCTACTCTTAACACAGCTGTTTTAGAATATTTATTTATTTATTTATTAAACAAATGTTTAAATATTCTAAAACAGCTTTTTTAATTATAGCCATCTTACTTCTTATCGTATCTTATCTTACTAATATATTATTCCGAATGTTTGGATGGATGGATGTTTTTTACTTAATCATGCCAAAACAACAGAACGGATTTTGATGAAACTTGGCCATATTGTAGCTTTTGTACCAGAATAATACATAAGTTATAGAAATACTAAATTTTGCAAGTGGTTTTGTCTGTGACATAGCATAGACTGTAGCGCGATTGCGTATTTGCCACGGAACATTCTGTTTTTATAGGTAGAATTTCTGCTCTTGGTAGTATGAGGTTACTAGACGTTTTGAGGTCAAGGGTACAAATCCCTGCCGGTATCGGTATTTTAAATTATACATTTATTTAAAATTTTACATTCAAATCTCTTCTGCGTCGAGCTTCTACATCCAATTTAAATGAGTGTAAACTGTTAATCAAGTTTTTATTTCAACCCGGGTCTATTCAAATTGTATCGATACACATTTTCAGCTTATGAAATCTTTCCATAATAGAAAGAATTAAGAATATTCCACAAAAAACTAGCACCTGATCCGGTCAACTCATAAAGGTGCCGGATCCGCCGGATTACGAGATCCGTTTTTCCGATTGAAATCCCTATTTAGAAATCAATAAAGTAAATTAAACTTAACTTTAAAATGTATGTATACACTTTAAAGTGTATTTGTACCTAAATTAAGAAAACTATTTCAGACCCACTTGATACGATAGTAGTATTTACTTTCTTTACAAGAATTGATATTTGCTGCGCAGCTTGATTGCATTATTCTCAAGATAATTCAAACTTTTCCCACAACGAATCACATACAGATACTATGTCTAATACACATTATGCTATTTAATTCATATCAAGTTTATGGAAAGAAAAAGATTGTGTAATAAATTCCCGTGTAATAAATAGCTTTATATGAGATTAAATATTTAGTAACACGAAAAAAGTACAAAAGACAATGCTTTCCGGTGAGATGCTGACAAATGAAAGCTTTTGGTTAATTTATCTGAGTTTTAGGGAAAATATAAGCCGGAACTTTAAACGCAATATTTAAACTCACATTTGAATCCTTATTTGTGTAAGAAAGTTTATAGTTTAAGAAAGTTTTACGAAGTTTTGTAGTATCTTATAGTATAGAGTCATAAATGTTAATTCAAAATTAAAGCATTTCTAAACTTTTAGGTAAAGAATTTCGGCAGCGAATCAGTCATTATTTTATACACGGGAAATTACTCGGGTATTCTTTATGTCCTCACGTTACGTCAATAGCAGAGTCATATCAAAAACCGGTACATTTAAGAACCGGATAACCAAACCCGAAATGTCAATTGGTTCCTCCTTATTTATTTATAACACTTTACTGCACACAAATGTATGTATTATAAAGAAAAACAACAAGTTAATGGAAAAATTAAAACATTTGGTACAGAGTCGGCCTTATCATCAAAAGTGATCTCTTACAGGCAAGCTACAATTTAAAGGAAAACTAATTTAGACTGGCAGTAATTGATGCATATATTTCAGCAAACCAAATTACATAGATACATATTAAAATTGTGTATCAATAGCTTCTACAATAATACATAAATATAGATACTAAATCTGTAATAATTTATGTACTATTACACAATATATAAATATAATACATACATATAATAAATAAATATAATATATAAAAACTATAATAATAAGTATAACAGGTGGTTCTTAAGATGCCTTCTTACTGTTATGTCAATTTGAAAAAGTTAATTATTTTTATGGTTACTAGAACTAGGTAACTGAATATTTTAATATCTATAGTGATGAATTAATGTTTCAAAATTTTTAAATCTATTACATATATTCATATAAGATTATGTTTGAATAAGATACCCTAATAAAACGTGAAAGAATCTCTCACGTCACCGATTTGACTTGAAGGAACGCACAATTCTATTGGCACATTATTAAAGATTAATCTTACAATAACACAACATATAAAAAAGTATTGTAAAAAAGTTAAAAAAAAAGTTTCTAGAGATCTAAAATACACTTGCTGCCATAAAAATCAAGATAAGTCGCATTTTATATGCATTTGTTGTTTATTTTGTATAAAATACTTTGAATTTTCTAGGTTTATGAAGTAGATAGGTGTTTATTAATTATAGATTTAATCACTTGCGCAACAGTTTTATAATATTCAACCGATAAATCTTTATTCAATGAAATTTATTAAAGATTCTCCTGAGTACATGTGTATAAGTTTTAATAAGATTATAATATACACCCATAATTGAATAATAATTCGGGAATCAGGTCTTCTATAGAAGACTACACATATATCAGCTATTATTATTTGAAAACAAAACTTCCCATTGAATAATATTCTATCTGTTAAATATGTTTGACCAACGCTTATCCCAATTTCATCATAGCTTTCTTTTACTGGTACAATGTTTCTTACTAAAAGGGTTTGCAAAGAGTTTGTTTGTTTGTTACAGTACTCTGTATAACAAACATTATAGAGCCGGTGATCCTTCGCGTCTAAGTAAATATTGTTTGTTTTGATTATTTCGGTAATCCTATATTTTTGTAGAAATTGCCTTTGTTTAAGTATAAAAGGATGAAGCAGCTCTAGTGAGGATCAATTTGAAGCTTTTATGGTAAGACAAATTTAGACCCATTCATTTAAACAAATACTTGTTTCCCAAAAGGGAATTAAAACCGATCTTCACTAAATAAACCGAGAAGAACTTATTATAAAACTTGAATAAGTCTTAAAAAAAATCCCTTGAATGAATTTTCTTAAAGATATTAAGATTTTTTTTTATTATATAACATTGTATATTAACCCCTTTTTTATTTATATATCCATTGCAACGCATTTCGTAACTCCAAAAAAGGCAGCCACAAAATATCAGCTTTGAAAACATTGTATTCAATATATGCTGAGTTGACAAGTAATTTGGACGACATATCTTTATTATTATATTTCCTTATTGATGAGTATGCTTTGATTATTAGCATGTTTAAAACAAATATTTATTTAACTGTTTTATTTTAAGAGTTACTTTTTATTTGTCCCGGTTTTTATTATTTGTTTCTTTCCTTCTTTGTGTTAAATTTTGTCCAAATAAACTTTTTTGATTAGTTACACTTTTTTCTTTAACTAGGTTTAAATAAACTAGTCGTCAGGTTTCATATACAGTATTAGCAAGTTAATATATTTACCAAAAAAAAAAAAAATAATCTGTCCCACTCTGACCGAACAATTTTATACTTTAAACTAAAATGTATTAATTCTGAATAAATTAGATTATCTCTAGATTGTAGAGCATTGTTTCAAGCGTCAATAATAATTATATATATATATATATATATATATTACGGTAAACAAAAGGCAAATACGATCATATCAAAATGGCTCAATGAATAGAAATATTACAAATATTATATTAATAATATAAATGTCATTATATCTTATATTTTTGAACCTTAATGAACGAATGTTCGGATAATGTCGGGTGATTCAAGTAAATCCTCAAAGAAAATCTTTAAATTCATTTTTATTAAATTTCCGTTATTACTTTTAGTAATTTGCTGACAGATTCGCGTTTCCTTCAAAGTCTTTAAATGAATATAATTTATATATTATTAAATTATTTGATATATAATATAAAGCAGATCACTCTCCATTATAATGAGTTGTATACTCCTTTTCTTAGTATTTAAAAAATGCGAAAGAAGCCATAATTAGTAACAATCAGAACAATGTTTGAAAATATCTATAAACGTGTATAGCCATGTTAAGCTTATTTAAATTATTGTTATTTATTTAATCAGAACAATGTTATTAGTATTAAAGATTAAAATTCGTATCAATTGATTACATTAATACATGAAAGAAGGGTATATAATTTTACATTGAAACTCAATGATATTTGTGTAGTCGTTGAATAAAATTTTAAAAGAAATGAGTGTTAAACTTCTCTGTTTTATATTACTATAATATGGTGGTCTGAAATAATCAAATATGATATTTAATTTCAAACAAGGCCCTCATAATATTCAACTATGATTCTTTTTTTACATAAGGTTTTATGAGTTGATAATAAAAATGATTCCTGTGCTCATGACCATAATATATTTAATAACGGATCGGTTTCCCAGAGTTCGTTGGTTCAAATCCCTGCCCGTATCGGTTTATTTTTCATTTTATATATTTATTTAAAATTTAAATAAGATTAACATGCCTCATAATATTTTCAAACGTATATTTTATTGTTAATGGTAAAATAGTATATATTTTAGAATAGTTTAGCCTCAGGCCGGGCAATAATTTCTATCACCCTTTATTGTATAGCAGGCTAAGACCTACTATACAATAAGGATGCAAGATAAGTCTTGCAGTTTCTGCTTTATATGTAACTTAAATTTTGAAACTAATAAGGCATCGAAGTATGATTTTAAACTCAGTTTAAACTCTGTTCGAAACAGTATAGTGTACTTAGTATATCCAAAATTTTGTATATTTCTTTGTTTTTAATATACGTCCTTATATGAATAATAATACAATGTATGTTTACAAAGAAAAACACATCTGGCTTAACAATAGTAATAATTAAAATATAAATCGCAAAATACAAAATACGTAATTAACATTTAAACAAGAACGGTCCGTGGCTAGAAGGCTATTAATACTACAATGTCAACTTATTAAAACAAAGAGCTTGAAACAACGTTGTCTTTGACAGCTATCCGACGAGACAGTTATATTTTATCATTAGATTATTCCCCTTCAAACCTTAGTTTATAGGTCTACAAACTAGACACATTTTAGTTATAAATTTAATATTTGGATATTACATTCAGTATTGTTTGACGTTTCCCATGGTAATACATGAAATCATATTTGTATTAGTCTTATCTTAATAATTATATTTCCACCCAAATGTTATGGTCATTGCTTGAAACAACAACTGAAGAAATGGTTTAAAGTTATAAAAAAAATAAAGTAGCTGTGTTTGAGGGACCTTACAAGTGATTTATTGCAAATGACATTATATTATCGCTTTCTGTTCTAGAACTTAACTAAGCTTCTCATTGAGTGTTTAGAATTCCATAGTTCTAGAATTAATAAATAGCTTACAATATACTTGTTTTCAGTGTGTAGTATACAGTTATTAACCAGGAGTAATTAAATGAAATTTACAACTATTTTAGATAAACATTATTGAATTGTGTATTATTTAAATACAGTATTCAAAGCCATATGTAAAAATAGATCAAAGTTATTCAATTAGATCGTCTTATCACTAGCGATCTCTTCCAGATAATCTTATGTTCGTAGGATTGAAGTAAGTTATACAGAAGTATAACTCACCTAAATTCTACCTATATAAGTTATACCTACATAATTTTCTTAAGGGTAATATATATAAATAGCTTTAAGATAATTATTATTATAATAAGATTAGGTATATAGTATTAATTATCCTGATAATCCAAATGTTTATTTTTTACTTCTAATGTATATTGTAGATTATTCCGAATTTAGTTTTATGTTTGTCGGATTAATAAAATAATATTGAGTCTTTTTTTATTGTCATTGCCTCTTTACTATGGGGCCTGAGTCACAGGTGACTTTGTATATATTGATCTTGGAAGTCTCTTATGTATTACACGTGTATCTCGAATCTCGATCTAACTAACTTAGTCAATCCCCAAGTATCGGTTCCTTACAGTCGAACTGAGTTCTATCATACAGTAAATATATACTTATATCGTATAATAAATAAATGAACTTGCTGTGTTAAACTTTACGTTACGTAGGTACGTTTTTGAGTGTTGTAAGTCTTAAATTAGTTAGTTTAAAAAATAAATAAAACTAGAAGTTATATTCCATGTAAATCAGAATAAATAGTCATATGTGGGACTTAATATTGAAATTAATTATTATACGTTTTAATTTTTCAGATTTTTATATTTTTTTTATAATAATAATAATAATAATAATTTATTTATATATCAGATTTACATCCATATGTTAGTAACAATTTAAAACTTACAATCTAATGTTAGTACGATATAATATAATTGGGTCTCACATGAAGCCGCACCCAACGACACATCAGTGGCGAGTCCCACTTGTCAACAAACACATTCAGCATTCCGTCGGAGGAGCCGCGAAGGCGGGCTAACATAGAGGCGCTCCGTTTTCTCATAATGGCATAAAAGTCATCCGTGCGCGTCTCTGCGAACATGCCTGAGGCACTGCACTGCCGCGGCAGCCCCATCAGAACCCTGAATGCGTTGTTATACTGGACCCGTAGCTCGCCATATGCCCGCCGCGTATAGTGAGCCCAAAGACTGCAGGTGTAAAATGACTGACAATAAGCTTTAAAAAGAGTTATTTTTACTGATTTTGAACACCTGGCGAATCTCCGAGCCAGCATGTTGCACCGGACAGGTAGCGACCTACGTTCCCTTTCAATGTCAATGTCATCTTTTAAATTATCAGTGATCCAGTGGCCTAGGTACTTAAATTTATTTACACGGCACAGTGGTGTGCCACAGAGTGAGACAACCGGTATCTCTAAATAGGTCTTAGAACCAGACTTAAAGACCATAAGCTCACTTTTAACAGCATTGTACCTTAGCCCGTGAACCACCGCATATGATTCACATGTTGCCAACAGATCTCGAAGAGCGCCAATTGATGGGCTCAGTAGCACCATGTCATCTGCATAGCTGATATTGTTCATACAAACTCCATCAACATGACATCCGACTTTGGTGCTAATGAGCTCACCGATCAGCCGGTTCATGTAGAGATTAGAGAGCCGGGGCGAACTAAGACCCCCCTGCCGCACCCCGCACTTCAACCCGTACACGTCCGAGCACGTTCCAGCCCACCTCACACAATTTGTTTGGTTATGATACCAGTATGCAAAAATAGATATTATTTCTGGCGGCAACGTAGTGTCATTAAACAATTTATTCCATAGCACATCGTAGGATACAAGATCAAATGCCTTTGACAGGTCCAAAAAGCATGCGAAAATAGGCGTTTTTCTAGATGTGTAGTATTGTACACTTTCCGTAGACAGTCCGGGCTTGAAACCAAACTGAGCGTCATAGGGTTCAAAGTGTTCAGCCAGCTGCTTGTCAAGCAAACTGTCCAGCACCTTAGCAACAACAGTAGCCAAAGAAATAGGGCGATAATTGGATATGTCAGAGTCATCCCCAGTCTTATTCTTAACAATAGGTACAACTACAGTATGCATCAAATCCTGCGGCAGATATCCGTGACAAAGACACAGATTAAAAAGTAATGTCAGGACCCGCGGCAAATGTGGGCCAGCGAATCGAAGGTGCTCAACGCTAAGACCATCGTGCCCGGGAGATTTTCCTTTCCCCATATTATTAATAATGAAGGCAACTGTTTCGACTGTGAACAGGTTAGAAATATTTTCGGCACTGGGCTCAACGCTGAACATCTGCTGTAGACTTGGTAATCGTGACTCAACTTTAAAATGTCGCTGAAATAAGTTGGCAATGTCTTTGGGTTCACTAAAAATATTTATGTATAAAGAATATTTTTATAACTTATACTGGTGGTGAGTTTAGAAAAATAATCAAAAGTAGACTGACGATATCAGGAAGGAGGCAGCCACGATAATTTTTGCTATCGTGCAATCATTAAAAAAGATTGTATATAATTTTAGTATATACAGTTTACCAAAGAAATATATATGTGTATAATAATTGAACACCTTTTGAAATAACAATACCTTTAATTTCCATAGCTGTAATGGAATGATTAAAGTATTCATTTTACCCTTTAATATACGTTCCAGATGACAATACTTGCATGTACAGTCATAAAACTGAGGCCTGGGATATTTTATGGTTTATTTTGCCAACAGAAAGTTATTAGCTTTTTTCTGGCCAGATATGCAGGGTGGAATAGGAATTACTTTGAATGTTTAAAATTTAATACTTTTTATTTAAATAAAACACTTTTTGAGCTACTTTTAAGGAAGCATAAGTTTAATACTAATTTATAATTTAATGTTAATAAGTTTTATAAAGATTTTGGATATTGTTATATATATATTCTATTTATTTCTGTTAGCAAAAATAAATATTGAAAAATGATTTGAAATAAAATCACATAACTTTTTTAATTCAGGACGATTTTTTATATAATTGTAAATGTTTCAAACGTTAATAAATTTGTTTGAAATGTAGTTGTATCATTAAAATATTTTCACGATGAAATATCATAAGGATTTCTATAAATTTTGTTTGTATATATAAGAGCATTAAACTGTCTAAAATATTTTTTATTGCAATATATTTTTATATAAAATAACACTCACTTTTTTACTATTAACGAAGCATCATCTATCAATACAATAATGTCAAATAAGAAGTAAATAAATTTAAAGAAAGGTTTTAATTTGATAAATAGTATCTCCGAATCTGTCATTTATTTAAAATAATGTTTTTTTTTTTTGTATTTTTTATACAAATTAATATTTTATATGTGGATATAAAATGACGCCAAGTGGTGACATACATTTGATATTTGTAAATTGTATAAAGTTGTAGAGCTCTTTCAATGAGATTCACAGATATTTGTATATTAAGGTATTCATGGCCATATTAGTATCGTATTGATTTATTGTTATGTAGACTAGTAACATTACATTCAACGTGTAGATTGAACAAGATTGATAAAAGCCGTTAACAGATGTAAAACAGATTTTTACACAGCAGGGTAATACAGACCGTTTAAAAAATAATAAATACTCTTTACCTAATCTAATAACTGGGTCATAAGAGTACTGATATTTTTATTAACCATCGTGATATACCTAAAAACCAGCCAAATGCAAGTTGGGGACTCCTGCACCGAGGATTCCGTACAAACCTGTCTAAAAATTTAAGGTTTTCGGAGTTTTTCTTTATATGTGCTATAAAAGATTGCTTCATGCCTAATTTCTACGTCGCCTGAAGGTACCCCTTGGGTTTTGATTCCTTTCCGAGTAGTTGCGTATTTGAAAATATGCGGTTTAATTGCTGTTTCTTTTTTAATTGCCATAGAAGTTCGAGCTTTGTACAGCTTACAGTTATTATAGACTTGAGTATTTGATATGAATTTCACTTTACTACCTCTATTTTTTTTTCTTTTTTTTTTTAATTCGTCAATTTTCTCAGCAGTATTAAGGAAATTAAGTTTTTCAATCTGTTATTTTTATTCTTGTGATTATGGTGAGTTTTGTGGAGTGATAGGTGGGTTTATATGAGGCAGTTGTTTTGTTTCCATGGCCTTACTCTAGTTTTATCACATGTCTTAGTTTTAAAGATTTTTATCAATATGTGTTTTAACTATTGTTTAACATTGCTAATATCCGGCGATCTTATCATAAAATAACTGCCTCATATTAATATTTATATGATTCTTACAGCTATAGTCGGGGTGTTTATTCCTATTTATTTTATAACTATCAGCGTGAATTAAAGTTTTACTAATCAACACTACCTCTATTTGTTCATAAGGGGAGAGGTAGTAACTTTAAAATGGTTAAAAACTATTTTTATTATATGCTGTAACAGAAAAATACGGTATGGTACGGTACGGTAATTAATTATAAGACCATGCTTCGGACCAAATTTCAATATTCTGAGTTCACGGAAAGTACCTACCTTTTAAGTTTCTTTTGCGAGTCTCGAAAATTTGCAGCATAGATTGCTGGACATTTTGATTGCGTTGGCATAGAAGTTTTATTGAAGTGAAACTTCTTTATCGGGGTTGGAAAAAAATGTAGTGTAACATTTTTTCGTTACGCGCCATCTTTTTGAAGTGAAACTTCTTTATCGACAGATGGGACAAAATTTTATAGCAATGTCAAAAAATTATGACGTTTTTCTGTTACGGGCCATCTTTATTTCTAAGTCACATTTTTCCGTTACGCGCCATATTTGAAGTGAAACTTTTTTATCGACGGATGGGAGAAATATTATAGCAATGTCAAAAAATTGTATCGTTTTTCTGTTACGCGCCATCTTTATTTTTGCTTAAACTTTATCTAATTAGCCATTCCTGTAAAGTTGTAATTAGGGAATCATTTTTCAAAAAAATATGTCATAAAGAAGTTCCACTTCTTACATGTGTACACTAATACACACACACATATTTTTTTCACAGCTCTAAGGGACAGTAGACTGAGTATTTGATATTTGATATATATTTCAGTTTCAGTCTGAGTATATGATATAAAATTCAGTTTGATGTCCCCACGTGTTCTTAAGAAAAAGGGTCTTGACCAACGGATGAACGGACGGACAACGAAGTAATTCTAGTCCAGTCATTTGGTAGTTTTACCTGGAAAATTTTCCGGGAGTTTTGAAAATTGGTTATTTTATAGATTTCGGTATGTTCTTTTCGAATTTCAATTTTGCCACCTCGTATCCCCGCCGCTCGCGCCGCCATTTTGAAAAAATGGCAGCTAAAACCAGTTTTTTCGAAATATCTCCTTTCCAATGAATTTTTTGAAAAAAATATTTATGTACAAAATTAAAGTAGAGTAAATTTCCTACAATTTAAGTATTTATATATTTTTTCATAATATCAAGAGTTTTTGGCGTACGAGCGTCACAAAGTATCTTCATCTACACGACCACGTGTTTTTGGTATATTTTTTCTAAAATATTCTACTATTGCCACCGGTATTGAAGAAGTAATGTGGATCTTTGTGTTGGGTCCCTTTCTTTCGACTATGGAGACTACAGACATTGTATAGTTGTAGTTACGAGAAGTATTTAGTTTAGGTGGAGTCATCAGTATACGTTTATATGTATGTACGTCGTACAGTGTTGTTTGTGTTCTTAGAGCTATGGCTTCTAATACAGAAAATTGCATTTTTTTGTTTTGACGTTTAAATTGTAGGAAATTTACTCTACTTTAATTTTGTAACCCCCTTTTTTTCGACCAAATGACTGGACTATTCTATAAGGGTTCCGTTATTTCTTGTCCATGTAAAGAACCCTAATACAAACACGAGGACCAAACTCAAAGTTGCGTTACATGTTTTTGAATTGGAAAAATATTTTAATGAATAAATTAAACTATTTTTAACCCCCGACTAAAAAGAGGGGTTTTATAAGTTTGACCTGTCGATCTGTGTATCTGTGTATCATCTGTGTATCTGTCTGTGGTAAATTTCCGGCCAAACGCGTGGACGGATTTACATGCGGTTTTTTTTAATTGAAAGCTATGCTCGTCGGGATGGTTCTTATCCATGTTTGATTGAAATAAAAATAGTCGTCTCCAAGATATTGACGTCTTATTCGGGCGGGGGAGAGGTTCTTATGCGGTAATTAGCTGTTCCCAGCTGTTTTGCCCGCTATATAGAAAAAAAGCCTTGTTATGAGGGCCAAAAGGTTTTTACACTTACTTACTCAGGTAAAGTACTTTATAAGGGATAGCTGTTGCCCGTGACTGCGTCCACATAGACTGTAAAAATATATTTATATGGCTTATGATCGTAGTCATAAAGAATCACGGGCAACAGCTAGTGATAATATAAATCCCTTCATCATAGTGTCATAAGTGATTGTAAATTATTTTAACTCTAAATGTTTATATTTATTAATATTCGTATATATGAATCCTACCTATCTACCTATCCATATAAAAAAGTCTTGAATCATGTTACTTACAACATTTATAATTTATTACATAGCCGAAACTTTCACGTGAATCCTTATTTTATTAAATATAATATATATTTCTCGTATTAAATGTAAACTTTGTACATCATAATATAGGATTCTAATAATAAAAGATTTTTTTAAAAATCGGTCCCGTAGCTTTCGGAGCCTATTCAATTTAAACAAACAAACGAATCTTTCCTACTTAAACAATTGAAAATTTTGTGTATCTGTAGGTTCATTTAGTACAATTCAGAAACTAAATAGTTACATAACTTTAAAAATCAGAAAAAAAATTAAATTTAAAATTTAAAAAACCCCGATACAAAAAGACCTCTAAAAAGAATAAAAATAATATTAGTATATACTTATTGAATTCGTTGCGTCGGGGGACCGTTTAATAAAGGAAGAAATTAAAATGCAAGTAAGTTAACAAGGCAAATAAAGGAATTACAATATCGAATCGTATAGTCCTCAATGATTAACTTCGTAATATATACACTATCAACGTACGTACAACGGTCCTCCGAAGCAACGAATTCAATAAGTACATACTAATATTATTTTTATTCTTTTTAGAGGTCATTTTGTACCGGGGGTTTTTTAAATTTTTAATTTAATTTTTTAACCAAGATTCTAGTGAGATTTCAAGTTAAGTATTAACCTTTAATAAATTTTCAATAGGAGCGACCTCGTTCCAACGGGTACTACAGTCTTTCGGATAATTTAGCGGCTGATGCACTGCTAAATATATATAAATTCAAGCTATAAAACTCTCAAATATAAATACAATAAAATATAATATAATTGACTTTAAAACTATACCAGTAAAACTTTCTACAAATAAAGTGTTTCTTTAAGTAACTTTATTGTATAGTTACCTAAGCTGTTCTATAACTTCAGAAATGGTCGGATAAGACGAGTACTTTGACATCAGACCTTGAATAGAACTAATGGTCATTAAGATCGTTTACATAGAATATGTCTAAGATGTTTGATGTTGCGATTCATAACAAGCATTATATCATGTTATGGTGTTCTTTGAACATATTAAATTAATTTATTTATAAAATCCTAAAAGATGCACACAATTAGAACAAAACAAACTGAACATATAAAAATATATATTATTCTATAACTTTTATATATATTAAGTTTATCATAATATATTCAGATAGCATTTTTTTTAACTAATTAAGCCCAAAAAAAGGACAAAAATGGTATCATTATTTCTCTCTAGAAACTGTAGTAACTATTTCAAAAGGATGTCATTTGTTTTGTATATAGGTTTAACTTACAATATTGGTTGTGTTAGTTTTAGCTTAGCTTAGTTTGTTATTACTTAATACTGATAGATTTAATTTAAAACTATTAACTTATTGTTGTAAGGACCGCTCTGGCGGTGAAGGTCTCCTCCATTTCCCTCCATTTCGTTTTATCTTTTCCCAGTCTATTCCTTGTCATCCCAGCCGTGGTAACAATGTCATCACTCCATCTTTTGAATGATCTTCCTCTTCGTCTTTTTTGATGGATAGGGTACCAATTTGTTACAATTTTAGAACATTTGTACTCTAATGATCTTTGTACATACCCAGCCCATTGTATATAGTTAATGTTTTATAAATGCGTTATCAAAAAATGGTTTTGTTTTTTATCGTTACATGTCACCTTGAATCTATTTAATATATTTCTTCTTATTCCTAAAATATACGCTCATAGTTTGCCTAATCTTAAAGCTACCATCCCGAACACAACAAATGAATAATAAGAATTATTATTCATATTTCTGAAGGTAAATAATATAAGGAAAATAAAAAAATCTATATATTTAAGTCCAACAACTGTTTAATATTAAGATTTTTAATTATATAGCTCACAATATTTGTTGTGAAATATAATGTTTCACAGTACGTAATATCTTCTCAGAACGACGAAAGGAAACCTTTTACATCATTATCCTAATACTTTAAAGGTAAATCTGTTAGCAGATTAATAAAACTAATAATGGAGATTTAATAAAAAATACTTTCAAGTTATTCTTTGAAGATTTACTAGAATCATCCGACATTATCCGTACAATGGTTAAGATTTGGAATTATCTCATTTAATGGCATTTCTATTAATTATACAATATTTCTATTCTTATTGAAGACAGATTATTAATTCACTAAATGAGTAACAAAATGAATTTAAATATCTATTTAATTTTTTGAAAATATTATCTATTGATGTTAAAAATATTAATTACCCTTTGTTTACCATAATTTTTAAAATAAAAAAAACATATATCAACAAAATTTCTAAGTTTATGTATACTTATATAGAAAACAATAACTGCTGATCATTTATAACAAATAACAATATTATAAAAGCTCCATACATTTAATTCATATGATATAATATAGAGCGCTGAAAGAAAAAGAGATAACTTTTCAGTCTTGGACTTCTGTCATTTGTCGTTTATAATAGACAGATTTTCTAGTCAACTTTATAACATATACTTTTTTATATACTTAAAATAAAAATTTACAGATTCGTCATAACGTATTGATTACTTCCTTAGTGGTTCAACAGTTCATGTTGGTACTGTTATTAAAATTATTTGTGAATAAGTCTATATAATAATAGTCTAGTGGCACTTTGTGACTTCAAAACCAGAGACGTACACCAAGATATATAAGTTTAAATTATACATATAAGCAGCCGCGCAACACATTTTAAAAATGTGCTCCAAATTCATATTTTACTACACAGAAAGTTAAATAAAATGTTGTTAATACGTTGAACATCTTATTTTAATCACCTAGTTACAGTTTTAGCTAAATATAGTTTTCAAACCACATACGAAATGCCAAAATTTATTGATCTAAACCAGAGTCATAAAACGGTCGGGTAAAAACCGATTTAATTTTCTTGCTAGTGATAACCTATGGTTTAGTTATAAACATGAACTAAATTTTTAATAGTAGCCATATAAATTTATAATTTTGTTGGGCACCGGAGACTATTCGAGCAGGTGCACTTAATTGGCCTGCCAAGGTTTAAAATTCTTTTAATAAAAAAAAAAATTAGTCAAAAAAGTTGATTAACAATAAGAACTTCAAAAAAGTAACTGACTAGGTATTTCCGTTCAAAATTCACTTACATAGACTATTAAATAATAAAATATTTACAATGCAATATCGGAGTAGGTTTCATAAACAACCCTGAAGTAAATGATAGGTATATCTTTTTATAATTTAAATAAATATTTTCTACATGTTTATACCTACATGTTAATTCCTTATCAAAAAAGAACGGCAACTTTTCATTCTTTTTCAGTCTCATTTGATTAGAACCATAAAAAAGACTTTATTTCTTATAAAATATGCGGCATGTTGAAGTTTTGACCTTATATAAAAAAGTAAGTTCCAAATTTAAATAATAAAAAAAAAACACATGTCTTTTATAAAGATTGTTTAGAAAGCAAGAAAAATCAAGCTTGTTAAACATAAAACGATAATTTTTGCTGAAAGTGGAAGAAGAATTAAAAATAGAATTGAGGTACATACCCAAACTCGTTATAGTTAGCCTTAACGAGTCCCGAGGGTGCAGTCGACTACAGATTTTACTACATATATCTTTTATATCATGAATGAATGGATTAATACTAGTAATAACCTAAATTTTGACAGGTAAAACTTAGAAAGTAAAAATAGAATTGAAGTTTAGAAAAAAAATGTAAATATTGAAGAAATATATCTTAAAATAATTGAGAATGATGGCTATTTGCTAGGTTAATTTAATATTGTGTAACCAAATAACTTCCCTAAAGCATATTATAAATATATATCACCTTACATAGTTATTTATATTTTGTTTGTGACCTAGAAATTATATTGATCCAGATGAGTTAACGTGACATATGATTGACAACTCGGTTGGCCTTGGTAACATTTTTTTTTCTATTATTCGTTTTGGTTCCAAGTGGTGTACCAATCTGATTACATCGTGTTGTAATACAGTTTTTTTATCTTATTGTTTAAGGACATCAAGAAGTATTGGTTGTATAAATATATATATATGTTGGTTTTAATTAAAATTTTAAGGAATCCAAATTCAACAGTAATAAAACAATTTATGCATTATGTGTATTAAATATTATTTCCCTAAATATTGGTTTAATAAATACTACAATTCAAAAATCTCTCTACAATACATAAATCTATTTTAACTAATTTGACTTGACTATTAATATATATATATATATATATATATATATTTAATGTGACTTTTTTTTATATGTCTTGTAATAATTTGTGAAATATTTACTATCCCTTGATCTAATTTATTAGTTGGATAGATTGCTGGTATTATCGAGTTACTTTGACGTGGCCTCCGCAAAATTGGTTATTTATTGACGCTTAAAACAACGCTGTACAATCTGGAGATAATCTTGTTTATTCAGAATTAATACATTTTAGTTTGAAGGATAAAATGGTTCGGTCGGAGTGTGATAATTTGTATTTTCCATGGTAAAAATATATAGCTTGATAATACTGTGATAATAAGTGGTTGTATGTTTGGGATTAATCTTTAGAGTTACAGGTCTTAAGATATTTAAAGGTGAAATTCTTATTAACTTAATCTTACGTAGAAAATTTAAAGGATTGTTTAAATTTCGTCTGTTGCTTATACTGTGAGTCTGAAGGCATACAGTTACGATAACATAAAGAAGGCATTACGGATAACGACTTGTAAGTTTAAAATCTCATTCAAGAAAAAAATATTAAGAAAATATATTTTCTTAGTATCTTTAAGGAAATCCTTAAAGACTTTTTTCAAAATTGTTGAAGACAATTTAGGGTTTTATAATAAGATCTTCTCGGTTTATTTAATGGAGATCGGTTTAAATTTGTTTTCGTGAGACAGTATTTGTCTAATAAAGAGTTCTGAGTTTGTCTTAACATAAAAGCTTAAATTCAATCTTCAAAAGAGCTGCTGAATCAATCTGTGCAACATCCTTTTATACTTATACAAGGCAATTGCTACAAAGAAATGATTACCAAAATAACAAAAAAAGCAATATTTACTTAGACGCGAAGGATCAACAGCTCTATAATGTTTGTTTTACAGAGTACTGTAATATTAACTCTTTGCTAACCTTTTAGTAAGAAACATTGTACCAGTAAAAGAAAGGTATGAAGATATTGGGATAAGTGTTGCTCAAACGCATTCCATAGATTAAATAATATTTATTGGAAAGTTTATTTTTTAAAACAATATTGTTAATTTTGTCTATAGAATTATTCCACTGTATATTTAAAAAAATAAATAAATACTCAAACGTGAGCAGTAAGCGAATAAATTGAATTAAAATAATTTACCTCTCCAAGTTTTAAATCCCAAAAACTAATTTTGCATAGAATAGAATGAAAATTTTGGCAATTGTTAAAGATAATATCTATCTAAATTAAAGTTATTTCCTAGATTTTTCTGAGAGCTGAAAACTCGATTCTTAAAAATGTGTATATTCCTTGTTAAGTGACATGATTCTCAGTGTTGCTAAATATCGTACCATAAGGAAATTTTAGACGTTGTTTGTAGTGTTTGTTTTCTAAAGCCTTGAACGTGTTTACAGGGTTTGTTTCCAAAGTCTTTGACTCCAAAGCCGTAGAAAGAAATATATATTTTTTTTTATTTCCCTATATTATGTTATACACATACGTTATTGTAACAAAACGTGAACAAAAAATTTTATTTGCGTTGTGATTTTATGTTATATGCGTTGAAAGCTAGTAGTATCTATTTAAAATACCTTTGCAATCTTTTTTTATTTTGTTTAATGCTTTTGTAGATAAGTAAGGATATATAAGCAGAATTAATAAAAGTGTAGTGTAGTAGTGTGTAGTTAACCTATTAGTGTTATTGTAGTGCTAGTGTGTGATAACGTTGAGTTCAATGTTATCTCATAATTAATATTTTGTAGTAATCAGTTGATGACTACAAAATTAGGGTAAGTATTATCGAATGCTTTGAAAGCGCCTTTGGTAAATTATTTCATTTTTTATTTATATTGATAACTTTGATACCTTTATGCTTATAGAATTTTAGTAAATCTATTTTGGTTAACATTTACACGTATAAATAATCTTCCGTCATAATATAAATAATTATTCTTTGTTTATGTTTGCGAATTGTAATAATTCAACATTTTATAAATATTAACTATAAGATATATTTATTTGCTTTAAATAGATGATAAATCATTTATACAAATCGAAAAGTAAAACGTCAACTTTTTCTAACTTTTTGTCCTGTTTCCTTTTTTTTCTGGCAGTACCTGAATCTGAAGGCTGATATTAGTGAATTCCCGATATTTCATATAGCTTTTATAGAAGATATCTATCTGGTGATCGTATTATATTTGATCAGTATATACTAATTAGGCTATATAATAAAGGTTAAGAAAAATTCACAATATATATTTATTAATGATTATTAAGAAGTGTTAATTATAAGTGAGTGAAGTGATAATGAATACAGATATGCCAATACTTTTTTTCTAAATAAATATATCAAAATTATTAGAACTGGTTTAGATATTGAATCTCTATTATTATTATATTATAAAGATATTTTTTATAACTGTCTGTAAACATGGTTATCCAAATGGGGCTTATAACTTAAACTCGTTGATTTTAAATAAACAACAAATTAAAAATTCATCACACTATTAGTTAAATAAACCATAAACCTTTAATGTTATTTATGATTGGACGAGAGGAAAGTTTTGTTTAGAAATATTATATTCTGAAACTAATAAATTTATATAGTGGATATCAATTCTTTATAAATAGAAAACCACATTATCACAGATGAATATAGCCATTTTCTCTATTTTGGCATTCCTCTCTAAAATATTGGAAGCCTGTGTATATAAGCAAATCGCCTCTCATATTGCAAAACATAATCTAGTTAGTACTTACCAGTCTGGGTTTCGGTCTGGCCACAGCACCAACACTGCTCTCATTAAAGTAACTGATGATATTCAGTTTGCCATGGATGATACCAAATTGATAGTATTGGTGCTTGTAGACTTTTCAAATGCTTTTCAGTCGACTATGAAATCCTTTTTGAGATCCTATCTCTTCCTAAATTCAGCCCATCGGTTATCAAATGGTTTTCATCCTATCTTCGAGGGCACTAGCAGTCAGTTCGCTCGGGGATACCTCTTTCAAATAGACAGATATGGAAACTGGTGTACCACAAGGCGGTATACTTTGTCCCATGCTGTTTTCTTTATTCATAAATACACTTGTTTCTAATTTCAGGTTTTCGTATCATTTGTATGCTGATGACTTCCAGATTTATGCACAATTCAAGATAGATAACCTTGCTAATGCCATTTGCACTGTCAATAATAACCTAAATAAGTTAATTCAATGGTCACACAGATTTGGCGTAGCAGTAAATCCCGATAAGTGTCAGGCTATAGTCATCGGAAGCTCTAGACTCTTAGCCAAATCGAAAGTTACAAGCTTACCATCCGTACAGTAAAATCGCAACACAATATTTGTTTCCATGACTGCGGAGAATCTGGGATTATATATGGACAATAGACCGAGTTGGCACCAGCAGGTAAAAGAGTTATCTCGTAAAGTTACCTGTACTTTACGGTCGCTATATCGGAACAAAAATTGTTTGCCCCTTAAAATTAAAGTTATTTTAGTTAACACCCTCATCTTCCTTATTATCGATTAAGCAGATATTTGCTTTCCAAACCTGAATAATGCCTCCTCAACAATTGCATTCGCTACATTTTCGGCTTACGTAAATACGATCATGTCTCTCAATATCGCAGTCAACATAAACGGCTCACTATTGGTCAGAGGCATAGCTGGAGGGTGCTCCTCTTCTTAATATTAAACGATCCAACCTCTCCACCATACCTCAAAGAAAAATTGCAACTCCTCCATGACACACACGACAGAATACTTCGATCCTCTTCCAATCTCACAACCACCCTTCCATCAAAACCTTCACTATCCAGCCTAAATCAACTTCCTAAAAAGATAAGAAGAGCATCATCCAAAAGCACTTTTAAAAAACTTGTTAAAGCGCACTTTTTAAATTCCCACAATCCGTGTGTTAAATTTGAAATGTGAATCTCACAATATAATTCTTCAACATTCATTATAATAATAGTAATATGTATATGTATGTAGTTAGATAAATGTATACGTTTATTCAATTTATGTATCAGTACATACAATCAGTATAATATGTGTCAGTGTTTTCTATTTTTTTTAAACACCTATCACATTATTTTACCGTACACAGAAGTTAACTGGGAGAGAATGCCATTAGGCATTTTTTAATGCAATAAGTAGTAAATAAATAAATATAGACTATTTATTGTTAAATTTAAATAATAAACTTAGTCCAAAATCACAGTATTTATCATATTTATCAATCATAAATACAGATAGCTCTGCTACTTATTTTATCAGCTTGTGCTGGTAACATTTCTGAATCAATTCACTAACACTAATTAACTGTCATAATAAATAAAAATATTGTATATTAAAAGTTCGTGCAATATTCTGTTTAAGATTTTAAAACATTTTATTTTTAAGCATCATTTTAGGATGTAAGAAAAAAGAACTCTTAACGAAACCTATCTGCAAGCACGCTTACTTCCAGTACGCTCATTATATTTCTAATTATTTTTTTCTATCAAAATGATGTTTTTATCATTCATTATTTATAAAAAATATTAAATTATTAATGGTAAAAACATCGGTGATCCAAAAAACACAAACAAAGTCTTCAGGTTCACGCGAGGCAGCCATTAGTAGTTAGATATTGTAGTAGATAGAGCACGAAGTTAATGATGAAAAATAAACATTTTGACGCAAAAATTACCCTTTTGTAAGTTTGGAGGTAGGTAAGATAACAGGGAATAGTCAAGTAGTATTCAAAGCCACGATGGTTGCTTAAATTTATAAGGAAATTATTTTGAACTAAATTAAACTTTATAAGGATTTAACAATGTACTATTAATTAATTAAGCAAGCGACAAAATCTTTAAAATATATTATAAATGTTATGAAAAGACTGTGTCCTTTTTAGAATAAACAAAGTTATTGGATATTATGTTTTCATATTATAATTTTATCAATAGTAATTGAACTCTTGAAGTAACAACCATTATGTAACCATTATTTTTCAAATGACCTATTACTTATCAGTGTATAAACTAATTACGTATAAACCTTATATTGTTAAATAATATGATTGCTGTGAATATCCCCTATCTATATCCTTTTCTTATTTTAATGTCTTCGTTCCTTCATCTTGTTGCAAATTCCTTCACAGTACACACATTCTATATCTGGATTAATATAAGTATAAAGGCTTATTTAATTACACTTTTACAGCTGTTGATTTTAAGGTATTCATGAAAATAATATATTGTATTTATATAAATGGTTATTTTGCATGATTGTATTTATATATTTACTAATATTTTGGTCATATTTATTTATTATAAGTAGATATAATGAAAAAAATACATAAAAACGATACAAATGTACATTTATCAAATATTTGGCTGATATTTTATAGATACATCATTTTATTACTTTTCGATATGATTGCATCTTGTTTTAATTTCCATCTTTCAGATTACAGATTTAAATATGTAACACAATGAATACAGTTCAATTAGCGTTATTTTTGTATTCGACTTCGACGATATTACAGCTTTAGTTGAGTTAAAAACTCGAAAATATTTTTACACTTCATCGACAAATATTTTGACATTTTAATTCAAAAGCATCCCTCCTGTTGGTAAAATAAGTTAAAGTTTTACTGAAAAATATTGTATGATAAATAAAAAAATATATAGACAATTTTAATAAACGTGTTATAGTTTATAAAATTATGGCTTAGTAACATATAGTAGAATACTAAGCAAATATTTATATCAATAATCCTATTTTAAAGTAGACGCTAAGATTATATAGTAGTAATAAAATGAAACAGGATATTAAACAGGAATAAATACTTAATTTAAATATCTGAAATTTTACTAAATAATTAAAAGATTACTTGAAATAAATTGAGATATCTGGTCGTGACAGTTAAACGTGTTATCTACATTCCGTGATCAAGATCAAAGAGCCACCACGATTCGAAACTGTCGTTTACAAGTAAAGTTTCTTACGATATTGCTTTTCAATCGACCTTCTCATGAATGTCAAGTCGTTATTTTGGTATTTTTGCTTAATATATTTTCAAATTTTACTAAAAGGTGAGAACAGAAGTAAAAAGCTTTGCTTAAAAAACAAACTTTGTTTGACAATCCATATTACTTTAGTCAATAGATAACAATTATCGTTAATACAAATACATGCATAACATTTAATAGAATAAATTGGTACATATTTTAATTGCTTAAAAAATTAATATAAATTAAACTTCATCTCGAAATTTATGCAATTTTAACTATTAATCGATGCATGCTGGTGTTCTTATAACTTATTAAAACATCCGTTATTATACTATTCTTACCCTTAACCCTATTCGAATTCTCAGACATCCACCTCTTTTTGTTATTACATTCTGAAGCTTTTGTAAACAGCGCGTCTTGTATAGCATGTATCATGGGAATTGTATTGAAGATTCAGTGCACATAGAACTTGCTACAAATTTGTTCCTGCTCTCTAAGTACGTTCTTAACAATGTAGTTTTCAATAATGTTCTTTCATGAACGACCAAAATTATACATTAATTCTTTAAATTATACTTTCTGACATTATACTTTAGATTATTTTGAATAAATTTCATTAGGTAAAGCTTGATCGGAAATTATAAAACGGTTAATTTTGTCTGCCACTTGTGATTAAATTATAATTAATAAACACCTGCCTAACACATAAACCTAGAGAATTTAAAGTGTAGTATTTTCTAAGGTTTTCACGAGTACTACATTGAAATAAAGCTATTTTTACGGATTTAACTTGTGTATAATGAATTAATTTTTAAACTTACATGTTAAATCTAACCCGATATTTCGAATGCTTAAAAGTAATATTCCTTTACAATGTGCTAGAGAATATAAACTTGACTGCTATTGTGGCTTGTCATACATAGATCAAACAAAGAGGAGCATCGGTAAAAGAGTTAGAGAACACATCTCGGATAATAAGTATAGGCGTACATTGAAGTCAACAGTGTGTGACATAAACATACCATACCATAGACAAGCCAATCATTACATAGGACCTGATAAATCTAAAATCCTCGCTAAAGAACAACGTTATATTCCAAGAATGGTTCGAGGCTATTGAAATTAAAAAAACATTCTATTTTAATAGAGAAGATGTTTTGGGATTATCTAATACCTGGGACCCACTCTTTAAAAATATTAAACCCCACTGTAAGACCTCGAGATACCGTTAGTGCGTTTTGTGTGAATCCAGAACTGTACCCCTGTTTTGACGTTACGAAAACTGTGACAGTTTACTAAATAGTAAAATGGAGACACATAATTATTAAACACTCTATGCATCAAAACATATAAAAATAATTATAAAATCTGTTAAAGATAGTACTATTAAAAATAATTTATGAATGATCCTAAATAACTAAAGATAAATATATTTTTGAAACGAATTATCTTAGATGTTGCTAGACTTTTCGGTGGCTTTGCCCCATCTTACTAAATTACTTTGATCTGGGAGAGTCATTTGGAATGCATTAAGATAGAATTTTAATAATGCTGGGGACCAATCATAAATTAAGGTGCGCCACTTCAAAGCTAGTGGAATACAAAAATCTCCTATGGTCACTCATTCGTTTTGAATTTCTAGGCTCATCGCGTGGAGTCGGTAATGTAATAACAACCATAATGTATCCAAAATTGTTTCGGTCTCTAAATAAGGTTGAAGAGACCGCTGAGTGCGCTAACCCGAGCCATAACTTCAATGTCTTTATGACGCTTGCATCTAACTTTGACAAAAGGGTTTTATTTATATCATAAACGAGAAAAGGCCAATTTAGACGTGATGTAAAAAAATATTGTTAATCTAAGCTTTTTTGACGTTACTTATTGGTTGGTTGTCTACCTTTTTGAGATCATTAAAAAAGCTATCGACTATTACATCCAACGATGGAGTACGGCCTTGGTAATCGATTTTTTTACCTAAAAATTTAAACGGAGCTGCTTCCCTAACCGTACTAACGGTTAAGGACTAATGGACTGTACTAATGGATAAGGTAAGCAAGAACCTAGATGATTTCCTAAGTTTAGTTTATCTACATCACACCCGAAAGGTATACGCCCATAATACTTTTTTTTGTAACTAATTTTTTTTAATAACAATATAATATCAGCAATTTATTACACGGGTCCTCGTAAGTCTCTTCAAAATATTTTAAAAGACGATAAATTATTTACAATGTAAGTGTAACATAAAACAAAAAAGTGTAAAATAAAGGGTAAATAAATAAATATAGACTATTTAATGTAAAATAAAAAAAAAGAGCTAAGTCCAAAATCACAATATTTATCATATTTATTAATTATGAACACAGTTACCTCTGCTACTTATTTTATCAGCTTGTGCTGGTAATATTTCTGAATTAATAGAATCTTAAAAATGAAATCTCTAAGCGACAGATAGCGCCGATCTGTCAATTCACTAACACTAATTAACTGTAAATAATTGTCTTTTTTTAACATATACAAAAGTATTGGATATTATGATTCCATATTACAATTTATTTAAAGTCAATCAAAGTCTTGTAATAACAACCATAATGTTATTTATAAACGTATGAAATACGTATAAAATGACCTATTAGTGTATAAACCTAATACATATAAAACTTATATCTTTAAATAATATGATTCCAGTGAATATCCCCTATCTATATCCTTTTCTAATCTCAATGTCTTCGTTCATTGTTCTTCTTGCAAATTCCTTGACATTTAATTTCTGGTTTAATATAAGTATAAAGGTTTATTTGAATATATTTTTAAAGGTTGTTTTAAAGGAATATATGAAATAAATAAATAAATATTTTACTAATTATCAAAATAAATACTTTGATAATTTACAATAATATAATTTATTAATATTATTTATATTATTTCAAAGGTAGGTAGGATTTTAAAACGTAGATTTATTATTTATATGAAGTCACCATTTTCTTGGTTTTATTAAGATGAGTTTATTTGACTTATTGACATTCGTTTGACTACCAAAAAGTTTTTAATATAGTCTTTTATAGCCTATTCAGAAGTTTTTCGCTTTTCTTTAGAAAACTTCTGCTTTTGACAGCAATATTGATAGACCCATATTTTTATTAGCCTTTGCAAAGATCCCGCTCAAATTTACTTTTGTCGATTACAAAGAAGTACTAACAGAAAATATTCTTTATTTTCTCTTACTTTATTTGTTCAGTTCACTATGAGCTTTAGCGTTTCTAATTATAAATAATATAACAACATTATATTTCAGTCTATTAAAAAAATTGGTATTCTTCAGTATCTTCCAAGAGTTTTCTACTTGACCTATTCCTAAGAATCTTCACAAGATTTCCAAAGGCCAGCTCTATTCTATTGTTCTAAAAAATTAATACTGCTACCAACAGAGGTTTAATATTTTATTTATGTATGACAAAAATTATATGATTAATATAATAGATGTAATTTTTATACTTATTTTCATTAAAATATTAGTGAAAATATTAAATTTAATATTTTTTAGTTAACATTTAAAGTTTTAAACAAACTTAATAATTATATGAGTTAGAAATAACATTTATATTAATACGCCTTATTCTTTTGTATATAAAAATAACTTATTTCACACGATTAGATATATAAAGATCCGGTCTTAAGTAAAAGCATAGAACGTTTAGAAATATTTTGATTAGGTATCTTCAAAAGCAATGAAATGGAATTGTTTAGCATCTCGATGGAAATAGGTCAGGCTGAAATAGGAAAAATACAAAAAAGGAATGTTTTTTAAAAACTTAGCTCTCCTTCGTAATGACTTATTTTTTTTAATAACTAGTTGATGCTTGCTTGTGTATGTCTTTTTACCGTATGTTTTATGATACGGACTTCTTCTATCGATTGTATTGGTAGTTGTGTGTCAAATCAATTATAATCTAGGTCCAGTCATCTAGATGACAAATTGATTTTTTATTACGAAACATTTTATTCAATACAATTTTTATTGTAAGAAAAATATAGATAAAATATGTTCAAAAGTTTAAATAGTATAAAAAGTTAAATTAGGACGCAGAAATTGAAACTGTAACTTCTAAGATACTGTCCTGTCACTTTGTGAACATAGCTACCGTACCATTATCCATGTTGATGAAGTTAGCATTCCTTAGAAAATTGTTATTTTTTAGGAATTATGAGTATATCTTTAGTTTATTATATTTTATTTTTAATTTATTTTACACTTACATTGTAAATAATTTATCGTCTTTTAAAATATTCTAAAGAGACTTACGAGGACCCGTATATTAAATAGCTGACATTATTTTGCATTTAAAATAATTTAGTTACAAAAAAAAGTATTATGGGCGTATACCTTTCGGGTGTGATTTAGACAGACTAAACTTAGGAAATTATCTAGATTCTTGCTTACCTCATCCATGTTTCAGGAAACATAGATGAGGTAAGCACGAGTAAACACGAGTTGAGTTGTCGTTAACAGAAGTAAGATAATGTTCTTATATGTGCAAGAATCTTTATAGTTAAATAAAGTTCTAGAAAATGCTATGTTATCTTATAGTATAAAGTCATAAATTAAAATGTTATTTACAGCCTTTTATAACATTTAGGTAATGATGAACACTAGCCCAAATACATCAACGTAAGGCATTATTTTATACTTGGTAGATACTCGCAGGGTTTGATTTAAGAATAGGATGATAAATATAATTACGTCACGCCAATAGCAGAATCATATCAAAAACCGGGTCATTTAGGGACAGGACATCCAAGCCCGGAATGTCAATTGGTTCCTTCATACTCTTAGGTCAATTTACAAAATTTAATAACCCCTCTCATAACTAGAAGTAACTTCCAACTTTAATGTCTATAACATTAATTCTTTTAAGGTTTTAAATTTATTAACTCTGTTCCAATAAGATTATGTCTGAATAAGATACCTTAATGAAACGTGAAAGAACCTTTTACGTCAGCATTTTGACTTGAGAGAGAAAAAGACAAAGAAAAAGAAGTCTTTGTAAAGACGATAAACAGTATTACAAAAACTGCCACAAAACACAAGAAGTACTTATTTTATATGCATTTCTGGTTTATTTTGTCTAAAAAAACACTTTAAACTTTGAAATAAAAACTATTTTTACCGATTTAACTAACGTATAATGAATTAAATTTTAAATTTACATGTTTTTTTTTTTATTCTTTTTTTTTTTTTGGGGCTTTTGTCTACATAGACATGTCAGCCCCATCATACCCTAAGTCTTACTCAATCAAAGAAACGGAAAGAAAATTATTGATGATTTATGACCATATTTATTAATAATTTTGCTGCGTCAGATAACGGCTCTCTTAAAAGGCATAAAAATACACTCACATCATATTTATTAATGTCTAACTGTCTAATCAATGACTCTCTTTCCGCCTTGTATTTAACACATTCATGTAATATGTGTTGTACATCGTCCAAGAAGCTGCATGTTTCACAGTCGGGAGATTCTGCTTTTTTCATCAAAAAAGCAAACTTTTTTGATGGAAAATGCCCTGAACGCAATCTGTGTGCGGTGATGATGTACTTCCTGCCAATATTTGCTTTTATAAACCAAGGTAAATGAGGAGGCTGACTTTGAATAATTTTGTACCATATACCCTTTTCCCTACTTCTTTCGTCGAAATACTCTCTAAACTTTGTGTAACAATCAATTTTGAATTTGGTCATTCTTTCTGTAAAAATAGGTAAAGTATGTAGTTCCTTCATTTATAGCTAACTTTGCAAGACAGTCAGCCTTCTCGTTACCAATAAGACCTATATGCGATGGAATCCACTGCATCTTCACATTTATATTTCTAATCTGGAGTTCATGTAAGCTGCTAATAATTTTGTAGGCTATCGGTAGACCTTTTCTATATCCAGAGGCACATCGAGCCAAATGCTCTAAACCACTTTTACTATCCGAAAAAATTACAACTTTTTGATTATTTTGTGCGCTGAGATATTTTAAAGCCTCTAAAACTGCAATGAGTTCCACCGTCATTACACAAACTTTTGATAAAATTTTAAATCTACCAACAACATCCCCTTCCCGGTTACAATAAGCACAACCAAGTCCAGCTTCGCTCCTCGACCCATCTGTAAATATTTGAGTCCAACCAGAATACTTTTCGTATAATTCTTTCATAACGCTGATTTTCAGAGATGTTCTTTCATAGTTTCTTTTAGATGTTTCAATACAATTTAAATTCATTTCAATTACATTATTTAAATTAATACGACTTACCCACGTGTTTAAATTAAACATTACTAATATATTTGAGGAGTGGATCTGGACGGGTTTACATTCACGATATACCAATAAAAGTAGTGGCTTTTTAATATTTTCCCAATATCTCTTATATCCTGAGGAACTCAAATCATTTAAAAGCTTAATTGTTGTATTATGAGACCAAGATTTACATTTCATACAATACTTATAGGCTAAATATTATAATCTCCTGATAGACAATGGTTGAATACATAACTCACTCTCCATTACATGTATGGGAGTACTTTTAATGAATTCACCTACTATACGAAGGGCTTGGTTTTGAACCTTGTCAATTTTATAGAGATGTGTTTTTGCACTGTTGTCATAGAAGTAGCAGCCATAACCCAACCGGCTTCTAATGAAAGATATGTACAGTGTACGAATATGTTTTGGATGAATACCCCATCCAGGGCCACCCCCCTCGCCTCCTTCTGTCCTATTGATTATGTTTATAGCATCTCAAACTTGTCAACCCACTTGGTTAAAAAGTATTGAGCCGCTATTCATGTGGGTCAAGGTTTCCCATCCAGGGCCAGCTAACATTTTTAATAAATTTAAAATTTTTAAAATTTTAAAATTTTAAAATTTCAGCCACAGACCTAAATATTTAATATTTTCATTTATTGGCAAAATTTCATTATTAATTTTTAATTCAAATTTCCTTCTCTGGCGTCCTCTACTAAAAATACACACTCTAGACTTACTCTCAGATACTCGAAGGCCAATATTATCTAATATTTCAACCACCAAGTTCAAAGCTTTCTGTAATTCCGTTTCGCAATGTTTTAAATTATTATGGCAAATATAAAAAATAAAGTCATCTGCATATTGTGCTACACATACATTGGTAACTAGAGTACATATTTGAAAAGTTGCTATATTAAAAAGTAATAGAGAAATCGGATCGCCTTGGGCTAAGCCCCTGTTAGTACACCTAGTTAAATGAGCAAATGATATATTTTTGATCATTAGTTGTCTGTTGCTTAAAAAAGACCAAATGTAATTACATATTGTCCTGCCAACTCCTAATCTATCCAATGCCATAACCATTTTGTCTACTGAAATGTTATTGTATGCATTTTCAATA
This sequence comes from Napeogenes inachia, assembly GCA_959347355.1. NCBI lineage: Eukaryota > Metazoa > Arthropoda > Insecta > Lepidoptera > Nymphalidae > Napeogenes > Napeogenes inachia. Next base: position 26,401,150 of record OY365791.1, read on the forward strand.
TCTATAAAACATGTATATGTTGGTGTTTTATTTGAGAAACCTAATTGAATATACGTAACTAAATGTGACAAACAGTCTGAACACGATTGAGCTTTTCTAAAACCACAAGTGAAAGGTGATAAAATCAACTTGTTTTATATAAACCATTCTAATCGTTTCCCTATTATTATGAAATATTTTACACAAACACGATAAAAGTGAGATAGGTCTTAATTTAATTTCTGAATTTATATCACTATTAGCTTTGGGAATGGGAACTATCAAAATTGTACGCCGTTGCTTTGGTATAGTACCTGAACGAAATATAGCGTTGAATATTGTTAGAAGACCTTTTTTACCACAAGAAGGTAAATTATAAATCATGGAATACGTAATGCCATCACTACCAGGAGACGTATCTTTCTTCTTTAAACAAACCTCTAATTCTTGAATAGTAAAACTTGATTCTAGTAAGATATTATTAGATTGGACAATGGGCTAACATGTTGGGACATAATCCGGGGTAAGAGAATGAAGCAATTCGTTTATTTTATCCTTGGGTGGTGTAACTATATTTTTTTGATAACCTTTATACCATCGCATTTTATTCCACATGTCTGTCACGGATGTAGACTCTTTAATATCTGAACAAAATTTTTTCCAGCTATTTGATTTAGCATTAAGCAACATTGTTCTTGCTTGCTTCGTTTTATCCTTAAGTTTTTGAAGATTATCTGGAGTAGGATTCTTTCTGAATTTACCTAAAGCTAGTCTACGCTCTGCAACTGCGTGTGATAACGTTGGTGACCAGTAGTGTTTAGGTTTGAAATTTTTAATAGGACTTATGCAAATTTTACTTACAGGGATGTTTTTATTTGCCGAAAAATTTATTTGGTTTATAAAATAATCATATACATTTTGTATATTATTACTAGAACAGTCGGGGCTGACTACTGAGACAAACGAATTAGTCAGATCCTTACAATACCTTTTCCAATTAGCTTTTTTTAAATTACGCTTTTCAATGTACATTATTTCACCAGCAAAATTCAAAATAATTTTAATCACAAGATGATCACTCCCGAGGTTCTCATTAATTATTCGCCAGTTAAAATTAATAGCTATATCGGACGATACAAATGTTATATCTGGAGATGATTTTTGCAAAACACCATTTACTAATTTAACTCTTGTTGCATCTCCATTGTTGAGCGATATAAAACCTTGATCCAAAGAAGAATCTAATAATTGCTGACCCCTGTTATCTATTTTGTAGGACCAGTTGGTATGGTGTCCGTTAAAGTCCCCCCCAATTAATGTTTTACTAGATGCTATTTCGAATATATTATCCCAGTCAGATTGCCGTGTTGTAACAGATGAAGGACAATAAATAGAGATTATATTATCCAAATATTTACAATTAGTTATTTTAACATGAACTACTTCTATGCCAGAATTGACACTACCGGTGGGGCAAACAAACGATTTTATGGATTTATGGACTATAATGGCTACTCCTCCGTAAGAATCATAACGATCATTTCTATAAACATTATATTCACTCAAATAGACAGCAGTACCCGTATTCAACCATGTCTCAGAAATCATACCAATATGAATTTTTTCTTGATATAATAAATTCTCAAAACTAATTAATTTTGGTTTCAAACTTTGTGAGTTCCATTGTAATATATTAATGTTGCAGTTCTTATCCATTAAATAAGTTTAAAAATTGTTCACTGATTACTGTACCAGATATTAAATTAGACACATACAATTTAAATTCTTCAAACACTACTTTCATAATCACTAGTATCTTCTCTTCAAATTTATCTTAAGACGTTACTACATTCTTAATTTTAATTATTAAACGCAAATATCAAATTTCTGTTTTCTACTTCTTTTAAATTCTTTTATATCAGGGTTTTCTTCCGGTGAATCGGAATCACTATTGTTATATTCTGAGTTTTCAGATTTCAACTCTTCTTCTTCTTCTTGTAATTCGTTTTGTGAGTTTGCATATGATTCTTCTTTTTTTCTTTTTCAATTTTTTTTTAATTGTTGTGATCTATTTAAAATGTTCTCTTTTTTGGGTTTTAGGTCAGTAGTTGTTTGTTCTTTTCGTTTTTTCAGAACTGAGCTGTATGTTGTTTCTGAATTCAAGTTTCCCGATAAAATTCTATTAGACACTTCATTATCTAAATTCAATAATTCAGTTAACAAATTATTTTCCTGTCTTTGTTCATTTAAATAAACTTCTAATGCTTTTTTGTATGTTAAATTTTGTTCACTCATAATTAATCGAATTTTCTTTTCTTTTAAAAACCACAGACATGACTTATCTATAGCCATGTGTTGACCCTTACAATTTGGACAGCAAAATATTTCAATTTCACAATTATTATGATCTTTGCCACATTTAGGGCACGTCGGTTTGTTAATGGAGCATACTTTTTCTGAATGACCGAATTTCCAACAGTTAGAGCATTGCGTAACTGGAAAAACATATTTTTTTATATTGCTTTTACATCCATATGCGGATATATATTGTGGTGGAGCAGAATTCTCAAAACATACACGAACCGACTGACTATCAACCCATTTTCCATCTTCATTGATACGTCTTAATCTTTTAATAGATACTATCTTAATTACGGCACTCAAATTATCAAATAGCTCTTTCTCTGATATATCAAAATCTACCCCTCTAATTATACCGTAAGATAAATTGCCTTCGTCAGTAAATTGAATTCTTATATCCATCTCTAAAAGCTTCCGGCATTGTACAAGTTTTTCAGCTTGTATTTTATCATCAAGTTGAATACAAATTTTAAATGCAGTTTTATATCTTATTTTTGTAATATTAGTTATATTTTCATTTTGCAATAATTTGGCCATGGCCATTTGTTTAGGCAACATTTTTAATGAGGACAAACAAACTTCATATAGAACAGATCCATTCCTATTTCCTTCTTGATTTAAATGTTCTTCCATCCTATAAAGTTTATTACTCAGTGAATCACTCCGTATCAATCTCTTTGTTTTTCTTCTCGTTACAGTCATAAATCCTTCTTCACTACTATCTTCACCTTCACGTAATCTTTTTTCACTTTTCTTAGTTTGCTCCATTTGATCCAAGCTCCTATTATTCAGCTCGTGATCGCTTTGATTTACATGCAGTGAATCACCCTTATCAGAATCATCCTCATCACTCAAAGCCGATATATTCATATTTAATTATAACTTTTTTAAAAGTGGGTAGTTTGATAATCTTTACACAAAGTAAATGCAGTTGCGATAGTTACGTGCGCTCACCACAGACTCTCGCGCGTCACTGAAATTTACATGTTAGATCTAGCCCGACGTTTCGAATGCTTTCAATCGTGTTCACGGTAAGACGAGATAAAGGTGTCTGTTAGTAAGTCAATGAATTAGTCATGTACCTCCAACGGTTTTTAAGTTTCCGGGCGTATAGTACATCTAGTATGAGTTTTGACGTTACGAAAACTGACAGTTTACCAAATAGCACTAACAGTATCTTGAAGTCTTATAGTGCGGTCACAGACATGGGATTTTATATTTTTCAAGAGTGGTGTAAGATAATCCCAAACCATCTTTTCTATTAAAATTAGGATGTTTTTTAATTTCAATAGCCTCACGAACCATTCCTGGAATATAACGTTGTTCTTTAGAGATTTAGGTTTTAGGTTTATCAAATCCTATGTAATGATTAGGCTTGTCTATGGTATGTTCACACACTGTTGACTTCGATGTACGTCTATGCTTATTATCCGAAATGTGTTCCCTAACTCTTTTACCTATGCTCCTCTTTGTTTGACCTATGTATGACAAGCCACAATAGCAGTCAAGTTTATATACTCCAGCACAAGGGAAAGGAAGATTGTATTACTTTTAAGCATTTGAAACATCGGGTAAGATTTAAAATTTTAATTTAAAAAATTTATTCATTATACGCGAGTTAAATCCGTAAAAATAGTTTTATTTCATTGTGTAGTATTCGTGAAAACCTTAGAAAACACTACACTTTAAACTCTCTAGGTCTATGTGGTGGGTTGGTGTTGATTAATTATAAATTAAATCACAAGTGGCAGAGAAAATTAACCGTTTTATAATTTCCAATGAGGCCTTATCAAACGAAATTTATTCAAAACTTTCTAAAGTATAAGTGGATAAGTGAGTAAGTAAAATAATTTCCTTATAAATTTAAACAACCATCGTGGCTTTGAATACTACTTGACTATTCCCTGTTATCTAATCTACCTCCAAACTTACAAAAGGGTAATTTTTGCGTCAAAATGTTTATTTTTCATCATTAACTTCGTGCTCTATCTACTACAAACAATAATTACTTGTTAATGGCTGCCTCGCGTGAACCTGAAGACTTTGTTGGTGTTTTTTGGATTATCCGATGTTTTTACCTTTATTCATTTAATATTTTTTTATAAATAATGAATGATAGAAACATCATTTTGATAGAAAAAAATAATTAGAAATATAATGAGTGCAGATAGGGTTCGTTAAGAGTTCTTCTCCAATACATCCGATAATCATGTTTAGAAAATAAAATTTATTAAAATCTTAAACAGAATATTGCATGAACTTTTAAAATATAATATATTTTTTTTATTATTATAGTTAATTAGTAGTCTAATTCACTTGGTAGTGAATTGACAGATCGGAGCTATCTGTCGCTTAGAGATTTCATTCTTAAGATTTATATTAATTCAGAAATATTACCAGCACAAGCTGATAAAATAAGTAGCAGAGCTACCTGCGTTCATGATTAATAAATATGATAAATATTTTGATTTTGGACTCAGTTTTTTTTATTTGACAATAAATAGTCTATATTTATTTATTTACGATTTATTGCATTAACAAAAGCCGAACTTAATGTAATTCATCTTTGTAATTCATCTAAATCAAATAAATATGTATATTTCTACATATTAAAATAAACAAAGTATAATTAATTTCATTATTATAACGGAAGATTATACATACGTGTAAACGTTTATCAAAATAGACGCACTAAATTCCTTAAGCGTAAAGGTATTAAAGTTATCAATATAATTGATAAATAAAATATTTTAGCAAAGGCAACCTCAAAGTATTTCGATAATACCCACATTTAGCAGTAATCAGTACAACACTATCTCATATGTAACTAACAACTGAAATATATAATAGATTACTACATTATTATATAAGGATCTTACTACACTTTACTACACTACACTATAATTTTTCAATTCTGGTTGAATATTATTTCGTTTCTATAAAAGCATTGATCAAAATAAAAAAGAGGGTAAAGGTATTTTAAATAGAAACAACTTGCTTTCAACACATATGGCATAAAATCACAGCGCGAATAATATTCGGAGTAATGAACCTTAAAACACCAAGCACTTTAAGCTTTGCTATAATAATGTATGTGTATAAATAAAGCTAAGTGATGATGAAATATGCAAAGTTATTTAAAGTGAAGTGAAAAGAATCAAAAGGATATCTTCCATCGCTTTGGAGCCTACAAACACCACAAACAACGTGTAAAGTTTCCTTGTGTTATGATTTCGGAACACTGAGAATCACACAGTATGAAATCACTTCATTTACATTTACATTTAATATTTTAAGACAAATTTAAGAGCCGAGTTTTCAGTTCTCAGAAAAACCCATGTTTAGGAAATAGTTTTCATATTTTAATGGATATAATATTTAACAATTGCCGAAACTTTACTTTTATTCTAAGGAAATTCGTTTTTTGGGTTTTAAAAAAATGGATAATAAATACATTTTATATTTTTTTTTATTAACTTTTATTTATTTTTATTTTTAAATATTATTTGTAATTGAAATATACTCTTCTCTCTTAAGTCCCTTGGGGGGGAAAGGGGTAACGGTTTCTGGGATGACTCCTCTCTTGATGAACCCTTGGTCGTAGTTATGATTTCCTTTGATGAGTATGGGATGAATTCTATGAATCATTGGGGAGTCTGCGCAGCCAGGTGAAACCTCAGGTTGCCCTGGCATGGGCTGACTAAGCAACCAGCGACTATGATGACAACTTCATTATAGTCGCAATCAAATCTTCAATTGTGATTACTTCTATAGAAAACTACACATGTAGCAGCTATTATTATTTGAAAACAAAACTTTTCATTGAATAATATATTTTTATCTATTGAAAACGTTTGACCGACACTTATCCCAATTTCATCATAGCTTTTTTTACTGGTTCAATGTTTCTTACTAAAAGGTTTGCTAAGACTGTTTGTTTGTTTCAGTACTCCGTAAAACAAACATTATAGAGCTGTTGATCCTTCGCGTCTAAGTAAGTATTATTTGTTTTGGTTATTTCGGTAATCATATCTTTTTGTAGCAATCCTTTGTTTAACTATAAAAGGATCAAGCAGCTCTTTTAAAGATCAAATTTTAGATTTTATGGTAACAGAAAATCAGACCTATTTATAAGACAAATACTGTCCCCCGAAAAGAAATTTAAATCTTTTCCGTTGAATAAACCGAGAACTTTTTATAAAACTTGAAATAGTCGTCAATAATTACAAAAAAGGCCTTAAAAGAAGGTCCGAAATATTTTTTTTTCACTGTGCACTTTTTTTAATGACATTTTAAATATATTAGCCGTTATCCGTGATGTCATCTTCTAACGGTGGTATCTCCAGACTGACAGTATAAAAACAAACACAAAATAAAAAAGAAAACCTTTTTACAGTCGTCTATACCCATAGTTTTATCAAATTTGTTTTTTTTCTAAAATATGAAAGTCTAGATATAGCCTTCTTATTTTTAGATTAGTATGAGTAAATTCCTTAAATTATACGTAAAATATAGTTTGTCTACGTTCAGTTAGTCTGTTTAGTTACTTGTTTCTATTTTTTTAAAGCACAACGCAAAAATTACAAGACGAATTATCATTAAATTTGACGTGGATATAGCTTATTGGAGAATACTTTTATTATTGTATTTCTAGAAACCATCTTAACTCAAAATTAACTTTTAAATTACATTATAACTTACAATAAATCTTTAAATAATGTGAATACGCTTGTTTCAAATTTATTATTAGATGACGAAAGGATTCACTAGTTAAATTGTTTATCCTGAGATAAATAACTTAATTTATCTGCAAGGAGCAGTAACTTCGCGCTCAATTTAGTTAGACCGAAATGTTATGTTATGTTTAAGTGGATTTAAATCTAAACACTTTCCTTTTATTCTTAGGCTTATGTTGCGATAAATTGATTGATTTATTTTTGTCGTATAAATGGCTATGTATTATGTATTTTGAAGTTAAAACGTAATTCACATTCTTTAAGACTTTTAACATAGTATTATTGTTAAACAGATTATTTTCTATTACTTTTAATTAGAATGTATATTGCTTACTCGCTGTAGTAAAAATAATCTGTGAGTTATTATATTGTATAATTGGATATTATTTTAAGTATAAAATATCAAAGTTTATATAAATTGCTGTACATAAATTGCTTAACTTGGCTGTACATGTTTATAGATATTTTCTAATATAAAATATCATTTTATCTCTGGAAATGAATTCAGATTTTCAAGATATTAACGAATTTATTTAAAGGAAACAACCTCTCAGTTCCAGCTGCCAGAAGTTACTCGTAATTAATTTCTGATGACATTTTACAATAGTGTTGCCACAATATAATCAACACCGATACAATTATAATTTCAATTTAAATTACCTTACCTACTAATGATTAATAACAAAATAATTTTATAAACATCATATATTATCATTAGATCATCATCATTAGAATCCTATTATTGCAAAGAATCACCAATGACAGTTGTTCTATTCTTTAAAACAATTTATGGCAGTGTTCACAAACACACTAAACTCTTTACTATTGCTGTAACACTTTATTATACTTAGTCTCTTAATCACAAACTGCGTTCTCTTAGTTGGGAGACGATTTATATATTGACTTTTCTAATCTAATCGGTATCTAATATTACATTTATTAATATAGTCAATTAAACTTATAGACAAACATTACATTAGCTTTAGTTAAACTAATAACTGATACCTTTATTTTTAGTCAAAACCCACCTTCCTATCATATAAAAGCTAACACTTCAAGAAGAAGTCACTTTGTACTTTAGAAACATTTCTATTTTTATAAATAAATAAACAATTTTGATAGATTCTTTTGATCAAAACCAGTGAAAGGTGAAAGCAGTATATTTGCAAAACTTGCAAATATTGCAATTAATTATTATAAAAAAATGCAATTACTTTGCAATTAATTATTGTAACAAATTATTCAAATTATTGCTAGGTATGTTTAATATTTATGCTTCTGTGAAATGTGTTACATATATGAGTGTTTACGCTTCAGGTGCTAAAGACGTGAAGTGAAACACGTAAAGAAGTTTCTTTTCGATCAGTAAAATTAGTTTTAACTTTTACTTAGGTACAGTTTGCCTTTGCGATTATTTTCATCCGAAGTATCTGTGTAATGTAAGTAATGCAAGAAGTATCTGTGCCCTTCGAGTTCGAAAAGAAGTTTAAGGTTAAGTGTTTATTTTAAAAGATATATCTTATTTTATGTAACTAAAAATGTATTGTTACTTTTAAAAAAAAAACTTTTACTCCTTATTTGTGGTGATATTAATAGGTTATTGTCGGTTTGTTTAAAAAAGTTATAGGTTATTCTTGCTGACTTTTTTATTTCTTTTTACTTCGCCGTTTGACCTATTTCAAAGTCTCCATGTCACAAGGAGTCTTCATGTAAGGTCAAAGGTCTACCCACAGTTTTATTCATTGTTGAAAGATGGATTTAAATCCTAGAATAGAATATTTGTTATAAAGAAAAATAATCTCAGTGTCCTCACTAATATCAAAATAATATTTAAGCGAGCGAGTCAAATAATAATAATATTTAAGCGTTCTGATTATTGAAATAAATACTTAAATTAAAAAATAGCTTCAATTTATTAATTTATTTAACATTAATTTACACACATAATACTTATAAGATATACAGACATATTTTGACATAGATTTGTACAACGGCTCTACTTATTTCAAAATGAAATCTCTTCCCGCAAACCAGTGAAAGGAGAGTACAGAAATGAGTGGCAGTATATGTGCGTGTTAGATATTATAAGATTCTATAATTAAAAACCACTGAATTAATATAGTATAAATTATTTAATCGAGCTACTTCATACTATTAATATGATAATATATTTCAATGCATTATTTGGATAAGTTTAAAGAAAAGAAAGATCTAAACAAATATATCATTTAATATAACAAAATAACTCCCGGTACATGAATATAATAAATACAGCAATATAGTTATTACTGTTTAATTATTTCGACACATTTACCAATAACTCAATACGGTGAAATACCCACCATAGTTATTACACATATAATAAACAATTAAAGTATAAGAATCACTTATCTTGCCAGTTCTCCAACACAGATTGCCTTTAATAGAGTCTTACAGCCTTATTTATAACATAATAACATCGACAGAAGCGCCAACGGCAGCTTCTGGAGATTAGTCATATTCACAACTTCAAACATCATTAAATATTTCTTAATAACAATATGATAGTACATAATCATTTTAAATGCCTAGGCATATTTATAACAATCTTATATCTTTCACACACATGGCTTACCTAATAAGATATGTAAATACAACATTTAATATCTTAAGGCTACTTCCGATAGCTCGTCAAATCAATATCTTTTACTACTTTTATAACATACCAGTAATAACAATGATATATAGATCTTAATTCGTAAATCTAATTGTAACAACAATATTTATTGTTAATGTTATTATGTAGGTAAATAAATAATTACATATTTATATTACCTACAAACCAAATTACTATATAATAACAATCTTATATGTAGCAATACTACAATAATATAACACGGCCAGCCTGACATATACTTCGCTCTCGAAGTATACACACCTACTTATATACATATATTTTTATATATATAATATACATTATATACATTCCTTTTTTTTCTTATATTTTGTCATTTGCCTTGACTCGTCAAACCCCTTTACATAAACGTATTTTTTTATGTTTAGTCACTCGTCACATGCATTTTTTTTTTAATGTTTTGTCAGTTGCCTAGACGTGTCAAATCCCCTTCACCCGCTGCTAGTGAGCTAGATTTGCACCAAGCAAAAGACCGACCAGCGGAAACATTACCTTTTTTTTTTTTAATGTTTTGTCAGTTGCCTAGACGTGTCAAATCCCTTCACCCGCTGCTAGTGAGCTAGATTTGCACCAAGCAAAAGACCGACCAGCGGAAACATTACCTCTTTTTTTTTAATGTTTTGTCAGTTGCCTAGACGTGTCAAATCCCCTTCACCCGCTGCTAGTGAGCTAGATTTGCACCAAGCAAAAGACCGACCAGCGGAAACATTACCTTTTTTTTTTAATGTTTTGTCAGTTGCCTAGACGTGTCAAATCCCTTCACCCGCTGCTAGTGAGCTAGATTTGCACCAAGCAAAAGACCGACCAGCGGAAACATTACCTCTTTTTTTAATGTTTTGTCAGTTGCCTAGACGTGTCAAATCCCCTTCACCCGCTGCTAGTGAGCTAGATTTGCACCAAGCAAAAGACCGACCAGCGGAAACATTACCTTTTTTTTTAAGTTTTGTCAGTTGCCTAGACGTGTCAAATCCCTTCACCTGCTGCTAGTGAGCTAGATTTGCACCAAGCAAAAGACCGACCAGCAGAAACTTACTAATTGATCTTGTAACTTAGACCTGCTTCAGCGCAGAGTTTCAAATCAACCAACTTTATCCCATTAAATAAAAAAATATATAATATGTAGTATATATATATACAATATAGTAGTAAACAATACATATAATACAATATGTACAATAGTATATATAAATATATAACAATTTAAAAAATAAATATAATAATGATAATAAATAAATATTTGTCTTATTATTATTAGGTTTTTTTTTTCTCAACTTTTTTTCTCAACTTTAATTTTCCACAATAACATTTTTTTATCCACCTACTCCAGGCCAGAAACGATTTTTTCCTTTTCGATAACAAGATTCCTTAAATTTCCCAAACCTTTAATAGCCTAGCGATCGTTTAGACATCGATGTTCGAGTTTAAACTACCATTGTCAAAACATTATTTAGACTCGCTTTACAAAAAGTATAGTTTCCTCTAAGGCTAAGCACAAGATTTTTTTAATGGTTTTATATTGATTGATAGATTGCACAAACCTTGTAAAACCTGTTCGGCCTACCTGACACAATATTTCATTATTTGACATTAATTTACCTAGAAAACGTATCGTTACTATTACACATTACTTTTACACATATCCAAATATTTAAACTGCTAGGTAAGCAATGTTCAAATATACATAATCTAAAAACTTTGTAACGTACGTTTTCGTAAAGTGATAATCACGATATATAATTAAGTATTGACGAATGAATTTGGTTATACCGTTTATACATTAAAAATAAACAATATTTTCTAACATTGTTATCGTTGTTAGGTTTAACCTAGAAAGCGAATAAGTACGCCGGGTTTCATATAATTAATACGAAATATTTAGCTACCCTCACAAAGTATTAATAAACAATACATCCGAGTATTACAAAAAAACATTACACTTTTTGGTAATCCCAACTTTGTTACAGATAAAATATTTTAAATCTGTTTGATCGTTTGACCGAGTATCTATTTTAGAACGTTGTAGGTATTTTTTGCTCTTACGATTTTTTTTATATATACGATATAGGATTTAAATAAAATTATGTTAACAAATTGTAGGCCGTTTTAACACTGCTAAAGATGCCATTTTGGTATTACTATCCGATATACTATCACAAACTAATTCAAAGAATTGTTATTCACTAAAAGTTAATTTTGTACAACACAATCACTTTTTTTTTCAAGCATACTCACAATAAGAGTCCGCTTAAACGAAAGTATACAGAATTGCTTCTTATGTTGTCTCCGACGTTTTCTTTTTCGTTTCATAAGTTTTCTCATGACCTTCGTCAGGCGAAAACCTTTGTGATCGCCACTCCGGCATCGGTTGTATTAGCATCTTAGATACGTCATGTCGAACCGCGAAATGGCACAGAAGTAATTCCCGACCGAAGTAAGATCTCCAATGTTTGCTGATCCTCAGCCCCTCGTCATCCAAGAATCCTTATGGCCTTATTGATGGAATTCCCTTCGGGCATATATGGTGGAGGAGACCACTGATCCAGTTCAATCAGCTTCAGCTGAAACGGAAGTTAATAAATTCCACTGAGTAAGTCACGTATAATTCGATAATAGTCTCGTATTTCTTATAGTAGTTCTAGTTGACCTGTTGACTTAATTTTTAATAACAAACACAAGATAAATTAAACACGTTGAATTGGACATTTGTTGTTATTGATAGTGGCATTCTGAAAGACTATTCATTTACAATAGTTTTGTTGGTTCAGCTTAACTTGACCTTTTATCGATTCTCCTTCCGGTGCATCGCAGGCTCGGCTACAGTGACAGTCATACCGGATCCGCAGAATCAGCTGGCATGGATGCGGTATTGCAACCGCTTGGTCCCCATCGCCATGACGACGCCGAATGGTGTAGTTCATACGTAGAATACAAACCGTTAATTAAACTTAATTCGTAAACCTTCGTAAACTTCGTAACTAGATATCACTCCGCCGTTTCCCAAACTACGCCTGGACATCGTAGAGATGATGGTACTTCGACGTATATAGCGATGGCAGCGTGATTTTCCCTGTGAATTAGGTTTTCAACATATTAGTAAAGTTTAAATCACACAAAATGGAATACAACAAATTAACAAATAAAATAACAACAATGTGGGTATTTTTGATTTTATCGATAAAATATAATTTCGGCAGTCTAACTGTCGATACCGAGGACCGGGATGATCCCACTTCTGATGTTAGATATTATAAGATTCTATAATTAAAAACCACTGAATTAATATAGTATAAATTATTTAATCGAGCTACTTCATACTATTAATATGATAATATATTTCAATGCATTATTTGGATAAGTTTAAAGAAAAGAAAGATCTAAACAAATATATCATTTAATATAACAAAATGACTCCCGGTACATGAATATAATAAATACAGTAGTATAGTCATTACTGTGTAATTATTTCGACACATTTACCAATAACTCAATACGGTGAAATACCCACCATAGTTATTACACATATAATAAACAATTAAAGTATAAGAATCACTTATCTTGCCAGTTCTCCAACACAGATTGCCTTTAATAGAGTCTTACAGCCTTATTTATAACATAATAACATCGACAGAAGCGCCAACGGCAGCTTCTGGAGATTAGTCATATTCACAACTTCAAACATCATTAAATATTTCTTAATAACAATATGATAGTACATAATCATTTTAAATGCCTAGGCATATTTATAACAATCTTATATCTTTCACACACATGGCTTACCTAATAAGATATGTAAATACAACATTTAATATCTTAAGGCTACTTCCGATAGCTCGTCAAATCAATATCTTTTACTACTTTTATAACATACCAGTAATAACAATGATATATAGATCTTAATTCGTAAATCTAATTGTAACAACAATATTTATTGTTAATGTTATTATGTAGGTAAATAAATAATTACATATTTATATTACCTACAAACCAAATTACTATATAATAACAATCTTATATGTAGCAATACTACAATAATATAACATGCGCATCATATGAAAAACACGGGACATTAATTTAAAAGTGCACTAAAGCTATTACTACTAAACATAAAATTAAAAATAAGGTAAATATACAATTTGTTTTTTATTTATCGCTACAAAATAATATAATCATTTTACCAACGTTAATTCGTTAGAAAATATATTAGAAATTGAATGAAATAAATCAATAAAATTAACATCCTGCTTCTTTTTCTTTATACATATAGATATATATTAAGTTTATTACACTCTTTAACAATAAACATAAAATAAATTGCATGTAAATTTAATTTACATATTGTATGCATTAGGTTCAACATGTGACATTATTGTCTGATGTTTTCAAGGCATCCTTTAGGCAAAGGACATTATAGATACATGTCTGAGAAGATAATGTAAAATATGCTTAAATGTACTATAATTATAAACAATAAAATAAATTTTAAAAATATGTTAAATGTGGATGGTATGTAAATTTTACGAATTATTTACATATGTATTATAGATTATTTAATAGTAAACATTACGTTTTAAGAGATAGAAATATATGTATTATGGGCAATAGTAGCACTTTGTCTTTTTTATTAAATATTGAAATTTATTATTTTATAACAAGACATTGTAGAATAGTTTAAATTCTTCTATAATTCCATAATAACTAGGGAAGGCCGTTATTTGAGACGGAGACAGACTCGTAAAGTTTGGCCAAGTTTTATTACCAAACTACTAAGTAATATTGCTCTTGCATCGTGTTAATATATCTCTTTTATAGGTTTACTATTATGATTTTACTCATATGTAGGTTACATACATTAGAAGTTGTATCTCTTATAACTTAAATCTTCTCAAAAAATAATCTTACAATGTTGTATTATAGGATTATAATAATAAAAATGTTAGCTTTTATACATGTGGTAGTTTGGTTTTGACTAAAAATAAAGATATAAGTTGTTGATTTGACTAAAACGAATCGAATCTCTGTATAGAAGTTTAATTGATAAAATAAATGTAATATTGGATACTGATTTCACTAAGAATAAGAAGTATATAAATCACAGCTCGGTTAAGAGAAGGCACTGTGAAATTGGGAGTACAAGTTGTGGGGTGGTACTATTGTGATAAAAGTGTAACAATTATAATAAACCGTTGAGTGTGTGATCGAGAGACTAAGTTGTGTAACGTTAAGAGTTTAAATGGTAAACAGTTTAGTGTATTTGTGAACAGTCTCATAAAGAGCTTTAAAGAATAGAAGGACTCTCGTTGGTGATCCTTTGCAGTAAGATAGTTATAATAAAAATAGTTTTTATCTCGAGCAACATATATGATTTTAATTTTAAAGCGTAAATTCTGTATACTCATGTATTCAAAACACAAGCAGGTAGCCAAAAGAGTGATTTGATTATTGAAATTTCAACATCAACGAGTGCGAGATACACTGGGAATAATAAATAATGTTACATTTATTACGTTTAACTATTACGAATTTATCGCGGAAGGACTGGCTTGTCATGCATGTTATATTATTTACTAATAGTAACTGCGTTATTTACACCTCAGGGGAAAATAGTTTATTTTCATTTTATTTATTTAACCTTATTTACTCTTGTACAGTTTTTACAGTACAAGGGTATAGAGGAATAAGTTGTGTTCTTACACAACTGTATCTTACCAGTTTGCTGAGTAACATAGTAGATGGTTACCTATTATCTCCTAGTAATACAGTAAAATATAACAGTAAAATATTAGTAATACACTAATAACAATGAAGAGTATTTTTGTGATTTCAGAATAAAAGATTTTTTTTTTAATTATATAGTAATTTGCATGTTACCAAAATCCAATGTGTTTATTTTATGTGATGTATTTATATGTATGCTTGTTTTATTAATTTTCGAAATTCATGAGCCAATTTCCAATTAAGAATGTAGCTATATATTAAAATAAGACGTTTTAGCTTAGTAATAAACCGTTAAATGTGAGACGGAAAATAATTTGTTTTATGGTTCACTTTACTTAATTATCATGAACTCATCCACTTATTTATTACTTAATCATAAAAACATTGAAATTAGAAATTATATAAATTGCATTATAACATAAAAGCATTTATACAATATATGTATGTGTTATAAACAGATGTACCTTTCTTTCTTTTCTCAATTCAATGTTAGTTATGTATACACATACATACATATATTATATATAATATATGTGTGTATGTATTAGGGTACACACGTAAGAAGTGAAACTTCTTTATGACATAATTTTTCGAAAAATGAGCCACTATTTACAACTTCACAGGAATTGGTTAAATAAGCTTAATTTAAATTAGATAAAGTAAAAGCAAAAATAAACGGAAAAATGTTACTTAGAAATAAATATGGCGCGAAACAGAAAACGTTACATTTTTTTGACATTGCTATAAAATCTCTCATCCGTCGATAAAGAAGTTTCTCTTCAAAAATATTAACAATATTAATAAAGCAAAAAAGATTTGATTAGTCATAATCGAGTCTGTTGTTCCCCATTACACCTTTACGCGAGTACGAAAACGGTCTTTATTATTCGAAACCTTTCCAATCTTTTCAATCGTTACATTTTATTATAATACTAGTGTTTTTACTGATTATTGGCGAATGGATTGAATTACCATAAAACATTGCAAGAATTGAAGCCGTATCTGTCAATTAATATGGACAGGAATGGCAACGACATTCTCACAAAAACACAAAGTAAAATGGCTATTATTTCTGCTTTTCTTATAGTTAATATGAAATTCAGACTATTTATTAAATATATTAATTTTTATATATGGAATGATAGACAGATATATAATGATATTTAATTTCTATACCATTTCTAAAAAGTCATGGATAGATTAAGAGTGGATTACAAAGTTCTAAGGAAGCAATTAGCGCTCAATTCATTTAGATCGAGATTTAAGATAAGGCTTGTAAAATTAATGTGGATGATTTAAAGGTTCCTTTAATATTTTAAGTTTAGTATTTTATTGCAACTAAATATAGAATTAAATATAAACCAATACGGGTAAAGATTCGATCTCGCGATCTCTGAGAAACCGTCCGGTGCTCTACCAATTGAGTTACCGTATCGTATCATATCATAATGGTTCTCCAGAGGTTGCGGGTTCGAGTCCATGCCCGTGTCGACTTATTTTTCATTTGAAATTTATTGAGAATTCAAATAACGTGGTTAAACATGTCTATAGATATTTTTTTAAACATTATTATTTTATTGTTTTATATAATTACAAAATATTTTAATATCGTTTTGATACTTATGGAGTTTTGATAACAATGAAACAATATTGTTATTTTATTAAGTAAATACAACCGTTGTTTAACTTTTACAAATTACGAGCATGTAACAACTGTGCTCATTTTGACTAAGAAATTATGATTCAGTGTCTTCTTAAGGCTGAAGATTTAGATAAAAAATTCTACTTTAAATATTTACTACTTGTTTCCAACGATAGGGCTCAGAGTATACTCGAGAAGAATGGTTTAGAATAATAAATAGATCCAAGCTAGGTAACAAAGATTTCGGATCCGTATATTTGTTACAATTTTCTAACAAACTCTGCTGGATGTAGAAGTCACAGTATAATATTATAAAGCCTAAATTCCTTAATAAATAAACAAAAAATTGCAAAAAATATATATCGATTTAAAAGTTGAGATTAAGAAAAGATTAGATTTCAAAAGACGTATATCAAATAACCATTATAGTGTCAGATATGAGTAGGCAAGCTATGATATGTTTAAAGCTATGCTATGTTTAAAGTCCTGTTCCTGGGGTGTATAAAGTCATCTTTCTGTTCCTGGAATGACAGCACATCTATAGACAAAAGAAACGAGGTAAAACGCAAAAATGTGTTCAAGACCATATGCAATATTTCATAATATTGTACTATAATAATAGGCTACTACCCAACTATTGTTACAATTTTAAAAGGGCGAAAAAATCATTTATAACTTTTATTAATAATAAGGTACAATACAATTTGATGTACATTTATTAAGCATTATGATTTTGTGCGTGTTAGCTTAGGAAATGGTGATATTATTGTTTCGTCGATTTAAATGATTACTTTTTAAATATTTAGTTCTAACTAATTACATTTCGACATTTAAATATTACTTTATACCATATTGAGGTAATAGAAAAATTTATTGCCTTTATTGTTCAAAATATTTATTTTATGCAAGCAGTTTACAATTGTATTATTTGTAAGAGAATCCAAACCATATTTGACATACTGAGTGCTGTTGAAAATCCAATATAATATTGTTGGTAGTGGAACAAGACAGAAGGGTATGACTGTAACAAAGATATTGAGCGTATTATTTTAAAATTTATAAATCTTTATGATTACATGTACCTTATTATGATTTTATTAATATTTTAGTAAAATAGAAAACTACATATGAATTTAGGGTAGTCTATACAAATGTTAAGTCTAACAATTTTTTTTATTTCAACTAGAAATAAATTTGACACTGACACTGATATTTTCATTTTTTATTTATTAAATTTTACAACATTTAACCGTCCATCAAATTTAAATATAGAATTTGAATAAGTAAAAAAAATATGAACATTAATTATGAAAATTATCCTTCCACGTCTTGGCCACCTCTCCACATTAATCCCAACAATATTTGTTTTAATATATTTTTAAATTAATAGTTTTAAAATTTTTTCATTTCCCATACAAAATTTATTTGTTGCCTCTGAAGTGTTATTAAGTCTGAGCGTATTGCGTTCGGGCGTTGACCTTTTAACAACGTCTTACAAAATGCAGAATAATAAGTAGAAGAGGGAGCAAACATTTTTCGATTCGTTTTTTTTGTATTATTTATTAAGGTTTATAAAATTCGTGGAAAAATGTTTTTCGGAATACCTTGCAAGAGGTGGCCAATTAATTACAAATAACCCTATATATTGTAAAATCTTTTTGGTTTATAAAATGAATTATTAAAAATATATCAAGCATCGCTTCATCTCATTACTCGAGTAGCTGTGATGTCTCCGATAGTATCAGCGTGACGTACAAAAATAATTTTATGTGTAATAAAAAACCTTTTACTCTGGCACGTAAAATTTGAGGCCTAGTAAGAGTTGTGTGACAATTATAAAAGGCTTTGTTTGTAGATTTTATGTACCGATAAATAACTTTTTTTGAAACAACAACATACATACATGAATTAACTCATCCTTTTTCTTGTAATAGACGAAAATAATGTTACTAATAATAAAATAAGCTAAATAAATAAAAATACTCCAATATAAATATATTATTAAATTTTTTTAGAGTATATAAGATAAAATTAAAAACGAGCTTTATATTTTATCTTGAACCAGAAACGATTTCAAAATAACATAATTCAATAATAAATTCTTCAAAGTAAGAAAAAATATATTTAAAGTGCTCTATAAAATTCTAAATGAAAAGACCTCAGATATGAACACTTAATTTGATTTTACTCCTGAGATTTCAGATTGATACTCCCACACAAATTATAGTTGCTTCTTTTATGACTACAAATCAATAATTTTTTTATTAAACTAAAATAAAAAAAAATTATAGGCAGTATGTATATTCTCCAGACTAGATTTTTTAATTGCTAAAATTGTTTCCAGACAGGACTTTTTTCTGCTGGAGAAGTTTTCCTCAAAATCAGTGTAGATATATACCATATCTACGACAATAATCATTATTTGTAACACATTTTACCGAAATCAAATGAGAAAAGAAAATTAAATCAAATCCAACGCTGAGTCATTAAATGTTTGTATAGTCTAATAGCTAACTATCTAGTTCTCTAATCCGACAGCTATATTTAATTTGTCCAACTAGTTTCAGGTTTATTCAGTATCCTTGTTCATGAACTCGAAGCATGGCGGAACTACGGCGTGTACTAGGTATATGTTATACTACATACACTACATTGTAAACAGTCAGTACACGTTATACACGTTAGTACACATCATATCACGTTATATGTTCACGTACGTAAATATACGTTACATGTATAATGTATCGTGATTTATTTATTGAAATTACAGAATCTACATTCAGAATCGATATACATTTGTATCACCCTCTTTGATATTGAGTTTATAATAAAAACACTATTAGTGTCCTTTGATCTAATATTCAGTCAGTAAGCTATTCTTATAACTTAAAACGACGTCATAAAATACAATATATACTTTGGATCACTCCAATACATATATATTGTAATTTATGACGTAACATCCCACTTAGAACAGATAATTAATTAAAAAAAGGAATTTCTCAATAAATGAGATTATAAAATACCTAACTCATAATATATTAAAATAATTCTACTTACATAGATAAATAACGTACCTCTTTTTCGAATTGATAATAATTTATTTTATCAAACGTGGATATAACAATTTCTCTTCGTAGAATTTAGTAAAATTGATAGTTAGTTAGCAAAAATTTGTTTGTTATATTATATATGTAATATATGATGTAATATAATATAGAATTTAATTATAATATTTCAGTTTTATGTAACAAAAAAAAAAATATCTTATACATCATACAAAAAAATCTTCATTAATCGATGTGATAAAACTAACATATGAAAGAATAACCAATTGTGTATAATTACGAAACATGATAAATATCAATTAGTAGACAAGATCCAAACCACAAGCTTGCCCCAAATAGTCGTGTAGTCCGGTCGGCGCCACTCTTGTCGTTGCGTGAATAATTTCCTATCTCGATAACAATAAAAGCCCAAATCGATTTACATAATGAATTATTCAGACGAAATTGATATCAACGTCCTCTATAGAGTATATTTCAATACGAAAATTTCATATATATCAACGATTGTATCCCGATTATCTAACAATCTTTAATTATAAATTTTCTTTAAAGTTAATGTTAAGTAAAGAATTGAATTGAGATTGAATTATTTCAAATGCATCTTATAAGTTTTTTAATGAATAATTTATATTTTTAGGGAATACTTATAATCCAAAATAAAGTCATATATTTACTCTCCTTATAAAATTAATTATCTCAGTAAATAATAATAACTTTACTATAGCAAAGACGGTATAGTGAGAAGCAGAAGACAGAGTGCTTATATACTTAATGTCACATGTTTCTTTTTATTATGAATTTTAAAGGACCTACATGTCTAAAGCCCTCACTTTGCTTTTGTGCTTTGTCAAGATGATGAATTTGTATAATTACGCTTTAAGCTTGCTCGTTTCCTTTGAAATTCTACACCTTTTGCAAGTTCTGTAGTAAGTTCATGTTAGATGCAAAGTTTTATTTTAAGTATAAATTTAAGTTTTCATATCAAAAAAAGATGATTAGCGACGAACGTATATTTATGCTATATTTTATTTAATTAGTTTTTATTTACAAGTTTTGCCCGGCGGCTTCGCCGAACAATATTAGTAAAAAACAGCTTTTTTATGTTGAACGGCGAATGTTTTTGTACTCTTCCTTCGGTACAGTAGCTTTTAGATATTCATTTTTCATTATATTCCTTTCTGTAACCCTAGCAACCTATGCGAAGATTCATATTGATCGGTCGAGTAGTTAAGATGTAAAAGCGTGACAAGCAAACTCACATTTCCCTTTATAATATTAGTTATGACTTATGATTACTCAAAATTAGATAATCAATGGAACATAATATAAAAATATGAATTTTGGTATTTAAGAAACGATTTTATTTAGATTATATTTATCATATAAAAACGGAACTAACACTATATGTTTACCATAATTTATTGCAATGGGTTAAGCGGTACAGTTTTTCAAAAAAAAAGTTATGTTTGGATTTTTCACATAAATTTTTAAATCCTATTTCACCCCTTGGTTTTGAAAAAAAGTACACTATATTTGACACCAAATCTTCAACAATTTAATTTTCGAATTCTATTCAAAGCAAAACATAGTTTACCCGTAAGAACGTAATAGACAGATAGACTTTCGCGGTTAATGTCTTTTTTATATATTCTTCTTTGATTTTTAATATTTCCCTACATGGCTACTTTTTACTCCATATAATTCTGAAATAAGTTAATACACATACTGATTATTACTATTTGAAAAAATAAAAAAATATAAATAGAACGAGCAAGGCAGTAAAAATAGCAGGTTTCGTGGGTCGGTTTGATTACATGTAATTCTAACAAACGGCCCTAGTAATGCCAACCTTGATTTATGGTTAGAAAATAACATAATATACGACTTTAGTTGAACTATATTTCACTTGTTACCCTTAGGTATACTGCTCGCGGCTATTATGAATCTTCTTTGTAATCCTTTACAACAATGTAACGTACATTTAACTTGCTAAAAGTTTTTATAAAAGCTTAAAGTTTAGATGAAATCTAAAAAGCAATTCGTCATATAACAATAACAAGTAAAGCCCGCTAATCATTTATTCACCTGATAAATTTTTGCTCGCTATTCATTCATTCAAATTTATTTAATCAATCAATAACAGCAAGTATGAACAGTAACTTTAATTAATATTATCTCATATCAAATTTCGTCATCAAATTAATTCCCAAAACAAATTTAAATGATTGGAGATTACAGATGGTTAACTGCTCTCTCGGCAGCATCATTCTTGATGGATGAACCACTTATAGAGCTAGAATAGCAAGCTATTAATCACGCTAAGAGTAAACTGTACGGTCAATTATTTGTATGAACATCAATCAAATAAACTTTGACATTTCTATTTCTAAAAAACGTTATTTTTAGCCTCATGAAGTCATTGCAAATCTCTAAAATAAATAAATAAATAAAAAAAGGAAAAGGAAAAATTTCAATCTAGGCATAAACTATTTACTAAAATTTATTTTGTTTGTTTGTTCATAACATTATTTATTATATATTTTTTTAATGTCTTAAAACACTTCTGTTAACACTTACTGGTTTTGACAGCGTCACCGGGGGGTCATAACATTAACAATACATTAACCAGCTGTTGTGGTAAATTGGTTTGATATCTAATTGCCAAAATATGTTTTACAAGATTTAAAAAGCTGTTTTCATTTTGAAAAACTCTTTATTGATCTTTTTCGAAATTTAAAGATAGTATCACATTTTAGTGTTTCTTAAACAAAAGCCATTTAGTATAACTATTTTTTTTGGTTAAATAATTTTCAAAAATATATGTGTGTAAAGTTTAGGAAAAACTGTAATTTATTCAAGGACTCTTCGATGTCTGTATTCTGTTTACATTTAAAATATTGCACATAAATTTCATTATTTAAATTTCTTTTGTAAACCGCTAACCTCAACGGATTCAAACCCATTTGCGATAGGAGATATACATGTTTATTCAATACCACAGTTATATCGTAAGATCACACACATCACACAGTTAGATCACACACAGTTAGATCGTAACTGATATTTCCTGTTTCTTTATACATTTAACAAAACAATTTACATAAGAACGCAAAGATTTAAAAGTATATGTGCTATATCTTATCCTATTCTAAAACATTTGAATTCTGCTATTTTCGATGCCCTGAAGATCCTGAAATAGTAAGATACTCTCTGTCTCCCATTTGAAAGTCATATTTTTTCAGTAAATCAGTTTTCAGTAAATCCAAATTCTATCCCTCACTTTTTTAAAATATAAAACTAAAGATTTGAAGTTTATTCTAATAAATAAAGAGTTTTTATATATAAATATATATAAAGGGTTTTTATATATAATATAAATAAAACAACATAATTTATTATTCTACTAAGTTAACAGTATTTTGGTAAATTTATTGATTTAATAATAAATCTACATTAGCAGTTAAGCAATTTCGTTAAACAATTTCGTATTTGATACTCAATTTATACACACTATAATAAATGTTATTTGTACATTAAAGTTGAATATTATATTTAAAGAAGTACATCTATTAATCACAACTTGTGTTTCTTAATAAATACAAAATTTCAAACATGATTGCAATAGTTATAAAAGTTTCTTTGATAACATGTAATAATTATAATTGCTAATACGTAATTTTATTAAAAAAAATATTAACCACTAACTTAATATTATTATTTTTTAAGAAAACTTTCATTAGGTGCAATGATTATTTGCAATCAAGTTAGAAATTGGGCTCATCAGTTTAATCAAGAAACACAAACTTGTCATTAAGTTTCTACTTTCAATTATTTTATAATTTAATTTACATTCTTAATCAATAGGCCTCTTGGATACCTACTTGCGTATTAATTAATATTTATTAATGTTTACTTGTTCTATATATTTTATTTACATTATATAGTAATTTATAATAATTATATTTATTTTAATTAGATCACAGTAAGCAAATCAAAACAAAATCTATTTTCTTATTACAAATGTATCAAGCAAAACTTAAAATATTCTTAGTAATTTGTTAGTATAATATTTCTACAAGTATCTCTAGTTTTATACATAAACATTTTTATATCATTAGATAAACAACTAAATTACATTTTAATTCAAACTAGCAATGATAATCGTCGGAACATAATTATAAATTGTAAGGGGAATTTTGTCTGAACCGCAATCTCATGAAGCTTATTGTAGCGGTGAATCTGAAACAAAATAAAACGACAGTTATTTTTAAGAACTTTACTTTATCTTTTAACGCAATTGTGCTAAAATGACAATGTATATTATTTATTTAAATGAAAGCCTGTCAAATTAAATTATCATAATTGTCTTGCTTCATAATGCTATAGGTACTTAAGGAGTTATTCACGTTAAAGGCAGACTGATTAAGTCACGTGGCTTTCTCTGTTGAGCTAAGTTGAACACGTGCTAACAACCTTCGAGATAATGCAAGCAACCCTTTACGTAACCTTTTGTCATAACAAAATTTTGAATATATTAAGCTAGAGATTCAACCAGGAACTTGAATCAGTGTTATTTTTAATTAAATACCTAAATATATTTTAAGTTTCTTGGCACATTAATGATATATATAACAATACGATAAATAATAATTTTTCTTCCTTTTATTTCTATATTAGATATTTAATTCAATAATTTACATTAATTGTTTTCTTTGAGTAGGTAATTATATACAGTTCAATTATAATGTTCAAATATACTTAGGTAGCCTATAATTAGGTAACTAATGTACCGTAGCAATGACAAATAGCAATATTGATGTGTTTGCGGTTTACATGACAGTTGACATGTATAACAGACTAAATTGTAACTCAACCATTAACTTCACTGTTGATTATTGTGTATAATTGTATACAAAACTTATATGTTTTATTATATTATATATATTTATAATAACTTTAATTATAATTATTACTCAGTTAATAATTATAATTATAGTTAATATTCTATACAGTATATATAATAAATATAATATTAAAGTTATAGAACACTATATATCCATGTCGATGCAAGTTTAAAGTTTCTATGTTTATTTACATATTTATTTGTTCAGAGTTTTATTTATGTTATGAATGTTGACATTATTTGTAATGCCTTTTGTTTATCTATTTTTTATATTTTGCTTACATATACCGCCATTTGTTAAATGCTTATTTCACAGATCTGCTAAAATAAATTCATTGATTTTGAAATAATCGGTATCTTTGTAAAATATATTTCGATATGTATGTTTATATGTGTTTTGTGTACATAAATTTAAAATTGATAATTTTTTTTAAATTGCCGCACACTGAATATTATAAATCACCAGGGATAAGCATGTACTTTGTCACTCTATCGAATAAGTGGAAGAAATCACTACCGGAAAATCGGGATTCAAAGTGAAATCTTTTATATAACGCAAAGTGCAGCCCCTTTCAAAGTTTCCATGCTCTTTGAATGGAAAAAAATGTAAAGAAATTTGTCGCCGTAAAAAAGTAAGAAAGTTATTTCCAAGAACTGTGGATAACTCGTAGTCTTCTACTGCATTGACTCCTTTTACTTTAAAGTAAGAATAAGAAATGATATGAATCTACGCTATTTGATTAAATCTAAAATATTTTATATAAATACTCTTACTTAATTATTATTTAAGAAGACAACTCCCGCATTAGGGATTATATTATCCCTGTGTCGGGGGGGCTTCACAAACATATAATTAACATACAAATGCACAAAGTTCACCCAAGCTGGGAACAATAATCTGTGGGTCACACAACGACTTGTCCCCGGTGGAAATCGAATCCACAGCCTTTGGTTCAGCAGCACGGGGTAACCACTAGACGAACAGTAGGTACATCTATTTAATCATTAATCTGAACGTTGGAAATAATATATATTGTTACCAAAAGCACTAAAGTTATTCTAATATTTCGTCTAGTCAAGTGTTAAAGTTTAAAGTGTTGTATTAGATATTAACTATCTTATCTGTTTGAAATATCTGAAATATTTTATATAACAGGAATGATGATTTCTTTATATTCATAATTTACTTTTCACTTTTTTTGTATAAATAAATTCAGTGCTATATTTTATTTCGTGTATTATTTTATTTCAAGTATTATTTGTTTAAAACTTTACAATTAATAAAAGCAAAAGTATGCTTCAATTTAAAATAACTGCAATATTATGATGTGAAATATATAATTATTTTGATGGTATAAACGATAGTACAACACATTGAAAAAATGAATATTTTAAACATATTCTACGAAAACTAGGTCATATGTAGGTACAGTAGTATAAAACTTTGTATAGTTGGAAAACGTTTCTTAATTCTGGTTACTAAGTTATCGTAATTCATTCTCACACGTTAAAAATATACTTTAAAAAATTAATATTATGGTCACAGAATCTACATTAGAACTTTACGTTCTTTTATGTTCATGTGTGACTAAAAAATATATAATAAATGGCTTTCTACTTTTAGATTTTTTTTTAACGAATACACTTTTTTAAAATCAAATTGAAATCGAGCTCTCGAATTGAAAATACTTACTATTACATTGCTGGATAATATCTTTAGCATCACCAAACTGGGATTCTTCGCTTATCAAGTGTAAACTCATATTTTCAGCCTTCGTTTGAAGCGTCGTTGATATCGTTTTATCTTCTAATAAAATGTTCTCAACTTCGACCTCGTCCTTTCTTCCATTACTCTCTAATACGCGTTGTTTTATTGAAGGGCCTCTGTTGAAAGAAGACGCCAGTAATGTTTCTTGGATGGTTTCATTACCATTACATATTTTATCGGCTCTATGTGTGGGCATTCTCCCTGAATGATAACTGTTCCTCACACCACCCGTCGATTCGAAAAAGGGTAGCACTTGTTTGAATTCTTTTCGAAAATTTTCGTTTAACCACGCATACAAAAATGGATTATAGCATGTAGATGCCATAGCCATGGAATGTGCGAGGAAAAATGATACATAGTAATAATTCCACTCTGTCATCTGGGCGTAGAAGTCGTTAAATATGTTTATTAAATTTAATGGTAACCACGATGTACCAAATATAGCTACCATGGATATCAACATCCTGTTCGTTCTCTTTTTTCTATCTCTGTCCGCTTCTTCTCTTCTCGTATTTTTAGCACCCGGTTTTGACCGCGCTCGATCGTTTAATCTTAAACTTACACATGTATAACAAATTGCTATCACTAGAAATGGTATTAGAAATTGTAAAACAGTTGTGAATACCCCGAAAATCTTTCTCGATTTATCTGATGGCCAACTTTCTTCGCAATAAGTTTTATTATTTGTTATCTGAATCCCCATAAAAAGTCCGTAAGGGCATGTGACAACTAAGGAAAATACCCAGATAAATATAATTATAAATATGCACGTTGTTAATTTCATTCTAGGATGAAAAGGATAAATAATAACGAAGAACCTGTCTATGGCTATTGAAGTTAGAGTGAGCGTAGATATGTAAACGCTGGTTCCTTGGGCATAGGGCATGAGGTGGCAGAGAATTCTTCCAAATACCCATTTTCCGAGGAAAGTATACATAGGTGTCAGGGGTACAGCAAAAATACAGAGCAGTATATCCGATAAAGCTAAATTCGTTATAAATAGATTCGTAACCGTTTGCATAGCCCGATTCCGGAATACAACATAGCAAACCAAAACGTTTCCAAATACCCCAAGAACAAAAATAATCGCATAAAGGATGCAAAATGCTACTTGGACGATTTTAACATCTATAATATCAGTTGTACGATTTGATTTAGGCTCGTCTATAAGTTCGACTGATTCTCCTGTTAGTGTTTTAGTTAAAATTAAGACTCCCCCCAAAAGTGATGTGCTGTTAAGATTCATAGCAAGGAAACCATTTTTACTGGCGGTCAAAATATCTTCATAGCTCACATTGTTAGCAGAAAGCATTGTGTTAGAATACGATAGCAGTATTTCTTAATTCTAGAATAACACGCCAATCCATCTGCAACAAAAGAAAAATCAAGTTAATGACAATATTTACAATGTAATTATATTCTATCTAAATATTATATAGAATGTAACGTAGAATTAATATTATTTCATAGTTTGAAAATTTCTGATGTTTTTTAATGAATTTTCAAAATGTAAATAACAATTAATGTTAAAGAATGCAAGTTTATTCTTCTTTATTTGTAAAATAGAAGTTATTTTTCCTACTAGATGCAAGAAAATGTAGAAACATTCTTTACGCTAGTCCTCCCTAGATTTATGAGATTCTTAGCCTTAGTTTAAATGTAATTAGAATACATACCAGCATTTTGTAAATTAAACATGTTGCTGTTTACTTTTGAAATAGAAGTTACATTTTACGTATAAGACTATATAATTTAATGTTATGACCCAACACCCACAAAGGTTGAGATTTATATAAGTTTTCAAGTTATAAAGCATTACAATAAGGTGTGGCTGTACAATATCCGGATTAAACAGATACTGTAAACTTAATCTGCCATCCTTGTATAAAGTAGAAAGTAGTTAATATTTTTAAAATTTCTTTATATAGAATGCTTTAATAATAAATGTATTAAATACAATTTTAAGTAAGAACAAGAAAAGCCATAGAGAAAACATAAATAGTTTTTTTTTGTTCTGAATGCCATATAACCAGTATTAATAAAAATATACTTCATAATGACGGTAATCGTTGGTAATCACGTAAATTGAATTGTGCGTGCAATAGTCTCTCCATTAATTTGCGACAACATTAATTTACTTTTTACGACTGCAAATGTTTTGGGGCCTATTAAGTCTTTACAATTGTGTTTGTAAGTTATAAGCGGAAGGATAACTTGTAGCTATTATATTATAATCATCAAGTCTTATAATATTTTATGTAAAGATATGAGAACGGTTTTTTACTATCTTTGGAAAGAAATCGCATCTGATTGCATAAACATATTTTTTTTTTATAATGTTTCGTGATAGACATTAAAGGATTAACTCTTTTATGTCTATTACTTAATTTATCAATAAATCCTCATTCCATTACTCAAATCAATATAACGTTAAATAAATTTATTAATAAATGTAATTGCACCCTCTCGCCTAGTCACCAGGCGAATAACAGTGAATTCGAAAGCGTTTTATGTTTACGACAAATCGTCAGAATTATTAAATACCTTGTGAAGTTAATGGCTATTGTCTCTGCAATATGGAAGTAATAAAGAACATAAATAAAGGAATACCTTTCCTAAATTAGTCACTTAAATATTTAAAACATTTGCAATTCTGATATAATTGAAACCAATTTATTTTTTAAAAGGTCCATACATTATAGTTATGAAAATACTAATACGGGGGGTCGTTATTAGAACAACAGAAGCCAAAATAGCAAGTAAGAGTTAATACTCTTAACCCCATAATAATCCCAAAGTTTAAAGTTGCAAAGAATGTAAACTGGCATTAAGTTTACCCAATGTAATAGTTATATTATCTTTTTAGGATCCTACCATATCAAACTTACATAATTAAATACCTATTTGTTATTTTAACGTTTTAACACGCATGACGCAAAAATAACTAAACGGATTTTAATGAAATTCCGTACGGTTCTATGTTATTGATCTGATTACCATAAAGCAAATTTATCAGTCCAGAAATGTCTCTCATTTTTATGGGAAAACATGAATACTGATTATGGGATATAATTATAACAAAATTAATATAGACAAGTAGTTGATAAATAGCTTATAATTTCATTCTTAAGGTTTTTTAAAAATTGCTGCCCTAAGCCTTAATAAATAAGACTCCTAATTTATAATATATCCCTAACCGATAATGATTATTATCCTTTTATTTAGATGGAATAGATACTAAAAAAAATATGTGACAGCGGTTTGTGCAATTTACATAAAGTATTAATGAAATTGAAGCTGTCTGTGTTAATGTCCACATTTAATAGTTCATTTCCATGGCAACCGCACGTGTGGCCTTGTGTAATAGGACTACTCACACTTTACTATTTATTTTGGTTGAACGAATTTATTTCTTACAGTTGTTGCAATAAGGAAGTGCTAAGGAATTTGTAAGAAAGATTAAGTAACCTCAATTGAACATTGAATATCTTTTGTTTCAGGTGACAAAATAAAATAGTGTTTTATATTCTATTTTGCTGTAAATAAAACGAACATAAGATAAATTTATAATGTAAAGGTAACCTATTAATAATTTTTGTTGCCACTTATAACACTATTTTTTTATTTTATAAATATTTTATTCCAATATTTTTGATAAGATACCAATAGTCTTATATGTATAAAGACAACGTAATCCAAGACTTTAACTTTTAAGATAAAACCTTGTCAATTGCTTTTGTTAAAATAGGTATTTACCAAATTTTATCATAACAATAAATATTGAAAACTATAAAATGAATGAAAATATATTTATTGGATTATGAATAAGTCAGACTTTAATGTGCAATTTTATTGAATTTTGAATTTTGGTTTAGAAACTGATATTTGATTTTACCAAAATATAATATTAAACACTCACCTCCAGCCATTAATATTATCGAGGTAAGTTTTATCAGCTTATGAAACTATAGCGGTATGTTGAAGCGATAATATGTCTGATAAAGTTATGGGAACTCTGGCAAAACAGTTGTTTTTACAAAAAAAAAATAAATATTGGCCATTGGCCAAAAATTCAGATTACTTCAGGACAGATTAATCCTTCTCACATACTTACTTACTACATTTTATTTACTTATATTCGTAATTTGTTTTTTTATTTATTTATGGTTGGAACCCCCTGCTATTACTTTTAGGAATATAAGGAAACAATTATATATATTTTTTTAATAGGGAGTAGGGAGTTTTTTTTTTATAAATATAAATATTGATAATAAAAGATGATAGCCACATCAACAGTTGAAATAAATACATAATTAAAACGTCATCAAAATTATTTCGGTACAAATCTAGGACTACGATGAACTATGTTGCTACTACAAACGTTTTAGTATATATATATATATATATGATAGTTTGAGTAGGTAGATCATATAAATTTTACTTTTAGTTTATCTAATCTGGTAGGTATACCAAATAACATCAATTGAGATAACTGACCGATATATGTATCGGTTAAATTCTGGCTTAACTGATTAGTGCAACATCAGTTCAGTAAAATAAAAAAGATTTCGGATTTCAGGAATCTACAATTCGTAAACTAATTATTTCTCATTTTATTAGTATTATATCATTTCAATATATATGTATTTTTAACATTCAATCTTAAGACAAATTTAAAAGCCAGACGCTTATAAAATGTGATATTGAAAAAGTGTGACGAGAATTTTGTAACTCTTTTAGCACTAAAAATCCATTCTAAAACAACTAATAATCAACAAGAACATATCTGGCACCGTAAAATCTTGCTTCCTTATTTTTTTCTTACATCTTAAGACGTTTAAATATGCCAAATGAGAGGCTCGTAGTCGAAGGTCCTAGGAACAAATACAGTGGGCGACTCACTGTATAAGTGTACCAGGAAGATGGTTAATAGAAGGAGTGCTATACTATGAGATCTAAAAGGATGACCAACTCTCCTAAGAGAGGGTACCGATTAAAAAGTTATTTTATATTTTTGATCTTTATATATGTGAATCTAACTGCTACCAAATAACTGCAACTATTACGGACATACTCAACCAGGTATATTATATGCTATTTATTTATTGTTTTTATTTTATTTTTATGGCTGAGTATGCTAAAGCTAATATCATTTTCAAATTTTTCTCAGAAAATTTAAGATAAAGACACAAGTAGCTATCATAAAATCATGTTATGCCAAGCCCTCTTTCTTGCCGCACTACTCTCCTAGTCCCTGATTCTTAAGTATGATAATACATTTGGCATTTTTCCAGAGTTTTGTTGTTAATGAACGAGGATAACGATTTCTCATATCGTCAGCATATTTGATCCCAAATCGTATGTTTAATTTTAATTATTTATATGTTTTGTAATTGCTTTATAGTAGTAACTAAAACGGGAAGATTTTATAAATATAGACGGTTGTTAAAACAGTGCATGAACGGTAAATTATTGTTACATTTAAATTATTTATACGCCGATCTTAATGCTTTACGCTAGTAATATTCACAGAAAGACAAAATGACTTCATTGAAATCAAACGAGCGTCAATCAATAAAAAAATCCGACCGTTTAAACTATTTCCACAGCAATCTGAATACTTTGCACTAGTTTTGGTTAGATGTTAATGAAATGAGAGGGTTGTATATTTATAATTTAACATTTTATCATAATACTCTGTGTGTTTCAAACGGACCTTTAAAACGACTGAAATTCCCTCATAAAAGGGTTATGGCTTAGATTTCCATTCCACTTTGTTCAATCAAACATTTTGGAAGCATAATGCTCCATTCGGATAGACTACAGCAATACAAGGCTTTTAGGAATAGTGTCAAATGTCACGTAGGCATTTTGCGGTCTCCTTTAGTCTGACATTAATTCTCTTTCCCTTTTGGTTGTCAATAATAAAGTGGTTTGTTAATCCTTGCTTTAGGCTGAAATATTTAATATAGATCTAATTGTTGTATGTATTATAAACAATTATGAATATAACTTTTAATTTTCTTATAATAAAACAAACCTTTTTGAGTTTTAAATAAATCTAGGATGAAAAATAATCCGATATAGTTATAGGCAGGGATTCGAACCCGCGACCTCTAGGAAACTGTCCCTGCGCTCTATCAATTGAACTACCGCATCGCTAACCGACTCGGTGTATTAAGCGTTCTATATGTGATCGTCGTTAACGGGAAATTGATGACACCTATTAGTCTTCTTTTGAAAATCCTAGCTCACATGCTTAGAGTAACGAGGAGTGCAACTATCGTGTAATTTTGTTCTTTTCGTTATATAAAAAAAATGGTTATAATGGAATTCGAAATGGCAGTTGAATGAGGCGTTATGCAACGAACCCGATGTTAAAATTGGTGTTGACATGCCATTGGGACCCAAACCTAAATATCGCGAAACACTCAAATCTTTCCAGGGATTGCCGTCAGTGCCACCACTGTGACGAGTCCGTGGACACGGCGCGTCACACCTTGGTGGAGTGTACAGCCTGGGACCGTCATCGTACTGAGCTGGCGGCCGCGTTTGGCAGCGTCCTCTCGTTGCCGACCATTGTTTCCGCGATGCTTGGCGACGAGACATGCTGTGGCCTCCTTCTGCGAGCAAGTCATTGCCGCGAAGAAGGCCGCGAAGTGGGACAGAGAGGCAGCCTCCTCTGAACCGCTCCAATGTCCGGGGTATTTCCAACGATAAAAAATAGGGATTGCCATCTGACTTCCTTATCTGGTAGCCAGTCAACACGATTAGTAATCATGGGACTTTTATCAGTTTGCAGGGCAGTCTCGCATTTTGGCAGATTCACTACTTCCGACATTACCTACTTTCCGTCGACCAGCTAAAAACAGTTGATTTGGTTCCTGATACTCCTCTTCGACTAGGTGCCCGACAGTAAAAAAAAAATGGCTTTTTTGAAAATCGAGCCGGAACACGGCTGTCACCTTGGTACCCAACTTTGTTGAATGCAAAATTGCAGGCGGTCAGATATTGTGATCTAATAAAAAAAATGATACCCGGTTGAGCTAACCAAAAAGAGTTACAGTTAAATGAATATAATGCGACTCTACTACATATATAAATCTGAGTATTTATTGATTACAACAACAATAAATTGACTATAATTGATTTCATTTTATAAAAATATAGAATGAAAAATAAACCGATACGGGTAACTCTGGGAAACAGCCCAGTCGCTCTACCAATTGAGCTGCCGTATCGCTGTCCGTCTCGGTGAATTAAGCATTCTATATATGATCGTGTTTATCGGGGCGCCGCGGTGATATAATTGATTTTTATATTTTATACATAACTTATTTTGTAATAAATATAAAAGTTTTATATATTTCATATATATCTTAACATATTAAATCTATATATACTAAATTCACTTTCACAACCAGTCTCATTTTATATTTGAATTATTAATTGAGATTTTATTAATTAAAAGTAAAATACAGAACTAACTTAGTAACGGATATAGATTTTAAAATTTTAATTAAATGTTTAAACTAAGTTTAAATGAAGGAAAGGTATAAAATGTGGATTATCGAGCTTAACAAGCAACACTTTTAGTCTTAGAGGTTTCCCAGCACTTTAAAATTAATAATGGTAAAATTGAGAATTTCAGAAAATAAGTTTTGTTTTCAGAGAGATAGAAATACTATTGAAATGAATATGACAAAAAATATTTACCTTCAATAAAGTATATATCAAAGAATACAGTCACTAAATGTTATTCATTATTATGTAAATCAAATTATTTATGATTTATGAAGACGCTAAAATGTTATTTTGGAATTTATTACTGTTCGCTCTATAATTTAGATTGGTTATTATTGTAAAAACAACTTGCCGAAAGAACCGATTGATATAGTAAGGTCCATTACTATTATCAATAAACCTGATGATTCATAAGATAACTCGATTCCTCGAGTAATCCTATCCCAAGTAAATAGAATAAAACAATTTACAAAACAATCAGAGCATCCTTTAATCAACAGCAGTTTGGATGTCATCATCAATCAATGTCATGATATCAAGTACGTGATTAGCTCCCTGTATATATTCGACCATTTCCCTAATTTAATTAAAAAAGTAGAAAAATACTACAGGGTAAATATTTGAATTATTTGAAATGAATATTAATTTATTGCTTTAAGGATATTATTGGGTAAAAAAAAGGATGTATTAAAGTGAAAAAATATCTCGGAAAGATTTTAATTCAGAATCTAAAATGGTCGCAAATACAATTATATTTTATAGTTTATTTTACAAATAAGTCAAATTCAAATAAGTTTATAATTTCCAAAAATATGATGAACAAATTTTATCATTATCACAATCGTTAAAGGGTGGGACAAATCGCAGACCGTAGAAATCTGTTTTTGGTACAAGAATGTGGTACCTTGAGCACATTAATAAATTGCTAAAATATATTTTATTGCATTAAAAACCCTTACATTAAGCTGTTTGTAACTATGACCTTCTAACCTTGTTACAATACATTTGTGAGACTAAAGTTAGAAAGAGATAAATATAAACACACACATACATCGTCATGTGAATGTAATAAACGTTACTGACTTGAGTAATTAGGCTTTCTAGTTAACTTACGATATAGATTGCGGGAACACCCTTAGTTGCAATGGCATGAGCACTAGGAACGATGTTTTAATATAAATACACAATATAATAAATTAAGATATACAAATGGTAGTTACAACATGATTCAATATAAAAAAAATATTAAATACACAAATACTTAATATGTTGAGAAAATTGCCGATTCAAAATAAATTTCTTAGGTATCATTAATTTGTCTATGACATGTTTTATTTTTATTTATGTTATATTTTTTTAAAAAGAATAATATAATGGCTTTCCAATAAACTTTCTAAACCTAAGATGTAACAATGTTAAATGTATCTATAAGATTGCGGAATAAAATATGTATATACTTTTGTCACTTTATAAAAGAAATATAAATATTATTGTAATATTATTATCTTTTCCTGCAAAACATTTGTATTCACTGAACATTGGTAATAGATTAACGTGGAACTATTAATCTTCTTCGTCATAAGCAGAGTTCAAATACAATCTCAATCAAGTAAACAATAGTGTCACATTTACCAATTAATGGCGTTTTAATTTACCTGAATATTCAGATAACTTTGCCTCAGATCAGATAACTTTGCAAAACAACCTCCCACAAATTAATAGCACCCTACTATAATGATATAATTAATAACTATACATATAAAACAAAAAAAACGATACAAAAAGACCTCTAAAAAAACTAAAAATAATGATATTATGGACTTATTGAAGTCGTTGCGTCGGGAGACCGTTGTACGTACGTGGACTATGGTGTCTATTTTACAAAAGAATTTAATTAAATTAAATTATAAATGCACAACTCTCTATATAAATTAACTTCATCTTATCTTCCCGTGACTAAAACTAGTGCAAAGTATTCAGAGTGCTGTGGAAATAATTTAAATAGTCGGTTTTTTTATTAATTGACGCTCGTTTGATTTAAATGAAGTCATTTTGTCTTTCCGTGAATATTACTAGCGTAAAGCATTTAGGTCGGCGTATAAATAATTTAAATCTAACAATAATTTACCGTTCATGCACTAATTAACAACCGTCTATAATAATTAAAATCTTCCCGTTAAAGTTACTACCATAAAGCAATTGCAAATTGCAAGCAGAATGCCGTATAAATAATTAAAATTAAACATACTTTTTTGGGATCAAATATGCTTGCGATATGAGAAATCGTTATCCTCGTGCATTAAATATGGAAAAATGCCAAATGCATTATTATGTTTAAGAATCAGGAATTAGGAGAGTAGTACGGAAAGAAAGGGGGCTTGGTATAGAACGATTTTAAGATAGCTACTTGCCTCGTTATTCCAACAGACACAGAAGATAGAGACCATGTAATATAAATATATTCTTAATAATAAGGTTTTTTTATATTTGGTTTTTCTTGTAACATTTTGCCCCCGGTAGTGTAACAACCTACCCCTGGTGGAGCGGGGTAAAAAGTGATAGGCGTTTTTTTTATAGTTTGTTTATTTATATCTAAACAAATGGTTTGTTATACAAAATGTATTTTAAATTTAAATACTGAATAGTTACTTAATAAAATAAATATACAATCTGGTAAATTAATCAAACCTATAAAAATATATGACACTTTAAAAATAAAATGTCACTAACAACACCACTCTTCCTATATACGAATATTAATGAATATAAACATTAAGAGTTAAAATGATTTACGATCACTAATAATACTATGATAAAGGGATTTATATTATCACTAGCTGTTTTCCGTGACTCTTTTTGTGACTACGATCATAAGCCATATTAATAAATTTTTTAAAGTCTATGTGGACGCAGTCACTACCGACAGCTATTCTTACTTTTTCTATTTCGACCAAACATAGCTAAGAACCATCTCGACTAACATAGCTTTCGATTAAAAAAACCGCATTCAAATCCGTCCTCGCGTTTGGCCGCTACATTGACACAGACAGACAGACAGACAGACACACAGATACACAGATCGACAGATCAAACTTATAACATCCCTCTTTTTTCGGGGGTTTATAAAATTATCGGAGATCGATTTCTGTACATGGAAAATAAAAAAAAACGTAAAGGGGGCCTCTGTAAGAGCAAGAGAACCCAAAAAACCATTGGGTTTTTAATTTTGTCTGTTTGTCTGTATATCTGTATTTCTATATGTTTGTATGTGTGTGGTGTGAAATAAAAAAGTTAATCTCTTATTTTCGTACCATTGCAGTAAGACATCTTTTCAATATTGAAATATTAGTCCGTTCCTCAGGGAATAATAGAACCCTTTCTAAAAAAAAAGAAGAAATTGGACTACCTACTCTGTAAAAATATCTGTGATTGAAAATAAAAAATATATAAAAATAAACTAGAAATACACGCAAAAACTTCTTGACGGAGTTTGATGAATAAAACTTTGAAGGTATATAGTTTATATGAGTACGTACAAAGGATACATTTTATTGAAATCGAAATATATGCGTAAGACGCAGGCACAGATAGTATATCAATAAGATGGAAAAATATGTGTCAAAGATAAAGAAATACCCCAGCAGTTCCAACAAAAGTAGAATTGAAATATTAACATTAGCATTTCTATAAAATGTTATTATCCATTAAAGCAACATCTGCTAAAGACTGCTTTGTAGAAGTAATTATTAGAAGTAATTATTCTATACATCTTGAACTTAATCGAATCTTGCGAAAATTAACAGATCTTAAGGTGTTTTCGTGAATACGTAAGTTTTGCAATTAATAGGTTTACAAGCCAAATAATGGGTTCCTGAAACTCAAGTTTAATTGGTAAGGAAGTACCCTCGGGTTAGTTTATGATAAGGTTAAGATGAAACTCAGATTTCTATATCCTATTGTTTATGTTTGAATAGATTATAACTGTTTTGCTTAAACTTTTGACTAAGAGGCATGTTTTTGGGATTATTATTTTAACTCGCAATTGAGTGCGATTTATAAGATATTTCGTTCGGCAAAATACTAATCCTATAAAAAATAATGGTATTGTATTTTTTTTAATATATATAAATATTCTATTGTTTCTTTTGAAATGACAAGTAGGTTATCATTTGAAGTAAATTTTAAACATAACAAACCATGCGGTCCGTCAATGCTGTTAACTTGAATATGGGTTGACACACATGAAATAGGTAACAAAGGGTATAATGTGGTTCACTATAATGTTTTTAGGGATCCGTACCCAAAATTGTGAAAACGGAACCCATTTACAATATTTTTGCGGTCCGTCTTTCCGTCTGTCTGTCACCAGGCAAAATCTCATGAGCCATGTTGATTTTTTTAAAGATGATGACGTTTTCTGTTGCCGCTTTAACAACAAATACTAAAATAGCAAAAAAATAATAATAATAAAATTTAAGAAACCCCTGATAAAAAACGACTTCAATAAGTACATAATAATATTATTTTTATTCTTTGCTTTTTAAAGTTATGTTACTGGTTTAATTATTGTACTAAATGAACCTACGGACACACAATTTTTCACTTGCTTATGTATTTCTAACAATATTTCATAAGAACCTTTCACCCGCAGAAATAAAACCTCAATATCTTGGAAAGGACTGTTTCTATTTAGACCAAACATAACTAAGAAAAATCAAAACGAACCAGGCTTTCGATTAAAGAAAACCGCAATCAAACCCGTCCACGCGTTAGGCTGCTACATTACCACAGATAGACGCATAGATACACAAATCGACAGGTCAAACTTATAACACCCATTTTTTGAGTCAGGTCCAAAAGTCAGATTAAATGCATTTTTAGGGGGTTTCGATACAGCAAACGTTAACTTTGTTGCTCGGTATTTCTAAAAGCAACAGCTAGACTATTGAAAAATCACAGAAAATTTAGTCATATTTTCACATTTATAATAAATAATTAATTTTGAATAAAATAAATATTTGAGGGTGGCCCCCATATGACAAACATATTTTTTTGTAATTTTTTATACGTTATGGTGCACGAATCCAACTCTCACTAGGTAGACTTTATAAATTGTATTCTTTGAAAATTCAATTTAAGAACTAGAAAAAACTTTTATTTTTTTTAGAGATAACCAGGTTTTGGATGCAGATTTACTTTCACGGATATGAGAACAAAATTGTATTTCAGTAAGAAGTTGCACATTTGTAAAAACACCAACTTCTACATAGTAAGTATTACATGTTAGAATCTGTTCTAAAATTGGCATATTTCAAATATAAAAGGACCGGAAATAGGACATTTGCAATCACTCCAGTGATTTCCGACCCTTTCAAACGACAAAAAAATAAATATAGGACAACCATGTTTGTCGACTCATCACAGGTCAATACTGTCGTGAATGTAGTTTTTAATAAAAGAGTTTAATTAAATATTTATTTAAAACTAGATTTCATGTCGATATATTAAACTGGGATAAAAATGTCCTTCAAAATTTTTATCCCAGTTTCTTCTTCTAAAATGTATGCTTCCTTTACAATTAATCAATGAAAGATATATACCTACTCAAATTGAACGCTGCTCAATATTTGCAAAAGTGATTTCAAAACCCAAATCTTTAATATTTTTTAAAGCCTTGAAAATATCTATAAACATGTACAGCCATGTTAAGCTTATATAAATTTATATAAATACAGAATAAAAATAAAACAACACGGGCAGGGATTCGAACCCGCGACCTCTAGGAAACCGTCCCGTACGGACCGGACGGGACAACAAATGGGACGGTTTCCCAGAGGTCGCGGATTCGAATACCTGCCCGTGTCGGTTTATTTTTCTTTCTATGTTTATTTTACTTTTTTAAAGACTTATTTTTAAATAATTGTAAAACAAAATGTATAGAATGAAGTTCTTAATATTTTATGTTAAGGGCTCATTAACACATTTCTAATTCATTTAATTTTACACGCGTCATTGTTGCAATATTTTGTCGTATCTATATACTGCTATAAAAACAAAAGAAGGACCTGGTTACAAGAAGAATATAATAATAAAATAGTTATATCATAACAGTTAAAACGGTTATATAAACTCTTAGAATGTCCAATGTTTTTACACTAACTTCGTAACTAAAATCTCTTTATAAAATAGTGGGTCTTCGCATAATTTAATACTCGAGCAAGGCTATAATAAAATAGTTATAAAGTCTTAAAACCATTATCGTAGGGTTTGGTGTCAAATAAGACTACTTAAAAGATAGGAATGTTTTTGTAGTTTAATGGTTCTGTTTTCGCACAAGTCTCCAATCTTCCAGAAGTTTCCGGGCATAATACAAGAAAATCTACTTTTATGTCCTACAAACAAAGTTATGGGAATGATCATAAAAAATGGTTTTTAAATGGTTGGTACAAATCAATTATAACATATTCATAAATAGCGAAAGTAATATGTTAGTATAATTTAATAACCTAGTGTAAAAAAGGAAATCCCATCATTCGAACTCGATAGGATGCATTGTAAATTAATTGATATTTGATTGATATCGAAATTGGTATCGCGTGTAAAATAATAGTAGTGCAAATAAGTGAACAAGTGTAGATATATTAAAATAAAAGTCGTAATTAGAGAATATAATTATAGTGTTATTAGTTAAATGCGTCCTTAAAGATAAAGATAATGTGGGCAAAGTATTTTAAATATATCCTTTGTTCCCTCGACAAAGGATGTCAATACTTTATCAATATTAATTTTAAATAATTGTTATCTAATTCGGAGTGTAATTATTTAACAAGTACGTTATTGATTTATAAAGACCTTGTATTCGCAGTAACAGGTTAGAGTTTTCTCTGACTTTATTACAATATACCTAGGTTGAAAATGCCTTTTTCCAATTAAATTAAGTTTTACATACACATATATACATAAAATACATGTTTAAAAACAACGAAGTAAAAATCATTACAATTTTAGAGTATTAATAAAAGTACGTATTAAATAGTGAATATCAAAAATTATATGAATCAAATAAATTATATATTTTCTATATATTATTAAGTCAGGAGTTATTTAAAAGTTGTGAGCATCTGTAACCTTCGTCTGAGAAAATCCTTTTGCTGTATTAGATTTAGGGCTACAATCGCCTAGGGCCCATGGGACAATGGTCACACGCTGTATATCGCTCGGTGATTGCTATTAAGCTTCAAGCGAATGTCCTAAAAGCAATTATCTCAGAGTGTAATTTCCATTTCAATAACATCAAATGATTATAAATTATTATTGAATTATAATATGTCCAATGATTACTGTTCTATATTATATCTAGGACACAGTTAATTATTTATTTAAAATTATTTTATGGATATTGTTCTTTTTTTAACATTAAAACTTGATTTTTATCCTTCAACCTTTTATGTAATATTATGATATTATTATTTTTGTCCTATTTCTAACCGTGACGTGTTACGGTGTGTATCTGTGGGTTATAGTAAGAAACAATTAAATTCATACACTGACTTGTATACAACAGAACAATAACAAAATTTACAAATATTTAATACACTTGTTTTGAAATGTTTAAAATTACGTTTAATTGAAGTACTCATTTGTATTGATAGAAAATATTTTTATATTGTAGAATAATTTAAATAATTTCTAATTAAGATAATAATTAACCAATGCAGCATACTTTATTTCAAACACTAGGAGCTCTCAGACCTTTAAAACTAGACGACTGTATGTCTGGGATGAAACATTACGGACAAAGCTGGGCACATGGAACGATGGAACGACTGGGATGAGATTTAATATGAAACCTAAGGATATAGTTTTAGTCTTGGATTTAATTGGATCGCATTCATACTATATGCCTTTGTTAAATATGTCAGTATATGTATTATTACTTCACTATACCTAAATTATCTTTGTAGGTGCTTTTGAATGTTGTTATTAGTTTTAAATACAGTAAATTATCAGTATGAATGTGTAAATATTTGTTACCAGTCATACAATACGTATTGACAAAAGGAACACATTATGGTCATCAGGATAATTGTGTTATTCTTATTGATAAAAATATATTTAATAAACTTTTTATAGATATAAATATGAGAAAAATTGGTAACAACTATAAACACTTTCTATTTGGGAAATGTAACATAAACATCACAATTATAAAACTCGTTCAAGAATGCCAGTAAGTAGATACCTAGCAAAAAGTGCCTTTGGTGACAATACCTTCAAAAGGAACATGATATTCAAAAATCGTTTCTAAACACAAGAGTGGCATAGATAAACACCCATATCCCGCACCAATACTAAAATTTAGAGCAGTAGAAATATATTGTTTCCCCAATTTATAAAATTGCTACCAAAACCGAAGTTTAATATTCTCGATTATTTATATTTCCTACATTGTACAAAACGACCACGAAATGATATACATATTTAAATTAATTTTAAGCTTAATAATGTTGATCACATTGATTATAAAATGTACTTTGAATATTAATTATTATCCAATCTAGATGAGCTTAATTAT
Organism: Napeogenes inachia; assembly: GCA_959347355.1. Taxonomy (NCBI): domain Eukaryota; kingdom Metazoa; phylum Arthropoda; class Insecta; order Lepidoptera; family Nymphalidae; genus Napeogenes; species Napeogenes inachia. Next base: position 26,444,095 of record OY365791.1, read on the forward strand.
GTCCCAAATTATCTGGTCAACACACTCTACTAGTTGTCTATAATATTAGTCGTGTTATCTATTTGTAGCGAAGATAAGGTAAATATTGTTACAGCTTTGGTAGCCTATAGAACATCAGGTAATAAAACTTTATACAAAGAAACGTAACCCAATATAAGATGAGATTAAATGCTACTCTTCCCGTACCAAGGAGAAACGTGTAATTTAGTTTTCTTGCGTGAAAACAAAATCGCAAATGTCTTACCTTTTTTTCATATATCCTACATGTAAATCCTACAAAGCACTCAAATAATCTATAAGCACTTTTTTCATTTTCTTTCTTTTTTAGTTTACCTGCATAGAGACGAATACCATTAATAAGATTAGGACTAATATTAAATGACTTATTTTTCTTAATATAATATGCATAATATAATAAACAGTAATTATTCTAAATAGTAAGATATTAGTTAGTTAAGTTAATACAGAATTCTAAATATTATGGATAGTTTTCGTAGTATTGAATTGTAAAACTTTAAGATAGGTATAGTAACTTTTCTATGTAACGAGAAATCATAAATTTGGCTTACGATGAAAATAGAAATGTATAACATTTATGAGATGATACAGGATTTATTAAAAAGAATGTTAGAGCTGGTATACATAATCGATGCCAACAACGATTTCTTTATAATTTAAAAATTTTCCTATTCTTTTAATTCTTTATATATTTCTTAATACGCTTTTGTAGTAAATGTATCGCTTAACCTATTTTGTTATGATGATGAAATCCATTAAATCCTACTGTAAAAGAGATTACACTGTACACGTGAGCTCATGATAAAATGTCTTTAGTAAAAATTAGTATGACATCATAGGATAATGAAAATTCTTTGTAGTAGATTTCCGTGTTTGTGAAGACCAGCTGTTATTATATATATATATATATATATCAAATATATATATATATATATATATATATATATATATATATATATATATATATATATATATATATATATATATATATATATATATATATATATATATTATATTTGTGTATTAAACTAGCACACTGTAAAAGTTATGTTTTTAACTATTTACAACTTTTTTTTTCTTTGGTGCAATATTTATGGCAAGACATTTAAACATATATATATATTTAAATGTTTGTATCTAGTCTTGCCATAAATATTGCACCAAAGAAAAAAAAAGTTGCAAATAGTTAAAAACATAACTTTTACAGTGTGCTAGTTTAATACACAAATATAAAACTATTAATATAAAAAGCTTATTCGAAGTGGTCTCCATTAGCAATACAGTACTTTAAACGTTGATGGCAGTTATCAATATAAGCACGCGGTCTTTCGATGGGGAAATTCTTCACTGCCCATCGTATGGGTTGTTTTAGGCACTGCAAATTATCATGGCGTTTAGAGCAAGCTATACTTTCTAAAACTCAACATTAAACATAATACAGCAGATTAAGATCGGGACTAGATGACGGCCAGTTTTCAGTTCTAATGAAGTCCGAGACGTTCGCTCCCAACCAAGACTGCGTGGACCGAGATTTATGCCCCGGCGCCGAGTCTTGCTCGAAGGACATTACTTGGTTATTGAACATGGTGTTATTAAGGGACTTAACTACTTTCTCAAGAATGGTATCTTGATACATTTGTGCCGATAATTTTGATACCTTTTTTACAAAAATATGGCTCTGTCACTCCTTCATAGCTAACATCCCACCAAACTATCACTGATGTCGGATAATGCACTCTGTCGACTTTGCACTATGTCGACTAATTGGGAAGCTTTCTTAGAGCTTTGAACATAAATGCGGTCATTTTGTTTGTTAAAATGTTGCTCAATTGTTAAAATTTTTTCATCCGTAAACAAAATATTACTGTGACCTCCCTTTGCGTACCGATTCAGTAGTGGTTTCGATTTTACTACCCTATTCATCTTTAATTTATCAGTTAAGTAATGACCAGTGCGTCTCTTATAGGCTGCAAGTCCTAAGTCATCACTTGAAATACGCGCCATGGTTCTGGGTGCTATCTTCATTTCCCGAGATAAAATCTTTTGCTTTCGAACCGGATTTCTTAAAATTCTTTCCTTTACTGCTTTGACCACTTTTTTGTACGAACATTACGTGGACGGCCAGATCTTTCTCTGTCCCAAATAGAGGAAGTCTCATTGTACCAAGTAATAGCCCGGTATACAAACATTTAACTAATACCAAGTATATGGAGAGTTTTAAAAATTGCACTTGGCCTACTTTGTGTAATGCAATCACAGTGATTCTGCTTTCTTTATCATACCACTCTATTTATAATATAAATATTACTATCGCAAAATTTTGTACAATATATTGGCGCCAAAATGAGAAAACACAATGAACAATCGTATAAAAATGACAGATTCCAAATTCAAATGTAATTATATTTTTATTTTTAATTGTTACAGTATTTATGGCCAATACTAAGTATATTGTCATTCATATACGTATAGTATAGCATAGCATAGCATATATTGTCATATATATATATATGTATATATATAGCAATATATATTATACACATATATAAATTATGGGTATTAAAGCATATATAATTTCTATTTGGATTCTAAAATAGGGATTACTTAGTTTCTTAAAATTTAATGTTAATTCAACTATATTTTATATATATCTTTTTTAGTTTAATATAAATAATATCCGTCTATAACACAGTTTACATTTTTATCGATAACGAAGGGTTTATCATACGCGAACCTAAAAATTAAACAAAAGTAATATATTGCTTGAAAAATGTGACGTGAAAGATCTATAATAATAATAATATTATATTAGTAATATTTCAATAGACCACTAGCTTTGAGTTACTACATATACATGACGATGACGTAACAGTCTTCATTAGATTCCAGACATAGTTCCGGTATTTGCTGCGACTATATCCGCTATATTGGATTAATACTGACGTCAACCTGGTCCGTTCAGGATTACCAACCTAACAATATTTTATAGCTTGTGTTATAATTAAATAGGCATGTTCTAAATTCTAAGATAAAGTATAAGCGTAATGATAAATAATATATACGTCATGATGAGTTCAGTCTGTATCTTTTTAAACTGAATATTAAATATTAGATTCATATTTATTATAAAATTAAACCAGTTCTTGTATTTTATTTATATGATATTATATTATTTATTTTGACTTGCTTTACTTAAGTTTCAAATTTAAAGTTTAAAATTAAGAAAAAATAATAATACTTTCATTCAGTATTTTATATAAAAAATGGTGCCTTCATTTTACTAATAATAAAAAGGAATGTAATGTTTTTTTATATTTTATTTAACTTCATTTGTGGCGGCTTTCCTGAAAGCTGTCTTAGTGAGTGCCTTGCTTATAAGGGACACTTATAGAAAAAAGTAAGGGTAGCTACACAAACTTAATCCGAGTGGTTTATGTTAAAGTAATCAGACGGTAAAAATCCTTGTGTAAAATAGATTTAAATTATTAATACAACATTAAGTAGGTACTTGTAAGTATAAACGTTTTATATTCACTTAAAAGTTTATCTATTAAAACATCCTCCGAACCAGACTTCATTCCCAGGAGAATGCAATACATTTAATTGAAGTCATAGAAGGCCCAGACAGGGTTGAGAATTTGAAACAAAAAATAATTATATAACTTACGAAAATTCTGGTATTATAAATGTAAAATAAAATAAGCTTCGAACATAGACAGACCGACGAAATACATTCTGTAGTACAATAATTAGGAAAATTACAAAAATATAAATTTTAGAACTGTTTAGGAAAAGATAAACAAAATATTTTAAATTAAATTGAGTCAATTTTCACAAAATTATTCTTAAGTACATATTAAAAGGTGGTTAAGGTAAGAAACTATTAACTGCCAGCCCTAAAACAAGAAGATTATTTAAAATGAGGGAAAACGTATTGTTGTTTAATTACCTAGTAATAATTACTTTTCCCTAAAATCATAAACATTAAAATTATTACTTATATAGGATGTAGTTTGCTTTAATTGCGATTATAGAAAGAGAGAGCAAATGTAATTAAATAATTGGAATATTGATTGCAGAATACAAAATTAAATTAAAAAGTTTATTATTTAATCGGGGTAGCACCACAAACTATAAAATCAATTATTAAAAAAAATTGTATTAATAATATAACGTTTTTTCTTATGCTATTAACCATTAATAATAAAGGTTTTATAAAAGTTTTAACTCTGTTAAGAACAAAATATTCGCGACGAAAATGCATAAAGTAAATTAATAAGGTAAGTAGTAAGATGCATTTATGCGTAGTTAGAATGTAGCATAGTTGAGAGAAAAATGAAAAGTATTTATTTTAATGTTTTATGGTATGGTCACATAATAGAAACTGATTCACTGATCAAAAATTGACATAAGCTCCTACCCCAAATAATAGTTGAATTATGAGTTTGAAAAATTAGAAAACTTCTTTTTCACTTTATATTTTGCGGTATTTTTTTCAAATAAAGAATCGGCTCACTCTATTTTTTAAATTGATGATATTAAAAGACCTACACTGATTGCATTTTTTTAAGAGAGCTTAAAATATTATCAAGAATATCACACTTGAAAATTTGTGACACTTAGAATAAAAAGTTTAGGACAAAGCTGAAATAAACTTTTTATTTTGAACTCTTTTCGTAAAAAAATATAAAAACTATTTTCTAAGAAGGTAGAGCAAAGTATTTTTGTGCTATATGAAGTGAAAAATAATAATGCTTAAAAACATTCCCAAGCTTCCCGTTATTGAGTCTTACCAAGTATATAAACCAAATTTATTACACCTAATTTTAGATTTTGTAAAACCCCTAATAAATCGGGTATATGTACTATATCAATTTGACTATAAATACAAAATTTAGTTTCTTTTTTTTATAGCAGGAAAATTACTTTTAAATATTCTAATGTATGATTTATTATTCTTTTATAATCATCTGAATATTGCAATATACTTGTTTATACTTTCGCAAAAGGGTTATGTTAATAAAACTTTAAACCTCTTTTGGTGGATAAGTGATTAACACTTATCATTATCATGTCTTAAACAAAAACCCATTACCCTAAATGAGCAAAGTTAATCAACTCAAATTGACCACTTCCACCCTTGAATACTATCGCTCAATATTTTTTTACACCTAAATGTATGTAATAATATTTATTACACATGGGAAATGTTTTATTCCTAAAAAAAACTGTAACGAGCCACTGGCGCGAAAAATAATTTGATATATTCATAACAAATTACGCCATTAAAAAATGTTACTACTCGTACTATAAATCGATAAGGCTAAGATCCGTAGAATAGTAGCAAGAACGCTAGCCGCATTTCCTTCTTGAATATCTATGCTAATTTTTATCACAAAATACGAATCAGACATCGTATCGCCAGAAATGGTAATTTGTCTTTACATTTTTGAAATTACGACATTTACTAAGTAAATCACCACCGATGGTAAAAATAAGTAACGTCTGATAGAATACCGTGCGGCTTACAAGATAGTATTTTCCGCCTTCGCCCCGACTCGTAATATAATTTTCCTGATACGGGAAAGGGCAATGTGTCAACGCACGGAACGCTGCTTGGAAACAAGCGACAGGCCATCATATATACCATAATTTCCCGTTATTAATGTTGTCTGGAAGTTCTATTATGCTACAATGAAATAATGACTACATTATAACAAGTTTTCATTTTAGACAAGACTTATTAGATGATAATATATGTTAAACATTTAATACATAGTCATGAAATATGATAAAAATATATAAGGATAATATTCAAGGTCTTTATAATACAATAACAACAATACGCTAAGTAAAAACACTTATAGTCTTTCATAAAAGGAATCAAATTGATTATCAAATAAATCTGAACAATAATTTTATACAAAAAATTAATTTAAATAAATTAAATAACTTTAACTGTACGAGTTAACTGATCAGACATAAGACGTAACAACTATTGTAGATTACCAAGCTGTAGATTAGAGAAGTATGTATTAGATTATTAAAAAAAAAACAATATCCTAAAATGCACAATAAATTTACGCAATTTTTTCTATATTTTAAACCGTATTTTAATCATGTTACTGCATTCGTTATAATAAACGATAAAGAAGTAAATTAAAAATTTACGTTTATTTTCTTAAATTCAATAAAGTATATTGAATTAGTATTTCATATTATTCTGGCTTAACAATTTTGTTGAGTCTTTAAAACGCATGATCCTGTAAAAATACTGTTTAACATCTGTTTAATTATTACCTATCATATAATATTGCTTCTTAATAAACAATTATTTACGACATTTTTATTTCGATAAAATAAAATACAACAGAGTTAATAGTTGGCCTTAGCAAAAATTTATTTTATAAAGTTTCCTACTGGATTTTAAGTGTAATAAGTTTATATAAAATAATATAAAATATCAGGCATTTATATAATAAATCAACAAGAACGACCTCTAAAGGTAAAAAGAACGTAAAAACTGTTTGATAAGATGTAATCTTCTAATTCCCATGATCCTGATACGTTATCAGTCGTGAAGTGTTAATGTCCTCATCTTTACCATCTCACAGCATCTTAAGCAAATAAAATAAATATTTAGTTTAGAATTTATGTATTTCAGCATTAATAATTAAAACTTTTAAGTCGCTCTGCATAAACATGGAATTATGTAATTTATGTTTTTCGCTAATTCGGTAGAGTTTTTTTAATTTACTAAGAAAACATCTTATTAAATAACCGTCACGAATATATATTGATCGAAACTTCTATATTTTAAATTATTTGGAACAATTAAAATAAAACAAAATATAATACTCATTATTTAGATATTTTACTTTGTTTAATATTTCATGTCTTACGACCATTGACAATTAAGTCTTAAAAAATAATAAAACAAATGTGATCGTAGATTATTATTTTTCACTAATAAATATTAATTGTATTAATAAATGCATTTAGGAAACAATATAAACTTTAAGGTATATATTAATATATAAAATAGAAAATAAGCATATAGTCCCATTCATTATGTCTTTATATGTTAATAAACTATTATTAATAATAATATACAAACAAGATATCTATTATCGGTTATCTCATTATCCTCCATGCATACCTATAAAAGATCATTAAGTCTAACAATTATTATATCCGTAATATAAGATTTATTAGTATCTCGTTTATCTAATCATCAGAATTCTCTTAGACTTAATAATGTTATGTACTGATGTAATAATTTGCCCTTTTTAGCATTAAATGTATCACTACGATATCATCATATATGTATTCTATAATCCAGTTCAGTCAAGCCCATCTTATAATTACTTATAAATTATTGAAGGTAGGTGTTGCCAATATGCAAAGAATATTTGACTTGCTAATTACTGTAATATTTAGAATGTTAACATTTTTGAATATTAAAATTTAAATTAGAGACCCAAGTAATAACCTAATGATTGCATACTGTTGTAAATTCATTATTAAATAAAGAATTCTCTATAAATATACAAAACATATCTTTGAATTGAAGCGCGTACTACATAAAAGAATATTTTCTGTTATTTAAAAATTCATGTTAAAAAATATTCAAGCAGACAAAAAAAAACATGTTTACTATTATTATATTTCTATTAGCTATTTATATTTCTTGAAATTTGAAATCGTGAGTTCTGAGGATATATAATTATAAAGTTTGTTTTATTCAACGTTAATAATAAAATTAACAGGGTATATTATAGTGAAGAACGAGACGTTTGAGACGTTTTTCAAAACTTTTTTATATTTTGCATTATGAATTTCAGATAGATTATTCTAAAACCTTTAAAGTTATTCTAAGCATATATTTAATTCTAAGAGAGTCACAGATATAGTATTTTGTAAGTAAAGCTGTAGCAAAGCCTAATCTGTTTCTAGAGTGCCTTGGTATTTCCTCAAAGTCGCTTTAAGATATCTAACCTCCGGTTTAGAAAATAAATTTCAGTTGACATGTTACTTTTTAAATAAAATAGAAATGTTAAAGTGTAAAAGGAGTTCGTCTTTTTCTTTGGCAGTTTTCAAGTAGGTATCTACTATATACTAAGTAATTATTTTTTTGTATTATTTAGAATTTATCTGGTTTATTAGTTATAGTTGAATGTTATAGATGAAGGTACTAGTTATCTAGACTCCTCATTTTTTTTAACTTGAAGTTTTAAAGAAAGTGAACATTTGGTATGGATCATTTTCTTTTGTATCTTTGGTATATTAAGCTAATCATTGGAATATATGAACACATCTATACCTATAAAAAAGACAGTATGTGTGTGTATTCCAGATAAACTCCGAAACAGGCCAATTTAAACCAAATTTTCAGAGGATCTTGAGATTGACCCAGCCGGTAATCCTGTAAAGTTTCGTGACGATCGGATTTTTCGTTAAACTGTAAGTGACAGTTTTTTACTACTAATATTGTTTTTTACATCAAACTATTTAAAGGTACTATTATAACGTAACGTAACACTATTCATGTACAAGCTAGAGAAACGAGTAGAAGACAATAAAATTCAGGTTGAATCATAATTATTATCGCGGTGGTTAATTCTAAATAAGTTAATTCTTATACTTAATATATTTTTTATTCTGTATTTTGAGTTAATACATCTTTAAATTAAGCCCGGCGAAGCGAGCTGAATATACTAGTCTAATATAATATATAATATCTTTTGTGGGTGTTGAGTCGTAACTATCAGAAAATTCTCAATTTCACAGTTCCAGACATAGCTGACAGTGACTTTTATTTGGCATTTTAAATCTCTTTCAGTGGAAGGTTTTCGAATGTATTTAAAAAAAAATTGCTGACCTTATAAAACTGCATTTTTGAAATGCTATTTATAAAAATGCTAGCACTTACAAAATCTTGAACAAGCAACCCTATTATACCAACAGATTATGTAGTATTATGTAGTTATTAGTTTAAACAATATTTTTTTAACTGTATTTAATAATTCTGAAAATAATTTTGAAAAATCAAGATATTCCTCACTAACGGAGCAAAAGATTTTTGAATTATCTATTTTTTATTATAATGTTTTTAGTTTTCTTGCTTCAAACGATTGAACTTACAGGTATTTATATATAATATTATAAAAATAATAATTTCTAAACCCAACCCAACGTTAACATTGTTATTACAGAAATGAGATAATATAATAAATATTCTCGTAATATAAAATAAGGTAAGTAATATTATGTAGAATAAGTAAGGGTCGCATTCATTATATTCAAAAGATTCTTCAATTACGTAATATATTATTAGTTCTTTCTAATTTATAAGGGAAAACTCTTAATTCTTTTATAGTTTAATATTCCAGTATACCTTTTTACAAACTTAAGAATTATAGCAAGTATTTTTATACCTTTCAACTGTTGTAGTTTTATTAAAAATATATTCACTTAAATATGTGTAAATTATGTATGATTACACAACCCAAATACTGCGAATGATTTCCAATAATTTTCCTTATTAAGTTATATATCACACGTTTCGTAATATGTTAAACACAATAATATCCGAAGCCATCGCAACATGTATTGAAAACAATTTACAAATAAGGAGCAATTACCGCCACGTCTTCAATTTAATATATTCTAAGATATTGGAAAATAATTCATAAGGTTCCGTACCCAATGTTTTAGTTACGACAGTCATAATATTTTTAAACACTAGTTACACATTTTAAACACTAGTTTATTAATACAGTCTTATCACTTCACTAATTAAACCCAAATCCTGATTTAATAAGTCTCATTAGATATAATAAATTTAAATTTTAGAACAAGAAAAATGACATAATCCGAAAAATATTTCAATATTTGTATAATTGACCATGAAAAAATTATGTGCTTATTATTATTTATTATAGATATATTATTATTACATAGGAGTCATGTCGGAAGTTATAAAACATGATTAAGGTTCAAGTGTAGAGGCTGATTTTTTAAAAATCTAATATATTAACAAAAAAGTTTAATAAGAAAAAAATAATAAATTAAGTAGGCATTTATTTAATTGTGTTGTTTTTTTTTTCAAAAAACTTTATTAATTTGAAAAGTGGTTAATTGCTGGAAAATTACCGATGACATTATACTTGAATGACATATTTATTATTAAATCTACTTTATTGCGTATATTACACATTTTAGTATCATGTAGAAACTTACCCTTAATTAAAGGAGGAAACAGCCAAAAAGTATGTTAGATGTTTTTAATTCTATTCTTGAAAAGTAATTTAGTCTTATATTTTTAAATAATTCCAATCACACGAAATTTACAAACAAAAGTTAACTTTCATTCAGTTATCATTAGGTATCTGTTTTTAATCTATATTTATCACAAGGACTACCTCTTATAGTTTAGTAGGTAGTGGAGAAGTTCGAATAATATCGTAATTAACCCGAGAAGCGAACCAAGCGTGTGTTTCGTTCGGTCTCTTTGTGCGGACTGATAACGGCGAGCTTTCGACGCCATGACAACGTTTTCTAAATTAAAAATTGCTCAAGTGAGGTTCATTAAAACAGAGAAATAGATGCCGCCTCCGTAAATACCAATATTAATCAGATTTTTTTAATGTTATATAATATTATTTCTTAGATTTATTTATATAAGATTGCTAGTTTTGCTAAACTCGTAACACGTTTTAACTTTAAATAGAAATTTAACTTGTGGGCACTCTAGCTGGCAATTGATTTTATAATTTCTGATAAATAAGCTTTTTCCTTAGCTTTATTCGCGTATTTTTAGACTATGCCTAGAAAGCGACCAAACTTTATAAATCTTCTGTCTGCGCTGAGTTATTGCTTCTTTTATATTTAATAAAAAAATAAGACAAACGAAATCACATAATCTGATGTTATAAGTACATATAAGAAAAGAAAGTCAAAACGTTTTATGTTTGCTCAAATAGTTCATATTATAATAAAAACAACCTGATATCATCAAGCTACCCCAAAATAATATTATATAAAATATATCGTCTGTGGATTTTTTTATGCCATAAAATTTCTATCTTCTTTAACATCCATATATTATAAAATTGTATTGTAGTTGTTTTTGGCCATTATAACATCAGATAAGTCTTACTTTTGATATTTTATCGTTTTTAGATATTGCCTCATAATTTTCTAACAAATTTTTTATTTCATTATAGTACATATAAGAAAAGAAAAGTTATTTCCTTAGCAGTTGCTCATATACAGATAGTATCAAAACATTCATGAAAATAAAATATACTTGTTGTTATTTTGACACAAATTAGTAAAAAAACAATCACCGTTACACAGAAACTGTAAAAAAATATTTACAATAATATTTACAATTATTTAAATATTGCGTGCAGTCGCTACCAGAATAGGGAATTCTAATATATTCCCGGAAGTGCCATAAAAACTTACTTCGGCACAAAATCTCATGCAATGTTAAACATTGACATTTGGCGCTGACTACCAATAATTGGGATAAAAGGAAGTAAATAATGATGAATTCTATTCTTTCATCTGGTTTGGAAAACAATTTAGAGTTAGGATTTTTAAGTCCTTCAATATTTTCTTAAAACTTACAATACGGGAGTAACATTTGTTCACAAGCAACCTTTTTTTGTCATATAATGCCGATAGTTGTACTACAGCCAAAACATGAAATCATACATATCAAAGTTACAATACTCAAAAACATTTCGAAAAGCTTCTGTTAACCCTACAAAAACGTTCATAAGTTATTGTCATTGAGTAAATTGCAAAAAATATGTATATTTTGTGATTGGTGCAGCGGTATTTACTTTGAAAAATATAGACAACGATACATCCATATCAGTTTTATATAATTCTAAATAAATTTAATTAAATTTGAAGTGAATTTTGTAACGATTAATCCGGAAAATATACTTGTTAGTCTAATAAGATTCTCTTCTATATTTTATTGCGACGCTTACATAGAGTAATGTAAGGTAGTGAGAAAAAATCCTAAACCTATATTTTTTCTTAAAAATGTTACTTTACCCAGTTTGGTACGTCGTTGATAAATGGATTTATTAGGAATTTTAATTTGTCTCAGTCTGTAAAGTGTCTTTCAAAATTGTCGAAGAACGAAAAAGTAAGGAAAAGCAAAAAGAAACACAAATACAAGTTAATGAGATTAAGCAGGAATTTATTATCTTTAAAATAATAATATATATATATATATATATATATATATATATATATATATGTATTTTATTTATCATTTGTATTACTATGTTTATAACATATAATGTCTATGTACCTTTCTCTGCCCTCTATAACTATATACGTCTCCAACACTCTTGGGTAACTGGAAGAGATCTCTTTGAAAAGATAAGTTCATCCTATGTGTACGTCTTTGTTATTGTTCTAATTTTTGTAACTGATTATGGTACATAAATAAATAAATAAAAAAAAATTACAATTATTATTTTTAAATAAAATTCAATCCAATTGCACCAATATCACTCATATTTACGTATAGAGTTTGCTTTTTTATTAATTATTCGTGAAGACAAACAAATATAAATTGCAAATACCTTTTTTGCCTAGCAAGAATAAGTTTTCTTCAAGTTAGAAGTTTGGCATTAAGTGATGGTCAATGTCTGCGTAGAAATTCCGATCCCGGAATGAATCCCGTGATCCCGGAATATAGCAAATATTATTTGTAAATTTTCTTATATTTGTAAATATTCAATAACAACAAAATGATTAAATCTTAAACTTAAATCTTATAGCAAATTAACACACCTATTTACAGTACATAACTTTAAGAAAATATAATCACACTCTATCAACGTGTACTCGAATATATGGTGCATTTTAATCTACACATAAAACCCTGTTTCAGAAAAGGAAGTATCTGTAAATAATCCCAGAATACGGGGATTAAGAAAAAGGACAAGTATTCGAATTTCTGTTTGCCTTCAAAAGTCACAATCTTAGGCCAAATATTGAAATTGAATAAGTAGTCTCAAGAACAAAAGGAAAGTTTTCGGTTAATATGAAATAAAGGTTTGATTGAATACTTGCAAAGATTGTTGATTTTAAGGACCCGTTTACAGCTATGCCGAAAATTATCAACTTTCCGGTACATATCGCTACAAAATCAACTTAATCTAATCTTATTTTTTTCTACATATATTCAACGTCATCGGGTTAAGTTTCGGTACAATTTTGTAGTATGTCTTCCACTATACACAGCGCACATACATTTACAAAGTTTGACTATACACACATACATGCGTACGTGTGTATAGTCAAACTTTGTAAATGTAGTGAGGCAATTTGATACCTATTTGGCATACTGGGTTTTTGTACTGATAGCTTCTTCCAGTTCAATCAATCAGTTTATTAGTAGTAGAAGTAATCAGTGTATTAAACAAGCTCTTACTGCTTATAAATTCAAAAAATATCCTAGCAACCTTCTGGACAATAGACTGATCGTAATTAGGTGCAAAAGTATTATTACTACTACTGCTGTCATGTAAGTGTAACTTAATAACTTAAAACTTTGAAATTTAATTGTCTCTTTTTTGTTCTTGTTTCCTTTTTATTTTATAAAAAAAATTACGTTCATTCACAACCGAGATTACTGATTAATGATGTATTAGGACCAATAGATGTCATCATCTCCCTCCTCTTATCTCAATTTTAGGTTTGGCGCAGTATATTTTTTCCTTCCATTCCTCCCTATCACCCGTCATTTCTGTAAACACTCCCTTCTGCTCCATATTGCCCTTTACGCAATTTATCCATCCATCTATCTTTTTTTCGGCCATCTTCTTCCCTTGCATGCTTCCACTTTATTATTTAACACACTTCTAATGAGATGCCTTTCTTCCTTATAATCTAGTTTCTTTGTCCTTGCGTCACTTGTGAGACGCGAGCACCAGCTACTCCAAGCTCCGCGCAATAAAAGTTCATAATTTCCCCGCGCAGCCCGAGTTGCTGCTATCACCTAGTTCTTCACTCCTCTTCATTTCCTAGTTCATCTCTTTGTGTATGTACATTATTACAATGACCCGGCTTAAACAAAAGTACTACTACATTTTACTCCTTCTGCACATCAACCTGACTATTACATAACATACAAAGAAAGTCCGCATTCCATTTGAGTCTCCTGTCTGGTATTGCTGATGATTTTGTATGTTTTAGAATGCTTTTCGCTTTTTTACATTAAGATGATATCCAAGTACATGTTGTTGCAGTACAAATGTTGACATTGATGTGCGGCGTGAAGAAAATGCGTAAAATAAGAAATCATTATGTTAAAGGTTGTTTAACGTAGGATAGAAAAGCGCGTCGGGGCGTCACGGTAAGTGCGAAAGCGATCCCGTGTCGTCCCACTAAGGCGATGAGGTCAACCGTTGGTTTTTTAGTGGGTAGCCTTAAAAATAGCATACCCCCACGGCCATCACCTTCTTGACCGCAGGGATGATGCGTAACGCATTTTTCTAACGATAAAAAAAAAAAAAGATGGATAAGCGTCGAAGCCAATGAAATATTGCGGCGACCCCAAATACAAGAGCATTAGGGCAGATGGATGATGATGTTTGGGTTTTATATTTTTTTTTTTTGTAGAAAATAGTTTATAAATAAAAATTTTAACTTGTGTCCAGTGCCACAAAATTATTAAATGTTGACAGGCATTAAAACAGGAACGAAACAAATAAATTACTAGAAATAAAAAGTTTAAAGTTTAGTTTAGCTTCAGGTCTTTTATAACCTGTACTAAAACATATTTATAACATGGCAGTAATTTCGTTTAGTATCGACGCACGAACGTTCTATTTTAAAAATATTTTTTGATTTTGTTTATAATAAAATGCGATGAGTACTGTAATAAATCGAGGTTATGTTAACAAAGTTAAGTAATTTTGCTTTTGGGGATTTTTTATACGTTATAATACAAAAAAAAAACTAAAATATGTCTATTGAGATTTGTTTCATACCATAGAATTATAATCAAAGAATTAAATAATATAGGACAAGACGATGTAATTTCCCAAAAGAAAATATTAAGTAAACATATATCAAGTATATACTTTTTTATTTTCCAAGTGCGAATAACAAGTGGTATAAAATAAGAAATGACAGATAACAAGCAGGGTAAATTACGCATGTAATGTGGAACGTCTAAACACTTTCGTAATGAGATATTTGTATACTAATGTGATATTGTGACGTAAATTCGAAGGTTCTACGATACTCGAAGAAGTAAATACGGCCTTGTATTTTATTATAATTTTGATGATATATGTATATTATAAATAAATATCCTTGTGTTTTGTAATGAATAAAGGGAAAGAAAGATTAAACCGTGACAGTCATGCTAAAAAAATACAATACTTCTGACCGTATTCTTTATTTTCTCAAACCAGCTGAAGACCCTAATAAATAACGTGTTGAAACATTAGAAATTTCGTAGAAAAGGTCAAACGATACAATTACCACAAGAAAACAATAAAGGCGATGATAGGCATTCAATCTCCATTGTGATTTTTCGTGAAAGAGGGTAGGTGTTTCCTACGTGTCTTTTCTGGAATGTTTATAAAAACCAAATAGAAATGATTGTTCGTAATCCATTTCCAACAAAGCTAAATTTATTTATTTTTAGAAAATATTATTTATTTTGCATTACAACTAAACTTATGAAATACCCAAACTGATTTATGACACTTAAAACATATTAAATAAATGGGAAATAAAACGTTAAGTGGTCGTAAACGAGGATCAAGATCAAAATTTGCTGATGAGGTTTTTACGCAATCATGGGTCATAATAAGACAGCAGGGTCTCTGATTATGACCCATGTATAGTATTATATTGCTTACCCCTTGAAATACCCGTTATTACACACTTTGCAGAATAATCCATGCAATTATTATTAGACAAGCTACTACCGCAGTTTCGCTCATAGATATACATCATTTTAGTGCTGCAAAGAATCTTGCTTAGTATTCAAAAATATGTTTACAGAATTCAGTATTTTCATTTTCACGTGTAATCGTTCGATAAAAGAAAACTTCCTTCCCTGAACTCTAATCTATCAAATTGTACCCATGCTGAGGAAAACCTCATATGGAGTTGTTGTCATACTATGATGCAGGTTTCTTTAAAAATGAAGCCAGGTTGCAGCCAACTTATAGCAGTTTCTTGGCGGCGGTATACTATCCCAACGTGATAGAAAATAATCGTCAAGTCGCTTTGGTAATTACTATAACTTTTTCAATAAGAGAGCTTGATATTTATGGACTCAGAGGAATATGGCTTCGTTCAAATGAAATAGTACCTCTCTTTCAACCAAATACTTTACTAAATATATCATACAATACAGTTTTAGTGGTAAAAGTTCCACCCGAGGCCATAACTGAAACACCATAATTAACACTGCTACATTCTACATTCCAATATCGGCTAAACTTGTCATATGGGTAGTTTTAAAAGTTTCTTAATATAAACGTTTCAATGACTTTATAGCTGCTTATTTAAACAATATCACTGCATATATGTTTTCTTATTTATACTATAATACTTATGACACTTATATAATATTTTTACAATATGCATACTATGATACTATAGTATCAGCTTATATTTTTTTATCTCATTTATTTTTTCATCTTTCATCATTTTGACCTCATTACGTATATTCAAAAGCAAAAGCTCATTGATAGATTAAATATTTTTGGTAAAAATCAATTCTTATTCTTATATAAATTAAGTAGAAACCGCAGGAAAATTATCCTATTTAAAACTAAAAAAGCTGGAAGCGGTACATTTCAAATGTATGATATAATAACACGCCATTCAGCATCTCTCGTTACCTAACGCAGTTTCTCATCACATGTGAATAATTGTCTCCTCATTCACCTCATATGTACCAGAATGGAATTGACTGAAATTAGAATGTAACGTGACTAGTTTGTAACATATTTATTATTGAGGATTATAAAACAGATAAGCGAACCAACCAACAACTTCTTTTCTAAGACTGGATAGAAGCCTTTATCAGAATTAAATTAAAAAAGTTTTGTAATCCAGATCAAATTTTCATACAATCTTACAACACATTCAATCTTGAGAAATATTTCAAAGAGCTTTAATTAATGTCTATTTATCTTCAAATCACGGTTGATGGAGTATCTTACTAAAAATAAACCAACGCATTGAGATTATGATCCGTATCTCCGACTTTTTAGAGAGTTTATTTTTATACTGTGGTCAGAGTACAGTATATTTCATATTTAATAGTGGCTATTTTATGTTGAAAGTGTAAGCAATAGCTCAGTTTATAGACATGCAACTTGCACTTTAAGTTGCCGAGGCTCATGAAAATGTAATGGCTTCCATTAGACTCGTCTTATAATTTATGAGACTAGATGAAAGTTTTCGATATTATATTCTAGTCTATATAATATATTTATAAAATATTTTTAAAAAGCCATGTATTGAAACTAATTTGCTAACTGGTTAGTTAGTTAATAAGTTTAATTAGATGGCCTTTACCTAGTTTATAAGTTTATAAACTAAGTAGTTTAAAAGTTTATAATAAGTAAGCTTAGAAACTAGGACTGACCACCGAATTTATTCGTGTGTAAAAGTAAAAAATCGTCTGAAAGCTACTTTTCTATCCGACGGTAACAGTACTATTTTTCCAGTATATTTCCAGTAGTATTTATGCTTTTTTGTATCGCAAGATAATCAGTTCAGTATTTTAGGCGTAAAAGATAAGCAAACAAACTCACACTAGTATTTCAATTTCAGCATAATTTCGAACAAAAAAACGTAATATTTATGTATTTGAAAAATAATATCAATTTTATATTAGTATTTACTTAACTAGTTACTAAATTATTTAGTCTGCTTTACAGTATGTATATTAAGACCCATTTAAATAACAAAGTTAAAACAACTTTTTAGTCTGAAAAATTTTAAGTAATTTAAATTACTGAATTAAATACTTCTTTTTTTATAAAACGTTAAGATACCTTTTAACTAAGTGCTTATTTTATATACATATGTATTGAATTTTTTTATATCAAATCGTTTTATGTAGAAGTGAACATAAATTTTACAAAATATGGTGAATTTTTAAAATCTTTATTTGTAACCTGGTTCAAGTAATAATTTTACCTTCAAAAATATACATTAAGTTATTGAAAATAATGGCCTCACGACCCTTCTTTATCCAAAAGAAAATGAAAAACTATCAAAACTTGTAAGACATTTACATCAATTTCATTTGTATTAATATGTTGTATACATCGATTTAATTGGTTGTCATTATAAAATTAAGATATTATGTTCTAATCAATTTTATTTATAATCGTTGTAAAGTAAGAGATGTTTGTTAATTGCAACCATAACACTGCTGCAAGACGTATTAAAAGAGGCTGTTAAATGCATACTTGCATTTTCCACACATAATATGGATGTAGCTAGGAGAGTGGTCAAGTTAAGTAGGTTAACAGATACGGTCAGTAGGTCGTGTTTTATTGTATGTAATTTTGATGACCAGTACCATAAATTTTATAACCTCTACATTTATGTAAATTAATTAAATTAGTTAGTTAATTATCTACATGTCGAGTGATTATATAAATAATTAATATAACTTTTTAGTATTCACAAGTTCGATTGGTAATTTTAACATGGCATAGTTTTGCATGTTAACCAAATTTTGTAATATATTTAGGCCAATGGGTGTGTCGTCATCACTGGAAGAGGCAACAAAAGTTCTCACATCCCCCACTGTAATGGTGACTGATGGCACCCCATTCATATCGTCACAAACATTTCTTTTTATAACTGAATGACAAGTAATCGCTTCTTCCGTGTCATAGAAAAGAATTGGATCATTTTCTTCTCTATGATAATTTTAACGTTACATTATTCTTACTTTATATTATTTTGTTTCGTAAAATAACTTGATATTTTCAAAACTTCAATTCCGATTATTTGATATTTATTTATATAATTGTATAATTTAACCATAAATAATTAAAAAAAAAGTGAAGAACATTATATTTTTTTATACACTAATATACAGTTATTGACGAGCACTGGCACTCACGAGTCCCGCCTCGTGTGGCGAAAACAAACATTTAATAACTAAATAAAATCCTCAGCGCTGACGTACATTGTGCTCAACAAAACATTGTACACAAAAGATTTAAATGCTTGCATATACTTTTGCTAACATTCAAGTAATTTTTTTGGAAAAAAGAATTGGGATGTTTTTTTTTTAAGAAAACGGCTTAGGGAGGTCACACTCGTTGTACTGTTTGTTTTGTGATTTTTAAACTATAACTTTATTAATTTTCAAGGTTTATGGATCTCTAGAAAATTAAGAAAAATGTGTTCAAAATATTTTTTGTGAAAGGTTACTTTTCTGAAAATATATATTTAAAAATCTTTATTATATCCTACGTGTTTAAGTACCTACATATTAGGTACGTTTAAAACTATTCATCCATTAATCTGTCTATCTAACCATAAATAATATTATTATAATCTACCTGTCTTTATTTCAATACCTTGCTTGCAGTCGGCACATTATGAAGGTAAATTCTTTGCACGGCCTTCTATTACCTATACGTCATCTCAGTGAAAACTTGATTTGTGGTATATTTTTTTTATTTTTACCCCACCCATGTTTTCTTCACGCCTTCTACTCTCAAAATCATCAATATAGGTACTTAAGACTCTTGTCGATAACACTTTATGCTAACATACATTTATGACTGTTATTGTGTTGTGATATTGAATCAAAGGATTGCAGAGGCCGGGGTACAAACTTCTGTTGTGATAATATATTTGTATTTATAGAAATTTATATTATTGTTTTATCTTTCCTGTACGAGGTTAGTCAGAAAAGAAAAAATTCTTACGAGTTAATCTAAGTATAGACTTCGAGTATATTTATATGTACAACAGTATTTAAACAAGACGAACTATTAAGATTAGGCCTAAATTATTAAAACAAAATATTTTGTTAAAAAGAAAATATGTACGGATGTATCTATCAATAAATAAGATAAATAATTAATATCACATGACAGCAGTGTGATATTATTCCATCGAATGAAAATAAATCAACATCGTAATTAAAAATCTTCAATATTTAAACCCATGATTCGTACAGAATAAAAGTTCTGTATAAAAATGAAGTTCGACGGTCTTCATATAAACCGCTATAAGTACGGTAATTATCAGGAATAATAATTCTAAAATGTTTATTAAAAATAATAATATAGGTAATATGTAATTTTAAGAGTTTCGTACTTAATTAGAAACACTTATTTACTTAATTAAACGTTTTGTGTAAGTATAATTATTAAGTGGGTACGCTACTGATATTTTAAACTTATGTTTAAATTTATATTATTTTAAAAGTTATAAGAGGATACAGTAATAGGAATCTTGTCATCAAATGAGGCCACCGCGTGTTTTGTTTTCTGAACACAAATACTATTACCACTGATGTTTGCAGCCACGATACAGCCAAAACAAACATCGCGAATAAAAGGAAAATATTGTTTTAAAGTTTCATTTTGTTATATAATATTTATTTAATTACGTTAACACGTATGAAAAGCTTTCTTATTTGAAAGAACTAGTTGCTATTATTCTTGATATAGTTAACCCTAAAATATTTAAAATACAACATGTACATTGGTGTATAAGAAAAATAATAATAATAATATAATTGTATATTTATCTTTTTTCAGACATTGAAAAAGATAATTTAATTTTGTTTGCAAAATAAGTTAGTTAGAAGGTAATCTCATTTGGTAAGTATTAATTAAAAAAATAATAAAAATATTGCTTACATATATTTTATATGTTAAATCTTAATCCAACGTTTCTTCATATTTAAAAAAAAAAACAAGATCTAGGTATATTTCGTCTGAAGATGTTTTTTTCAAAAGTTTTCACGAATAAGGTTTACATAATTATTAACATAAATAGCATTAATTATTAATTGAATATTTATTTACATGTTAAGACATTTTACGTTATTTATTATATATTTAATATTTTTCTTAGAGCGCCATCTCTTACATCTCAGTAGTACTGTGTAACACGAAGAATTGTCTCCTTGTAAGAGTATTCAGATCACTACCACCATTTTCCCGATGTCGCTTATTATAAGATAAATCTCTTTCAATCTAGTCTAATAAACCATTATTAGTATTTACTAATAATAATAGAATAGTAAGTTCAGTAAACTTTTACTATACATACTATTCAAAACGTAGTTTTTAAACAATCTCGTGAAAACCTGTAAATTCATTTTCTTGCTAATCAGTAAAGTAATTCTAATTTGTAAATATAGACAGGAAAGAGTAAAGTAGACATTTCATTTGAAATGGATACGTGGGTTCAATTCCTGTGTACGTAAAATCTACATGATCTTTAATAGTTACACTTTTTAAAGAGATTTTTTTTTTATAAACTATAACTACCTACTAAATTAAAAATTCGTTGGAGGCAGTTGATAAATCAAAACAACTTTTGACATCTGTTACAAGTATTTTTTGATAAACTAGTGTCTCTATTAAAATATCACAACACAGAAAAATTAATAATTATAAATATGAATAGTATTACTACTAAGTAAGTAGTAAAAGTAAAGAGCGATAGCTGTAATATATTTTTAAAATTTTTTAACCGGTAAAGGGTAAAAAAATTTACGATATTCCCGAAAATATTATTAGAACAGCAGTCCGGTCAGAATATATCAAGATATAGACTGAAGTACCTACGGCTTTAAAAAAAACTATTCATTTCGTAATACACTGAACTTAAAAATAATAATTCATTATTAAATTCTATGAGAATAATGGTTTAATACATTTGATATGAGCTGGCATGCTAAAATGAGACTGTGAAGTGCTATCTTTAATTGAATACTACTTTATATATTGGTCATTAATAATACTGCGGGATTAGTAACTCGTGAGTTGTACATTAAAATTGTACTACAAGGTATGAGCTAGGATAAAAATAAAACAGATATAACAACTATTATAGCATCAATGTATATTCAAGGGCAGATACAACATGAAGCTAATTCTATCAAGATATTCCGACTACGGTTCATACTGGAATCGGGGAATTGAACGAATAAATCGGTCAATGTCGTTATAAGAACCATGAATAAAAATAAATAATAATAAATAAACGATACTCGGGTTTATTTTGTTTATATAAAAATAATGGACGATATCCTCAATTTGTTTATGTTTTCATACACTGAAGTGAGTCAGGAGATGTTATTCTAAATTAATGGAATGAAATAAAAAAATGCATGACATTATAATTATGTAATTTGATACATTCGGTAATTTGTTTATTTTATGATTAGTTTCAATTCGGTATTTCTGTTTTACTACATTTTTAACTTATGAAAAAATGATGATTGATATTTTCTTTGATTCTTTCGTTAGTAAGTTTAATACAATTCTTTGTTTTTCTGAGGTCTATTTGTTAATTCATACACGCTCAATAAGTTTCTTGTTAAAAAAGATAAGTGTCAATTCTAATTATAGTAAGCTTCCGTAATTATAGTAGATAATTACAGAAAATATCCAAAATCGGAAGAAATCAGATCTCTGGGGAGACTTAGTGAAGATTACCAATTATTGCCCTTGAGTCAGCGTTCTTTTGCTAAATGATTAGACATTTTGTTAACTTTCTTCGGACTCTTTCGGATTCTTTCTTCTTTCGGACTTTCTCTTTATAAAACATATAGAACGATTCTATTATCAAGAGTATAATAACAGTAATAGTAATACAAGTATTTGAAATTATAAAGTTAGATGAGCTTAGTAAGAGAACTAAACTTGTGGAAATTATATGGAATCATATTCATGTCAATGAAGGGTAAGTTTCTACATCCAATTAAAATGCGAAGCTTTCAATGTGTATTTTCAAAGACAGCGTCTAATACAGTTTCTGTTGATATAGGACAGCTGGCGTTAGAAACGACACAGTTGTGGGTGTAATTAGGTTAATGGTAAATAAATTACGCTTCACTGAATCACAGACAGACATCTTATATTATATTCTGTTACTTATATTTTAGTGCACCCTTCAGATAATTTATCTATTTAACACATAAATTAATATCACCAAAACATATATAATAATAATAATATCGGGACAAATTACATTGATCTAACCCCTAAGTAAGCAAATTATTTGCTTGTGTCAAGGGTGTTAAACAACGATACAAATACATAGAAATACACATATAAATACTGAGAATATATTTAATAAGCGACCAAACCCAGAAACATAGACATCTATGCTCATCACATAAACGCCTGTCTCTGCCGGGAATCGAATGCCGGGCATCGATATAATTATCTAAGTGTTCTCAAAAATTACAATTTAATTTTATTGAATATGTTAATATGTAGCTTTCACATGAAACGTTTAACTGAAGGTAAACAAGTCTATTGTAAAGTAAGTTTTTCATATTATATAGGTATATAACCTACTAATGTTATTAATGCTAGTGTAAGTTTGTTGTTGACGCTTTCACGTAAAAATTTCTTAACCGATCATTATGAAACTTTGTACACATACTTTTGGAGGTATAAGAAGTATCGTAGGATACTTCTTATAAAAAAAAATATTATTTTTGAGCGGGTAGTTCAAAAAACTTAGAAAGATAAAAACATTGTTTGTCAATAAACACGTGGACGGAGTCGCGGGCAACAACTAGTATTAATATAAACATTCCTTTTGTTTAACCAAGTTTTTTGACAAATCGACAAAAAAATGTGTTAAATACATCTACTATACACATATACACCATCTTCATTATAATAATCGTTTTTTTCATAAGTAATCTAATTATTGATAAAAGCAACTCTGCCTCAATTTATAGATTTTTACAGCTTCTGCGAGTGTCATAAAATGAACTAAATATCAATAATACCTATTTTTGATTGCTTTTTTAAAACTGATATTTTGTACTTTATCAGTAATTTGAATTTGATTACATTTGTGGTTTATTTTGGTGTATTTATCTTCCTTTATTAAAATACGAATGGATAGGTATAAAATGATGAGAATAATTATTATGCTACATTTAATGAACGTTATCGGAGAAATGAAATATTAATTTCACCCTAAAGTTTAACCGCTAACATGATAATAATTTTATAATGAATATTTTTCAGTATAACCTTTGCTGTATCGAAATATCGGAATAATGAGTCAGAAATCAAAAATAGTATAAGTGAATTGTTTTAAATGTGAAAAGATTAAATATTTTTAAATATTATTAAATTGAATTCCTTCGTCACTTGAATAAATCAAAAATCAGAATAAAAATCTTTATTGAAAATAAGCTTTATGCGAATTTTTTCATTACCAAAGCTACCACCAGCTCAGAAAATTATTCCCTCAGTCCTGTGAAGAGTTAACTTCAGAAACTCAGCGGGATTGTCATGTTTTTTAACTTAAACTTAAATTCTAAATTACATAAATGCGTTACAATACGAAGTAAATCTTGAAGTAGCCTGGCAAAGATCACTTCATACTATATATAGGTAATATTATTCTTATAGGTAATATTATTCTTTCCACAGTCGATATTGCTACTTTGTGAACAAACGTTACCGACTGCAACATCCTGGACATTAATCAAATCTTTGTCAATTATTTTATTTAAAATACGTAAATAAGTTAAATGGAATATCGAAAATAAGCATTAAATGTTTTTTTACTAGATCTGAAAGCTAAATCGAAATTGAAACCTGTACTTTATATGTAGGTAAAAGACATACGAAATCCAACAAATATGTATGTATAGAAGTACATTCTTTACAAGATTCCTATGTAAAATGTATGCAAATATTGTACTAACTAAAACAATTTAGCAACGTTATTTTTAATTTATTAATGTAATTTACAACCGGATTAGTTTGGTTACGTGGAAACAATAAAAAACATGGTAAAGTATGAAGATTTATACCTTTGAAAACTTTTATATTGTTAACTCATAAACTATTTTGATAACGATCACTAGATTTATTACCTATAAAAGTGAATTGAAAAATAACCTTGTGTCGGAAAATTTTTTTTAGGCCAATACATAGATTTTTGTTTCCTGCGCAGCAATCATTATTGTATTAATTTAAGTCTTATGTATACGGTTATCCAATATTCTGCTATAATTTTTTTTAAATAAAAATGTCATTAGGATACCATGTTGGTATTTTAAATAACTTATTTATTTATAACGTTATAATAATTATTAATTAAATATATAATCCAATCTGAAAAACATATATTATATATATTATGTCGTAATTCAACATTTCCATTGCACGATAGTAAAGTTAAGAATACTTATTTTACATTTCGGAATATTAATCAGTTGAA
Source organism: Napeogenes inachia (assembly GCA_959347355.1). Lineage (NCBI taxonomy): Eukaryota > Metazoa > Arthropoda > Insecta > Lepidoptera > Nymphalidae > Napeogenes > Napeogenes inachia. The sequence goes on from OY365791.1 coordinate 26,469,595, forward strand.
CACTCCAACAGCAATAAGCTTTCGCAGCAAACAAATGTATATTTAGACTGAGCTTAGATGGAAAAACAAATAAAGTCGTCTATCTGTTAATGTATAGACATGTTAATGTATAGACATGTGTGGTCATTAATATACTCCCACGAGCCTCATCCGGCCATCTGTGTTGGTAAGGCTTAACTAAAACAGAGGTTAATCCAATAAATAGGGTCTCAATACTCAATAACGTTATAACAAATTGAATATGACGTATGTGATAAAGGATTTTATGTTATTTAGTTCTAGTCCTACTAGAAATGTTTAAATATTTTTATTTATTATAATAAATTATCTCAAAATTTAGAATTATATCACACATTTTTTTCTAACTACTGTAAAGATAAGATCGTTTATAATTAAAAAATTAAATTAAAAATTAAAAAAACCCCCGATACAAAAAGACCTCTAAAAAGAGTAAAAATAATATTCTTATGTACTTATTGAACTCGTTGCGTCGGGAGACCGTTGTACGTACGTTGATAGTGTATTTATTTATTTATTTATTTTGTGTGTATATATATTACGAAGTTAATCATTGAGGACTTAAACCATACGATTCGATTTTGTAATTTCTTTATTTGCCTTGTTATCTTACTTGCATTTTAATTTCTTCCTTTAATAAACGGTCCCCCGACGCAACGAGTTCAATAAGTACATAAGAATATTATTTTTACTCTTTTTAGAGGTCTTTTTGTATCGGGGGTTTTTTAAATTTTTAATTTAATTTTTTTTTCTGCTTTTTAAACTTATGTTACTAAGTTCTGAATTGTACTAAATGAACCTAAAAAAAAATTCAATTGTTTAAATAGGAAAGATTTGTTTGTTTCTTTGAATTGAATAGGCTCCGAAACTACGGGACCAATTTTTAAAAAAATCTTTTAGCATTAGAATCCTATATTATGATGTAGGTACATAGGCTATATTTATTAAGAGAAATATATATTATATTTAATATAATAAAATAAGGATCCACGTGAAAGTTTTGACAATGTAATAAATTATAAATGTATTAAGTAACATGATTCAAGACGTTTTCATATAGGTAGGTAGGTAGGTTTCATATATAGTATATACGAATATTAATAAATATAAACATTTAGAATTAAAATGATTTACAATCACTAATAACACTATGAAGGGATTTTTATTATCACTAGCTGTTGCCCGTGATTCTTTATGACTACGATCATAAGCCATATAAATATATTTTTACAGTCTCCGTGGACGCAGTCACGGGCAACAGCTATCCCTAATAAAGTACTTTACCTCAATACGTAAGTGTAAAATCCTTTTGGCCTTCATCCTTTTGGCGACACCGCTAGGAACAGCTAATTATTGCATAAGAACCTCTTCCCCGCACGAATAAAACGTCAATATCTTGAAGACGACTATTTTTATTTCAATCAAACATGGATAAGAACCATTTCGATGACCATAGCTTTCGATTAAACAAAACCGCATTCAAATCCGTCCACGCGTTTGGCCGCAAACAGCTAATTATTGCATAAGAACCTCTCCCCCGCACGTTTAAAACGTCAATATCTTGAAGACGACTATTTCTATTTCAATCAAACATAGATAAGAAACATCTCAATGAGCATAGCTTTCGATTAAACAAAACCGCATTCAAATCCGTCCACGCGTTTGGCCGCAAACAGCTAATTATTGCATAAGAACCTCTACCCCGCACGAATAAAACGTCAATATCTTGGAGACGGCTATTACTATTTAAATAAAACATAGATAAAAACCATCTCGACGAGTATAGCTTTCAATTAAAAAAAACCGCATTCAAATCCGTCCACGCGTTTGGCCGGAAATTTGCCACAGACAGATACACAGATACACAGATACACAGATACACAGATACACAGATACACAGATCGACAGGTCAAACTTATAACACCCCTCTTTTTAGTCGGGGGTTAAAAACCATTTTAGTGCGGGTCGTAATCAGGCTGGTTTCCGTAGAATAAAAAAATATTTACTACACGTATAGAGGTACTACGTTACTACTAAGTCAATTTTTAATCACTTTTAATTATGAACCGTGCAAATATTTGATTTGATACATTCGTTGGATTATAATCGCTTTTTCTGTTTTACAACACTAAGTACCTACATAATATAATCTAAATGTCCTACATAATATAATAAACATGTCCAAACAATTGAATATAAATAATTACCTGATAAAGTAATAGATCACAGATGAAAACAGATGGTCAGGTGGTACTATATTATTTTCTAAACGAGTTCTAAAAAGTGTTACTTGGCACTATGTCATGAAACATGAACGGTTAAACAACTATGACCCAAGTTATAGATAGACATCTACGATTGAATATGGTGCTCATGTAGTTTTTATTAATACATCAGTTCATTAGAACTTACCTAATGAATATGTTGTATTTGTTGTTCTGCTATAAATATTAAATCTACATTTAAGTAAATAATGTACTACTGTCCACATGTTTGCTAGACTTCTTATGGCTTACAAAATATACATACCTACATATTTATTATTTATTCTGAAAAATAAATACATATTTTTTAATTTTAATAACTTATGAATGTTAAAAGTCGTAGTATATTTAACAGTTGCATAACGGATACTTCTAGCTGCTTTTTTAATGTAATTTATGTTAGGTCATAATTGTGGCCCCATGTTTTATTATTTGTATAGAAATATTTCCACAGATATTGTTGATATTCATGTTTTAACTTTACAAATACTTCTATATAAATAAAAAAAAAAACGACTATCATAAAAGCGAATAAGCTTTAGGTATATAAAAGAGTATTGTCAGTCTTTAACACTTACAAGCAGAGCTGTTTAAAAATAAATAAAAAACCTCTTGAAGCCATAATCTTTAAGATAGCTGAATCACGTTTTATAAAAGTCGACTCCAGTTGCATAAAAAAGGTACAAAATAAAAATGGACACTTTGAATGTTATTTGTATAAAGTACAAACAGATGAATCAGCTGCATTCTTCACATCTCTAAATGTCAACACACATGTGAAATGCCTTTTGTATTGTTTTTCTGCGGGGCGGACAGAACTTGTCAACACTTGAAAGTTTTATGGGTTGCTTTATTTTTTTTGTGAAAACATTTTTAAGCGTTTTTAATGTTGCCTGCTATTGCCAGTGACTTCGTTAACTCCACACCTCGCTATTTATTCTATATATTTCTATATATAAACCTCGTTATTGTAGCTTTATCTAAAGCCGATTTTTGTGTTTTTACGTCTAAATCATAAACATTCACTACGTTGAAAACTGCTTATCAAAAAATAGGCTCAACCTCAACATTCTGTTAACAATTTTTTTTCAATTTAATTGACTCAATAATATTCCTGGCAAATTATTCTACTTTCATATTTCTTGGAGATGTTGATAAAAATATGCAAAAGGGACTATACAAGAGATAAATAACATATTCCAATTCTCATTTATATTTAGAAATGTACTGGTGAAAATTGGAAAATGGTCACATAAAATAAAGCTTATTGTGACCGGTTTGTTCAATTTCGATGATATATGTACTTTAATTAAGAACATTTTCGATACAGTAGTATTCTTTTGTTAAATGCACTGACAATTAAGGAAACAGATAAGCGTACAAAATTTTCTAAATTTGAAAAAAAAATTACAAGCTCGTTTTTTAATAAATATGGTTCTTTAAAGCCATTCCTCTTATTTTTATCATTGTTTAGAATGTAAATGTATAGAATGTAGTTAAAGAATGTAAATGAATAAAGAAAATTAACGATCAGAAATTAAACCGCTTTTCGTTTTGTTTTTGTCTTACCTTCTCAACCTTTTCTATAATATTATGTTTACGATCTCATGTTTACAATTTTTAGACAATAAAATATGTGTTATATTTTTAGATACGAAAAGTTAACGAAAAAATATATTAAAATCAATAAAAAAAATAACAAGAATACTAGCTTGAACTAAGTAGGTACACATTAAATCCTTTATCACATACGTCATATTCAATTTATTATATCTGTATTGACTTTTGAGAACCTATTTATTGGATCAACCACTGCTTTAGTTAAGCCTTACCAACACAGATGGCCGGATAAGTCGTCCGGGAGTATATTAATGACCACACATGTCTATATATTAACAGAAACAGATAGACGACTTTATTGATTTTTCCAACTAATTAAACTCAGTCTGAATCTACATTTGTTTTCTGCGAAAACTTTATTGCTGTTGGAGTGTTCAACTGATTAATATTCCGAAACGTAAAATAAGTCGTCTTAACTTTACTAGCGTGCAATTGGAATGTTGAATATTGAAGTAGTAGATATGTTGTGTTTCAATTATACTTTTAATTAATAATTAATAATTATTAAATATAAATGTTATTTTAATTTAAATTACACGTAACATAACGTATATTGTAATTAGCAAGTTATTGTAGCAGAATATTGTATAATAGTATAAGCTTTGGTAATCCAATGTATATTATAGAATAATACAATAATTATTCTATTATGCTAAGCAGTTCAAGTGGAATAATTTTGCATATACCACATTATTCTATGTAATCCACAACTAAACTAATATTGCGTAATTTTTACTTATCATTGTATAGTAGGTACTCAATAGTATTATTTATATTTTTATATACTTCTCACTTATCAGTACCTACTAGCTATATCAAAGGTGAATGAAAAACCAATAATAATTTTCAACCCAGTTGATAGTGTGAATAGTCAATGTACTTCAGATAAACTTTAATATCTTATCTTATTTTTAAAGATAACTTTAATACGCAGAATTATATAGGTATATTGTAGTCTTTACATATATTTAAACATAATAAGTATGTGTAATTCCTTTTTCCTTATCTATATAAGTATACAATTTTTGTTAAAATATTGCAATATTTGTAAATTAATACATATTTAGTAAATGCTACTTGTCTACAGGGAATGAAACAATGTTTTATAAATAATGTATGCGCTTAGGAAGGGGGCTTAGAATATTATGTATAAATTATCTGTTAATTTATAAATAATGAATTGGTGAAGAAGACCGGAATAAGAATGGTTAGTTTAAAAAAAAAATACTGATTTATATATTGCATTTTCTAGCAATCGTAGACAATTGGAAATTTCTTAATGCTTTTGGGTCACTGCCCTTTTATTTTATTGTTTTTGTCATAAAAAATAATGTTAAAGCAGTTCTTTACGTCACTTCGATTGATTATTATGAATGAAGAAATAATAACACATTTCAATATATTCGAGGATAGAATACATCGAAAAATATTATGTTTTTATCAATTATAATATTTGATTTAAACAGTAACAAATAATTGTATTACGAAAAGTAATTCAGTTCTATAAATGAAACGAAATTTTATTTTATTTCAAATCCTGAAAAAATACTTAACTACAAATAAAATAACACAAAATAATCTTAAAAGATAGACGTGAAAATTCACGATTCAACAACATAATTCGCTTATATCTTTGACGGTGAAGTAAATAAAACCATAGAACTTAAGTTATTAATATTGTTTATGACATTTAATACTACTTGTATTATTAAAAATGTTTATTCTTATCTATGATATCAGTATCACTATTAGCGGCATGCCAGTCTCATTCTGGGCTTTGGTGTGAACACACGCGAGGGGCGGCTACTCTTTGAGGGCATTACTTTCGCGCGGAAGATTAGTTCAAACGGTATCAAAAGGTTTTAACTACCTTTTTTAATACAATAGAACAAAGGCTTGAGTTTATCTTAAAGGACTTCCGTTCATGAACTTTGCAAGTAAAGTTTCTGTTCGATAATAATATTTTTGGAATTGTTTATAAAAAGTTGACATTGAGAAATTGAACTTGGGTGAGTAATCTTGACTGTTTTATATACTATCGAAAAAAATAAGTATAAAAAAGTTTAAAAAAATACTATTACTACTACATTTATTACTATAAAATAAAATATTATTACACAGTGTTTTTACTTAATAAAAAAAATACAAATAAATTCGTAGAAGAAATAAATTCGTACAATATTGAATGTCTTATCAACACACTGGTTGATACTTTTAAAAGTTTAAGCCAAAATGGTTGATTTTAGACAAAACTGAAATTCCCTTTGAATTGAATATAAATAACTTGTATTTAGCCAGATTTGTAAAGTATTGTAAAATGTATTTTTTTTAACTATAATCTGGAGTGTACTAAATAATAGAAAAAAGTCTATAAATTATAATGTATAGGAAGACAAGTGCATGCATATTAGGGTACATTAATATCATTTTTAATTTACAACTTTTAATTAACAATTTGTTTAGATTTTTTTTAATATTTTGACGAGTTTTTGATTCTTACAAGCTCTAAGACTAGAAGTTGAATAGGTTTACAAATTACTTAGTAATTGTACCTACCATTCATGAAATTAATGACTTTTAACTAATTAGTTTTAGTTAACATTTATATAGTTAGTTTTAGTTAACATTTATATAGTTAGTTTTAGTTAACATTTATATTTTCTTAATGGAATTGTTTAGATTTGTAACAAAAGAGCCACGACAACGTCTAAAAGACATCCACGTTCTTGTATTCAAAGTACTTAAAATATTGTTTTTTATACAAACTTCAGGATCTTTTAATTTAAGTACCTACTTAAAATAGGATAAAAGGTCCTAAAATTTGTAAAAAATCTATTTTAAATTTTAAATTACACTTGCAGTTTTGAAATCTCATCCTTCACAAAGAAATCAATAATATAAGTACTACAATTAATAATAAATTCTACATCATATCATAAAAACCTACTATAAAAACATATTACTAAGTTAAAAGCTAATACATTTTTTACACTTATATTAGGATACCTATAAAAATGTGAAAATATTCATGGTGCGTGTAAGAATTGAAATGAACAAATGTTCTGAATTATTACTCTCATCTTCTTAGAAACGACTATCTCACTAATGTTTCATACCATTGCATCATCACTTATCTTTTTCATAAAAGATAAAAATAGGACCTAATTGAATCGATATACATTTTTGTAAGGAAGTTATTTTCATTTATGAAAATACATTTCCTCTTTATTACCTGCAAAAGCGGATATGAAAAGGAAAATGCAAGGAAAATGATTTTATCATATCATTGTGTATAATGAATAAGATTTTTGATTTAGAGTATCTGTAGGCTGATAATTATTACAAATTTTATATACAAAACTGTTGTCCAATTGTAGCAATAACGAATTTGAATCGTAAAATTTGAAAATAAACCCATTGCTCTATTACCAGAATGTGAAACACATGAACTTTGCACACAAAACGAGTGCAAACATCATTTGGTTACAAAACAATGGAATAACAAAAAAAGTAAAAATAGTTCTCTCTATTCCAATTTTAAATTTTTCAATGCACAAGTTTTGTTACTTTTTTATATACACCTTCGTTGCAGAACATAATTAAAAAGGAAAAACATTGCATGATGAAGCAGTATTAACATAGATTTACTGAGCGAGATTCACAATAGCATTGATTAATAATGTTGCACTCCCTGACATTTACTTTACCCTCATCCATGGAGGTAAAGCATTATATAGTTCATATATATATATTTGTTAACTAAATTAATAAAATACTAACCTAACAATATCGTATAAACTTCTGCGGACACCTTTCTTATGTGATTATTAATCTAGCAACATTAATACATTTTGTTAGTTACGAGATGTTTGCCGTCTCCTATATAAAGGGAATTATGTGGTAGTATCTAGTGACACTATTTGGTAGTCCGTAATCACCGCTTTAAGTAAAGAGGTTCTTACACTTATAAAATATTTTTTTAAAACATTTCCCCATACAATATTCTGATATAAATAATTTTCAATAATAATAAAATATAATAGTAATAATTGTTGAAGTAGCAGCTCCACAGTTCAAAATATAAGAAAAAACTAAGAAAGTATTATAATAAAATTTTCATAACCACATCATTATGATGTGTATAGTTCTGGCTTAATAGGTATGCGTTGCTTGATATGATTAGTAATCATCTTTGATGTCAGCTCACAACAGTCCATGACATCATATTAAGTAGGAATTACTAAGAACTCCCGGGGAAAAATATTTGCCTTAGATGTCCTCATTATATTACTTTGATAAGAGTAGGTTTTGTATATTGTCAATATATATAGATAATAAACCGAACTTTGGTTTTAAAATATGTAAATTCATATTGGTATTTCAACTTATCTTTACAATTTAAATTATAAAAGAAATTGTGCTCACTTCGCCGCTTTTCCAAATTGCCTTTAAATAGTTTCACTTTCATATTTTAATAAAATAATGGTTTCAGTAATTGCTTACAATATTTAAAAAGTTTGAAGTGATAATGTATTTTATCTTTAGATTGGATTGGACGGAAATACTTTTTTGTTAATGAAGTTTGAAGAACATTGCATTTGAATTGAAAGTTTTATAATTTGATTCCTGACTATGACAAAAAGTGGTATGTGAATAAATCGTTTATATGTAAATTATCTCGCGGTTCATAATATGAAGAGAAGTAGGATGGACCATAACACCGTTTGTATAAAATATTCAAAAACATTAATTATTATTATTAGATAGCTAACAATATATAGCGTCACCAGAAAACGGTCGTTGAGTATTCCTTTGTCTTTAAAATTAAAATAATGATTATGAAAATTAATAATGAATGATCATTTTATATTCATTAACAGTTTCTGAATTATTAATGATTCACAAATGTCAAAAAATAATTAATATTGTTTTAAGATTATATTGTAACATCAATCTAACTATAGGTACCTACTTACAAAAAACAAATAGGTACTATATTTATTCTTTAATATAGGAACATGCAATTCACTCTATGCAAGCGCGTTAGTTTGAGAATGCATAAATATGCACACATTGCAATAACTCAACTACACACACATGTTTGACCTATTTTCTTCAAAGGGTGTTTCATTTATATGTCAAATGTAATTAACATTTCGTAAATGTCAAAGCGAGACTCGTATATTATTATGCAATACATCGCACTATGACAATTTTCTTTTAAACAAAATACAAATAGTATAAAATATAATGCAAATATTTAATATATAATGCATACTAATGTTTGTATAAAAGACAAGTTGTAGTAATAATAATTTTTGCAATTAGTATTGTTACAAAAAAGTAAAGCATATTTTAATCATAATGTCATGTTTTATTATTTTTTTTTTCTTTTTGTTGTGTTTACTTGAGGTTGTTTGGTTTTATAGGATTATATAAATATTTTAACGAAGTATCAAACACTTACTTATCATGATATATCAGAAACTAAAAGGCCTCAAAAACCTTAATTTTGTGTGAGGATTAATTTTGGGGTACAGGTAGAAATCGTTGAGATATTAAATTGCACAATGTCTTCGATATAAAGTTAAAAACGAGTATTAAAGTATATATTGTAATAACTTGCAATGTTTAAAACTTATTGGGTGTTTTTTCAAAATACTAAAAGAAAATGTTTATTTATATATTTGATAACAATAAATAACAAGTACCTAAAATCAATAATCTATAAATACTGTAAAGAAGAACGGGCAAAGTAATAGATATACTTTTAGTAATTTATTAAAGTAAAACTACATATACCTTTTAAAACACATTTTTAAGCTATATTCTGATTTAAAAATGTTACTTCGATGTTGCAAAATTTATCAGTGTTACTATAACTTAGTTTCCAACTTAGCAGAACTAGATGTCAGTCAGGGCAACTAGAAACTGCTCCCATTGTACACCAGTTTCCATAAATTAATTGTATCTAATAAATACTGAACAATAAGATTATCTTCGCTATTTATAAAGTTTATTCAACTATAGTGATTACATTTAATCCGGTAATCCAGTCTGCATCCCTCTTGTCTCGTCTTTAATAGTCCTAAGCAAAATTAACATAGTACAGTTGGAAAGTAAAATAACCTTAGAAGGGGTCAGTTTGTGTGAAAAGGAAATATATTTATTTATATACGCACTCGCTTTTTTAATCTTGTATATTCATGATCGAAAATACCATCAAGTTACTTATAAAATAAATTTATACCTTATTTTTTGCTTGCTTGCTATACTTGTTTACTCTCTTTGATTGATTTATAATCATTATACGTATAAATTATACGATAAAAAGTATTCTTAGACTTTAAATCGGCAACTAACAAAATATTATTAAAGCTAAACGGACATATCAGCTTTAACGTAATCCCCACGACTTTATTTAGCATTTTTTTATTACACTAAGATTTTTGTTGCCGAACATCATCAGTTTCTAATACTCAAACTATGAATAAATATAAAAATATCGTTCTAAATAAGAAGGCATAATTCAAATATCTCAGTCCAGACTTTACCTAATATAAAATATCTAAATAAGTGTTACGCAAACTGAGCCTACACTGAAATTGACTCTTAACATAAAATAGTTTTCCTTTACTTGGATGTTCTATATCTAGGTATTGAATTAATTTTATATACTTCAATCTCCTAAATATCGTGTTGATTTTAGGAATTTAATAAACCCATCTTATAAGAAAGGTAATACAAAACTCATCCCTGCCATTACTTCCCATTTGTTGACATTAGTTCGGTTTCACGACTCCGACCCGAAGAGATTGTTTATATTAAACATTTCTCCTAGTAGCATTCAATGATTTATACAATCTCGACCTGAAAAAATACAATTTACTGAATGAAAATAAAAATAAATGTACGTGGAATTATAAAACATTTTTACCATCACTATTGAACTATGTTTGTTATTATTTTTATGAAAAAACAACAGATTAATATTTTTAATATAAGCAAATTTTTATAATTTTAAATGTGACAAAAATAATACTGTGTGTTCCAATCCCTGTAAATTATATTAGACATTTTAAAATAAAAAAATCTTCAAAGTCTTTGTGAATGTCAGTTAATTACGATCTGTCATAGTAATTAAAGAGCAAACTCATAGTATCTGTAACTCTTTCATCTATTTAAAATATCGTCTTTTACAAATTTTATATTTGAAAGAGTTAAAATAATATTTTTATGCTTCAGGATAGTTATTTTTGTACAAAATAGGTTGGCAAAATTAGCAGACGGTTCATCTGATGGTAAGCGGTGACATCATTCATGAATAGAGGTAAAAATAGAGGCAAACGTGTTGCCAACTTTGAGAGAAAAGGGGGGGGGGGGGGTGTAAATGAAGCTGGACCTTTTCTGGAGAGAAAAAGGTCTTGTGACTCTCTCATTTACCTTAAGAAACGTAGCGTGGTCGCAGTTCAGTGAAAGAGTCGTACAGCTCTACCAAGTACAACAACCAATATTAATATTATTATATTAAAAGTTCTTTAAGTTAAGTTTTATTAAGTTCTTATTATTTTTATAAGAACTTAATAAGGTTCCCCAAAAAGGTCCTTGATATTTTGTTGTATAGGTCAAAGTCCATTACTTTATCTGACGAGCCTATTATACAAGTATATTAGGATGTTTCCTCAAAACAAAGGTTTTTAAAAACAAATATTTTTCTTCTTTTAGTAAATGTATTTTTATAAGCATTTTTATAATGACGTAGCCTTAACGAAAAGCTTATTTTCATCATCAAATTATTTTTATATTGTTTTAAAGAAAATAAATTTGGGATTTACTCATATGCTTAAAATAAGTATGATATTATTTATGACTCAAACTAAATTCACAAACTATTTATTATAGCTATTTTTTTAAATAAATATTATTAATAATAACATAACATATAATATAACAATAACTTCATAAAAAAAATTTTCAACATATTGTTTATTGATTGAAAAAATACAAATATTTTTTATTTGTTTAATCGGAATATCCATTTTGTTTTCATTCGTTTTATAAGACAAGATTTAGATCGATGTTTTCGAGTCCAATCTATTTTTCAAACGTCGCTATCGATTTCTTGATTTCCAGACGAGTTCTAGATTAAGTTAGACGTACTGAGAATGCATTGACATATCTTAAGCGCATATGACATATCTCATAGTCTCGACTTTAAATTTTTATTAGATATGATATGGGAGATATTGAAAATGTTCTATTCGTCTTGTTTATTTTATACGAACAGTGACTCTTTCAAGCATATGTTTGAATTAAAAATCTTGTGCAATTTTGCTTGACAACTTACTAATTTTAAATAATAAATCTTAAGTACAATTTGCTCTATAAGTATGGTAATTACCACAGTTTTAGTATGGTTTAGTTTAGTATGGTAATTACCACAGCTTACCAAAGTTTTTAACTTACACTTACCTATCTATTCATACTTGGTGTAATTGCGATGTTTGCGTAGTTTGACACATTGTATGATATTGTAAATCGTAATATGATATGATATGTAATCAAAATATTTAAAATTATTCATAGAATATCAGAACTAAACTAATAATAAACTCCATTTATCTAAGGCTAATACACTTAGTGCGTTCGACGAGTTCCAGCTTGTAAAATAAATTATCAATAAAGGCTAGATACTTAAGCAGAATAAAGATTAGAGGATACACTTAAATCAATATCCAATAAATAATATCAAGATTGTAAACATTCTTAAATTTGCTACCAAAATAACACTTAAGCGAAGTAAATGATAAGGTTTAGAAAGTATGAAAAATTAATCAGTATTAAAAAACTTAAGTTTGTCAGGCGTTTTTTTTTATATTATTGATGTTATCGTAAGTACTTTACACCGACCCGCATCGACGTACTCAAATATAGATTATAAAAAAGGTATTATGGTTGCGGAATAAATTACATATTAATGTAACCTACAAAGACAACCATGTAAATGACACATTTTTATAAAATATCTTGTGTAACATTTAATTATTTTTTACGGTTAAATAAATTGAAAAATGTGTTTTCTTTAAAACATTATCCCATTTATATAACAATTGCGTATACTTGTTCATTGTATTATTACATAAAACTGTTATTTTACATAAAACTGTTCAATAAATATTGAAATAAACAACATGATTTGTTTTAATTAATCATTTGCTTTCAGTTCATTAATTGTATTGTGAATTACCTTATTAAATTAAATTTCTCAAAGCTTTTCAAATATTTTATTTCTGATTGAGAAATCTTCATCATTAATTTCGTCAAGACAAATCTTGGAGTGGTCTTAGATTTTAATTAATTCTGATCAATTATTTTTACCTTTATTTTTCTTTTAACATTATAATTGTATATGTGTATTAATTGTATATGCCAAACTTTTTAATAGTAGGTATATGTGTTCTTTCTAACTGGCGCAGTATATTACCAGTAAACATTAAAGAGCTTCAATTTTATTTTTGTAATCACTTTTTGTTCCCCAGTTCTAAACAAAAATAAAAACGATCTACAAGAGACTCGTGCCCGTAAGGCACTCGTACACGAATGGTTCTGTACCATTATAATTATATAAAAAACGCCAAACAAATCACCTTTGTCATACGAGTGTCTCCCTCAAATATTTATTTTATTTTGTTCTTAGTATTTCTTGTTTTTGCAGCATGACAAATACATGATATGTTAAAATGTTAACTGTCTAGCTATCATGGTTCATTAGATACAGCTTGGAGACAGAGAAATGGACAGTTAAGTCTTAGTAATATAGCTCCGATTTTAGCCTTTCGGTAAAGAACTGTGGACAATATAGTGTCACCTAATAATTAGTTTTCATAAATATACGATCTTTTGTAAATTTTTATAACTGTTTAACTATAATTTGTCTAAGAAAATATTTAGTGATATTATTATTATTCTTAATAATGCATACAGTTATTGTGGTTCGTACACGATGATTTCAGGAATTATGCTGAATATGCCAATAATGTACAACATACCTATATATTTTTTTTATTATTTTATCAACATTTCAAATGGCGACTTTTTTGATACTAGCATCAGAAAGTTTTGTAAATATTTCATTCAATTCCTTTTAATAGAACTGCTTTAGATAAAATAGATCTTGGAATTTTAATTGGTTTTTATTAATGGTATTACATTTTACTTTTAATGTTTTAAACTAATTTAGAGGTCATTTGAGAATTTAAAATATAACTTGAATAAGATAATAAAGAAGTCAATGAACGGAATAAATCAAATAAAATAAACTTATTTATTACCAGTTGGCAAAAAAAAATGTTATTTCACAATATATAAATATATTAAAGTGTGATCTATTCACTAACAGCAATGATTAAGTTGAATGTCGACACCTCGATTGAATTTTAATTCTGGCTTATTTGTTTGTCATCAGATAAACTTTTGATGGTAAAATTATCTGCAGTAAAAGCTTTTATTGGAATATAGTTTGAATTCGCAATTATGTTCGAACGATAAAAAAGGTTTTTTTAAAGAAATGGCTTATTTACCATATTAATAAATTATTTCCTAACCAAAACTGAGACAAAAGTGTCCAATTAAGATATAAAATAATAAATATTTAAGCAACTAAATAAGCAATATGATTTGTAACTTGGAATAGGATCTGCAATTAGGCAGATTCACAACGATGAGGTTCTTATATCAATCAATATATGGTCAAGTTCAATACAAATGTTTTTTATACCTAAGTTTCCGAAAAATTAAATTAAGATTTGTTTTGAATGATTGGATTACAATTCGAGTAACGTAAAGAAAAAAACGATATTCTTCAGTTAAGAAGGTTATTTTTTTACTTTTATTTAATAGAGGAGAATTGTTATCAAAGGATTGCAAACGACCATTACTAAATTAATAAATATAACATTTCTTTAATTTTTTGATAACCTTAGTTTTTTTCTCATACTCTCTATGACTAAATGGCTATTGAATTATACATTAATTAATATTTAATTTAATAAGTACTTTTGCGAATAGCTTGTTTATTTAACTTTTGACCTGAACGATACTGTAATCATCCGGAGTCAATGACAATGATAAGATTTACTCATATGTGTATTTGTTTTTAGATAAATATAGTAGAAAAAATATATACCCTAGTAAATTTTTATTTATTTTATATTTGTTTAAGTAATTTATATTTTTGTTATTTAAAAAATAACAATCCTTCAGTTATAAATATATTGTCATAAAGCCTTAGAATTCAAACAATATATTAATACTACTATATTTAGTATATCTGGAACTAAGCGTAAACTATAAGAATGATAATTTTAATTATTTATTTCTACATTCAATTTAATTTGAGTCTTAATTATGATGATACAGAAGCTCTCCTACACTCAAACTATACGTGAATAATTCTCTCATGGCTGCACATTAAACACTAAAAACATTCGTTTACACCTGCTCTATATTTTATTTTTTCCTTCTTGCATAAATAAGCATTTTTGTTATTGTGAATTTGTAATCTTATTTCTTTTTTTAGTTAATTTTGATTTTGTGTTTCCATCTTTAATATCTCAAACACAATGTTATTTAATATTTGTTTTGTTATTGTCTAGAGTGTTAGGGAGACCAGGAGATCCATATTACAGGGCCTACCTAGTTTGGACTCCTGTCCCTACACTGATCATTTATTTATATTGTTATAGTTGTATGTTTAATTGTATTCTGTGTTTGGGAAAATAAATAAATAAATAAATAAAAATAAAAAATTGAATAATCAAGGTTTTAAGTGATTTTCCAAGGAGCTGCCTCCTCGTGCCGCCTCCTAGTGAGTAAAAAATAACATAAAAAGTAAGATGAATAGTATTATAAATTTTAGAGAGAACTTTAGTAGTATACTATAGATAAAATTTGATAAAATTTTCATTTTAGATAATATTTTTTGTTCATGAACTATATACAAACGTTGTAACACATAAAATAGTATTTCTTTTTTTCAAATTACTTCAACCTTTTTCATTAAAAAAATTATTTTTTTTATTATTGTATCATAGAAATACCACGTACCTTTATAGGTACGTGGTATTTCTATAACACAAAGTATATGTCCCACAAAACTATACATATTTTATAATTTGGCCGTGGGATCATGTTGTAACTTATAAACATTTAAACAGTTTTATGAATATAAGTATTGTTCGTTATATTTAAATATATATATAAAATATGTATATTGACTTAGATATATTACATATATAGACTAAACTTTTATAAGTTAGTTATGTGTATCAAGTACAGAGTTCTAATAGATATTATAGTATTGTATAATTTTAGATAGTAAGTATAAATTATAATAATATGTGGTCCTTACCGATAAAATTGCCGTTTTGTATGGAAGGAACAAAAGTCAGATATTTTTCTATCCCTTTACAAAAAAAAAAATCAAAAAAATTTTTGAAGGTGATTTGGAGTGTTCCATTGGTGTTTATTTTTTCCCTTGCAAGAAGTCATCCAAATTTCGAAAAAATATGAAATCTGTTGAAGGAAGGTCCGGGAAATACGGTTGTTGTCTTAGACATTCTATTTGAAGCTCTTTTGTTTTAATAGTCGACTGTTGTACAGTGTGTGGTCAAGCGTGAAGCAGCAATGGTGTGGAGCCAGCCTGATGACCAGCCTAGGTTGTTTAGGCTCTATTTAGCATTGCACTCATGATTTGCAATTGCTGACAAAAGACATCTGCCGTAATAGTCTGGCTAGAATTTAAAAAACTGCAATGAACAATACCGGCACTAGTCCATCAAAAGCTTACAAGTAAATTTTCTTGGGTAATTTTTTTCTTGGAGCAGGATTTGGCTGGCTGACCATTATGAGCTGAACCATTGCGATTGCGATGAGCGCTACCAATTATTATAGATATAATCATTTATCAGTACAGGTAAGGTAATCGATTCGATTCGAAACAAAAAAAAACAGAAGAAAAAAACAAATGAATGAGGGTCAACGAAACAAAAATACATGTGTAAATAGTCGTAAAGAATATAATTTGGAATTCTCTATTAAAAAAAAGAAATTTGTGATTAATTAAGTGGCCAATACGAAAAACACCTATTTCATATATCATGACCTAATATACTATTATATTTGTTAGTTTATGTCTGCACATAAACTAACAATTATGATAATATATCTTTTACATTTACTAATTTGATTAGGTACAATTACTAAGAATATATCTTTTTAATTTAATATTATTATTTTTTTTTTCGTCTCTGTTGTCATCTGGTGAACTGTTAAGTGGATATTGATTTAACGTTCGGTAACCATAAACATTGTTAACCTTTAGTACCTACTACATTACCTTACTACATGTCATCGCTCGGATTTTATATTAGTTACAAATATTTGTTAATAATGTTTTATGCTCCTGTTTATTGGTTGCGGTAATGTATTTATGCTTGAGACTAACACAGGCCTGCTTACTACATATTTATAAGATAATAAATTATACTGTACTACAATCATAACAGTGACCCACGGGTCACTGTTATGTTTCTTTCACATATATGTTGCACGCCCAAGCAACATATATGTGAAAGAAACAGTTGTTCCTGAGGTCAATATCGCTGGATCGAACTGTCCGACTTTATAACTTATTAAAGGTCAAAGCGAAATATAAGCTTACAAAAAACTGCAATGTACTGCATTCAAATTGCAATGGAAAATCATTAAGGAATTCAGCAATTTTACTGTCTGTAGCAATTTGCTATTATAATATTATTTTAAAGCGATATCAATTTAAGACAGGTTGCATTCATAGTTTCAAGAGGTTCGCTTCTGTTTTTGAGCAAAATGTCATACGTAGAAAGTTTTAAGAATTCTACTGAATAGATGGAGGGATCGGTAAGGTCCAGAAATATATTTATAAACTTTGAGACAATTTGTCATCTTTACTTTTTTCGAATAACTCCAACTTATGGCAGCCGCTTAATAATTTATGATTTAATTAAAAAAATTATCTTGATGTGGTGTTTAAAATAAACGAAATGGACAAATCCTTCCAACCAAAGAAAACAATCTTACAATAATACTCTTGTTGAGTTACTAAACCATTTGATGCTGTAAACAAACTTTTGCCCTTTTTTTACAAAACGCCCTTAAACTTTTACACACAGAGGTTGCGAACTAAGTGAGCCCTCAGGTTCTGCATCAGACTCAACTCAATTTCTATTTTCGGAGCTAGATGGGGAATCAGTAGACCTCTTGGTTATAATGGGTTAAGCTTGACAAAAATACTCAGTTAATAAACACTATCTCTTCCAGTGATGTGATTGTTCCGATATATATCTTGAAGTATTATATTTTCCACTTCCAAATAAGATTATTCATTTTAATATTTATATATGGCTAAAAAAAAACTACATATCAAAATAATTAACAAATAGGTTATTGGATATCCCTATTTAGATCAAAGGTATGTTGATAATTCAAAGCTTTGAATGTAACCATTAACAATTTCAAATATGGTTATTAATATTTACATTCGGTTAAGAGTTGGAATAAATATTAGAATTCAATCATCAAATAATGTATTTTTTATAAATATATTACCAGCTATAAAAAATCCTAAATTATTCTGGTAAACGGTCCTAGAATTATTCCTTTATTATAATCACGGGCAATTAAATTAATAAGATTTATAAAGTTTTGCCGTTTATTATAAACTCAAGATAGGAAAAAAAAAATTCAAACAATTGAAACTGGAAAAAACTTTGACTTTTTATAGGTTTCGCATTCATAAATTAAAAGGAAAAAGGAATAAACTTTTTGTGCAAGTTATAAATTTATTTACTTTTATCATTATATTATGTTTACTAATGCATAGTGTTGTAAGGCCATTCACTAATTTAGGTTAAGTATAGATTATATTTGTTGTTTTTGTTTCAGTGTATCGGTTGTAGCCTTTTTTGTTTGTTTCCGTATAGCCCGTATAGAACATTTAAAATGGAGCTGGATTGGGCAAATGTTGCGTTGCAAATTGTTTAAATGGAACAATCAAGTAAAAAAAATGTAATTTGAAATAAAAGGGCTTTATTATTATTTTTATTATTATTATAGATTATATGACTTAACAATAAGATCCTTACAATATTTGGAAAAGTCTTTCACAAGTTAAAAAAGTATCTACTAAAATATTATAATTGTATAATCTGTAACACCGTTCTATAATCACAGTAGCTGTAGTAGTAACAGCTAATGTGTGTTAAAAATATCCAAATATCTGAACAATAAATAATAAGATTTGATTGCAGTTTATAACTAGTTTCAACTGGCGGCCTTATCGTTACCGCTTTGAACGATGGTGTCATCTCTCAGTTATACTACTTTTTATATATTTTTTTTAACAGAGATATGATAAAATTATTAGTTTTAATTTACAAATATAATTATATGAGTAAATAATTGATATTAAATATTTAATTTAATAATTTGGAATCGTCTGCAAGTACATTATAAATATTATGCTGATGTAAATTGTTTAAATAAATATAGTGTTACCGTATGTTTTTAGATTATATAATTATTCATAATTACGTTATAATTCTTGTCTATTTGAATACAAAAGACATTTTATATTTTATTGACTTTGACTTTTAGTAAAGTCTTCATTTTAAGTAGTATTATCATCATTGGTGCTTTAATAATCATATCTGAATTTCTATTGAGTAGGTAATAAGTTCATTTACATTGACCAAAAGAAATTTTAAAGTTTCTTATTTAAATATAATTCATTTAATTATAAAAGTATTTTATAATTCATTTAATTATAAAAGTATTTTACACAAACATAAAATATGATAATATTATAACTATTGTTTTAATCATATTTTTAAAAAAAGAATGAATAAAAATCGTAATGGTCAAACTTTATAGAATGAAGAAAGATCCTCTGCTAAAAAAAATTATAAAAAAACCCAAGAATGATCATTGAAAAAAAGTTTGAACGAGACGAAACATTTTTTCGTTTACAGGAGGAGGAATGTACACTAGTCCTTATCTTTAAAAATAAGGGTGATACACAAGTTGTTTATATAAATATGTCGAAGAATAAATCATGCCACACAATATATTTGAAAGAAAGTAATCAAAAAGTAACTACGTGAGGAAAGTGACATCAACTATAAACGAAAGTTCATGTCGGGGCTAGAAATCATAAATGACATATTTGAATCGTGCTCAAAAATCCAGGCTTATGTTACTTGTAGGTCTCGAAAGCGTACGATCATAATTTAGAGTCCCTAAAACAATCCATACGATTGGCAGTAAAGAATTTCCCTATGGAAAGAGCGCGTGCTTCTATTGATAACTAGCCTCAAAGTTTAAAGGACTGTTTTGCAGCTAATGGACACCACTTCGAATGACCTTTTTATATTTTTAATTGTTTTATATTTGTGTATTAAACTAACACACTGTAAAAGTAATAAATGTTATTTGTAATTATTTTTTTTTTTCTATGTTACAATATTTATGGCAAGACTAGGTATAACATAGCATCAATGCAGGGTGGATGACATGCTTAGTAAGAAAGGGAGGAATATTGATGATATGCAAATATATGCTACTAGAACGAGGATGTTGATTTGATAATTATGTGTTATGACGATAAAAAATTAAGCAAGAAATTAGGTTTTGTATGCAAGAGGTAATTTAAAAATAGCATCGTTGACAAAAAAGATAAGAGATAATCGTTTGTCCTTTTAAATCAACGTCATTGTCCTGTCCTTTCTCTTTGAAAGGAGCAAAATAATTTACTGCAAACATTCAGCAAGTATAAATGTGGATAGTTATTATTAATAAAGAGGTACCGAAAAAGACATTGATCTAGCATGTAAAAATAATATGTTAATGAAGCTAGTTTGCAATGAGATGAAGTATGATAGAAGAGCACTGAAGAAATTGACACATTGCGCCGTTTCTAAATAATTGAAATCAGGACAGGTAAATGATATGCAAGTTAAAAGTATAATAAATGAAGTTCCTCTATTCATTTGCAATGATAAGAAATCATGAACGTACAATATACCGCGTATATAAAAAATAAGAAGATACAATAGCCGGATAAAAAATATTTTTGAATTTTATTTAGTAGCGATGTACATAAAATGTCTAATTATACTCCAGGCGGTCGTAACTGTTAGGAAATTTCTTTTCAGAAACCTGCTATAAAACTTGAGAAGGAAAATACAGGTTCTCTTATAAAATTTCCTCGAGTATCTTACTATTTTTCATGCTGTAGCTAAGATAAAATTGAAAGTATTTAATTTTCTTAACAATAATCCAAAAAAAACATAATATACATGTTACTAGAAAGATTCAGTTTTAGTTTATATTTTAAAGTTAGAGATTTTATTAAAATAAACTATCTCAAAATATATTGTTGCTTTTATTATTCTCTACGATGAAACATTCTTAATAACATACGAGGATTGAAATATTTTGACATTTTGAAACACTATTTTCAGTTAACATGCACAATTATTACACAATGCAATCAAACTACTTACAGATAATGAACCAAATAAAGGAAATGAAGAAATAACATACAATATTTTTGTAGGACCAAGTTGAGGTCGAGTCAATTATATTAGCTCAATTATACTACTTGGATCGTATTAAATCCTTTGAACCTTTGGAAGGTCATCTTTTGCCTTTTCTGAACCTTTGTTTGCGAAATTAACTCTCAGTTACACAGAGTTTAATTATCATAATTTATATAGGGTATATTGTTATATATTTCTTTGAGTTAAATTAAGTTTACGAAATATTTTTGTTTTTACGATTTTTAGTAAAATGGTATGGTGGTTTTTAATAAAGTGATTTATGTATATTATTGAGAAGCCGAAATTTATGTTATTCCTTTGGTATTAAAAATCACCACCTACCCTCTCAGGCTAAAATTAAATGAACAGGAGTCACTAATGTATTTTATATATATAAAAGATAATCTGTTAATTCATCAGAATATTTTGCATATAAAAGTGGTTTAAACAAGACTTAAACAACAATGCACATACACGTATTAAACGACAGTTTAAGCTGGTTTTAATGAAACTCTATTTTTAAAGTTACAACATACCTGACATGTCATTAGTATCTCAAAACATGTTAAAGTATAATAAAAAAACATACTACATGTTACATTTTATTGCAGAGTTTTTAATTATTGTTAATCTAAAGATAAAACAAGTTATGAGTGCGCAAGACTAGACATTTTAAGCCTTATGTCAGAATCTTCTTTTATATCTTTTGCCCACTGAGTGTGTACGTAAATTTCGTAGAAAGGATCATACGTGAACTAAGTTATTCATTAAATAGTCTCAACGTCAGTTTCTTATACTTTGATCTGTTTGATTTCTCTGAAAGTTCATAATTTCTGTGCAATTTCAATAGATTAACAAGCTTTATTTTCAAGAATATCTCATGAATATAAAAAGTACTAGTATTATAAAAATCTATATCAAAATAAAGATAACTTTTTATAAGTTTACCAATTATTATTATTTATAAATATCATTGACAATTTCTGATACTTTAACATTTATGAGGAGAGGTCACTGCAAAACTTATTATATTTTACCATAGTTTGAGACATCTTTAATAATATTAAAACTTGGTAGTTAAAGTTAACAGTAATATAATTATGAAAACGATATTAGTTTTCATAATTTGATATTAGCTTGAACTAGCAAAACAAAACTTGCAACCGATGTTAGTATTTTGCTCTATTCCAAATTGAAGTCTATTTATAACAAGTTTGAATTCCTTTTTGTATGCAATATTATTATATT
The DNA here is from genome assembly GCA_959347355.1 of Napeogenes inachia. NCBI lineage: Eukaryota > Metazoa > Arthropoda > Insecta > Lepidoptera > Nymphalidae > Napeogenes > Napeogenes inachia. The sequence goes on from OY365791.1 coordinate 26,492,381, forward strand.
AATGTTATAATATTAAATTATTCAAGTTATATATTTTTAACGAATTCAAGTTTAGTGAAATATTTAATATTGTTTATTTATATTTGCATATTTAATATTCTGCCATTTACTAACGTTAGTAGTGTTAACTACTAATAATGTTTAAAATTTTGTTTTTTTATATATTTTACGTGAACAAATGTGTATTTTACATACATAATAATGTTAATTAAATATAATATTTTTATTCACGATATATAATAATATATCATAAAAAATATACTTGTAATATTAATAACTTGAAGAATCTTTGATGTTTCAAAGTACAAATAAAATATATCGAAAACATCAAAAGCAAAACATTCATTGGAAACTAAATATCAGAATATATGAATACAATAGCGATACTTTTTCATTCTACGCTGCTCATATTTTTTCGATAACAATATTTCTGATATTTCTCACAACGAGAGTTTCAGAACACTTTAAAGACTTCTTATTAATATAATGATTGTAGGTAAAAGTGGAAACGGATATTAAGGGTTTCGCGGTTTTTTTTTAATAATAATATTACATTTAAATTACCTAATAATTCGAAATCATAAGCTGCTCCGGCTACTTTAATAACAAAAAAATAAATTAATAACATTAAATATTTAGTTTTATTAATCTGTATTTCGTTAGTTTAAAAATCGAAATTCTGTTAACTGGATTTTCCCCAAAATTTCAGAACATGCAGAGATGGTTCCGTTTAGAATGTGAGTTCCTTCTGCGATAGTTTTTTTGTGACATTCAACGCCTATTAGTAGTTTAACAGTCGTGAATTTTTTTAGGGCAGTTACGACATTTTTTAATTAAATAGCATGTTATTGTATGTATGTCATTGGAGTAATATAATGGGTTTAGGTTACTGTCATATAAATTCATATTTATTTGTACTATATTAATTAAACTTGATACAAACATGAACAAGACAAAATAAGCTAAAATTTTGATTTTTAACTTTTATAATAGTAATGTAACTCATAACATAGGCGTTTGTATTTTTCACGTTTACCGTTTCTTGAAACTACACCTCAGAGATTTATAAAGCAGTTTCGAAAATTTTCTATGTCATAGTAAAATGAACTTGAATCTTTAGAGAATAAGACATATATTAGCTTATATACTATATAACAGCGTCTGGAGCAATATTTTTATCATTTGCTGAGCTCTCACATGGAAATATAGCGTACAAAATATGAATGAACGATATAAAGCTATTTTTCGAATTTCAAACTGAGTTGATAAAATATTTATTTTCAAATAAATTTCTATGAACTTTAAATATATCTTAAATTGGTAATTCTGATGCGGACTATAATATTATTTAAATATTTGATCAGGTTGTAGACCGGAAAAAATGCGGTTAATAAAAAACTTTATATTAAGTCCATTACTCGAAAATAGTTATTTTTTACGTGGTCGTTTAAACTTCAATTGTGACAATAGCAATTTTCTTTTATTTTCTGTGCAGTAGTAAAATTTTAAACTCTACTTGAAGTAATAGCAGCTCTATTAAATGTATTACGTTCTTTTATGTGCATTATCAAAAATATTAATATTAATTAAATTACAATTGGAAATTATTCGGAAAATCTACTTTGCTGGCAAATTAACTCTATAAATTATGTGTCACATATAATTAGAGTCAATTAAAGAGGTAGGTGAATACAAATATTTATGAAAAAGAAACTAAATTTTAAATTAAATATTTAACATATTATATTGGTTAATGAAGCCGTGTGTAAATGAAGCTCTTAACCGTTCACCTGACCTAATTGCTGACCGATTTGACTTCAAAACTAATAAACTGATTCATATGCAAATCGGCACATGAGTCACGAACTCTCTGAATCAAATAATATAATAAATAAATGAAAAATTATTAAATAAAGAGAAATTGAAAAATCTTAACTAGAAAAAAGTTATTGCAAAACGAAGTCTCTCTATGGGAAATCCCATGTTACATGTTACTATGACATGTAACATGGGATACAATGACATGATATATATATACAATGACAGTACTAGAACGTATGTTTTACAACGACGGGTATCATAGATCATTAGACACTAACTATAACTTTCTTTTAGACATTCACTATCCACCAATGATTTGCCATAGACATAATATTAAATATGGAATAAGTTGACTAGAATTGTTTTTTATATACTAATATTATAAAGAGGAAAGGTTTGATTATTTTTTTGTTTGTTTGAAATGAATAGGCTCCGAAACTACTGGACCGATTTCAAAAATTCTTTCACCGTTGGTAAGCTACACTATTCTCGAGTGACATAGGCTATGATTCATTTTCAAAAAAATAGCGATGATTACTAAAACTTGAATATTCTAACGCAAGGTGTAAAAAAATAAACAAAAAACTGCGTGCGCTGCGAAAACGGTGAAAGTTACGCAAAAATGATGTTCTATGAAATTGTTCCTCTTTAAAAGTTCCACAGATTACACGAAAAGCGACCTACACGCGGGCGGAGCCGCGGGCAACAGCTAGTATAAAATAAAGGGACAAAAATTAACCCCCGCTGGTGTGCTTTGCGGGCCCTAGTTACACTTTTATCAACACATTTATAATAAAATTTTGCAAAACATAATGAAATATGTTTTTTATTTTATTAAGCCATTGTTTATGTTGCAGAGTAGGTACTTGAAAATATTTTTTTGAATTTTACTTACCTTATTAATTATTTTATGAAATAGCTGTATAAAAAAATAAATGAAGCTATATAAAATTCTACAACATCATGACTTAATTTCACTCGTAAACTAAACTTAGCTTTAATAATGCCAAGCACTACAAGGTTTAATTACTGAGGTACTATAACTTATTTTGTTTCTTCACGCTTCATTTTGTTCAAAAAGATTTTATAGCGAGTACGCGTCGAACATTTTAATTACATTGTTTGATAGTATTATAGCTTTTTCCTCCTTAAACTCTTTATTGCACACGTAGCAAAAAACATTTAAAAACATATTTTTTTCAAAGAATTTAGAATTTGTGTAAAATAATAAATATGTAGAATGACCGTAGGTATTATTTATTTATTTAAAAATTTTTGCACATATCCTGCAAAGGCAAGCATAATGCCACAAGCATTCTCTTCCAGCAAGCCCTCAAAAAAATAGTAAATACATCAAGGTGCATAACAAAACCAAAAAAAAATAGTAGTTATATATAAAAATGAAAAAATATATAAAAATAAGAGAAATAAATGAAAAAAAAAACTAATCTACTAACAAAATTTTCTAAGGAATAATAGGATAAAACATAAAGTTAAATGAGAATTAAATGAGAATTTTTACAAAGGAATAGCTTGAGATAACAAATGGTTTTTGACAAGGCATTTAAAAATATTTCTGTTAGGAGCTTTCCTAATGTCGGTAGGTAATGCATTCCAGAGTTTAGTAGCTTGTGTAGTGAATGAGTTGAATTGAAAGTCAGTGCGACAGAGAGGCATTCGAAGTGTTAAATTTTCAGTGGAGCGAAGTTGACGGCTATGGGTATCACCAAGAAAATGAAAACGAGATTTTAAATAATTAGGAGAACATGGAGCATATAAAAGAGAATAGAGAGTGCACAAAATTCTTAAACTTCGGCGATGTTTGACAGAAAGCCATTTAAGTTTAGAACGATAGTTGGAGATGTGATCGTATTTGCGAAGACCAAAAATAAAATGTATACAATTATTGAGAAGACGATCAATCGAAGGTATCTAATGACAATTTGACCATTGAAAAACTTATTTTTTAAATAGACCTTTTAGTTTACTATTATGTATTTTAAAATATAATTAAAATTTTTGAACATGTAAATTAATTTGTATTAAAATGGTAAGATTTGCTTGGAAGCTAAACAACAAATTGCGAACATTTATCTCTTCAACTTATTCCTACTGAAAAGATAATCTATTTACTTTATCTTTAAAAAGCCAAATTCATGTCTTCATCCTTATTCTGTTTTGAACTTAAGAATCTTATTAGAACTTTATAAAAAAAAACTTTGTGCACTGAACATGGTTTTGCTTTTTAATTTTTGTTAAGTTAAAAGAATGGAAGACAGCTTAAAAGGTTGAATAAACAGTGACATCCATGATATTTTATTCCTATTTGTGAAATAAAAAAAACTAAACGTGAAACCCTATTCACCTTTATTTTTTTTTAAGTATACACACGTAGTTTAAACGGAATTTCTTCGCCACTCCTTTTAATTTTCAGGCTTAAATGAAAAATTTCAAATTCATTCCTATAATTCACCGGGACATAAACACTGTTACAATTAACAACCATAATATCGCATATTTGAATTTGGAATCTGCTTTTTTAAATATTTTTGTAATATTTGTGCATGTTTGTGTATCGGGCTACTAAAAGGTACAAAAAAACTTCATTTGTCTGTAAGAGAAAAAGGTCTAGACATTCACATAGTATTCGTAAAAATAGAAGATCAAAAAGATCAAGGAAAAAATCATTGAATTAATATAGCATTTATAATTACTTCAAGTATTTACGTACGTAATATATTAGAGTCGTTCTCATATAAAGACGCCTTAGGAAATTATGAAACGTACAGGTGAAATACATAACATAAAAGTATCGGGAGAAAAAAAAAACAACTCATTAAAAATTATGATGTTTACTATTATTAGGATTATGATTTATGGTGTGTTTGTAAAATATAGATAAAGTATTTATATAATAAATTATATTTGAATTATAATTCGAATTTCCTAAGTCAATTCACAGGATTAGCAGTAAATATTTTTGTAATGGAGAGAGTGCGTGTTTCTGTAGATAAATGGTCTCTTAGTTTAAAGGACTGTAATTAAAGTAAATGGAGGCTGTTTTGAATGAACTTCATATATTTTTAATGTTATTATATTAATGTATAAGCTAACATATAGAAAAGTAATAAGTCTTTTATGCCAAAGCAAAAAAAGAGTTTAACCTTAATAAGTTAATTTAAAAATTCAGGAATCAATTTGGCAAGGACCAATTTTCATACTTTTTCGAAAAACTTTAATTGTAGATGTAATTTTAACAACATAGGTTTCGTAACTTTTTTAAAATTTTTATGATAATTTTAATATGATTGGAATTTGCTCTGTCAACCACGTCTCCCACTCGCCTAAAAAATAGTATATGGTATATGCGATTTCATCATTTAAACTAAAAGCTTCATTATATTCCCTTCCTGATTTTTCGTCTTATCTTATCGTACAAATGTATTTGTGTACTTACCTAATGCAATCTGAGTGCTCTCCCATTTCATGCAATGTATAGTGAGATACAGAACATAATATCTGGTATATCATACTAAATATTAGTTATATATAAGTAATAGGTAAGTTAGGTAAAAAAAGCACCTAATATAATATTATTTACTTAGATTCTTACGAGTACTACACATTGAAATAAAACTATTTTATATCGTCGGATTGAATTTAAAAACGTAAATATTAAAATTATTCGATTTTATACGCGAGTTATATACGTAAAAAAAGTTTTATTTCAATAACTATACATTTATTCCATGACAGTTCATTGAAATGACAGTGAGTTCGTAATAATTGATAAGCTTAAATGTGTGATTTCTGGGGATGTTTGTTATCTAACTAGCAGTGTTGTGTAAAAGAAGCTTTGAAGTTTTTTTAAAAATGTATCAGATAAAATACACACAATAGACCCTTCTATTCTATTTTATTATTAATCTTAATCCTTAAACGTGCTCGTTTAGTAAAGTGAAGAAATAACTCCGTATATAACTTCAAATGAATTGTTTTCAAAGTGTGAACTTGTAACAATGTGACAGCCTTCAACTAACACAACTTAAACAGTAAACCGAGGCGTGTCTACTGATATAATGGACTATCAAGTACTTTGAAAACTGTAGCAAATATTTCTTTGTTAATGGAATAGGCATGAGTAAACCTGTTTGATAATACAGACGAATACACGGAATCATATATTTGTATGAAATTTCGGAGAACATTCCAGAATGATATGTTTATACCTAATTAAATCTACCGTTGATACGTATCTCCATTTACTTGGACCTATGTGTAGATTTAATTTGAAATACATAACGTACTCGTGCAATAAAATTAAGACATAATATTAACATACAATGTAAAAAAAAAATCGGTCTGTGAAGATCCTCTCAAAATATAAAATATAAAATTTGAGCATTTGAGCAAATTTGAGCTTCCTTCTCTCCCAAAAATATTTGCCAGCAATTTCATATGAAGGTAGTGGCAAATGCTAGTAATAAATGAATGTTCAATAAATTGGGTATATTCATTTGTTATTTCATATTTCATTTGTTTGATATTTCATTTGTTTGATATTTCATTTGTTTGATATTTCATTTGTTTGAAACGGAACAGAATTTTACAAAAATATATTTATTTATATTTATAAAAAAAATATTTTACAAAGAAATTTAAACAATTGGCGGACTTAATGCTATAGCACCCTCTACCAGTCAACCGATTAAATGAACAGAAAAACACAAATAGGCGGTAAAATAGAAAATTAAAAAAAATAATAATTATAATAATAAAAAGCGACAAGATAAAACACGGAATAAAATTATAACAAAGAAAAAAAAAAACAATTATAAATATGTTCGACACACATTAAATAGATCCAAAATACATAAATATATAACCATTAATATATATAAACTATTAAATATATGCAGAGAGAAATGGTATGACGATTACTTGAATATGAGATAGTAAAACATTAATTACAAATATCACTACGCAAGGTTTAAAAAAAAATAAAAATAGATTATTATATTACATTATCGTGAAGATAGTTACGGACATGCTTTTTAAAAACTTGTTTATTCGGGGCACAAAGTTTTATAGCGTGTACTGTGAAAAAGTTAGAAGGAAGACCAGTATGGTGTGAAGGTACAAATAAACTAAGGTTAGAATCTGACTGGAAAAGTAAATCGTGAGTTAAGCTCAGTAGTTGAAGTTTTGATTTTAAGTAACGAGGAGAAGTTGGATCGTTTAGAATGGAAAATAATTAACATAAATTCTAGACTGTCTTTTTTCGCGGGTAGGAAGCCAATTACGCTTAGCACGGTACTGAGACAGATGTGATCCAATATACGGAGAATAAAGATGAAACGAATGCAATTGTTAAGAAGTCGATCCATTTTATTTAAATAAGCTTTAGATATGTCAGACCGTGTCAGATTATTTTGAACGTGAGGATGATACAAATTTAGTAATATTTAATATGTATTTAACAAGAAGTTAAATACAGAATATATATATTACACATATTTATGGGCCTATTTCGCTAGAAAAAAAATATAATTTATTAAATGTAATATAAAAATATTACATTTTACCCTTTAAATCTACATGTGTCTCAGATTAAATACTGATTTGATTGAATATGTTGAAAGTACTTCAATAGATTTACTTATAGACTCGTAGGCATCCAAATATTTATAGTATAGAACATATTCTACGCTATAAATATGTCGAAAATGTTTAACAATGGACCATTGTTAAACATATTTCATTAAGAATGTTTTTGAGAATATAAAATATTCTTCTCTTTCGTTATTTCAAATAAAATTATTAGTATTATGGTTATTATTCAGAATTGTCAGTCATTGTCATTATTGAGAAAATAAGTTTGTGATATTTTTATAATTCAATTTTTTTAAGTTTAGATAGAACATTTAAAGAAATATTTAAAAAAATATTACTGGATCTTATCTTAAAACCAATCATACTCTTTTAGAGTATGATTAGTCAAGATCAGGATCAGATCAGGATTTATCCTAACTTCTAAATTGAATGATTAAACATATATTTAATTCAAACTTTCTAATTATAATAATGTTTGATCCCGACTTCCTTTAAGTTGTACGTATTTAAATAAATATAATTACTAGTCATAAAATATTTCAACATAACTATTTAAAAGTACCTAGTCTGCCGATAAATAAATTCCAAGAGTATCCAAGACAAATAAATGGAAAACATCCATAAAGAACAGAGTATAGGTTTTCGTAAATGGCAAATGGTCATATTAGAATAATAAATATATTTCAGATATGAATTTCAACTATGTAGTTAAACAAGGTATTCTTATTTGTTTGTGTATCCATAGATTAACAATCGCTATTTAGACAGTACGCTCCTGATGAAATATTTAGTAGCTATTAATAAAAACTGTTTGCCATATTTTCGTGAAGATACATTTATTTATTAGTATGTTATCGAATCACTCACTAATATCCAGTACATGATATTGACAAATGATTTTCGTTATTTACAGGATACAAACACTAGGCTTGTACTATTATATATACTACGTACTATTATATATTTATATATATATATATATATATATATATATATATATATATATATAGCGTATTATAGCAGTAAAGTTTATAAGTTCAAGTAATGTTATATTTTGAGAGTTATATTAGTGTATGTTTTCTTGTAGAATATTGGATTTGTTTTGTAATTGATATTATTATGCATTAATATGTATTTTTGTATTAAAAGAGAATATTAGAAAAAAATACTTGCCATTCTTAAAAATTGTATCTGTTTTAGAATTTTAGTAAAAACTGTACACCAAACGTGGATTAACTTTGACAATAATAGAACATTAATACATAAGACTATAGTTTATGTGACTTTTCAGACTTCAACAATTTAATGTTATGCAATAATCTTAATCTCGATATCGTATGATAAACGTATATCAAACAAAACGTGTCCTTGGATTTTAGTGGCAAACATGCTTTAGACATTTTATAATTGTATTTGAATATGTTTTTCAATCTTAATCCTGTTATTACATAAAATAAGTTTAAACCCCAAATAAGAGATAGGATTTAAAAAACGATTTATATGCACTTACATGGCTGTAATGTTTAGCTTATTCTTATATATTTTTTTCATTTTGTTTCAGATTTTCTTCATGCCGGTGAAAACAGAGTAAAATGAAATAAATGAATACAGTGAGCTACAGTCATAAAAGCATTTTTTGAACTCTAGAAAAGTCTTATACGTAGAAGCGTTAAAACATAAACATGACAATATTTATAAAAAACCTAAACACGTTATGATATAAAATTACCTGCCCAACAAAATTATGCAGAACCAATGGACTAACAACGATTCACTTTACAATGATAACATTAGCAATTTTGACGATAATTTTCAAAATGAAAATATTACATCACCTCCAGACCCTATTGAAGATAAAGCGATTCAAGCCGCTTTTTGTACAGCATACACTATTATATTCGTTGTAGGAATATTTGGTAACGCTCTTGTTTGTTATGCAGTAATAAGGAACCGAGCAATGCAAACTGTTACTAATCTCTTCATCACGAACCTCGCATTATCAGATATATTACTATGTGTATTTGCTGTACCATTTACTCCTCTTTACACTTTCTTAGGACGTTGGGTGTTTGGAGGATTGCTATGTCATATCATGCCTTATGCACAAGGATGTAGTGTTTATATTTCAACTCTCACCCTAACATCAATAGCAATCGACAGATTTTTCGTGATAATTTATCCATTCAAACCAAGAATGAAGATAAAAACTTGTATCGGATTAATTATTTTTATTTGGGTATTTGCCTTGACGGTGACATTTCCCTATGGCTATTATATGGCTCTACAAGATGTTTTCTGTGCTGAAAAATGGCCTTCCGATCAAATTCGAAAAGCATTCGGAGCTGTGACAACAATTATGCAATTTGTTTTGCCATTTATTGTTATGGCATTTTGTTATACTTGCGTTAGTATTAAACTTAATGACCGATTAAAATCACGACCAGGTAGCAAGAACAGTAAAAAGGAAGATGCAGAAAGAGAAAGAAAAAGAAGAACAAATAGAATGCTTATAGCAATGGTGGCAATATTTGGGTTGTCATGGCTACCACTTAATTTAATTAATATTAGTAGTGACTTTTATTCCTTTGCTGAAGACTGGAGGTATTACATGGTTTTATTTTTCATAGCACATTTTATAGCCATGTCATCAACTTGTTACAATCCATTTCTTTATGCGTGGTTAAATGAGAATTTCCGCAAAGAGTTTAAACAAATTCTTCCATGTTTAGGGGTTTTAGTAGCTAAACAGTCTAAAAGAAATTTTAATCAGTCAGAAAGGACTGGCATGTTTCGGTCGGAGAAGACTTGTAATGGAAACGAAACTATTCAAGAGTCACTTTTAACATCTACTGTAAATAAACCTTCAGTTAGATATAAAATAGAATTTAATGAAAAATTAAAATCATATGAGGATGACCTAGAAAATGTAAGTCCTGATGAAAAACCAGACGGCAATCCTAGCCCAAACGAAGATTACGTTAAAATGTACATGTTTGCAGATAAATCTGTTCTGACTTCGAATAAGGAACCAATTGTATCTGCGCTTTAATCCGTGGTAAGTAAACTTACAACAAGATTAAAGTTTGTATTTAAAGGAAATGTCGTAACTTTAAATTAGTACTTATCAGTTATGTTTGATGTTTCGTATATACTTTCGATCGAACAAAACATCGCGCATAAATTATTTATTTGTAATATAATATTTGGATAAAGAGGCCATAATAATATTTTTTATTTACTTTAAAAATATAAACTTTTATACAACTAAAGTATATTATACAACTAAACTTAAGTTAACATACTGTATATTATACTCAGCGTTATATTAATATTCTGTTCAAAACAATGGTTTATAGTGCAGCTAAGTTTGATGGTAAATGTTGTGGTGAAATTGTTTGTACATGCACAACTTATAGAGTATTTAAACTTTAACTAAGTTCATAACAATACTGTGGAATATGTTCATTTGTCCTTTGTTATATATTTTTAAGAAACATATTTTCTTATAAACAAATATAGTAAAATATAAAAGTACAGTTACATTTACATAAAATAAAACAAGTATTCGATATTATAATATATATTTTTTTTATTAATTTTTACTTTTATTTTTTTATCAAATTTGAATCAAATTCAAATTCAAAATTTTATTTATGTGCCACACCCATATACAGAAAAAGATAATAATAGTAAAATAAAAAACCTTAAAAAATACCATTATAAATACATAAAAAAAAAATAAAATCACATTAATATAATAAAAAAAAAACAAATAAAATAAAAAATTTATATACATATCTTAAAACAATAACAAAAAAAACAATAATAACATTTAACAATTCTATTTCTATTTTCTACCTATGACTGTATAAAAAAAATGAAAGTAACAATAACAACAACAACAAAAAAATAAAGGAAAAAAACATAGAAGTAAACAAAATTGTCACTCATAACACTCGTTTGCTATTACTAGCATAAAATAACCTTGCATAAGAATGTGACGCCATAAATTGTATAGTACTCAGAATAATTTTCACATTAAGAGTGTATTTTTCAGATTATACATTTTAATTTGAGATAACAGATATTATAATATGTATATTAATGATAAGCCTATGCTTAAAATGTAAGGCAGGTTAAAACCCATGAAAGCCTTAGAAAACACTAGGTTAAAACCCTATTAAATGTAGAAGATGTGTTATAAATAGATTTGAATTGGAATAAATAAAGTCATTGGGTTTTTTATAGCCCCATAATACTTTGTATTCGAGTATCGAGACATAATCGTATATTTATTTTTTCAGTGCACATATATTTGTCTTTTTTTCTTAACTTTAGATTATGTATTATATTATTAAATTTATTTGGTTATTTAAACATTAATTTTATTAAAACTAAAAATATACCGTACGTCATATTTATTACTTACATAAATAAAATTATTTATATATTTTATGAAGAAATTTTAGAAAACATTCACTAAATGGAATAATTCATTTTATTTTTCACCTATTCTTTTCTGAAATATATATATATACTTTTCAAATGTAACTAATCTAAAAATATAATAATAGAGTGAAACATGTAGAATTTTTTCTATAATCCTAAATTTTGAAATATGCAATTTATCAGAATGTGTGTAAAGACAAGATATCCGTGCGTATTCACATGGACAAGCAAAATCATTCGTTTATATAAAACATTTATAAATAATAATGTACTGCCAAAGCAGTGCTCGTTTGTCCAGATGCTATTTATTATTAGACTTCACACCATGAACCACTCACGAGTGAGTCATAAGATTTTATATGCAATAAAAATATCGATCGAAAGTATTGCGTAGTAAAATAAGAGCACTTTGAAATTCAAGAGTGGGCATAAAAATGTATTTTTAAAACATATGACACAAGTTGCGTCGTTATCTTATCTATACAATACCTAATATTTTAGAACAGGATTATTTTAATACAGGATTTATGTATATATTTTAAATTAGTTGTGTTTTAAGAATCTATGAAATTTTTAGATCTCTCAAGAATGTTTTAAGAAATCTAAGGTAGCGGCATTTGTAGTCATTATTTTGTAATGAAATATATAGTTGCAATATGTAATAGTAATATATGGAAATTACATATTTACGTAGATAGTAGAAAATAAAGATAATTGCTAAATTTTAAGATATAAAAATGAAAAGATTTTTTATAATTATGACATTTTTTTTTTGTTGCAGGTACCTCTTGTCACAAATGGTTCAGTAGTAGAAAAATAACTTTTATAAGCTTTAAGATATTAGTGAATGTATAAAAATAAGATAAAATATAAAATTATAAAAATTACTCATGTAATACCAATTTTGTCTAGATAATCTCGTTTATGTAGCAACAGATAGTAAAGGTAGGTCTGTAAAAAAAAATATTTGTAATGTAAATAAATGAAATACTGTAAGAAAAGCATTTGCATCAATTGTTCCTTGGAACTGTGAGCCCATTGATGAATGTTTTTCTGTAATATATATTATGGTAATTAGATAAAGTATTTTTCTAATTAAATGTGGTTACAATTGTTGAACAATATTATGTAAGATGCCTTGTATATGTCAATGGGAGAGAAACGTGTGCAATTCGCTGTCCTCTTATGTTAATAAAGTGTACCAAAGAATTATTTTCTTTTTTACATAACCTTATAAAATTTTATTATAAAAGCGCATTGATTGACAACCTTTTATAAGAGGAAAATTGTATTTTCAAACTCAATTAATCAGCCACTTCAGTATTGAAATCATAAATATCTGATCCTTAAATTAAATCTACTGTTTTTGTTATTGTTAAGTTACTGGCATTTTTCCAATACTGAATGAAGGCATTTGACATTTACATTTACAGTTTACTTAACTGTAAGTTATGATACTTTAACAACTCTTCCATTATCATGTTTTGGAAATTAACTAAATTAATAAATCTTTTATCTTATAGAGAACTAACGAACATTTATATTAATTTATATGTATTATTATTATGGATGTTTTTGGTTTTTATACCATCTAGGTCAATGCTTGACTACATTTCACCTGATGTAAAGTGAAGATGTAGTCATAGGTGGTAAGGCGCATTGCCTTAGCAACCTATTCTTCTCTTGAAGACACCCACATGAATGGATACCTGCCGCGAGTCGGAACGTCCGGTGATGGAAGGGGGACGGGGTAATTACGTCGTGTAATTCTTGCACACACTCACCAAAATGTATCCTATAGAATACTGAGAGGTTAGCAATTCGACGCCTGTATTCGAGGCTGTGGAAGTTCGCTTCAACTAACTCGGGGTCGCCTATAAGCCTCTTTGCTCACCTCTCAATTGAGTCCAGAACCGCAAGATGAGACTTTGCCGTACCAGCAAATATTTTACCACAGTACTCCACACACGACCAGATCTGTGCTTTGTATAATAGCTGTCCCGGTGTAAACTACTGTCGGACCTTCGCAAGAACGGCAAGCTTTCCTGCTGCTGCTCTCTGGACTCAATGAACTGACCAAAGTTGAGGTGAGTAAATCTCTGAACCTAACAACTGAAGCCGAAATTTTTACCAAGTTTTAAGACAAATTTAAATTATTATTAATGACAAGCTCTCTACTATTACGGAATTTGTTGGTTTTGTTTAATATATTATCTGACAGAAAAAAAAGACATTCCATCATCTTAACATGGCAATAATAATGTTAGTATTTTAATATAGCTTGTGCATCAGAATATTCGAGGAGTTATGAGTAAAGAAATTGAAACTGAGCTCTTTATAAAAAACAAATGAAATTCATATAATGTCTGTTAAAAAGTATTTCCTTGAGTATCATTAAATATAGTTTAATTTTGAGAAATGCAGGTTACTTCGTTATGCAGGGTGAATGTAATACGCGGTAGCTTTTAAGTACTTATGAACAATTGTTTTCAATTTAAGGACGCTAAGATATTGTGAGTCAATGTGAAGAACGAACTACACAGTTTACTAGAAATAGCCTGTGCAAAACTAGAGCTTTTCATTGTGTTAGTGTTTACAGACCCCCAAGTACATTATATGATTGGTTTGAACATATTTTAAAAAAAGTTCTATCAAAACTATCTGCACCTTATAAAAAATATTATTGGAGTGATTTTAACATAAACTTATTAGTTAATTCCACTACTATTGGATTGGTATCATTTTTAAAATCATATGACATTTTTAAATTAATTTTTAGAGCCCACTAGATCAACTGCGTCTATTCGTTTTCTTTGGTATAAAATTTCACAAATTTTATACCAAAGAACAATTATTGCTAGATTAAATCTTGGTCATTATGGACAATTAATATAATTTTATTAAAAAATAATTTTACAAAAGAGACGTATCCGTGCAATTAAACAATCTAGGCCCTAGAGATTTTTTCGAGATAAGATGTATTTTTGTAAAATCTTAAATATATAAGGTTATTAAAAATTTTACTAGACACAGTGATATACACAATAAAATTACAAGGAACAAACATAAGTTCGCGCTACCTGTTACTCGACTTAAAAAGTGAGTAAATCTTTTATGGGGCAATGTATAAAGTTTTACATCAAGCTCTCAGCAAATATTCAAGTTTTACCGTTTAATAAATTATTTATCTCTACTGAATAGAAAATGCTGAATAGAAACGCTATATTTATATGCATGACTAGCTTTATATGTCAGTGTATTTGAAAATGAATAGTTGTTTATTAATAAAAAAAATAAAAAAAAAATTATAGAACTTCAATTTTAATTTAACTTCCGTAAAATTTAATTCCCAGCAAAAATACTTTTACTCTCTGCCGGCACGGATTAATGTGTTGAATAAAAATAACTTTTAATTTACTATTATGTTATTTTATTACGAAGCAACTACTATGGGACATGCAAATCATATTTTTTATAAACGACCTATGTAATAATCGATGTAAATTCGATTGAAGTTAATATTAAATAAATGCCTTGCTAAAAATTCATTCCACGGAGGGTCGAGTCGGTTATTGGCCCCGACAACTGTCAGATAACGATTGATAAGTAAGACATCTCTAGAGAGAGTACGAGATAAATTAATAATAGATCATAGAATAGAAATGATTTTCTTTATTGCTTAGAAAATGTTTTTTTCTATTGTGTGTCACTTGTAGTCACTTTTGTTGGACCATGAATTCACGAGCATTCTTTAACTTTTTTGTAAATTTCGTTTGTCAAATAATATTGTTTTTAAATATTATTTAATTTAAATACTATTCTAAGAATAAGTCATTAAGATGAAAATGAGGACTTATTTTTCTCTTGTCATATCTAGAAACATGGCACATAGTTCTAATTCTATGTTGGTTTAACTGATTTGAAATAAAAGGTAACTGACGATAAATTTTTTGTAAAAAGTTTCATATGTACATTTGACGCATGGTAAGTAATTCTTTTGATTTATATTATATTAGGAAAGTGGAAAATATGATGGTTGGCTCATGTAATCGGCTAGTTTAAGTTGTTCTTGCGGTCATTTAGGTAATCGGTTAGAAGGTCAAATTTAAATATGCCAAAGTTAAATAGCTTGTGTAAGAGAATAGGTCCAGAAAAGGTGTCAAACGCTTTAGTCAGGTCCAAAAAAACTCTAACGCATTTGTTCCTGGTGTCGAAGTTTTCGATAATGTGGTTGATGTTGAGACTGGTGTCAACATTTATGAAACTAAATTGGTTGATAGAAACTAAATTGGTACGTGGGAAAATTTAGTACTTATAAAAATGACATTGGCCTGTAACTATTTAAATTGTCTTCACAAACGTCTTATAAATAAGAGTCACAACGGCTTTTTTTAAATTGTTGGAAATTTTGCCCCAACAAGTAGTAGTAGATATGACAGATCTTTGGTATAAGAATTATTCTAGCAGTTTTAATGAATCACGTCGATATGTTATCCTATCTAATCCAATCCAAAAAATACTAACAATCATTTTTATTTAGGAATTATCTATACCTGAAACTACTGATTCGAATCCGCAACCCATAGTTTACGGACTGGACAACAGTGATATCATTATTTTTAGCTTCAGTAAATTATTAAATTTCAGATTATAGACATCGCAGCTGTTTTTTTTTTTTTTGCTTTTTGCGTTTTAGTAATAAGTATCAAAACTATACTACTCCTAAAACAAAATAAATCCTTGATTAAATATAAATAATACCTACCAATTAAAAATTACAAGTCAATAAAAAAAATATTAATTTAAAACATTTATATAACAAATTAATATCGAGAGTTCATTAAAAAGCAATTCGATGTTAATTAAAACCGGCTTAAGCTCACGTCGTAGATTCATTAAATAACTTACTCGTGTTAATTGCAGCTTATTTTTGGTAAAATTTAAAACATATTAATGAGTTTCGCACAGGTTTTCTATTTATTAAACAATAAATTAGTGTTTTTTGCACTATAACTACGCATGAAGATAGATATCGGAGATAAATCGATTAATAGAAATCTTTGAGACATGTCGGTAAATGTACATCCCTAATATTTCGGGGTAAAACCAATGTTTTTTATATCATTCAGAACTAACAAAGTATGAATCTAAAATATATAGTATTGTATTGTAGTATTGAGGTAAGTATATTTAAATGTTAAATATAATATTTAAATGTTAACTAAATATTTTACCAAAAAATATTTTATTGATACGGGCAGGATATGAACCCTCGACATCTGAACAATTGTCCGGTCTCTCTAAAAAGTGAGCTACCATTTGAACTATAGCTTTGAAGCTTGGATGGATTTAGAATTCTATGTAGCATTGTCTTTACCTTTTGAAATTCTAAACAATATTTCTAACTTTATAGTAAAGATGTGATATGTATGGCCATGTTAAGCTCATTTTATTTTTATTTTACATTCTATATCCATTTGACCGCCCGAATCATTGAACGGCCCCGTTGGTCGAGTGGTTCGCGCAGACGCCTAACGACAGCGACGCAATGGGGCTCGGGTTCGATTCCCGAATGGTACAGGCATGTACGTGACGAGCATAGATGTCGATAGATGTATTTAAATCGTTGTCTAACACACTTTACACAAGCAAATAATTTGCTTAGGGGTTAGATAAATGTGTGTAATTTGTTCAGTATTATTATTATTTAAACTTAGAATAGGTATATAGGTATATTCTAAAGTAATAGTATGTTTAGAGTAGTTTCAAGATGATATTCAAATCTTTTTTTTATGTTAGTGTTGTTGATTAAAAATAATATACTTGCTTAATTTCTTTGTTATTTTTTTTCTTTTTGAAATGACTACAATTGTTACATTTTTCAAAACGGAAAAAAATGTAATGATCTAGGGCAGTGTCAATTAATTATAACGAAGAGCCTTAAGCCCTTTCTAAGATTCTTAATTTTTTTTATTAATCACAAATCTGCCACTTTTATAAATAATCCAATTACGCGTCTGTTCATTAGAATCTGCAGAAAGTTTATTTTTCTAAAAAGAAAAAAGGGAGTAACTTTACTTTTAAGGTTCATTAATAGTTGAGTGGCAGTGACAATTATTACGTAATATTTAGAACTGAGTTGTAGTATTTTTAACTACGAGATTCCGAAAACATATACCGAAATTTCGTACATAGGCACTTTTTTACAGATTAACTCTACTATATATACTACACAATCACTTTAGCATAATATTTCAGTTCAATGACCGTTACCTGGTAATTGATTTTCAGAAGTTCTGGAGGTATGTCGTTGAATTACAATGTAAGTTTTCAAGTTTAGATAGCCAATAAGTAGGTACGTGCTATATATTTACTTATGCTAAGATAATTTATAAATATTACTCGTTTGAAATAAACTGTTTTATATATTTTTTATTTTTAATTATATAAATAACTTTTATAATTGAAAATATGGATAAAACCCCAAGGAGTAGTTATTAGTTCTAAAGACAATAACGGTTTGGTTAATTTATTTAAAAAATGCCTTTAGAAATCGTAATGACAGTAGAAGAGTTTAAAAAAAAATACATTTCCAGATGAAGAGTATGATATTTATTTATGTTTGGTGCTCAGAATTATTGAAAGTATTGATGTCCGAATTCTAGTAAAATAATGTTAAACGTTGTTTATTCAAGATAGTTCAGGTCAAATAGAGATTTTATAATTTAATAAATATTAAAAAAGGGCACAAGCAAGACTGAAACTCAAATATCTATTGGAATATTTAGTATTCTAATGTTAATACCAATTGCTATAACAGATACGTGTGGCTACTATTATTACTAGATCTGTAAGAAAACAATCAAGTAATACCATTCTTTCATAAATTGAATTTTCTGGCTATTTAGTTATTAATTATAGTATGTTGACGGACACTCAAATAAAAAATAATTAAGATGATATATCATTCGATTCATATGTTTATTCGAGTAGGTAATTGTTAATTAAAAATATTGATGCAGTAGATAGCTTAAGATATAAGTTAACGCAGGAATAGTAAACCTAAAACAGAATATTTAACATATAATAACAAAGATAAGGAAACAATATTTTAGAGAACTAATGTGTTACATACAGTGTTTGTAATCAAAATAACACATGTGGCTCAATTTAAAGGCTCTGCTTAAGATGCCATATAGATCATCGTATATGATGATATAAATGTATTCTCCGTAAAAAATGTTTTATGCTCTGTATTTTTCATACCAGTTCACATATTTTTTTAATATAAAAGAGGTTATTTTTTCATGTGATAGTGTCGAAAAACCACCTAAAGGTTCCACCTGATTGTTGTGAATACGTGGTTAGTCTTAAAATTTAAAGGGTATGTAGGGATGTAGGAAATTAGGGCAGGGAGGGGAGAGGACAGTATTTGTCCTGCCGACACTATCAATCCCTGTACAAAACTTAATATAGTTGTTACGTTACGGTGACCTTCCGAGATAGGGTAAAGCCGTTATACAAGCTACAATGTAAAATGACTATACAGATAGCTAACCGCTACAACTTTGTATTACCATCTGTGAAAGTACCTAATTATAATATATATATATTAAGAAGACGTATTCTCCTGTGTATTTTCTTCTTTTTTCCGAACAGGTTTTTAAGAATATAACGATTACTTTAGAAGTTAGTTAGTTTTAGAACCTCAGAATTTATATATCGTGGTTATTTATTTTTAATTTAAAAATAAAATAACTTCATTACATAGAAAATAAAATAATAATATAATAAGTAAGACAATTATTTGCTTTTGTTAAGGGTGTTAAATGCCTGTCCTTGTCTAATAAATCAAGATTTCTTATAAAAACCAAAAATATATTTTAAGACTAGAATAAACTTTAAGTGTCAATTTTAATTTGATGTTAAATGAGGGTATAATTACGTATCTACGCCAATTATATAAATTATATAAATTTATCCTCCGCTTTAATTTTATTAAATTATCGAGAAAACATTTGTTTTATTATAAAACAACCTTTGATTTAATTTTAGTAAGATGAAGTATGAGACTTAAAATCGTAACTCCACAGACCAAAATTGTATCAAAATGTTTATAAGATTTAAATGTTATACTCGAATGTATTAATAAGAATTATAAGAGACTGACAAAATTATAACAGCTATCCATGGCAACACCCGTATAAATTGTTATTATACAAGAAAAATAAATTAAAACATAAATAAGAAAATTAAATACGAAACGTAGTTACTCTTTTTGAGTGTCTTCTCTACAAACATAATGCTTATTTACAATTACGGATCAAAATTTTCTTAGTCCCACTGTATTAACATGAAATTTTTAACACGGACCGTTAAATTAATGAGATTCTAGTGCACTCACCAGAAGAGCCAGAACTAATACAAGTCACTTTGTCGATACTTAGACTTAAATCATATCACCTGAAATTTCAGTTTGTAAAAGCTAACAATTTTGTAATAATTAATTAATTACAAAATGTTTGCTTTTACTAAAACAGTTTGTTTTTAAGGTTGGGTTCAAAAAAACATAAATAATTATATGCTTTTTATTCAAACAAGGTTCAAACCGTATTCGAATTTTTATAGATAATTTCAAGCATTAAGTTCGGTTACAGTATTTTTTTCTGTGTCTTTTGAACTGCAAAGTTAAAAACATTGATAAGGAATTTCTAAAAACACTTGATAAAGAGGAAGCCTCCGTCTTGATAATGGGATTTGGGATGATATCCCAGAAGTCGCAGGTTTGGATCCCGT
Organism: Napeogenes inachia; assembly: GCA_959347355.1. Taxonomy (NCBI): domain Eukaryota; kingdom Metazoa; phylum Arthropoda; class Insecta; order Lepidoptera; family Nymphalidae; genus Napeogenes; species Napeogenes inachia. The sequence continues at coordinate 26,513,060 of OY365791.1, forward strand.
CCTATAAATAAAACATAAAGTTTTCATGCTGTATCTATCAAAAAAACAAAAACAAAAATACTATAACTTAGAAATTGGTGTCATGTACTGAAGTGGTAAATAGAATAATTTAAAAAAATCGATGTGCTAAATTCGATTCTTTACTAATTTATTGCAACAATGTAATTATGATTAGGCATGTTTATTAACAAATAGTAGATGCTGGCTATTTATTACACTAGTTGCTACATAATTAAAGATCTACTTTAGATTTTATATAGTTCGTATATATAGTATGCCTTTATAACAAACAAGTATATTACATATTATATATACAATATATATAAGTGTCTCTTAAATTAAGAGAACAATAACATAACTAGAAAATGTCTAAGTTATGCAAAATTTAAAAGCAAATTTGTATTCGTAGCTATGACCTTACTTAATTTGATTTGGGTTTGGTTTGAGTTACTAGACTACAAACAGTGCTAAAACTAGCCATTTTGTAGTAATTTAAATTGAAATCCTATATCTCTGTTCTTCTGTTCTGTTAACGATGGCATTAAGTACTAATAACTAAAATTAAAGTATATACACAATTCTACAAAATATGTCAGACATTATAATGCCTTCATTTTTTTAACTGATTTTATTTTTTCGATATTGTGGTGAAAGCTAAAGAAAGTAGAAAAAAATGAGAGTAATCTGCTGTTCTATTATTACAATGACTATAAAGTAATAATTAATAAAATAGAACACCATTTTATTGTTTCTAATTCTTCATTATTGAATTTATTTATATGATAGATTCATTGTCGTAGATATCTAGTCTATTTGTCAATTTACATAAAATGACATTTGAAATAACAAAACATAACATTGAATAAATCTAAGCCACCTTTTTAAATAAAATCATTTATGAAATGCTTATCTTAAGAATTTTGTAATTACATTGTCTGTCAGATAACTGTGCTTGTCAATTAAGGTATATAAAAAGTACGCAAAATTATTAAGATATAACAATATAGTACATTCCCAAGATTGGCTGTTAAAAAATGCTTTCTAGCCACAAAACATGTCAATAAACAAATTATTAAATAAAGCATCGGAAAAAAAAATAGTATGAAATATGTTACCTACAAAATTTTGTAGAACAAATGTTGTTGGGATTAATGTACTATATCGATTTACAAGCGCTTGTCAAGAATATATGCTTCCTAGAAATTTAATTTCAAGGACCTCAAGTTTTAGGTGGTGTGTTATTAATACCTGAGAGAAGTGTTTTTGACTTTTTGAAGATTTATATGTTGCGTTCACGGTCATTAGGTTTATTTTTTGGAGTGTTTGTTAATCCACTACAAGATATATCATCAGTTATTCATCGCAAAAAAAGATAATTTATACCGATAATAGGAAAGAATTATTATTAACACTAATCTATTTTTTATTTTTTTCCGTTGTAAAAATGCATTACGCATCGTTCCGTCGGCCAGGAAGGTGTTGGCTGGGGGGTATGTGGGACTACCTGGCAGCATAAAAGACGCTGCCATTTTTAAGGCTACCCACTAAAAAACGAACGGTAGTCCTCATTGCCTTAGTGGGACGCCACGGGATCGCTTGCCCACTCACCGTGACGCCCCGGCGGTACTCCCTGTGAGGGACCCTGATCAACTTAAGGCCACTTTCATTTCATGATGGGCAAGAGAGGTCACCGCCCTCTCCCATCCAGGCACTACAGCTGGGGAAGGATGGTGCGGGCGTAATCCCACTTCCTTCGACCCAGCCTACCCCGGATGAGCGGTTCGGGGGAGGCTGCCTCCTTCTGCGGCCATAGGGACCCAGCACATTTCGCCGCCGATCATTGCGAGGACAACGCTCGGTAACGAGAGGTCGCTGCTAACCACGGCCACCAGTTCAGTACGCTGACGGTCCTAGGCATAGCACCCCGCCAAGGTATGACAAGCGTTGTCAACGGACTTGACACGGCTCGTTACACCTTAACTAACGACTTAACTTATAATAAACCATTATGTACACACTACTGTGTAATTCTGTAATTACACAGAACTACATTACTGTGTAATTCTGTCATAATAAGTAGTAAGAAGCATTGACTTACTTTCTTATATATACTACAAAATATGATGTAAGTATATCATAATGGAGAGTTTATAAGTTCATGTAAAGTTCTATTATGCAGCAAGGAGTACTTATAAGTTAATTTTCTTTCTTTGTCGTCTTCCCACAAGGCAACGCATTTCTAAGATTATTAGAATATTAACAACTGTTCTATGCTACTTTCTTGTACTATATTGATCACTCTTTAGGTATGCATTCTGGATAGTTAACAGTTATTTATTTTTAATATATTTTAGCTATGTTGGAATGAAGCGTTTGTATCATAGAAATGCTCCCATTAATATTTCTAAGTATTTTTCCTTCTTATTGAATTTTGAAGGAACAAATTAAAAGTAAATATATTATACGTTTAGAAAACCTTAAAACATAATATAAAAAACGTAAATAATAATAAGTTTTGTATAAAAAATCTATAAACGAGCCCGGGTAATTTTATGTTCGTTGGCGAACAAATTATAACGTTTTATACTACATTTCTATTTGTCCTTATAGCAAGGTAAGTCGTAAACGTAAACCGCCGAGGCAATGTTGACAAAATACGATGATTATACAAGGTAAATGAATGGAGCGGTTTTAGACCTTGACTATATTTCCAGAAAGTCCGGTTAAGATTCAGTGATGGTGTTTTGGGGTTTTGTGCTTTTAAATTCCTTGTATTAAATGTTTTTTTATTTGTTAAATTTTACAAAAGTTCTTAGTACAAAGTCGGCTACTATTTACGTTTTTGGATTATGGAAGACATATTTAATATCTATTTTTACATGTTTAGATGAGGATGGTGCTTAGGTGTAAGCTGTAAAGAGTTTTTTAAGGAGGTTTAAGCAGTTAAGTAATAGCTTTATTAAGTCAGGTACTTAACACTTTCTTTCAAATCTCGTTCATTATTTTTATATGAGCTTCATGGTCCTTTTTGTCTTCAATATCGATGACCTTCACTTTCTTGATTTATATTAAATAAATATAATAACAGTGCATCGGTGTACAACGAAGTAATTATCTCATGAAAAGAAATAATTGCTGAACCAATTTGCTGTCAAATCCAGTGCCCTTCTTTCTGACTGGTTGGGGACCTAAAAGACAGTTCATCATAACTCTAGATTGTTTTCTCAAATCATAATAACTATAATCATCCATCCAGAAAACGGTAATAAATATCATCCAAATTCAATAGATTAATATGTAGTTATAGGATTTCAGTAATTAATTTCATCAATTTCCTATTCAGAAAAGATTTTATTCTACCCAACCAGCCTTAAATTACTTGTGGTATTACATGCTTACTTTCATTTATTAAAGTTACCAAGAATTTACGTGAAGGAAAACACTAAGGGAAAATATTATAATTTACAAGCAAACCAGTTTACTTAATGTTATGTCACTCTTTGCATTGTGGTAATTAGTTTATTGACAAACGTGACTTCTTGTTAATAAACATGAAAATACCTTCGTACGTTATTACATTAATTCAAAAAGAGAACCGTAATGTATTTCGTGTTTATTTTATTTTCTATATGTCTGTATTACTTCAAGCGTTGTGACAACGGAATGTTGAATAATTAATGCAAGTAGTTATCCCTAGTAATAATAACTAATTAGATTTTATAAATATATTAAAATTCAAAGTTATTATTTTTTCTAAATATGGTGATATCCATACTGGATTGCAAAATTCGCTAATAAATAAAACAAATAAATATGTACAATAAAACAAATAAATATTCGCTTAACTTGTCTTATTTTTGTTTAATTACACACTTAAAATCTAAATCTTCCAGCCTAACAGCGATTGCTTCATACCCACGCCGTATTATGATCTAAATATTTGGAATAATGTAATTTCATTGACACAAAGTTCCTTAATAGGAGCGTTTCTAGTAATAAAAACGTTCCTTCTAATATATAAAAAAAGTGTTTTGTATGAAACTGTAATATTTTATTAATTTAAGTAAAGTATAATTATATTAGTATATTTTTTACAGTAATACTTGAACGATTATTTTGAGCATCTTAAAGAAGTGTATACAAATAACACGAGCTAGTTTGTTTCTCGAACATTTATATTGCTTATATCTTATATCTTATATCTTAGCTTAGCTTATATCTTAGCTTTAACTATCAAAAAATGATCACATCAAATAATATTATCTTATTTTGTTTATCTATAAAGTAGGTAGATCATTTATATAAACAAGAATAAAATTGGATTTGATATAAATCGTAATATTAAGACATATCATATCAATCTGAGTTCCATAAAATCTCTTTCCGCTCAATACTTATTGGAGCAAAATATGTCTACTCATGTCCTATTAAGCTTCGCTAGATCCGTCAAGCAACTATCTGCGTTGTTTGAGACTTCCGTACTAAATATCAATGTTACAACTGCATGAAATGAAACAAAAAAAAAATAAAAAATCCCGATACAAAAAAACGTCTAAAAAGTATAAAAATATTATTATGTACTTATTGAAGTCGTTACGTCGGGAGACCGTTGTACGTACGTTGACAATGGTGACTATACGATTCGATGTTGTTATTTCTTTATTTGCCTTGGCAACTCATTTGTATTTGAATTTCGTCCCTTATTAAGCAGTCCCCCGACGCAACGACTTGAATAAGTACATAATAATATTATTGAAGTGAAACTTCTTTATCGGGGTTGGAAAAAAAATTAGTGTAACATTTTTTCGTTACGCGTGACATTTTTCCGTTACGCGCAAGCTTTTTTCGTATAGCTTCAGCTCTTTTACACCATGTTGCTATGGAAATACTAAATAATCAAAATGACAAGTATGTGGATTACAAAACACAATTTACATTAACCAAAAATAAAATTATCGGATTAGAGTTTTATAATTAAATAATGAATTGTAATTACATACTGGATAATACGATTTTATGGACTTGCTATTGAAATTAATAAATAAATTCAAGATTATAACATGAAGAAGAAATTATGAAATATAATTTATAATATTTTTAAAATACATTGTTTGTCTGAAATAGAAAAAGTAAGAATGAAAAGAAATACGAGTTTTGGCTGAGAAATGAAGCATTGGGGTCCTGATCTTTACAAGGTCTGTTTTGCTATACCTAGAACGAACAACAACCGAAACAGCAGAAACCATGATGAAGAATAATTTTATTTGTGATATAGTGACGATCCAACATGTTAAGAAGCCTAAAGTTATTATTTTTAAAGTGGATTGTGTACATTTGTCAGTTTTTATGGTACTTATGTGTTTCTTCTATGAGAATATTATACGTCAGAAACAGTCGATTCACTTCTTACGTTTTAATTAATTAATAATAATGAAAATTATGACGTTTTTCTGTTAAGCGCCATCTTTTTTTCTAAGTCACATTTTACCGTTACGCGCCATATTTGAAGTGAAACTTTTTTATCGACGGATGGCAGAAATTTTATAGCAATGTCAAAAAAATTGTAATGTTTTTCTGTTACGCGCCATCTTTATTTTTGCTTAAACTTTATGTAATTTAGCTTAATTACCCATTCCTGTAAAGTTGTAATTAGTGAATCATTTTTCGAAAAATTATGTCACAAAGAAGTTTCACTTCTTACATGTGTACACTAATACACACACACATATTTTTTTATACTTTTTAGACTTTATTTTGTAATTATTTTTTTGCCGCTTTTTAAAATTATGTTTCACTTGTTTAAGTATTTCTATCAAGATTTCAGTAAAACCTTTCACCCGTACCAACAAAACCTCAATATCTTAGAAAGGATTATTTGATTGATTGCTAAGAACCATTTCGACGAACCAGGCTTTCGATTCAAAAAACCGCAATCAAATCCGTCCACTCATTTAACTGCTAAAATCCCACAGACAGAAACACAGATACACAAGTCAAACTTATAACACCCCTCTTTTTGAGTCAGATGTTAAAAAAAGAAAAATATATAATGAACACAGATATTAAGGATTTAGAAATCATTTAATATATCAGAAAATATATTTTTTATGTATAATATGCATAACGTCATCAAATGGTTAGGTACTTAACATTTTTACGATAAAAAATTATATGAGGCACTCATCATTTTTAATACATAGTAAAAAAAATGTTATGATTTTTTATTACATAATTTTAACTCTAAATAATAATATTGTTTTATGATATCTTGATTTTATACCCATTGCATTTTGTTTTTTACCTCTACCTAAAGAAATAATAATTAAGTGTTAAATTGATAACTTAGAAATACACTACTTTGTTTAAACATTCATAGAAAGTAATTATGGTTAACTCGTGACGATCCTTCAATAAATTTATTGAAGCTTTATTAAATGTCTTTCATAGCGTATATTATTTCAAAGGCTTAACAAATTTAATTTACCACCAGCCTAACGATGAAACATAAATTAACGAAGCTTCAAGCAATTAAATTCTCGGTTTGTTAAGTAATACTCGATAATTAGAATATAATACTAAATAAGACAGATTAATCTTGAGCCTCAAGTAATGTTAAATTTTTAATCGGTTCACCTTAACCTGGCATTTGTTTTTAAAGAATTTGAATGTTTGTTGTTTAAATTATAAATTACATAGAAAAGTGAATATATTATGAAGCTGTGGGTTTATTTATTTTATTATTTGGTACTACGATTGCACATCTGCAAAGGTATCTACTAAAAACATGGTAAAGTCTAAGAAATATTAATAAATCTATCTTGAATAAAGAAAACTATTGAAACTGACAATTGAAAAACGTATCGAACTTGAAAATAAACCCATCAGACAAAAAAATATGAAGTGGTAGAGTGACAGGAAGGTTAACCCAAAATCGTTAGTCCTTCGAATATTGATTAACTGTTATTTATTTAAACTACCTAACTGAAATACTAAACTAATATATTTTTAAACTTTTTGACTAAAATATTTGTTTGTTGTAAATCTGTCCATACTTAACCATATGGACAGATTTATAAACAAATATATACATATACATAGATACACATAAACGTACATATACACATCTACGCTACCAAAGTGAAATTCAAAATAAATAAAATTATACCATCTCAAGAAGGTATTTGCAGACACGTTTCTTAAAAAGCTCTTTATTGGGGGCTCGTCGAAGTGAATCAGGAAGGCCGTTCCCGAGTTTTATAGCGTGTAATGTGAAAGAGTTGGATAAAAAACCAGTGCGGTGAGTAGATATTTATAAATTGGGGTTAAACGAAGAGCGTAGTTGCAAATCGTGGATGTTAATTTATAATTGGAATTTAGATTTCAAGTACTGAGGAGAACATGGATCATTAAGGTTTGAGAATAGCTGACATATAGTTCTCAGTTATCTTCGCTTACAGAAAGGTAGCATTTTAAGGTTAGAACGGTATTGAGAAATATGATAAAAATTTAGAGAAACGGAGATTAAAAATAAATCGAATACAACTGTTTAAAAGACGATCTAATTTGTATTTAATATTGTTCTTATAATCACAAACCCAAACGTTTGAAAAACAAAGTGAGTGTATCTTTTTGTTTTGTAATTGGATCCAAGACGGGGTTTTGTTTTTAGTCTACATTTTTTAAAGTCATCGGGCAAAAGGCTACTTAAGTAAAGCACCAAAAATAAAGAGGTTGTTTTAATTTTGTTATAAAGGGCAAATCTAGAGATTTCAATGGTTGTTCCGAGATTTAATATAACGAGAGAAAGACTTAAAATGCCCTTCATTTAAAACGTAAATAAATTTTGTTAAGCACTTGCTGTAAAGGCGCCGTCTTAAATCTTTTATTTCAAAATCCTTAGAGAACAGCGCAGTATTGGCTCCTTCTCCAAACATCTATTTATTATATTAAAGAAAGTCCTTTGTGACTTGCAAATAGAAACCGAGTGTTGTTGAGTGCAAAATAATTAATATTAATTCTGTAATGTTCTATTTCAAATAATATTTTTAATGTCGAACTTTATAAATAAATCCTGTCTTTTAGAAAGGACCTATTATTATTTCTCTTAAAACAATCATAGTAAGGGTATTTCACCCCAATCTTGAGTATTATTATAAAGATTATAATTTTTACATTATATCAGATCGGAGAAGGTTTTAAAAAAAATCCAGAGAGGCCAGAGACGTAAAATACCGGGTGGCGTTTTTTTTTGACTGCAAGTGCTATAGTTGGGTAACGTTCCTTTTCTATTGAAGTATTTTGCCAAAAAATGATTAATTAATTTAAAAACAAAACATATTCAAAATTGGTCTTTAAAAAAAGCTCCAAATATACTTTATACATTTGCAGTTTTAAAATTGTTACAGCATAAGTTTTTGGGATTATTTCAAGACAAAAACATAAAAACTTTAATCAAATTTAACGGTCTCTGACCTCGCTAAGTGACAGATGTGTCTGATTGATGGCTTATTGAGTCAGTAATCTATTATTTGAGTAATGGAGCTGTAAATTGTTATTCCCTTTTTGATGAAATTGATTAATACAAACGTCATTTTTTTCAAATCGAGCCTTCAGTATTTTCAGTGGCGATAGTAGTAGTTATACATACTTATGTTAGCATACTTTTAATTCGACCTTTAATATTATTCTGTCTTAATCAGCTAATCGCTAGAAGAGACTAAAAAAAGTATAAACTAAGGTTAAAAATGTGTTTTTTTTTATATAAGTAGGATCTCAGTGAATATTTTAATAGTAAAAAAATCTTTACATTACTACCACGGGTTGACTGACTTTTAAAAATAAATGTGATACAATCGCAATCGACTTTAATGGTGAATAAAAAGTACAGGTTTTCTAACGCATTTTAATTTACAGTAAAATCAAATCCATAGAAACCCAGAACATCTCTCGATTATCTGGTAATTACCAAAAAAAATTAAATATCCTAAATTAGAGTAAGGTTGGGAAAAAAAAATAAGAGTTAGCTTAAACATTTCTTTTTTAAAAATCTATATAGGGGCTGCAATAGCGAATAAAAATTTGTATGAAAATTCTAAACTTAATGGATTGTAATAAATTTTGGTATACATATAATGAATATAATCCAGGAATAAACATAGGACCTATTTTAAAATATATATAATCAAAAAATATATAATAATAAGAAGTCTAAAGTTATTATTTTCAAAAGTGAATTGTGTACATTTGGCTGTTTTTTTATGGTACCCATGTGTTTCTTTTATGAGAATATTATACGTCAGAAACAGTCGATTCACTTCTTACGTTTTAATTAATTAATATTAATGAAAATTATGACGTTTTTCTGTTACGCGCCATCTTTATTTCTAAATCACATTTTTCCGTTAAGCGCCATATTTGAAGTGAAACTTTTTTATCGACGGATGGGAGAAATTTTATAGCAATGTCAAAAAATTGTAACGTTTATCTGTTACGCGCCATCTTTATTTTTGCTTAAACTTTATCTAATTTAGGTTAATTAGCCATTCCTGTAAAGTGGTAATTAGTGAATCATTTTTCAAAAAATTATGTCATAAAGAAGTTTCACTTCTTACATGCGTACACTAATACACACACACATATTTTTTGATAATATATATTTTAAAATAGGTCCTATGTTTAATCCTGGATTATATTCATTATATGTATACCACAATTAATTACAATCCATTAAGTTTAGAATTTTCATACAAATTTTTATTCGCTATTGCAGCCCCTTAGGTATATAGATTTTTGAAAAAGAAATGTTTAAGCTAATTCTAAATAATAATAATAAAAATAATAAAAGCTCTTAATTTTTTTTCCCAACCTTACTCTAATTTAGGATATTATTTTTTTTTGGTAATTACCAGATAATCGAGAGATGTTCTGGGTTTCTGTGGATTTGATTTCACTGTAAATTAAAATGCGTTAGAAAACCTGTACTTTTTATTCACCATTAAAGTCGATTGCGATTGTATCACATTTATTTTTAAAAGTCAGTCAACCCGTAGACACTCAAACGACAAAGACCGAAAATGACCGCGACCGAATAGTTAGTTGTTTATTACACTATATTGTTCAGTAAAAAGGGTGTTTCATAAAATAATACCAAATTGTGCAACTGTAATATAAAACCTCTTTCAGACAGTTTTTCATTATACTAATTATATGTTGTACCAATAAAAGGAGATTTATATGTTTACTAATCTAACTAATACTATAAAAGTGAAAGTTTGTGTTGTGCTTGTATCTCAATCACGCAAAAAGGGATAAACTGATTGGATTGAAATTACCCGGATAGTACACCGATAGTCTATAAGCCCAAATAACACATGGGATGATCCTGGTTACCCCTTTTTTATATTAAATAATATCACTTAGATGGCGTTGGCGTCGAATAAGAAGAATGGTTTCGCTATAGGGTATAAAATAATTGCACTCGTGCATTGAACCACCTGTTAACTTAAATTTATATATGATACATTTTATCGAGAGGATCCCAGTAAATTCCTTTCTATTCCGATAAATAGCTAGGTTTGATGAATGTTCTGTCACATAAAAAAGTTCAATCGTTCATACGTCTCAGTAATCTTGGAGATTTTCTTTTTCTGGCCAATTCGATTACTAGTTGACTTTTTTAACTTCTAAACGATTGTCTAACATCACAATGTTCTTTTTGTGCCCGATCCAAACACGAAGGTGCTATAAGCATAAGCCTATGTGAGTATCTAATTATCGGTCTGTGCAATCGTAACAGCCAAACGAATTAACGGATTTGATTGCGGTTTTGTAATGTCTTCTCCAAGACATTAAACTTTTATTGATGATGGTAAAAGGTTCTTATGCAAAATTGATAGTAAAAATCTAAATAAGAGAATTTCAGTGTGTTGGTAAGTTCATTTAGTATAATATAAAAACCAGTAACATAACGTTTATAAGTAAAAAAACCTCATCATCATTTTAAATTTTACAGACAATTGCATGTCAAAAGTATAAATAAAATATCTGTATTAGATATTTTAGTTTTAATCAATATCAGCACAATTATCGGATAAACAAACATAATAAATAATATGAAGCACTGAGTAAAAATAATATATGAATAACGGGAGACTGTCGTATGTACTTATCAATATTTATATACCTAATGATATTGTGAGATTTTCGTATAGGCCTAGACCTATACATTAACGTAAACATACTTCCTTTTCATAATGTTATCTCATAACTTTTCGTGTAATTTTTTTTGTTAGTTTTTGTATAATAGAAAAGATAAACAAATTTGATACTCTTTATAATTACTAACTTAGGTCAAATTTTTCTTGTTACAAGTTTAAATTATAAATTAACGAAAATTGAAGAAAGTTGCGCTTATAAATATTTTGAACTCAGTTTAAACTAATGATAAGAATTAAACAAATTGATGAAGAATGAAAAAAAAACTACAATTAAAATAAATTTACCCCTATTTCCACAGGCAGACTACAAGGTGATTGTGTGACTGAAATCGTTTTAAGGTGGTTAAGGGTTAAGCCCCTTTAAACTTATGCGGTGTGTGCAAACAACGATCTCGTGACGACCGACTAAGGCGATTATGGTAACCGTTGTTCTCTATGCCTAACATAATCATCTCCAACCTTTTTTTGGCCCTTCGGTAGCCATAACGGAATTTTCAAGGATAAAAAGTAAAAAGGTCAGTCCAGATATTTATTTATAGAATATTTTTATTTATTTATTTCTTTAACATTTTTAGTGCACAAAACGTACAAATGGCGGACTTAATGCTAAAGCATTTTCTAACAGTAAGCCAACAGACAGATCTAAAAACGAGGGGGCACAATATTAAAAAATAAAAATCAAATAAAATAATGGAATGAATATCAATAAAACTACTTATTACGTACACTAAATGAATATCCATAAAACTACTTATAACTACTTATTACGTACGTTTGTATTGTGTACTTATACGTACAGAATACAAACTAATATAGGTATGTAACAATAATTATATAAGACTCATGTACTGCTAATGTAATATACAAACATACTTATGTATTATTAGCTTCAATAGCAAGTCCATAAAATCGTATTGTCCAGTATATAATCACAATTCATTATTTAATTATAAAACTCTAATCCGATAATTTTATTTTTGGTTTGTTTGTTTTGAAATCCACATTCCTGTCGTTTTAATTATTTATTATTACCATAGCAACATAGTGTAAAAGAGATGAAGCTATACGAAATAAAAGTGATGTCTCTTTCCCTCCTATTGCAGGAATAGAAAAGCATTCGTTCATTTACGTTACGTCTACGTCACTAAGCAGGAATAAAACAATATTGTTTTATAAAGTTCATGGTACGAATCAAAGTAAGATTATTGTAATATTGCTACGAAACGTCTTAAAACTATGATAGTTTTTAAGAGTTCATGGTAGGCCCCTATATCACAAATAAAATTATTCTTCATTATGGTTTCTGCTGTTTCGAGTTGTTGTTCATTCTAGGTATAGCAAAACAGACCTTGTAAAGATCAGCAGCCCCCACCCGCCGTAACACTGAGTTGAAACCCAATCGAGCCGTAGCTACTGAGGATGGTCGCCGAAGGCGACCAACAGGCCGAAGTGGCGAAGGCGAGCTTGGGTTTCAGTTCAGTGTTACGCAAGGGTGAAGGGGCTGCCCATCCTGAAGCGCCGGAGATGTCACAGAAGTCTTAATTACTTACATTTAAGGTTAGTTTTTACGAAACTTCAAATCGAAATATCTCCAAAACTAAACATTTTCTCACAATAAAAATGATGTCAGGGGATAGGGCTTCCACCCCTCTTTTCTCCCTATCCCCCTCTCCCTTCTATTCTGACAACTCAATTGGAAAGTGTTACCCGTATTTCTTTTCATTATTACTTCTTCTATTTCAGACAATCAATGTATTTTAAAAATATTATAAACTATATTTCATAATTTCTTCTTCATGTTATAATCTTAATTTATTTATTAGTTTCAATAGCAAGTCCATAAAATCATATTGTCCAGTATGTAATTACAATTCATTATTTAATTATAAAACTCTAATCCGATAATTTTATTTTTGGTTAATGTAAATTGTGTTTTATAATCCACATAATTGTCATTTTGATTATTTAGTATTTCCATAGCAACATGGTGTAAAAGAGATGAAGCTATACGAAAAAAGCTGGCGCGTAACGGAAAGATGTCACCGTAACGAAAAAATGTTACACTAAATTTTATTCCAACCCCGATAAAGAAGTTTCACTTCAAAAATATATAATCAAAATAAAATTATATCAAAAATACAAAAATTTTTGTTTGGCTAAAATTATTTTTTATTGACTTCCAATACTAATCAACTTTTGAGGAATCCTTATTATAATAGAGAATTTGAGTTGTTTTGTTTGTCACGTTTTTACATCCTACAGAAAATAAAGACAGAAGATGAAGAATAATAAATCCCTAAAAAAATGCTTTATCAGAGGGATAGACTAAAAATGTTCCGTCTGACATAACAAGGCTGTGTTTTTTTCCATACAGCGCGGGTGAAGCCGTTTGAAAACTTATATATTATAAGTAATAATGAAAACACTATAAAATATAAGGCAAAATTATTTTACAGACCAATGTATAATAAAAATACGTGGAAACTCCTTAATCGTGAAGAAAAACTATTTTTTTTTCCCGGAATACAAAGAGCTCTGATTGTAAGACTACCAATTTGGGTTCCGGAAATCAAAGCTTTTGCAATTCCTCGTACAGATACATAATAAACACATTTTATATTAATATTTATCTATTTTTTTTATTATCATATAATGTTTTTAATTATATATAATATGTGAATGAAATGTTACAAAGCGATCTTAAACAAGTCGTGGTTTTCATAACAAATTAAATTCAATAGTGTTCTTATCTGTTTTAACAGCCGTGCGTCCATATGTTTACCCAAAATTTGATGCTTCGGGACTCGGGGGAGAATTATCATCTGTTTTTAGTATATAGGTCATTCGACACAAATAACAACTACATACAAAAAAATTGGTGTCGGTATATTCTTCTTGATAAAAGCAAAAAATAAATAAAAACAAAATATTTTATATGATATTATATTTATCCAACTATTACACAATACTTCCAAAATAATAATCACGATAAAATTAAATTTATATTGCAAAACATTTGAAAGGAACAACTGAGCACATACAAGATGGACATCTTAAAATAAGTAGTTATCTTGAACCATTCATATCTACGTCTTAAGAAACTATCTCAAATCCAATCTTTCATGAACAAAAGGTAGGTAGGAAGGTATGAAAGGAAAGTGAAGAAGAAAATAGAAAAGACAAGGTTATGTTATCGCTTTTGCCTCTCTTATTCGATGTACTTGTCCACATCTAGCTTATAACACCAAGAAATACAAGTATAATATATATTAAAAACATTACACCCTTAATTATAGCTGAAATTAATTATTCATAGATCATAGAACTGAACTTAACACAAGTAATTTTTTCTAGGTATAATAAAATAATGAGTTGAATTAGTAACTATCGAAAAGTAAATATTATTAAAATTTGTTAAAAAGTTATAGATTTAAATAATTAAGTACGTATAAAGCAATACAAAAACCAATAGAATTGTAATGAAAGGTATCGTATTTATTTGCCATTTATAATATTATTTCTTCGAACAAAACATACGTGATAAACATAATTGATTAAAATAAGAATAAATATAAAATAATACACCCAAATCCGAGTAAGTTATTTTCTGATCAAAATCAGACTTTCCATATTATTTCAGGAGGTAGTATCTAATATGAGCTGGTGGAGTTTTGTTACAAAAACCTTTTTCTCTTTATTAGTTACATTTATTCCTTTGAAGGCATTAGTATATTAATTCCATCTTAAAATTGTCTATAACAACATTTTTTTTGTGTGAGTAAGCAAACTATAAATGAGTGCGATGAATTACTTCAGGTATTCTTAGATGTTTTTGACATAAAGCCACAACAAGGCCAAAATTACTCTTTCTTCATAATTCTTTACTCTCTGAATGGTGATTTTAAGATTTTCATTGATGAGTTATTCAAAAAATTTAAATCACGTATCAACAAAAATGACCTATAACTTTCCGTATTTAACTTTCACTTAATCTATAATCAAGATCAATTTTATGTGTTTTGGAAATTCAAGTTATAATTTTTTTTTGTCTTATATCTCATCCTCTCAAAGCCTTTTAAAACTTTTAATTCGCCTACCTTGTAATAGTGGCTTCGTTATTTTACATCATTCTGTTACTGGCATTATAATCGACATTCTCAATATGGAAAAAAACATTTCCACCGACTTCCCTATTGGATAAAATACATTTTCTGGCCTATATTTATATATAAAACCTGTTTCTGCCACTCTTAGTCCACATTCTCTTGTAAACCCATAATTATTGAGCTTGGTTTGCTTACCTTGGACTATAACCGGACTAGAAATCTTATTGTAGTAAGAAATAATAATAATAAAATTAAACATTACTAAAATATATTAATCCCATGATGTTACAACATTAAATTGATATGACATTAAACTGAATTGTGAAGTTACATAAATTGCACATACTCCTACATACATAAACTCATTAAACACTGAAAACACATGTGCATCTAATTTCATAACAACATTTTTGTGATCTCTTTATTTCTTTGTTACAATGTATTTTTTATTTAGATTGTATATCCGTTGCAGCTGGGGCCTAGATATGCCATGTTATAGTTTTATCGTAGTTTAAGAATCTACGACTGTCCAGTGTACACAATAGTACCTAACCATTGCCATGTGTATTGGCAATAGTTACGACTGTGTATATTTTTGCTCAATAAGTTGGCTTTTTTAAGAGGTACTGTACTGGTACTGACCCATTGTAACTGAACTTACGAGTAACTGACTTTTCTTTTGTGCGTAAAATTAAACTGAGACATAATCTCTTTAAATTATATTGTTACAATATAATACATAATAATATTATTTTTATTCTTTTTAGAGGTCTATTTATATCGGGGGTTTTTTAAATTTTTAATTTGAAAATTAAATAGATGTGGTTTAATGGATTTGTTTTATAAGATAAACAATAATAGTGTTAAATAAAAATATTGTTAATCAGTTCAGTTATGGTATTTTATAAAAGAGGAAAGTTCGCAACAAAGTTCTTGATTAAAATATACAAAAAAATAATAGGTATAACCATTGCATCTTTTTAACACCGAGGTTGATCCATAAACACACCACTAACTGGTTAATACCGATAATAATTTTAGAAATATATTTAATAATATAATGTAATTTTAGTAATTTTAAAAAGAGGTTTGAAAAACAACAAAGATCTTTGTTGTAGACGCGATTTATTTTTCGTTTGACAGCGTGGCAGTAATACTGACGAATATTAATTAATAGCAGAGTAAATAAAAATATCCCTTAAAACCTTTTCCATACATTTTAATCACCTTATTATTTTTGGAAAAGCCTAGAATTTTGGATGGCGGAGTCAAACAAGGTATTTAAAGGCCTTAATGCTCCAAACCACGACCGCTATCACCATCAGATCAAAAATTTAAACAAAATTAGACGGATTCTACCGACTTTTTATGGGTGAAGTTTACTGATAAAGTTTTTAATTTAAGTACAAATTATTATTACCCTACATTTATTTTTATTATTTATTTATAAAATAATGGTCCAACGTTATCACGAAACAAATGAATCCAGATGCTTGTTCCCTTTTCAAATTTTTTTTTATTTGTCATAGACGGTACACCTGATTATGAATAGACACGGTTTCGTACCAAAACGACTATCCGAAAACCAATCATAAGGAGGACGATAGACATGTTTAGGTTAATATTAGAAAGAGTATTTTATTTGAATACAATGTCCAATCTAACAAAGTTTGAGGTGAAACCTTTTTCTTTGCCATAGGTTTTTGAGTCAAATATTTAGATACCGTTTCTAAGAACCACAAAGTTAGAAATTGTTCTCTAAGTTCAAGCTTTGAACAAACTAGCGAAGTTTGCGGAGGCTGATTTAGGTTCTTTATATGACATGTTAGTATTATGATTTAATTCAAAGCTAGCAGAAAGTTCGACACTGGATAAATTTATGTATATATATATATATATATATATATACGGATTAAAGTTTCATGTCTTCAATACGTATGTGATAATGATTTTACTTAAGATAAATAAAAATTTTTTAATTCCCTATTGTTATAAAAAATACAATTGTTACGTGTGCACATGACAAACAAATGTTAACAATAGCTTTTTGATTTGTAAGTCTGTTTATTTACTTGAATATTAAGCAAAATATACTTGACGGACTGTAATATTTTTTTTATTGTTAAAAATTATTAATTACTACAGATATACTTTATATCACATTCCCTGACTTTCACAACGAAATGCAAAAAAAAATTGCTATACAATACAATGAAACTATAAGATGTATTTAAACAAAATTTAGGTAGTGTTACTTTTTTTTAAAAGTAAATATAAAAACTCATTTACAACTCGTAAAAAAATCATGATCTCCGAATAGCACAAAAAGTTGATCTACAGCAATAAAACAAAACTGCAAGATGAATTTAAATAACATTTAGCGTTATGTGGGCTTAGTACCATGTCTGTAAAGTATCTGTATTTAATAATGATAACAAACATACTATATACTCTGACATTAATGCACATGAAT
Organism: Napeogenes inachia; assembly: GCA_959347355.1. NCBI lineage: Eukaryota > Metazoa > Arthropoda > Insecta > Lepidoptera > Nymphalidae > Napeogenes > Napeogenes inachia. The sequence continues at coordinate 26,530,855 of OY365791.1, forward strand.
GGCAGCTTGGATACGGTTTAACTATTGTTATGAGAATCTATGATACACCACAAATCTTTTCTACCATTCAACAGCATCCCAAATAATGATTGATGTATATATTTTTCGAACAAAGTTCCTTAATGGGAGTTCCTTATGGTTACATATTGAGCGATGAGAGCAACAAATCGTTACGCAACGAATATATGCTTGAGAAATTGCGTTCTGTGTGTATATTTTTAAATGTTGTATTTATTATTTTTGATATTGAAAAAAATAATATACTTATTTACAATATTAATAAATAAATATTTTTTTTAAAATATCTCATCCTGTATATGATTACCTTATAAAAAAAATATTGTAAAAAGTTATGGATGTTAATTGCTCACGGTGGCCCCGCAGCCGTACTCTTTTTTTTATATTGCTAACCTGAGAATACTTCAATAGTTCGAAATCACGAATACGTAATAACTCTTTATATCCTCTTTACGTATTCGATACCCAATGGTATCATTAAGTATTCCTGATAAAAGATATCTTTTACGAAGAAAAGGTAATTATCCTTTTTGGTTTATACCAAACTATTAAGATAGTTATTCATTATTTCAATTCAAGTATATTCCAATTTTTTGATCTTTGTTATATTTTTACGTTTAATTTATCATTATGGACGACATTATTATTCCAGTATTTGAACACTTAATTAATTAATGCCGAATTGCATACCAATATGTAGATGATAATGTATCGGGGACACAACCTCAGAGGTCGCAGTTTCGAGTTGTAGTAATGATAATGAATATTTCACTAAATACCTATTAAAACATATTATTCACCAATACGAATAACCCGCTAATTACATAATCAGCATATGCCATACCTTTATAAAGGACACTTCCAATACTAAACTAAGTTTTTTAAAGGACCTTTTTATACTAATTATAAGAGTTGTGCAACACATTTTGTATAGTGTGTATATTTAGTATATTTGTCTGATGTAATTACTTTTATAAAGTCAGTCAAGGAAAATGTTTATAGCTTTCGTAACATTATTTGCAAGAAAAAATGTTGGAAAAAAACACAAATGCCTAAAGGCCACACACATAATAAATACAAAAACCTATATAAAATATAACCTATAAAAAAGAAAAAGGCTTCTCTGAACTAAGTGAAACAAGTAACGTTTTTTTATTATTAAAAAACCTTTGTATTGTGAAGTTATACTAATACATGAATCACAAACAATGTACCTTTATAAATGTAAAAACATTTTCCGACAAACACGCGAACGGTGTAGCGTAAATTAGAAAATAGCGAAATGAAAAAAAAATGTATGGAGAAGATGTGAAGAAAAAAACTAAAACTATTAAAGGGACTATTATGCACTAAAATTGATACATTTCACAAACTACCCTGCATTTGACACACATACAAAAAATGATTAATAGTGTACGTTAAAATTGTAAATATTCAATTTAAATTTGACGCAAACAGTATAGAACAGGGTCTAGGGTAACATAAAAAACAATAAAAAATCTATTTATAAGTTATATTTAAACTTTGACTAACACTAGTATTAATTACTTAATTAGCTACTTGAAGAAGTTTAACATTCATCAAGCCAATTAATCAATTGATAATAAATTAGCTAAACTCAGTACGCCTCACTACTGATTACAATTGCATATACCATTAACACTTCTGGTCTATCACCTTTAGTCTCAGTTTGATGGACACGGTAATAATTATGAAGACATACATTATATTTTATTAAACCCTGATGATTGGTTAAAGGAACCATCTCGTAACAATACATCTCGAAAATTGCTTTCCATGTTTTTTTACGTGTGATTATTTATGTCATTGTAACATCGTACATATTTGTGAAAAATGATGATTAGAAAAAAGCCTAACAGATGTTCCCACCGTCCCGATAAAGATGAAAATATACAGAATGGTTAATTTACCGAGGCGGGTAGCGATACAGTAGTAGAATTTGTAGAGCAATAGGACGGTTACCTAGAATTCGCACGTTCTTATCTGACCGTAGCGGTTTATTTTTCATTCTATGCCCAATTAAAACTATGAGTATTTTTATTTATCACCTACCCTTAGCTCTTCGTATTCGTAGCAAAGTGCATCGAGCGTAATAATACGCATATTTTGTACCTTGTGGATTTCGGAACTTGTGTTTACCTACAGTAACTTGTGTTTACCTACAGTAAATTACCATTGTCTAATTTCTGAAAAGAAAAAGAATTAAAATTTTAATAATAGTTGAAAATTGGATCACGTACGTACGTTAATTCTTTCATGTACCCACTTACAATGTTCCTTATCTTCTTTTTTGTGTTATTTAATATTGTAAGCTTACATGCACAATATACGTAGAATCAGTATATTTTTCTGCAGAAAAAAAAATGGTAATTGATGCTTTTAAGTGCTGCTGATCACCCAGAGTGAGATTATCGCGCATGCCACTTTATCAACCATAAAAACAGGTAGGTGACATCATAACCGACAAGAGTTCCGGAAAATTAACAGCCCGAACAACACCAGTTACCAGGAGGCTCCTTCGGACTGGTGTCCGGTGGCAACCGATCGCACACATGCTCATTGGACTAATCAGTACTGGGATGGGTGGTATGGTCGTACCATAGCCACTTTCGTAGTAATCCAGAGTCCTCCTAGGATAGATGCTTTTAAAAACAATAATTTGGGCTAAGTAAGCCGCATGTAACTGTCTGAATCCACTGTATTATGTTTATAAAAAATACAATATACAACATACACAAATTAACGCTATGTATTTTTTCAACGGTCTACAAAATAAGTAATTCTATTTTTACTAGTTAAGCAACCTAAAAAAGGGCAGGTGTCAACCAAATCCAATAAAGTAGGTCATTAAGGGTCGGCAAATAAAATGGCTTGTCATTAGAAAGTAAAAAGGTAGCGAAACAATTTAAATTTGTAATTACCTATAACATTATTGAAATAGAAACTTTTGTACAACGATTTTTTTTTTAAAGGTACAAGTTCCAGGCATTGTTTGCTCTCCTCTTCATATTACGCGATGGGTCCGATACCCACACGGTGAGTTCATAGCATGATAAGAAGTTTAATCTTCTTCTTGGATTTATATAAAAAATAATAGTCTAATTTTATTGTTTTTAATGTAAACTAGATAAACTTAATTCCGTCGGTCTACTCCTTAAGGTATATGGTATGTGTACTCGCTTTGGCAGTACAAATTATACTAAAATTTTAGCTATATAGAAAGTTAGCATGGCCCCTGCGCAAGGATGACTCACAAAATCCTGAAACGTTCCACATTTTTTTCGTCGCGGTGAGTGAGAAAGCAATTCCGCGACGTTCAGTTATGGTGATGTGTAGCCGTTGGGTTTTAGTGACTATTCGGTAGTCTCAGCGAGTTCCACATAATCAATCCCGCCCTCCCCATGCTGGATGGTAACCATAAAGGATTTCACAAGGTTAAAAAAAAAGATATATCCTCAGATCATTTTATAGGGTTTTTATGAGATTTTCTGTACCATCATAATCCAAATTGAACCACCATACTATACTTGATTGATATGGTGATTATAGTTGTCTTGATTATATTTGCACCAGATCAATTTTTCTCGGGGCGATAATTACCTACGAATTATTTCATCCCAAATGCCGTCCTTACATTGCTAATTTCATTAAAAATAACTTTAGTACACTACAAAATGAGACTTAATTACACAGAGAACACAGACCCGATAATAATTACAGTGACCCGCATTACATAAAATCAATATTAAGCGTCAAGTAAGGTTTAATATTTTTTAAATTATTAATTGATTATTCAGTCTGTACGTTAAGATTAATAATGAAGAAAGATAAGTGATTGCAAGAAATATTTATTTCATCGTACATTTTTGCTATATTATTTAAGTTAAAAATAATAACTGTCTACTTTAATACAAATAAAACTTGTTTGTATGAAACAAACTTCAATTAGTACTAAATGTTGGCTCATTATTTTATTTTACTAAGAAATACAAATAGTAGTATTTGTTTCCAGACAGATTTTATCTAGCGAAACAATATACACACGTTTATTTTTATCAGAATAATTAAAATGTATATTCTAATGCTAGACATGCTTAATAAAACCCACAACATCAGAGCTTTTGTACCAGAAGTTACTTAAATTTTAAGTTTTAATTGTTTTTTTCTGTTTATTAATTTGTTTTATTTTCTCTTAGCTTTGTTTGTTGGCTGGTAGAAAATGTTTCAACGTTATGTCCGCCTATTGTACTTAGGCTTGTAAAGTATTTAATAAATAAAGAAATACCTAATAAATTTTCTACTAAGATCTATGATGATATCAGATACCATGTTGGTTTTCCCTGTTTTTCCTTTTATAATGCTAAGTTATAAGATAACTAATAAGTAATCATGTACACAGTTATTTTGAGAGTTTCTGGTCACACAGCTTCTGCATTCTTTTAGCAGCTAAGATATACAAATCCTATTGAGAAACTGTTAAGCGTGTTACCTCTGGATTCACCACACACAAACTCGTAGCAATTAGTATTCGAATTATTATTATTATGTGCATTTATAAACAGAAATAATAGTCGCCATTAAAGTAAAAGATGTCTTAAATGTTTTGACCCCGCATAAAAACTGTTAATAAAATGAACCCTGGCATGGGATTTCATTTCATTTTAATGGCCGGGTTGTGACGTCAATCCCTTTAGGGACATTATTTTATATACTTTTGGTTTTATTGTAAAAAGAAAAACGTAGATTGGTTCTTACATTTTACGATGTATAATACGTTATTACATTTGAAATATATCGACAATTAGCACTAGATATTAATAACTGTTTATTGCGTCTATTATACCTAACCTTAACGTAACCCGGAATAAATTGCGGTTATGCACCTTTTATACTTGTTTATGTAATTTTTTATTACGTGGGTTACAATTAAGAATATTTATAGTAACAATAATAATTTAATCTCTATTAGATAATTTTAGCGACTATAATTTTTCATTAGTAAGTAACTGTTTTTGCTGCTAAGGTCCGTAATCCGTTACTGTAATCTTTACTAGAATTAGTAACATTCGACGAATATAAAATTTATCAAACCACTTTTGCCTGGATCCTAATAATATAAAATATTTATAAGATTAAAGATATATTATAAAAATATTACTATATTTTTATGTGTAAAGTAACGAGTATTTAATACTATCCTCACGTTTTTAATAAAAAGGAGTACTTGACTGAATATGTTCAATTTTAATTAATAGCTTTATTTCTGTAATCAACCCGTTAATACTTTAAATTTAGAAGATTCAAACAATTTAACATACAACGTTGTTTTATTATTCAAGTGAAGTCGTGTGCGGACAATATACTCTGGCGCAAGTCCAAGCACGTTGTACAAAATTTAGTACCAGTACAAATTAGGCTCTTATATGTTGCCAAAAATATTTTAACGTTAAGAAAATAAGCACGTTGCGACAAAACATTGAAATTTTAAATTAAAATAAGAAATGTTAAAATAAAATATTTTAATTAAATAATATTTTTGAGTGTAATTCAGTAACTGGTAGGAATCCTTTTAAATTAAATGAATATTAAATCGTATTTAACGTTTTCTTTAATTACTATGGAAATATATAAGATCTATGAAAATGGTTGAGATTTATTTATGACGAATTGGTATAGATTAACGTGTAGTTTGTATATTCCTTAAATACAGCTACAGGTACTAAAATAATTATCAATACACGATTTAGTCTATTTATGTTAATAAAAGCTTTTTCAGCGTTCCTGCTAATATATTGAAAAATTACATTGCAAAATGCATTATTTTTAATTCGATTTATTAATATTAAATAGCTATTCAACAAAATTAGATAGGATGTATTCTAAATATTATTCAGTTTTAGAGCACTGTTTATCGCCATTTTTAACAGAAATAAATTTGTTAAGAAATATTTTTTTATACAAGATAGTGATTGATCTTTCTAGTCTACACTGATAATTTTGAAATTCATAAATTATGTTAACTTAAGAAGCAAAACTATTAATAACTTGAATAATTTCGGTTTTTAAATTATAACGATTTGATATTGATAGCAAGATCTTGAGATAGGAAACAATATAATAAGTTACTTAATAATATTAAGTTATATATTTTCTTAACACTTTCTGTACTCCTCTTCCTTATCTTACATTCTTACAATTCTACGTTGTCACATGCCTAAAGAGCTTTTATTAAACGTATTATAGTGTACATCGTAATTTATAACATTAGAATAATATTTAAAAAAATCAAAAGTATTGTATCATTTTACTTAGTTGTACTGTAGAATTCGTTTAAATTACGTTAAGGATTTTAATCTATTTTTCCTTCCAGTGCAATAATATACAATGTTAACAATAAAATAACTTCAAGTCACAATGTTGTCTCTCAATACTGTCTGTCGTTAAAATGGTAAATAAAACTTTATACGGTATTTTATGGAGCAGGTTCACACAGCTTTTAAAGTTTTTTAAATAAATAAAAATATTTATTTAAAAGGACTTAATCAACAAGTAAACCTTTACTAATAAAAAATAATTTAATAAAAATTTTTTTTTTATATGTTTTTTATTATTTTTTGTAATAATTGTACAAACGTAATAAATGTAACGATGACAAAAAAAAAACAATTAAAATAAGATAAAAGTAAGTAAGTACCTACTTACTTACTTATCTTATATAGATATAAGTGATAACTGCTTATCATAAAATCTGATTATTTCAAACATAACTACATTTATAAACATTATATTTGTTTTGTACTTTCTTTGTAATTACCTGATATCGTGAATAACAAATTTAAAGTGAAAGTCTGTTAGATTGTGCTTTTTTCGTACGTAAACTGATCAACGACATGATTTTCAAACAGTTTAAAGAATGGAGTAGGTAAGTAGGGTATTAACACTTTTATATCGAAAGGATCAAAATAAAAGGAAATTACAATGTAATAGAGAAAAAAAAATTGAAATACAAAATAAACGAAATGTTGGGATTTTTTAAGCAACACATAATGTGTATAAATATAAATTCTTATTTACAATTGTCAGTAGAAATTAATCTAGCAAAAGTTAATTATTCTATGTACTTTATTCGTTTTCAATGTTGATAAACATATTATGTTATTTATACATTCTTAATTCTCTCCATCCGATTATAGTAAATACCTTATTTTTACAAGTTTAAAAAGCAAAGAAAAGTTGTTGTGGTCAGTTGTTAGGCTTAGAGATTTCCTCGAACCTCAACTTTGGTCGGTTCATTGAGTCCAGAGCAAGATCAGCAGCAGCAAAGCTTGCCGTTCTGGGGAAGGTTCGGCAGTACTTTACACCGGGACAGCTTCTTGTTTTATACAAAGCACAGATCCGGTCGTGTGTAGAGTACTGTGGTCACATATTTGCTGGTGCCGCAAAGTCTCATCTTGCGGTTCTGGACTCAATTGAGAGGCGAGCAAAGAGGCTTATAGGCGATCCCGAATTGGTCGGAGCCGACCTCCAAAGCCTTGAGCACAGGCGTAGAATTGCTAGCCTCTCAGTATTCTATAGGATACATTTTGGTGAGTGTGCGCAGGAATTACACAATTTAATTCCCCCGTCCCCCTTCCATCACCGGACGTCCCGACGCACGGCAGGTATCCATCCTTTTGTTGTGGACATTCCACCTGTCCGAACGAAGCGCTTTGCTTCCTCATTTTTACTGCGTACAGCAAAGGATTGGAACAGCTTGCCTGCGTCGGTATTTCCGACCGAATACAATGTGGGTGTCTTCAAGCGAAGAGTGAATAGGTTGCTAGGGTAATGCGCCTTACCACCTAAGACTACATTCCACTTACCATCAGGTGGAATGTAGTCAAGCATTGCCCTAGATAATATAAAAAAAAAAAAAGAAGGAATACGTTTTTCTTTATGTAAAGTCGGAATACGTTTATATTTTCTTTCACTTATTTAACTTTTAAATCTTTATTTCTATCAATAATAAAATAAAATAATAATGGTATAATGGGAACGTGTTCGAAGTTTGACATGAAAGGCTTAAAAAACGAAGAGAGAAAGTTATATTAAAAAAGATACATATTATCTTGTATACCTTTCCTAGAAAAGTCACAAATGGCTTCGCGTCTTAGTCATTTGTTCAATGCAAATCTAAAAGGGAACGGACGCAATAAATATTATTAAGCTTTGAAACGGGTTTATGTACAAATAACGTGACATGCATATGACAAGATTTCTATGAATAAAGAATTACTATTTCACTGTAAAATTCTGTGTTCGTTTCTGATTCGCTGGATCCAATTATAATCACAAAGGGCAATACTTTTTTGAATTGAAACCTTATTTCGTGATTATTAAGAAAAATGGAGATATGGAAGTGGAGTTGATATACAGAGAAGGTAAAAAGGTTAATTTAGTATACCTTTATTTATCATGCGGCAGTCAATTGTACTTGATTACAATATACATATATGATTATATGATTGATCGGAATATAGACGGAAAGTTTACTTCAGCAAAATATATACATCTAGAGCCTGAATATTTCATTCTCTCCATCATATTATACTATGGATAACATTACAAAAATAATGCCTTAAATTTGATCCTTTCCCTTCCGATACCCGACTTTCAACTGTTTAGTTTCATTTAATTTGCCGAATATGATATTAAGAGAAACATACTTTCCATCTCATCGAATGCATCGGTAGCTTTTGCATTAGCCAAAAAATAATTCATCACATAATTGGAGTTGTTGCTCGTGCAAAAACGCATATGCTAAATTATTCTATCTACTCTAGTAATTTTCCTGTAGTGTAGGAAGACGTTGAAAAATAAAATTATGAAAAGAAATTTAAAGATGTTATAATATTCTATCTTTCCTCTTTTTTTTACTAACTCGGCTTAGTAGAAAATAATTACGTAATCGTCTTTCAATTCAGCGCCTTTGTTCAGTACGGGCGTAGAACTGCAAGACGATCGATTGTTACGAATATCTTTAAATTTATGAATTAAAAGCGGAAAGTAGTTTCATTTCTGTAGTCGATAGTGTTTTCAACCTATATAAATTACAATAACAGCGAGTTTTGTGTTTTTATTGACAAAAATATAACAAATATGTAACCTTGAAATGAATAGACTATAACAGTCCCGATTTCTAAAAGCAAATTTATTATTCTATTTTTTTTTTATTATTTTTTTAAATTTTAACTCGTGTAGCACCTATTTTTATCAGTAGGTATTGATGAGAGTCTACATTTTACTGCTGCCTGAAGCCGTAAATAAATAAAACTAAAACTTTGTCAACGTTTTCAGAAAAGTTTTTATATGATAAGTATATTAGTGTTATTCGACAATGAGTTCAAAATTTTATCCTCTGATTAAGAAATGATTTAGTTTACCTGAAAATTACGTTAATATTACTCAAATTTGTTTGAAACCAAACCTTAATAATTCATACGGACCGGACGTTTGAGATGTTTATATTTATGAAAAATCTATTGCTTTTTATAGTTACATAAAAGCACTATAATAATCTTGAACAATAAATTATTATTACAGTAGCAAGAAATATAAGTAATACGTTAACAATTATTTATTAAAAATGAGGGTACACCGAGCGCGAAATTACTGAATCGACGATTTTTTTCCCTACGTTTGCGATTATACAGTCCAGTTATTATTATTGCTTGGATACATATTTTGATTTGTTCTAAATGAAACATTTATAAAGAAGGTAGAAAATAAAACTTTTTGACAAAATACAAACATTTTCATTCATCTTTATTTCTAAGTCACATTTTTCCGTTACGCGCCATATTTGAAGTGAAACTTTTTTATCGACGGATGGGAGAAATTTTATAGCATTGTCAAAAAATTGTAACGTTTTTCTGTTATTAATTAGCCATTCCTATAAAGTTGTAATTAGTGAATCATTTTTCAAAAAAATATGTCATAAAGAAGTTTCACTTCTTACATGTGTACACTAATACACACACACATAATTTTTTTTTTCTCTTTATTTATGCTTCTATTATTTTTATTACTATTAATAAAATTAATAAAATAAGAATTTATATTATTATTCATAAAATAATCAAAAAAATTATAGAACTAATGTACTTAAACAGCTTATAATTAAATAATGTTTCTTAAGAAACAAAAACCACTACAACATATCTAATGCTAGTTAAAATAAAAAAATGTTAATTATAACTGCATTTAAGTCATCCACGAATAAAATTAGTTTTATGATAAACGAAAAAATAAATATGAAAAAATTAAAAACGAAGCTCATATTATTTTCAGTATTTTAAAGAGTGTCTGTTATAGCACGACGAAACTATTACACCAGATGCAGTGACAGTATGAAAGACATTATTGTTGTAATTCTGCCAGCAACGAGCTCAAGATTGCAACATTATTAAATTAATGAACTGATATATAATACCACATGCAACAATTAAAATTTATTTATTAAATATAACGGCAGCATTATATAATTTGTATTATTCTGAATACTTAAATTATCCCTTAAGCCTTGCCTTTGAACATCATAAAACTTGTAGTGGGGTGATAAGTTATACATTTTTTTTACCAATCTATGAAATGTAATTTGTTTTCATAACAATGTTTAACAGCTTTTATTTTCGGATATATATGTATGTTGAAACCACGGAAATTGCTCAGAGGATGATTGAAAATGCCTCTAAAGAAATATTAAAAATACTGTTTTTTGTAGCATCGTATAAGTGTAAACTATTATGATGTTATATTTGTATGTTGATGAAATAAATAAATAAATGAGTTTCTTATGTTTTCATACCTACTATCAAGAACTTCTGAGACCATCGTTCTTAGCGATTAAGTTTTTAGTTAGTTTTTTAATCGGATTCGTACTTTTACGAATCTATATTTGAAATCGTGCTTACTTTTTTAGTATTTTTTATATTCTTATTTGTCTTTATATAATAAGCATTGTCATGTATAACCGTTCTATTAATTTACTCAAAAGAGCAAATGTCAGCTATATTTTTATAATATGTAAAAATAAGAATAAAACTCCTTACATCACATACTTGTATGTTACAATTAGTTCTAAGTAAAACTTTTATAGAGATTCTAGCATTAGGTTAGATTATAACACAATTTTACGGAACTAATTAAATTACTAGTATCCTTCTTTTATGTTAGAAGATGCTTGATGAAAAGATAGAAAAACCTTCCGTAGATGTGAGTATGATAAAAATGGTAGAACAAAGAAGACGCCATATTTATGAAGAGGCAGAAAGGTGAAGTTATCTTAAACAATTCTGTTTTCTCAATTTTATATAGCGACGTATTCTTTATAATTATTTGAGTTATTTTCTCGCGATATTATTTCTATCTAGTTAGTCCTAAACAAATATAATTTTGTTTACTTTCCCTTTATTTATGAAACAACAATATAACATTTGTGAAAGAAGATTAAATGTTCAAGAAGTAGAAAAAATGTGTTTCGGAATATTACAGATATTTGTTTGAAAATATGTAGTTCTACTATAAAAATATTTGTTTGGAATTATTTTATTATTATGTAAATATTGTAATATGTTATTATATAAAAGCCGTGAGACAGTAAATCGTTCTTAAACACATCTTAATTATTATTACAATAAGCGTGCCATTATGTGCATTAAAGCAGGGATAATTTCTTATGTATAAAAATTTTGAAACCATCAATAGTAAGATTCACTATAAATATTGTAGTTGCAGCATAAAAAACTAATGACCGTCTTAATTATAACTGCTATTCCTTACTAGTCTAAAAGAAATTAATATATAAAAAGCACACGCACACAGAAATATAATTAACTATAATTTTAGATGAGTTTTTCATCAAAGTATCACTTTCATGATATCTTTCAGAAATGTTAATGTGATAAGAAAAAAAAACGCTTATCTCAAATTATTTTAAAAACCCATGAAACTATAAACGTTATTATCGGGTTAAAATTAAAGAAATATATCCCTGTGGTCTGTCCAATTAAATTAAATTAATCCTCTTAAACTAATTAAAATAATATTAGAGTGATTAATAAAACTCATTAAAATCGATCTACAAATTGCGAACAGGATTGTGACATACTATAATATAAACGGCAATTATGGGAGAGAACAGACTCACAAGTGTTAGTTTTTAATTTTTTCAAGTAAATTTTGTCACGATTTGGCCCCTAATTACATATGAAATATATTAGGTAATTGCTAGTAATTATTAAAAAAGTTGATAATATCACATTAAACTGCATAAAATGTATAATAAGAATTTCATTTTATTTACAGATCATCAAGTAAAATGGAGCTAATAAAACGCTGATTTGTTTTTATTAAGAGTTGTGCAAAAATATCAAGTCTAGAAGTAAAATGGTCTTGTTCCTACGTCACTGGCGTATAGACATAACTAAAAACAGGGTTTTATAAGAAATTGAATCTATGAAGATAAATTGCTTTTTTTTCTCTTGGGTATATTTTAAAGAAAACATAAATCAAATGTCTTAAAAATTCTCTTACTCGTATTTTGGTTTTCAATGTATGTTCATTGCAGTAAATCCCATTAAAATCTGACAGTAAAATCAAATACTAGTTGCTTGACAAATTAAAGAATAATTTTTAAATATCACTAGAATACATCTTAAGTATGGAATATTCACACAAAATAAGAATGCTTTAAATGTTGTATCTACACAAAATTACTTTTTTTTAATATATTGAATTATTATTAACCAAATAGTAATGTAATAAAAAGGCCTAAAAAAGTAACTGGATGTACGGTTATAGGAATGCGCGTGATGCTGGTCCAGGTAATCTTTATAATCGGAACTGATCGCACTATCTGGAGCTCTTGAATAGCTACCAGGGCCCTGGTATCTCCTCACGTGCTTTATGGTGTTCTTTGATGTGGACCGGAAAATAAAATAATGATTCGACGCTACGGCTACTGTCTATTGCATGCCCTTTTATATTATCTGTTCTTTGACATATTAGTAAGTGTGAGCAGGGAATGTGAGGTAGAAAGGATGTATTTTAAGTGGGTAGATAATACACATTATTTGTCACTATGCATAAAGATGCGAAATTATATACACTTCTAATGTCAAGCTTACTTAAATTCTAAATAAATATAGATTGAAAAAAACCATCCTATTCAAAAAGACAAACTTATATATTATGCTTAATTCACTGAAGTGGATGGAAATAAGGCAGTTCAATTGATACAGCGACAGACTAGTACACTAATTATAATTCTTAAAAAAATATTATGTAATAGTATAGTTTTGTTTTTTGCTTATTCAATGTTAGGTACATTTTAAAAATATATGCTAAACTTAAATGATGGAAGAATTCGGCTATTATTTTACCAATGAGATAAGCTTACTTTAATAAAAAAAAAGATAATGGTATATACTACATAATAACCATAGTCTGTATAATAAATAAACATAAAGTATTATACATACTATCTATTTATTCTCACATACCATTTCACTTTTAAAATAAATCTTTACGAGCCAGTGCTTATCAGTCAGACAGACTAAGATTACAACTTGCTTTATTTCAGAGTTTTTAAAACCTTCATCCATTTAAAAAATCTTGCCCAATAAAAATTGCTTTTTATTGTTATCATTATATTATACTTATCCAAGACTTAACACCGCATTTAAAAGATTGAATATTTAAAATTGTTTATAATACACCTACATTTATAAATATTTCTTTATTTACATATTACGGTTGCATTCCCTACACAAGTCTTTTTCAACTAGAGTCTCATATTTTAAAACAATTATTGATATAAAAAATTAGATAATTTCTTTTCCAAATATTAAACCAAACTTAAATATTTGTAATATTTCGTAATAACTCTCTTATTTATTCTCTTATGACATGGAATTAAAAAAAAATCTCATTGATTACTCCTGTCGACATATCTGTGTGATATCTGACAGTCATTCCTAAATTGCTTAAAGGGTGATCGGTGAGTCATTATGTATTTTTTTTTAAGTATTTAAGATTTTAATTACAATAATATATTATTAAGATATACCTCAGTAATATAACAAAACTTTTTATTGACATTACCTGTTTTAGTTTAGGTGTCTAAATCACCTAAGCGTATGTACTCAGAATATGTATGACGAGTATGATGTCTAGTTAAATTTCAGATATTATTGTGATTTCTAAACTTTATTCAATTTGGCCTTTTTTTTAAATCTATCTGAATGTCCATAAACCTATCAAGGTTTATGGACATTCAGATAGATTTTATACTATTGCTATCAAGCAATAGTATAAAATGTTAAAATAAATGAATCATTGCATCTAAAAATACAGATTTGATTTAAGGAATAACTAATGGTTGAGTTTTTGCCGTAAAGATCCCGCTTTATGAAGTTCATTTGTTGAAGATTTAGCAGGACTTTTTATTAGTAAAACTTTCTGAAATTGTGAAAAACAAATGTTTTGTAAGCATTACTTACTAAAGAACTGTAATTGAATGTTAAACATATATTTTGTAATAAATAGTTTAAGTTAATAAATAGTTTAATCAAAATTTTTATATGAATATTAATTAATAACCGAGGGAAAAAAATATATAAAATAAAGGGTGACTGAAAATATAGGGTAATAATAATGACTTTAAAATTCAGTGTAAAGCAAAACCCCTAAATTTTGATTTACGAGTCTGTAATCCAATATGCCCCGTCTTAATTAGTGGAATGGTGTTATATCTTTACAGTAAATAGTATTGAATTTGTGTACTGAATAATTTCAACTATGTATTTAAAATTAGACTATCCATTCATATATTAAATTCCTCCTATTTCGGGCTTGATAATGTATGTGTCATAGACACTAAATAAATCATTTTAATCGTCTTTTTTATAATTATTGTATAACAAAAATACAAATATAATTATTATATTCTTCACTTCAACAATCGTGTAATGTGTATTATTAATGTAACAATCGTGTAATGTGTATTATTAATGTAATGACGTACAACATGGAAAATCACGGTTCATTTTGCTAAACTTTAAGTTGAATTGTACAGTATATCAATACTTACAAATCCTTGCAATTGTCGTGAAGTCAATAGAAACTACATATACAAATTCCATTCAAGTTCATCTCAGACAATAAAGCTTCCCTAAGTTGTATTTGAACACGCTCTGCTACTTTGACCTAATTCTCGATGCATGCGATCAATTACTTCAGGGAATTGAAGTAGATGACTGAATTTATTCATTTAGTTGAATTATTACTTCTGTAATATTAATATTTAAGATCTAAATAAAAATAAATAATAAAAATTAAACAACATATTACCAGTTGTTTGAAGGTGCTATTTTCTTCTACTGGAAAGATTTAAGAATTGACAAAAATATAGTAGAAAATCTTTACTCAGTATACTCGCAAATTTAAATCAATAAAATTCGTAAAAGTATTAGGTCACGCTCAACACCAAGAACTAGATAAACTGGAAGAGCTCAATCTAACTTAAGTTTCTGTTTATATTTAACTTGCCATGTCAGATTAGTATACAGTAAAGTGGTGGCCTCAATACTGGCATGCCAGTACTGTTCAACAATTAACTTCAAGTATTTTAGTTACAGCTTCCCATTCATTATTAAGTTTTAACTTGAAGTAGAACCTAAAAATGTTTATATAGGTATTTTTTTATATAGCAACACTATTAAAACTTATGTTGATATAAATGTTTATTAACATTATACACAGATACATGACATTACAAGTTATCATAATTTAAGTAAGCTTTTTTATTAAGGGAAAGTATATTAGCTTCATCAAACAATATTACATGAAGATCCCGTTTGGTACACAGCAGCCTCTAGAGACTAACAGGTATCTCCATTATCATGTTTGACAACTGGGACAGGTCGGGGTAGACGGGTTAAGAGAAAATTACATGAATATGCTTTTAATTAATTAATTTACTAACTGATTTAATAGTTAATTTTGACTTTGTGCTCTTTTAATTTTAATAAAACAGAACCATCTATTTTCCAACTACAAATAATGAAAATGAAAATCGTGTCTAGAATGTCGATATCAAAACTAACTACAATAACTCTTTGAATAATAGTTCTTTCTCTTCTAGGGTGCAATAAGCCATTTTGTAAGGTGAAATAAAAAATTGTTAAATATTTTTAAAAAAGCTTACGGATCAATTTCAAACATGGGTAAAATGAAATATTTGTTAATATTTTCCTAAGCTAATTTTCAGTTTCTTATAATCTCACATGATATTACTAACATAATTAAAAGTATTTTAAATTATAATCGTTACTTATAGAGATAATGCTTCTTTTATCAGATGTTTTTAAAATTCGTGCTTAATTCGAAATGGGTCAGACTACTTTATTTATTGTTTACCAATGTAGTCTTAACGCTAATATTTTCTCATCCCGTGAATATTAGAAGGATAATAATTAAATGTGAATGATGTTCAGTATAGGTAGCTTATATAATTTTATATGTATTTTAACTGCAGCTCGTATGCGGGCTGGCTCGACCGAGATGGTACTAACCTTTTCACTGATAAGCGGATAGAAGTAATAATTATAATTAGGATTCCCACGGTGAAAGAACTGGATACAAAAAAAACTACGCCATCCTCTCCGAATGTTCTGGACTTCTGCATTTTTCACGTAATTGATATTATTTTACTAATAAATTTATAATTTTCCATATTTGCATATGTCTTTAGGCCACGAAAAAACATCGCATCCATTTACAACTTAAGCTTATTCTAATGAATATATCCTATATTATACATCCAGGATTACCAGTAAAGATAGAAATAAGTGATTCTAAACTTTAAGTAAGGATTGGGCACGTACATAGAAAAATAATATCACCCGAAAATATAATATTAGATTAGATACAGGAGTGAGTCCCGGAGAATACCCCGACCGCTACTTTTGAAAACACAGAAAGTCATTTGATAAATGAGAGTCTAAATTGTCCAGAAATCTGTTTTCCTAAAGTATTTTTCTAGGTTTTAAGAACACACAGGGTGTAAAATAAGATTTTAGTCAAATTTTGTGATCTTTTGTCCTCTTATTGAGTTGGATATCAAAATGATTTTTGTGAAAATTTTAATATGTCGATAGATCATTGTGTAAATAGAAAAAAAAGATTTTTTTATGTGCAAATATATAATATTAATAAATATATTTATTATATTTTTATTGTGATAGATTACTCATAACACAGTTGACTTAAATTACAAGCAAAAAAAATATGAATACAGACGGTTCATTATTTGATGCAATGAAATCTTTGAAACCAGCTAGTATAATATAAAATAGCGTAAAGTTGTAAGATGCCTTAAAAAGTAACCTTAGAATTAAACAGTATAAAAGTTTGATATCTACAAAGTAACAAAGAACTTGAATATCCTTTAACGGCAAACTTGTTAAGAATATTTTATGTATAGTTTATACTGAACTTTGTATATTTTATTTCGCAACTTTGTCAGCAAATTTACAATAGTGCTATGAATATTTTTCGGTTTAGTAAAATTTATTATAGAATTTACAGTTTAGTAGGTCGTGTTTATAAAGTAGACAATAGATACGTTTGAAAATGATATCACAAAATAACGTTTATTTTGTTTTTAAATTTGATTGAGCAGGCATATTCTATAAAAATGTATGTAAAATAATTGATTTTAAAATAGCTTTTTAATTAACATTATTCTTCATTAGTTTAATATAACTAAAAAGTTTGTTTAATTACTTCATAGAAGATTCTCGCGGAAGGTCAACATTTTTTTTTATGATTCACAATTTAATATTGTCATTCTTCCTGATTATTAAAGCCTTTTATATAAAGTTAGAATAAGCAATATTTCTTTCTAACCATTACAAAGTAAAGATAAAATTTATTCATGAAACGAACGATAATATTATTTTATAGATTACCTTGCGAGCCTTTATTAATTTATTCCTTAGTTCCGGTGCCTTGAACGAGACCAGCTAAAAAGGTCCTCTCTGTGCTTTTATTTCTCTTTTAAAACTACGACTTCGGGAATACGCATACTAAATAAGAGCTCGTTATATAGTGGTTTTGAGAAACAATTTAAAATTCATGATTATTAATCGTGGTATTTTGCTTGTTACATGTATCAACTTCAATTTGAACAGATTTAAAAAGTTTTCCACTCTATTTTCAAACTTTGTAATATTTTGTTTTTTTTTTTAGTAAACAACTGAAATAGGTTTGTAAAAATCAATTAAAGAGCTTTAAGTATCTACTATTGATGTTCAAATAAGATCTTTATAGTACAGGTTTATAAATGGCCTACCATTTGTTTTAATAAAAAAAAAGATTTTAATAGAAGTTAGAAAATATAAACAGCAATTTCAACGTGTCGTAAGTACAAAATATATAGCAGCTTAAATGAAATGCAATCTTCAGCATTGCATGCGCCTTAATAGCTCTGCAAACACACAACTTCTCTTCGATTTTATTGGATGCAATAGAAACGAGATTACTAATCAATATTTCTAATCACAATGTATTCCAATTACATAAACAGTACTTAGTAAAACCTAACATATTTATAGCAATCATATCAATAATTACATTGTAATATATTTTAATTCACATAAATTTAAATTACTCAGCCTGTGGTTTACATACTTTAACAAAAAGCCTACATGTCGTTTTATATTGGTATTGCTCCCATACTTTGTCTGTCTTGTGGCCTCATAAAAGACATAACATGCAAAGTAGCGTAAACCCTCCAACTGTCAAAAAGTCGTTGCAGGTTTGAAACAAAAATGCACAGTTACTCATATTAATATAATATTAAAAATACTATAATCTTCTCAAATCAGAAGATTTCTTACAAAATTATCCTTTAAAAGCTATTTATAAAACTCAGAACCACACTTTTCAGCCAACCCTTCACAAATTTTATTTTGCGTTGTTAAACCAAAGGCTCTGTAAACGTTATCCTATCACAACATTAAATCTCCGTACAATCGTTGAAATCCCCAGACTTACCCTTTATAACTACATTAAAAGAACCTCTTTATATTTTTTTGCTTTGGAAAATTAAAACTTCTGTGGACGACTTTAAAAACGTAGACTGAGTGCAAATGTAAACTTTACTAAAAGATAAACTCGTTACCTCTAACACTAATTGTGTTTGGAATTAAAAATATAATATTACATATTTAACTGGATGGTAATTAAAGGTATTAGGTTGTTAGAAGAAAAATCAAATATATAATATAATTTTTTATTTATGTGTCAGCAATTAAAAAAAAATAATATAATTGGTATTTAAGAACAAAGTATTTATTTTAAAGCTTTCTCGACCTGGTGACCTCTTCCTTATAAATAAAAAGGAAAGACCAAACAATGTTTTTTTGGTGCAACATCTAGTATCCGAATAAGATAATTAAACGAACAATGAATCAATTGGGTACGGACAAAATTAACAGATTAATGTTTTTAATATCACCCAACCATGTGGTACTGAATGTCTTTTGATGTCAATGTAATTTAGATATAAAAAGTTTATGTGTCTGACTACAGGACAATTTAAGTCTTGACTAAGGCATTTCATATTTAAGGTACAATATTTCTAAAATATTCTAAAAACTTAATAGCACATAATATATTACATGTAAAACACATTTAATTCTTAGATATATATTGAAATTGAATACTGTTTAGTATATTTTTAAATTATAGAACAGATAATTTTGCTGGTTATGAATATAATTACAAAAACCGCACTGGACCAAATAAAGTCTACCTAACTACTTTGCTACGTACTGACACGCTAAATATTTTGAAACATTTTCTATGCAAAAAAAATCTTCTTCAGTTAAAAATATATTTTTTGTCGAAATATCCAAAACCAATTTAAACTATAAAGCGGTGGTAGATAAAACAGACAATCTCAGTTTACGAGCAACGCTGGCCGGTATATTTCATTAAAGCTTTTATAAAGTGATATCAGAGTAAACACAGAATGAGGTTGTGACTGAAAAGGACGGAACAAATTTTAAATAAAAAAAGGTTATTTTATCTTTGAATGATGACTGTCTGCTATAGAAGTCCAACATTTTTATTTGAGCTGATAAGTAATTAATCATTTGAAATATAAACAATATCCGTTTTCTAAATAATATGTTATCACTTATTTGGTTTTTGCGTTTTCGTAATTTATTGTTTAAGTAGGTATTTTTTTTTTAATATAAGTTTAAAATTATTTGTTACATCAAGTTGCTTGTTTACGCCGATAGCTAAAGTAACGGTTTTAATTCCCAAAATATATATTATTTTCGAAAATAAAACAATTGTAAAAATGCCTAGATAACTATCTAGTATATCATTAATTTTAAAAATTACAAAGGTGAGTGTAAAATAATTATTTAAATGCTATCACGGAATTGGTGTTTATAATTTCGTTATTATTCCATGAAACACTGCCCTGTCTTTTTCTGCCCGCCGGGTTGGTGATAACTTTCGTCCCAATGCGTAGAACGAAGTTGCCGCTTTCCGCCGTCGTCGGTCAGAAAAATAGCATACACCCCTCGGGAAGTAAAATAAGAAAGCCTCAGATCACATGCTAGTAGACCTCGGTTCCACCTTGGTCGATAATCACATGTAATCTGAGACATTTCTTATTTTTCCTCCCTAGGTGTGTAATATACTATTAATAATATTTTATTTGTTTTCCAAATAAAGAGTCAACACCTAAACTAAAAACATTTCTAGTATCTTACCCTCACAACATTAACAATAAATAACCTGGTAGTAGAAATAAAACTTCCCTTCACTTGGTTTAGCAATAAGGTCTTGTTTACAGGGCTTGGTAACTTATTTTTCTTCTATATTTTAACTTCAACTTATTGTTTAACTTTTTCTGTCTTAAGATTTATTTTCTGCTCTTGTATAAATGGACTTTCACAGAGGAGGCAATTTCAACAACATTTTAAGTTCAATTATATCACAATATAAAATCACAATAGTAAAAAAAATAACTATTTTGTCTTGTTATTTTACATTCTATATTTATATAAATTTATTTGAACCAAGTAAACATTTTTTTATTTTAATTTTGTATCTATAAATCATATTATGTTGTTTAATTCGGATATAAAGCAATTAATTAATATAAATCACTTCCCGTCTACCAACTTTGAATGCTATAGTGTAAAGTACCCTAAGGACTAAATCAGTTTAAGCACACTTGGCTAGTTTGTTCCGTGCTTGAACTTAAAGCACAACTTCAAACTTTGTGTTCCTTAGAGCATGATCTTAATATTTGATACAAAAAAGTATACCCAAGTTAAGTAAAAAGTTGAAGTTTGTTAGTTTAAACTTTGTATACAAATAGAATGCTCTTTATTATGTAAAACGTTTAGCACCCTTCTTTTGTATGAGTGAGTAATTGATTGGAATGTTAGATCAATGAGTTTTTAATAATACTAATGCAGTAAAAGGAAAATGTAATTAGTCTATTTACCTGTTTTTAACCCCGCGTTTAAAAAGTAACTTTTTAAACTACTTATTAAATATTTTAACATTTTGACAATATTATATTGCTATCTTTACATAACATAACAATTAAAATTACTTTTATTTAATAATTGAATAGTAAAAAAAGATTATTTCTAATCAACTGAGCTTAGTCTTTTAGGATTCTAAATTAGGATTTATAACAAACCTTACTGTTCCCATGAACTCACGTAAGGTAATTCTCTAACAACTGACTTGTAGTAGTAGTAGTTAAACCAGACACAAACACACTAACACATACGAGGCACATATTTATTTTTTTCTTCTTCTTTCTACAACACGGAGCTATAAGGATATTTTACGAAAAGCTGCTAGAAAACTATTATCATATCATTTTTTATTCAAAAAAAGATTTTGAAAGACAATTGTTACCCTTTTCATCATATCAAAGAAAATTTTGAATCGTATCTCGTGACCGCAGTGTAAGTATTATCTCTTTTTACATTAGACATTTTTGCTCACCAGAGCAATAGTCAACGATTACTACGTGCTCTTTATGTGTAAGACATTTTATTTATGTTAAATATACCTAAGCATACTTTTACGCCCATTTATTTTTTATTTTTTTTAATATATTTGTAATATATAATCTAGGTACCTTACCTATTGTAAGCTTTATTAATTAAAAGATATTGTAAAATATTTTTTTTTAAATAGTTTTAATTGTAATGTTACGTAAAATGCCCAGGGTTCCAAATAAGTGCATATAATATACTACTAGAGGAAAAATTATATGCTAATCGATTGATTACTTACTTACATAGGTAATACATAAGCCAAGACTGACAAGTAATATTGTTTAAAATATGATGATCCATATTCAAACTTGAATAATAACAAAGAACCTCACACTATAATTTATGATATTTTAATTAAGTATTACTCACGTGATAATAATAATACATCTCGAGTAAGTAAAACCACTTCCATTATCAACCTAATTCTTGCTGTCGTAACACACCTATGTCATTTTGCTTATTAATTCTTGATGGCTTCATTATACCAATTGCAATGACGTGTACAACGGGTAGCTATCTAACATTTTCCCATTAAATTCACGTTTTATAATATAAAAATTAATTGACAAATATGATAGCAAAATAAAAATAAAACGATGTCGTTACAATATTTTGGGTCATTGTTTAAGAAATTATTTTTTATATGAAAGAAAGCTACTTGCCTTAAAGTAAATGATTTATGTTTATTTAACATTAAATTATACGTTCAATACCAAAGTTTTTATATTTTATTTATTAAGACTCAATATATATATTGAGCAGCCATAATATTGTTAAAATTGAACAAACGGTTATTCATCTCTAATCGATTTCAAAAGCTGTCGTTTAGGTAGAATATTTACATACATCGCTGAAATGGAATATTAAATAAGAATTGTCTGTATTTACTTTTTATCCACTTACATTTGTTTGATTGCTTTAAAGTCTTCTCAGCATTATCATGGCCGACTCCATCAATAATAGATTCCATAATTTTTTTTTTCTTTTACATCCATATTCAGGCATCTAACAGCTCCACAAGAACTTCGTTAGTACTTAACACTATTAAGTGTTAAGTACTAACTTCTTCTTTGTATGGACTTTTGTATCTAACATGCGTTACATTTATCAAATTCTACCCCTTTAACATTGTTACTATATACCTATTTGTTTTTGTAATATTAAAGTAGAGTTTAAGCATACTTTCTATTTATTTTCATCTAAGAGTTTGTGTCCTTTATCCTCGACAGAATCCTTTCAAGCAACTTCGACTACTGGAAGACATTTTAAATAATTTGATGTTATCCGTTATAATATAACAACGTATTTATACTTCACTCTGCTGCTTGAATTTGACAACTGGTGTCCTTTTTCTTAATGACAACCTTAAAACTTAATTATGGACAACAAACAATACATAAAAAAAATTGTGACAATTATTGCATAATTTATTGATAACATCAAAATCTTTTTGACATGACAAACTCATATTTAAAAACAGCTTTAATGTCGTCAGTTTCAGGACCTTAGTGTATTAGTAGTAAAATGTATATAAAAATGACATGCTTACTCGTGTGAACTCGATTTCCATTGTATCTGACACGGCGTGGCCGTGATAGTTATGAGAGGTGCGTGAGACAGAAATATAAATATTTTAATGATTAATGATTTTATTACATACCTATTTGAATTTTCTTTGGTTTTGATTAATAACTTTTGATTAATAAAGAATTATTTGTAAAATAGTAACGTCATGTTTTATTATTTTTATTTTTGTAAATAACAACCACCGTTGTTGTCATAAGTTTCTTCTAGTTATAAAGGTTGTTAAATTAAGTTTTTCTATCGACACAGATTGAGGATCTCTACGCTGGTACGACGAAAACATAAAGTTAGACAGCGATATAATTTAGGTTTTTACCTTTACTCTGAGATTATAACTGCTCCAATATCTTCTATAGGTTTACTCAAAGTATTTTAATTTTGACGCATTTTAAGTGTCTAAATATTTCTGTCTTCAACGTTGCTAAAAGCAATCCATTCGTTTATTTTTTTAAATACTTGATATTTTTTTAGGCACAGTTTTTGCTGCAAAGACTTGAAATGACCACGAAAACACATCATTTTCTTACCGTTTCAGTCAACAATGATCAATCTAGGACAAAGCGTTTAGGCCAAAACTTTTACGGCAATCTCTTGTTTCTTTGGATTTTAATAAGATCATCATTTTTTTTTTCTAACAATTTATAATATGATTTTATTTTAATTTTTCATTAACGTTAAATTTTTCTAATGAGTCTTACGAATTAGAATTTAAATAAAAACTGTTTTGTGAGTTAGTAAAATAGTATATAATAATACGAATTGAACCCTTAATAGAAGTGGATAGAGATCAATATTCGTAAATATATTTTCTTTGAGTAAAAATAAATAATTGTACAAAAACATACATACATTTTGACCTTTCCTATCCGTCATGGAAGTTGTTATTTTTTATACTTACAAGGGTCGGTCTATATTTAATGACCATATTTTAGGTAAAGTGGTATTAACGGACATTTATAAAATATACTCTAATCATAATTCAGAGATTTATTAAATGTATAAAGGTTCTCAAGAACTTTCCTATATTTTCATTTTGATCTGAAATTTATTTAATATAGTTATTAATATTTTAATAGACAAATTAATTAGAAATGAAAAAAAGTGGGGTTATCGGATTAAGTTTAACAACCAATACACAGAATCCATACTAGCTTTTGCAGATGATCTCGCGATATTCACACGTAATTCTAAACAATGTCAGGTACTTTTAAATGTAGTTGAGGATTTCTGTACGTGGACGGGCAGATTGAGGACAAATAATTTCTACCTCTTTCCTCACATTCCACTAACTTTTTGACCTCCCATCGTAGCTTTTAGTTTTGTTTTTTTTTTTTGTTTAGTTTTGTTTTAGATTTATAAAAGTGTGTATTTTCTTTAATCCCTTGATATCAGTAATGTATGTTAGATCACTACAGTATATAATAGATATTAAAATATTGCGATGCATATGTTTATTTTAGAAATTTATACTCTAACCATACTAAAATATCCCAATCGACCGTTGTTTATTGAATCGTTTTTTTATCTTAGTGAAAAAAAATTAATATGTTATAGAAACCTTTATAAAAAATATATGGAACGGGGTTAGTATTTTTGTTTTTCTTTTGTAATTTGTGTCTGCATATTGGATCAGCATTAGTGCGTGAACTCTAAAGCACTGAGGTTGTGTTCTTTTTAGTAGCACTTTAAATAACTACAATAATTTTAACATTAATTGCTACTTGTGTGTTCTACTTGAATAAAGTTTCTATTATTATTATTATCTATGATTCTGATGTTATGATTGGTTAAAGTATTGTATTCAATTAGTAACAAGATAAATCATTAATATAAAAGATTTTAATAAAGCAATCATAGTAATCTAGTAATAACTGACGTACCAAGAATTTCATTATTCAAAGCTTCGCTTATGAATCGTTTAGCAGATAATGAAGATATTTGGAGCTCTTGGTACAACAGACGATATTAACTGCTGATATCTACAGCAAATTTAATTAAGCTATATCGACGTTATAAAAATCATGCTTTAGGAATTAAAAGATAGAAAGCCTAAAAATGAACATTCAGAATATAATTATATATAAGTACTATAAAATCAATCTGTATAAAAATTCTACGCTGAATTTTTTCACAAAGTACAATTCTAAAACAACTGCCAAAAAGAATGCAACACCTAGACGGAAGACACAATGAACTTACATGGTCCAAAAAAAAATATTAAATAATATAATGACGTGTATAGACATCGGTCGTACCGATTTTAATATACTGAAATTTCTCAATGTATATGTTTGTATACATACTTAGAGTTAAATATTTCCATTTCACATGAATCCCATGGACTTTATATTTATTACAACGTAATGTAATATCGTAATTATATTATAACAAGATATGAAAATAGAAAAAAGATAAATTGATTCAATGCTGTAGAAACAAATGTCTCATAGTTTATACGTACATAAGAAATTACCACAACCAGAACCCGAATTATTTAGCATGTTTAATTTTTTTTTAAATATCTTTAAAATGTAAACATTTATTTTAATATAACATTAATTGAAATTTTATAAAAAAATATAAACAGAAAGGCAAATGCTTCTAAGAAAACCTGATTTCTTGAGTATTTTAAATGTTAAAGCAATTCTCTAGACATCTTAGACAAGATAAAAACAAGTTTATGTTTTAAATGAAAAATCACAAATGTTTAAATATTTTTTTTTTAATTTCTTTAAAATATAAACATTTATTTTAATATAATATTAACTGAAGTTTTATAAAAAAATATAAACAGAAAGGCAAATGCTTCTGAGAAAACTTGATTTCTTGAGTATTTTAAATGTTGGAGCAATTCTCTAGACATCTTAAACAGATAGGATATTAACAAATTTATGTTTTAAAAGAAAAATCACAAATGTAATATTATAATTTATCCTGGAAAATATTTATATTATATTTAATATTTTTAACCCCCGATCCAAAAAGAGGGGTATTATAAGTTTGATCTGTGTATCCGTGTGTTTGTCTGTGCAACGTAGCAGCCAAACGCGTTGTCGAATTTGAATGCGGTTTTTTTTAGTCGAAAGCCTGATTTATTGAAATGGTTCTTAGCTATGTTTGGTTGAAATAGAAGCAGTCGTCACTAATATATGGAGCTTTTATTGGTGCTGGTGAAAGATTTTTATACAATGTTGATAGTAAATAACTAAACAAGTGAAATCAGAGTGTTCGTCGGTTAATTTTGTATAACATAGAAACAAGTTAAATAATTTTAAAAAGCGACGTCTTAAGAGGATAAAAATAATATTATAATGTTGTATTGAAGTCGTTGCGTCGGGGGACCGCTAAATAAAGAAAGAATTCAAAATGCGAGTAAGTTACAAAGGCAAAAAACAAAATAACAACATCAAATTATAAAATCTAAGTCATAACTCATTAGCTCCAAAAAAAATGTAAAATAGACACCAAAGTTAAAGTACTACCAAAGGCCCTAAACTAACTAACTAAAACACAACGGTTACCCTCATCGCCATAATGGAACGTCACGGGATTGCTTTCGCACTCACCGCGACATAGAGGTTAACATCTAATTTATCCATTTATATAATCCACATATAATAGTTATTTATAAAACAAATGTTTGCTGAAGGTAATTATTTTTCAAGCATCTTTCGGGCGTTATCCATCTTGTAAAGCTTATTTATAAAAATGTATGGGTTAAACAAAGTCTAAGTTAGGCTGAAGCTAGGTGTTCTTAGCAGATTCGCTATTATCACAATCTCGGTCAGATATAGATACATAGACGATGGATTGATATATTTATACGTCTGCTTCGTCAGAATTCTGAACTGGCGGCTGTGGTTGGCAGGGACCTTTCTTTGCCGACCGTTGTTCTCGCAATGATTGGCAACGAGAGGTGGTGGGTTGCTAACATATCCTTCTGCGAGTAAGTCATTGCCGCGAAGGAGGCCGCGGAGCGGGATAGAAAGGCAACCTTCTCTGAACTGCTCCGCCGGGGTGGGCTGGGTCGAAGGAGGCTTGAACCTCCTCCTCCAATGAGGTCAACCGTTGGTTTTTTAGTGGGTAGCCTTGAAAATGGCAGCGTCTTCTATGCTGCCAGGTAGTCTCACATACCCCCTCGGCTATCACCTTCCTGATCGATGGGACGATGCGTAACGCATTTTTCTGACAATAAAAAAAAGGTGTTGTTAGTAGATAAGTCAAACTATTCTAAAATCAAACTATTCTAAACAAAAGTATATATATAATCGTAGAAAATCAGGTAAAAATTTATTTTATGCTTAATTGAAACTTCTTAACTAACTAACAAATATGAACCATCGTTATAAAGAAAACATTATTGAAAATTGAAAAAGAGATTATTTGGAACACTTGTTATAATATTTTTTGAGAAATGTTAATAGGATTAATTATGAAAAAGTTCTGACCACATTCCAGAAATGACATATACTTAAAGTTTATTTCTGCTTCACTACTAGTACAAGTGAACATCTGGTTATATAATGCGATTGTTATAACACGTCTCTCAAAACCGAAGCTAATATTTGAAATTACGAATTCATCAGGCAAATTTGAACTTTGAATCGTGTTAATCAAAATGGATCAGATTTATGTAATTATTATAAGGAGACTGGGAAGACATCTTAATAAAATAACTTATATTGCTATTCAGTAGTAGAAAAACCGAATCTGTACGTTTAATATTATATGAAAAAGTAATAAATTGCTATAAATAATAATAATATAGTATTAATGGAGTAACTGTATCGCTTCTTCGCTGAATTTACCGTTTAATATATATAAGTTTATTCCAAAGGAGGCTAAATGTTTAGACCGATTTTATTTAAATTAATCTGCCACGACTATTCCTTTAGGCTGACAATCTTGTATCGTGTCGCGAGATTAATTTTCCTTAGCAAAGAATCTGTAAAAGAAATTCTGACATTCCTTTTGTATTTTTTAACCTTCAATCCACACATTTTTCACAGAACCGAAAAATACTGTTCTTCCAAGAAAAATAATTTAAAAATGTGAAAAAGTTATGAGGAAAAGTGTTTGAAACATTTTGCAAATTTATCATAATTTAGCCAAAACCCAAAATTAAGTAAATATTAAAGCAATTTTTTAAAGTTGTAATCAAACCGCGAACGATAAATAATAATAGTACACTGACGTTGATTCAGCAGGTTGTGGAAAGACTTGTTATTAAAAGAATGCATAGTCATTAAGACATTTAAGTAGGCGTATATTTCTTAGTATTTATTTTAAGCAAATTTGACGAGAAACACGTAAGGTAGCAGTAAATCATTAAGGTCGCATTTATTTAATAAAAATCCTCTGCTATATCTTCATTTGATTTGATTTTCCAAACGCTGTCTTCTACTAAATCTTATAACATAATATCAAGTTATGTAATTTAAATATATATTCACATTTGATTCCTTAATAGCTGAATATAAAGCATATCTACAGGGCGGTAGGTTCATGGTAATTTGTAATAATGTAATAAAAAAAACAACCACAGGCTTCATTCTTTATTAGTAAAGCAACGACTCACAGGGAAGCTGCTAGTCGTTAAAAAAGTGAGTATTAATCTATTAAAATTCATGAAGTTTAATAATAAGTGAAATAGAGCAGTAATAAATTGCTTAAGGGTATTCAATATGAGTTGCACATAAAATAAAACGCTCAAAAGGTTTGATAACGGAGCTACAGGTAGGTATATATTTAAAATTGTGACTAAAATTATATAAATTAAAATATATAAATTAAAATATATTTATTAACCACGAGGACAGAGACTAGTTTAATGCTTAGAGATTTTGGAATTAAAACTGCTTACTTTGTTTCATATTATAATATGTATTATAATTAAATAAAATTGCATTTGAAAAAGTCGGTTACAAACAAACAAACAAGCAAATATACACGTGAAACCAATGAAAGTGTGTTAAAAATAGCTATTCAGATGAACAATCTGAAAAATTATAGTAGTTACGACTTTATTGCTTAGAATATATTATGTTTTTAATTATAACACAGTAGTATTTAACATTATATCACTATTCTCCCCAGGTCCTTCCTGAGAATGATATAAATATTTGTTTTATATTTTTTAATACAACAAAACAAAAAACTAAAACTTTGTAGAAACAAAACCTAGAATGGATAAATGGTTTCATCCATAACTTTATTTCTTATTACACACATACCATTGCTCTTTTTAAAACCAATCTTTATGAGCCAGAGCTTATCCATCAGACAGACAGTAAGATTACCGCTTGCTTTATTTCAGGGTTTTTTTAGAGAATTTATTTTTTGAGAACGATAACGATAACGTATATTCTTAAACCTTCTTCGTTTGAAGTTAACTGTTTTATTAAAACTTTCTCTATACTATTATTATTGGAAAACCAAAAGGTAAGACGATATTTATTGAAAGGTAAAAATGTGTTTATTATCCTATTTATTAAATGTGTTTGTTATAGGTATAGTCGTTAACTTAAACGATATTTTTTATACACGTGTCTTATATAAGTGTATTTGTAGGTTTTTTTTTGTAAAGAAACTGCATTCACTATACAGGGTCTGTTTATTCGTCATTTTGTTAACTTTTTAATTGGGCGGGTTTACCGTAAATTTAACCATTTAATTAAATGGTAATATAATTCCCTTTCCTTACATAAACATTTCTAAGGAATCTCTTTATTTATTCCTAACATGCCTCACATCCTCTCTATCACTGCCACGGTGTGTTAGATAGGAAGTCGTGTTCGTACTAGTAATTTTTTTTTTGTATTTCTGTATCTATTTATTTCCAAAATATATATATATATACTAGCAGACCCGACAGACGTTGTCTTGTACACGCGTCTTTAATTAAAAAAAACCAAACTTTACAAAAAAATATTAAAAAGTTATCACAATGTCTAACGTCATTACATGTACATTTATCCTAATTCGAGCAATCGATACCGTATGAATATGTAAATAGAAAAAATGAGTTTGATGTTCCAATATATTTTATTAAATTTCACTTCTTATGAAGCGAAATTAACAACGCAGATCGTAGATAAAACAAATATACTTACTTCGATCCGTAATAAATTCGCAAAATGTATAGTTGTTTATGCACACTTCAAAGCTCTTTACAAACTCAGTACTCAGTACCTCTTGATTTAATATTTAATTCAGCGCGTGGATGAAAATAACACGATAATAAAATATTTTTCTCAATTCTATCGCAACGCTAACTGTCAGGGCAGACTATAATTAAAATATAATATTATTTAATATTTGTCATTGCCATGGTAACGCAGTCCGTCGGAACCAATGTGAAACATTCCAAAATCACCACCTACTTACACATTAAAAATTAATCAAAAAACCATTTTCCAGTGGACCAAATTGTGAATCTAAACATGCTTATTTAATAATTAATTAATAATAATTAATTATTACCTACTACAAATATATGACTGCAAATGGAAAACATAAATAAATAAATAAAATTTAAACATACAACAATAACAATTACTTGAAATATTAACTCTTATTGTCATTACCCCTACTTACCTAAGTGATAAAAAGATAGGATTTTACTGGTTTTTATTATTAAAGTTGAATCAACAATTCTTTTTTATATATAATAAGCAACATAATATAGAATCAAATTAATTCTAATATATTTAAATCAAGGCAAATTAATATAAAATAATATATTTTATTTTATTTTTTTTTTTGTCGTTGGGAAAATCCTCATGGATACCACTCCAGTACGGGGGTACCAGAGTGGTTATGCCGGACTTTTACCGGCTAAAAACCCCACGTGTGAGCAGTCCTCCGCCATGGTGGAGCAAGATGGGGTCGCGTTAGCATTCGCCAACTTGCCCCGGCGGTAGGCCCAGATACAAACCGGGCCCCGGCACAAATGTGGGGTGACCTCACTCACAAGAAGGTCACCCCTCAGACGTATGGGGTCATTTTGATAACCCAGCCGAAAGTCCCCCGACTTCCGACCGATAACCCCATCTTTACGGAGGGCGAAGCAGGTGAGCGAAACGTCTTCTCCTTACCCCCGTACGTCTGCGTCGGAGTAAGTCAGAGGAGGCGCCGTCCTCCCTTGCCCGCTCCGCGGCTTCCTTCTGCATCATAACGTCTTCGCAGAAGGAGACCACCGCCTGCCACGATCTTTCACTGTCGAGCATGGCGTTGATAACGATCGGCAGAGAGATATCCTGTCCTAAGGATGCTGAAAGCGTATGTCGCTGTGGACTCCATGCGGCACACACCTCCAGCGTATGGAGCGCCGTGTCCTGTGGCGCACCACACTCATGACAGACCGGGGTGGCCTCCCGTCTAGCGATTTGGTGCAGGTATTTTCCGAAACATCCGTGTCCGGATAGTACCTGCACCAAACGAAAGGTTAGCGACCCGTGTCGCCGCCTCACCCATTGCCGAAGAACTGGCCTAACTGCGTCCACCGTCCACTGCCGGTGGGGCCAGGTCTTTAGACCACTGACGCAGCAGGGTGTCCTGCGCCTCCGCTCGCATTTGTGTGAGCTCCTCTCGAGTTGGGGCCTCCCCCAGAGACTTCCTATCAGCCAGGAAATGATACGCTTCGGCGAGAACCACCGCCTGCAGCTCCCAGGGGGCATCTCCGGCCAGCACGCATGCCGCCGTCCATGAGACCGTTCTGTATCCGCGGATCGCCCTTGTAGCGATGATCCGCTGCGGACGTCGCAGCAGGGTCTTGTTGGCGCGACTGAGGGCGTCCACCCAGACGGGTGCTCCATACATTGCCATACTCCGGATGACTCCCGAGTACAGCCGACGGCATTTGGAGCTAGGGCCACCCACGTTCGGCAGCAACCTACCTAATGAGGCGGCAGCTCTCACGACTCTCGGGGCCAGCCCGGCAAAGTGGGCCCCGAAATTCCACCTGCCGTCTAGGGTGAGACCCAGATGAAATATCTGATTCCATCGAACGTAAGCCGGGTACCTGGAGGAGGTCCCCCCCGAGGCCCATGGAAAAGTAAGGCTTCGGTCTTATGAAGAGCTACCTCCAGCCCCAAGGCGCGTATACGGCCAACCACAAATGCCGTACTAACCGCGGCCGACCGCAACACCTCCCGAAGATCCCTCCCCTTGGCTACGACTAGGGTGTCATCTGCGTAGCACGCCACTCGCACGCTCGCAGGGAGCGTGCCCCGGAGCACCCAGTCGTATCCAATGTTCCATAGGAGTGGGCCCAGCACTGACCCCTGTGGAACCCCACATGAAACGCTACGGCGTCTTAAACCGCTGCATCCCTGCACTAACACCTCTCGACGGTCTAGATAATCCGCCAAGAGCCTCCGCAGATATAGGGGCACTCTGTGGTATCGCAGTGCCTCCTGTATTGTCCCGTGTGGGAGGCTATTGAAGGCGTTGGCTATATCGAGGGAGACAGCCAACGCCTTTTCTCCCTCGCAGATTGCGGCCTGTGTCCATCTTTTAAGCCACAGAAGAGAGTCTATTGTAGACCGCCCCGCCCTGAAGCCATATTGGGCCTCTGAAAGCCCAGGCCCAGTCCCCTCCAGGTGCTGGACAACACGGGAAGCCACTACTCTCTCGAGCAGTTTGCCCATGTCATCCAGCAAGACGATGGGCCTGTATGCGGAGGGCGAGTCAAGGGGTCGCCCTTCTTTCCGCAACAAGCACAGTCGTCCGACTTTCCACGGCTTCGGAAACCGTCCAGACGTGAGGCAGGTGCTGAATACTTTCCGAAGAGGACCACTCAACTCTTGGAGGGCGATTTCCAACACCCGGCCAATTTCCAATTTTCTTGCCACGCAGGCGGCAGACTGCAGCCTCCATCTCTTCTTCCGAGACGGGCGGAATGGAGTTGTCGTGGTTTGATTCCTCACAGACGACAGCCATTGTTGGAGGAGTGTAGTTGATGTCTCGGTCGGGAAAGAGCCCACCCAACACCCGGTCAAGGAGCCCGGACTCCATGGATTCCGTGACCGGGGGCGTCTGATGACGGAACTTTCTCCGTGCAGCTTTGTACGGCCGGCCCCACGGATCTCTGTCCAGGCTCGCCAAGGCTTCGCCATAAGCTTGCGATTTGGCCCTGACGATTGCTAGCTGCAACTCCCGCTTGGCAATGCGGTACGCCTCATACAGCTGGCGCTCTTTCTCTAGCTTCAACGTTGGCATTTGATCGTCAGTTCGGCCATGCCTTCGCCTCCTGCTGTGCCCGTAGGGCCGACGTGCCGCTGAGCAAGTGGCTCGGAGTTTCGCTATCTCCAAGCTCCACCAATAGACTTCACGGACATGGGGTCGGTGCCGAGACCGCGGCATGGCCGCATCGCACACCGCTGTTGCCGCTTGGCGGAAGCGAATTGCCGCGAGGTCTACGTCTGTCTGCGTGGGGATGGCCAACCATGCCTGGACGATGGCTGCCTCTCTCGCCAGTTTCGCATCTAGGCGGCTGACGGCCCAGCGTGGGAATCTTGTCGGCTCTTGGGGTAGCGATCTTCGGTTGTGCGAGGTGGAGATCTCAAAACGCACATATTTGTGGTCCGAAAGAGTCTCCACTTCCGACAGCACCCTCCAGGCCCGAACACGTGCGGCGATGGACGGGGTGGCGAACGATAAGTCCACCACGGACCCCCCGTTGTGTCGTACACATGTGTGGGCCGTCCCGGTGTTGAGTAGGGTGAGGCCCGTAGTGACCGCCCACTCTCTAACGATCTCCCCACGAGAGTTAGTGGTAGGGTTGCCCCAGTCCCGTGCCTTGGCGTTTAGGTCACCTAAAAGGAGGATCTGACGTGGTGCCTGTTTCCTAACTGCAATGGTTATGAGGTCTGTGAAGGCTTCTAGTTCTGCTGCGGTTTTGTTAGGGGAGAAGTATGCGCCCACCAAAGTATACTCTCCCCACTTGGCCACCACGTATCCTGGCCCCCTATCTTCCAGTAAGAGGGGCGGCCCGCCGCTATCGGATCGCCTTACGATGGCAACGGAGCCGTCTAGGTCACCCACCCAGCAGGGATGAGAGGGGGGAACATAATACGGTTCCGCCGCGACCACCACGTCTATTTGCCACTGCGCAATGGCCTGCATGAGCAGGTCTTGGGCCTGAGCGCAGTGGTTTAGATTTGTCTGTAGGAAGTTGTGATGTCTATCTTGATCCATGAATTATTCAGACATCACAACCTCCTCCTCATTCACTGCTAGAGGAATCATTGCCGTCACTGTGGTAGCCTGATTACGAACCACCTGGGTGGCCTGGGTCCCGGTGGCCCTCCCTTTTCCTTTTGCCGTTGCAGGATTGCACTTGCGTCCACACATTACATGCCCGATTCAGCGCATACCGCGCAGCGTGGTGTTGCCTCCTTGCAGGTGGCCATTTTATGACCTGAGCTTCCACATCGGAAGCACAGGTCCCCCCTGTCTGCCGATGCTGGGCACTGAGGGCGTGTATGGCCCAGCCCCATGCACTTATAGCAGCGCATGGGAAGCGCCTCCAAGGCCACCACACGCACTGAGCTCCACCCAATGAGCAACCAGCCCTTTTCAGTCAGCGCTTTTGCTGCCGAAATCGGGCATGTGACGACGACGGATCCAGTACCACCAAAGTTGGAGCGAATTGCCCCAGTCTTTACTGTTGTGACGTCAATCGCTGCCGCCTTCGCGATCGCCGTAGCCACACTCTCTTTGGTCGCTGTATCATCCAGACCCGAGATTCTCAACTGTGTAGATTTCACTGGCCTAGCAATTTTCGCCACGCTAGATAAAACATGACGGAGTTTCTCCGCGAGCCTATCAGCCTTCACGTCTTTTTCGGGGCCCGGGATCTCCAGCACTCTTGCTCCCGTCGCCGTCTGACGAAAGTGGATTTGCTCAATCCCGAGCTCCTGCAGATCAACGTTTTGTTGAGCCGTCTGCAGAATCGCGCTGTATGTGAGTCCATTAGCCGTAGCTTCTGGCTGCAGTGACAACACAACAGCCGCAGTCTTGGGAGACTTTAGCGCCTTTTTTGGCCTTTGAGTCGCCTTAGCGTCTGACTTAGCGGTTGGCTTAGTGACTGGTTTGGCGGCGGGTTTGGCGGCTCCCATCGTGCTTGATTTCGCCGCAGCGGACCTCTTCGCTGGCGTGGCCCGACCTGTCGAAGAAGCGGCAGCCGCTAGAGAGGAAGAATTTCCTTTCCCCTTGCCCTTGCCCTTACCCTTACTTTTCCTCCTTACGACCGTTGCCCAAGACTCCTCCTGAAGAACAGTGTCAGGGCCCGCTGCTGGTGCCACTAACAAGTTGGCAGGTACACGAGGCAAGGCACGTTCTACTTCCGCCCGCAGTGGGGGACGCACCGACGGTGCCGGCAAGAGTCGGTCCTCGATTCCTGCGATTCGGGCGTTAATCATATTACTAAAAGTACAGGTCAAGGACTGTTCAAGTCTTTCTACTGCCTCAGCCGCTATCAGGGACACAGGAGGCGTCGTTGTTCCACCAGTAGCAGAAGTGATGGCGGCGGTAGCAGCCGCAGCTGCCTCGGCTTTAGCTTCAGTGAAACCGCGCCGCAGCGCCTTCACCTCCGCCTTGATCGATTCCACCTCGAGCTTAAGCCGGCGATTTTCAGCCCTCAGACGCCTCGTCTCCTCAGCCTCACTCCTCGAGGCAAGAGCATCAACCACTTCGCTCAGGGTCGCAGTTGACTTTTTCAGGCGGCCCACGAATTCACCTTTGAGATTGCCCGATTTCTTGGCAACCTCTAAGATAATAGCTAGGCCTTCGCCCGCTCGCGTCCTCAACTCTTGCGCGTTCAATACGTTCACGTCAGGCTCATTATCGTCCGTCGCGGTTTCGTACTGCTTGTCACTTAGTACGCCATCGTCCAACCGTAAGGGAGCTGGCTTTCGAAATCCGTCACGGGAACTGCCCGTCTTTGCGCCCCTACCTCTTCGGGCGGTGCTTACCTTAGCGGTCGGCGTCTCTTCGGTCTCTGTGTCTGAACAAAACCTCCCAGGCACGAAGAATGAAGAGGAAGGCCGCTTGCGTTGGCCTTCCGTTGCCTTAAAGCGTGCAACGTCTGCATCTGACTCCTCCGAACGACCCTGAGAATGGCCATTGTCAATGCTATCTACTTCGAAGTCCATATCAGACTCGACGTAGTAGTCGCCTACGTTTGGTTGGCCCTGAGAAGAGCCTTGTGGTTGGCCCTGAGAAGGGCCTTGTGGTTGGCCCTGAGAAGGGCCTTGTGGTTGGCCCTGAGAAGGGCCGTTTGGTTGGCCCTGAGAAGGGCCTTTGGTGAATCCTCCCTTGCTGTTACGCGTGGAAGGCATCACGACAAAGAGTTAAAAACGACTCAGAAAACACACTCACCCAAGTATAGTTTACAGGATTTGGTCACCCGCCTGCCACCTGCGTTACCGGGGTCAGGACGGGGTCCGGGGAAGACGACGTGGACGTACTCTGTAAACACTTGGGGACTCCCCCAATATAAAATAATAATAATGTAACCTTACACTACACTGCTTATATTACAGTAAGGAGTACTAAGGTTAGTTTTTTTTTATTGCGCAATTCATTTTAATGTTTATACATGTATTATACACGAAGAATTCTACTAACTATTGAAGCTGAAGCTTAATTACATTGATTTATCTTTATTCTTTGTACACATAAGATGACCTATGTTTAAAGTAGTAGAAAATGTATTATGTTTATTTAAAATTAGAACTGATAACATTTATTCAGTATGTTATTTAAAAGTGAAAAAAAAAACTCTAGTAAAGAACAACAAAGTTTTTTATTTAAATGTTTCATTACAAAAAAACTGAAAAATAAACTGATACTGGCAGGGATTTGAACCCGTTACCTCTGGGAAACCAGAGTTTATTTATTAATTATTTATTAAGTTGATGATTCATAAAAACTACTCATAAATCTTCATACTCAGTTATTTTTGGATCATATTAATGCATCTTAATTTATTACTATTTTTTTCTTAATTAACAAACGCTTGTTGTGAAATATAAAATATTTACAATATTATATTCTATTCCATTTATCCTTTGTAAAGTAAGGATAAAATTTATTCATGAAACGATAATTTTATTTTATAGAATACTATGCAGAGCTTTATTAATTTATTCCTTGCTTCTATCGGCTTTACAATAAACCAGCTAACAAAGTCCACCTTGTGCTTTTATTTGTATGTCATAACTGAAGACGACGGGAATATATACAGGAAAGGAGAGCTCGTTTTATATTGGTTTTGAGAATCGATTTGCATTTCATGATTGCTTTTCTTCGTATTCCGCTTATTAAAGCAAGTATTAACTTCAATGTGACCCATATTATAGAGAATTCTGTTTTATTTTAACCCAAATATATTTTCATATCGTTTAGGTTCTTAAGCATTGTATTAAAGAACTTTAAGCTGCGATTGATGTGAATATTTATGGTACAAAAATATAAATGTTTTAATAAGCAAACGGTTTCAATAATGGTTAGAAAATGGAAACAACAAATTCAATTTAACGTATGTCGTAAGTATAAAATATATCGCAGTTTAAGTGAAAAGCAATCGCCTGCATTGCATCCGTCTCAAAAGCTTCGCAAATACAAAGCCTCGCTTTATTTTTATTTGACGCAATAAAAGGTTGTTTTATCGTCAATATTTCTGTGAAATTAATTCTAGCTACAAAAACGATGCTTAGCAAATCCTTACTACTTGTAGCATTCACATAAAAAGTATTTTAATTGTATTTATGGATGTCACATAGGAATATAGGTCAAGGTATTCCCACCATTTATAAATTTTTACATAATAATATTTATAGTTAATCAGATAAGTTCTTATAACAATTTACTTCAAAAGCATTTTGAAAAACACCTAACCGCTTTTTATAATAAACTCTTTATAAAATATATTTTGCTTATGTTTTCTAAGGTTATCACGAGTACTACACATTGAAATAAAACTATTTTTACGGATTTAACTCTCGTATATCGAATTAAATTTTAAATTTACATTTTAAATCTAACACGACGTTTCGAATGCTTTGCAGCAATCGTGTTCACGGTAAGACGAGATGGAGTTGATCTCGTCTTACCGTTTTATTTCAAACCAAAGGCTTTTATACGTCACCCTGTCACAATATGAAATCTCTGTACAACCATTGAAATTCCTAGACTTTTCCTGACTTAGAGGAGCCTTCATATATTTCTTTGATTTAGAAAATTCAACAGTTTAGCCTTTTAGAACATAGACTGAATACGTTTTTTTTTTCGATATAATTTGCGTATAATTAATTTTTTTAATTAACCAGACATTTGGAATGCTTTGCAGCAATTGTGTTTAATAAAAGATGAAGGTGTCTTTTAATAAGTCAGTTAATTAGTCATCTACCTCCAACGGTCCCTTAGGCCCGGGAATATAATTTGGGATTCACACTGAACACACTAACAATGAACACGATTGCTGCATAGCATGAAAATGTCGGCTTAAATTTAAAATGTAAACTAAAAATTTAATTATACACAAGTTAAT
Source organism: Napeogenes inachia (assembly GCA_959347355.1). NCBI lineage: Eukaryota > Metazoa > Arthropoda > Insecta > Lepidoptera > Nymphalidae > Napeogenes > Napeogenes inachia. The sequence goes on from OY365791.1 coordinate 26,570,182, forward strand.
TGCTTAAAATATATAGTTTTATTTAAAAGTGTAGTAATCGAGAAATTGTAAAAAGTTACTAAACTAAACTACTTAAGAGTATATTTATTCAAATATATTATAACGTTTCACATATGAAATATTAAATTAAAATGAAGCATATACACAATGTCTGTTCAAAAAGTGTATGTTTTATTAGGTATATTAAATTATTGTTTGTCTGCTTTTTCTTTGGAAATGCAAATAATATCCCCCAGCCTGTTATAGCATATTATATAAAATGTATTTACTCTAAATGTAGTATCTTCTTATGTAAACGGAAGAAACAAATAGAATAACAAAATACTAACCCTTTGTAGAAGAACAAAATACTAAGGATCATAAATATAACCGTATCGCTCAATCAAATGAACGAAAAAGCTTACATTCCCAAACTAGGATATTTATTGCTAATTTTATAAGGCTAAGATACTAGGGGCGTTTATTAATTATTCTTTAATTGGACTGTTGTAAATACAATTGTATGACAAATAATGTATTGTTAAGATCTAATCATGTAGTGTTTCATAGAACAATAAACGAATTATAGGCCGCTATTACGTAAAAGCATTTAGGTAATTACCTTACACGCACCTAGGTAATCTCGAAAATTACCGATTATACTAGATAGCTTTATTGTATGTGTATAACAAAAAAGAGTAGATCAAGATTAACGACCAAAATGACAAAGATAATAATCAATCTTTTTTTTTTTGCAACTAAGGATAATCATTATAATTATTTATTATTTATTCTAGTAGATATTTATTATTCACTCTGATATATCAATATATATAGACAAAGATAATAATCAATCTTTTTTTTTTGCAACTAAGGATAATCATTATAATTATTTATTATTTATTCTAGTAGATATTTATTATTCACTCTGATATATCAATATATATCAGGATGAATAATAAATATATACTAGAATAAATAATGAATATAATTAAATAAACTATATACAATTATTAGTAACATTTATATTTTATTTGTATGTAAATATTAAACCACCACCACACCACCCAACATAACTCATTGTTTCAACTTTTCCTAAGGTAATTTCCAGACAACCTTTGGAAAGTTAGGCGATAAAACCGCCTATTGTATGCTGCAGTTTATTTTCAGTCTGTCTTATTTTTATTTACTTTTTATATATTATGGTGTATCTATATTGTTCCATGGAATCACCTTAAAATTAAATATGTAAAAAAATCGATTCAAATAAAGGGGGGTACATAGGTTTTGTTTAAACAACCTTATCTATCGACAGATTATAAGCCATTTACTTAGCAAAAGAAGTAAAAGTTAAATTACTTCTCAGGTAACTTATAGATTTGTATTTATATTTTTTATATAATTTTGTGTCAAAATATTTTTTTTTGAAGATAAAAAAAGGAAGTACTTTTTAAAATATAAACATTCTCATAGGCCTAAGACTCTCTTTGCTAGTTTGATTATAGTTTATTGGGTGATTGAGAAACCTATAAATACGATAAGTAACGGAGCAAAATCTACAAGTATTAAATGTGATATTTGAAAATAAATAATTACAACCATTTTATAAAAATATATTTATATTTAAAAATCCCAAATTATATATTCGTAAACGTCCTCTACTATCTGAAAAAGTTTTCCAATCATAATAAAGTAAATAAAACCGATCGTTCAGTAAAACAAAAAGTTTTTACTTTATATTAAATGGACAAGGTTAAGTTCCTACAAGACTTTTTGGAACTCTGTCTTCAACAAATATATTTTGTAGCATAAATATTGAACTTTCCTGTAGGTTGAGCAAAGCAATAAAAAAATATATAATAGGTTTTGTTTATGATATATTCAAATATTGTACAAACCTTTTTTGTTAAATAATATGTAATTCTAAAACTTACGTAAAAATTAAAAAAATGTATAAATTTAAAAAAAAAATATATAAACCAAAATAGTAAAAAATATACTAAATATAAACTTTTCTAACGGGCACTGGACTCTATCTGATGGCTGAATTACAGTTTATTGGATGACTAGTCATCAGTATTAAAATAGTAACGGAACTTAAATCTTTGCATTTAATATTTGAGAAAAACAATTGCATTCTAGTGTTTTGTTTTGAAATAAAACTATTTTTACGGATTTAACTCGCGTATATTGAATTAAATTTTAAATTTACATTTTAAATCTAACCCGACGTTTCGAATGCTTTGCAGCAATCGTGTTCACCGTAAGACGAGATGAAGGTGTCTGTCTTCTATTTTGAAATTCATTTTACATGATCATCTGGATTCTAGATAGTAACCCAAAACCACACAAAATTACATTAAAATCCGTTTCCGGAAGTTTGTGAGTAAATAAGTAGAAGGATTAAGAGAAAAACTTTTAATTTACAGATTTTGCTCCATTGCTACTTTTATAGCTTTTTTCCTCGCTCAATAAACTATAAATCAGATATAATATTAAACAGTATCACCGATACTTTGAATTTGAGAGTTTTTTGTTGTCTGAACCTCTGCCTTTCTCATATTCCTAGAATAATATATTACAATAATAAAAAAACAATAACATCAATACAATTTAAATTTTCAAATATAAAGATTCATAAATAACGGTAACAAATTTAAAACATAGTATAAAACTAACATTAAAAACTAAAATAGTATTGTAATTTTCATAATAAAATGTAAAAAATTAGGATCGAATAGTTTTAACTCTTCTACATATTCTTGAAGTAAGATGTAAAAGTAAAATGGTTTCATTTAGTTCAAAGGATTTCATTTTGTGTATGTAAGGCAATGTACAAAGTACTGAAAGGCTTCAGAGAGTCAATTTTAATATAAAATAACTCATTTTATATTCATAAAAATATATTTATTATTTTTTACTGAATAATTAACATACCTATTTCTCTTTTATATTACTGTTGATTTCTTGAAACTCAAACGATGGTGACAGAATTAATAAGACTGGTAAGAAAAATGTTATTAATTTTTTTCTTATTACTTTCCTATTTTCTTATTTTCATTGTAATTACTAATAATGCTAATTTAAATAGGAATCTTTAGCGAACTAACTAACGTTGCTAGGTACAATGATAGTGATTTGCATTAGAAAATAGTTCTACGATTGAGTCTGGCGTAATCAATTTCGTAAGAATAAATTTTGACTATTTTTTTTTAGTTTGGATCATCAAAAGTTTAAAACCTTATAATACTTTATATTGACTACGAGTTAAAAATTCGCTATGGTTTAATGTGAACTAGTGTAAAGTAATTTAGATTTTATTTGAAGTAGGTATATAGCCTTACTCTTTGTTAACTTTGTAGTGTTCTGAAATATAATTAGTAGGGTCGATCTTTCAATCCCCAAATATTATCCGTGGAATAAATTTTATGTTTGGAGAATTTGTTTAATATCTTTGTAAAATGTTTTACTTTTGTGCAACTATTATCGTAATTAGAATACTTTAATCGATTCACTTTTAAATTGATTCTACAGTTCTACGACATTTTCAAATTAATTTTGAACAGTCTTTTAATATTTTTCAATATATTTTTCGGTCGTGAAAAACATTTCTGCAGACCTTTTACTAAAGTAAAGTCACAACAGTTCTAAATACTATTAGAATTAAATATAAAAGTTCCAGAGCAAAACTTGAATCTGTGACCTTTCTAAGTTCGTCCTCATTCTAACAACTCCAACGTATTTAATATAAAACGACTCAATTTAATATAAAAAAAAATCAAATACATAAAGATATGGAAAAAGATAATAGACGCTATTAAATTAATGAAGGGCTTATGACTATTGTGTATCTTTATTCTATGCATACATAGTTAACATAGTTTTTTAGTACGTTATAATTTAATGTGTGTTATTTAATAACGCAAGAGACATGCACTGTTCCCAAATGCCGTGTGGAAAGTACCACGTTTCCTATCTCCGGTTTCTGTAAGGGCGTGTTACGGTTACGTGAAGCTCGTGACGGTTACGTTCTGTTATTATAGTACTTTGTTATTGATCGGTACTGATATTATGGTATTATTGAGGGTTGTTAATTTTAAAACTGAAACAATTTATTATATTCTTAAAATATGTTCAAATAGATCACGTTGTTATCGTCGTGCCTTAGTCCCATAAACTATACCTTGTGCATACAATGACACTAATAATTAATTATTATAACACACCGTAGCAACCTTGGGTTTTCACCGTTGGGATTTAATATAATCATGAAGTCAACCTCGTTTCATGTATTATTAGTGTTGACTTTACTAAATAAATAAAAAAGGGTCATTAAACCCATTATTGTTGTAATGTTGTCAAAGATCTCACTATAAATCCCCATTCTTTTAATGAAAATGTATGTCTCCTTTGGGACGGTACATTCTGTAGGGTCAGATACTTAGAAGAAAAGTTCTTATATATTTATTTATTTAAAATCTTTACTGCACAAAAAAAATGTATAAATGGTGGACTTAATGCTAAAGCATTCTCTCTACCAGACAACCGACATAGTAAAACGAAATTTAAAAATGAGGGTGTGGCCTTAATAAAAAAAAAGAAAAACAATTAAAATAATAGAATGAATATCTATAAAACTACTTAAACATACACAATGCAAACTAATACATGTAACAATAATTTAGAGTATATAAGACTTATACACTTATATAGAAATAAAGTATATTAAATACTTATAAATACATACAAGTTACTGACATAATATACATACGTACTCATATAGATATTTATCCACACAATTAAAACACATATATACATATACATATATACATATACATACATATGTACACGTCTACGCTAACAAAGTGCAGTTAAAAATAACTGAAATTATAACATCTCAAGAAGGTAAATACCTTCTTTGCAGACACGTTTTTTAAAAAGCTCTTTATTGGGGGCTCGTCGAAGTGAATCAGGAAGCGGCCTTCCTAAGTTTTATAGCGTGTAATATGAAAGAGTTGGATAAAAAACCAGTGCGGTGAGTAGGTATTCATAAATTGGGGTTAAACGAAGAGCATAGTTGCAAATCGCGGGTGCTAATTTATAATTGGAATTTAGATTTCAAGTACTGAGGGGAACATGGATCATTTAGGTTTGAGAATAACTGACAAAGACTTCTCAGTTATCTTAATTTATCTGATTTTAATCGATTGAAAAAGAACTTGGAAGTATATAGTTGAAAAAATAAGTATACAGAATATTAATGATATATAATATAATAACTAATGTATCTTATTCATCCAGTCTTTATGATAGAAACAGAAAACTATGAATTTAGTTTGCAATGGTGGATCTACTAGGTTTTTTTACAAAGTTTCTTACTCATTACAATGGTTTGCAAGGTAATTAAAATATACAACGTTTTATGTTTTAAAGTATTTTAATGTAAATTTACAAGGATTTTAATTTTATAACATCAAACATTTCGTTACCATAGTCCCTTTTTTATTTGAGATATATTTTTTTTGGTTTATAGTAACTCTTTTTAATGTTGAAATTAACCCTTTACCGGTATTGTTATTTCGTGTTCATAAAAATATGGCGAATATAAAATTTAATCCTTCGTACATTCGCCCACCAATCAAAAAATATTTACAGAATTTAATTATTTTTGTAAATGTTTCAGATCTTACTGAAACCAAGATTGTACAGTAATAATATACTTACGAGGATATATAATATCATTACCTTTTTTTAGTAATAATAAAATAAAATATCATAAATAAATGTATTTAAAAGTAAAAACTCCTTCATTAGAATCTAAAAATAACTAACTTAATCCAACTGCATATTCTTTATTTCTGAGATTATTGATATTTATACTATTCTGATTGTGTATTTGTTATTAATATTCACTAAAATTATGAACTTACTAGAATAAAACTAACTAGAATAAAAATTTTATAGTCTGTGATAGAGATGTCTCAAGACATTAAGTGTTTTAGTTTACAATCTGAAACCGCTAATTTGGTTTTGGAGAACATAAATCTAGTGAAGACGCAATAATGTCTGGAACCTTCAGCATTAAATTGACGTAACCAATGGACGTAAGTTAGACGGTACAGATAAATAACATTTACAGAGTAGGATTAGAAAACGGATTACTCTTTTCATAATTCTACGTAACTTGTATGTTATACATACATGTTTATACATACGACCCCTTGTCAATGTAAATTTTGCCGATATTGTATCAGTACAGAGAGCCTAACAGCTAGCACTCACATTTTTACTCTAGAATGATTGCAAGGCGCTAACTGTACTTTAAAAACCAATGACTTTTTTAGAAACACTTAGATTAACAAAGACCTAATCGTGTAAAAATTAATCCTTTACCCGGTTTCTAAGAATGTATCAATCGAAAGTTTGTGTTGTCTGCCAGTGTAAAGAAAAAGATTAGACCGTTGACCAGTACCAAGATGTATCAGAGCCAACGCAAAAGCATTTAATTTATATAATAAATTAAAATTGTTAGAACGATGAAATAATAATAATATAAAATATAAAACTAAAAATGAAAATGAATGAACATTCTATTAAGTATAAAAAATTTCTTTACACCAAAATTGGCATTGCCACTTTTAGCAACTTTATTATTTGTGTAGAATATTAGTAATTATTAAAACTTTCTCTCCTAAAACAGAATATGCACCGTATTATGAAGAAATCACTAGTTTTATTATTGTTTGAGAAATATATATTTTGTGACACATACTCTTTATTTTTTAATTTAGCTCATTTTGGTAATCTTCATAAAAAAAATTACACCAATGTGTGTCACAATTTACGAGAAACTATTGATTTTATCTGAATCAAAAACATTAAGAAAAGATATTAGAATTAAAACAAGTTTCACTTTCTATTTAATATTGGGACCAAAAGTTGCAATTCTCATTCAGTATTCGTTTAAACACACAACGGACAAAGGATTTTTTATTACTACTGCAAAAATATTAGAAGGTTACTTCAAAGTAGTTAATAAGAGTAAATTAAATCTCATTTTAATATAATGATAAGCAGACGTAAAGTTAAATTAATTCAAAACATAAACAAATTAATCCAAAATCACGTGGGATCAGCGCAGCATCTGCTCTCCCTTCATAATATATCTTAGTCATATTAAAAATAATGTTTTGAGATTTGCAAATGTAAGATATTTTAAGTTTAACAAATAATAAAATACTGAAAATTAAATACTGAAAACGCCTTCTCTATTTCGGAATTTAATATTTGAAAATTTTCAACCTTGACACACAAAAAAATCTGTTGGAAGTTATTAATATTTTTTGTAAAATAAAAATATTGGATAACTAATTTACTGTGATTAGTAAGCTTTTGTATTATGTACAGATACAATAACCGAACGATAAACGAACTCTGATTAGCCCTCATATTTATTTTGAATTTAAGATAAATTGTCCTCAGTGTTCTACTTGCAACTAAATATACTATATATAATATAACACATTTTCTTTTGAAACTTCATGCTTCATTTACGAACAAGATAACAGTTACTTACGTATTAATTTTTATTATTTTTCTTGTAGGAAAAAATATTAATATTTATAAATAATTAAATTAAATAATAAATAAATTAAATATATATATTTTAAGGAGCTTATAAGATTCGTATAACAAAAATAAATAAAAAAACATAATTTATAGCATTTTAAATTAGACAATAATTCAGCTTTCTACGTTGAAGTTCACATAATTATTTGACTTAAGCTCTAAACAACGACAGGCTTATTACTTATTAGTAAGAAAAATTTACTTTACTTTGACGGTTTTGAAAAAATTTATAGTTTAACATATATGACAGTAAAATTTCTGTTTTAACCTTAAAAATAATTTTAATGGTTCCAGAGAATTACTGCTCAAATTTATATAAGAAAACTACTAATGTGTGTATGTACCCTAATGTAAAATACTGCAATAAAATTTTAGATTTAAATACAAATTAACTTTAATGTTATTAAAAGAATATTTATTTGTACTCATTGATATAATAAATTGTTATAAAATTTATTATATGCTATAAAGTAACTTTTGAGAATTTTTGAAATTGTGTCTCACGATCAGTATAGACTTCTTAGGTAGATTAAAACGAAAAGATATACGGCCAGCAGTAGAAAATAACCTGGGCTTGGTCAAAAATTGTAAGTAATAGAAACCTTACTTTAGGGATTTGTGTTTTGAGCTCATTACAGCGTATTATTAATAAAAGCACGTATTGGCTTTTATACATTCGTATAGATTATAATCTCATGAGAATAGTTCTCGTTACGTTTCTTCCATATATTAATAAATAAATATAAGACTATTTCCTAACTTTTACGTATAAATCCGCCGCACAATTTACGGCCTTCAATTAACTCGGGTCGTATTTAATTACACCCTTGTAAAACAAAATTTAGATTGTTCACGTTCTGTTATAGACCAAAATTTAATAATATTCTCAATTACAAAAAATAATAATTTAAAAATGTATTCCTATATCAAAATAAATTGTAATAAATAAATCATCCTACCACTTGGCCTACCCTCAACATGATTACTTAAGAATTAGGTAATTAAGAAATTACAACCGTTGAATGTATCAACACTTCCATATGAGGGAAAGATTATTAATAGTATTAGTATTCCTTAACTGTCAATTTCTGAAACTTTCTCATTTAATATTAGCGACGATCACAAGTCACAAGGAATTACTCGATCTAATTCCCCCGGCCCCTTTCCATCACCGGACGTCCCGACGCACGGCAGGTATCCATCCTTACCTTGTGGACACACCACCTGTCCGAACGGAGCGCTATGCCTCGTCTTTTTAGTGCGTACAGCGAAGGATTGGAACAGATTGCCTGCGTCGGTATTTCCGGCCGAATAAAATGTGGGTGTCTTCAAGAGAAGAGTGAATAGATTATTAGGTTAATACGCCTTACCACCTATGACTACATCTCCACTATCCATCAGGTGGAATGTAGTCAAGCATTAACCTAGTTTTGTATAAAAAAAAATAAAAAAAGTCCAGGAACATAAACAAACAAAAATTTATTACGTCAGAGTTAAATTCATATTTAATGTTTTAATCTCAATAAATTTATTGGAATACCATTGTATCATCCTTTTTGGCAATTGTAAATTTCCATGGGGAATAAAGGTAAATAGATTGGGGATAAAACCTACAACTAAGTTTTGATTTATAGAAGGCATTTTGTAACAAGTTTAACTTGTTCTAGATTATGCCTTTTAATAAAATTGAATACTTAAAGGGTTTGATAAAAGGTTTATAAATTATTAATTACCAAAAGCACAAGTTTTCCGTTTGTTTATTTGAGAATCAAGTGTTGCTTTGATCTTCTTTCTACACCTAGGAAAGAAAATCACTATATTATATTAATATGACCAGTTTATTTCCGAGTTCAAGAAAATAATACATACCTACTTATAAATTTAGATATGTATTTAAGTTATTTTAAAGACATAAAATTTGTAGCTCTGTCCTCGGGACATTAAATTAATTGTAATTCAAACAATTTCGTTTATTCGTAAGAAATGTATTATCATCAAAGTTTTCTTTTAATTAAAAATAACAATTCGTAATTAGTGCTTTTATTTAATTCCTTATTTCGTAACTAATTCTACAGTTGTTTATTTGTAAACAAAAACCTCTTAATAATTATTTTGTCTGTTTATCTGTGCATCATGCAAAAAATAAGGAAGCACTTAAATTAAATTAATTTGGTCAAAGTTAATTAATCCAGAAAATGTATATTTTTCTCCAAAAACTTGATTATTTTTAATAGATTCACACATATTTTAATTATATAGACTGATAACTAGACTAATAATATACTGAACATATAAGAAAAGCCCCAAATCGTAGGTCGTTCAAACGCCAAATAAAGGAACTGTATCTCAAATAATAAAGTATTTATCTGTTAACTACATAACTTTATATATATGTATCTTAAAGTCATATATTTTATATGTCTTATTATTTTTATGCATTATTATTTTTATTTTTATATATATAGATATTCTTAGTATATAAATTTTTTTCTTTTACTTTTATGTTTTGCACGCCTACCAACATCCTCTACCAGCCAACCCTAAAATGTACGGGACATTGTAGGGTTGGCTGGTAGAGAAAGTCTTCGTGACGTTAAGCCGGCCTTTTGTGCTTTATATTGTTTATTTTGTAATAAAGAATTAAATAAATGAATAATTACACCACAAAAAACTACTGGACTGATATGAAAGAAATTTTATGCTGTGAAATTATTTTATAAAATTATTTATAAATTTGAAGTGATTACTTTACTTTATTTTCGAGTCTACGGTGGAGTTTATGAATTCACTAGAAACATAAAGATAAAAACTAAAACTGATCTTATATTAAGATTTCGATTATGATTTTTTACTTGATCCAACTATATATTTGTAAGACTATCTACGATTACTTCATAAGAACAATTCCTAATTTGACTTTAAATACAATTGGGTGAAACCTATCTTAAAGGAACAACATTGATAATGGATCGACGACATTAATTCTCAAATTGTTTCTGTCAATGTCGTGGCTTACATAGTAAATAGATGTTTCTCTACTAGTTGTATATAATAATGAGATGCTTATAATATCCTTCCCGTACACTAAGGGGTAATACAATCTCAGATCTCAATTCCAATTTAGATATGAAATTGTATAGAGTATATGAAATTGTATATAGTAATATCTGAATTTGTGCAGAACCATAATTCTTCCAATATATGTTTTAAACTTCGAAGTTCTTATTAATCTTTTATTTTCAATAAGATAATATATAATAAAAATATTTTTCGAAGACTTGGTAATAGCAATAATAATGATATTTACACAGTGTTTTACTTTTTATCTAAATTTAGTAAAATATTAGATATGTTTACAAGCTAACAGGTTTCAGTTATTCTAACTATTCTATTGTAACAAACAAAGTGAATATGAAGTAACAGAAATGCAAAAAACACTAACTTTACAAATTAATGTTACAAATTGAAACAAACAATGACAAATAGAACTTATTAACGTAGCTTTCCTACACAGACAAGAAAATATTAAGTTATGATATGTATGATTAAGGTATTCAGGATTTTATAGACTTTTGACTATTAAAATATTATAAAATATTTGTTAATAATATAACTATGATTCGAACCACTTACGAGGAAATGTGCCCATGATATAACGCATGACAAGCCTTAAGTTTTGTAAAAAGTTTCAATTGTCGACATATACAATAAATAAATAATAGGGGAGACCGGGAATGGTACGTTATAAGTGCAGGTAGATAAATCAACGATAACTCGCCAAAATCACGGAGTTTTCATTAACTAATCACAAGCGTTGATGCCTCAACGCGACCCGCAAACTTGTGCGAAGTCAGCCGAGACTGTGGCGAGGCGATCAAATCAGATGTTTTTGTGTTTGTGTTTCTAGTCTCAGTAAGTAATTTTTTTCGTTCGTACTTTGTTGTGATTGTGCCTATAAATCTGTTAGAAACAATGTTGTTCTTATGTCAAATTAAAATATATTAGTTCTATTATATATACCACAATATTGCTTCTATATTATTGCCAGAGTTACCACGTGATTAGCAAGTAAAATTCAGAATGGCGTCAGTCAGGCGCTGGGTTACAAATTTTGTTCGGGGTTAGCAGACTAATCCTATCCAGCCAGTAAATCTGGTGAACATTAGATTCAGTTCATTACGTGTAAGTTATGGCCTCGTTCTGCACGTCCAAAAGGTAATTTGCTATTTTACCAATGTAAGAACTGTGATTCTGACTTAAAAGACTGATATGAAAGGTTCAATTTAAATAAGTAAATTTACTCAATTTAAATATTATTAATATGACTGCAATGTGATTTTTGATTAGCGATTTAATACATTAATTCAAATTACAATTAAGGTTGGGATAGAAAGAATTAATCTTATTGTAATTAATTAAAAACAAATAATAATCTTCAAATAAAAGAATTGAAAAATTGTTACATTAATCAAAATTATTTGTGAATGGAGATTGTATCTCAAATTTAAGTTTGTTTATTTATAATCCGTTTTTTGATGTTAGAGATTAATATAACTTAAAAATCCAACTTATTTATGATTGAAAAAAATACATGACAGAAAATATCTTAGATAAGAAGAAATGTAGATCAAAGATAAGTCTGAATAGACATTCAATAGTCAGTTTATTTTAATAGCTCAAAGTCAGTATAAATATAATTAAAGTGACCCAATGACATTGTCATGAATATCAAAATGAGTTGGAAAAAATAAATATCTAAAGGTCATTGCTACAATATTTGAAAATTATTTTCAGAAAAGAATATCATAATATTATTGCTCAGTATTTTAATGATATTAGCAATGTGTACAAAAAACATGAAAAATATTCTTATTACTCTTCGATAAAATCGTTAATTTGAAAATAAATGTATTCAATTTAATTCGAAATTAATTTCATATTTTTTGGTTGATTTCATTATTAAGAAAACTATGTCTCAGTATTCTATATTAATATTAATAACTATTTCATTGCACTTATTTGCGCAATAATTAACCAAGCCAAGTTTTATATAACTCATTTATAAATTAAATGTTACGAGGTATAGTTCTTATCAAAAATTATTTTCTCCAAACAAAATAATATTTTACACATTACTTGTAAGAGAAGAATTTTACAGACATCAGATAAAGTTGCAAGTAAGATATATTGCGTAATAGTAATATGTAAATACAATATGTACTGAATTAAAAATACATGCTTATCCAAAAATGGATATCACTATTTTTTGGAGAATTTACTAATTTTATGATTCAAAAACACAGCAATAATAAAATTAAATGTTTTTTGTTACTATTTATAATATACAAAGCTCAGCCCAGTAAAAGATAGAAAATAATGTAGACAACATAACTCTTATACATAGTTATAATAAATGAAATACAAATATTAAAAAAGGATAAAGAAAATAATAATATAAGATATGAAAAGCACAAAATTTACATTAAAATACTAAAAACTATTTTTATTAATTACTCAAACAACTATTTTGAGTTGTTGTACTTGAGTAGTTAATATATTGAACAGCAGTAATACAAATACATTGAAAAGATATACGTTAATAAAGTTGTTTTTTTATTGCAATACAAATAAGATAAATCTAGTGTAATGAAATAAAAGCTTTCAAAAACATATATTTTAAGGCACACACATAAATAAAAAATACAATAAATCGTATAACTATTGCATAAAAAATCAATTCCAGTTTATATGATTCTACCGTACTGTTAAGTGATGCTTGGCTGTCTATCACTGTCACCAACCAATTAAAATGTCCAGGTTTTCTGCCAAATGAAAATTTGTTTAATTATAATTAACCTCCTTTCAAAAGTCTGATTATACTTCTTAAAGAATGGAGATACTGGAAAAATGTCTATAGAAATAAAAGTATAAATTCATAAACCACCCCGTTGGTTGAGTGGTTAGCGCAGACACCTAACGTGTTACGGCGCAATGGGGCTCGGGTTCGATTTCCGGCAGAGACAGGCATGTCTGTGATGAGCTTAGATGTCTGAGTTTCTGGGTTTGGTCGCTTATTAAATATATTCGCAGTATTTATAATGTGTATTTCTATGTATTTGTATCGTTGTCTAACACCCTTAACACAAGCAAATGCAAAAGGTATTTTGTTGACGGTTTATTTAAAGTAATAAGCAAACATTAATATTTTTTTTTAATTACATCGTCGATTCGTGCTTCGTGTCTTTGTTGGACTACGTAAACTTTGGAAAACTCGCTGACCTCGTGGAAATTTCGTTTAATTTGGATACGGGTGTCCTGTTTATTAAGCCTCACACAACTCTTCACACATCCCTACATTTCACTTATAAAAGCAAGATATAAGGTCCGGGCTTCTTGGATGCCAGGGGATATCACATATGCGTAAAATATTTTTTTTACAAAACGTTACTACACCAGTAACATTTCAGGTATGCTATAATGATCCATTTTATTGCGTCCAAGTCCTGCTGTTGTATTCTTTAAATTCATGTAAATGTTTTGTCAAAAACTCTCGCAACATCTTCAAGTACTCCATTGAGTTCACTGTTACGTTATTTCCTTGATTGTTTTCAAAGAAAAACGGGCCGATTATGCCCATTGCTGATATAGCAGCCTATAAAGTCGTTTAAAGTTATGAAGAGGTTTTTGATGTTTACACCCAAGGTTTTCCGTTCTGCAACGTCGACAATACACAATTGTCATACAAGTGACCATTGATGTATAAATGAGTCTACACTAGCTACACATTTCCAAGGCTAGAGAATTGCTCGAATATAGTGTCAGCCAATAATTTACTTTGAATGTAATCGTTAGATTTCATCTCCTGCACAACTAAAACTTGTAAGTTTATATGAGTATAAGATCCAAAATCAAAATTCGCCTCAGTCTACTTAGTTCTAGTTTTGGCACAGCCGCCGAACGCTTACGCATATAATTCTGGTTTGTCCCTTACGGAAATGTACCTACTTGTTAGAATCAAATTACATGTCTACCACAATTTTAAACATATCCCAATAGTAAAATCTCTTTCAAATATTTTATAACTTATTACATTATTTTGATTACAAATATCAGTGTGTCAATGATATTGATGAATTTGGTTGGTTGTCACCTTCACAAATTAAACGTAAATATACTATAGTATTAGATACTTACTTTACTTACTTAGTAATGCTTACTTTACTTTCATAGTAGTATAAAAGGTTTTCTTCATGACCTTGATTACTCATTACACTTTTTATAAGTTATATTATTTTACATAAACTAGGTTTAATACATTTTCCTCATCTAACAAAGGTCCTCTCTTATCTAACAAAGTGATTGAAAAGATCTAATTTCCAACAATTGACCGATTGGAGGACAAATTGCTATGATTTAAGAGTTCTAAGTGGATTTCGGCGATCACATGTTTAATATATTGCAGGTCATTAATTTAACAAACGAGCAATCTTGAAATCGTGGCGGGGAAAATTATAGCAATAAAGTCTTTCATACTGTCATTGCATCTCGTGCTAAGGGTCTTCGTTATGTATAATAGCCATTAATTAACAAACAAAAGTACACCCAGACTCATAACGACAATCTGTGAATCAACAAACAATTGTCAAGTATGGGAATCGAACCCGCAACCATGATTTAGTAGTCAGGGTTACTAATCACCACAGCAACATTGCGGTCAAACAGCAATTAATTACTCGACCATCTATTGTCAGATCCATTTCCAAAATTTCAAACTTTCTCATTTGTAGTGAGCCTTATAAAAACTTTTATTATTACCTTATAATTTCCGTAACATATTAGTATTTAGTATCAATATATCGGTTCAAGAATGTATTTCTTATTATAACAAACCCGTAATTAAAAAATATATAAAAAGGATACACAACGAATCACGGACCTAAAATACACGCGAGTAGAATATTTTACAACGAAAAATTATTTGAATCTAAAACCCAACATCATTAACTGTAAGAATAATAGATGGTATAATTTGATTATTTTTTTTAAGTGGCCAAATTGTGTCGTGTCATTTATAAGCTTCCATGGCATGAAGGAGTATGAGATGACAGTGACAAATTAGGTAATTTTTGAAGGTCATTGACATATATAAAAAAATGTTATACCGAGTGTATTATAATATATATAAAATACTTTTGTAAAGTAATCTTCGAATATCATTACTATAATTAATATCATTTCTTATCACTTAGTTACTGTGTATGGACCAATTAGATGTGTTATGTGATAAAAGTTCTTAGTTATATAGTAAGTAGGTATTTGAGGTTTAAAGACCTTAGGAACATTATGGCTGGAAAGTCTTTACGATACTTATTTAAGTTGAATCTCTGTTTCACAAAAACCAAACAATAGTCACCGCAGCTGTTCTTGCGCTTCTTTATGGATTAGTTAATTAAAACTTATTTTTACCATATTAATGAATATTAAATTACATATCCAATATAAAAACAAAATAACAGCCACTTTAAACAAACAAAAGCCTCTTTTGATAAGTTTAGTTACAGCTTTGACCTGCTACGTATTTTAATAAGTTTGCTTAACCTAAACATACTTAGAGTGTCACTTACAAATATGAGGTAACTACTTTAAGCAGGCAAGTAGGACCGAAAAAAAACTTTCTTACATTTGCTGATCTTAGGACTGCTGAACAACTGAACTATAAAAATGAACGCTTTACTTTACTATTAAACTTTAATATTAAAAAGTTGTGACTATCACAAAGAATCCTGGAAGTAAACTTAATATTGGAAATTAAATAAAACTATAAAAAGGAACGTGCAATTTAAAAATATTACCCTAGGAGCAGTTACTTCAGCAGCTATCTCAAATATATTGACTAGGTATTTATTTATAATTATGGTTATGATCGTTTTCTGACCGTTTAAATTCAAATAAATATGAATTGACTACACTATCAACAGGTTAATTATAATGCCACCAATTAATCCGAAAAGTCCATACATTTAACAAAAACTCACTTTAAATATAATTAACCTGACTTAGTGAACCGATGTTTTATAAGGAGCAGAGATAAACCTACCGAAAGAATGTCTAAAGGAACAATGAACTGAATTCATATCCATAATGAAATGAACACAAAAATGTTTTCCTAAACAAAATTGAAAAGAAATCTTTTATATTTTCGCAAACGTAATAATACTTAAATGGCCTCATTATAATGAAAGTAAAACAAGCCACTCATGCTAGGCAGTCAATTTTCTTTTCTTAGAATTATGTTCTAAACTGAAGTACGTTTATGTTTGTTGAAACGAATTGACAGTGTACTTTTTTATTAGATTTAATATTAAAACTTGATATATTACTGATTTAATTATTAAAAGATTTTTCAAATTGTTAGACGATTTTCAAGGCTATTAACAAATATGCACTTAATAATATTATATTATAATAATAAACTGTGTTACAACAAAAGCAACAGCAACACTTTCTCAGAGGAAGAGCTCATAGATTATGGTCGTTTTCAATTTTAATAAAAATTTACCGAATTCTTTAACTGCAAGGAATCGCCAATAACAGTCGTTCTTTCCTTTAAAACTCTTTATTGCCATTACTCACAAACACACTAAACTATTAACTATTTAAACTCTTTACTATCACTGTTACACTTTATTACACTTGTTCTGTTACACAACTTAGTCTCTCAATCATACGCCTTCTCTTAGCTGGGAGACTATTTATATATTCACTACTCCTAGTCAAATCAATATTAAATATTACATTTATTTAATAAGTCATTTAAACTTCTATACAATTTTACATTCGTTTTAGTCAAACCAACAACTAATATCTTTATTTTAAGTCAAAACCAACTTTCCAATTATATAAAAGTTGACATATATACTTACTTATCTACATATACGTATTACATATATAACAAGTCAACAAAGTGAACTGGTTATAACAAATTTATCAAAGTAAAAGAGTACAATGTTAGTAATGAATAACAGAAGTAATGAATAACGTTCAATTCTATGATTGTAAATAAATTTTCTGTATGTAAGTGCAAATAATTATTCAGAACATGCCTACATTTCGAACTTTCCCATGAGCCATCGTTAAAGTTGTTATTTTTTATCCTTAAAAGGTCAGTCTGTGGCCACATTTTAGGTTAAGTGGATTTATCGGAGAGTTTATAAAATATACTGTAACAATATTTCTGAGGTTGAATAATTATGTTAAAGTTGTTAAGAGCCTTCGTATGTGCTCGATCAGATATATTATAAAAATATTTTCCTATTTCAATCCTTTGTCAAAGTTTATTGTACATTCTACAAAATGTTATAAAGAAAATTTATTTACCTGATGGAATTGTACCTGTGAAATTGTTTTCTTGTTTAAATCTAGAATTTTTTTTATGTTATGTGCTATATTATAAGGAATATTATGGAGATTCTTGAGTGATCTTTGAAATTGAATTATAAAACTAAATAACTAACGAACTAACTTATAAAACTAACTAACTAACTCAAATAAGTTTTATCACAATAATATTAATATATATAATTTGTAAATATTTAAGATCTTATAACTTCGAAACAGTAAAACTACATCAAATTTATTAATGTATTGTTAAATTACCACTTCTTATTTCATTATTGTTACCTCCTAGTGACGTCAAGTGCACTAAACGGTGACTTGTTTCATAGATTGACCTACTAAATGAAAGTCAAAGTAAAAATACACTTGTATCTAACTTTTGGAGACTAAAATAAAATAACTAAAAATATTTTACCAATTAATTTCTTATGAAACAAACTATATAATTAATTTTTTCGTCTACTCTTCTGGGGGACAGTTGCTACAAAGTTGCTACGCAGTAGAGAAAGGTACTATTCATGGCAAAACTAAAAAAATAATAATTGTCCAATTATTATGTTAGGTTATTTTATGTTAACAACTAGAAAAATTGCAATTATTTATAAAAATATTAATCATCATTATTACACAGATTTATTCAACAATAACAAAATAAAATAACAAATTATAATATTTTAGTTAAAACAAAATTCGGGGACCTTGTATTTCAAAAGAAATTTCAAAGATAATTTGGTCACAAACTTGTTACTATAATTATAATGAAGCTTGGAAAATTAGGTCGACATATTTATATTCTCTCTTTTTATAAATTGAATAGAAGTTTTTAATATAAATAAAACTCTTAAGACGATTATTCCAAACTGAATAAAATAAAAATCGTAGGCAGAGCAACAGTTTTATCGCTAGAAAAAAATATATATATTTCATCTAAAGAAAATAATATTCCCCAAATTTACAATTAAAATAATAAATTACAAAGAGGACATAGATAAGAATAATAAATAATTATTATATGAACTATGTCGTGTGAGTCGTTTTTTTGTGTTTATAAATGAGTTCTTAAGCTGTTAAGAACAACATATTTATATTCACTTTATACCTTCATACCTTATGAAGGTATAAAGTAATATGCTGATATTACTTTATACCTTCATAAGGTATGAAAATAAAAAGGATAATGAAATAAATATACGAAGGTGGTGAGTACTTCTACCACATTTCAATATTCTAAAGCCTTTTAAAATTCACGCTCGTATTAATCCTTACCAAGAAGTATTTATATTAAACATGTTCCTTTAAGGATTAATATTAATTACTTCTCTTACATCAGTGCCTTTAAGTGTTTCAATTTCAAAATTATATTACAACGAATTACGTAAATATCTTAAATATTAATAAATAAATATTTGTGTAATAAGAAAGTTTGGTAGTGTTAGGAGTTGTTTCAGTAATACACTGTACTTGCACTTCAATGTTTATCCAACCATTTTTTATAGAATGGGCGAGAGCAGCCCTTACAACTCGTTTTATAATATTTTAACACTATAATATTTAGGTGAGGGTAATCTACAATTTCATAACCAACTTACAGATGATATTATTTATACCTTATAATAAGTTCTAATAATTAATAAAAGATTAAACATTATGTTAAAATATCCTATGCTTATAATTCTGAAAACATTTAACAGAAAATACTAAATAACATTCCATAATTAATTGCGTAGGTGGCGCTACTGTTGAAACTTATGAATGAAAACATGTAAATTCCAATGTATTTACCATTTAAATTATTATAAATAAATATTACTGACAGTAGCTAATAAATGGGAACAATTTATCACTTTGAAATTATATTGATAATTGTTATATCGAGTAGCCAAGAACAAATATATTTCTATTCTTTTTTTATTTATTAATATTTTACGAATCGTGTAAAATAAATATCTTTTTTTTTTGATATAGCAATTTTAACAACTTCTTTTCCTAAATTTCTAATTTTTTGTCAAAAACGAGAAGATTAATAGAATACAAATAGCCTTATTTCAATATGATTCAGTTTCCTTAAACGGCTCTAACATTTATTTATGTGATAAAAATGTATTTTTTATTAACTTAACCAAATTATAATATAATAAATTATTTTGTAAAATACTATTACCACATACTAAAAAAAAGATATGTCAAAACTTCTTCAAATAAAAAATAAGCAACAAATTAAGTTTTAAATTATTAAAATATATTAATATTTGATGAAAATTTAAGGAAATACTCAATTTGCATTTCTCTTTGCATATTACCTAGATGATATTTATTTATAAGTCGTTTGTTTATATATGTTTATAAGATATTTTCTCTAACACTTAAGGAGTAGAATACTTAATAGTTTCCTTATTTCTAGAGAATATTTAATTGAGAATATTTATATAAACACTCGGCTTTAGGCCACCTTCCTGCAATTGCCTTTTCCACGCTTGAGATCTTCCAAGATTTTGCGAGCTGTAGCGCAAATCGACGCATCATTTGTTTATTTATGTACAGAAAATATACATTTAAGATGTTTCATTGATTTCATACAATATTTAATTTGCTCAAAGATTTGTAATATTGCTATTTAAACATTAATGGTAACTTTTTTTAACGTACACTGGTGATCTCTGATATAGATTAAAAATGGAAAATATATAAATTAATTAATTAATTAATTAAAATAGCAATGTGACACTTACATTTTTATAAGCATCCATAAATAGGCTTAGTGTGAATATATCCTGTGAAAGAGTTTAGATTCCAGAGATTCTTAAGAAACATATCCGTATCTTTATGAAATATTATTAAAGAAATTTACATATTAAGTTAAAAAAGTATTTATGTAGATATTGACAGGTTTTTTTAAATGCGTAGTAAAATCTACTTACCCTTTGGAGGTTATGTTTAGTTTTGTTTGTGAGTCCTACATCTCCTTTTTTATCCAGTTGAGCAAAATTGCGTATGGTACGTATTCAAGCGGAAACAATCTATTGTTTGTATTGCATATGAGAGGAATGAAAGACCTCGTTAGTCTTTTGAGAGGCATTTAAAAGTTCATATTAATTTTTTATACTAATGTTAAAAAAAAGACAATTTTGATAGATTTGCCGCTAAACATGCTACATAAAATGCGCCAACAAATACCTAAACAACATCAAATATTATTTATATTGAAGGGTATCACAAAAAAGAAAAATATGAAATATCAACGGGTTTGAATTAATGGAATGCAATAGATGATGACCAGGATTACCGTTTTGTTAAAATGTGCAGTGATAAAAGAAACCAAAGTTTCTAAATAGTCTGTGGCATCGTAGCAGCCAAACGCATGGACGAGATTCTTAGCTTCTTTCTTAGATTAGTTATTTATGCGGTATAATATAAATACATTTATATTGTTAGATTAAAGTAATTATATAACTGTAATTTTTTTTTTGTTACTACTCTATTATTACTTCAAGTTGACATAATTTTGAAATATACAAATTTAAAAATAATCAGCGTATTATCACAAATATACTTATCTTTGTATTATTTTTTAATTATACTATTATTATTATATTTATCTTTTTACTACTATTTAATTTTTTACATTCTTATAAGTTTGTATTTGTATTGTATCACTGATTTTGGATGTTTTAATTTTTGCTGTTAAGGTTTATATTCGTAGTCTTTATCTTCTGCTTCTTAAATGTGTTACTTATTAGTGAAAACTTATATGTTATTATTATATTGTGTGATGTTGTACTGTTTGTTTCCCAAATACAAATAAATAAAATACTATTAGTATGATAACATTGTACTAAATATCTGGTAGTAAATATAAAAATATTTTTGTATATTTATTTAAGAAATACATAATCTTTATATGACTAGACATGTTCAAACAATTGGTGTTAATTTACAAAGTGGAATAGGCTCGCATCCAAGGCATCGTCGAGGTCGGTAAGAGACGCAGTTCTCCTCACCTCTGCAGACATGGTCCTTGCACACATTCAGATCCTTCAAACACGATCTGTAAGCTGAAGATTTAAAAATTATTTGCTTAGAAAGATTGTATACTTTAAAACAATTAAAATATTTTTTAAGAAAAAATTAAATTTCAAGAAACAAATAAATTACTCTTATTATTACTTTTTTTATGGGATTTAATGAAAACATTTTAAGCATGAAAACGTAAAACTTCCGCATCTTTTAGTTGACTACAAGATAAAATCTGTTACAATTACAATTAAAATTTGTTTTATTATTAAAAGATAACCAAATACAAAAATCTTTTGTTTGTAGCGATTATTATTCATGTTAATTTATAAATGTTTGGGTGCAAAACCGTCACGTGTATTCAGGTGTGTGAGTATCTACTTAAACACTGTGATTGTATAGTAAGTGTATTAGATATCATGTTTTCTATAACCTACTTACTAATTGAGTAACTAAGTTTCTACCGACCAATATCATGAATATCATCAATATTTATTTTCTAATAAATATATGAACCAAGGCATGTAATCTTGTAATCATAGTTACTTACAAAACTCCACGAACGCAAATTGACTTGTACAAAAAGCATAAAACTGCCATACCTTGAAACAAAGGATCAAAGAATGCTTTTCGCAGAGCACCGGACTACTGCTACTTATTATATCATCTGTTGTTTTTAGAAATAGACGAATAACACAACTGACCTACGTAAAATTTGTTTAGGACTAGTAATTGGATAGGAATAATATTGCGTTAAAACCAGCCATTACACCCTAAATAAACATTAAAATATAACGATAGCTACACAAATTGTTTGTTCGGAACCACCTCTTTTCCTAAATATGTGCCACTCTCCTTGAAATAAAACTATTTTTACGAGAATATGTATATTAAAAAATAATAGAGGAAAGGATAGATAGGATTTGCGTTGAGGATAATAATGCTATGCATACAATTGTTATTTACTGTTTCAAAAATTAAGATTAAAAAAGGAACAGTCTTTTATTATATAATCTTTAGTTTTAACACACACTAGAATATAACACAAAATAAATTTGGTTGGTTAATAAAGCAATCCCATACCAATTTCTATTTTGC
This sequence comes from Napeogenes inachia, assembly GCA_959347355.1. NCBI lineage: Eukaryota > Metazoa > Arthropoda > Insecta > Lepidoptera > Nymphalidae > Napeogenes > Napeogenes inachia. The sequence continues at coordinate 26,593,294 of OY365791.1, forward strand.
TTTTCTCAATTATGTGTAAATATCGATACAACAAAGTTTGTATTTGTTGCGAATACGGAAGATTCGGTACATCAGGGAATACCAATTCTGTCCTCTTGTTATGCTACAATACACTCTGATCACAAAGTTGTGTTGTGTTGGTGAACACAACATTTGAAATTACACTATATCCGAATGCTTCTATATTAATGTCTGTGGCATCGTAGCAGCCAAACGCGTGGACGAATTTGAATGCGGTTTTTTTTTTAATTCTTAGCTATGTTTAGTCGAAATAGAAGCAGTCGAATCCAAGATATATTAAGCGATTCCCCGAAGCAACGACTTCAATTAGTACATAAAAGTAAAGTACTTTTACTTTACTTTACTTACAAGTAAAATGTGTTCATAGGTACATTTAGTATAATATATAAACCAGTAACAACTTTAAAAATAGAAAAAAAAAGAATGTAAAAAGCCCCCGATACAAAACGACCTATAAGAATAATAAAAATAATATTTTTTTATACTAATTGAAGTCGTTGCGTCGGGGGACCGCTAAATAAAGAAACAAAACGAAATGCAATAAATTACTAAGACAAATAACGAAATAACAATACCAAATCTTAGTGAATTAGACACTACGAGCATCGGTCCCCCGACGCAACGACTTCAATAAGTAGGTACATAATAATATTATTTTAATTATTTTTAGTGGTCTTCTTGTATCGGTTTTTTATGTAATATAGTCATGATAGTTTAACAATATAAAAACTCATGTTAAAAGGAGTTTTTTGTTATTTCATATATAATTTGTTTGATAATAATGTAATCCATGTATTTCAATAATTTGAACTCATTTTCTTATATGCATGTGAGTAGGTACTATTAAATACCTACATTGATTATGAGTTGTTTTGTTAAGTAATGATTTTGTAAACTGCTATCAATATTGTAAAATGAAGACAAAATTAATACTAGAATTTAATATTATAGAGTATAGACAATAGGGAACATGCAAAAAAATTTAAATGGTCTCAAATATTTTTTTTTCGATTACTTTTTATCATCTTATTATAATAAAATCATTTTTTTTTAATTTACTAATCATTTAAGGCCATAAAATAATTTATGAAAAGTGCAAATTTAGGGAGCGAAATTCAAAATTCCAAAACGCGCCACCATTGGTCGAAAGGAAATGTGACGTCATTTGACACACCATTCAATATATCGGCGTTTAAGTTCATACTGTGGTATCAGTGTGACTGAGAAAAATAAATAATTTAAACCTATATTTTCGTGCTTAAAGTTTTATTAAATGATACAATTATTTAGGTAATCTTAAAAACATTTTCTAAATACTCAAATAACTCTAACAAAACAAATACCTACAAACTCTTTTTGAATAGCACTTAGCATGCTACTACACAATACATTTTTAAAATGTTTCTGCCTCTGAATCATTTTTCACTTCACTTGACTCAGATAAATAACTTGGTTTATAATCAGCAGATATAGAAGATATAAGATGCTATAGAAGTATTATCAGCTGTATTTTCAGTAAACAATTTTCTTTTTAAAACAGATAGTTTTACTTTTAAACTGTTGTGTAACAATGTTGTGTGTTAAATGAGGAAATGGTGACAATGCTACATTTTGTTTTTCAACAGGTATATTTACATTGACACCTTTACTTCGGTTTAATATTAACTTGCACAGCTTAGTCACTTGGTAATTTATCTTTTATATGCGAAAAGCAAGGCTCTGCCTTATGATCATCACATACAATAGGAGAAGTACTGAGTCTTGGCTGATTAATATCACAGACATTTGTATGGGCAGTACTAGGACTTACTACCTATATCACTTCTTCGTAAAGGTCACCAATTTTTTTAAACACTACTTTTGATAGCTAACTCTTAAAAGGCTTCATTAACCGATTTCAATCTTTGCCTTTTGACTATGCACATTCTCATTCTATCAGCTGGTGTTTTTGCCACAAAAATATATAAGGAACAACTCCTTTCTTCAAACTTAGATTACATCTTTCTCCTTGTTGTTTCGTTACACATATTATATTCAATACAATTAGCTGTATCTTCCTTAACCTGAAATAAATCGACAGACCATAAAAATTGCGTAAAACAAAAAAAGATTACTGTTTTTATAGAAAGTTATACTGAAATTTGTAAGACAGGTTAGGTTAATTTTAAACTCAAATTTTCTAATGTTTAATACTTAATATAAATTTAAACTATTATATTAAACTTATTTTAAATAAAGTATACTTACGTTAAATTGATCTTCACAACCATATAAACACGATTTAGGACATATATTATCCCTTTTAATTACCATACACCATTGTTTTTGTATTTTCGCATCTCTTGGAATACATAAAACACTTTGTCGGGTGTTTTTCTAATACTATTTTTGCACTCCGGTACTATACAATACTCGTAAGATGATTTTTATCTTCTTCCATGACTTGTAAAGCAATTAAAACTTAAAATATCTATGAAACAACTAAAAAGTTCATAGTAAACATTCACTGGACGTATCATTTGACGTCACGCAAAACGCGCGCAAAATGGCGGTGTTTAAACGGGTCAAATTTACTCAATGTTTTAATTTTCACTTTAAAAAAAAACTAGAATCTTTTCAAGCCTATTTATATTTTTTTCTACGATATTGAGAGGTAAATGATTAATTTACGTCAAAAAAAAAATACGTGAATGTTCCCTATTGGGTAATATTCAATTTTACACAAAGTGATCTTAGATGTTGAAAAATTTGAACAATAAATAATTTATTAAATTTTCTTTACTTTTTTCTTTTCTTTTTCTTTACTTAAAAAAAAACAAGGGTAATATTACTATTAAATGTTTTAATAATATCGCTAGTATTTGCAAGTAAATTCAAACTGCATTACATGAAACTTATTACAAATTTATTAAATCTAAATCTGAAACTTGAACTGAAGGATATTAAAATATAAAATTATGTATATATACATATATATATATATATGTATATATATATATATATATATATATATATATATATATATATATATATATATATATATATATATATATGTATATGTATATATATATATATATATATATGTATATATATATATATATATATATATATGTATATATATATATATATATATATATATACACATATAAATACTGCAAATACATTTAATAAACGACCAAACCCAGAAATACAGACATGTCCCTGTCGAGAATCGAACCCGACCCCTATTGCGTCGACCGCTCGACCAATATACTTGATGAAGTATTGTAAATATGACAAACTAAAACTATAAATTAAAAACAACTAGTTTATTGTTACAGGTAAATAATTCAATAATAAATTCAAAATAATTGAAAAATATTTTCATTACAAACAACAGCTTAGCAATGACATTGTCATTCAAGCCAATGACTTAATGACCAGTGTCTTTTATCTTTTATAGATTTTAGTTACCAACAGCGTGGTATCCAGTGATGAACATTGCCTATATATTCTATAGGTCGGGCGGTCTATAGAATAGGAATACTGTTAGTATGGTATGTGTCGGTACAAAAAGAATATAAAAATAATATCGAAGATATGCAGGTGGATAAAGAAATCGACCTCACGGATTTGACGGCAGAAAACGTGACTAGATATGACAGTCATCCTGTGACCATGGTCAGTGCAACCTGGTCGAAATATCAGGCAAAGATATATGTCAAATATAACCCAGCGTTATGTGATTAAATTGCATGACGTGTTTGTATATATGACTGGCTAATCCGAGAACAATATTATCAACGTTATGGAAGTTCAGAAAGTAATTAGCATATGACCTTCTTTTGTTATTACATTTAGGTCATATATGGATTACGAAATGTTTGTTAGGGTGACATCATGTTGACGTTAAATATACCTATCTCTCATGTGATGAAATGGTAATGTTACGTAGCTATATCTTATGTTATATCAATATCCTACTTGATATCAATTTTTGGGATCAAAACATTTACGACATCTTTAACTTTAATGGTGACCATTAACTTTTTAAAAAAATTCATTCAATAGTAATTATTATTAAGATAATTATAATAATCCAATAACTGCTTTAAAGGTTTCACCATCATCTCAATAAAAATGATCATGTATTTACTAAAGTGGCTAGCGATACGGTAGCTTAAATGGTAGAGTTAGTGATGGTTTCCGACAATTGTTTTTCATTCATTCATTCATTTCATTCAGTCATAATTTGTTTTAATTCATATATATATATTTCTTTCAACTCAGGATCTGCCAATATGATGCAATAACACAGACGCCATTTGTTTAGCACTTAATGCTGCGGCAAATGTCGGTTACATAATGAAGTAAATAAATAAGGAACTACGTTCCAAAAATACTTCTGCAATTATTTATCATAAAAACAATAAAGTGGCCTATTTTTTTATTTATTTAGTTAAAAAAAATATTTAATAATTTAATTGTATGTTATCATTAATATTTTAACATACTTTTAATTAAAAGAATTTATGATTAAACAAATATTCAAAGTGTAAATTACTTTTATACATTTAAGTATGCCTATGAATATCAAATGACATTTTAGGTATAATATTTTTAAAGATAGCTCCATTGTTGTTGTTGTCCCACTAAAGCGGTCGTCAAAATCAACGTTAGATTTTAGGCTAACCTACCTTTTTGTATCAGTACATTATACAATACAAATTTACTGTTTATATTTTTATATTACATTACATTCTTTAATGTTGAGATATTTTCAGGAATATTTAAAGTTGTTTATATTGAGTTTGATGTCAATCTTCCGAACCCTCGAGGACTCAACTTTGATTAGTCTATATCCAATGTCAAAGGTTGCAAAAGCTATGTTACCGGTATTGGATGAAAATATCTAGAATTTATTTCCCAGTAATCAACTTACGATGACTCTTTCGCATATAAACCTGAGATAGTAATAGAAGATACTAACTTATTTACAATATTTATTCAAAGTGATTCATCTGTATTGTTACGTACTGATTGTAGGAAGGTCACTAAATCAATTTTTCTGAAAAAAAAAACAACTATTTGCATTTTATATGTCCTTAATTGTCGATTGCTTAAAAACAGAAATAAACGAGGTATTACAACTGACAATTAAAGTTTATAACAAATGTCATAGAGCAGTTTTATCATATTGCTCCTAAATTAAATTAATTTGTTCTGTGTTCTATATGATACATACAAAATCTAACTAATTATGTATGTATCATATAAGAAAATATTTAATGTTTAACCCTGGGTTATAAATTACATATATGTATTCCAAAATTAATTACCATCGATTTAGATTGTTCATCTAATTTTTCATCCCCTACCCCAAACTATAGATAGATAATTTGATGTATTAAATTAAATTATATTATAATTGAAAACCTTTGCACTGTCATTATGTAATTGTATATAATGTGCAATACGAGTAGAACAAAAGATTAATATCAAAATTTAGTCATAGCTAAAGTGCGAACATGAATGAACTTTCAGCTTAAAGTCTTTAAAAACGAACAAATCCCATAACTTACTATAACACGATTCATTTATTTCAGTTAGTAACTTTAACTTAGTTTTTATGTAACTAATCCAATTACCACAACTCTCTTCTGAGCTACAGTTCTTTAAATTTACATTTTAAAACAACTTATCGTGTCTTTTCGTATTTATATCAGTTTTTAAAGAGTTTTTAAACTTAAATATAAAAGTTTAGATATTTAGATAAATTATACTAAAATATTTAATTAAATTTTTTCAAATTTGTATTAATTCTAGATCGTATTATTATACCTGTATTACATGTAGATTTTCTTAAAGAAAATGGTTAAATGAAATATGTTTCACCACCTTAGCTAAAAATTGAAATAAATATGGAATAACATTTTTATGCTCAAAATAAATCAAATTCACTACTAGCCTAAATGTATAGTATTAATTATAATACTCTTATTGGTGACTGAAAGTCCTTCTTATATTAATTAAAAGTATTTTCATTATCTAACATGAACGTCTTTGTTCAAGGGTTAAAGTATTTATGTCCCTTGTTTTAATTTCTACAATGGATACTTAAAGGACATATTTTAATTGTTAAATATCACCCAGTCTGTACTCCGTTTCAATTCGAATCTGGTAAATTTCTTTATCACTATAGTTCACTATTGTAAATCTTTTCATCATTAGACATCACCACACAAAACTTGATTCCAAAACTATTTTTTATTTATTATTCTGAAGTAAATAAGTCCAGTTTAAAATATATGTACTAGTTTTTTCTGTTAGTATCTATTTATTTTCAGTTACCGCATATTTTACAACATTATTTTCAACTGTCAAGCTAAAAAGTTAATAAAATTATGTAAGACTTTATTGTCCCAACAGACAAAACAAAATCTTAAACAGACCTTCTTTAGTCATCCCACATACATAATGATTAAATTAGCATTCAGTGTAATTATCATAGTCAAAATATAATAGGAGACAATGCAATTACAACTACCTACAATTACTAAAAAGTAGTTTCAATAACCGTCTAATGTAAGCTTGCCGACTAAATCAGCGACATGGTCCGAATTAATCCTGGTTAGCGTAAAGTGAGCTTTTTAAATACGTCTGCAATCTTTAAATCAGTCTGCACTATTCAATCAATCAATCTTACGACACCTGGGACATGTAATAGTGTTTAAACTTTGGGAGTGTTGTTTTGATTATATCATTGGAATTATCTAAGCAAGCCTATATATGTGATTAAAAATATAAAATATGATTAATGTAAAAAATATATAAATTGGGTTGATTTATTGAGATTCATGTTCATTCTCAAAATATCGTGAAGTCTGCGCACTGTGTACAAATATATTGTGACAGTATTACCTAGGTATTAATTATTTTAAATTAATATTATTAAAGTTATCATAATCTTCTAATTATCCCTTGATCCAATTCAAAAAGGACTCTTAATCTAAGTTTGGGATAAACTTCTTTAAGGACAAGTTTCCTCAACCTTTTATTACTATACAGCCTTACTATTTATACTTTTTAAAATAAGCTTTGTATAAAAAAAAAAATATCTTTATATAATGTAGGCATTATTGATACTGTGACTTGAAAATGTACACTTTAGCTAGATATAACAAATTTAGGCTCGTATTGTAATTTTAATAAGACCTTACTGTCCGACTTGATGGAGTGACCTGAACACTGATAAATGGGGGTATTGAATCTCATAAACGAATGGTGCTTTCCAACGTCCGAAGTGCTTCGAGATCATGAATATGTACTCCGAATGGGTACGAAAGCAGTGGAACAAATTCAGATTATTTTACGGGTAAATATTTATATTACTCGTTCACGAAGTTTCATTAAAAAAATCTCCATATTCTTTTATTTTTAATTTCCTTTAGAGAGAGACATAACCAAAATAATATTATATTTCAAATTATCACGTAACCGAAAATAAATATCAAATAAAAATAAAAACCTAGTATTTACATAAAATATATCGCTAAGCTTAGTTCTTACAACTGAGGAAAACTTTAACAAGCGTGATAACAATGTGTACCAAGAAGTTTATAACGATATACAATATTTATATTTATTAGCATTTGTTATTTACGTGTCAAGCAAGTAGAAATATGTAAATAAAAGATTGATTTTTATTGTAATTGAAAAGTTTTAGAATCTTTTCTCTTCAACACTCTTTTTTGTCATTTATATAATTAGTATAGATGTTATTTTGTATATAATTTTCTTTTTCTTTTTTGTTAACGGTACATTTTATAATATATTATAGTCCTACAAAACTATAAAATAGTGATTACTTTTGTTGAAACGGAGTTCTTACACAATATATCGGAACTACTCATACGAAGTGTTACATGGAGGGACATATTTCACGTCAATGAAAAGTCATTTCTGTACAAACAGCGATACTGTTAGAGCGTATGTAATTTCCTTCACGTTATATAATTTATAGATGTGACACAATCAAATTACGGTGACAACTACTCCAATTATAGGTGAATAGTTTCCATTAACATCTTTAATAGTTTTTATTTAATTAATTTCCTAGAGAAATTCTTTGAAATAATCTAAGTATATCGTATATTACGTTATAACTTTTAAAGAATAAACCTAACGTGCTGTTTATCGGCAATCTACTTATTTTCACACGCCATTGCTCTTTTTAAAATAAATCTTTACGAACCAGAGTTTATCCGTCAGACAGACCGAAAGATTACAACTTGCTTTTTTCCAGGGTCGTTTAAGAGAATATATTTTTTGAGAAAGATAACGATAACGTATTCTTTTAAACCTTTCTTTTTAAAAAAATCTATTCCAGTAAAACTTTCTTTGTACTGTTACTATTATGTGCTAGTTTAGAAGTAAAGACGGTTTTTATTTTAAAATAAGAAGCTCAGATGAAGGTGAGATAGCATTTATTATCAAATTTACGATTTACTTTAAATTATTGTCTTATGTATATTTGTTAAGAAGCCGCATTGCCTATACAGAGTTTATTAACTTGTATTACTTTTTTATTTAACGGACTTATAATAAAATTTTGATTTTTTACGTAAAAAACAAATTGAATATCTAAATATTTCTAAGGAATCCCTTAATTTATTTATTCCGAACATGCCCCATTTCTCTCTCTATCACTGCCACGATGTGTTAGATAGGAAATCGTGCTCGTATTATTAAATTCGCTGTATTTCTAACATAATTTTCTATTAATATAACTAATTCATACTTCAAAAATTATCAAACAATAATTATTGTTATTAATTTTGACTAAAAAGTAAAAGTAAATAAGAATGAATAAGGCAAGCATATACTACACTTACATAATAGAATATGAAAATTAGACTTAATTAAATACTTTTATTTCGTTGTTTTATATCAATGACACTTAGCAGTTTTACGTAACGATTTACATAAATGACTCGTGCATTTCAAAATGAAGTAAAAAGATAAAAGTTCAGTGAGATAGGTCAGTGTGATGTCAAGTTAACATATCATATAATTTTAAAAATATTTTCGATAGAAACTAGAAAGGGCAGTACGATCTCCCGTTAACTAAACTAATTATGTCAATGTTAAGATTTTAAAAGCCGAGAGTACCTTCATTATTCACTCACGAATTTTACTATCTTACGTGCTTATATAAATAATTTCATATATAAAATAATTTATATATCTATCTTTTTCTTATGTACCTATTTCAACTTTGCAATTCTTTTATACGTCTCATTTTTTATTTATAATAGTTTAGCGCCTTTTTTTAAAGTAATACTTACAAATTTAAGAACTATAAATGAAGAAATAGGTATATTGGACACTTTCGTATAGATTACATCCGGCGAATATCAGCAAAAATTCTGGCTGCATTGACTTTTGAAATAGTAACAATTGTTATGCTTCTGGTATTATAACTTTGTTATATATATATATATATATATATATATATATATATATATATATATATATATATATATATATATATATATATATTTATAAAGGAGTAATTTTGTTTGTACATAATACACATCGTAGAAGCTTCACGGTAAAATATTTTTCCGATAGTTTTCCATAACAATTATTAAGAATCTACTTCCAACAAACTACGATCCAAGTTGCTAGACCAATTTAAGTTTCGTTATCTGTCGAACTTAGTTAAAAATCATTCACCTGAAGCTAACAGATCCTACAAACTTATAATAAATATTTTAAAGTGTGAGAACATTCCTTCAAGTTTCCTGAAAGTGTCCTTTATTTTGAGATCGATAATATTAATAGTTTGAATTTAAGTACCTCTATGTGTATAATATTAATACGGATATAATTTAAACTTAAAATAAAGACGAGACTAACATTTGCATTGGATATTTCAAAATATATATTTAATGTGTTAAGTAGATACCCTGAGCTATAGTTTGTTCACGAATCACATAAAATTTTACTTAAATTTGACTTAAATAAGCTTAATAAATAATAATAAAATATTATGTGGCGCTTATTTTTAAAGTATTTTTTAAATTTCCGTACTACAATAAAAATATTATTAGTTTTGCTGGTTGTCTTAAAATAGATGATTTTTATATAAAATTAATATTATGAAGTTAATAGGTTTCATACATGAAAGTAACATAATCGCAAAGCAAAGAGCTTGGTTCATACAAAAAATACTGTAAAATTAAAAGCAGCTTTCAAAAGAACTGCTCTTTAGAATAAAACAGAAGCTTGTATTCTTCAATGTTACAAAGAGCTTGGGTCTACTTTCTTGACTTGTTGTTGAAAGTTGAAAGAAACCATTTTTCTACGGAAGGTTCAGCTGAGCCATGTATATGTTATTTCAAAGCTATATTTTAAATTTATAAATATATCTTTTTCACATACTACACGTACGTTATTTCAGTTTTTAAAACTAAATTAAAACGATATTTATTGAGAATAAAGTTTCTTTAACCATTTAATTAACGAATTCAAGCGGACAAGTTAAGATTTTTCAGAGAGGTCCTTACTGTTCGGCTGCTCGAGCAAGATTTTACAATTTATAGACCAGATGTTGCGGCTTTATTTATAATGTTGAAATTGTAATTAATAATAAAAAATATTTCTACTATAATTTTACATTTTAATAAAATATTAAGTAATTGAGTATAAGAATAATAAATTAATTCTTAAACAATTAACTTAATTAAATTCGACTCTTATAACAGACGAATTTTTGATTTGGGGTTATACCGACTTTAAATACGAAATAATCTTTGCTGGATGACAATCAACGCCTTGAATTAAGTAATTTATGAACTTTATTTTTGCCAGTGTATATGTACGTGGATGTTTCAACGATTTTTCTGTCTAATATCATGTGTATTTGAGAACAAAGTATTTCTGAAATAAAATTAACTTAAAACTATAGAAATATTTCATACAATTCTTAGACAAATTCAAAAAACGTTATCAAATATTTGTCATTTCATATATATTGAATTTTATACACAAATAAATACCTCGCCCAAGGGATGATCGGACTCGACATGCATAGATAGGTACACACAAATATCATAATTTTTTTTAATATCTTTTAAGCAAAACTTAAAATTAATAAGTATTCATATACATATACAGACCGAACAATTAATTATCTATAAAACCGTAACTTGAAGTAGGTCACATTACATAGATAACGATTAGGTACACAACATAGATTACCAATTTGTTTAGAGTTTTTTGATTTTCAATGATTAAGCATGATACTTAATAATCATATGAAATAAGACATTAATTGGAAAATTTACTAACTAATTTATTATTCTAATTAAAATGAATACGGAACGTCTCAAGGTACAGTTTGCAATTATAAATGTTTCATGCTCTAGACGAGTAAACCTGTACTCGTAATAGCTCGTATCCTAGACTGATGAGATATTAAGATCTTTTGCTATATTTTAAAATTGCAATAATTTTCTTCATAACAGAGAACAGAGAGAGAGAGAGAACCCGTTTATTTTAATTTAATGTTTATTTTAATGTTTGTTTATTATATTGTAGCATTAATAAATTTGAAATTTCATATTTTTTTTATAATGTGCCAGATATATCTTTATTCTGTAATCTTAGTGATGGTTTAATTAACTATCTATTCGATCTTAAGTGCTACGATATTAATTTTTGTTCTTTTCAAGTGCTTGATATATAAAATTATATTATCTATTAATTATTTAATTTCAGTAAAAACAAAATAAAATTGAGAAACATACCGTTGTAAAGATGAATCAATGATGAATATGGTCACCTGATGGCCAAAGACAACCACTTTCTGTAGACATTTGCGTATTAAAAACTTATCCTCATACAGGAATGAGGGGGAAGAAAATGAATAATTACAATATTCTTAGTTCAGTTCAAACAGATTCATATAATGTTTCTTAGAACCTTAAATATACACAGAACAGAACAGAACAACAGACAGAACAGACAGAACATTTCACTATTTACTTAAGAGGTAGTGGCTGTTTTCTCGGGATATTATTCCTTGCCAACTAGTTCTAAGTAAATTGAATTATAATCAATTGGGTTTTAATTTCAAGATGATATGTTTTTTTTTAATATTACAGATATTTGTTGAAAAGTAATTGAGTGTTCATAGGAATAATAAAAATAAAATCTATGATATATACTAAATAATGTCTTATATATAATATACACGATAATTATGAGACAGTAGGTAGGTATATTTACTTGAACATCTAAATAGACTAATGAGCGCCCAATTTGAGCACAAGGCCGTGAGAATCAACTTTCAATATGTCGCCTAGGTATCCTTCGAAGAAATTCATAATATCTTTTAGAATAATTCATAAAAAACGTTTTAATTTTATGGAACTAATAAAAAAAATTGTAATTATTGTATTTTATTTCAGACATCGAATATTTATAAAATTTTTAAAACGTTTTGTTAAAATCCAAGCAATATATTGCATACTCATACATACAAAACTTCTTCACAATGAACTTTTTAATTGGTTAATCAACATAGTAAGTAGCGCATGTGCTACAAGTCCTACTAGATATTACTATGCGTACAACTTACACAGAAGCTTTACTTTACGGCATATATGGTAAGCAGAGAACGGATATTAAAACTAAAAATGTTTAAAAGTTCTTTGAAAAGTTATGATTGGCTGTCTATCACACTAATAACTTCAAAGGTTAATGTAGCATGTAGCAAATTAGTATTTTTTGGATCAGGCTTCGATAAACAGAATGTTAATTATTTTTTTTCTTAGCACGACATTATCGCTCAGGGCCCTTTAGGTCTATATACATACTAAAAGTAATATACATATCATTAATTAAGTACAGTATATATAACAATAATAATAATAAAATCTATAAAGGTTCGCTGTAAACTTGAAATTTAAAAGGTTTTGTTGCCGTTACACAATGCAGCAAAACGTTAACTTTTGCAATCGCAATATTTTATAAACTCAGCGATGTCAAACCTACCAAATTTACCTTTTGGACACTTTTTTAACATATCAATGAAATGTAAACTTTATATGCCTCCGGAGAGAGCAATGAGGGTTATTAGCGCTTTATAATTGTTGTTTAATCCTTTCATATCATTAAAATGCGAACAATGCTGGCGCCATTAAGTAACTTTGTTCAACTGTAATAGCATCAACGAGATGTAGGTCATACTCATATTTTAATAACCGCAGCGGGATTCTTGGGCTAACGTCTAAAATGTAAAAAAAAACACGATTAAAAACTGTTAAAATAGTTTAAAATGAAATTATAGAAGATCTATAATTATTGTATTAGGACATAATTTTGTTCTTACTAAAAAATATCTTTCAGATTTATAAAAACGTTTGTGATAATAAGAATCAGGTCAAAAAGCTTTTTATAACACTCTCCTTGGTAATTGAGTAAAGACGCGTGAAGACGCAATATAACTCCGCGACGGCAAAGAATCAAACCTTTTTACAAACCACTGGGGTTATAGCAACCCCAGTGGTTTTTCGTAGCATGTGGTTAAATGATAGGTAGCATGAGCAGGTACAATACTCCATTAGTGGACGGACCGTTGCCTTATAAAGCGCAAGCCCTTAGTTCAACATCAAATACTGCATAAACCTAGTCCGACTATGTGTATTGTTAGTCATATTTATTTATAATAATTTAAATGGTAAATACATTGGAATTTACATGTTTTAGTTCATAAGTTTCAACAGTAGCGCCACCTACATAATTAATTATGGAATATTATTTAGTATTTACTGTTAAATGTTTTAAGAATTAGAAGCATAGAATATTTTAACATAATGTTTAATCTTTTATTAATTATTAGAACTTATTATAAGGTATAAATAATATCACCTGTAAGTTGGTTATGAAATTGTAAATTACCCTCACCTAAATATTATAGTGTCAAAATATTATAAAACGAGTTGTAAGGGCTGCTCTCGCCCATTCTATTACAAATGGTTCGATATTAAACATTGAAGTGCAAGTACTGTGTATTACTGAAACAAGTCTTAACAAGTCAGAAGTGTTCGACCGCTGTAATATTACGCGCCACGTGTCGATATACACCGTTCGCAAGTTATCCTGTCCAAGAATGCTGATGAAGACGGAGTGCTGCCACTGCCGTTGAAAAGCCACGAAAATAAGAGACGACGTTAAAGTTACGTCTAAGAATGCTGATGAAGATGGAGTGCTGCTGCCACTGCCGTTGAAAAGCCACGAAAATAAGAGACGACGTTAAAGTTACGTCTAAGAATGCTGATGAAGATGGAGTGCTGCTGCCACTACCGTTGAAAAGCCACGAAAATAAGGGACGACGTTAAAGTTACTATTTGGGCCTTCTCCGAGTGCTGCTGTAGTATCTTCGAGCGATAAGGAGTTTTGGATTTAAAATAATATTGCAAGTGCGTAAATTTTTTTTTTTTTTTTTTTTTCTTAATACCCACGTTTTGCCATCTGCTTAACAGACTGATTATCTAGCTGGTTATACGGCAGCATGCTCAATATAGAATATTAATAACTTTGTAGCTTGAAGTTAATAGTACTACTATTAAATTCTATTTATCATATATATCATATCCACTATTAATCATATTCTGTTAAAGTTCAATTATAAGCGAAATACAATAGGAGCCTGAATATTTATCAATAATTTACAGTGTTACTAATACAATATCTCTCCATACATGTTTACATCGCTTGGAGCCTTTGGTGAAGACATACGTCGGAGATTGCAAACTATAAACTACTACTTGACTGCTAATCTGGAAGGGAATTCGTTGCTGTATTATGAACATCAACTACATATCAACATCACCTACAGCTACTGGAAGAAGAGGTCGACCAAGTACTTTCTTCCTGATCGTAAGTCCTGAGTGCAAGCAAGCAGCACTATACAACGATGGACCTGAATACAACGACAAGGTGACAGACAAAACTTTATTATAAGAAACTAGCCCTAGAAAAATTTTGCATAATTAAGTGACCATGTGATTTATAATATTATTGTTACTACGTATACCAACTTTCAAAGCTTTTAAGACCCAGTTGTAGGTTAGAGACGCGATTTTTTTTTTTTTTTCTTTGCTTTTATTAAGTTACTAGCTGAAGGCCGCGGCTCCGCCCGCGTGTTGGTCGCTTTTCGCGTAATCTGTGGAAACTACAATTATCCAGACCTATAATAGACTTATAGTTAATTCTATAGTATCCTATTCAAGTGGAAATTTTATCTATATAGGCATTACATTGCTACGATATCAAACTGAAAATAATAACATACATCTACATCACACACACACGACCAGGAGATTATTCAGATATACGTATTAAAGCATATGGATTCGAAATATTATGTTTTTGACAATATAAGTATAGATATAACTGACACGGTAGTTGAGACTTTGAGACTTGCAATATAAAAGTAATGTTAGTATTTTAGATTACGATTTAGGCTTTAATGTCTTTATATATGACATAGAAGTGAACACTCTCAATGAACGGGTAATATTCGGTTTACAAAATGTATGTAGGTTATTTAAAGAACGATTTCTTAAAAAAAAGAGTATATTTTAATCATTTACAACTGAATAGTTGTAAATGATTAAAATATAAAATCCAATATTAAACAAAAAGAAAAGGAATAACGTTAGATATTTATATATATATTTTTTTTAAAGTGGCACTTAACATCATAAAACTATTTTCAAATCGTAATGATCCTTTTGTTTAAGATAGTAAATAGTAAGTAGTTCCTTATAGTATATGGATATATATTTACACAATATGAATAGATGAAGTATAATTTTAATTTATACAGATTAAAATGTAGACTTGTCTCCTTTCAGAGAAATTAAAATTCTAGAATATCTTATAGATAGACTTAAATAAATATGACCGTATAGAAATATTTTGCCAATGCTTTGACGATATAAGGGGTAGATTTAGATATGTTTACATTTATTAAATAGGTAAAGATTTGAATTCACGATATTATTTTATTACTTCTGCAACTATATTTTATTTTGTTTTGCTAAAACTACTCCATAGATCTTAAAATATTTATATTTAATTTTGAATTTGTAAGTTTAGCATCAGGTTTCGATAGACGTTCGTTTTTAAAACCAAGTTGGATACTTGGTTATCCACGAGGATAGGGTTATGCCATATCAAGTGGAGAAATTAAATTTTATGGAACCCAATAATATCTGTTTTGAGAAGTTTCATTGGTTACTTTCATAAATCAAATTTGCTTTAAAAAACCATTTTTTAGGTGGGTAAAAATAAAGTTTAAAAACGTTTGAAATCTGAACCGGTACTGTCTAAATATAATCCCGAACTAAACAGACTAATTCAATAATAACGCGTATGAATATGAAGCAATAATACTGGTATTTATTACTTAAACATATTTCTATTATCTTTTATTTGACCGTTCAAATTATTTACTGAGTGTTAAGTTCTCAGTAGTAGGTATCTGTACGAATTTATGATCTTAAATTTTGAATCGATTATTGAAAAGGTAAAACGCAATAGGTATTCCGAAATAAATTCGTTAGAATCGATAAATTATTTCAGAATGATGATAATATAAGTTTAAAATTTAGATCGATTTTAAACTACACCAATAAACGCGTACATTTCGTATTAAATTGTAAAAAAAATAAAGCAAGCAATTAGGTCTTCTAAATCCCTATTAAAAAAAAAATTTAAACGATATGCGTGGCACTCGATTATTTAATTTCCGATGGTATGTTAAAGAAGAAAAGAAATAACTACGATGAATTATTTTACACGCGTTTTTGAACTGTCAAATCGAGGAATAATATAAATCCACAATAAAAGTTTTACTTAACAAGAAATAATTGCATACCTAAACAATATACCATAATTGACAGTTCAGACAGTTCAAATTAGGTATTTCAAATTGATGAACTTTAAAAAAAATATATAATTTTCTAGGTTATGACTGTTTATTACTTAAAAATAGAATTATTATAAAACATGCCTCCTAAATATTCTTATTAGCAATATGAAACATAAACACGTTAGACTTAAAGACTCTGGTAACTTGAACTCTAGACAAGACAAACATAAGAAAATTAGCAAGGAATATATATTGTCGTACCTTAGGGTATAAGAAGTAATATTATATATGGCACGGCCTCCTAAACCCCAAGCCCCAACCCCCTAAATTTCCAAGAATCGTATTATTTTCAGTATAACGTTTGTAAAATTTAATGCAGTTGAATTCTATTAAATAATTTATACTGTAGATAATAATAAAACAAAAAATAAAATACGTTTTGAATAATTGTATCATTCATTGTTTCGATTATATAGTAAACTAGATGTAGGTATACAATGTACAAAATTACGATTTCAAACTCTGAATAAAATTAATAACACTTTTATAACAAGTGATTAAAAATTTAATTGACTTACGTTTTAATGCTTCATAAATAAAATAGTTAATCATTAGTTATTGATTTAGTGCAAATTAGAACAATTGGAAATAATAATATAAATAGTAAACTTCTAAAGAAATATGCTTGGTTTTATAATGTTCTCCAATTGTATGAAAAGTATCGTTACATCTCCAAAATAAAAAAGAGGACTATAAAAATGTTTTATTCCCACTAATGATAATTTTTTTTTTTTAGTTAAGAATATTTTCAATATTGATACGGACAGAGTAAATAAAGAAAGTAAAAATGTAAAAAAAAAATATTTATTTTTATTTCTTTATAAAATCTTTATTATACAAAGAAATTTATACAATTGGCGGACTTAATGCTTGATGCCTACTAATTATCTAGAAGTACCCTCGACCCCTAAAAATATATTACAATTTCTTAAATAAAAAGAAATATTTATTTTATTTATTTTATTCTAAAAACTTATTGCACATACAATTATTACAAGAAATTACAGTAGTAGGATGTTGATACAGTAAGAAATTTTTGTTCAAAGGCGGTCTTATCGCTTAAAAGCGACCTCTTACAGACAACCCTTGATGAGTAAGGAATATTTGCAAAATCATAGGATAGTGCAAGCATACTACAACGAGAATAAGAATTTATACACAAGGACACAATAAAAATAAAAACTATCGTTTTTAATTATATAAGTTATTAAATAATAATGATTATATATAAATATACACATACGCACATACATATAGATACATATATCCGTATATATAAATAAATGGAATAAAATAGATAACCCATATAATATATGGTATACATACTTATGATAAAAATATATAATATTGCTTCAAACGATTTTTGAAAATTTAGAAGTTTGAATTTCCAACGGTAGGTCATTCCAGAGTAATATAGAGAAATATATATAAATATTACAATTGTCGTGAATTTTGAATCGTGTTATGGTTAATAACTAAATGTAGCTTCTTCATTAACTACCGTTAAAGAATTTAAATTCTCTAAATTCGTGTGAATGGACATTTTCTTAAGATGTAAAATTTAAAACTGTTTCGATAAGATACCACATCATTTAAAATTCATATTTATTTAAAAAAATATAAAGAAACTAAACAAATATAACAATACAAACGTAATACAAAGTAAAAACAACCTGCTACTTCCAACAAAACCCATGCATAGTATGAATTTCAAAGTCATATATCTCTGTAGTCTGATCATTAATATAGCCGAACAAAATGAGCTTGGTTTTTGCTATTATTAGTTAAAGATTTATTTGCTTAGAAGGAGTTTTAAAACGTTAAAATTAAATATATGTTCATAACAATGATATTAATAAGTAAATTATTGAATAATTTGTTGTGTACCTAGTTGGTGTGTTCCGGTGGTAGTAGTGAAAGTATAAGAATTACCATCAATGGGCATGTCCCGTGGTATAAAAATAATAAGAATAAACTACCATACTGGTGTGTTCCGGTGGTAGTAGTGAAAGTATAAGAATTACCATCAATGGGCATGTCCCGTGGTATAAAAATAATAAGAATAAACTACCATACTGGTGTGTTCCGGTGGTAGTAATGAAAGTATAAGAAATACCATCAATGGGCATGTCCCGTGGTATAAAAAATAAATAAATAAATAAATAAATAAAAATAAGAATAAGCTACCACATGTGTGTGTTCCGGTGGTAATAGTAAAAATGAGATTTATCCCATGTTGATGATGTGTGTCCATGGGCACCAGATCATATCGGCATGTCCGTTGATCTGGCTTTTTGTAAGCAGCCTGGTTTGTCCGGTGCAAAGAGAACAAGTATTTATGATAAAAACTATTATTATTATATATTATTATGATTATTATATATTATTATTATATATTATTATTATTATATATTATTATTATGATCATAACGGCATGTCCGTTGATCTGGCTTTTTGTAAGCAGCCTGGTTTGTCCGGTGCAAAGAGAACAAGTATTTATGATAAAAACGATTATTATTATATGTTATTAATATATATTATTATTTTTATATATTATTATTATATTAACGAGTATTTATGATAAAAATTATAATTATATTACGAGGACGTAATAAGATGTCAAAACGGCCGATAGTAAAGTTATATGTTGTATAAATGTTATGTAATTTCGCACATTAAAAGTATAATTGGATGTTTTTTCTTGATGCATTGTATTTTTAATAATTTGTTTTTCTCTATAACATTGTAAGATCCTGAATTCAGATGACCATTTGGTCTACTGGTTTCCAGAATGTTTATTAAATTAGAAATTAGTAATTTAATATATGATGGTTGGTAATTAAAGAAATTAATGATACAATTACGAGGTCGTAAGATTACAAATCAGGAAAGGCCGAGTGTTAGTCATATTTATTTATAATAATTTAAATGGTAAATACATTGGAATTTACATGTTTTAGTTCATAAGTTTCAACAGTAGCGCCACCTACATAATTAATTATGGAATATTATTTAGTATTTACTGTTAAATGTTTTAAGAATTAGAAGCATAGAATATTTTAACATAATGTTTAATCTTTTATTAATTATTAGAACTTATTATAAGGTATAAATAATATCACCTGTAAGTTGGTTATGAAATTGTAAATTACCCTCACCTAAATATTATAGTGTCAAAATATTATAAAACGAGTTGTAAGGGCTACTCTCGCCCATTCTATTACAAATGGTTCGATATTAAACATTGAAGTGCAAGTACTGTGTATTACTGAAACAAGTCTTAACAGTATGCTTTATACAAAAGAATTTAATATTATTATTCCTGATATTTTCATCAATTATTAAAACATATCTAATATTATGGTAAAAAAATATATTTTAGAAAACAATCTATAAGTGTATGATGTCTTTTTAAATAAAAGATACTTTTCATCATCCTATATTCAAAAGACATCTAAAGAAAAAAAGTGGAGACATTTTAAGAATAAAGTTTAAAAGCTCTGAATCTTAATGGATATTGATATTTTTTTATAAAACAAACATAAGTACCACATTACACCTGGCCTTTAAGTTATCATTTTAAACTAATATAGTTATTTGTTATTTAGATTAGTTACTGACAAAACTGAGAATTAATATTTTAATTCAAAAATCCAATACCTATAATCGCAAGAAAATACGAACATGTATATCCAAAATCTTCATTTTAGTAACATTTGGTATTCCTACGACATACATACAGTGGTCTTTCTAATTCATCTCATAGTGTTCAAATAAAATACATCTTTTGTATAGATAACGTTAAATATATTACGTTAAATGCTAATAAGAAATTTTTAAAATATATTATAACAATTGGTGTCTTATTGATTTAAAAAATATGACCTACAAAACCATAGTGTGATTATTTTTCTATTTTAATCTGCCTCGAAGACTTAAGCTCGAATATCATTTGTATAATTTAATATCCAAAATGGATGAAATACTTCGTTTTTGTATTCAAGGACTACTCATGAGACTGTAGACTTTTATATGAATGTAAACAGTATTTATAAAGGTTGATTTATATCCTTAAAATATATAATTACAAATAATAGCGAATATTGTTTTTTCATAAAAAAAAAACATATTTCATTACATACACAGAACAACTAGAAAAAAAAATAAATACATTATAAATATTTTGGTAATTATAACGAGGGTAATCAAGTACTTTGAATAAACATTTTATGAATCATCTTATGATTAGATAAGAAAACTTCTAAAATGAATGTTAAGAAAATACAGTTAGAGATAAGGTCATAAAACTTAAGGAATATTAGTCTTACTTTGGCTTGTATAAGATACTAAAGAAAATATACACATCTTTTATATAAGAAAAATTAAA
Source organism: Napeogenes inachia (assembly GCA_959347355.1). NCBI lineage: Eukaryota > Metazoa > Arthropoda > Insecta > Lepidoptera > Nymphalidae > Napeogenes > Napeogenes inachia. The sequence goes on from OY365791.1 coordinate 26,614,689, forward strand.
TAACAATTTTACCAAGGTCAAAAATGTATCGTAAATGTAAGTAAAAGTAAAAATATTTGTTATAAGTTGTTATATATTTGTTATTCTCATCAAAAAAAAATCGAGAAATGTAGAATTTTATAAATATATGATAAATTACATTATTTTTCAAATCACTGAATATTATATCCCGATGTAGTTACTTTTTCATTGAATACGATAATCGTTGATGTGAAATATTATGTTCCGCTACGTCGCACTTCGCATCAACACTTTGGACACGAAGGTATCAAGTAAACAAGAATAGCGATGGCTCTTGTTGAACAATGATGTAAGAATAGTGGACTCTAGTTCTTATACAAATAAGAACTCCGTTTCAACACTAGTCACATCAAGTCATAGTCAATATGCTATAATTTTTATTTATAAACGGGGTAAAAAAAAAATATACGAAATAACAACTATATTTTATATCAATTAGAAAAAAGCTTTGAGGCAAGAATATTTGGAATTCCAATAAAATTCAATTGCTTATTAAATATAATATTCCTTCTTGTTTAATATGTAAACAACAAATGCGAACAAATATAAATATTTGATTTCCATATAAACTTCCGCGTACACATTGTTATCACGCTTGCTAAACTTACTTTTACTTGTAAAAACTAAGCCTAGAGATATATTTTTTATGAATACTACGTATTTATTTTCAATGTTGTATTTAGTTTCAGTTAGGTTTTAACTTGATATGTAATCTAATTCTTCTTCTCTCTCTTGTAAGTTAATTTGAACTATTTCAGGTTCTGTAGTTGTAAAAATAAAAGAACATGTAGATTTTGTAATTAATCTTCAGTGAACCATATTGAATATTATCAAGTAAATTAATCGGAATTTCCCGACTATATAGTTTCGAAACCAATTGGTGTTCCTATTCATGAACTCGAAACATAGCCGACGTCCGATCTTATCAAAACTAACAATACGAGCCTAAACTTGACGCAGACAGCTCGATTGGTCTAGGAGATGTAGTAGCAATATTATTCTCTCACTACATGCTTACATTTTGAGTAGCATTTTATGCCCAGACGTTCACGTTAACTAAAAGAGTTGGCTAGAAACAAGCAAGTTCCTTCCCCGCTATGGTAGGACCGCTGCTTGTACTTGATAAGGATATTAATGGCTTTAATTCATATTAAACCTGTTTAGGTAATTAAAATTTTATAAATAACCAAAATAACATCAACGACTCCTGGAATTTAAACACTATTAAATATCCCACGCGTCGTAAGAATCAATTTTCTCTCAGACCGAGCTCGTATAGCTAATTTACAGATAGCAGAATTCATTTAAAAAAACTTACATGATTTATTCAGACCATGTAGCTACCTACATTATAAGTACATTAGTACAACATTAGATAAGTTTAATAAAGTATTTAATTAGGTTTCATTTCTATTTGGTTTACAAAATTCGATCTTATTCATTCCATTAATATTTTAAGCTATAAGCTAAGCACGTGTTTAATACGATATACCAAAACATTAAATATTAAAATGAATTTATTTATATGAACAATTCCCTAATGGTAAGGTGATTAATTTCTATTAAATAATACTTTTATTAATTTTGACTTCGAACATTACCTAACTTCAACTATTATGTCAGCACAAAAGAACAGACAAATTCACGACCATAATATTACATAGAGTGGATTTATTGTTGTTTTCTTTTAATTTATCTAAATAATTAAACTTTTGTCTATTAAAGATTTTTTTTTTTGAAAACTGCTAGAAATACGAAAAGGTAGATCGTGAAGTTGTTTTACAATGTAAATTGGGAGAGAACCGTAGCCCCGAAGAGATTTGTGATAATGGGGTTAGTCAGATAAAGATTAAGTTAATGTTACTAACTGAAATAAATGAATCACGTTTTAGTAAGTTATGAAATTTGATCGTTTTTAAAGATTTTCTAATAGTAAGCTCATTTATGCTCGCGAATTAGCTCATAATTAATTTTGACACCAAACTATTCTTATGCTCGTGTTTCACATTATAAACAACTGAATAATAATAGTGCTGACGTTTATTAATTGTATATTTTTTTTATATATAAAAAAATATATATATTTTTTAATTATGATTAAATTTTTAATATTTTTTTTTGTTTAAATCTTAACAACATGTTAATAAAATTAAACATTGCAAAATCTAAGAAGATACTTCTACACTAGTTTGAAATTTATAACGACTCTCAGCTAGGTGAACTTTATCATTACTTTAATCATATCCAAACATTCATATTATTTTTATCTTAGATTTTTAGTTAATTCTAATAATAATAAAATTACCTTGTTCTTGTTTAATTATCTCAAAACCCACGTTATTTGTCTTTGTAATTTTTCCATATTATTTTCCATATCCATACTCTTTTATACTGTATATTAAAATATAAACATCAGGTGTTTGATCATGATTTATAAATAACAGCGAAAGCTCTAAGTTTAATATTTTTTTAAAGCACATTATGAAAAAACGTTTACAGAGTTTCTTGCACACCATTAAAAATATATCTGGCAGTAAACAAAGGGTGACCCTAATGTCATTGTATCCCCTCCTACGTCCCTTACTTTATATTCTGTTTACAAAAACTAGTTACAAAACATGAAACATGAGTTTTTTAAGCTTTCATTGTGATAAGAATATTTATAAACAAAATACAAAAGTTAATGTTATGTTAAAAGTTTGGTGGGTGGTGTGCTGTCTAAAATATTATTTATTATATTACTTTTAATATTGATAAGTCAAAGTCAAATTTTTTGTCAATTCAAATTGCATTTTTTAAACCGAAGAAAATTGCCACCATTAGGTACGTTGTTTACAAATTTACAGAGAATTATGTATTTTTTTAATAATGAAAATGTATTGTAATAATAAATCGTAATAATAAACCTAAATAAATCTATAGTCTATCAATTATATTGAAAATCTAGCATTCCAGCATCAATGGACCTGGAATTAGTAGGATATTAATATTACATAAGATTTAGCTACGAAAAATTACCATTTCATCACTGAGAGATAAATTAAACGTCAACATTATATCACACTAATAAACATTTCGTAATCCATATTTGACCTAAATGTATTGACAAATAAGGACATATGCTAATTACTTTAAGCCAATCTTCCATAACGATGATAATATTATGCTAAATTGGCGAGCCCTATTTTACTATACAAGTCTTTTTTTAATATAACACACGACTACACCGTAACAGATATATTAGAACAATTAATGTTTTTTATATTCATTCTCATTTTTTGCGGTACATATACGAAATATGTGTCATGTTCACGAAGTAAATCAGCTTGCAACAGTTCTACAGTTGCAATATTGGCTAAAATATAAATACTTTAAAAACTAGAAATGACGCCCTAGGTAATATGTGACTCATATCTTTTAATTACCTGACCTGGTCGTGGTCACATACTGATTGTCTTAGCGGCACATCGATATTGTTATTATTGTAACATAAAACATTCACAGGAAACCTGAATAGGTTGAACAGAATTATAAGCTAACCGACGCATATCTATTTAGGTGTGACCCTATTCACGAATAGGGTTGTGCGTAAAAAATGTTTGTCACGGGACTCCACTCTGCTGATAACTTAAATTCATCTAAATAACTAATGATTCTAGATTTCATTTGTTACCAAAAAAAATTCTAAATAAATAAATTCATTCCAAATTTGGTTAGGTAGGTAGAGGAGTGTAGAGGGTGAAGGCGAGCGTTTTTGCGCATAATAAAGGGGCACCTTTAACCTATTCCTTTTTTTTTCTTTCGTCGTTGGAAAAATGCGTTACGCATCATCCCAGCGGCCAGGAAGGTGGTGGCCGAGGGGTTATGTGGGATTACCCGGCAGCATAGAGGACGCTGCCATTTTTAAGGCTACCCACTAAAAAACCAACGGTTGACCTCATCGCCATAGTGGAACGCCACGGGATCGCTTTCACACTCACCGTGACGCCCCGGCGGAACCCCCTGCAAGGGGCCCCGATCAACTTAGGGACACCCTCACCTCGTAGGCCTATAATGGGTGGGAGAGGTCACCCCCCTCTCCCGCCCAGGCACTACGGCTGGGAAAAAAAGCGGCGGGCATACTCCCACTTCCTTCTTCCCAGCCTAACCCTACGGAGCGGGACTGCGGTAGAGGCTAGCTCCCTGACCCGCTCCGCGGCCTCCTTTGCGGTAATGACTTGTTCGCAGAAGGAGGCCATGGCGACCCAAACGTCCTCACTGTCGAGCATCTTTGGAATGACGCTCGACAGTGAGACACTGCTGCCGACCACGACCGCCAGCTCTTCTCGCTGGCGGTCCCACGCCACACACTCCTCCAGGGTGTGACGAGCCGTGTCCTGTGGCTCACCACAGTGGTGACAACAGGGGGTCGCTTCTCTCCTCGCCACCTTGTGCAGATACCCCCCGAAGCATCCGTGCCCCGAGAGTATCTGCACAAGGCGGAACGTCAGAGTCCCGTGCCGCCGGTCCACCCACTGCTTGAGGTGCGGAAGTAGCACCCCAACAGTGAAAAAATCGGCGGACCTTTAACCTATTCCTGCGTCGCAAGTCCCAGGCACTGTTTGCACTCCTCTCCTTGCAACGCGACAGGCCCGACACCCGCTCAGTGAATCCATGGAATGCTGAGAAGCTTCGTCTCTATCTGATAACAAAAGCTTCCGTAAATATGAATATTTATAACATAACAACTACCATGGGTATAAATGAAGTTTAATCTGTTTGTTTATAAACAAAGTCATAGTAGTTTCAACTATTCCGAAATATTGCAATTTGTAACCAACCCAACACTACTTTGTGATTAAACCCGTCTGGTTGTGATAGAGAATGATCCTATCGCCAAATCGGGTAGACATTTATTTTCGGGCAAAACGCATATATTTCGTTCAGTAAAACACTCGAGCAATTTTGATCTTTTAGATATGTGAGCGCACATCTTTAGTCAAAACCGGGACTTTTTATCGAAGAATTATTACTTTTACCTAAGGCTGGACCGACAAAACGACTCCAGAAACATTAAAGATATATCATTAACATACTGTTAATACTGGTAATACATGTATGTATTGTATATACTAGTGGAGATAAATCTTTTGCATCTGACTAATATTTAAATGCGATTGCGATGCGATTTGGATGAATTTTTGATACTGAATCACGTCAAAACTACTAAACGGATTTTGATGAAACTTAGCAAATATGGTAGCTTATGTACCAAAATACCACATATGATATAGGACTACTAACTTTTGCAAGTGGTTTTGTCTGTGATTTTTGTTACTCAATCACGTCAAAACTACTGAACAGATTATGATGAAACTTAGCAATATTTTAGCTTATGTACCAAAAAAACACAAAGGCTATAGAAATACTAACTTTAGCACGTGGTTTAGTCTGGGACATAAAATAGATTGTAGGACGATAACTCATTGCCACGGGAGATCCTCTTTTTAATCGTTTGGTTCTTTGAATTTTACATAATTATTTGTCAAAATCTTTGTTATTTCGACGATTTTAGAAGAAGTGTTATGTTATTCAAGTATACGTATGTTAATAGAAATATAGCCAATTATGCTATTTGTATGTTCCCTGCTACAGTCTAAACGGATTAAAGGATTTTGACGTATGAGATATCGGTATATACGTCAAAAATAATCCAGAATAATATTTTTATGTTCCTTCCTTATGTTCCTAGCCATAAAAATATTATTTTTACAGTCTACATGGACGAAGTCTAGTGGCAACAGCTAGTCTGTAAATAAACGAAATTACGAAGGTGTTCGTTGGTTACTGATCAATTTTATAAAAATTGCGACTTGAAATAAGTTTTGAAATAATATACTAAAAATCTTAAATAATGATTCCTAATCACTATATTTATATTAATTTCAAACTTCATTGAATATCAATTGGTTAAAAGTATTTGGTATTTTTATTGAATGAGTGACCAAATTATATTTTATTTTTTAAACCAGTTGGCCTGGTCTTTTAATATTTTTTTTTTCGCCCTCACTGAGACAGGCTTTGAAGAAATCAATCACCCATAAAGTCTAGACTTCTAGCGGTTATTTCTTCTTTTCAAATTTGATAAAAGACCTCCGAGGACCTAGATTTTTCAGTGATAATGAAATGAAGGCGGCCGTAAACGAACATATCTAATAGAGAAACGACAAATATTTTTTGTCCTGGATGAAAGCCCTTTATGTAATAAATGTTATAACAAAGGAGGAAAATGTTTTTCATAAATAAGGCTCAAAACTTTTCAATCTCCTCGGTATAATTACAAGACTACATGTCTTGGTACAGAAATGTATTAGAAAAGAAATATCGCTATTATTATGCTACAAATATATTCGTCCGGTGAAATTTGGGTACTTGATTATAACGTTGTAGAAAACATGATATCAAGTACGCTATACCATATTAACAGAGTTTAAATAGATACTTAAACACACCTGTATACACGAGGCCAATGAGCGCGCGATGGCCTGAGGCCGTGACAATTTCGCACCCAAACATTTCAATAGTAAGATTCGCTACAAACAGTAGATTGTTAAATTTGGTTATCCCTCAATAATAAAATATATATAGAATAAAGACCTTTTACGTTTTTATGCAAAAAAAATGTTTTCCTTGGGTATTTTCATGAAATCATTAAAAAAAATGTTTTTCTCCAGAGAAATGAAAGACAAATCCGGTGAATTATAGGTGTATGTAATCGTTCTCAGACTATTTAACACATATCCTAATATGTAATATTACTTCAGCAACTTATATTTCACAAACGTATGCATAGTTTAATTTACATAATAATAATGCGACTGTCGTGACTGAAGTGTGCAAACTACAAGAGCAATTTACAACAGTTATGGAATACGTCTGCAGCATTCTGTGTTACAGTGTCACCGTTATCACGTTATTTATGCGCTAGTTACAGAATGGATACTAATAATAGGCACCTGTATTAGTCTATCAGTGTATCTTGAGCTATGCATTTGAGTTTGTTGTTGCTTTTCAGTGTTACTACCATAATTGTGACTGGTCAGGATTGTAAAGTCGGCGGGATAAGAGTAATTTATTTGTTTCTTGAAATTTTATAATCTTTATTAGATTTAATGTCATATTCGATTTATGATTTTATTTTAGTGCGCAGATCACGAGCAGTGCTGTGGAGGATGCTGTTTCAATGGAGAGTGTATTGACAGTATGTTGTTTTTATTAACTATAATATATTTTTATAATATATTTTCCTAATCAACTTCAAAGAACTGAATGTAACAATTTATTTTCGTAAAAAATATTTTGATTATTTTAACGTATACAATCGTTCTAAACAAATAATTTTTAAATCTTCAGCTTACAGATCGTGTTTGAAGGATCTGAATGTGTGCAAGGACCATGTCTGCAGAGGTGAGGAGAACTGCGTCTCTTACCGACCTCGACGATGTCTTGGATGCGAGCCTATTCCGCTGTGTAAATTGACACCAGTTGTTTGAACATGTCTATGAACACGTCTAGCCATATAAAGATTTTGTATATCTTAAATAAATATACAAAGATATAGTTATATTTACTACCAGATATTTAGTACAATGTTATCATACTAATAGCATGGTTGTGATACGCTGATTATTTAAAAATAAGTATATTTGTAAATTATGTAAATTGTAAGTTATTATAACATTGTAACTATATAAATATGACTTATAGACTTTCCTTTTTTTAAGAATATGAATATATTATCTTATTTCGAGCATAATTAATATGTCTTCATCGTAATATCTCTGAGAAATTCTAATAAACAGTATTTTTTTGGATTTATAGATTATATAATTACATATTGTTTTCATGGCTAGAATATTGTATTATGTTACTATATTAACTTAAATTTATACAAAGAAAAATGTTGTTATGAACTTTAACAATGGAATTAGTCCTCAAGGCCATGTACGAGTAAATAAGTATGAGTACATACTCATTTGTAAATTATGTAATGGAAACAAACGGTATAATAACATTATTATACCGTTTGTTTCCATAATAAATAAATAACATATGAAATATTATTATTTCTATTGTTTATTTTTAACACGTACATTAAAACCTATTAAACTTTATTTAATATTAAAACTAATTTACGTCTGTAAGTATTATGATCATGAAGTTCCCATGTAGCAGCCGTTTTTTTTAGTGTTGCAGTTAATCTAATAATTTATTTATTAGTATAGTTTCTATACAAAAAAAAACACTAATAAAACATAATGCTTGTTTGTGCCCATGTTCGTCTTAAGAATGAACTTTCTAATTAATTAGTTACTTAAGTACTTTAGTTTTTTTTTAAACAAATTGCGTAGTTTTATATATAACTAATTCAACACCTATATTTTATGATTCTTACATATGGTCATATGGCATATATGGTCTTTGTATGTATAATTAAAATAATAATAGGTTAATAGTACAGTCAAGAACTCTAATCAGCTGTCTATTACGATAATATATAATTTGAGACGCTTACGTGGGATTTTACACTTTATATTTTAACCGTAGGTAAATATTCTGTCGAAAAACAGGATGTTACTATACCAAGTTTTTCTTAACACGACACCATTACTCAAGAACCTGTCTGCTGTGTATTTAATATAGATATCATCTATTTAATACAAGTTAAATAACAATTATCTTAAAACTTTTGATGTAAGCTTGATAGGTATTCAAAACTTTGGTTTGTTTAACCGCTACAAATTTGAGCAAAATGTTAACTTTGGTCGGAAGGCAAACTGTTGTATTTTTTCTTATTAAATTTTCTTGACCTTTTTATAAAAACCTTAATTTTTTCAACTTCACACATTTATAAAACAAAACAATCAAAGCCCTTTACAATACATGATTATAAAAATGTTATTTGAATCATTGACTTACATAGCTACTTCTTAAAAACCCAACGAGGCCTTTCATTGCTTTTACATAATTACGAATGCGAAAAATGAAAGCACTATTCCATTCGTTATTTTGCTCAATTATAATAAAAAACGAGAATTAGACGTACCTACATATGAAACTAACATTAATGTCCAAGAGATAAAAAAATAAGCGCTTTAAATCTGTAAATAAGAATAATCTTGCATGCATACATTGCATTATATTGCACAGTTATATCATTTGTTTCCTACTATTATTATGAGCGTGGGGTGTATAAGATCGGGCTCATCCTAATATAAAACGTATTAAGAACACGTTAAAATCCCCTGCATACATCTCATAAAATATTAGAAAAAATATGTTTATAATTAAAGCTAATACAATGTATAAATATAATCATGATATTACAGTGTATTATATAACATGTTATATCTTTTATTATTAGATAAGTAGACATTATTAGTGTATAACATTAAAAAATTAAAATAAGACGATAAATTAAACCCATTTTTATCGGAAAAATTGTAAAGATAATTACCATTCGTATTTTAAAACAAATGAGCTAAATTAAATATTCTTTGTTAAAATAATAACAAAAAATATTAAGTGTTCAATGGAAGAATTGTTGATAGTGTCATAAACATAGTAACGACTTCTTATTATATACGATATTGGCAATATAAGAACAAAAAATATTGTAGTGTTTCCTCCAATTTTCGTCAAACACATTATTAAAAAATAATTTGTTGTTTTTGTTTTTGTTTGAAGGACCTTTGATATATCTTTTTTTAGAATATGGTCATAACATTCTCGTAAATAATGCAATATATTGTAATTAAGTGATATTCTTTAATCTGTAATTTAATCATTTTTTTTATCTATATCTTATTTATTATTTTAAGGAATAAAATTTGTAAAATATTATTTATTTTAGGTGAAGTATAATATTTTGGTTTTCAGGCTACAAAACTGATACTCTGAGTACAATTTTTATTTTATTCGGTGGCGAATCCATCGCCCCAAGAGTTTTGTATATCGTAGAAACATCCATTAAAATAAAAATAATATGAAATAATAAAAATAATTTTGAAATATTCTTATTAAAATCTAAAATGTTATATTTGTGTTTTTAATATATGACTTTCTCAATAGATGGTAAGATATTTAATCATGTCAACTAAGTATTTTGAAAATTGAATAGTTAATTTTAAAATAAGTATTTATATAATATTGTTTTACTTGTAACTAGTAAACTTACTGTATACTAAGAGATTTTTTTTTTTTTTATACAAAACTAGGTTAATGCTTGACTACATTCCACCTGATGGAAAGTGAAATGTAGTCATTGGTGGTAACGCTCATTAACCTAGCAGCCTATTCACTCTCCTCTTGAAGACACCCACATTATATTTGGCCGGAAATACCGACGCAGGCAGATTGTTCCAATCCTTCGCTGTACGCACTAAAAAAGACGAAGCATAGCGCTTCGTTCGGACAGGTGGAATGTCCACAACGTAAGGATGGATACCTGCCGTGCGACGGAACGTCCGGTAATGGAACGGGGATGGGGGAATTTTGGGGATTTGCCGTTATTTGTTTTATTTACCACAAAAACCCGGTCTTTACAGGCTAGATTAATTGGTAGCGTTAAATACAGCCTCTTTATAGTGTTGTTAATAGCCTTTTAACATTCATAAGCATAGTTGCAATTAAATACCTAGTCAATTCATTTAAGGTAACTGTTAAACTAGCTGCTACTAGCACTAAAGTAAACTTCTTAAATTGCGCGCTTATTTTCATAGTTTAAATTTATTTTACATTTGATTGTGATCACTTTTCAATAAAATTATATATTGCAATGTTAAAAACATTAGATGATCGAAAGGTTGACAGATTTTATATAAATTCGGATAAAGATGGTTCTACAGAAAATACTAGATTCATCGATAGCAACACGGTAGCTCAATTGGTAGAGCGACGGGACGGTTTCCTGAAGGCCAGAACTAACATGACTTAATATGTTTATGGACAATGTAAAATATGCTGTGCCTTGTGACATTAAATGTAGTGAACATTTATTGTAACTGCCACGCATTAAATAGAAGTACATTTCATATGTTACGTCCAACAGAGTTTACGTAAAGTTATGTCATTGTTATGATATTACGGTAATTTAATTCTATTCGGCTATTCGAAACGCCATGGCATTGATCCTCATTAATATTGGTTTTTTGAATAAATTATATATATATATATATATATATATATTTTTATATAGGTTATAATTTTAAATACTTTACTTTATTCACTTCGTTCAGTGAAAAAATAAAGCGTCATTCTATTATAGCGCCTGTTGATTAGTGTTTGGCTTGTTTTCGAGTAGGTAGTGTAAATTCGTCATTATTTGAGAATTGATAATGTAAAAACAGTAAGTTTTGCTTATTATCTTTACTAGTTAAGTAAATAGTAATTAAGTAATAAGATATGACATTAATTATTATAATTTACCTACCTACTAATATATTATATAGATTCCTTCCTAAAAATGTTATATATAATATGTCAATGGCCTTTTAAGATTACCTAATTTGTCACTGTCATTTTATACTCCTTCGTGTCATAGATATAAATGACTTATAAATGACACATTAGATAGCTAGATATGGCCACTTTAAATAAGAGTCAGATCATACCACACTGCTCTTGGTTACCAGATTAAAAAAACTTCGTTGTGAATATTATATTTGCTGTGTTTTTAATTCAGTGATAAAGTATATATTTTTTTTTTATATCGTCTAGGTCAATATTTGACTACATTTCACCTGATGTAAAGCTGTAGTCATAGGTGGTAAGGCGCATTAACCTAGCAACCTATTTACTCTTCTCTTGAAGACAACTTCTTTATGTACCCACTAATTAATTTTATATTATAATTAAAAATGCTTTTCATTCTAATCGTAAATTTTTAACCCTTTAACCGATTGAAAACTATAAGTTTTTGTAATACAATATACCCATGCTATGATTCAATAGTAATTATGATAAAATCTGTACCTAAAACGTTCACTACAAAGTGATAAATTTTATATTTGGGGAATGGACCGGACAATACATGGTTGAGTAATGAATGATTAATGTAAAAGTGAGTCGCAAGAAAGTTTCATTTTATAGTTGATTATAACTTGTGTTACTTGTGTTAACGTTCATTAAACGTATTGTTAACACAACATTAACGGCACTTCTATCAGTTTTATTCCATAGAGCACTATAGAAACCTATATTTTTCAATATTTACAGACATCAAGGTGAATCAATCAAGAGATGTCTCAAACCGATGCATACGATTGAAAAAGAGTTAGCTACGTAAATGTATTTTTTTTATCATCTAAATTAAACTTAATAAATGAATAATCTACCACTATTTAGTGGATGTTACCTATACCAATACTATTTTTAGATTATTGATAAAATCACACCCTTTTGACTTGTTTTTGGCAACTAGAACAAGTGAGTCTAATTTTAAAAGCAGGTAAAAACAGGTCAAAGAATTAAAAAAATATAAACGGGTTAAGTTTAGATCACTCTGCACAGTTAGTATAATTTAATTACAAATTATTTAGTAAAAAATATTTCGAATAAGTAAATTTGTTTCTATTACTGTAAGGCACTTGGAAATCAATTATCTTGGCAAGTAGATAATCCAATGCCTCGAAAACCGTTCATTTTATACCTATTGAAGGTGTATATCATTTAAAAAAAAAAAAACAAATTTGTCACATCTATTTAAAATTATTGTAATAGAATTGTATAACATTACATTTCCTTTTGTTCTTATTAAAATTTAATTGTAATTCTAAAATATTATTACTTTTAGTTATTACTATTTGTTACTCGCTGCTAGTTAGTAATACAATCTCAAATTTAAATTGGAATGATATTAGGTTTGTATTACCCCTTTGTGTGCGTGAAGGATGTTATAAGCATCTCATTTCTATATACAACTGGTGGAGAAATATCTATTTACTTTGGAAACTGTAACACGTGTCTACTGTTACAGACACAAATGAAAATTAACGCTATGAAACCATTATCAATGTAAACAACATTGATAATGATTTCATTAAGATCTATCTATATTGATGTGTGTTTTTTGATGGGTGGTTGCACCCGAGAAATTTAAGGTTTTTAACCCAAGGGGTAAAAACAAAACCCTATTACTAAAACTTTGCTTCCGTCCGTCCGTCTTCGTATCTTCCGATTGCATATCATGAACAGATCGCTAGACAGCTGAAATTTTTACAGATGATGTTTTTCGGTTACAACAAAGAATAATTAAATTTAAGAGGAGGCTCCCATACAAAAAAGGTCCCATACAAAAAAGCTCCCATTCAAAATTTTGCTTAATTTTAATTACGGCAAAAGGTAGATGTTTAGAATATCCACACAATATTTAGTCATATTTTAACTAAAAAATTAATAATTGAATATGAATACAATAAATATTTGAGGGAAGCCATGCAAGTTATGTTATTTTTTGCAGTTTATGTGATGGTACGAAACCCATCGAGAGCGAGGACGACTCGCACTTAACAGGTGTTTCCATTATTTTAAGAAGGGGTTCAATAAATAAATGTGATATTCAATATTTTATATAATTTTATATACAAGGTAGTTACAGTATTTTAATGTAACTATAATGAAATGATATCTAAATAGGTAGGTAAGATAAATAATGAATAAAAGTTAAATCTAAAAACGTAAAATAATGAATAAATTTTATTGGTGGTAGACCATAACATCCGGTCGCCGGCAAAGTTACCACCCATCGGGCAGAGTCGTGCCGCAAAGCGACCTAGTCGTGTTCCGGCACGTTGTTCGATGAAGCCGTTTATGGGAAATGGGTCTGAACAGTTGCGGTGCGTTTGCGAACCGGTTTGACGTCGGGTTGGTGTTTGTTTTGTCGGGTGTCTAGTCGAGGAGGGTAGCGGGATCCGAAGCGACGGCTTTCCGCTGGCCGCCCGCAGATAGTTGGGGGCCCAATTAGTGGGTTAGCCACCCACGAAAGGCTGCCCCGCCAGCTGCGAAAAATCTCAGGGTGGCTCCATCGTGCTGGTTGGCGACCAGTCGAGGAGGCCCGATGGCGATCCCTGGGGGGGTTCGGGCGTCCCCGCAGTCTCCAGACTAGCCTCCCAGTGGCAAGACTTCACCAATTTCGACGTCGGGTTCGATATGTACCGCCTCGTTCAACTGCCATTTCCCATCCCTATTCACTTTTATATTTATTTTTTTATGAAAAAGTTTAAAAAAGGGAACAAGTTAAAGCAGCGGTTGCACTCCTCCTCATATAAAGTGCACCTCACTAATATAAGGGGTTTGCACTCAAATCTTTTAGCTGTCCACCACCACCTGGAGACAGAGCAGCCGCACTTGCTCTTTTTGACGGAGACGCAGATACAATGTCCTTTGAGCGCTGCATACTTGGATTATCCCGGTTACTCGTTAGAACACAACTTTCGCTCACGGGCCGGAGTCAGTGTGTATGCGCGGAACGACCTCTGTATTCAGCGTCTCCGTCACCTTGAAGACCCCACTTTTTCTTCCCTATGGGTTTTAGTGGACACAGGAAACGAAAAAATCCTGTATTCCTGTGTCTACCGTTCGCACAGCGGTGACCAGAAGACAACTCGTTTATTTGAGTATCTCAGTGAGGCTGCAGATATGGCTCTGTATCAGTACCCTTCGGCGCAGCTCGTCTTTCTGGGGGACTTTAATGCCTGTCATCAGGACTGGCTGTTCCCGTACCAGAAGACCGACCATGCTGGAAGAGAAGCGCGGAACTTTGCGTTATCCTTGGACCTCTTTCAGCTGGTGAGGCAAGCGACAAGGGTACCAGATGTGGTAGGCCATACAGCCAATTGCCTGGACCTTCTGCTGACAACTGATCCGGACAGGTATCGTGTAGAGGTCACGTCCCCCTTGGGAACTTCCGATCACTGTCTGGTGAAATCTGTATTTACATATTCCCCACCAGCTTTCGAACCACATGGTGTTAGGCGAGTATGGAAATACAAGTCAGCAGATTGGGATGAGATGCGGCACTTTTTTGCGTCTTATCCTTGGCGGCAGGTCTGCTTCTCTTCTTTGGATCCGTCGAGTTGCGCGGATGCTATAACTGATGTGGTGCATCAGGCAATGGAGTATTTTATTCCTTTTGCTGACGTACCCATCGGTGGCAAAGCTCGCCCATGGTTTAATGCCGAATGTCGTCATGCACATGACCGAAAACATTCGGCATACCTTATTTGGGCTGATGCTCGATGCCGCAAAACTCCGGATGTAAGTATAAAGAAGAGAGCCTTTAACCAAGCTGCCAAGTCCTACAAAAAGGCATTACGGAAGGCTCGTCTCGATCGAATCGCTAAGAATGGCGAAAAGCTCTCTGCCAGACCAACTGGCAGTCGAGCTTTCTGGTCTCTTGCGAAAGCGATCGAGTCGAATTTCTGCCAACCCTCACTGCCTGCTCTGCTGAAGCCGGATGGTTCCCTGGCCCACACAGCAACAGAGAAAGCAAATGTATTTGCTTCTCTGTTTGCTGATAATTCGCATCTAGACACTGGCAATGCTTCTCCAGCACATCTTCCTCACTGCGGTATTTCGATGCCTGAAATCCGCATCACTATGTATATGTACTAGGTATGGAGAACTTTGTGTCGTTTAGACGTGAATAAAGCCAGTGGTCCTGATGGTATACCAGCCATTCTGCTCAAGACATGCGCAGCTGAGTTGTCTCCTGTACTGACACGTCTGTATCGTCTCTCTTTCATGACTGGAATAGTGCCGAAATCCTGGAAGCTTGCTAATGTGCAACCCGTGCCCAAAAAAGGTAGCCGTGCCGACCCTGTCAATTACAGACCGATTTCAATCACCTCCATACTCTGCAAGATTATGGAGCGTGTATTGAACTCACGCCTACTAGCATACCTAGAAGGTAACGATCTCCTCAGTGACCGACAGTACGGGTTTCGCCGTAATAGGTCTACTGGGGATCTCCTAGTGTATGCTACACACATTTTAGGCGAGGCCATCGAGAAGAACGGAGAAGCGGTCGCCGTCTCTCTGGACGTCTCGAGGGCATTTGACAGGGTCTGGCATGCGAGCCTTATAAGCAAGCTTTCAGCGTACGGTATATCTCCTGGTCTGATCGGCTGGGTAAC
The DNA here is from genome assembly GCA_959347355.1 of Napeogenes inachia. NCBI lineage: Eukaryota > Metazoa > Arthropoda > Insecta > Lepidoptera > Nymphalidae > Napeogenes > Napeogenes inachia. Next base: position 26,630,882 of record OY365791.1, read on the forward strand.
GGACTTTTTGAGCCAGAGATCTCTCCGAGTAGTTGTTGACGGGTGTTTCTCGGAACCCTTGAAAATAAATGCCGGAGTGCCTCAGGGGTCCGTTCTTTCTGCAACTCTTTTTTTGCTGCACATTAATGATCTGTTGAAGCCCGGTATCTATGGGTATGCAGACGACAGCACAGTTGTAGAAAGATATCTGCCGAGTACTCGGGCTAGTCGAGATCAAATACAGTCTGAAAGAGAAGCCATGGTGCAACGTTTGAATGACAAACTTCAGGCAGTCTCCGCATGGAGCAATGCCAATCTTGTCAAATTCAACGCCACCAAAACGCAGACGTGTCTGTTCACCGCCAAAAAGAGCCCTTTCACCTTGGCTCCTACTTTCCAGAATGTATCCTTGGAATACAGTGACCGGCTTCAGTTGTTAGGTTTAGAGATTTCCTCGAACCTCAACTTTGGTCGGTTCATTGAGTCCAGAGCAAGAGCAGCAGCAGCAAAGCTTGCCGTTCTTGCGAAGGTTCGGCAGTACTTTACACCGGGACAGCTTCTTGTTCTATACAAAGCACAGATCCGGTCGTGTGTAGAGTACTGTGGTCACATATTTGCTGGTGCCGCAAAGTCTCATCTTGCGGTTCTGGACTCAATTGAGAGGCGAGCAAAGAGGCTTATCGGCGATCCCGAATCGGTCGAAGCCGACCTCCAAAGCCTTGAACACAGGCGTAAAATTGCTAGCCTCTAGTATTCTATAGGATACATTTTGATGAGTGTGCGCAGGAACTACACGACTTAGTTCCCCCGTCCCCCTTCCATCACCGGACGTCCCGACGCACGGCAGGTATCCATCCTTTTGTTGTGCTTCCTCATTTTTAGTGCGTACAGCGAAGGACTGGAACAATTTGCCTGCGTCGGTATTTCCGGCCAAATATAATGTGGGTGTCTTCAAGAGAAGAGTGAATAGGTTGCTAGGGCAATGCGCCTTACCATCTAAGACTACATTCCACTTACCATCAGGTGGATTGTAGTCAAGCATTGCCCTACATCGTATAAAAAAAAAAAAAAAAAAAAAAAAACAAAACTACTATTGATGAATACACTAATTATTATTCTTAAAAGCAAAATAAATTATTTATTATGTTCTCTATAATAATTATTGCTTATTCATAAAACAACAAGTTACTTAACTTACAAGTTCTTTGGCTCACTCAACCGAATAGTTCAAGTGTTCAAGTGAATATAATCACCAATCCCAATATTGATACGAGTATATAACAATATTGCCTCGTTATGTTCGCTACATTTTCTCGCCGCAATAATAACAAACAGATAAAATAAAGCCTTCTTAGCATTATATCTTAGCATATCAATGAGAAATTATTTTTCAGATATCTCAAAAACGCTAATTATCACTATAAACAAATCTTTAAATATAAAATATTTCTTTAGAGATAATGGGAATAACTGTTTATTCTTCTATTTTAACCCAAGGATACATTTGAAAAAACTCCTTGGTTTCTAATCAAAGGCTTGGACAAGTATATATCCGTATATATAGTATATTTCCGTAAAACTGAGAATAACATTCTCTGAGTGTAACTCTAAAATTGTATTCAAATCAGGCCAGCTCTCAAATGGAAGCAGTTTATTTAATTCGTTCTAGTTTTAGTGTTAAACAAATATATCTGCTTTCATCCTAACAAAAATTCACGATTAAAAAAAAGTATGTCTGTTTATTCATTTATTTGTTTGCTTTTAATCAAATTTATTAATTTCGAAGACTCCACTAACTAAGTAAAATTTGTTTTTTTTTACTTATATGGTACAATGATCCCACAACGTAAATCTTAATGTACAATTCCTTTTTAAAAATCCACTGTAATTGACCCAGTTAATTGGAGCCACAGACACATAATAAAAAGCTTCTAAATTTTAAATAACTTCTCCAACCACACTATTCACATTTAATAACTAACCTCAAAACAAAAGTACTTTAACTTTCATAATACAGTTGATGAATATTTAAAACTATCTTAATTATGTGGTCCTAATTATATGATTATGAAGTTTAATATGTTTGTTTGATACTAGTTAAATAAATAGAACACATTTCAACATTAAAACGTCAAATATTTAGTATTTACATAATAAGTATAGTTTATGCAATTTATAAACTAGATTAGGATTATGAACACGTCTAGAAAAAAGACTTCCAAAAATTGTGCTGCTTATAGATAGCACCTTAATGTATTTAAAAAAAACCGTTACTATTAAAAGCATTTGGAAAACTACGTGGAATATCGATTATTGGATAATTGTTGCATTAAGTTTGCTGCCGAGTTCCTAATTTCCTTGAATTCGTATATAATTCCAAAATTTTTATTATTATTATTAGTTTTAGTTTTATCCTTATGTTTCCGGTGAATTCGTAAACTAAACTGCTGACTCAATTTAATTACTTAAAATTTATAGAAACTCAGAAAGTTTTTAGTAATGTTAGAGGAAATAGTAATATTATTGTCAGTAAACTTCATATGCATTTCACATTAAGATGATTTTTTTATAAATAGCATTTGTTGAATCGGAAAGTAGGTTCTTATCCTATCGGTTATCAATCATACATACACTAAACACATAACATTTTCTAAAACTTTTGCAGTAACTTTTACTGCTTAGGAAGAGAATATTAATTATTATAAAGAGACATTTATTTTACAAATAATAATACACTTTGTTAACTAAATAATTGGATTCGTAATAAGAGATGAAATAAAGGACAATAATTATGAATTAAAATTTTTAATTAAAAGAATACTTTGATGATAATAAATTGCTTACGAACAAACAAATTGTTTGAAGTACAATGAATTTAATGTCCTAATGACCGACACAGAATTTAATGTTTTATAAAATTATTTAAATACACATTTAACCACAAAGGTTCGACAACTTTTGACATGAGCTTTAGAAATCAGTAACAAAAAGAAAAGAATGCTGTTTTTTTTTTTTTAAATAAATAAAATCCCCTTTACAAAAAGTTATTAATATTATTTATTATTGTAGTTATTGCAGTCGTTGCGTCGGGAGACCGTTGTAAGTACTTTGACGGGTTTGTCTTTTTTACGAAGTTCGTCCTTAGACCTTTTGATATTGTTATTTCGTTATTTTCTTTATTTAGAGGCTTCGATATATATAATAATATTATTTTTATCTTTATAATAATATTATCTTTTTATATGGGTTTTAGATTGTTTTTTTTTCAGTAATATTACTGATTTTTATATTGTAGTAAATAAACCTACGAAGTAGTCCACCCGCTCCCCCGGTGAAGCTGTAATAGCCAACAGGGCTAATAGTCCGGGAGCCAGCTACCAATTTTCGTCATGAATTTCCTCCCGAGTGAAAATTTGTAAACTGCAATAGAAAGTTGTGTTATGAAGCTTCGCGGTCGTCAGCTGCGGCTCTGGTGGTGGAGAAGGCAGTGGCAGCCTCCCACGCACGAAGAAAAAAAAAATTTTTTTACTCATTTCCTCCCATTCTAAAATTTCTTGAATAATAGTTTATCTAATATCTTGAAGGGAAAATAAAGTCAGCTGACCATAACATGGTGGATTATACGTCAGCTGGCCACCTGAATATGAAAAAAAATAAAAAAAATTCAGTGATTTCCTCTCAACTAAAAATTTATCTGGTGATAGTTTATATGTTACTGTGAATGAAAATTAACATCAGCTGGCTGTATCTCAGTGGAAAGTTCGTCAGCTGGTTACTTGAAATGTGTAATGTAGCTGCATATATCACCTACTGAATCTTATCAGCTGACGACTTTTCCCTTTACTTAGAGCTAGCTGATTTGTTTTATTATTTACAAGAGTATATCAACTATTTTCTTAAAAAATTTCATCCAGAAGGAAATCACTTTTCTCAGGTTGTTTGGCAGTATATTTGATTTGATAATAAATATGCAGTTTAATAATGAAGGAAATATAGTTATAACTAAAGTTTAATTAATCAATAATTTATTGAAGCATAATTTTATAAATTAATGAAATTTTATTTTAATATAATGAATAAAAATACTAACAACGGTTATTCATTTTCGCTCTCGCTTTGGCTTGATTCGCATCGACGCAGTTTTAGAATCATATAGAATGTAATTTAATTATAAAATACATTAATTTTAAGTAAGTCTTATTTCCTTTTGCACCCTCTGCTGCGACCATATATAATTAATAATTATTAATTAATTAATTAATTAATTAGTTAATAATTAATTATTTGTAATTTATATTATTATTACTTTTGATAACAGCGCACATATACACTTAATGCTTAAGTAAAAATTATATATGGGTGTTTCTCTACTAACGGGAAAGTTTTGCATGAAATTTGTCCGGCTCACTTTTTGTTTTAAAATAGGGTTTTAAATATATAGAATGAAAGCTAATAACAAGCGATTTTCAAGTCTATAAAAGGCTGGAAGATTACTCTGCTGTTTTCAATTTTAGAAGTTTTCAATTTTAGAAGACTTTACATTGTCAGCGATTCATTCAACACAAAATTGAGTCGTTATCATAGACTATATAATATTGTTTTATTTTTTCAAATTAACCAGAGGATTGTGTTCAAATATTTAGGACAACATTCAGGCGGTAATTTCGAAAAATTATTATTACATTTACGTAGTGTTTGTTCAACATATATGATTTTCAGTATATTTAGTTTTAAAATGTACTTTAAATTTATTACACGCACTTAAATATTATTTTAAAATTGGATTTAAAGTGAAGATTCTGGGATGGTTGGGATTAAAAGAAAAAAGATATAAAACATTTACATGATCAACAGGTAGCCTCAAAGATACTGAAATGTACTATAGTTTTAGATATTTTCTTAAATAAAAAATATCCAAAACAATGTGCAAATTGCTTGGGACATCAATTTTCCCGTTAGTAGAGAAACACCCATATATATAATGTATATGCTTACTGTAGAAGTTCTCAATAGTGTAATTCCCTAGTTGGAATACATTACACTAAATTATACTTTTTCTTACAATGAATTGTTAAAAAATTATAATCGAAGTAGTAGAAAGAAATAACATTCTACCCATATATTTACGTTAATGTTGAAGGTGTCTCTTCTGATGTCGTTCTTATTTTCCGATATTTTTGCGGCAAAGCAGTATAACGTCGATAACACTCACTATGATACAACTGAAAATGGTTAAGTTGTGTAGGAAGCACATTATTTTGACCGGTTAGATTATTAACTTTTCGTATTGTTAATATAGATCTACACTTATTTTAACTATCTTCACTAAATAATTTGGAAGAACATTAGTTTTTTTTTACAAAAGGTACCACGTTAGACATTTTTATTTTTAATTATCCGTTACTATAATAACACTATGTTCGACTGACCAACTTAAACATGGAACCTTTCACTTTCCATTCGAGTCACATTATAATTTCAACTTACCCTCTCGTTAGTGTGTTTTACTGTTTTATTAGTGTGTTTATAAAATCTGGAGAGGGTAATTTGAATCTACAATCTAGCTACAATGTAAAAAGGGCTCATGTATTACTTTAATTTATATAAGAAAAAGAGATAAATAGAGAAAAGTGATTTCCTCCTGGATGAAAATTTATAAGAGAATAGTTAATATACTCTTGTAAATAATAAAACAAATCAGCTAGCTCTAAGTAAAGGGAAAAGTCGTCAGCTGATAAGATTCAGTAGGTGATAAATGCAGCTACATTACACATTTCAAGTAACCAGCTGACGAACTTTCCACTGAGATACAGCCAGCTGATGTTAATTTTCATTCACAGTAACATATAAACTATCACCAGATAAATTTTTAGTTGAGAGGAAATCACTGAATTTTTTTTATTTTTTTTCATATTCAGGTGGCCAGCTGACGTATATTCCACCATGTTATGGTCAGCTGACTTTATTTTCCCTTCAAGATATTAGATAAACTATTATTCAAGAAATTTTAGAATGGGAGGAAATGACTAAAAAAATTTTTTTTTTCTTCGTGCGTGGGAGGCTGCCACTGCCTTCTCCACCACCGGAGTCGCAGCTGACGATCGCGAAGCTTCATAACACAACTTCCTATTGCATTTTACAAATTTTCACTCGGGAGGAAATTGGTCATGAAAATCTGTTACTGGCTCCCGGACTATAACAGTATAGGCAAAAAAAAAAAATATGTTGTGAAGGTTCAAATTTTTGCTAAATAAATTTGAAATTAATTAAAATTTGTAATTGTAAATAATGAAGTTGAAAATTAAAACATTTACTTAAATTAGATGTTAAAATTCTTGCTCAACACATTTTAAATCAAGTTTTCTTATATCTGCCACTTTTTCTTAATATTTGTAATTTTAAAGAATCAATTTGAAAATCAAATCATTGCTCGGCGGACCGATCATGTTTGAGTGGGAGAGAGACGCAAGGCATTCTATGTGTGTGTGACTCATCGTTACGTTACCGGGCGTTACACTTTTTCATAAGTGACTCCCAGCTTAACCTAATTTAAGATGTTGTCACGTCAAAAACGAAGTTCTAAATAGTTAAAAAAATTAATACCATCATTTGTTTTTTATTTTAAGAATATAAAATATTTAATATTAATAGTTTCACGTAAATTGTGTTATGATAATAGTTTCATTCCAAGTTCTTTGCAACAAAATATATTATTCTTAAACAACAATAAAACTCGAGACTTCTTCACAATACGGTACATATGGTGTTTGAGAGAAAGTTTTAATTATTAATATTCTAAACAAGTTATAAAGTTGCTAAAAGTGCCGTCTGTCGCCAATTTTGGAAGATAGAAAGAAAGAAATTGTCTTATTCTAAAAAGTCAAGGCTTGAGGTGTACTTCCTAGAACTTAAAAGTAATTATGTTTTAAGTATAATTATTAAATGGGGATAGTGTGATTTGGGTAGCTATTTATAATATTAAAATATTATATAATGTTAAGTTTTTATATATTTATTATATAAATGACGTGGTTTAGCGCATATTGAATAAATGACCGCATGTAAATACATACGGTCATATATCTAGAAACAAGTAATGTTCTACACGTAGAGTTTTAAAAATAGTAATTAGTTCTCTAATTCTAGTCTCTAAAAATTTTGTCTATTTCATGGTAAAGGTTTTGATATTATTGCGTCTTTCGTACATTGATGTATTTGAAAGAGAACTCCTAAACCAAATTGGCAGTTTCAGATTGTAAACTAAAACAAGCAATGTCTTGAGTAATCTATATCGAAGACTATAAAAGTTTTATTCTAGTCTAGCATTTTAGTGAACACTAATAATAATAATAAATGCAAACACAGAATCCTATGAATGTCAAGAAACCAAGAAGTAATGAATATATAGTTGAATTAAGCTAATTATTGAAAGATTTCAATGAAGCAAGTGTGTTAGTTTTAAATGTATATATAATTATAAGAATGTATTTTTACTATTACTTATAAAAGTAATTAAAAATTTATTATACTGTAGAAACTCCGTTTCAATAAGCCCTGTACCCTAGTACAAGTTTTGACGATACTATGACAGCTTACCAAATTCTAAAATCAAAATATAGAATTATTATACACTCTATGAATCAATTTATATTGAAACATTACCGATCCATTTACGTAAAAAGTAACTTCATAAATATATATGAGTTATTAATTCGTGGATCAATGTACGATGACTTGCATTTTGTATTATTTAGTATTTTTGTAAACGCGATGTAACGATTCCTGTGAACAGTTAATCTCAACATTAAAGTATGAAATATACATCATAAATGAACAAAGAGCAAAATAACGAGTAGTTTTGTATTTATTTGTTAATTTTTATAGCGTTGTGCAAATACTTTCGGGTTTTCTTTTGAAAATGGTAAGAAAAACAAAAACCATAAATATGTATTAGTATTTTTATATACCCTGCAAACTATTATGAGGAGGAAAATCTAGTATAAAAGAGCAACTACCTAGTAAATAAAACATTTCAATCTAAACACATAGTTTTCTGTTCGTACCATAAAAAAAATATTAATAATTAGTTTTATTAACGGATATATTTTTTTTAATTAACTTACCCCACATTTTTATTAGGAGGAAAGGAATTTATTGAAAGGCTTTTGACAAATCTACAATAATGTGTTGAATGATGCTTTCTTATTTATTTAGTTAATTTAACACTAATACTACATGAAACGAGGTTGACTTAATAGTTAGGCACACTCACACAAATCCCAGTGGTTGATCCGGTGTGCTATAATAACAAATTATTAGTGTGAACGTATGCACAAGTTGTAACGTTGATCGAATTTAACACATTTTTTGAAGATAATATACTGTTTCACTTTATAGAGTAACGCAGAATATATTCCTACCTACCTACCTTAATAACATAATATAAGTTCCAGTCAATACCATAACACTATAATATCAGATATAATGAATATTTAAGGTAAAGACATACAAGCATTATATTTCATATATAAAGACTAGTTCATTAGTTCACCAACTGCACGTGTGCGTAATATACCTTTACAGAAATCAAAGATACGATACTATAGTGTTTAATAAGTGTTTGCATTATCAAATAACAAACATTTAACTTTAACATTCTTAAAAAATATGTTAAAGTGTATGCATGCAACGTTACTAAAGAAACACAATGATATTTAACCCTTCTTCCTTTTAACAATTTTTAATTATTTTCATTTGCATTTTTGCAATTTCCATTTCTTAATGCATTTGCATTTTTGCAAATGTATTTGGGCGATGGCACTATTTACCATCAAGTGAAGAAACGGCAGCTCGTTTGCAGCAAAAAATATAAAATAAAACAGACTTTCATATTAAATAATTTAATATAGTCAATAAAAGTATTAACATGTATTTTAGGTATAATTGACTCTAATGAATGAGCATCAGAGAACGCCTCCTTGATGCTCATTCTCCTGAACTACCTACTACTACTACTACTACTACTTTAAATTCGTTGGGAACCTCCTCACGACTTACCTAAATATTTTGTAGGGATAAGAAAAAAACATAGTACCTACCCAACGTAGAACTAAAGAATGAAGCCTTTAAAAGTTTATTTGCTTTGCTTTCAATGGCAAGGTTAGCATTTTTAAAATGTTGAATCAATCTGTTTTAATGATAAATGCACCAATGACGCCTTGTTGAAAATGAGACCTTTCTACATATTAAGAGAAAATAAAAATAGGTAAAAGACACTTAAAACCAATGAGAACATTCTTTTATGGTTTATTTCATTTGGTTTTACTATTTAACTATATTTTCAGTTGTAAGATAGCTCACATCATTCTTTACAGCAAATTGTAATAACTTATAACGTAGAACACTATTCAACTTGTGTCTCTTTATTGCGTCGTGACGTCACGCCATAATCTGTCACGGCGGTCTGCTATTAATTTACCATAAATCGCGCGGAATAAAATTCAAATTTACTTTACCTAATAAAATATAAATAAAATATTTAATGTGAAAGATAAATTGTATAGTTATTGTTCACCTTTAAGCTATCAATTCCAATACTTTTCATAGTTTATTTTGATGTAGGTCTAGTAGCCAATTTTCACGAGTACACATTTAAATTAAAATACCTATATTTGGCTGATCTAATTCGCGTTTCATTTTAAGTCTGTCACTTGTGTGACAGACAACTACACCGCTCTAGCACTTTAGTTAGCGCTCAGTGTTGTGTCAAAGTAAACGACTGTGACAACTGACACTTCCTGACGTAAGTGAAAGTTGCCACTGTGACATTGCTTCAATTATTAATTTATTAAACTTGCCGGTATATTTAAAAATATTGTCAAAATTTATAGTAAACAAAGTTCAAAATTTATATTCTTTTTAAACGCGGTATTCACGGTTCTTATTATAATAAATTATATAATAAAATAATAAGTTTGCTACATCATGTATATTTAAAGAATAACCGCCCCGTTGGTTAGTGAAGACGACTAACGTATAGCGACGTATCGGTGCTCAGGTTCGATTTCCGACAGGGACAAGCATGTATGTAATGAGCATAGTTTTCTGTATTTCTGTCGTTTATTAAATATATTTACAGTACTTATAATGTTCATTCGTTATAACACCCTTGTCTTATTGTCATCGTTGTCTAACAGCCTTAAATCAAGCAAATAATTTGCATTCTTAGGGCTTAGATAAATGTATGTAATTAGTCCTGTGATATTATAATTATAATTATATACATCTTAAATATATGAAGACGTACTATTTTTTGATTTTCTGATGATTATTGATCTTAGAATAAACATTTTATAAGGTTCCTAAGAAAAACAAGATAAGTAACAAACATCTGAAAACTATATCGTTTTATAAACGTCATTTAATAGTTCGACCAAGATTGCTGCCAAAATTATCAATCTATCTACTAACTACTACTATCCAATAAATTAAAATTTACCTAAGATAATTTCAAACAAACTCATACCACAGGTCAGTTATTTGAAAAGATTTATTCATTTATCCTTTTTGTTATACAACACAATACATAAAACATAAAAAAAAGTAACACAGACCGACATAAATTGCAACGTACAAAAGGCGGTCTCATCTGTGTTCTCTTCGATCTCTTCCAGGCAACCTATATATAGAAAAATTTTAAACTTTAGTGACTGTGGTGTAGTTGTAATAAACATACTTATTATTATTAACATACACATACATGCAAATAATACACTAGATATATCAGATATACCCTATAAATACAAAAATATATATACTATAAATAATTATAATTTCAATTTTTAGTTACAAAAAAAATATCAGGATTGATTATTTTTTTACTCGTTAATTTGGATCTCCTATTTTTTATACACGTACAATAAAGCTATCTAGTATGAACATTAATTTTCGAGATTACCTAGGTGCGTGTAAGGTAATTACCTAAATGCTTTTACTTAATAGCGGCCTATAATTCTGTTATTGTTCTATGAAACACTACATGATTAGATCTTAATAATAAATTATTTGTCATCCAATTGTATTTACAATGCCCGAACTAAAGAATAAACGCCTCTAATATCTTAGCCTTATAAAATTAGTAATAAATAACAGAGTTTGCGGATTTGAACTTTTTCGGTCACTGGATTTAGCGATGCTGTTTAAGAGTTATTTATTTAAGAGTTAAGACGCTTAGTACTTTTTTCTTCTACAATGTTCTTGTCCAACTTGTTCTTTATTTTTTTAAGGATTTATTTTCGCCTCTTTTATAAGACAATACGTTTCAATATACACATATACGAACATGAGATAAATACAAGTTCATATATATTCAGTATTTGTGTTCTATCTGGCTTGCAAAGGTTTTTCCCAGGTTTCATATGATGAATGGGTTGGGTTCACAAAGCTTTCAAAAGGTATGTCGTTTTTTCAGTATAAACAATTTAATTTTACAGAAGTAAAACGATATAATATTTTGAAATCAATACATTCACTTTATCACTTTTTATCATTTTTACGGTAAAAAGAGATAAAGGAATCCGGAATTTAATTGAAAAGTACGGCTGAGACGAGGAAGATTAAACAGTATGTATTTAACACCTTCACAATATTTTCTACTTAACTAAGATCTACCTTTCTAGAACCCTTTAAGTACATTAATATTAAAATGCAATTTAAAATGGATTAAGAGCCAATAATTCTTGTACTTTATTTGATATTCTTATCATCGGGAATCCTGATCCTGTTATGTAACAGGACTTACTGTTTATAAAAAATCCATATATTTACATAGTTATCAGTATCACATAAAATTGTTTAAGTCCTCAACAACTATAGTAACTAGCTAAAGTAAGTCCCGTTGATAAAACTTAGTTTCCGCGAGCACAACATATCTAGAAGGCAAGTTCCAGCATGTCAAGCATGTCTTTGTGAATAGCAACATGCCAATACCTCAACAGCGCCGGCCACATCAGACCACCTACTGTTGAGCTGTAAATAAAAAAACTAACATATATGAGTGGTCTTTTTTGTCTAAATTAGTAATATCTTAAACAAAGTTTTGCTGTTGCAAAGAAATCGATACATCGCATTAAATTTAAAGATTTAATATCTGTATCTAAATAATACGGGAGCTTAATACGTGAAAATACTTTTATTTAAATTAATACACTTAAATGCAAAAGGTCAGGACAGATAGAAAAAAAGTTTACTTAAATGTAAAATTAGAAAACAAATAAAAAACCTGTGATTGTTATAAAAAGTAAGTGTAGCCATATAATACTAGATTTAAACTAAAACAATTATTGTAACTACAGTACGCAATTAGTGATATTAATCTTGTTTCTCTTGAAAGTCTTTGATTTCTTAGTACTGTATAGTTTCTTGACATTCAGCATTTTTTCGTAAAAATGCTATATCCTCACAATGTTTTGCTATATTAGTAGTACAGTAGTATCATTCCACAGCTAAATGAATCCAAGATATATTTTCTTAAATCTGGCCAAATTAGTTAAAAAATATGGAACTAGTGAAATCTGGGCTAAGAGTAACGTTATTAAATTCAAAGTAAAATACTTATCTTCAGACTGATAGTGTGATGTGAAATAAATACAAGTTATGTCTATAACTTTTGTAATAATAGCAGCGTTTTACCTGAAATAAAACGCATATTAAAATACTTACCTCACTGGAAGCTTTATATGAGAGAAGCATTTCCGTTTCCGTCAATATTTAAACATTTTTCGTACTTTTTTATCGCTTTATTTCCGGTTTGTGGCGTCACCTAGCGGAATTTGCACGCGTCATATTTCTTTATATAGACTTGCGTGCAATTTGATTCTCATTGGCTCAGTTTTTAATACCACCTGGCAGAATTTAAGTGAAAGCTTCCAGTGAGGTAAGTATTTTAATATGCGTTTTATTTCAGGTAAAACGCTGCTATTAAATAACTTGACCGTCACTGGAAGCTTTATATGAGATCTGTTTGTTTTCGCCAGGTGACGCCATCTGTAAATAATAATTATAAAATGTGTAAGTTACGCCAATGTGATGAAAATGAAATAAATGTAATCACCAATATTCTATATATTTATTTATTAAATTATTAAAGACATGACTTTATCAAATAAAGAATCACTTTATTAATCAAAAAATAATAACAATAAAAATTGTAATAATCATTGGCTTATTGGATTAAATAACTGTGTTATACTTAGTGAATTACTACTGTAATTATTGGTTTTGATTATTTCCCGTTGGTAATATTTCTTGAATGTGTTAGCCGACTTCCAGTTTCCTCGGGACAATATATCTTCAAGGGTATGATTGTCGAGCCAATTTTTTGAAGCCACCGCAGATCTAATACTGCCGGGAGAATCACTTATACCAGCTTCCTTGAAGAGGGTTTTAATCCAGCCAGCTATAATAGTCCGAGAAGCGGGTTTTGCGGTACCTCTAACTGTAATAAATAAATTATTAGATTTTGCACGGTTACGTCTTTCATTTAATAAAACTATGGCCTTATCTATCCAGAAAAGAGGATCAAGCTTAGAGTTGTCTTTGTTACAAAGTAGCTTCCAACCTGATTGTCGGTAATCAGAATTATCCGTTTTTGAACCGAATTGCGGCCAAAATATTACATGATCATCAAATTTTTCATAATGCTCTTTATCTAACGTAAGCAATGTTAAATCATGTATCCGTCGTCCTGAGCAAAGTAATAATAATATTGCTGTATGTCGCAATACTTGGAAATGATTATTATAATTAATTGAATAGTTAGATAGGAAGAAAGATAATTCATTGACATCCCAAACCGGTGTTTTGGAGATTTTAGGTTTTTTAAGAGCAATTGACTTTAAAATATGTTTGACTAAAACATGTGAGCTTAGTTGACTTGACATATTAACGTTGCATAATGTAGAAACAACCGATTTATGCAATAGTATTGTGTTATAAGATAAGTTATTTTTTATGTACAAATCCGATAAGAATTGAGCTAGTTGGGTACCTGAAGGGTTTTTGGGCTCTATATTTTTAAAACTACACCAACTAACCCATCGTTTCCATGCAACATCATATGTTTTCAAGGTAGACTTTCGCCAAGAATTTTTTAACAATAATATTTGTTCGTAGCTCCAATCTTCTACGGCCTCTGACCACCCCCACATCTCCAAACCTCCAAGATTATGTTCTCGATTTTTGGTGGTGGTAGCCCCGTTGTTGTATCGATTAGATGTTTCTGTAGATTTTTCAATGTGAATGGAGCTTCGAGAGCACGGGCTTTGAGATCCGGCCGCCAAAACACCTTTTTCCATCGAGGTACCACCACTAGAAATATGCCTGTCGATTTGTTTAAGTGTGTTAATACCTTTGGGACTAGAAATGGTGGGGGAAATATCCATGCTAGTGGGTAATTCCACAGAGTGCTGAAGGCATTGTGAAACAGAGCCTGAGGGTCTCTTACATCTCGCGACACATAATTGCTTACTACATGCGCAGTCTCCGAGGCAAATAGGTCGATCATCGGAGTTCCCCACCTTTTGAACACTTTCTTTACACACGGTGGTAGTAAATGCCACTCTGGGGGTTGGAGATGTCGTGACAGATGGTCGGCATGGTTGTTGTATTTGCCAGGAATATACTGTATGCTGTGATGTATCCGATATTTGTCCAGTAAAGTTAAGATCTGAAAAGTGATTTTTATTAGAGGTAAAGATTTTGTGCCTCCCTCGTTCCGGAGGTATGCAACTGCGGTTTTGTTGTCGCATTGTATTAAAATCGAGCTGCGATATAGTAAATGGGCTTGGTTCTGGAGGGCATATAGTATGGCCAACATTTCTTTTTGGTTGCAATGTAAATTTTGTTCCTCTGGAGACCAAGTGCCCGATAGAGCCAGATCGTTTATTTGTGCTCCCCAAGCTTGATCCGAGGCATCTGTAACTAAGAAGATTAGCGGCGGAGGGTAATGGAGAGGCGTCGTTAATTTGAAATTTTGTGCCCACCATTTCAAATCCCTTACGACACTTTCTGGCAATGGATAACTTGTTGGCAACATATCTTGTATTTTGATCATGAATAATAGCAGATGTCGATAGTTTAGACGGCCTCGAGGGATGATGAAACTGGCAAAATTCAGATGGCCTATTAAACTCTGTAAATCTTTTAGACATGCCTTTCTTTGTAACAGAATTAAATTTATTTTCTCCACTATTTTGATAGTTTTTTGGTTTGGTAGAGCTTTTAAGTTTTCCCAAGGCTTCCACACTATCCCTAAGTAAAGTATACTTTTTGTGGGAGCAAAATTGACTTTTTGAAATTTACTAACCAACCCAGTGTCTGTAAGATTTGAATTGTAATTTTGACATGATTTGATAGGGTTTGACGGTTTTGATTTGCCAATAAAAAATCGTCGAGATATACTAGGATTCTTATATTCCACTTTTCTCGTAGTATTTGAGCTACCCAGTTGGATAAAATCGAAAATGTTTTTGGAGCAGTGCTTAACCCGAACGGAAGGCATGTCATCTCTAGTAATTCTTGGTCGTATACAAGACGTAGAAAACGTCTGTGAGTCTCGCTTACTTTCAGATGAAAATACGCTTGGGATATATCGATTTTGCATAACCAGTCTTGGGGCTGAAGAAAGTCTGGTATTCGATGCATGTTTATCAAATGAAATGGATCGACTCGCACATAATTGTTCAGTGATTTGAGATTGAAAATTGGTCGGACTGTGCCGTCGGGTTTTGGCACTAGAAACAAAGGGGATATGAAACTTGGTGTGGGTGGAGCAGTTCTTAAAACACCTTGTTTTTTCATTTTTAGTATAACTGCAGTCATCTGTTCTGAAACGGGAGTGTGAGCAGTGTTCAAATTTAGATGTGGGTATATTAGAGGTGGTTTTTGAATGAATGGAATGCGATACCCCTGAATTATTTTTAGTATGATTTCTGGTGCCCCCATCTCTCTCCACTGTACAATGTAATTTGCTAGCTGACCCGCTTGAAAACGAGTCGAGTCATTGTTTATATCCTTTTTGATTTCCTCTAATAACATTTGACTTGTCTGAACGTCTTCGATGACTTCCTCGGTCGGGCCGCGAGCCCCGGTTTGGAAATGAATTGTTACTTTTTTCAGGTATATTGTTACAATAGTGCTGTATATTTGAGAACTGATTTCTGTGAGGGTAATTCGAATGATGATGATATACACCCCGCGAGGGTGGATTATTTAAAGCGTATGATTTCCCAGAGTATCCTGGTTCATATCGGCTTCCACGCGATGGAAACGTTGTGCTTCGCATGCCTCTCCCCCGCGAGGGGCGGCTATTACTCACCCTTGTATGCAAAATTCCATCACTTTTTGGAGGCCAAAATGCTTTTCGTACTCCGCCAGCCTTTTCCAATGTTGCGGTAAAAGGCTCCGAATCAAAAATGTCTGTAGATGAAGGTGGTATCCTATTTAAGGATGACTTGACTAAAGGATCTTTAACCTGGCTAGTGATGGATTCACGTCGTATTTCTATACATTCGGCACGGTGTCCACAAACTAACTGTAAAAGATCTGAAGAAGTTTTTTGAAAATCACCCTTTAAAATTAATTCTTCAACCTTCTGACTTAAATTCTCAAAATTTAAGCCCGTCACTTTAGCCCATGAAAGTAATTTGCAAATACCTTCTTGTAAAGCTTCTTTTTGTTTCAATACACAGTAAGTAATAGCTGCATAAGACTTTTCTGAATTTGCAACGTGACGTAGACTATCGTAAATTTTAACCTCCTCATTTACATTCAAATCTTCGAATCCTGGAGTATGATTATACAATTTTTGTGTTTCGGCATATCTTACTTCTGACCATGAAGTAGTACCCAAACGCTGGACGCTTAACAACATGTCTAGGAAATTTTGAGGTGTTTTTGGAACGGGTGGTTCCTTTAATTTAGTTTCGATATCAAAGGTAAACTCTGAATTGGAATTTACGTAATTTTTGGACTCGACCGGAGAGTCCGTAGTGTTATATTGTTCGTACAACTCTCCGCTGGCTTCGGACCAAATGGAGTCGTCATTATTCTGTTCCTTATTAGTAAAATTATTATCACTGTTAGATATAAAAATATGTTTACGAAGCTCACCCATTTCCTTCATCAGTTTGTCCAATTTGCGATCAGAACTTCTAATGCGTTTTTCCTTTTTTCGACGTTGGCGGCGTGATCGCTTTGTCCGTTTACAGCCCGAATTACTAGAACTAGACGACTCGCTGCTTGTCGAAGAACTTGAACTGGAGCGATTTCGCCCTCGTTTTGCAGCCTGTCCGATAGGACTGGCAGTAATTAAATCAGAAACATCATTTGTCCTCTGATTGTCCATAACTGAAAACAATTAAAGTTAGTCTAATTTCTTTAATCGATGTATTTTACCATATAAACACAACATTAAAATATTTCCTGGTTATTACTTAATGACCCAATAAAACTTTTTCCTTCAAGAATAATTACCGAGGGTAAATACTAATTGTTAATAACTATTTAAGAATAAATTTTGAGGGTAATTATTAATTAGTAAAAGGTATTTAAGAAAAAACTTTGAGGGTAAATTTTGAGGGTAATTATTAATTGGTAAAAGGTATTTAAGAAAAAACTTTGAGGGTAAATACTAAACTTTGTTTAAAGGTATTTAAGAATAAATTCTGAAGGTAAATACTGATTGCTATACTGCAAGGGTATATTTCATTTAACACATTTTGGGTCATAATGCATTTTATGTTAAAAATAGAATCATTAACATTTGTACGAAAAGTTTGAACCACTGAAATTTTTCTTATTATATACAGGTAATTCGAACGGAAAAACCGTTAAAATAATGATCACTTACCTATTTCAGTAGTAATAATTGTTATTTATATACCGATATTTTCTTATAACGATCGCACTTGGCAGCGATTTGCTTATCACTAGTTGTCTTGACGGAAAACTGAACGCCAATGAGAATCAAATTGCACGCAAGTCTATATAAAGAAATATGACGCGTGCAAATTCCGCTAGGTGACGCCACAAACCGGAAATAAAGCGATAAAAAAGTACGAAAAATGTTTAAATATTGACGGAAACGGAAATGCTTCTCTCATATAAAGCTTCCAGTGACGGTCAAGTTATTTAATAATAATTAACTTATTATCGGTTATTGTTCTATTAACTTTAAGCTCTCAAATAGTACGACTATCGCACTATGCATTTTTGTCTCCTTATATCCCCCGGGTGTATACAACTGGAACATGAATTTATGTTTGCATCAGGAATTAGGTCAATACCGGAGAACTGCGACCAAATACTCAGTCTGGCTGAAATGGAGTGCATTGAATGTTTATATATCCCGTACGGCGTACAGTATCAGTCGGCCAGCTAAAAAATACATTTTGATACTTGATAAGACAAATTTGAAGCTTACTTTAAAAAAGAATGTCTATATTTAACAGGATCAGAATATACTGTTTATTTATTGTAAACATTTACGCACACAGTCATTTACTTTATCAAAAAGATTAAGTACCTATCATTTTATTATTTTTTTTTCATCACACACTTTATTATTTAATAATAAATAAATGTATCCAATAAAACTTGGAACCTCAATCATAAAAAAATTATTGTACAAAAATCCAGAACTAAATGAGTATGTACCTAAATAAAAATAAAGATAGAATTCATAATCATTTGAAAATATCTTTAAACATGTAGAGCCATGTTAAACTTATTTAAATTTTTATAAATATAGAATGAAAAATGAACCGATTCGAACCCGCGACTACTGGGGGGAGGGAAACCGTCCCGTCGCTCTACCAACTGAGCTACCGTATCGCTGTATTAAGCATTCTATATGTGATCGTCTTTTATCGGGACGGTGGTGACATCTATTAGGTTTCTTTCGAAAATCCTAACCAATGTTTCTTAATTTGCATTATCTTTTCCACATATGGTATGATATGGTATGGTATGGTTTTTACATATTATCATTAATAAACTATTAGTACTAACATATTTAAAATTTCTATTTTTAATCTAGCATACACTATACGTTTAAATTATAACACAACAGATTAGTGTCAAGGTTCCAAGAAAGTAGAGCCGTTGAGAAGAACCGATAAGAAACTAAGGATATCAATATTTTTATCATCTAAATTATTATAAAGTTACAAAAATAGTTACCGATTCGTAATTTTACTATGATTTTTTTTTACATTTACATGAAGATTCTACATTAAAACGTGACTTTTATTTCTATAAATGTGACAAAAAAATGTTATGTCAAGGTTTATGTG
Source organism: Napeogenes inachia (assembly GCA_959347355.1). Taxonomy (NCBI): domain Eukaryota; kingdom Metazoa; phylum Arthropoda; class Insecta; order Lepidoptera; family Nymphalidae; genus Napeogenes; species Napeogenes inachia. The sequence goes on from OY365791.1 coordinate 26,650,213, forward strand.
TTATACGTGGTTAGGGAAATGTTTTCTTCTTTTAGGAAATAATCTGGAAAATCGTCGAAAAAAATAAGTGTATTCAACTACAACTGACCTCTGATTAAACGATAACTATGCGTTACATTGTAAAAAATATTTTAAATCTCCTATAATTTTATCGTATACGTTCTAATATAGAAGCTTTAATAATTATATAATATTAGTATGTAATTGGATATTACCTATAAATTCCAAATAACCTTTGAGCGATTTAAAGCTGATCTAACCCGATTATTGGAAACACATCTCTCATAGTCATTAGTGTTATTTGAATTTGCCAATTCATTGATTGAAAGTGATTCATGTTAATAACAAACAGTTAGATTTACATAAAGAGACGGCAAAATCGCATGACATAGATCGATAGTTGATAGGTAGTCGTTTATTTTAATATTTGATTGTACTAGTTTATTATTATTTGAAACTTAATATATATGTTTTTTAAAATCATTAGAACTTATTGTCATGTCTTGCTTCCCTTTGTTACTTTGCTTGAAAGTCGTGTTATTACTAAGCCCGCCTGTTGTACACTTTTATTTTATATTTAATTATGCAACAAATAATAAATAAAGCTTGGTTTACATAATTATGATCATATAGTTGCAATAGAGATGTACATAACATTCTTAAAAATGAACAATTACAGCGTGAAGTACATTTACAATCTAAATATCTAAAATGAATGTTTAATAAATATATGTCAAAATAATGATTCTGGACTGGAACCTGCAACTCCTGGTTTGTTACACCGTCACTCTTCCAATTAAGGAACAATCTGGATTCCCGCTTTGATAAATCTAGCACCCCACATATAAGCTTATTTACCGAGAAGAAGAAGATTTTTTTTATAAATGTTTTCTAAACCACAACTACAGCTACTACTTATTTGTAACTCCTGTACTTTCATTTGTACTTTATTAACACTATACGGTATTACGCTATATTGAGGTCCTACAGTGCGGTTAACGTTGTATACCAATTTACATTCCAAGAATAGTTCGTTCCTAATTTTAATAGAGAAGATGGTTGGGAATTATCTAACACCTGGGACCCACTTTTGAAAAATATAAAATCCCATGTCTGTGTCCGCACTGTAAGACTTCAAGATACTGCTAGTGCGTTTTGTGTTTATCCAGAACTGAACGCCCGGAAGCTTAGAAACCGTTGGAGGTAGATGACTAATTAACTGACTTACTGACAGACACCTCCATCTCGTCTTACCGTGACGATGATTGCTGCAAAGCATTAGAAATGTCGGGTTAGATTTAAAATGTAAATTTAAAATTTAATTTAATATACGCGAGTTAAATCCGTAAAAACAGTTTTATTTCAATGTGTAGTTCTCGTGAAAACACTATTTAATTTTAACTAAAAATATATAACCAAATTAAAATATTAAATTAAGGATCATCACAATTATATGCACTTTTAAATTGATTATAATAAACAAAAATCTATGTATACCAAAATATCGTACAAAGCTCCTTCAGTACAAATTATATGTACCTATTAGATATTAAATATATAAGATATAGAGTATATATAAGATATAGAGTGTACCTGATAACGTCTATATGTGTCATCGTGTAGGGAATTGTATTTTTATGCTTTGGTATTTTTTTCGTTAATTCAGTCCCAATTGAGCTGAACTAGCTATTAAATTGTTGACAAACCTTCTGGCCTTCGGTTATTACGTTACAGTATACTATAAGTTTAGGTAATGATAGGTTTTTTAAATTTTATTGTTAGCTAATGATTTAATTAAGTTTTAAGTCTTTTTGGGGTCATTGTTTCAGCGTTGAAATGTTCTATCGTAGTATTTAGTTTTTATAGTTTTTATTAAATTATTTACGGAATTTCTTTCTCTTCTATATGTTTCTTGTAGTTTTACGTTATTAAGGTTGTGTTTTAATTGGTTCCACAACCTATTTCTTTTGTGTTTGCCGTCTATGATTGTTTTGTTAATCCATTCTTATTTTGGTAGGTTTAATAAATATATTTTTTAGAACTTTATGTAAGTTTACTTGTACAATGTTACGTGTACCCTTTATGTACAATTCTAAATTATCATACACGTTGTCCTCATTAATTAGTATGTTCTCTTTCGCAGATTCATATAACGCTGCATAATTAATCGCTTCATAAGTGTGACGTTCAAGATTTTTATGTTTATGTTTTAGTAATTCAATTTGTAATAGTATCTGCTTATGACCAGTTAACGACGACTCGATGATTGTAAGGTGAAAGTTATCATTGTTCAGGTTCGAACAGACGTGGTCTAGAATGGTCCTAGTCGTCGTTGTTTCGCGGGTACAGTATTAAGAATGTTATATATTTATTCTGAAGCAATTTAAATATAATGTTATATATGTCAGCATTTAAACTGTTAGCAAAAAAATTAAAGGACTTCTGTAAACATTTTACGAAAAAAACGACAAAATTAAAATAGTTGTACAAAAACAACCATTACCGAATCTTAACCGGCTTTTCTTGAAATATAATTAAGTTCTAAAATCGTTTCGTCTTTTATTGTCATCGTTACCTTTGTCGGCAGTAATGCGTTTACGACTTACCTTGCTATAAGGAAAACAGAAATAAAAGAAAAAACTTGCTCTCTGACAAATATTAAATTAGTTTAGTCATTATTATTATACAAACCGTATTTGTGTTATTTTTTATATCCATTATAAAGACTATTATTTATAAATGACCTAATTATTTAACTAATAAATTATTATTATTAATAAGAATGACTAAAAGCAACTAATAGGGTAATTTATTGGAATAAAACTATTTGTAACGAATTAAACTCGCTCATAATTAAATTTCAAAATTAAACTTAAAATTTCATCGGACATTTATATCCGAGCTGTGTTCCTGAAAGAAACTGTTTACAGTTTTACATTTTAAATTAATACTATTAATAAAATTCATGTTATGAATTTGGATGAAACATTTTAGTAATAATACAATATGATATTTTTAATAATTCTTAAGAAGACAGACGCAAATCAGACTTAATTTTCGTTTAATTTAAAGAAAAAACCTAATTACGTCTTTCCTTATTACAATTTATATAAACATTAAATACTATGTATTTGAATACTATCATAGCAAATTAGCTTAAGCAACATAACATAAACCTAACATCAATATAAAAAATACTTTCAACCTTAAGCAAGCTTAGAAAAGATATAGCAAACAAACTTCTGGAACCACAGAAAGGAACGATACTTCCTGAATTGTTCTAACATATATCTTAAGCAATCTGTTGTTAGATACGGGCGCTACAAGAGATTTTATAAGGACTGTACGCACTGCATGGCATAATATAGCATGCATATCATGGATGGTTTAAGATATAAAAAAGAATTATGATTGTATATAATTAAATATAAACTACCTGCCTTTTTATAAAACAGTTTATATGAGTTAGTTTTGTTTTATAGTGTGTTTATATTTTAAGAATTTTTATATTGTATTGAATCGCAAGCAAATTACAAAACTAACAAAACTACTTAAAATAAAGGGTTTGAAATACGTAATTATAATTATCTTATAATAACAGATGTACCAGGAATATCCTTATTCAAACAAAGCGTTCATTAATCATTAAGCAGATTATATATATTAAGCTGATTATATATATTATATATATTAAGCAGATTATAGATCAAGTATTATTCAATAAAATGGTTTGGAGCTCTTTGTACAGAGGGTATTAATAGGCGATATTAACCGCTAATGTTTACAGCAAATTTAGTAACACCATACTTATACTTTAAAAATCTGAATATAAATTAGACTATAAATAATAAACTAAAATTGCGTAAAACTCATATACAAAAACTTATAAAAATATTTTAAAATTATCCGATCAATAGTATATTCTTTATTTATACTATTAAAAAGCTTCCAATGGACAAAATTTACTTGTGAACATTTCGTTCCAAATTCACAAACAACCTAAGTAACTAGACTAAGAAATTAAGAATATATTCGTAATATTCGTTTAAAAAAATAACTATTATGGAATAATAATACATATAAGAAATGAAATAATGATATTTCGAATATAATTTTTATGTTACCCGTAGTTTATAAGTAAATTATAGCACAAAGGGGAACAAATCATAGAGTCGTTCAATAGTAGATTATTGATTAAACTCGATTTCGATGGGATTCTCACACCATATATACATTATTAAACACTTGATAGACATAACGAAATGCGACGTGGCTGGATATAGTTCACATCACCACGTATCAAGTTCTTTCGGGATACATTATTCAGTGATTTGATTTTTTTTTATATTTTTGTTTGTTCCTACATTAATATTAGATTCCACATTTCTTGAATTTAGTTTATTTTTGAATCAACATCAAAAAATAAGTTTTTAGTATAATTTTCTGTTAATCATATAATATAATATATACCTACTTCAAATGATCAAAATGTTGTTGACCATATATTTTGAAAAGTTAGACTTCAGTCAAATTATTTAATTATTTTTTTTTAAATAATAGAAAAGCATATTTTTCTTAAGTATCTTCTATATACAGCAAAGTACATACACGTAACATTATTGTATACAAACTAACTGTCCTGGCTAACCTGAACTTATTTCATTCGTCTCGATGACCTTACTATATACCTAATATCTGGTGTTTTTGACTTGCATCTGCCTCAGCGGTTCGTATTGTCGAATGTTTAGATTTAAGCATTTTGAATATAGATTTAATAATTAAACTCTTGTAAACCATGATGATCTTTAAATATATTTACCCGGCTATGCTCACATACACTATTGGGAAGTTAGCCCGTGAACTCACCCCGAGGGTCCGCCATGCTGCAAATAGGTTGAAATCTTGTCGGGCAAAATTCCGATTAATTTACCTGAACATAGCCGGGTAGATACATATTTATTAGTTTTGAATACAAATTAAAAAGTAGGTGTAAAATGTTTTTACACCTTTTCCAAACCAATTATTGTAATTATTAAACATTATGATGTATTTCAATTATAATTTTCTATTTACTATTATTACGAAACTATTAAATATAAGTTACAAAAAACGAATTAAATATCTTTTTTCTATAAAATACCATAAGTGTTTTGGTATGTTATTTCAAAAAGATGATCAACAATATGTCATGCTTGTGAACGTTATTAGCAGTGCTTTAGGAATTTGTGCGAATATTATTAGTAGTAATATATAGTAGTAATACCATTTATTTTTATAATTTGAATAATTGAATGTCTCATAAATATTTAGACAGTGACGTCTTGAGACACCATTCCCGACCGAATTAAATTCAGAGTGGCAGAGAAGTCCCCGAATATAAAAATCAAATATTTAATCTATCTCGGAATCTCGGATATTAAATTTTAGTAAATTATATTGAATAAGCTTAAAAGAATGGCCAAGACACCGAAATAACAGACGAAATTAAAAGATGACATTGAAACTTAGCAAATAACCATAGTATGATATTTTAAATAGTTAAATATTTGTAAATATTTAACTATTAATTTTTATTTATTTATTTATTTAAATATTTAGACATTAACGAAATATACGTTCATAAGAAAAAAATGTTTGAAAAGCAGTTTCTGAATGTTCGTAACGTTAGCGGTAATCGTTTGCGAGTAATATTTAAATGAAACTTGTTCCATATAAATAAGTTATATTATATAGCTAAAAGTTATGAATAATAAGAAATATCATATAACACATTTCTATCCCAAAAGCGACAAAAATAAAATTTCTATTTAAGTTTTACTTTTGCTATATATCACAATATAAATTGACGTAATGCTTTCTGATATTATTTCGTCTCAACTCTACGGGTTTCTTAACTGAGATTTTATATGGCTAATATTAATCCAAAGAGCTATAAATTTACTAGTTTTATTGTATAGTAATTCCCGTTTACTCTTAGACTAAAAGGAAACATTTAGAACAGTAATACTACCTGCCGTGTTATATGGATTAGTATGCTGAGTCATTAAAATGTTGGTTTGAGGGTAGAACGATATACACCTATTAATGTGCTATTATATCACGAAATATTTCTCACTAAGCGACATGTCCTCTATTTCATTTATTATATTAGCATCTTATACATTACTTGATGTCAAGATCAGCAGTTTTTTGTAATTTTCGGGAAAAACTATTCTGTTTTATATATATAGAGCATATAGAAACACTGTTTGTGTAGTAATGTATGCTATCAGTTTTGTGTGCAGTATTAGTTTATGTGTAATGTAATTTGATAACCGGGGAAATTACTATCTTTTCTTACGTATACATTCCTGTATGCATTCCAGCTGTATTTGTATTTCTTAGACTTCACTAAGTTCATCCTAGCTGCCTTTGCTGTTAATTGCTCTAAATTATATACCGTAATTAAAATAATATATTCTTAATTACAATTTATAATATTTTATTATTTTTCATTTAAGTTAACTGAATAATAATACTAATTCTATTAAACTTGTAAACATTATAAGTACTTGCAAACTTTTGTTATCTTATTAAATATACATTTTCAGGTAGGAACTAAACTACTTTAAAACTTCGAGAGTAACCTTTCATCATAAAGTCTTTAAGAACGAACAAACCTCATAACTTACTATAACCTAATATATAAACCGTAAGCTGTGGTTGCCTATAATTGGCAAGACACTTAAATTGTTTTTGTACTGTAAATATTATAATTATAAATGTAAAGTGTACCTGCCGTTGGCAATCCTTAAATAAATAAATAAATAAATAACCCGTTTCATTTATTTTAGTCACTAAATGTAACTTAGTCTTTATCTTACTAATCCAATTATCATAATTCTCTTCTATTCGTATTTCGTATTCGTAGCACTTTTAAATTTTAAAACATCTTATCGGTCTTTTCCAGCATTTTCCAATGAGTTTTATTCTTGAATATGCAACTGTTTACTTATCTAGCAAAATTAATGTAATATATTTAATATAATTGTAAATGTATTTAGAATAACTTATGCAATAATAAATAAATTATACTAAGTTACAAATTCTTAGGAACACATTTAGTTTAAGGTGATAGGATTATAGCAAGATTTTCGGTATAAAAATCTGGTTACCCTATAAATAATACATTTTTAAGATTACCGTAAAGACTTTAAATAAAAGTTTGATTTTTGTAATTTTCGAGATAGCATAGTTGTGAACATGAGACTTTCTAAATCTGTATTTTAGGTCGTATCACAAAATTCCTTTTCGACATTTTAATTTCTGATCAATATAACAAATAGTTTAATAATTGGATCATTATACAAATAATAAAATTTTCATCCCATTCATAAATAAGACAATCTGATAAAGACCTTCTTGTATTAATTGAATTATTTTAGAGATTAGTAGCGATTGCGGGCGGTTGCCCCCGTGCCCCCTCCCCTCCCTCCCCTCGCTACGCCCATGGTTGACATTTATATTAATTTCATTGTCATACTTCGGCAACGTCAGCGTCATACTCTTTAAGTCGGGTAACAATGAACTTCCACCCTATTCTAATGATAATAACCAGTAAAATGTTACCATATATAGAGCTTTAATGTAACATACTTCTAAACAAGTCACTATTTATTTCGTAACAGATATTAAAAATACACAAAGTTGAAATATAAGATTTGAGTTCCTTTGAGCAAAAACAGTGTAGAATTATTTGTTTTTAATTATAAGCGAAAGCATAGTGAAGTAAAAGGACTCTTGTGTCTTTTGTCTGAAAGTACCATAATAAGTTTAATTTATCGCCCTTGTTAGAGAAATATAATTACCTTCGTCTAGGGAAAAGGAGTATATAACTTTAAGAAGTTACATATATTTTAGCTATAGAACTTTTAACATTCTTTAAAATGAATTTTAAAATAATTAGATAACTGTTTTCTTATATGATTAATATAAAATATTAATGTACTGTTAAAATATTTGAACATAGTTATAGACATATAAACATGGAAGGAAAAATTAGTTACGGGTAGAGATTCGAACCTGTGACCTTTGTTGAACCGTCCCGTCGCTCTACTTAATTCACCGAAATGGTTAGCGCTACGGTAGATCGGTAACAATTGGTACACAGATATGACAAAAGAAAATGCCACGTTTTTATCGATAATTTTTCATCACAAAAAATACTTTTATATAAACTGACTTTACCTGACGCAAATAAAAGGTAAGCTATATTATATATATACATTTATTTAAACTTAATTGACTGAAATATATAAAACCTAGAATGTATATATTTTATATACGAGTTTAGGAAAATGTTCTCTAATTATAAAAGTTGGATATTATCAATTATAAAGGGGTGTAAATGGTTAGCCTACATTAACTGTTTTGCTTATTTCCCTTTAAGCCATTTAGGCCGATTTAACCCCATTATAGGAACCAAATCTCGCTTTAAATAAACGGTATTATTTAAAATTATCTCAAAATAATGCGATTAATTTGAATTAAATATAGAACGAAAAGGTCACTGTTTCATTTAATTTAAATAAACTCAACATAGGCTATACCAATAAAATCGAACTTCGAAATAAATCTTTATAAAAAGAAATAAAGCTTACGTAAATAGGCGGTAGATATCGATAATTGAAAGGTTAACATTTAATAATTAATAGTTAAGACTTATTTTAGTTTCAGTCGCTATAAAAATCATTTCATTATAGCTCTTACTCGTTTGTACCTTTTTCTTAACTGATCCGTAATCAACAAAGGCCCTGATAATTTTAGTTATTTATAGGTTCATACAATTTACCTATACAAATATTTGTACTGCATTATATAAGTATTTTATTATTATTTGCCAAGACGTTAACCAAACTGTGAAAGTGCCAGTTTCTCGTCATTTTTGGATTGAGGATAGAGGAATATTAACTTATTTCTCTTGTAATCTGACAATATAATTTAATGACCAAGTTCTGTTGGGTTGATCGACCAATATAATATGCGTACTTTTTAAAGATTGGTCACCTCTTCAGATTATACTTAAAGCAAAAAAGTAAGAAAATAAAACTATTTTCATTACATCAACAAGGAATATATAATATATAATAAGAAGAAACAAAAGAAAACTCCAATACCTACATTCTTGTACACTTATTTCAGAATACGTAATAATTCCCTTAGGCATTGAACATGTAAGAACTATCACATGTTCGTGATCTCTGCTCGTAGTTGCGTTGCATTCAGTATAAAGTAAAAATTCATGTTACTACCATCTACCATATTCAGTTACGAGTCAAATGAGGCTTTGAAAGGGAAAAAGAGTTTATAAGAATATCTTACTAGTATAATAAATGGTTTTTAATAAAATCATACTTAGCTATATATATATACATAAACATATGATAGAAGTTAGAGCTATGTATCGCTTATTGTTTTGTTTCCTTGTTTCTCTAAGGTGTGTGTCCAGTAAAATAGATAGTAGAATATGTCTTATAAATCAATGTAATATGTGTGAATATTATAAAAAAAACTAAGATTCCCCTTTTAACTCAAATTTATTAAAGTTGTTGATTTATGTGGTAAATGTAAAAGAAAATTATATATTGAGGACAATGTAAATTATTACAAGTAAAATCTGTTAAAAACCATATGTTAGCTTATGAAATTATTTTGAATATATACAATAGCGTGTCAATAGTTATAATCGGCTGTTCTTGCATAAGCAATATAACAATACGACTGAAATAGTACAAGCATATTATGGTAGTACTTAATAATAACTATTTTACTTACCAAGTTAAAAAAAAAAAAAAAAGGATTCGCTTATGTGTTCGAATTATATACGATGTGAACACGATAAATGGGTTATTACATTTCAGAACATCAATTTAACAACAGAATAATCTTAAACTTCCTCCTGAGCAAGCAATAATATCTTTCATACTGTCACTGCATCTGGTGTTAACGATCTTTATCTTGCCAGCTATAATAGTCGGTATTTGACACTTTTTTTATTATTTTCACATTGTACAAAAACAATGGATGGAGGAACTATTATTATTAAATATATTCTTCTTTAGTATTATTAAATATATTTTTCTCCATCAAAGCCTCTCGTCGTTGACTTAATAAAGCGAGATTTCATCTAACAGTTTCTAATTGAGACCGAGGAGAGCAATAGTTTTTATTTTAAGCAGCATATTTCAGGCAAAATATTTACTTATATTATATTTGTGAAAGTTTGGATGTTTGGATGGATGAATGTTTATTATTCAATCACGCCAAAACTACTAAACGGATTTTGATGAAGCTTGGCAAAGTTGTAGCTAATATACCAGAATAACACATAGGCTATAGAAATGTTAATTTTAACTCGTGGATTTCTATAACATAAGTTGTAATTACGTAATTGTCACGGGGGCTCCTGTTTTTAATCCTTTGGTTTACCTACTGAATTTGAACAAAAAAATAAAGGACGTTTTTAATACTTTTTCATAAGATATATCAATATATCAAAATCTAAGAGATTACATTAAGATAAATAATGTGTTATTTATGTTATTTATTAATAAAGCAAATTCTCATATTTAACGAGGATAAATAGGCAACCCAATTAAATGTAATATTAGCATTATTTATAGCCTAGTATACATATATTGTTTTATGTTTATTGATGACGTTATGTTTGTGGCACTTTGTTTTGTATATGTAGTGATGTGATAACTTATGATGAATTGAAATAAATGAACGATTGTACTGAAAATGATGATAACATTACGTAAGTTTTTGTTCAAATTGTGTATTGCATTTACTAAAAGTCGTCATGTTATGTTAGATGTTCAAATCGGGGTGATTTGTTCTATTCTGTTTCTGGTACCCTTTTATGTGATTATTATTTCGCGATTATTAGATGTTTAAATTTTGGTGAGGATGATGAAGCGTAATTTAGCAAAGACGCCTGTATGTTTCAAGATTCTTGAAATTAATAAATGTGTAAATAAAGGACTTAATAGTCTAATAGCAACATAATCATGAACACCATCATCATCAATCATCCTTGCTTCAAAAAAAAATTTGGATGTTAAGTGCTTTCAAATTAACAACTTTAATTTTGATATATTTTCCTTTTTCGTTGATTGGTTCGTCCTCAGTAACTTTTTACACAATATCAAAAACTAGGAACCTATTTTTTACAGCCACTGACACTTGCATCCCCACATATTCTTTATTTGCGACTAATGAGTAATTTTGACAATTTTAAATGTATCATCAGGGCGTAGAAATGTCGGCAACAAGCGAGTTCCTTTGATGTTTACCACCAAAAATGAAAACACGGTTATCAACATTTGTTTACAACTCTTGTTTCTAGTCCAATGTAAATACAGAAACATTTACCAACAAAAAAGTTTTAATTTTTTTTATCCGTTAAACCGTAAAAATGTCCGTTAACCGTTAAGCTTAACGGTCTATAAAAAGCTCATTAAATATAGTTTTGAAATTGCTTTGAAACCTGTTATTATATATTAAATTATATATTACAAGAAATTTACAATTTATATCCCCACAAAACGTTCGCTATAATAGTAGTGTAGTTTGATTTTGGAGCTTCATAATTTAATAATATATAAAAATAAATATTAGATTATATTTTAATTCGAATTCGAATATTTTTATTCGAATGTAAGAGATATTTACTTGTATTAATCAAATAAAGTTTACTTACTTAATTTCATTGAGTAAATGTTAGTGAAAATTATTTTTCTAAAAATAAAACAAGGTTATGTGTTTTAATAGTATGTATATATCTAACCTCTTTACTTATAGTGAGTGACCTTATTTAAAACGTAATAAACAAACCTATCTATCTTTAGACCTTTATCTTTAAACCTAAATATCTTTAAAGTGCAACGTAAAGTAATTTTAACGATTTTTAAATGGTGTAAACAATTGGATCGTGAATTTATGCTTGTACTAGGAATTATACCAAATGACGGAGAGCTGCGATCGAATACTCGTTGTGCCTGAAATGAATAAGTGAGTGAGTGAAATGAATGAGTTCATTGAATTATAAATATGACCACGTATAGAACCCGTCTGCCAGCTAGAAGATATATTTTTTTATATTTGATAAGATCAATTTGAATCTTATTTTCAAACTGTCTTTTTATGTATAGCGTATAAAAATATTTATATCTATTCAACGTGTATCGATTACGATCAGATATTAATAGCTAATATACACTTCAAATAAGCGTATCTATCTACCTATTCTTTATTGCACTTAGAAAAAGCATCACATGTATGTTATTTATTTAGATGATAAATAAGCGAATGCAATCTTTTAACTTTTATCTTTTTTTAATAAAATTTAATAAAACCAAAGTAAAAGTCTAAATAAAAGTCTAGAGTAGACCGCGAGCCCGCTAACATGCATCCTTAAGAAGGTGTGTTAGTGGTATTTCCTTCATCTTCATCATGGATGACATTCTCCTTTGTTTTTGTCACCCAGCTTCTATGGTATCCTACGCACCATATGACCATTAAAGATATCATTACTTAAAAGGCAAATTCATCATGAAACAAAACAATATATAAAGACTACATCAAAGGAAATAACCTATTGAATTAAAAATAAGTATGTAAGTACGCTACTAACCAAACCCGCCTTTGAATTTAGCAAAAAATATTTCAAATACTTTTTTTATAAACCATTAATTTCATTAGCATCTGATAATAAAAGGTAAAATAGCATATAATTGGTTATTGCAATTTTTTTGCCCGATGAATTCCAGAGAATTATTTGTTTATTTTCCTTTGAGCGATGTGAAGCTAATACAACCATATTATTGGAAAACCATTGCTGAAATTCATGGGGTTTGTTTGAAATGGCGAAATAATCCGTTATGTTCGTGTTAGTAAAAAAATATTTGACTTGCTTAACTGGATGTTAAAATACTGTTGATAGTTGAAAGATTGAGGGTAGTAAAGGAATTAATAAGAAAAGAGAATATGTATATTGAATAAACTAGACAATTTATTTTAATTATACATAGTATATATTGACATAACAGTGTTCCGTCAGTCTTGAATGCCATTTTACAATGTTTTTAAAACACATATATTTTTAACTTTTCCTACGACCGCTATATAAAAAAAATAAGAGAAATAAATAACTTAATTATTGTATCGTTATCGTTTTGTTTCTTTTTATTAAATTAAATAGAGCTCAATATTATTTTTTTATTTTATTTAAAACCAATAAAGGTCAATACTTAAATGTATTCAAATTAAGTACACACTTTAAAAAAGTTTATTATAAAAAAATACTAAATATTTTATTATATATTATACTATTTACTTTATTCGTAATTCCATCTGCGGGAAAAAAGCCTGAGCTTATTTACTATTCGCTGTTTGCTTAAAACTTTAATATGTTTTATTTTTATTCTGACTATCGATTTAAATTATTAAAAAAAATGTTTTCAAATTCAAATTCAAAATTCAAGACAAGACGAAGACAAAGCCAAAATGCAAAAAAAAATGTAGTTTTGTTTGTCTTATTGTCTTTTGTGATTATTATTGTGTACCCTTTTTGCCGTGAAAATTTGAAAGTGTTTTGTTCTTAAAAACCCTACCTTATATATTCACAAAGACAAAAAGATCTATCACACTATATTTACATAACTATTGTTAAGAAAAGTGTGTTATGAACCTTAGCATGTAGCAATCAATTACCTTTTGTTACGGTTAAATGAGAGGAATATTTTATTGTTATTTAAGAGCTCTTCTCAATTTTCTTGAAGTATATAGGTACGTAAATCTTATCCCTTTTGATTAACACGATATCCGAAGTTCAAATTTAACCGATGAATTCATAATTTCAAATATCAACGAAGAATTTGAGCGAGCGTGTTGCCGATAATCGGATTATATGAACTATGTATAATCTGACATAGAATATACACAGAAAGGAACTTTTAGAAGGTTGGGCGTGATGTTAAATATACAAACGATATAGGAGAAAAAAGAACTGTTTTTTTATGTAAACTTTTTGTTAAATAATCGGCATATATAAAAATAAGTGAACAAGTTATGTATATAATTATGAATTTTATAAATCAGTAAAGATGCCGTTGTTAGGACTACGGCAACTTATTTTGATTTGTTCACGTAGGTCATCGCGGAATTATATAATATTTTATTCATAATATTTACTAACAGCTCAGTTAAGACAGATAAGTTATCTGATTACATGTTCAATCTGACTCAACAGCCTCACACAAACAATAAAAAATCTACTGGACACAAAAAGTTTGCCTCATAAATCATAATCATAGTCATAGTCATAGTCAGTTCAATACTTCCAATATACCAAATACTACACTTAGAACTTGGCTTATCAGCCTCATGTGAGTATTTGATGTCCATAAAGCCTTTAATTTTTAAACAAAACCTGCCCTCCAATTATAGGAGAGCTAACACTTGTTGTTTAAGTTTCATTGTTTTGAATTTAGTAAAAAATGTTATCGAAGGATGTTTCTTTGAGGTAGATCTCTTTCAATGGTGACCATCATTTAGAGAATAAAAACTGGATATATCTGTAGAATCATTGGAAAAGAAAGACAAATTAAGATTAGTGGCGTATTATATATTGCCAAGCACAAACAGAGATAAATAGCTTATCTAGTTAAATTTAAATCCAGTGATGAAGTTTGTAAGGCTTTAATTAATAGAACAACCGCAAATTACATGGCATATGAAGAATAAGTACAAACACTATTAGTACAAACAGTATTGCTAGCACGCAGACTTAGACAAACATAATTTAAACTGAAATTAAACTCGACGCAGGCAAAATTGTTCGAGGTAGGAATCTTTGTGAACGATATGGAGGAGGTCTTTCGATTAATAGTAACGATGATAGAATTATAACAAAACAAAAGTATGAATGATAACAATTCTTGGTATTTTTTAATACATAGTAAAAATCTTCTAACAAATTCTTTTGTCTTTAAATAGTACGATTATTTACATATAATATCTACACATATAATAAAATTGTCACTAATCCATTTCTGTATATGGAAAATATTAAAAAAAAAACATCATAAGGGCCTTTATAAGAGCAAGAGAACCCAAAACAATGGTTTTTCAGTTTGTTTGTATGTGTGTATGTCTGTATATTTGTGCACGCTAATCTCAGAAACGGCTCTACTAATTTGAATGCGGTTTTCATGAATATATTATAACTTGTGAAGACTTCACTTAACATTTAATTTAATTGGTTAACAAATAAAGAAGTTAATAATCTCATATTGTCTTATTTTGAGGGTATTTTTATTAAAATCGAAATTTACGTGTATGAAGTAGCAGGCACAGCTAGTTTAAAATAATAATTCCAGCGTTTAAATGATTAAGCTATCCAAAAGATTGCACCAACATTACAAATAGATATATTATGTTGATCAAGATTCGAAGGCTTATTACGATTTATTTTATTAATGAAAGTACAGTTTAGTTTACTAGTAATTATTATTTTTTCTTGTTTCATTTATTTTACAAAAAAAAATTAAATAGCTTCAAATCCAAAATTTGATCACCGACTCTTAAATGGGTCTTTTGACAAATATAATTTAGATTTTAAACCGCTTATTCGTTTACTTTACCTTTTATAGTCATTATTACTTTTTTCTTGGCAGTAATGCGTTTACTTTATATAAGTAAAACAGAAACCTTATATTTTGTTCTCCAACAAACATTACATTTAGCAAGCACACTTTCAGGTACTTTATTTTAATTTCAGATTCAGATTCGATTTTGCTACTTTTCTTTTATTTTACAGTATAACATCTTATCATGAAACTGGTAATTTTCATCGAAACAATATTCATCATAACATTTTGCGTCTGCGCAGCACTCGCCCGGTGGTCGAGTGGTTAGCGCAGACAGCGTATAGCGACGCTTATGGGGCTCAGGTGCGATCCCCGATAGAGACAGGCATATAGGTATGTGATGAGAATAGATGTCTGTATTTCTGGGTTCGGTCGTTAATTAAATATATTCTTAGTATTTATAATGTTTATTTCTATGTATTTGTATCGTTGTTTAACACCCGTTACACAAGCAAATCATTTGCTTAACACAAAATCTTGGGGTTAGATCGATGTGTGTAACTTGTCCTGTATTATTATTATTATTATTAATTTACCCACATAACTATATCTATAGAACCCGCATTGTAAAATACCTAGAAAGTTAGTTCTCTTTTATAAAACTAAAATGGTATGAAAACAGTTAAATTAAATTAACTAGAAAGTGGTCTCGACAGTTAGAGATCTCATTTTAAAAGCCGTGCTGTAAAACTAAGTTTACAAGTTCCTTAACTACATTAAACAGTTATTACAAAGTAAAGAGAAACATTTTCATTTCAAATCATAACTCATAAATTTTATAACTCATTTTTAAATAATAGGTACTTAAATTTTAGAATAAATTAAAATTTGGTTAACTTACATTTTCTTCAAAGGAGATTTAATTTTAATCTTTTTATAGGAAAACTGAACTTGAGGACTATTTAAGTCATATGAATAAATAAGAAATTTATTGACATTATACATGAAGATTGTCAAGAACCCTTCTAATAAAAAACCCATGCTTCTGTCTCTAAATATAATGTAATTAAATATAATTAGGATAGAAACATTTACCCGCTCCCGCATATTTTGTACACAAATGTAATCAGCGTTTTTGACGTCATCTGTTGGCGTTATTGGCACTCTTTCTTATCGTGACTTATAACGATTTTCTAACGGATAGAATATAATTAACTAACCAACTACTTAACTCTACAGTATTTTAGTTGAACCTAATTTATAAACTGATTTTATAATTGACTTGTAAATTAGTTTGTAGATCAACTAAATGTATTTAAATATATAATAATTTAATCATTTATATTAGAACAATTTCTTTAATAAAAAGTTTAACAAGACTGATAGCAATATAAATATAAAAGTTTCTTTGGAAATCACTTATTTGTATTTGTTCGGATTTGTCATTAGAACAAAATATTTAAGAAATAAAGAACCTAAAAGTTTCTTAATAATAAAAAGGTTTTAGGTCAAGGTCTGAAATTTAAATAAAAAATCTTTTATCCTCCAATCTCTTTTGCATCTCATTAAAGATATTATTTGGGGTAAATATTGTTCCTTACCGTATTTTATTCATAAGAAATTAAAGCGCTAAGTTACTATGATAAAAAATATTCAGTGATAAAAAAAAATTGAATTTCTTATATGTGAAAACATATATATGTTTTTTTCTTCACATTGTACTTATTACTTTTCGTTTCTATTTGAATCAATGGTAAATAATAAAGCAAAAATGAATTCTGTACAACTAACTTGAGCATTTTTTATATTAAAATAATAAAAATATTAAAAATAAATAACAATATAATAACAGTAATCTACATTTTTAGTATCTTGTAACTACTAAATAATGTATGTATTGAACAGACATTTCATATTGCTGTGTACATACAGTTATTATTATCAATTTTATTATATTATTATCATTGTTTGTAACTTACATCTCCTAGACATTCATGTTAACGAATTATTAAATCACTATTAAGAAATTTAATATTTTATTTGAAAAAAATATAACATTAACATCATTTATTTTCTTATCATTTTATCAAAAGACATCGTACAATATTTTATGCTTGTGAATTTTATTAAATTTAGCCTTTAACAGTTGTAGTTGTACAAATATCTATCTATACCTAATAGAAAGACAGACAGATTTTTTTATTTGAGTGTTTCCTACTAACACGGTCTAAAAAAACATTAAAAAATAAAATTAAATAGCAAATGAATTAATATTATGGTTTTAAGATATTAAGATTATCTACAAAATATATTTAACCAATTTTTTTTACCTGATTGACCTTAAAAAATTAATCATAATTATACTACATTTTAATTGAAGAATAAACAGAATATTGATAATTAAAACTAAAATGGACAAGGTGGACTCTCAAAAAGGTGATCATTCAATATTATTTATTTGGTTTTGCTGTTAATTAATTCTATTTTCAGAGGTTACACTATGTCATAAACTGGCTATAACATAGTGTAGTGTTTGTGTACATATATACACATATACATTACATGTACATGTATGAAATATTTCATCGATTCATGATACAAAACTTATTGGATCATAATTTTGTACGACGCAGGCACAGCTAGTAACTTAATATATCCACCCCTCAAGGAATAATATTATCTTTTCCAATAAAAATAATACGAAATTGGACTACCTCCTCTGTAAAATAATATCTGTGATTAAAAATATATAAAAATAAACTAGAAATACTCCTACACGCAAAAACGACTTGCTGGTGTTTGATGAAACTTTGAGCAGATACGTTTTCTCGAAATGGAAATCTATGCGTACGAAGACGCAGGCACAGCTAGTAACTTACTATATTTATAGAATCCGTTTTCATTTTAATGCAAAAAATAAATTATAATACAGCATTACCTAATGATAAATTGTTGTATTATAATTTAAAAATAAATTAAAATGTCAACACTCTGGCTTATATTGTAGAAATGTATGTCTAAATCTAAATGTATCTCTAAATGTACATATTTATACATGTAATCTCTGCTTAGTCCACTGGATTAGTATCAACCTGGGTTTTGTACCAGCCACATTCCTACAGCTAATCTTCTATCCATACTTTACTCATTTGTCATCTTATCTTTGCGGTCGTCAGAAATCAGCACTATTCCCCTTCAGCTAACTAATGAATGGACGAACTTACAGACTATAAGGTACTCTCTCGGTCAATTTCCAATTCTAATAAACTTTTCATTATGTTGTTCTATTTGTACGAAAACTTTCTTTCAGCGTGTCCAAATTCAAAATTAAAAAATCAGTGTAGTTCTGACCCATCAGAGATGAACATAATTATATATTAAATGTTTATTTTTTAGAAATTTTTAAGGATAAAATCTGAAAATAGGATATGATAAATATAATATACCTATATGGGAAAATTGGTTTTATCCTATTATAATTAACACCTTCAGATAAAAGTTACGGAATTCAAGATATTGTTTTAGATAATTCCATTAAGTTATTGATAACTTAAATGTTGCAATTTTTAAGGAACACTTAAAATTTAGAATGACTTTACAACAAATTAAGATTTATAAAAGGTTTTTATTGTGTTCCAAAAACTTAACTTTCGTATAACGCTTTTCAAGTGTATAACTTCGTATATATTTTCTAGCATGTAAACGTATCAAAAGTTATGAATACGAGTAGATGTAAAGATTCGGTACCTACCTTAAGAAATGCGTAAACATAATTTATGTGTGGGTGATGAAAATAAATTGCTGGCTTACTTGAAACTACGGGGTTGTGAAGGTGTTTAGATGCCACTGGTGCTTAGGTAATATATCCGTACCTCTAAAATAATTGGAAAAGGTTTATCTATAAAAATGGAAATGTGATAGGGACGTTTTTTAGTCATAGTAGAAATGCTATGATTATATTGAATCAAAACTCATTTCAAATTATTTTAACAGAGTCGAATTGTGAAAAGCAAAAAAAAATATTTTTAAAAATTTGGTACGGTAACCCCATTTCATAATATAGTCGTGGTTACGCAAAATATAAGTGTGACCTACATCTTTTTTTTTCTTTTACAGCTGAACAAGGGTACATCATGACACACAGGTTATTCCTATTAGATTTTTTAGAAAGGATTTAACATCATTTAAAAAGCATGAAAACGCCTCGCCAGCCTTTTTAGATGTATGTAAAATATTTCATGGATACTTTAATAATTTCTCCAAAATGGCAATTTTTATATATTTTCATCACTATGGTCAATATTTTTTTACAGCGAATATTTATGGACAATTGTTATTTTTACTGTCATTAATGGATGATAGCGATATTAATTTCATGAGACCTACATGGTTCGAGCGATGAAGTGGTATTGAAATTAAAAATTCATAATTAACACCGAACAGGGTGTTAATTATGAATTTTAAACTTGAAGGCCATTCAGTATAAAAGTTGGTTTTAAAATGCATGTAGACTATTGGTAGTAAGACAAGTAGCACTAAACACTCTAGTTACAATAATAAGCAAATTAGAGACTTCATTTGTAAGAATAATTATTATTAGTAGAAAATATTTAAAGTATCTCAAATAAAATATTATACTAAACTAGGACTGCTAGGCGGGGATTTCATTTATACAATGATATAATTAAATTACTTACAATATCAAATTATGTGTCCTTTTGAAATAAAACTTTTAAAGTAAATTAAAACAATTATTTAATTACAACGTTATTGTTACTTAAAAGATAACAACTAAACTATGAAATATAGAAAACAATGAATTATATCCCATAAGTAATATTAGTAAAACAACCTTTTTCTAAATATTCGAGCTTAAATTTAAAATAAATATATTAAGAAAAATAAAACGGTCGTTAAACGGTATTATTATTCTAACCAGCGACTTCTAGAACTGATTAACTTTCCTTTTTATATAGATTTAAAATGTAAAAAATCATGGCTAGACATGTTCATAGATATGTTCAAACAATTGATGTTAATTTACACAGCGGAATAGGCTCGCATCCAAGGCATCGTCGAGGTCGATAAGAGACGCAGTTCTCCTCACCTCTGCAGACATGGTCCTTGCACACATTCAGATCCTTCAAACACGATCTGTAAGCTGAAGATTTAAAAGTTGTTTGTTTAGAAAACGATTGTATACTATAATTGTAAACAATTTATTGTAGAGAAACAATTTATTTTTGTAGAAGTTAGACTTCAAAATATAATCTCAGTTATTGAAAAAACATACTGTCAAAACACTCTCCATTGAAGCAGCATCCTCCACAGCACTGCTCGTGATATTTGCACTGAAATCATACATCAAAAATGAAAATAACTGTAATAAAGATTATACATTATAAAGAAACCAAAATAACTTACTCTTATCCCGCCGACTTTACAGTCCTGACTAATTACTAATATACTAGTAAAACTGAAAAGTAATAACAAAGTCAAGTACATAGCTCGAGATACACTGATAGACTAATACAGGTATTGTTAATTATTAGTGTACATTCTATAACAGGCACATAAATAACGTGATAACGGTGACTCTGTTATAATGAATGCAATCAGACGTTTTCTATAACTGTTGTAAATGGCTTTTGTAGTTCGTGTATTTCAGTCACAATCGCATAATTAAATATTATTACAGGAGTTATTTACTTATGATTAATATTAATAATAAGTAAATAGAGGGTAAGCTATTATATAGACTTCGGGGAGTATTCATAAAAAGAACTAGTGACTTAATATGTCTTTTAAAGCTTTTTCATAATTCTTTTTTTATACTGTCAAATAATAATGAGAATAAATATATATTGTTTGCAGTGAATCTTACAATTAATATATTTGGGAGTCGCTACACGGCTTCGGGCCCGCATCCTGTATTTCGATGCGTGTAAGTAAATATTTACTGTAATAGTATATATAGTTTATAAGATACTAGCGACCCGACTCGGTTTCGCATGGGTGCAATTCTACTTGTTTAATAATTTATAATGGCAAATAAAAATATATTGCAAAGGTTGATCTTGTAGAAGTAGATGTGTGTATTTGACAAGGTTAACAACAACATTACTAGTTATGAAGTTCATACTATACTTTTTGCTGCATAAAAAGAATTATGAGTACTATCACTCCTCTTTGTTTGACCTATGTCCATCTCGTCTTACCGTGAACACAATTGCTGCAAAGCATTCGAAACGTCGGGTTAGATTTAAAATGTAAATTTAAAATTTAATTCAGTATACGCGAGTTAAATCCGTAAAAATAGTTTTATTTCAATATTAATTATTATTAAAAGAAAACTATTCATGTTATATATCAGTTTACTTAATTTGTTATTTAACCGTAATTTGCTTTTATGCCTTTTTTTTCACATATAAACGGAATTATAATGTATGTTCCTCGTAATACTTAAGTATTATTTATATTTAAATCCCTTACAATCAAAATAAGAAACCAAAGAGTAATGTTACTGTTTTTGATAATTTTAATATGTATTACTGACTTCTATATGTAATTTTGTCTAAGGTGTACAGCGTAAACTAATAACGAAAGTAACAGTAACCTGTGTCTCTGTATATAGAGAACCTTTAGGAAGAGGTGCTTATTTCTTTATATAAAACATTATAAGATTTTTTATGAAGCAGGGACTGTTTTATTTTGATTATAGTATGATATATAGTTGTAAATTGAATGAACATTGTATAATGAATGAATGATAATTAACTATATTGCTATTTGCTAACATTGTGTGTTATACCACCGGTGAATATTATTTACTTGAATAATGACATTCCTTACCACGAATCGTACAATATAATAAGATAGATATAAAAAATATTAATTATAGCGTTTTAATGTCATATTAATAAATTATATTAAATATTATATCTTTTATGTTCAGATAAAACCAACGCTTCCTTATATTTTTAAAATTGCATTTTATAAACAATCTTGAAAGCTATAAAACCGGATTCGTTTATATCGTTGAGCAATGTTGCTCTCATTATTGGGTAATAAGATATTAAATACCACTTTTGTAATGTAATTTTGATCCTTAAAATAAAATTAAATATATAAAATAGGTAAGGGTATTTAGACTCGATCCAACTATGTTTTTTGAAGTTACTTATATCGGTTAACCATTATGATTGAATTATGAAAAAATTATCATTGTTTGACCAGTAGAGCGTAAAAATTAGAAAAACCTGAAATATTTTACATAATACAGTTATTCAACAGCTGCAAAAGCACAAATGCTTAAAAACTTCTAAACAATATATGAATCAATTTAATTAGTGTTTCTCTATAATAATATATTATGACTGTAATTATGTAAATTGTATTATTGCACAATGCACACACTATACAATTATATTAATCTTTACGCAAAGTTTATAAATATTGATTCTCCATACTTTAGGCCTCACCATTTTAGGCCTAGGTCTCAATATTTTAGCCCTAGATCTTTCAGTTAAGCAATAAAATTAATGACGATATCAAATTAAGTTTTAAGGTCTATTTCAATTAGGCAAAGGATCCTAATATTAATTTGATTCTTCTAAAACAATAATGAAATGAAAAGCACTATTATTGTTTTAAATTATCATTTAAAAAGCTTTTTGTCTCTACGTTTAATAATTTCTGATAATAAATTAAAGCGTACAAAGTAGCTTAACTTGTAATTGTACTAAATTGTGTACAACGTGCCTGGACTGGCGCCAGAGTATATTGTCCTCACATAACTTTACTTGAATACTAATGCTACATTATGTTGAACTACTGTTATTAAACATTATATTAAAAAAATACTATTTTAACGAGTTTGGCATTTTAACAAATCATAATAAAATGAATTGCAAAGTAAAAATTTTTAATTTAATTTGAAGTGACTTCGAAATTTTTGAGTAGGTACTATTTAATTTTGCTGTCATTGAGAATTACCATATTTGTTAAAAAAAATGGAGTTTGGAAAAAAATATCCTTAGATTACCTGAAATACCCAAAAACATATACGTACAATATGTTATTCGATATTTCAGGTAATCAAAAGTTTCGTTTGGTTTTATAGTCTACGACAGGATCGGTCTTCCTCGATGTAGCTAAGGCGTTCGACAAGGTCTGGCACAATGGACTGGTGTACAAGTTATACCAGTTCAAGGTGTCAGACAGACTCGTACTCATCATACGGGACTGCCTGTCGAATCGCTCCTTTCGCTACAGAGTGGAAGGCGTTTTGTCAACCCCCCGCCCCATCAGGGCGGGTGTCTTCCAGGATTCAGTTCTCTCGCCCATCCTCTACTCCATCTACGTTAGCGATATTCCTAGGCCGCGATCTAAAGTGCACCTTGCCATATACGCGGACGATACCGCGCTTTACACGTCCTCTAAGGGTCACTGGGAGATATATCAACGTCTCCAAAGTAAGTGCTCCGTTGCTCCGGCGTTCTGCCGTCGGAGGACGCTAGTGTCCAAATTTCCTTAGCTTCCCTCCTGACTAACGACGCCCCGAGCCGTAGTCCGTGTCTCAATCGTTCCCCATAGGGGCCCATCTGGCCCCCCCTTTTAAGGGCGGGTCTCCTGACCCACCCGCTCCCCCGGTGACGCTGTAATAGCCAACAGGCCTAACAGCATAGACGGACAAAAAAAAAATACAAAAAAAAAAAAAAAAAAAAAAGGTTCTATAGATTTAGTTTTAAAAGAATAGAGGATAAAATGGTTTGAATAATAAAACAGATGGTTTGATGTCACTCATTCTTCCTTGCATTAAATATTTCGTGGCTTGACAAGACTGATAATAAATTATGTAACATATTTGACAACATGAATAATGAATTTGCTACCAGGTGTCAGGCTTACATATGCTGAGTTACAAGATATTAAAATGAGAAAATCATGCTATAACTAGTTCTGTTACGTATATGTAATTACTTTGTCCTTAAACACGTGATTAATGGTAAATTAATAATAGACCCGAGATTGAATTCAACCTTAGATAAATTGTTACAAACTTCATCCACGGGTAAATTATTGGAACCGGATAATTATAAAATGTAATTATACACTGTACGATGAGTTGATTTTTTTAATGAACAATATTCAAAACAGAAACTTTTTGTATAGTCTTAAATAATTAAGTAAATAAAACCGAAAAATACAAATTCCTTTCATATAATGTAAGCTATGATCCTAAACTGCCAACACGCGTGTATATAAAATGTATCGTATTTTCATGTACATTTTCATACACACATATAGTGTAATTTATCTCTACCGTCTTTATTTTCAAATAAAATTCCCTAACTTCGACCATGTCATCAAAATATTTAATATTTTATAAGAAAGAACACTAACCTAAAAGAAATTTCAATATAATATTTATTTGTATATATGTTGGTTTTAGAAGTTTTAGAAGTTTTCTTATCACAATTAATGCTTAGAAAGCTAATGCTAAATCTGTACATTTTTAATAATTAATATAATAATATTATTAACAAGATTGGAATAAAAAAAAATAGTAATTGATAGTACACATTCCTTTGAACAGTTTGGATTATCTTTTAACGAAAATCGGTTCTCCAAATTTGCGTTGATCAAAATGCATGCATGCAATACATTTCATGTCCTGATGGTGTCAGACTACTTCAAGGCGGTAGACAAATAACGTTGTTGCTAGGATTTCATTATATATATTTATAAGATTTTATCTTCCCTTCGATCACCTTTGTCTCTACCAGAAAGTCACAATTTTATTTAAAATAGAACAGACGTAAGAAAGTTTTGTTTAATGTACTGTTGATTGTTTTCTTAAAAGGACATGTTGTCCGGTACAAAAGTTATTAATGAAAAATTTGTATTATGCAAAATATTAATTATAGATAGTGTTTAAGAAATATGTAAGATTGACAGTCATAGCCAGAATACTTTTAATTATTTTATGTAGCTGGAATTCTAGAAAACTGTTAATTGCCACTTATTTCTTAGTACAAGTGTAATTTAGTTTGATGTCAAAATTAATTAAGTAAAATATAAAATTAAGTACTCAGCTGACTATTCTAAATACACTTTGATAATTAAATTTGTATTGTTTTTAAGATAATTAAATGTTTATTGTTTTTAAGATAATTAAATTAAAACAATTTTATGTATAGAAATTATAAGTAAGATTTCTTAAACGTGACAAATTTATTAATACTTACAATCCTTTGTTACCTCATCGAAAATAGATTTTCAAAGCACGTTCTTAACTAGTTTGAAACGGCTTCCATAGATTAACTTTTCATTACTAAGTCGTTAAGTTCGAACAAATCTCATAACTTGCTATAACGAGATCAATTTATTTCAGTTACTAACTGGAATAAATTGATCTAACTAAATAACTGGAACCTTGTCTCACTAGTTTTATTATCGCAAGTCTCTTCTAAACCTCGATTCATTCTAAATTAACAAGAGTATGTGAGTTCTTCTAATATTAATTGATATTATTTTCTTTATGTGGTTTTTATAATGTTATTGAGGAATATGTCGAAAATTGATAAAAAAGATCAAAGCTGAAATAAAAGATGAAAGATAAAAGGATAACTTCTAAACTATTTATCATTTTGTATGGTAGTACATAAATAACATTCTTATTAAATAGCAATTGCCAAAAGAAAAATGTAGAAAATACCTTTAAAAATAACGTTGTACTACTTAGAGTTTAACAGGTTTTGATTCTCTGAGCAGAGGACTCTGCCGGAATATTTGTCAAAAAATATAAATGAAGGAAGATTGAAAACAATATCCTGAATCTTTTTTGATCTCAATAAGTAATATTATCTTTCCCAGTATTGTTAATGGAATATCATTGCTAAAACCGGAAAATAGAAATAGAGAATGTAACCTCAATAACTTTTAACATTGTTTATTCGGAATAAGATAATTACTCTTTAATACGATAAATATCTGTTACAGTACTCTATGTACCTACTTCGCCTAGTTAAATTGTCAAATTTTATACATCTTAAAGTTATTCGTATTCAATGGTAAAGAAAATATTAAAACTGCTAACAGCTTTTTCTATATTTTAACTATCAATTAACACCGTTTCACAAACGTTATTAGTTTAAGATGGAGTTGGTTTTTATTGTCTTTCTTTATCATCGTGTCATTAGAATAATAATGCTTTTTCAAATCATTAAATATGCATTCAAAGTTTCCTTTACTCAAAAGAAGATAGCGGCCAGCTTCGACTATTAAGTTTGTCTAAAGTTTATAGCTTTTGACTAGGCAAATATGGATTTTGAAATTAAGTTTCCATTATATTAAATAATTAATTAATGAAATGCGGTTTAATTCCAAAAGTATATTTTTTATCGATAATCATATAAGTTTATACACTATTATTACAATATTGTATACATTTAAGAAGGTACGTAAAAAGTTAAATTTTAATTTGTTTTTACAAAAAACCTATAATCTAAAACTACATCCTGTCTTTAAGGCAGACTAACCTCTTGTGCTTCCTCTGGTATTGCAAGAGTTCGTGGTTCATGGTCAGCAGTGATCAGTCTTCATCATTTGACCTGCCTACAACAAAAGAAATAAAAAAATATTTGAAATTTATTTTTTTTAATTTTGTGTAACTTATGTCGGGTGTAAAACGTAATGAACGTAATGTAAAAAATATGTTGTGAATATTCTGGACACAGCTATTTTCTAGATAATGAAGGATTTGTCAATATACCCACAAACAAATTTTATGTCGAGGCATAAAATGTGTCATCGTATAATAATATAATCTTTTTAATGCATATTTATTACTCTAAAAACCACTGAAACAATTGGTATTTCAAA
This sequence comes from Napeogenes inachia, assembly GCA_959347355.1. Lineage (NCBI taxonomy): Eukaryota > Metazoa > Arthropoda > Insecta > Lepidoptera > Nymphalidae > Napeogenes > Napeogenes inachia. Next base: position 26,677,731 of record OY365791.1, read on the forward strand.
AGCCCCTAAAACACAAAAGAACAGCGCTCGTGAATGTCGAGTTAATGATACTGTTCGTGACATCCGTTGTTATAACATCCGAAATATGAAGTTTAATTACAGGTATATTCTTTTAAATTTACTGTCTGTGGTTTCATTATATTTAAAGAAATCTGTCTTCCGTTTTTATCATAATAGTACAAATCTTTTGGGTGTGGCTCGATTTCTACCAAAATTTATAACTTTCAATAATTTAATAATATGATAATAATGAGGAATCTTTGAACGCAAAATATAAGGACCTAAGCTATATATTTTATAGCATAACGTAATACGATTATAACTTACGACTAAAAATATTTGTGTTCATGTCGAAAAACAGAAACGTTACTTTAAAAAATATCTGGTAACTAGGTTAACTTAGACATTAAGATAGCTTAACATAGATTTTTGTATAGGATTCCCAGGACTGATAAAAAGTGTTTTTTAACGATAAACTATGACAAATTAATAATTACAGCTAAAGTCAACGATTGCTTACCGCAACAAACAAACAGATATATAAATCAACAGATAAAAATTACAAAAGCTATTGCTTATGGTTATTATATATTAATAAAAAATAGCAATTATTTTTTGCACAAAATATTTCACGTAAAGATTTTACCTAATTACTATTTTAATAGATGGTTTACATTTACTTTAAGAATATAAAAAAAATATTATACAGATTATAGATTACGGAATCTTTGTGCCGCCGAAGATATCAAAAACATATAAATAGTGGGTAATTGTTTCAGCAGTCAAAATAACTTTTAACTACAGTCTGTCAAGTTCTGTTTATGGTATTAAAATCCCATGAAAAGAACAGCAAATCATCCGATTTTTTTTAATTTATAATTAATAAGTTTCACGATATTAATCCTAAATCATGTAATGTATTGTTTTTTCAGTTAATCGGTAAATAATTTAAGCATGACGCAATATAAAATCATACGCAACTGTTGCCTTAAGTCTTTTACTTTGCTCCTTTTACATTATTATGGAACTATTTTTATTTCTTTATAAAATTATTCCCATTTCCTTATATAAAACTTAACCTTTATGTAATATTAGTATAGTTATATATCGATGTATATCCTATAGCGATTATCGAAAATGTTGTTCGAAATGATCGCTGCTAAATACTATATGAAATTGCAAATTCATCTATTCTAGTGGTCCCGTGGTAATTGCGTTATTTACGCGTAAATAGGTTTTAGGAGGGGCCTCGTTTGATTCATTAATACGTGTAATTAAATATTGATGCAGAGGAATTGAATAAAACACAACTGATAGCAGCCAATACAGAATTATTGAAATGCCTGATACAAGATATGAGGTTTTAGTATGAAAAAGGTGTTACGCTTATACGTTGAAATATTTAAGAACATTCAAAGGTTAGAATTAAAAATTAAGTATCTTAAGACTTATATTAGAGTAACTCATAATTTAAGCGTATCTATAATGTTCGGTGAATGGTTTGAATAAATCAAAATTAGAAAGTAAAATAAACCATTTTTCAAAATTACGATACTGAAATCAAAAATATTAATTTACTAAAATTTAAAGTTAAACACTAATAAATGTCAACTCCGTACCAATAAAGACATTATGGAAAAAAAGTTTAAAATGCTTGATTAATCAAACTGTACCTCATTTGACAGACCGACAGGCGATTTTACATAGGTCCCTAGTTTAAACCCTCCACGTAACGAATAATGTTTCAATCCGTATTAATGTAAAAAGTATTTTAGTTTCTATTCCTTTTCAATAAGGTACAATTTAGCCTTCGTTGTCGGTGAGTTTATTTTCTTGTTTTCTATTACAGTCTATTAATAATACTTAAACATTTTTCAAGTGTAAAAAGGAAATTGCCCAGGGTGAAAAGCAACCTATATATTGACTGAATAATACATAATAAGACAACTATACGATCAATGTCTTTAAGGTTCACCTTGTATCTTCGTCTTCCAGTAATTATATCCTTCACTCAATGTTCTTAACTCAAAATAAGTCGATTATATTGGTCTCATTAAAAACTCCATACGTTTGAAAAGAGAACAGGCTTTAAATACGCTACATTTTAAAAACAATTGCGTTAAAATTATTATTAAGAACTTATTATGTGATTACTTTGTTTTCAGAAAACTCCTGAAACTTTATTATAGGCAAACCGTTCGAGTTTACTTTTAGAATAGATTTGCTCCGACTAGTATGTTGACTAATTAGACTGACTGAGATATAAACAAAATAAAATGGCCATAAAGTAGCCATAGATACAACAAATATTGAAAATAAAAAGTACAGGATTTTACCATACACAATAATATGTTAAAACAATTTTATAATTAGTAAACCTGCGATGGCTTTAATTAAGTTGTGAAAGAAAAAAGCAAAATAAAATTATAATATGAATTACCACCTAACGTAAAATTAATACAAAGTTAAAAATAATTACATATTATTCATATAAGATAAATTACTTCGTCACACTCAAAGCTTAGTTTTTCAAAGAAGGAAAAGTTTAACAAGCGTTATAACAATGTGTATAGAAAAGTTTAAACAGAAATCACATATTTATATATGTTCTCATTTGTTGTTTACATATGTAAAAGAAATATTTACATATGTAACTTAAAGATTAATTTGATTTTTTGGAATTCAAAATTTTATCTCCTCAAAATACCTTTTTGTCATGACATTCAATTAGTTATTATAGATGTCATTTTGTACTTACATGACTATTTTTGTCTTACATCTAAGTTTATAAAATTAAAGAATTCATTTATAAGAGCATTTATTTGATGGAAAGTTTAGTGAGATTGAGAGGAAAGTACGGAAGGGAAACACAGTGAATGGAACAGTGAGTAGGCCTATTAGTGATTAGACTCTTTGCCAGAAATTGCGATTGGCTATCCACAGCTTCGCGTCGTGGTGGTTCCTATACTGACATATCGTAGCAAAAGTTGATTGTGGCAGAAGAAGCAAGAAGGTAGAATTAATAGAGTTTAAAAGATCTTTGTGTAGCATGTGTGAGGTAAAGCTAAGCGACAGAGTGAGAAATACATAGTGATTCGTAAAAAATGTGGCATGAAAGTGGATATAGTGACCAAAATAGAGACAGGAATGTTGCGATGGTTTGGGCATGGAGAGAAGATAGACGAAAGAATAAAAATAAAAGGGATTCATTAAGCGAATGTGGATGAACCTTAAAAAGACGTCCCAGACGGACATACACTGACCAAATCAGCAAAGTTCTCAAAAAAGGTGAAAGAGACAAAAGAATTGTGTCAGGACAAAGTGAAGTGGCTCTTCAAGACTCTGCCTGACTCTGCCCTCTGGTGGGATAATGGTGTGAGGTTTATGTATGTATGTATGTATAAAAGTTCTATTCAATACGCAGATGAATGATTGAAGTATAGCAGGGTTGTTTAATAGTAGTTCGTACATCTATATGTACTTTACGATACTCACATGTCGGAACTGTCGATACGAAGAGCAACATAGCGGAACATATGAACGCGTATTGAACTCGATAACAAAGTAACATCGGAACACAATATTCAGTGATTTGAAAAATCATGTAATTTATTTCTAAAACAGAAACAGGACATACAGACAAGATATAGTAGTTGCTAACTACCTACTATTTATATGATATATCTTGTCCTTATTTCTTGTTTCTTTGCTAAGAAATAAGATGATGGAAATGTTTTTGAACTTTTATACAAACTGAACGATTTTAGTTAGTTTAAAATAAAATTTTACTTTAGTATTTCATAGATATTCATTTTAACTTTAAGTTTTAGGAACCTCTTTAGAAGTTCATGTTATCGTATGACAAGTTTTATACATTTTGAATTGAAAATGGTTTAGGAACCATTTTAGAAGTTTTATCGAATTTTATCGAATTATGAGATTTTTACATGTTGAAAGAACTTATAAAATGAATGTTTTTATAACTCTTAATACTCAATACGGTATTTTCGTTATTAAATAAACAGAAATATTAAAAGACTAATCCTCATTGCGATCTATCTTGTGACTAGTATTAGAATAAAGCTATATAAAATGAAATTAAATTCGGAATTTTTAGCTGATTAATTAATAGGTCAAGAAAGTAAATGTCTTAAGTTGCTCTCCGTGAGCTACACATTCGAATGGTAACACACTTATATACCTCGAAGATAATGTTCCGTCGTTTTACTTGGGTCAAAGGTACAGACTTTAAGTCGTTATACTATAGTAATAATATTCAAATTAACGATTGGTAAAAATAAAACCATGTTGGTGGGAATAGAAAATGTCCTTAAAATGTTCAAAAATACTCAAATTATAATTTAATAAATAGTAGTAGTAGTAACTCATGAGGGTAAACTCATATATCTCATGGTGAGCCATTGAATGAAAACTACCAGGAGTCCATGACCATCCGGACGCGTCTTAGCATTCCAAATACTAAACAATCGACCTGGAAAGTACATGACCAAAATATAGCGGCCCTGTTAGAGCACCCGGGCTCAAATCAGGTACTCGATGCGCAAGTAGAGACTTTCCAAAATACTATTTACGACTACTTTAATGAGCACTATCCACCTACGAATCGTTATGCTCACAAAAATAAAGAAAACGGTTTTAAATTGAAAATGAGGAGGAAAAAAAGAGATCTTATAAACAAACTTCGTATAGCCAAAGCCTTAGGCGATAATCAACTTAGTCACCAACTGTCTAGGGCATTGCGATCAATTCTTAAACTTATCCAAGGTATAACAAATCAAATAACGAAAAATCGTGATAGCTTTGATCGGGCAAAACATGAAGTAGACTTTGATAAAAATCCTTTTAAATACTCAAAAAACATTTTCAAAGATCAAAAAGGTAAGCTTATCTTGACCAACGAGCAAATTTTCGACCATTATAAAAGCACATACGAAGTGCCAGAAAACCAAAGACTATATGGGGATCCAAACGAACACAAACCTGAGACACCTACTGAAGATTTTCAAGCCAACCCACCAACTTTGGAGGAAATCAATAAAATAATTAAAATGAAACCATCTAAGTCAGCACCAGGTCCGGATGGTATCCCTTATATAGTTTACAAAAAATGTCCGTCGCTCCATAAACATCTTTTAAATATATTCGGTAAAATCTGGTCAAGAAAGCAAATACCGGTATCGTTCGGAAAAGCCCTTTTTGTCCTCATTCCGAAAAACGACAATGTCAATAATCCCAAGGATACTAGACCGATAGCCCTAACAAATACAATTTCCAAAATATTTTTCTCTTTTTTACAAACTAAAATGACGCAATTCATGATTAACAATAGGTGTTTCAGGCCTAATCACCAGAAAGGGTTTTTGCCCGGAATTTCTGGATGCCTGGAACATAATACGTTAATATCGGAAAGCCTTAAAGATGCTAGAACTAGCGAGAGACAAATTACGGTTTGTTGGATAGACTTAGAAAACGCCTTTGGGTCGGTACGACATGAACTAATGATGTTCGCGCTTAAATGGTATAACTTTCCTACGGTAGTTCGCGACATTATTGCATCATATTATTCAAAATTAAAATTCTCTATCATTTTTAATGAAAACCATTCAAAACCACTTAATTATAACGTTGGTTTATTTCAGGGCTGTTGTATTTCTCCTATTATATTTAATATAGTTATTAATATTTTAATAGACAAATTAATTAGAAATGAAAAAAAGTGGGGCTATCGGTTTAAGTTCAACAACAAATACACAGAATCCATACTAGCTTTTGCAGATGATCTCGCGATACTGACACGTAATCCGAAACAATGTCAGGTACTTTTAAATGTAGTTGAGGATTTCTATACGTGGACCGGCGGATTGAGGACAAAACCAAGTAAATGTTTTAGTCTGTGTCTGGGTAGACGGAATACCAAATATACCTCATACGATCCGGGTCTTATAATAGGCGGTCAGTGCGTTAGTACGGTTACGGAAGCAGCTCCCTTTAAATTTTTAGGTAAAAAAATCGATTACCAAGGCCGTACTCCATCGTTGGATGCAATAGTCGATAGCTTTTTAAACGATCTCAAAAAGGTAGACAACCAACCAATAAGTAACGTCAAAAAAGCTTGGATTTACGATAATTATTTAACATCACGTCTAAATTGGCCTTTCCTCGTGTATGATATAAATAAAACCCTTTTGTCAAAGTTAGATGCAAGCGTCATAAAGACATTGAAGTTATGGCTCGGGTTAGCGCACTCAGCGGACTCTTCAACCTTATTTAGAGAACGAAACAACTTTGGATTAAAATTAAAGAAACCATCGGAGCTCTACAAACATCTAAGAGTTACCAAAAAACATATCATCGGAAAATCTAAAGATGATACTGTAACTTCTCTCCCAAAAGACAAAGTTGCCTCAGAGCTCGAGTCACGACTTCAATTCCATAAAAAAATTATGATAGGTGCTCAAACAAATAAAGTAGGGCTAGGATCAAGTAGGAAAGTTCAAGACATAGACATAACAAAATCTTTTATTCGACAAGACGAAAACGATAATTACCGACTCCACGCGATGAGCCTAGAAATTCAAAACGAATGGGTGACCATAGGAGATTTTTGTATTCCACTAGCTTTGAAGTGGCGCACCTTAATTTATGATTGGTCCCCAGCATTATTAAAATTCTATCTTAATGCATTCCAAATGACTCTCCCAGATCAAAGTAATTTAGTAAGATGGGGCAAAGCCACCGAAAAGTCTTACAACATCTGTGGGGAGGCAATAGGAACCGCGAAACACCTATTAGTAGGGTGTAGGGTACTTCTAGATAAAGGTCAATACTCGCGTCGCCACGACAAGGTATTAGAAATTATACGGGAAGCGGTTAGTCTTTCAGTAGCAAGAGCGCGGAAAGGTATAACAACCACCAAACGATCTATAGAATTCGTAAAAGAAGGCTCCTCCAAAAAATCAAAAGCGAAGCCTTATTCAATATTAGGCGCGGCTCCTGATTGGATTCTCATGATGGACACGTATGAAAAGCATTACAAAATCCCTGGGGATGTTGGTGTTTCGTCATCCAGGCCGGACTTATTCCTGTATTCGAAACATCTGAGACGCGTGATACTTGTGGAGCTTACTGTTCCTTGGGAAACAAACATCCCAAGGGATCACACATTCAAGCTCAATAAGTATTACGAACTAACCAACGAACTGATCAGGAATAAATTTATAGTTAGTTTGTACGCGGTAGAAGTGGGAGCGAGAGGTATAACAGCAAAATCTCTCTATAGCCTACTTAAAGATCTTGGCCTTTCTAGAACAAGCATCGGTTCATTTCTAGAACGTACTTCAAAGGCGGCATTAGTAGGTTCTTTCCAAATTTGGTTAGGTAGGGAGAGGAGTGTGGAGGGTGAAGGTGAGCGTTTTTGCGCATAATAAAGGGGCCCCTTAAACCTACTCCTGGGTCGCAAGTCCCAGGCACTGCTTGCACTCCTCTCCTTGCGACGCGATGGGCCCGGCACCCGCACGGTGAATCCATGGATTGCTAAGAAGCTTCGTCTTCATGGTATATACGAATAAGACTTTAGCACCATTTTGTGTTATATGTTCATAAGAAGACTAATTAAAAAACGTACTATGAGGTAAATTAATACACCATATGTATGTCCAAAAATCCTTTTCGAGTATATCCATTAAACGTGTTCTTTTATGAATAAATATCAATCTTTATATTGTTTTTCATTACACAATTATAAAATGTATTATAAATTATTCTAAAAATATTTCTTAAATAATATTTATCTATACATATATTATTAATTATAATTTCAGATACCCTTCAACAAAATTAAATATGTATCAACAATATATGTTTTAATAATGTGTTTGGTGATTATACTTGGAGGAAACACTGTTTATATACCCTCAATTTATGTATATTATGTAAATTGTACTTTATTAAAAAACGTAATTATTTTAGTTAAAAATTTTCCTCAATACGAGTGAATTGAAGTAAGTCGAAATTTTAATCTTCCCTAGATTAAAATATCTTCTCAGTTGTATAAACACAGATGGTAATTGTTCGGTCTGAATTTAAATTTATGCTGAAAACTGATTTTTCTCTCCAGTTTATTAAAAACCATTTCGCATTTAAAATCTGAATATTATATTGTATAGGTTCAGTCCTAATTACTTATCTTATAATTTAGTGATGTTTAATTACTTATTTAATATTACAACATAAATTTAGCTTGGACGAAATTTATTATTTGTGAGTTCCAGCTGTATCTTTTTAGCGGTATTATATCAATCTACATAAGATTATTTTTTGCAATAAAAATGTATGGACGTGTGAATGTAAGCTTATACAAAAGTATTTTTTTTAATATTGACGTATCTGACGAATGTAATAATATGTATATCTATTCACGCGTCAATTTAGACTTAAAACAGAACAATCGAACTAAATAAAATAAATAAATCGGAGCTAAAAACTGAATTATAATTAATCCGTAGGTACTGTGTGCAAAGCCTTACTGATTATTCATTATTTAAGTGTTTTAAATTTGTGCTATAATGAAAATTTTATATAACAAAACAAATATTATTTGAGGTTTGAAAAAAAAAAGTTTAAGAAAACAAGAAAAAGTTATCGTTATATACTCCTCTAGTTTTAAAAAAACATAACTCTATCATATTTTCTAAAGACAGCATATGCTTTGAAGTATAATTATTTATTATTAAAGAAGAACTAGGTAATTTTAGACTTATTTTTATTTTTTGAAAATAATTTAGTCAAATGTTAGTATAGTGTTAGAATAAAAAATAATATTAAATTATTTAATTATTGTTATCATTATTTTATTATTTATTTTTTTTTATTATGGTGTTTTTATTATAATATTTATTGCCCTCGTTATTTTATACACCTATATTTAACTTGCAACATTTAATAGCAATAACGTTAAAGTTCAATGAAAATCACGTTGTGTTGCAAAACGTGGTCTAATGAAGTTTAAATTTAGTATGACTATAACAGTACTCGTAGTGAAGCAATACATATGACTGAAACTCTTAGTAAAGCAATATAAGTGTATTTGCTCTAAAAACTCTAAAATAGCGCTTGAATTGATGCACGCATTATAAATAAAATGAAAGTAAAAATAAAAGATTCTTTTAAATACGCTTTAGAAAAATTTTATTATATAGAGTTAAAATAATTTGATTTAAAGTTTATGTGCTTAACACTATTTTAAAGTATTTACAAATAAACTGTCAAAGAATAATCATTGTTAATTATGTTTAAGGGCCCCGACAACTTTAATAAATATCAGCTATTTTTATATATAGACTATATAACAGATAACCTAATTAGTTATATATATTAGAACAATTGTATTATTAGGTTATCGTCGACGCAACTCTTGTATCGTGTGACCATTGCCTGGTACGGAGTAAGTATAGTGCCTATTAAACTTCCGTATCGTAAAACATCTGGTACTACAAGCCAGCAGATTGGAATGATAATACAACTAAAATATATAAAGTGGACTCCAACATTAATTAGTAATATTTACTCATTAATAAGTAGCACACATTTTACCTTCTCAAAATAAGTGTTTGTAAAGTGGGTATGACATTTACAAACTGGGTTTTAGACTAATATCTTTTTCAAACAGGGTGATTGAAAAGCAGTCATTTTGAAAGAAACATATATTACAATCACTTAAAAATGCGAAATGAGTTTTGGCTGTTACGTGTGGTATTATATTTTAGATCATTAATTTAACATTTAGGAGCTATCTTGAGCTCGCTTCTGACAAAATTACAGCAATAATGTCTTTCATTCTTACACTGCATCTGGTGCTAACTGTCTTTGTCGTCTAAGATATATAACAGTCATTAGGTGAAACACAGTGAAAATACAGAGTCAAAAAAAATAAAAAAAAACTAAATTAAAAATATAACCTTTCATTGAACAAATTTCTCGTTAGTGATACAAGTATTCTTTAATACATAGAGCAAGCTTAACCTACCATAGAGTCTCTCTCAGAACATATGTTTTGGCATTCAATTTATACAATGTTTTTACTGTGTCTTGATTGTGAATAGCAGTTGATAAAATTTTATAACCTTCAATAAGACGCGGGCTTATTTATTATTAATTTATTTAATATCTTTTATTTTAGTATTTAATATTTTATATTAAGTTGTGTATTAACAACTCAAAACAGACACACGTAGGAGAGCTGTTTACGGATGGTTCTTTTGTAGGAAAAAATCTGTCGAAACCTATTTTTCTTAGAGAATGCTCTATCTGGTAAATTAATAGTACATGGCTTCCAAGAGAATATAGGAATAGAGTATTTTAGTTAAAACAACATTCAGCACACAGTCAATAGAATATTTATTTTAATATTTCGGTACAACATATTTTATAAGTATTCCTATCACTAAAGCTTAAGCATATTATACTTTTAAACTCACGTTTCACGTAAAGAACTTACTTTGAGAGCAGAATACTAAGTAAGACGCGTCAGAGTAGATGCAATGATATTAGTGACAGCCTTCCTCTTCAACATGGTTAAAATTTCCAATGTTTTAACACTGTGTCAAAAGAATATAGAAAAGAAGAGTATTTAAAATACAAATTTGTGCAAAGATAGTCGTTTGTATAGACAATCTTAAATATAAAACTATTTCCTTATCTGGATAAATTATAATAAAATATTTAGTAATATGACTATATATGGTGATATTTATATATATTTATCATTCGTGCAAACAATGATTCTGTTAGTGAGTAAAAGTAGTTTTTATTTCTAATATTTAATTTTAAAATGGACAGGTTAAGGTGCATTATGGTGGTAGGTAAACATGAATTTGGCTCGCTCTGAATCAATTCACATCTGCTTCGCACCTGAATCCATTCGTTCCATTCATTCGTGACGTTGGCGCCACAAACATCTGCACGATTCTTTAAATATTTGTAATCCACAGTTTTATGACCACCTGGATTATCTTTATAATAATTATTTGATAATTCAATAACATATTATAAGCGAATTTGTGCAATTGAATTGATGAAAAAAGTCATCCAAACAGTTAATATAGAAACTAATCGTACTATCTATCACCTTTAAATAGACTGCAGATTTGTTTCGTAGTGAATGTTACTTTATAAATGCACATATAAAATGGTTTTCCTTAGAATTGAAAGGTGTTATAAATGAAAGCACTGTAAAAGCACAATCGTGTACCCTTTTATTATAAAGCCATATAAAAGTGCCCGCCATTAAAGAAGTAAAACTGTCCTACCTCTAGAGAATAGAAATAGGATATGTAACCTCTGTGGCTTTTAAGAATATTTATTAGGAATTATACAATGCCTATATAGATATTCTGTTAGACAATAAATATGTTTTATAACACTAATTTGTAAAATTAAATTGTAGAGCCTAATACACATAGAATAATACTTCAGATAACTAAGCTTGCATAATTAAGCTTAATACACATAGAATAATACTTCAAGACTTTGCTTAATAATAATTCAAATGTACGAAATTATTGTATTTATTTAAATTTAAAATTTTAAGAAATATTACACTGGTCATAAAATTGACAAATATACTATGCATATGTGTAAGTATATAATATAGTTTATTTACTTATTTTAGGCGTATTAAAATGAATTTAAATAAGCTCAACATACCTTTTAATATTTATAGACATTATCAAGTAAAAATACATAGATATACACATTATAAATACTTAGAATATATTTAATAAACGTCCAAACCCAAATATACAGACATCTATGCTCATCACATACATGACTATCCCTGCTGGGAATCGAACCCGAGCCCCGTTGCGCCGCTATACGTTAGGCGTCTGCGCTAACCACTCGACCAACGAGACGGTAACAGTTTATCAAAAACAAAATCTTGCTAAAAGCATAAGATCTAATTATCAATATTAATAAAAAATATGCAAATCCCAGAAAAACTTATTCGTTATAGAATGAGAAAGTAGAAATTATTAATAAAGCGCTATTCTAGAATATACTCGCAAATAAGGATTTGTGGATAAATTATATTTTAAGAAATAAAAGTGATTTAGTTCATAAAATAAATATTTAAATTGTTACGGAGAATAAATCAACAATACAATCGAAACTCTTTTTATCATTTTCTGGGAACCTTTTTAGCTCTGAGCGATTTGTTCTTTTGTTATATAGATAACTCGAACATCACAGCATCACCAGTCAAAGATCACGAACATGTAATGTCTTATTGTGACTCCTTTACCTTCCCGAACCCCGAGGGTATTGTTGTTAACAATAAACGTACATTTGAATATGAAGAGACGAAATGGATATGATTTTCTCTTATTCTATTTTCATTTAGATATTTTCTTTTGTCTGATGTTATTATTTTATATAAAAAAATAATCGGTTTGTGTACACGTGTAAGGTAGCTATTCGAATTTAAAATCTTTAATTAATGATATATGACGCATTTCATTATAGTATCTTATTATATATATTTTATTACCTGAATGGATAGTCTTTTTAAAACCCTATATATTATTTTTATTATGATAAGGGTACAAAATATATACGATTGTAGATAAAAATACCAAACGTGGTCGTTTGTTTCATTCAGACTTCACACAACATTTCATGGATTAGCTTTTGGACATTTGTATATTATGTTCGTGACAAATTAAAATGTATACTGTGATTAAAATCTTTGTAATTTAAATGAAAAATAAATATGACAATCGATACTAATATTATATATTGGAAACTCTTTCTTTCTGTATGTTACTCTTCCACGCTTAAGCCACTGAACCGATTTTGATGAAAATTATCGCAAACATAGATGAAACATTGAGGAAGGAGGAAGGAAGGCTACTGTTTACTATGAAAAAATATCTCATTTCCACGGGAAACGACGTAAATCGGAAGAAAAGAACTGCTGCACCCTTTTCTTTACATATATATACAAACGATCTGGGCCGAAGATTACAAATGGACAGACACGTTATTTAACTGTGGGTTATTTAATTCATCAGAAGTAGTTAATTTATACAATAGACTAAAAGTAATTAAGGAAGTGTGATTGTGTTTTTTCTTTTGATTTTGAACTCCCATTTCACACAAAAAAAAAACACAAGCACACTTACTATGCAAGTACTAGTATGTACTATCCATGTAAAAGATAAAACTGCTGCCCTAAGAAACTATCTGAAATGATTCCTGAATTTATTGCCCTTTTTAATTAATGATTCAACTTTATTATTTATGCTTCAATGGTTAAGATTTTGTTTTTTAAGTGCAAGTTCAAATATAGAAATTATGAAATTAGACAATTTAACATGACGAAATACAGTCTGTAACAGTTTCTTATCGTAATTATAAAATAATTATGTAGTAATTAATCTAATTTTCTGTTTATAATTATTATTTTCTAATTAATAATAGAAAAAAATCTTTGTTATTGAAAATCCTTTACATAGTACTTGTAGGGCCTTCCCGTTAAGTAGTAATTAAGTATTGGGAAAATCCTCCGAGTACAGTACAATTAACAGTAATTGGATTTTTGAATATTTAAATATTACTTATTAGAACAAGAAAGGTTTAAGATGTTACTTTCATTCCTCTTTCATTTAGACAAATAATCGGACAGAGTTCTGTGCTCAGAGCATGAAAATCATACAAAAATAACTTCTCAACATGTTGATTTCACTATAAATACATCATCTAGGATTTTCTCATCGGCTGGTCGTAATAGGCACCTCTTTTAGAACTCAAAACCTGTGAGATCTGGTGCTGCCGATTTTTAGCAGCCGTTGATGTTAAAACCAACAATACTTTCAAATACTTTCCCTTTAGGGTTCACTTGCCAGGCGTTGAGAGTTCCGTCATATCCGGTTGAAAAGAGCACCTAAAATGTCATAAGTTTAAAATTTATATGACATCATTGAGGACGCCTTGGAATTATAATAAGTAATTTAATATTATACCAAACAAAATGGCGAGGTTGTTTAGAAGTTATCATTTTATTTAGTATTTATAAGATCTTTTTCATCATTTCCCGTATATATATTTCCAATATTCTATTATGATTATTTCATGCATTCAGTACAAGTCATAATATGTATATATTATCTAATTTCTCAGAATTATGATAGTTAAAACTTTTGTTAAAAATATTGAAAGGATCGTGCAGGTGCTAGTGATGAAGGGATTAACCAGGTTTGAATGGATTTGAAGTACGGAGTGGGTCTGATCTTTTAATCCATCACCTTTATGTATTCATTGTAGACATTAATATATAAAACAAAAAAGAGAACATGATATAACGGATATTTATTTATTTATTTACCCTTTATTGCATAAATACAAAAGGCGAACTTAATGCCTAATGGCATTCTCTCCCAGTTAACCTCTGCGTGTGGTGAAAAAATTGTGGTAGGCGTATTTAAAATTAAAAAAAAAAATATTTAAAAAAAAGAAAAAAAAAAATAGTAATTATCCAAAATGAAAAGAATGTAGACTATAACAATAATAAACATTAAACAAATACACATTATACAAATAATATATATACTTACATATACGAAGGTACACAAATATATTACAATACACATCTACATATATCAATATATCTACCTACATACATACATATATATATATATATATATATATATATATATATATATATATATATATATATATATATATATATATATATATATACATATACATACATACAAATACATAATTATAATATAATGCTTATTTAAAAATTACAAATAATAATGACAAATATAATCTGTTAATATCATGACGTCTTTAGGAAGTGTGCTCTAACTAACTTTTTGAAATTGCTCTTTGAGGGTGCTCTTCTTACTATTTCCGGGAGTTGGTTCCATAGGAGTGAGGCTTGGATAGTAAAGGATTTATGGAAGAAGTCACTGGAATGAGAATGAATGGTGGTTGTAAGGTTGGAGGATGAACGGAGTATTCTGTCGTGGGTGGCGTGTAGGTATTGAAATTTTTCTTTAAGGTATGTAGGGGAGGATGGATCATTTAATATGGAATAGAGGAGATGGAGAATCCTAGAGCTACGCCTCTGACGAATAGTGAGCCAATTGAGTTTGGAGCGATATTCCGAAACGTGATCAAACTTCCGCAGATTAAAGACGTAGCAGGATATCTACAAAATAAATAAAGAAAATAATGGCAATTAGCATTAGAAGAAGCTTAATTTACGAAAAGTGTTGTAAGTGAATTTATAACTCACATACTCTTGTTAATTTACAATGAACCGGAGTTTAGAAGAGAGTTGATAATAAGATTAGTGAGACAAAGTTACGGTTAGTAGGTAACTGAAATAAATTGATAAAGTAGATTTGTTCGTTCTTACCTTAGAACGTGCTGTGAAAATCTATTTTCGGTAAAAAAAAAAAGGATTGCAAGTATTATTATCAAGTTTAATGAAATAAGTAATCGTTTTAATAATTTCTATACAAAAAGTTGATTCCTCAAAATTTTTGTATAATTGAAAGATTTAAAATTATTCCCAACACAATAAACAACCTAAGTGTCAGCTGAGTAAGTATTTTAACTTTAGCTTTTAATTAATTTTGAAACCAAACTAAATTAAACTCGTACCTACTCAGAAATAAATGGATATTATAGTATTTCTAGGTTTCTAGCTGAATAAAATAATTAAAAGTATTCTACCCAATCGTATATATTTTTTTATACAATCTATAATTAATATTTTTTTTATAATCTTTATTTTTTATTCATTAGTTTTCTATCAGACAACATGTCATTTTAAAAAACTTAGTTACGACTTACGCTTGTTATAACCCTAAACGCCTAACTATATTAAATAAAATATTTACTTTCTGGTATAGACGGAAAGCTAAGATGCTAGTAATAAAAGGTAATAAATGTATATAATTAAATCCTAACTACAACATTGTTTCCGCCTTGTCTGACTGACTTCATAAGGACATGAGAAATCCAGGACTGACTCCAGCTTTTGGGGAATCACGCAAATTTAAAGAATCGATTCTTGTTAAAAAATAAGCTAAACTATTCAAAGGATTATATCCTTTTTGAAATAAATAATAGTGATTTGCTTTTCACTCCAATCTCAAAAATAATTTTATTATAAAAAAATTTCAGCTTTTAGCTTTCTAAGCATTTATTGTGATAAAAAAAAAACTAAATTAAATTTGTACCAAAACATATACAAATAAATATTTTTTTTAGGTTAGTGCTGTTTTTTATAAAATATTAAATATTTTATGAGTTGGTCGAAGTTAAGGTTTTTAATATATTCAAAATATCCTTATTTTATCTGTTAGAGGCTTAGTACACCATATCTATGTATGAGAGTGTGCGTTAAATATGATACATTTTATATAAACACGTCTTCGCATTTCCCGATCAACACTTACATTATATGAAAGGAATTTGTATTTTTCGGTTTGTTTGGTTTTAAATACTGCAACTATATAAACGATCAACTCATCATATTACTACACTCAATATATTATTACATCAAAATATGTTGTGTTAATCGGTTACAATAATTTACCAGTGGGTGATGTTTGTAACAAATTATCTAAGGGTGAATTCAATCTCGGGTCTATTATCAATTTACCATTAATCACGTGTTTAAGGACGAAGTTATTATATATACGTAACAGAAACTAATTATAGCATGATCTTCTCATTTTAATATCTTGTCACTCAGCATATGTAAGCCTGACACCTGGTAGCAAATTCATTATTTATGTTGTCAAATATGATACATAATTTATTATCAAAATTGTCAAGCCACGAATATTTAATGCAAGGAAGAATGACAAACCAACCATCTGTTTTATAATATAAACCATTATATCCTCAATTCCATTTAATCCAAACCTATATAACGAAATGAACCTTAAGATAACTTGTAGTAGCTAATAGCATATTTATAAGTCTTACGTACATGCTATTTTGTATCTTAGACGATAAAAGGATATTTTTTAAAAATCCGTTTTATTGAACAAATATATTAATTCTCGATGAACAGAAACATGAAAAGGAATGACTATTGAAAATTATCAAACTAAATTTAAAAAATCATCATAAATTAAAAAAAATACTTTTAAATCCATTTTATTTTGATTTGTGAAAACTAATTAAATTGTTGATTATATATTATTTAATACTATATTTTATAACAGCAGTTCAACAAATAATGCATTAGTATTCAAGTAAAGTAGTGTGAGGACAATATACCTACTCTGGCGCCAGTCCTAGCACTTTGCACACAATTTAGTACCCTTACAAATTAGGCTATTTTGTATGCTTTTAATACATTATCACAAATTGTTAAACGGAGACACAAAAAGTTTAGAGTTTTTAAATGATTAAAAAAAGGAAATTAATTAGATAATATTTTGAAAAATACAAAAACAACTAAGATTCTTTTCCTAATTAAAATTAAATCTTAATTTTTTTTAACTATTGGTGAAGAATAACATATTTTTGTAGCATAACATAATATTCATATAATTATAGCGGTAACAACGATACGTGTGCATTTCTTTATATAGTGACTACCGATAGCCACACGTAGTGTGCCTAAAGTTCAAACTGAGACTAAAGCTCAAATTATAACGAAAGTAACGGTTTTGTGATTAGTTTGAGCTTTATATCCCCGTAAACAAAATTACTGATGGAAGTCTGTAATACACATTAAAATTGACAACGACAGTAATGTCATTATTTATATTTAAGTTCCTTACCATAAAAAATAGAAACCATGTATGTATGTAATGCTTTTTATATCAAAAAACTGCAAAAAAAAATATCAAAGCTAATTATAGTTAAATTTAGGAAATAACAGACTAAGTAAACAAATGTAAGTAATAAGGAACGTTTTCTTCTCATAACAATTAATAAATAACATCAAATTGTTATAAGAGATTAGGGAGCTGAACTTTAATAAATGAAAATTGTCACTTTATAATCATTAAAGTAATATCAAATAAAAATAAATACTAAACTAAAATAGAGTTCAGAACTACTTAACTACCATAAATTGCGCAGTCTGTGAGTACAATGTTTACTGACGACTGAAGGGGAAGAAAGGGCATTGGCAGAGAAGATAACATCCGTCTAAAAATGGCAATACATGTATGTTATTAAAACGTTCGTCATATGTAACTTATATACTTACCAATCATAAGGAAGAATTGATCTTGCAAAATCAATTCTTACTGACTCAATTCTTAAGAGATAATATAATATTATTATATAATTAAACGTTTACAATCCAGGAATATCAATATTAATAATTATTATATTTTTTATTTCAGTGTTCCAGAATATATAATAGATAAGGACTTAAACAATTTCTTAATTATCCTCCCTGTTATTAATTCTCAGAAGACAGATTACATATGACGTTGACATATGACGATAAGAGCATCACAACATGAATAAATAAAAAATTTGAAAAACCACCATAACAAAAAGTCGTCTAAAAAAGATTAAAATAACATTATTATGTACTTATTGAATTCGTTGTGTTGAGTCTAAATTTTACCGCATGTAAGTATATTTAATTCAATTTTATTAATTTTGTTATTTTCAAATTCAAATTATATTTATATTTTGTATACACCTACCACAATTTCTATACTACTTTTCCCAAATAAAATAGATCTGGGTTTTTTTCACAATTTTTTTACACAACCCTACCCTAAATAGATTAACCTTTTAAACACCTGTGGAATCTGAATACCTTCACAAGCCCGTGGTGACGAGGAAGGCAGCAATTTATTTTCTTCCCCACACATAAATTATGTTTACGCATTGCTTAAGAATGACACCGAGACTTTATACCTACTCGTATAAATAACTTTTGGTACGTTTACGAATATACGTTATACGAAAGTTCTTTTTGAAACACAAAATATGATTTTGATTTCTTGCAAAGTTATATTAGGTTTTAACTGTTCCTTAATATTTAAAATATTTTTTTCTTTTTTTCTTTTAGTAATCACTAAAAGAAAAAAATCAAAAAATCAAAAAAATCGTGCTTGGGATTCAAAAAGGTAAGTTTTCACCAAATTTCATAAAGTATTTTTTTTGTGTTTGTAGTGGACAAGACTATTCTTTTTAAATTTTGCTAAGTTATAATGTAATAAGTATATAATGACACTGTAAAGTTAACAATTTTATTTTCTTAAATATTTCTTTTAAGGAGTTCTAACTATACAGGTTTTAGATTGTCCTTTTTTTATGCAATATGAAAATAGTTTGAATATCAGCAGCGTGTCACCATAAAAGTAAACGACAAGACATCACGCCGCTGTGGAAGTAGCTAAAATAAGCAATCCGCACTGTAACTTCGTCAATTCACTGGCGCATTTTTTAATTGCAAAAACTGCCGAGCTAAGTCTATTCGTTAGTTTAAATATATTTGAACACCATTGCGGCTTTTAATCACTACTACCAGTGAAGGTAACAACAACCCGCGATATCACAATCTCGACAGTAAATTATATTTTGTATTAGTTATTAATAAAAAAACATGAAATTATAAAATAATGTTTGAAAATATCTATAAACATGTAAAGCCATGTTAAACTTATTTAAACTTATATAAATATAGAATAAAAAATAAACCGATATAGGCACGAAAGCCGCGACCTCTGGGAAACGGTCCCAATATAATAAATACCATAAACCGATCCGGTAGCACAATTGGTAGAGCGCCGGGACGGTTTCCCATAGGTCGCGGGTTCGAATCTCTGCCCGTACCAGTTTATTTTTCATAAAAGTATAAAATAAATTAATTAAGAGTGAAATTTTTAGTATAAAGATCACAATTTTCATACGTAAATCCGTTTTTTAATTAACTAAAAAGACAAAACTAATATGAAAATATTAAATTCAGACCGAGAAATTACCATTTAACTTAAAAAGTGAGGCACTATATAATTCTTCTTTAGTAATATAAGTTATTAAATGTTTTCAAAATATAATAAGAAATAATTTCAAAATATATTAAGGAGAAAATATACAACACAAATAACTAAGGCCTGTAATAAAAATACCATTAAGATAATATAAATTAAGAAAATTTTCTAAATCAAAAGTGTTTTCTCCAAATTTCATGAAACACATTGAAACATAAATCGGCTCTAATTAATTTGGTTGAAGGCAATTTGTAATGGATATAACATTTAATAATAGGATAAGAATTATTAAGAGAAATGATTTATTATACATTTTAAAAATGAGTGATGTATTTTTAAAAAAAAAAGCTTTCTTTTTTCCTGTATTTTATATTCATAATACACAATTTAATAATTTGACCCATTTTAAGTTTATAAATGCTGTAGTGTACTTTTTTTTTTTTTTTAATTTAAACAGAATTCCATTCTATTGCGAATATATTAAAGAATTGGAACCTGAAAGTAATTATATCGTAGTATGTGACGATTATTTAAATCATTTTGACCGGAGAACTGCTACTACTTATTTGTTATTGTCAGATTTTTTGGTTACTGATATTTATATCGAATATTGTTAAATACAATAAAAAATATGTTTAATACCAAAAAAAATAATAGAAGTACCTATTTCTATTTCTCTACCTCGTCATAATATTATTTCGAAACTTAAGCTGTTCTTAACCTTAATAAAAATAATTATATAATTACAAAAATTAATCATATAAGTTTCATCGAAATACTACCCGCAAAGGTTTCAATAGAACATTCGTATTCGTTTTAAAGAAGTGGACGTACCTATTATATATAATATTGGTCGTACTAATTCACCTTATAATAATGTAACGTAATATAGAACTAATGTCTTATTTATTTTTAAATAATAAACTACTTACAAAATCATACTGTAATCATTAATTGGGTATGTCAATGTAATTTTCTTCTTATAAATTATATTTCACCATTTGGAGGACATGCTTTTAATAAGTTTATGATTGAAAATAATTTCGAAAATTTAATATCCGAGATCGATAAAATATTTCGTTTTTGTATTCCGCGCCTATTTGCTACTCTGACAACGACTTATATTTGATTCATTCATTTACTGAAATGATGCAAATAAAAAGTATTATTACAAATGGATATTTGCACAAAATTTCAAGTCTTAATTTAAAAAAAATCACAAGATGTAAATTACAAATAATAATAAAAATGTAAGAATATGAAAAGTTAGTTTGTATGTATACAGCAATGTGACTTAGTAAAAAGATAATAAAGATTGAATTACATTATTGCTATTTATTTATAATTCATGGCAAAATTGTCAAAAAATATTATTATATTACGCATATTTGTAGTATTTATAATTTGAAAGATAATTAAAAAGTTATTTTTATAGAATTAATTTTAACCTTATTATTTAATATTCATTCTAATAGAAACGAAAAGTGTAAAAATCTAAAAGTTCAGAAACGAACATAAATATGTAAAAAAATTGCTTCATCAATCTTAATTTTATACTTAGAAAATGGGAATGATAATGGGAAATGATAAAAGTAGACTAGGTCTCCAACTAATATTTTTATTGAACTCTGTGTCTTAGAGTACGACATACATAATACTTAACAATTATTTAGATGATATACACATATTAAAACACTGAAAACAATATTTTATAATCGTTGAGTCATTTTGATCCGTTTTTCAATTATTTTCAATCATTCTATTATCAATTCCATCTTCATCATGAATTTCACAGTTTATAAATGTAACCAATATTTTATGGTAACTAAAATACGTGAACAGTGACTTACATTCGATTTTTTCAATGTATCTAGTAAAAACCGCATCGATACGAGCGCCTTTCACTTTATCCCTACTCCGCGGCCGACCGTCACGCGACATGCAACACACAGACGAAAAAGTTTGAGACGATGTAATAAAAGTTTTACTTTAAAAAGAAACACACGATGTTTTTAATCATTGAGTACTGTATCCCAAAGTAACTTAAGAATTTATTTTTATTTATGAATAAAGTACGACAAAGAAAAAATACCCGATATAATATCTATAATCAGATGCTAAAGAGCTTGGAAGCTACAAGATTTTGTATTTAACTTGACATTTTGGACTTAGACCTAAAGCCACTTTTATTATTAAGAAAGTTTTAGCTACTATACTTTTTAAAT
The DNA here is from genome assembly GCA_959347355.1 of Napeogenes inachia. Lineage (NCBI taxonomy): Eukaryota > Metazoa > Arthropoda > Insecta > Lepidoptera > Nymphalidae > Napeogenes > Napeogenes inachia. The sequence continues at coordinate 26,699,971 of OY365791.1, forward strand.
ATTTTGTTCCATACAGACAAATCCAAACAAATAAACAAACTAAATAAATAAACTTCTGTATTTATATTGCTATTATTCTATAATTTTCCAAAAAAATCGTATGTTTGAAAATTACTTTAAGTCTCTAGGATTTATAAAGTGATTTTGTTTCTTGTTATATTGTTATTTGAATTTGTTGATTCGATTATTTTAGAACGGTCAGAGAATACAACAACCTTAGTTATACTCAAAAAAATTCAAGTAAAAAGATTTATTAATTTTAGTTATTGTTAATCAGTAACTATATTAATAAATCTGTCTGTATAAATATTACAATGATAAAAAAATTGTCTATGAGAAATCATTATATATTTTTATACATTTAGAAAGTCGATCTAGAAACTGATTTATATGTCAATTATAAACTCATTTTATAAATTAGGTTATTTAATTATATTCTAACGGATTTACAAGTTACGATAACATAGAATGATAACATGACCTCAACAACGCGCGGTGACAAAATATACAGGTGCGGTTAAAAGTTTCTATCCTAATAATTTTTAATTACATGTTTTTTTTAAGACAGAAGCATGGCTTTTTTATTATAAGATTTTCCAATTTTCAATAAATTTGAATAGGCATATTTATTTATATTACTCAAGTAATTCTAAAGTCCAGTTTTCTAATAAAACATTGAAATTTCAACTCCTTAAAAGAAAATGTAAGGAAATCAAATTGAAATTTATCAAAACCTTTTAGTAAATTATTTAAAATTTAATTTGCATTAAAACTTGCTTCTCTTTAAAATTTTGTAATTATTTTTTAATGTACTTAAGGAATTTGTAAACTTAGTTCTACCGAAGAGCTTTTGAAATAAGATCTATCAGTGACGAGAACACTTTCAAATTAATTTATTGTAACTTTTTTCATACCGTATTGCCAAATAATATACTCTGTTTTCTTGGTTAGAACTTGCTAAGTAATTTAATTAATAACTAATAATGCGGCTGCTAGAGATACTGTTATATAGCTATTAGCTATCTTATAATTATATCATATCTATTAGTAAGTATACATACATTAGTACATACATACATACAAACATTAGTACATACATACACTAATAAGTATTCTACACAATTCTTAATATTTTGTATGTAACTTGTAATGTGTGCTTATGCTAACAGATTCTATATATTCAGATTAATTGATTTTACAATATATGAGTCTTATTTTCTCATAACATGTTATATTTTTAGGATAATTTAGGATAAGGTATTTCAAATTCCTAGCATGTTTTTTTTTATCATTTATCTTACACAAATCCCTAGTATTGTTAAGGTTTTATTTTATAGTTGCTTTAGTGTAAAGCTATAATTTTCTTTATTATTTATGATATTTGTAAGTTTTAATAGAGTGGAGGATAGCGGTATTGATAAATAGACATCTAAACTACATCATAGTAATGTTATATATTTAATATGTCGCCCAACGTCCTCAAAGCTACTTTCTGTCTATATTCTATATCAGATTATACAAAGTTGATATAATCCGATTATCGGAAACACGCTCGCTCAAATTCTTCGTTGATATTTGAAATTATGAATTTATCGGGTAAATTTGAACTTCGGATATCGTGTTGATCAAAATGGATCAGATTTACGTAAATACTTCACGGAAATTGAGAAGAGCTTTTTAATAACCATAATTTACTCCTCTCCTTTAACTGTAACGAAGCGAAATCTGTAAATGAATTATTACTTTGAAAAATAATTGACTGCTACATGTTAGATATAAAATCTTTTAATAAAAAAGTTTTTGAAACATTTTATTATTTTTGACGTGACAACGTCTTAAATTAGGTTAAGCTGGGAGTCACTTATGAAAAAGTGTAACGCCCGGTAATGTTACGATGAGTCACCGAACGAGAGAGAGGCCCGCCGAATGCCTTGCGTCTCTATAACCTATTTCGACACTTTTTATAATATATCTTTTAAGAGTATATGTCCTTAAATCAAACATATTCATAATTAATCAGAATCAAACATATTGAGCTTTTTAATTAAACTTACAACAAATGGTTTTATTGAGCTTTAATTAATGTTAAAAGATCACAATGAAATTCTTTTAAACGTAACCGGTCATTATGTTATGTATTTCTTTTTATTTTGGTATATCGTAAGATAACATAAAGATTTGTGATTTTAAATATTCTGAATGTCAATATTATATATGTATAATAATTTGTTTCCTATTTATTCCTTTATAATTCAAACAACTATTATCAGTATTTAACGTCCAATTACGTAAGTGAAATATTTTTATTGACACGAACATGACGGATTATTTCGCAATTTGAAATAACATCCATGATTTTCAGAAACGGTTATCCAATAATAAGGTTATATCAGCTTCACACCGCTCAAAGGGAAATAAGCAATGAAGTCCCTGGAATTCATCGACCAAAAATTTTGTAATGACCAATTATATGCTATTTTACCTTTTATCATCAAAAAGAGATGAAATTAATGGAATTGATTTATAAAAGCATTTGAATAATGTATGGCATGTTCAAAGACAGGTCCGTTAAGTAGGGATCAAACTCATTTTAAACTCAATATATTGGGCTCTAAAGTGTCGTAGGAATTAATTACTCTTTGTTCGTTGATTTAGTCTTTATATATTATTCTATTTCACAATGAATATTCCGTTAAGTCATGATTTTATATAGCCATATGGTGCTTAGTGTAACCTTTAGGGTACCCTAAGCTCTAAGTTTTTGTCAGCCGGCTTAAAAGCCGAAACAAAAACATAAGAGAATGTCATTCTACTTCCAAGAGTCGCAGTACCACCAACACTCATTCTTAAGGATTTTGAAGGGCTAGCAGCTTGCTCTAAAAACTTTTTTACAAAACTTCTTGCAATGTACTATATATAACGGGTCAACCCAAGGTAATTCGGATAAGGGCAAGATGAAATAAATAATAAATATAATAGATAAAAAAGTATGAATATATAAATCGATTTTATCTTTTACCATTTTCTTTCCTTGAATTTTGTAAAAAAAGATAAGAATAAAAGTAGATTGCATCAACGTATTTACCACCTCAATAAATAACACACATGTGATGCTTTTAATAAATGCAATAAAAAATAGTAGGCTTATTTAATGCGTTTAGTACCTGTACATATCTGTTCGTAATCGGTACAAGCCAAATCGATCATTATTTTTTTCTTACTAAACAAACAGTTTAAAAAAAACCTTAGATTGATCAAAACAAATATAAAAAAAAAAACTTCTAGCTGGCAGACAAGTTCTTTACGTGGTCATATTTAAAATTCAATGGACTCTATTTAATCCGAGTATTCGATCGCAGCTCTCCGGCATTTGGTCTAATTCCTAGTACAATCATAAATTCAGGATGCAGTTGTTTTTACCATGGGATACATATGGAACATAATACTTTTGAAGCTTTTGAAAAATCGTTGAAATTACTTAACGTTACACTTTATTTAAAGATAGGATTGTTTATTACGAATTAAATAACGTAATTGTAAGTAAAGAGGTTAGATATATACTATTAAAACCTTGTTTTTTTTATTTTTAGAAAAATAATTTTCAATAATATATACTCGATGGAATTTAGCAGAATTTAATAACACGAAATTTATATTATTATTTATATTTTTTTTATTTTTTATTTGTAAATATTTCTCCCATTCGAATTAATAAAATATTATCTGACATTTATTTTTATATATTATTAGTTTATGTAGCTTTAAAATCGTACCCCTCTACTATTATAGCAAAGTTTTGCGAGGATACAAATTGTAACTTTGTTGAAATACATTTATCGAAACTATGATTGAAAAACTTTAACGCGCTTCTTATAAATCTTTAAGCTGTGTCGTCACCAAAAAAAATACAACTTTTGTATTGGGCAAATGTTGGTGGTAAAAGTTTTTGTTAAATACATTAGACTAGAAACAAGAGTTTTTGATGACAAATTTTGATAACCGTGGTTTCGCTTTGGTGGTAAACATCAAAGGAACCGTCATATGTTCCGTTCCTTTAATGTTTACCAACAACAATTGTTACCGACAATTATATGTTGTGAGGATATCTTTTAAGTTGTCGAAATTGCTCATTAATTGCATAATTAAAAAACATTTGGGATCCTACTGGTAAAAAATAGGTTTTTGGATATCGTGCAAAACGTTACTAAGGACGAACCAATAAACCAAAATTAAAACCAATCAAAGTGAATCTTTAATTTATCTAAAATATGCAAGCAAAAATGAAAATTATTGTCCTCCCAGATCTTAAATAGAGATTGTTAGATTAAATGTTGCTTTAAAACAATTATAAAAAATATATATTGTGAAGCATTTAACAACAAAAAATATTTGAAGCAGGCATCGGTGACTATGATAATTTCGCTATTAGACAATTGTCTCCATTATTGACACATTTTTGAATTTTAAGAATTTTCAAACATACACAGCTGTCAGCGCCAGTTTAGTTTAGTTTAGGTTAATTTAGGCGTGATGTGGCGTTATTTAAAAATCAAATTACGCTTCTAATGAAGCGTAATGAAATATATATATCGAGTACCAAAGAGTGAATATGAAAATTCATAACATAAGAATTGCAATTTTAATCTATCTGTTCATGAACAAGACCATAGTATATTAAAGTATTTAGTAATAAATATGTGCCAAGTGAAATGTTTTTACCGAGCGATCAACCCTAGGTGATTAGATGATTAGAGTATATTGTTACATCACAAGAAAAATAAATTAATATATCTTGATGAATCCCTCTTTCTTATATTCTTAGCAAGCATGAATTGTCTTGCTATTTTTTGTTTATCTATTTTAGAAACGTATTTACCGACAAATGATTTTTTTTTTATATTCTAGAAAGTTAATAATGTAGAAAAACAATAATTCCCCAAAAAGCACAACATAGGTACAGCAGCTGGTATCGATATTGATATTTGTTAAAATGCAGTCAATTATCTTCATTTCGGGAAGGCATTTTGTAACTTAACACGAAAGCCTTTTAATTATTTAGTTTATTTACCTTAAACCTTCTAAAACAATAAATTTAAAATATTTTACAAACATAACATTACTCTCCATGAACTGTTAACCAGTTCTAATGAAAGTAAACACAATAAAGCAAAAAAAGGTTGACATTAATTTAAAATTGTTTTAAGCACTTATATTAATATAATAAATTTTACGATTGTTATTCTTACACAACAATTCTCCACTATAGATCTATCTGCCTTGCAATGTCAATAAAGAGCATAAGCTTCTCCATGTTGGGTACAATTTTAGATAAAAAAAAAAAACTCGGGAACATTTAACTTATATGTGTTCGTGTACATACTTTTAGTCGATCCAGAAACCATGTGACGAGGAATTGTCATTTTTACAGCTTGGTCAAGTCATAAAGTAGTAGGTATAGCTTAGATTTAGAACTTCTAAAAAAAGAAGTAATGAACTTTAAACGGAAATTAAATTTGTTGATTGGGTTAAATTGGCCACTAACGATAAGACCCATAGTACAGAAGACGGTTCCTTTGCACATGTTAAGTTTATTGAAAATATGAATGATGAAGATGAAAAGTACATTGAAGTGCCGATTAATTGGATTAAAAGACTTTAGATGAAAAAGCGATAAATAAGACACAAGAAGAAGGAGTGGAACAGGAAAAGAAAGACGCAGAGCGACCTTCTAGGCTAGGCTAAGGAAGATGCAAAACGACAGAAAGTGATAGCTGATGGCTTAATACTTCCCAATTATATATTATTATCCAAATAATTAAAAACTGAGTCCCGATATATTTAAAAAAAACTCTCAAATTCTTAATCACCTAATTAAAACTCTTTTGAGAATTGGATATCTTTCTTTCATATTCCATACAAATAAACTAAGTCCATTTCTATATAATTTTCTTATATATTGACTAAAGCTGCAGCTTTTAAACAGCGTAACGTAACTGAATGACTTTGCGTATTATTATAGAGTTGAATGAATATTAATGTTCACGTTTAACGCAAGTTTGCATAATTTTTATCTAACAAGTAAATGGGATGAACGTTATGCGATCATTTTATCGTCTTATTTACGTGAATGTAATATGTAGGGCGTGAAATTATTTCACAGATTAAAAACACAGTCATCAAATCAAATTATTTATTTTTGTCTTGTATATCTCCTTTTTTCCGATTTATTTATATATGCGGGTGTGTAAAATTTTAAAGTATATTTATCTTTTTAGAAGGTCAAAATAGTCAAAATAAATTTAATATTCTTTCCTTTCTTTGAAAAAATGTGTATGGTATATTTGTACAAGATATCATTATCATAATTTTAACATATTGAATAACACCGGGTTTTGGGAGTTAATTAATTCTAGAGCGAAATAAAAGAAACGGACCTTGATGTTGATATTTTCATTAATTGGTCTTGTTATTTAATTTTAGAAAAGCTAAATCATCTCTAATCAACATATTCAGTGAACAAATTCTAATTACTTTCAAAATACAATAGCCAAATTGTTTTGTTCGCTACCCAAAGGTGTATTTAGGCCGGGCAGTCATTTGATCCCTGTACAAATTAGTCAATTAGGGCCATTGGAGCAATCACGATAATTGTTTACTTAATTAAAGCAGTTCCGATTTAATTATATATTTGATCTATGCAATGTTCACACTGGTCGTTAATTTGTACAATTTGGTTAGCGCGTGGTATTATAATTAGGTAATTTTATATACACATTGTTAGGTCATTTCATACAAATAGGTTAGCATATTAATAAAATCATTATGTAATTTGTGTTTGTGTACTTAAATATATTCTATATATATATATATATATATATATATATATATATATATATATATATATATATATATAAACTCGATGGCAAAAGCTATTGTTTAAATAATTTCTTAGTACCTACCCATTTCTAGTTTCCTAATTTAAAATTAGGAAACACATAGCATACAAATAAATATGAAAATCTTATAATATTCATGGACTATCCTTAGTTTCTAATCAGTAAATGGAGTCAGACAAAGGTTTGGTTATTAGTTTTAATAAAATGAGAATAATTCTATTGTGTCTTTGCGAATATAATGATTAATTAAGGAAGCTTTTAGTAAAACATATATAGAGAAAATCTACCTTAAGTGAGTGATGAATATGTATATGTTCGGAATAAGTAAGTCTGCGTATGTAATTATGGTTTAATTTGTCATATGCTCTTATAAAAGCATGAATATTTCGTCCAAACTTCTTAGCATTGGTAGAATCTAACTGTAAACTTCATCTTGTATATTGTATCTTGTACCTCCCTTCTACGTACACTACGAATTATGGTTAAGTAGCTATAATAAGCTATCTCCGTGTGTGAATATAGTGACAGAGAGCTAGTTGTTTAGTCCTACTATGATGTGTTCTTCTTCATCTCGTGGGTGGCAACACATTTGCATGTTTTTTTTTTTATGTTAACAGATTTTATTATTTTAGCACACGACAATATGTACCATTAGATAGAAATTCCGTTACCAAATCGTGTTACCAAATCGATACGAAGTTTGTATCTTCAAAAAGCAACGACTGGAAACAAGACTATTGCAAGAAACCGTGTGTTGTGGTGATCACCTATTATCAAGAGGCTCGTTAGTTCTCTATTTAATATATTTAATTTAATTTAATGTGGCGATACAGAATTAAAAATTGTATCATAACATCCTTTTAATGCTTATTTATTATATTTTATATGCCAAAAACACTGAAACAATTGTTATTTTTGAAACCTCCTAAAAACATTTAATTACACGCTTGAGGTAGTCGGGTTACTTTCATTACGAGTTTATTACATTCATCCGAGTATTTTTTGTTTGTTTTCCTAATATTTTATTTAAATGAAATATGTTATTGTGTCTTCTGTAATGATTTTAATATTAATAGCTGTTACCGATGGTTTTATTTTGTCAGTCACCGGTAATATACAGTATACAGTACAGTACAGTATACAGACATACTCGTATACACATGGGCATACCGAGAGGGGAACAGGGGGGGGGGGGGCTGCCCCCCCCCCCCCTGGACATCGTACTCTCTACTACCTTCTATTGTAAATTAAAATTGGTATTTTACATTAAAAAATAAAATCCATCAGGTTTTAAAAATTGAAGAAAGTTTAGAAATGCTTTCTCACGAAGGTTAGTCGGGGACAAGAAAAGTGGCTTTTTATTTGTTCCGGATCTGTTTTTTACAAACAAATTCTCTAGTAAAAGTTTTAGCAAACACTTTAAAGTCTAAAATCTTTATTAGAAGCGATATTAGGCCTAGACAAATAACCAGCGTTTGCTCTTTTATTGTTAAACCATACTCAGAAAATTAAAATAACAAAAATATATTTAGGAAATCTGCTTTCCAGCATACTAAGTTTAAATTAAGCTAAGTTACGTACCAACGTCCTGTTCATTAGATTTATTATATATATTAAAATCCAACAAGATAAATCTAAAATAAATAAAAAACCACCGTAAAAGTGAAACTTTTTTTCACATTATAGACATTTAACTAAAAATTTTCGGAATAATATTCCATTAAGGGTATAAAAATTGCTTCATCAATCTTAATTTTATACTTAGAAAATGGGAATGATAATGGGAAATGATAAAAGTAGACTAGGTCTTCAACTAATATTTTTATTGAACTCTGTGTCTTAGAGTACGACATACATAATACTTAACAATTATTTAGATGATATACACATATTAAAACACTGAAAACAATATTTTATAATCGTTGAGTCATTTTGATCCGTTTTTCAATTATTTTCAATCATTCTATTATCAATTCCATCTTCATCATGAATTTAATTAAAATTAATTATATCTTAATCATAATAATGAATAAATAACAACATTTACATTAAACACTGACAAAAACAAACAAAATAGCGTGGAGCACTGGCACAAATGAGTAATAGCCGCCATATTGGCCTCGGCTGCTCTGACGAGCGCCTTTCACTTTATCCCTACTCCGCGGCCGACCGTCACGCGACATGCAACACACAGACGAAAAAGTTTGAGACGATGTAATAAAAGTTTCACTTTAAAAAAAATCTTTGCATCAAAACCAACGTTCAAAGTTTTTAGCAAAGTAGTAATCTTATGTATTTATTACTTTATATAATAATACTGGTATAATACTTTTTTATTTTTATAACAAATATTTTAATCACGGTATATATTAAAATTTGTAACGAACATACATACAAATGCCCAAAGCTAATCCATGAAATGTTGCCTGAAACCTGAAATCTGAAACCAACGATCACGTTTGATATTTTTATTTTTACGTATATTATGTTTATAAAAAAAATAATATTTTTTTTAACAAAGCTTTAGCACTGTATGGATAATAAAAAATATAGGTACATTTTACGAATATTTCATATAAAATGTGTCATATATCGTATCACCTATTAAAAATAAAAAAACTTGTGTGGTTTTATGAAACCACCGTAAAAGTGAAACTTTTTTTCACATTATAGACATTTAACTAAAAATTTTCGGAATAATATTCCATTAAGGGTATAAAAATTGCTTCATCAATCTTAATTTTATACTTAGAAAATGGGAATGATAATGGGAAATGATAAAAGTAGACTAGGTCTCCAACTAATATTTTTATTGAACTCTGTGTCTTAGAGTACGACATACATAATACTTAACAATTATTTAGATAATATACACATATTAAAACACTGAAAACAATATTTTATAATCGTTGAATCATTTTGATCCGTTTTTAAATTATTTTCAATCATTCTATTATCAATTCCATCTTCATCATGAATTCCACAGTTTATAAATGTAACCAATATTTTATGGTAACTAAAATACGTGAACAGTGACTTACATTCGATTTTTTCAATGTATCTAGTAAAAACCGCATCGATACGAGCGCCTTTCACTTTATCCCTACTCCGCGGCCGACCGTCACGCGACATGCAACACACAGACGAAAAAGTTTGAGACGATGTAATAAAAGTTTCACTTTAAAAATAATTTTAATCCGTACAGCTTTCCACAAAAACCTTATATTTTTTGCTGATAATATATAATAAATGATATAAAATAATTAAATCAGACAAAAGCAAATATCGAAATGAAAATAGAATAAGAGAAAATCATTTCCATTTCGTCTCTTCATATTCAAATGTACGTTTATTGTTAACAACAATACCCGCGGGGTTCGGGAAGGTAAAGGAGTCACAAAAAGACATGACACGTTCGTGATCTTTGACTGGTGATGCTGTGATGTTCCAGTTATCTAAATAACATAAAAATAACTACGTTAAAAAAACAACTTTATAAACAAAAAGTAAAAAATTATAAAGATTTAATATTTATTATATACTACCTATTATTTATATGTCCTATTTACTAATAGGTTTGAAGTCGGTGCCAAGCTATTTAGTATAGGAATTCGGTTGAATACATTTTTGTAATTATTTATTTTTTTGTTTTTCTTCGTAACGATTCAAGCTAGTAATCATATTAAGATTTAATTGCTCTTTTATAGCTTTATTTACGTATCCTAATTTTTGAAAAGTCCATTTAGTTTAAGAATTCTGTTGAATACATTTTCATAATTTTGTTTTTTTTTCACTATACTTCGTTTTGATTGAGCTGCTTATAATATTAGGATTTAATTGCTTTTAATTATGATTATTTATGTATCTTATTCATTAAAGTAGGCATTTTGTTGTATAAATTTTGTCGTATTCATTGAAGTGTTAAATATAATTAAGTATTTGTTTAAAGCTTGGCACCGACTGTGATAGATAATGTAAGTTTCTACAACTAAAAACCACTGAATTAATATGGTATAAAGTATTTAACCAAGCTACTTAACACTATTAATATGATAATATATTTCAATGCATTAAAAGAAAGATCTAACAAATATATCATTTAATATAACCAAATGACTCGGTACGGTACAAGAATATAATAAAAACAGTAATATAGTTATTACTGTGTACTTATGTAGACACAAATACCAATAACTCAATACTGTGAAACACCCATAGTACCTAGTTATTACACATATTATAAACAATGTAAGTATAAGAATCACTTATCTTGCCAGTTGTCCAGTACAGCAGGGCTATTCGCTAACTTTTGACTTTTCTAATGACCATCAGCTGTGAAGTCATGGCAGTTTGTTACTATAGTTACATTATAGGAAATTAGTTATTTGACAACCATTATGTCCGCACTTACTGATAGTGATTTTCATTTTAACTGTCAAAAAAGATACGGAATAGCCCTGCTGATTACCTTTAATAGAGGCTTACAGCCATATTTATAACATAACAACATCGACAGAAGCGCCAACGGCAGCTTCTGGAGATAAGTAATATTCACAACTCTAAACATCATTAAATATATCATAATAACAATAAAATAGTACATAACCATTTTAAATGCCTAAGCATATTTATAACAATCTTATATCTTTCACACATTTATGGCTTACCTAATAAGATATGTAAATACAACATATTTAATATCTTAAGGCTACTTCCGATAGTTCGTCAAATCAATGTCTTTTACTACTTTTATAACATACTAGTAATAACAATGATATATAGTTCTAAATAATTCTAAATTCGTAAATCTAATTGTAACAACAATATTTATTGTCAACGTTATTATGTAATTAAATAAATAATTACATATTTATATTACCTACATACCAAATTACTATATAATAACAATCTTATATGTAGCAATACTACAATAATATAACAACTGCAAATAAGACATATTAAATAATAGGTACTATATAATAAATATTAAATCTTCATTATTTTTTACTTTTTTGTTTTAAGGTTGGTTTTTTTAACGTAATTATTTTTATTTAATGTTCTTTATTTTATTGATACATTGTCAATTAGCTATGGGTAGACCTACAAAAGGTGCTGCCCGCCGTAAAAAATATAGATCTCTAAATAATAAAACGCTGTAGATGGTTTGCAATCAACTGTCAACTTTATTACAGATTATACATACAATAATATAATGATATTAGTTCTCAACTGATACCCCAGATGACACTAGTGGTAGTAAAGATTGTTTTGTTACATTTATTTAACACCCTGACCTAACAAAACAATCAAAATTCCCTATAATACAATAGTATAAACCATTTTAAAACACAATATTATTTTACATTTTTATACTTTTGAAACACCCATTAGATTTAAAAACTTATAGTGCTTCTCTTTACATAGGCTTTTAGTAAGTATATCTGCCGGCATATCATTTGTTGAGACATATTCAATTTTTATTTTATTTTGCGACACACATTCTCGAACAAAATGATGCCGGATGTCAATATGTTTAGTACGGTTATTGTGAAATAAAGGATTAGAAGCTATTTTAATAGAACTTTGATTATCACTATACAAACACAATGACATATTTGCACATAGAACAAGCTCATTTAACAAATTCTTTAGATAAATACCTTCCTTGCAGGACTCAGATAAGGCCATGTACTCGGCTTCGGTACTGGATAGTGCTACAGTCTTTTGTTTCTTTGATTCATATGACACTATTGAACCTGACATAATGAAACAAAATCCAGTATATGACCTTCTATCCAAGGAACAAGAAGCCCAATCAGCATCAACAAAGCCATGCAAAATATCTGCATTTTTCCTATATACAAGACCATAATCTATGATCTTTTTCAAATACTTCAGCAAACGTTTTAAATGTTTCCAATGTGTTTCATTGAATCCATTATTAAACTGACTTAGAAAACTTACACTGAATGTTATATCTGGCCTGGTTAATACTGACAAGTACATTAAGCTGCCTATTAAATGTTGATAAGGATAACTTTTATCTGAATTATAGTCTACAATTTTATTTAATTTTAAATTAATTTCCATAGGAGTATCACAACATGAACAATCTGACATATTAAATCTCTTTAGAATAGTCTCTATAAATTTCTTCTGGTCTACAGTAATACAGTTTTTATATACATTTATATTCATACCCAAACACTGTTTCATCTGACCTAAGTCTTTTATTCTAAATTTTTTAACTAACTCTTTGATAAGTTTCTCATATGTACTCTGGCAATTGTAAAATACAAAGAAATCATCCACAAACAATGCAATATAAACTTTAGTATTCTTGTCACTTTTTATGAAAAGACAAGGTTCATTATCTGACTTTTTATAGCCTAGTTTTAACAAACAATCCTCAACTCTAAGGTACCAAGCTCGAGCTGACTGCTTGAGGCCATAAACTGCCTTCAATACCTTGTTATTACAATTTTGAAATTCTGAACATTCTGGTATTTCCATAAACACAGTTTCATCTAGGAAGCCATTCAGAAAAGCTGTTGGTACATCCAGGTGATTCATTTTTAAATCAAGTTTGACACTTAAAGCTAACAATAATCTAAATGTAGAATATCTTAAAACTGGTGAAAAAGTCTCATTAAAGTCTATACCTTTTAACTGGGTAAATCCCTTAGCCACAAGCCTGGCTCTATAACGCACTTCACCTTCACTGTTAAGTTTCTTTTTAAACACCCACTTGGATTTAACCACTGTTTTGTCTTTTGGCCTGTCCACTAACTCCCAAGTGTCGTTTTCACTAAAAGATTTTAACTCTTCTTTCATTGCACACTGCCACTGTTTTTTATTAGTACTGTTTGAAATATCACTTACAGTAATTGGTTCACCTATTATTTCCGCACACATGTTTGCATAACCGTAGTAGTCTGGTTTGCATCTCACACGTTTCTCTGGCGTAGATGAATCACACTGCCTGGAGATGAGATCCAGGTCCTCTGGTGATAGGGTATCTGAGTAGCTGGTATCAGAGTCAATCGATGAATTGCCTGGTATAAAAGTCTTATCTTCCTGACTTACATCGGTATTATGCTCTTCATTCGCAAAGACTTCTTCCTTTTGTACACCTTCAGGTGGCCTATCTTCATTGATAGTGATGGTCTTTGCTGAACTGTCATCTATGTTTTCCATGACAACAACATCTCTGGCTACAATGATATTTCGTGCTATTGGATCATACATACGATAGCCCTTGATATTTTCAGAATATCCTACTAGGAACATCTTCTTTGCTTTCTTATCCCATTTTCTTCGTTTTTCTTTTGGGACGTGGACCATAACTGGACTGCCAAATATTCGCAAATGATCCAACTTTGGTTTTCTGCCCGTCCACAATTCATAAGGAGTAGTATTCCCTTTAATACCTGCTGTTGGTGTACGGTTTTTAACATACACAGCTGTGTTTACAGCCTCTGCCCATAGAAATTTCTCAAACTGAGCATCAAATAGGAAACAACGAGCTTTCTCAACTATTGATCTGTTGTATCTCTCACTTTGTCCATTTTGCTCTGGTGTGTAACTGTTTGTTTTCTGATGGACTATACCACATTGCCTCAAATAGTTTTCCATTTGAGTAGAACAAAATTCACCTCCATTATCAGACCTTAATTTTTTAATTTTCTTTGACTGCTGGGTCTCAACGAGTTCTTTATACTGTTTAAAATATTTGAAGGTTTCATTCTTCTCTCGCAGAAAATAAACTGTGCACATCCTACTAAAGTCATCTATGAACAATAGATAGTATCTGGCTTTACCTATTGACACATTCTCCATTGGTCCACATATGTCGCTGTGAATCAGTTCTAGGACTTCATGACTTTTGCTTGCACTTTGAGGGAATGGAAGCCTAGTTTGTTTTCCTTCACAACAAACTGTGCAACTGGCCTTGTTAGGGCCGCACTTCTCATCAAAACTAACACCTTCAACCGCCCCATTTTTCAATTTATTCAAATCAGTTGAATTGATATGGCCAAGACGTCTATGCCAAGTATTACTCGATACTTTTACTGCAGCTGCCAACACTTGCTCACCTTTCACAACATTTAATCTGTATACACCATTCTTCAGTTTTGCCTCGCCAATACAATCATTCTGTGAGTTATAAATCAAACAACCATGTTGATTAAATGCCACTCTGTTGCCATTAGAAATTATTCTACTCACTGATAGTAAATTAGTGGTGAGGTTTGGCACATACAAAACATTGTTTACATTTATGTCGAAACTGTTACTTCCGACCCATGTCTTAATCTTCAAGTCTCCTGAGCATTCAACAGGCATTATCGTTTTATTTGCCACGATAATCTCCTTAACCTTGGGTTGATAACAAACATTCGACAACAAATTCATGTTGGAAACCAAATGAGTACTTGCGCCGGAATCTAAGTGCCAGTCGGTTTGACTAAACTCACTTGTTAGAAAAACTGCACTGAATGCATTTGTCTTCGCTTTATCTGTACGTGGGCATTGATTTTTATAGTGCCCATTTTGCTTGCACTTATAACAACGAATTGTCTTTGTTATAATAGTATCATTATGGCCGCCATGATGGCTGCTACCGGCGCTACCAACCCCACCACTGACAATGCCCGTCACCAAATTCGTTCGGTTTCCGTTTCCGCTTTTGCCGCCATATTGTGATTGATTTCTGTAGCCGCCGACATATTTATGATGCTTTTTTACAGCGATGAATGCACCTTCCGATTTCACCTCAAAACTCATATCCAACAATTTTGTTTTAATAGCGTCCGCGCTTATGTTAATGCCTGAGTGTTCAATTGCCATAATCATTGGTTCGAACTTCTCCGGTAATCCGGCTAACATAAGCGATCCTATCCACTGATCGTTTATTTCGAAACCGGTTCCTTTCAGTTTCTGAGCCGTTTCAATTAGCTGGCTAACATAGCTGGTCATCGAGTCGCAGTTTTCTAGACGTATATTTATGAGGTTTCTAAGCAAAGTTATTTTACGTGAGTATCCAGAATCGTCGAGCATATTTTTCAAAGTTCTCCACAAATCATATGTTGTTTTACATTGCTTTATATGAACATATAATGACGCATCGATCGTAAGAATTAGTTTTGCTTTCGCCTTCATATCTTCTGCTTTTTGAACCGATGTAGCTGTTTCTGCTAATGGCTGCTTGATAGTATCCGCCATGCCTTCCAGTACTAACACGTTTTCCGCCGCAAAACACCAGTCATCATAATTTTCGCGACCTTTTAGCTTCGGGACGTTTACTAAGTAATTAGTCGACATTTTTAAACTTATTGCACTGAATTCCAACTGAAAGTATAATTTTATTTCGTGTCTGGGCCCATAACCTAATAAAACGCTGTAGATGGTTTGCAATCAACTGTCAACTTTATTACAGATTATACATACAATAATATAATGATATTAGTTCTCAACTGATACCCCAGATGACACTAGTGGTAGTAAAGATTGTTTTGTTACATTTATTTAACACTAAAAACGGGAACAGATAAAAGTAGTCGTCACCGTAAAAATGCTCTTCGAAACACAATTTTATATTCCTGTGACACTATTGAAGATCGTGAAAAACGTTGGTTGGCCATGAAGGCATATATGAAATCACAATTACGTCAAGAAACACTTGATCAGTATTATTCTAGACTCGGTAAAATCCAAGAGCGTTTGGCGAATGAGTATTTTGAGCAGAGAGCTAAGGTTGGTCTTATTAATGAGCGTTTAGAGAACAAGTCGACTGAACAGAGAGTTCATAGATTAGAAGTGATACGAAACCGTACAGCAACCGAATCTGCTCAGCGACGTGAGAACCGGCTAGCAGCAGCGCGTCAGACTTTACAGAGACTTCGTTCAAAGAATGAGCGTAATTTTATAACCACCATAAATCAACATGCTGAAGTACCATGTACAGTCTGTAAGAAATTATTATATCCAAAACGAAAGTTGTCATTAGTTACAGCACGTTTTGATTTCCTTCCGGAGAAGCTAGTACAAAACTTGGACAAAAATACTTATACAATAAAAACTAATGGGCTTACCTGAATTATTTTTTTTTTGGGACCAATTCGAAACTATTTCGCATCAAACAAACAAGGAATTACGTAAATCATAAAAATATTAACATACCGGCCGAATTGAGAACCTCCCTCTTTTTATCGTTCGGTTGAAAATAAATATTAATTAGCTTAACATGACTATAAATATTTATAGTGTTAGCTTTTACATATGTGGTAGTTTGGTTTTGAATAAAAATAAAGATATAAGTTGTTGATTTGACTAAAACAAATCGAATCTCTGTATAGAAGTTTAATTGATAAAATAACTGTAATATTGGATGCTGATTTGACTAAGAATAAGAAGTATATAAATCGCAGCTCGGTGAAGATTGCAATGTGAAATTATAAAAATAATTAGGCGTTGGATATTACAGTTTAAATAACTATGTTTAAAGCTTTATGCAATTAAAATATAATTATACATATTAAAAAGATATATTTAATAATAATAATAATAATAATATCAGGACAAATTACACACATTGATCTAACCCCTAAGTAAGCAAATTATTTGCTTGTGTTAAGGGTGTTAGACAACGATACAAATACATAGAAATACATATATAAATACTGAGAATATATTTAATAAACGACCAAACCCAGAAACACAGACATCTATGCTCATCACATAAATGCCTGTCTCCCGCCGGGAATCGAACCCGAGCCCCACTGCGCCGTGACACGTTAGGCGTCTTTGCTAACCACTCGACCAACGGGGCGGTTAATAATTTATATTGTTTCATTGAGAACCATTAAATTAATAAAAGATTAGAAGACCATTATAATTTAACTGTATTTAATTAATTTATTCTGGATAGAATAGAATCCTTATTTCAAAGTGCTTTTTGTCTGGTTAGAGGCTATGGGGTAACAGTTTATAGACATTTTAACTACGTTAATTGTCAAAGCTGGCCTCTATATTATATTGAGTAAAGGAAACTTTCAATGCATATTTAATTATAAAGATAAGAAAAACCAACTCCATTATAAAACGAGTAACGTTTGTAAAACGGTGTTAATTTATAGTTAAAATCTAGAAAATAAGAAATCTTTTGAAAATATTAACATTTTCTTTACAATTAAACACAAATTATTCTATGTGTATAAGGCTCCACAGTTTATTTTTTTTATAAATATAGAATGAAAAATAAACCGATACAGGCAGGGATTTGAACGGGATGGTCTCCCACAGGTCGCGGGTTCGAATCCCTGTCCGTTTCGGTTCATTTTTCATTCTATATTTATAAAAAATAAAAAAATAAATAAGCTTCACATGCTTATAGATAACTTCACAGTAACAACAAGTTATAGATAACATAACTTGACGAACTAAATATTTTAAAAGTTAATTATCCGCTAACAGAATAACCATATAGGCCTTGTATAATTCCTAATAAACATTCTTAAAAGTCATAGAACTTACATTTATTTCTACTTCTATTCCCTGGTAGTTGGACAGTTATACTTCTTTAATGGGCGGGAACGATAATATGACTTTATAATAAAAAGGTACACGATTGTGCTTTTACGGTGCTTTCATTTATAACCCTTTCAATTCTAAGTAAAACCATTTTATATGTGCATTTTCAAAATAACATTTACTACGAAACGAACCTGTATTTTTTTTAAAAGTGGACTATCACTTGAAAAAAAATTGTACTAACAAACAGTTAAAATATTTGACTATTTTAATTATGTTTTTTCATTAATTTAAACCTGTCCGACTTCTTCCTAAAATAATATGACATTATTATATCAAATAACTACTATACAATACAGCGCAAGGTAAGTATAAGTTTATTCCGGTGGTCATAATACTTATAGTAGAAACTTTCGATTATAAATATTTACCAATGAATTTATGAAAATATTTTCCATGTACAGACACCGAAGTTACAGTTTTATTACATGTAAAACGATAAATTCCTGGAACGTCTTAAATACACGATACATCTTTTGATAGAGTGAAGAGTGTGCAATGTAAGTTAAAAACTAAATTTTACCCAGAGTGACGCTCTATCTCCCAATGTATAAAAGTTATTTACATTAGTCATATAAATTGTTTATGTTGCCTGCACAAATGAAAGGAAAATATTATCTTTTACAATTTTAAATATAAAATTATTTCCATAGCTGTTTTTCATTTTGTTTGTATGTCTGTATATGTATGTCTGTATGTTACGCTAATTTACGAAACGGATTAACCGGTTGGAATGAAAATTTCCGGAATATATTATCAATTTACACTTACTGTTTTTTTTTTTAATTTAATTTAATTTAATTTAATTTAATTTAATTTAATTTAATTTAATTTAATTTAATTTAATTTAATTTAATTTAATTTAATTTAATTTAATTTAATTTAATTTAATTTAATTTAATTTAATTTAATTTAATTTAATTTAATTTAATTTAATTTAATTTAATTTAATTTAATTTAATTTAATTTAATTTAATTTAATTTAATTTAATTTAATTTAATTTAATTTAATTTAATTTAATTTAATTTAATTTAATTTAATTTAATTTAATTTAATTTAATTTAATTTAATTTAATTTAATTTAATTTAATTTAATTTAATTTAATTTAATTTAATTTAATTTAATTTAATTTAATTTAATTTAATTTAATTTAATTTAATTTAATTTAATTTAATTTAATTTAATTTAATTTAATTTAATTTAATTTAATTTAATTTAATTTAATTTAATTTAATTTAATTTAATTTAATTTAATTTAATTTAATTTAATTTAATTTAATTTAATTTAATTTAATTTAATTTAATTTAATTTAATTTAATTTAATTTAATTTAATTTAATTTAATTTAATTTAATTTAATTTAATTTAATTTAATTTAATTTAATTTAATTTAATTTAATTTAATTTAATTTAATTTAATTTAATTTAATTTAATTTAATTTAATTTAATTTAATTTAATTTAATTTAATTTAATTTAATTTAATTTAATTTAATTTAATTTAATTTAATTTAATTTAATTTAATTTAATTTAATTTAATTATGTTAACTAGAGATAAATGTTTAAACTCGGGTGTTGTAATAAAGTTAATTATATTTACTAAATATAAAATTAGTAGAATTCAAATAGAAGCATCCGAGTTGTAGTATATTATAGTAATATAAAGAATTACTATAATAAATACTGAAAGTATAAAATATAACTAATTCTAGTTTGGAAAGAAAAATGGTTTTTTAATAAAATGAAGAGATAAATCAGTTTTCAGCGAAAAGTTTTAATTTAGACCGAACAATTACCATCTGTGCTTATGCAACTGAACTGAAATTTTAATTTAGGAAAGATTAAAATTTCGACTCAGTTCATACCAGACTCATTAATGTATAAATAATTTAGGGATCTCAAGAAGTATTGAAGATAAATTTTAACAAACATAATTACAACTTGTTACTAATTTACAATTTAATAAGAATATAAATTACAATATAAATATAGATAGAAGATATTAAAAGTGTTTCCTGGCATTTTCATCAAACAAATTATTAAAACAAATGGTTAGAAATTAATATGGTTGAAGTGGATTTTCATTTGATATATTATTAAATAGTATAGTAAGAAATATTTTAGAGAATAATTTATAATACGTGTATAACTGTGTAATGTTTTTTTTTAAAGAAGCTTGTCTAAGAATAAAAGTTTTAATGTTTGGGATACATTAAAAAAAGGCAATTTATCAGTACTACATTGTATATATTTAATAATATTAATGTTTATACAATAACTACATGCATTTTTTAATAGAAAGATTAAGTAACAGATTATTTTTTTACAATAACATAAAATCAAATTACATTTTTGGAAATATATCCATATATTAGAAACTGATTAGTGACGCGTTAATATATTTTTAAACGAATATGGGTAAGTATATTATTAGTTACAGTTACTATTCATTTTACTAGTTATTTTTATTGACAAACTGATTCGTTTCTGACACACTAATTGACTATTATTTTAATATAAGAAAGCAATTTGAGTTGTTGATAAAAAAATATATATTGAGTAAGTAATTAAGTTTAGGTCATAGTTTTTTTTAATCTTCTTAAGAACATAATACACAATATAGTGCTAATGGCTTATTCAATTATACGATTAACAGTTTATAAAATTATAGTTTGATTGTCTTTTGGATATTTTAATGACATTTTCTATTTCCACCACCATCATGGTCTTATTTTTATCGATCGCTAATTTGAATATAGTTTGTAAAACGTAATATCCGAGACTAATTAAATATTTCATTTTTCTATTCGATGACTGCTTTGCTACACTGACAAGGACTTTAATGTTATTTGGTGGCGAATGCGGCGCCTCAAGATTTTACTGTACTGTTGTCAATATTTTAGAGCCATCTATTTAAATTGTGAAAAAAATAGTATCAGTACAAGTTAATTTTTTTACATTTTTATAGCTTCACTCTAATAATAGTCACAAAAATGATAACAATAACGAACAGTATTTTAATATTTTTGTTTATTTAATAACGAAAATTCCTTATTGAGTACTAAGAGTTAAAATGATATTCATTTTATAAATAATCTTTGAAAATGTATAGATCTCATCATTCGATAAAACTTCTACTTTAGAAGTGGTTCATAAACTGCTTTCAATTTAAAATGAACTTCGAAAGAGGTTTCTAAAACTTTAAATTAAAACGAGTATCTATGAAATACAAAACTGAATAT
Organism: Napeogenes inachia; assembly: GCA_959347355.1. Classification (NCBI taxonomy): domain Eukaryota; kingdom Metazoa; phylum Arthropoda; class Insecta; order Lepidoptera; family Nymphalidae; genus Napeogenes; species Napeogenes inachia. Next base: position 26,721,703 of record OY365791.1, read on the forward strand.
GCATGTATTTTATTATATTTTATTTTATTTTTTAAACTAACCACAATCGTGCTGTTTGCAGTAAAAAAAATATTAACAAGGTTGTAAATTAGGAAAACGAATATTTTTTTATAAAATATTGTCATTACAAAATACACATAAGTAATGATCCTCGCCTTGTTAAGTAAATGTATTTTTTTACTTTTGTCTTTCGTGTTTTCTTTTGATACATACTTATATCATAATAAAAAAATAATTATATTTTATATTAATAATAAAACAAATAAAACAGTTTTCCTTTTTAACAAACCTATTTAGATAAATGATCATAATATCACCCCTAATTACTTTTTGTCCTCATCCTAAATCCGATTATATAAAGTTGATATAAGCCGATTATCGGAAACACGTCGCTCAAATTAGTCGCTGATGTTTGAATTTAAAAATTTGTTGGGTAAATTTAAACTCTGGAACAGAATTTATCAAATTCATGTAAGTAATAAAAAAAGAAATTATACCGCTAAAGCCACTTAAAGCCTATTGTTGTTGTATAATAATGCGATCAATATTCCAATTTTAAGCTAAACACAATTTTTTTTTGGGTATAAGTAGCTTAAGACAAAAGTGCTGTCATAAGAACCCTTTCTTTTTTTAAGAAATGGGGCGTAGTGTTGTCTTATTATATATTATTAAGTCAATATAAAAGTTTTTCACCCTTAGAAATTTCCTTTTTATACTTGAAAAATGTTTAAGTGTTTAATAGACTATAATAGAAAACCAGAGAGTAAATTCACCACGAACAAAGACTCAAAGGTAACTTATTGCAAAGAAATATTTTTTATTTTTTTAATCGTTTGAATACCTCCCCGTATCGGTTTATTTTATATTAATTTAAAATTATAAAAAGTTTAACAAGAGATTCACTGTTAAAGTATATTCAAATATTTTAACAATAATTTATCACATAAGAAACAAAATCAGATTATTTTAAAAAAGAAACAGAAAGAAAGAATAAAGAATGTTAAAAGCTCTATAGCTCTCTAAGTGATATACTCCATTTTTATTCTTTAGACGAAGGTAAAAATATTTCTCCGACGGCAGTGAATTAAAGTTAGGTAGTTAAAAGAAGGTTTTTTTTTAAGTCTCCGTTTCCAAGACGGAGGCCATCCTGTTAGTTTGTTTTCGTTTATAATTAAAAACAAATAATTCAACACTGTTTTTGCTCAGATAAATAATGTCCTTTCAACTCAAATTTTTCAATTTTATGTGTATTTTTAAATCGTTTAGAATTGTTTAGAAGTATGTTACATTGTAGCGCTATACATAGTAACATTGTACCACTCATTATCATTAAAATAGGCTGGAAGTTCATGGTTTCCCGACGTAAAGAGTATGACACTGACGATGCCAAAGTATGACATTGAAATGAATATAAATTTCAACGATTCGAATCGCAACCTATAAAAAATAACGTGTAAAGTAAATTATTTCTCAAATATTTTTTTAATACCTTTAAATTTCTGCGACACATATAATTGGTAAGAATATAGAAAGTCTGTTTGATTTTATTCTCATGGTATTTTTATACCCGTCTAACGTTTTAGAGCTTAGACAATAATAAATAAACATTTTATCAATATATGCCTATCTCTTTGTGTATGTCTAGTTGTCGTAATTTTGGTAGTTGACACTTTGGACTATACATATTAAAATAACAGTACAGGTACTTCTGACGACGAGATTAACTAGATTTATATGTATTCAAAGTGGGTCAGAGTTATCTGTTTATACATCAAATTTAATTATCCTTTGTTGAAATGAAAATATAAAACAAAAGGGACATGACAAAAACATTTGAATGTTCAAACAATGACGTGAATTAATTACATACTTTAATTAAAAATAATAATTTCAATTAATACAAGAAGGTTTCTTATAAGTTTATCTTAAACATAAATGGGATGATAATTTTAATTAATTGTACAATTATTAAACTATTTTTTATTTGGATCCGAAATTTAAATATGAAAGTGGGATTTTGTGTTACTACTTTTATACAGATTAAGAAAGTCGCATATTCACAACTATGTAATCTCGATTTGTTGAAATGTCACAGAAATCCAACTAGTAGCTTATATTTTTTACAATAATCTTAAAACTTAAAAAATATTATTTATTAAAACGATTTTCATACCGAAAATAAATCTTGATATACTCCAAGTACCTACTTTAAACCAATTGTGTTCCTAAGAATTTGTATCAATAATTAGAATTAAAAATCTACTTGCTTAATGTTATTATTTAATGAGATATATTTAGCATTGTAAAAGTTTCCTCTAAATATTTTTACAATTATATTAAATATATTTCTATAATTTATTTAGACAGTTGCTTAATTAAGAATAAAACTCATTAGAAACTGCTGGAAATGGGAAAAGATCTATACGATGTTTTAAAATTTAAACGTGCTATGAATAACTTAGAAGAGAGTTGTGATAATTGGATTAGTAACAAACACTAAGTTACATCTAGTGACTGAAATAAATGAAACGCGTTATAGAAAATAATGAGATTTGTTCTTTCTTAAAGATTATTTAAAAAAAATGAAAGTTGTTACTAAACTACTCAAATATAAATTTCCACGGTAGTGTCTAGCCTACTGTGATAATTTAAATTCGATAAGACAATAAAAAATTCCAAGTACTTATAATGTTGGTAACTTTAATATAATAAGTAATCTTTTTCAATATCTTTTTTATTAAAAAAAAAGTTTTTAATATTATTTGTATATATACATTTATACACATTACGTCCGGGGCGCCGTGGTTCGTCCGCAACATCGACCTCCATAGAGACTTAGACCTTCCTACTTTAGCTCAGTATTTCAAGGAACTCTCCCAGAGTTACTTTGAAAATGCTAAGCGACACCCGAACCCACTGGTTGCTAATGCACGTGATGATTCACGTTAGGTAATACATACATGAGAGCACTATTAACATAAAACAATACACAGACATACACCGTCTACCACCGTATACCGGTATAGACGAGCTCCCAACTAAGTACGTTGCTGCGGTGTTCTGCCGTCGATTCCCTCTTGACTAACGACGACCTGAGCCGGCAGACCAGACCAGAGGCGCCCTCAGGACGCCGTTCCTCATTCATTCAAGGGTGGGTCTCCTGACCTGCCCGCTCCCCCGTTGACGCTGTGAAAGCTAACAGGGCTAACAACATAGACATGAACAAAAAAAAAATTATGTGTGTGTGTATTAGTGTACACATGTAAAAAGTGAAACTTCTTTATGACATAATTTTTTGAAAAATGATTCACTAATTCGAACTTTACAGGAATGGCTAATTAATAACAGAAAAACGTTACAATTTTTGACATTGCTATAAAATTTCTCCCATCCGTCGATAAAAAAGTTTCACTTCAAATATGGCGCGTAACGGAAAAATGTGACTTAGAAATAAAGATGAAGAAAATGTTTGTATTTTGTCAAAAAGTTTTATTTTCTACCTTCTTTATAAATGGTTCTTTTAGAACCAATCAAAATATGTATCCAAGCAATAATAATAACTGGACTGTATAATCGCAAACGTAGGGAAAAAAATCGTCGATTCAGCGATTCAGCGAATCGTCGATTCGCGAAAAAAATTTCGCGCTCGGTGTACCCTCATTTTTAATAAATAATTGTTAACGTATTACTTATATTTCTTGCTACTGTAATAATAATTCACTATTCAAGATTATTATAGTGTTTTTATGTAGCTACAAAAAGAAATAGATTTTTCATAAATAGCTAAACATCTCAAACATTGCATCGGTATGAATTATTAAGGTTTGGTTTCAGACAAATTTGAGTAATATTAACGTAATTTTGAGGTAAACTAAATCATTTCTTAATCAGAGGTTAAAATTCTGAACTCATTGTCGTATAACACTAATATACTTATCATATAAAAACTTTTCTGAAAACGTTGACAAAGTTTTAGTTTTATTTGTTTACGGCTTCAGGCAGCAGTAAAATATAGACTCTCATCAATACCTACTGATAAAAATAGGTGCTACACGAGTTAAAATAAAAAAAAAAAAAAAAAAAAAATAGAATAATAAATTTGCTATTAGAAATCGGGACAGTTGTAGCCTAAGACGGGCCGGGCGTTTCCTAACGCCCGGCCCGTCGGATGCTTAGGGGTACGTAACGTAAGAAGTGAATCGAGTGTTTCTGACGTATAATATTCTCATAGAAGAAACACATAAGTACCATAAAAACAGACAAATGTACACAATCCACTTTAAAAATAATAACTTTAGGCTTCATAACATGTTGGATCGTCACTATATCACAAATAAAATTATTCTTCATCATTGTTTCTGCTGTTTCGAGTTGTTGTTCGTTCTAGGTATAGCAAAACAGACCTTGTAAAGATCAGGACCCCAATGCTCCATTTCTCAGCCAAAACTCGTATTTCTTTTCATTCTTACTTCTTCTATTTCAGACAGTCAATGTATTTTAAAATTATTATAAATTATATTTTACAATTTCTTCTTCATGTTATAATTTTGAATTTATTTATTAGTTTCCATAGCAAGTCCATAAAATCGTATTGTCCAGTATGTAATTACAATTCATTACATAACTCTTATCCGATAATTTTATTTTTGGTTAATGTAAATTGTGTTTTGTAATCCACATACTTGTCATTTTGATTATTTAGTATTTCCATAGCAACATGGTGTAAAAGAGATGAAGCTTTACGAAAAAAGCTGGCGCGGAACGGAAAAATGTCACGCGTAACGAAAAAATGTTACACTAAATTTTATTCCAACCCCGATAAAGAAGTTTCACTTCAAAAAAAAACCAAGAGGTCACGAACGAAGTGTACTATATATAATGCTCGTACTAATCGTTAAAGTTTTTCATAAGAACATATTATAACAGTTTATTTCGCCAATGTCTTACTTATTTATAAATAAATAATTATTTAAAATAACATATTATGGTTATTTGCTAATTCAATGTCATTAAAAGTCATCTTCAAATTTCGCCTGTTATTCTAGTATCTAGGATATTATTTTATTAAGCTTATGCAATGTAATTTAAGAAATTTAAAATACATAGATAAAATATTTGATTTTTATACTAGAGGACATCTTCTCCACTTTCAATTTAATTCGGTCGGGAATGGTGTCGTCTCAAGACGTCACTGTCTGAATATTTATGAGGCATTCAATTATTCAAATTATAAAAATAAATAGTATTACTACAGCTAAATATTCGCACAACCTCTAAATCATTATGCTAATATTATTTATTACTTATAAATAAAATAAGGAAAGGTTACCCTGTGTGTATACATTAATGTTACGTATACTTGTAAAAAAAAAGATGCATTTCTATTATTCTATTCTATTCTATTATTTAACCAAATTCGTGAATAATTTTACTGATACCAAACCAGTCAAAATACATGGTCAATGTTTTGATCATTTGAACTATATTATATTATAAGATTAACAGAAGCGTATACTATTAATTATTTTGAATTTATAACTTGATATTGATTAAAAAAAGAAGCAAAATTCGAGAAAAGTATAATCTAATATGAATGTAAGTAATATACATATAACCAGAAATATACATCATTTTTCAAATCACTGAATAATGTATCCCAAAGGAACTTGAAACGTGTTGATGTTAATAATATCCAGAAACGTCGCATAACGTTATGTCTATCAAGTATTAAGTAATGTATACATGGTATGAGAATTCCATATTAAAATGAGTTTAATCAATCAATCAATTTAACCTTTGAATAACTTTCTGAATAGCTTCTACGCTGGAAGGTCAAAAAGTAGAAAAACTTCTATTGGAAGATGGCCGGTTGAAGAAGAAGCAGCTTGCAGCAATAATAAGAGTATCCGAAACAAGTATTTTGAATATGCTACCTCATCATCTTGGCATGACTAAGGTCAGTGCAAGATGGATTCCGTGAATGCTCACTCCACTTCAAAAACGTGAGCGTGTAGAGTGTTCTCGTCAGTTTTTGGAACTCTGTGGAGAGAGAAAGGAATAAGTTATGGAACAAATCGTTACTGGTGATGAAACCTGGGTTCATCACTATGAACATAAGTCGAAGCAAGAGTCGATGCAGTGGCATAAAAAAGGCACACCTCCTCCAAAGAAGTTCAAAGTGACACAATCGGCTGGCAAGATAATGCTGACTGTCTTTTGGGATACAATCGATTACAAAGAACGTGATGTGATTAAAACGGGACTAAATTCCTTTACTAGGAAGATTGAAAAAAGCCATCAACTAAAAGAGAAGAGGAAAGTTGTCAAAAGGTGTGCTCCTTTTGCACGACAACACACCCGTTCACACGTGCCATGTTGCGATGGCTTCCATCCACCGATGCGGCTTCGAACAATTGCACCACCGACCCTACAGTCAGACTTGGCACCCAGTGACTATAACTTATGTCCAAAAATGAAGAAAAAGCTGCGTAGAAAAAAAATTGACGACGATGAAGAAGTGAAGTCTGTAATTTCGGTTTATTTTGGCACCAAAGAAAAATCATTTTTTTTTCGAGGGTATAAACAAGTTATTTGAGGTATTTGAAACAGTATTAGGGTTGAGGGAGAATACATTGAAAAGGAAAAATAGTTTGGTGTTTAATTTCAACCTCCTTTCCTCCCATTCCGCGAACTTTTTGACCTCCCCTCGTAATGTGCTATAATTTTTTACAAATTACGGGTAAGTCAAAAATTATGTTTAAAATATCATATATACAAGGTACTTCACTTCTTAAATGTATTATTCCTTACCATCAATTCCAAACATATATGAATGAGTGATTTCACGAGAAACTTCTGTGTTCATGTTATCCTTTTTGTTAAACTTTTCTGTAGAAAAAAACTAAGCGGTAAAGTTAAAATTTTTAAACGAATATTACGAATTTATTTAAAATTTTTGAGGATAGTTAAATAACTATTTTTTTCAACAATAGTTAATTAACTATACAATTCAAATTCACAAATAACCTAAATAGGTTATTTGTGAATTTGAATTGAGATGTTGACTCACAAGTAAATTTTATTCATAGACAAATAATGAATATGCTATTGGTTACTTTTTTTATACGGTTTTTGTATTGTACGCAATTTACATTTATGTCTATCTGATACTACAATTTTTAAAGTATTAGTTTTTAATAGAGACAAGGTCTTATTAAATTTGCTGTCACATTAACGTTTAATATCGTCTGTACCAAGAGCTTCAAACCATCTTATTGATTAATGCTTAATCTACAATGTGCTTAATATATACAATATATATAATCTGCTTAATGTATATAAAATATATAATCTGGTTAATTATTAATGAACGCTACGTTTGAATAATGAAATTCTTGTACGTCTGTTTAATTATATAATCGCCGCATATTACAAACATACTACAAAATAAAACTAAGTATTATAAACTGTTTTATAATTAAATTAAAAATTAAATAAACCCCGGATACAAAAAGACCTCTAAATAAATAAAAATAACATTATGATATACTTATTGGAAGTCGTTGCGTCGGGGGACCGTTGTACGTACCTTGATAGTGTATATATTACGAAGTTAATCATTGAGGACTTAGACTACACGATTCGATATCGTAATTTCTTTATTTGCCTTGTTAACTCTTGTAAGCATTAGAATCTTACATTATGATGTACCAAGGTTTATGATGTATAAAGGTTTTATTTATTAATAAAAATAGACATTTAGAGTTAAAATGATTTACAATCACTAATAACACTATGATGAAGGGATTTATATTATCACTAGCTGTTTCCCGTGATTCTTTATGACTAAGATCGTAAGCCATATAAATATATTTTGACAGTCTACGTGGACGCAGTCACGGGCAACAGCTATCCCTAATAAAGTACTTTACCCCAGCAAGTAGGTGTAAAAACCTTTCGGCCTTCATAAGAAGGCTTAATTTCCTATACAGCGCGGGCGAAGCCGCTGGGAACAGTTAATTATTGCATAAGAACCTCTCCCCCGCATGAATAAAACGTCAATATCTTAGAGACGACTATTTCTATTTCAATCAAACATGGATAAGAACCATCTCGAAGAGCATAGCTTTCGATTAAAAAACCACATTCAAATCCGTGCACGCGTTTGGCCGCAAACAGATAATTATTGCATAAGAACCACTCCCCCCACATCCAAAATGTCAATATCTTGGAGACGACTATTTATATTTAAATCAAACATAAATACAAAAACCATCTCGACGAGCATAGCTTTCGATAAAAAAATCGCGTTTGGTCGCAAATTTGCAACAGACAGATACACAGATACAGATATACAGATACATAGATCGACAGGTTCAAACTTATAACACCCCTTTTTTTAGCAATTTAAAAAATTAAAAAAAGGGTTCAAAATAGGTAGGTAAGTATATAATTATCTTTATAAAATTATAATTATCTTTTATATCATAATCTGTCCATGTATCCGTTAACAACAACAGATTGATTAACATGAATGTTAGAACAATTCAGGAAGTTTCTTTCCTTTCTATACCTACTTGTCACTAAAAGGTGTCTTGCTTTTTTTTCTACGCTTGCATAACCTTGAAAGTTTATTGACATACACAGATTGTAATGTTTATATAAATTGTAATATTTATAAGAAAAGACGTTATAAGGATTTTTCTTTCAAATTAAACGAAAATTTATAATTAAATTGTGTTTGTCTTCTTAATCATTATTAAAGATCTCATATAATATTATTATTATTACTAAAATGGCTTATTCTAATTCAACCTATAAGTTCGTTATTTACCTATATAACTTTAGAAAATATTAATTTAAAACATACAACTGTAATATACGGATATAAAACGTCGGGTTAAATTAAAAGTTTAAAATGTAAATTTAATTATAAGCGAGTTTAAATCGTTACAAATAGTTTTATTTTAATAAACTACCCTTTTAGTCATTTTTAGTTATTCATATCAATAATAATAATTTAGTAGTTAAACAATTAGACCACTTTATAATGGATATTAAAAATAACACAAACAAATACAAACGTACGGTTTGTATAATAATATTTAGTAAACTAATTTAATATTTGTCAAAGAGGAAGTTTTCTATTTTATTGTTATTTTCCTTATAGCAAGGCAAGTCGTAAACACATCACTGCCGACAAAGGTAACGATGACAATAAAAGACGAAACGATTTCAGAACTTAATTATATTTCAAGAAAATCCGGTTAAGATTTAGTATCGTTGTTTTTAAACAGCTATTTCAAAAATCTTTAATAAAACATTTTGTTGTAGAATGATTACAGAAGTCTTTTAGCAGTTTTTGGCACCATATTGAAATAATTTATACAGGGTTATTTGTAATTTGTTAACCACCTCTTGCAGGCAGCCTCTTTAAAACAATCCCAACAACATTTAAATTAAAATTTTATTTTTCCCATACAAAATTTATTTGTTGTCTCTGTACTGGCATTAACTCTGAGCGTCGGTATGGCGAGCGTTGACCTTTTAAGTACTTCTTACAAAATACAGAGTAATAAGTAATAGAGGGAGCAACATTTTTTTTGTTTTTTTTCGTGTTGTTTATCAAGATTTGTGAAAAGTTGTAAAACAAAGGTTGTTGGGATTGATGTAGAGAGGCTGCCTAAAAGAGGTGGTCAACTAATTAAAAATAATCCTGTATAATATTATTATTTATTTGCTTAAGAATAAATACATAACATTCTTAATTATTCATAATACTTATTAAATGATATACATACCAGTGATAGTCTTATTCTTACTTAAGACCACATGGAGTAAATTTATGTAGGTATGTCTCCAACTACCCGAATTTGTAAATCGAAGAGAAATTACGTTTACCCTCCTTGGGCATGCGTTTTGGTTTGAGTTTCAAAACCAACTAATTACTTTTATTTTATGCAATGATTTAAAATATATATATAAAATTAAAGTACTGATTTTATTAAATTAACCAAACCAAACGACATTAGAAATAGATACATCATTTTTTTTATCAAATAAAGTGAAAACCTTTTTATGTAATGGAATACAAATTTGTGTTATTCCGATGATAGAAATACTATTATTGTTATTGTTATTGTTAGAGTAACGTGCGTCGGAACTCTCTAAAAAGGCCTCCCTTTAACATAGTCCTTAGTAAGATGCATGTAAGATATATGCAAGATGTATGTAAGATGCATGTATTAAGACAACCACATAAATATGTATTATATTAATAAAGTAAAGATTAAAGTGCCTACAGTAGTTATATACCATGTAGAAGTAGCAGCAGTAGTGTGTGTTCTAACATATTTTATAAACACATATACAATTTGTATAAATGTTTTCTAAATCTAAAACATATATGCAAATTACGCCTCCTCCTCGTCCTGTAAAGATGGTTATATTTAGAATGCTAGATTTATCAGAACGGGCATCGATACAGTACATTAATTAGAAGACCTACAGGACAATACATCAGGGGTTGCAGGTTCAAGTCTAGAATTAATATATTAATATATGCATATATATTTATATTTACTGTAAATGTACTTTACACTGTATTTGATATTTTTTTAAAGTATGTTATGAACAACTCTATCGCAATTATATAATCATAATTATCTTATCCTAGGTTTACTTATTTATTCTATAATAGCTGTGCCTGCGACTTCTTACGCATAAATTTCGATTTCGATAAACATACCCTTTGTAAATGCCAATGTATGTAAAAACTATAAACTTTCAAAATTTAATGGAAATCAATCAAGTAGTTTTTGCGTAACTATAAGAGTATTTCTAGTTTATTTAAAGTTTCTAAAAATTAATAAACTAGTATTTTCAAATATTGAACTAAACGCCATTCTCGCAACTATGGATTTATGTGATGCTAATTCGCCGTCTATTTATGTAAATCTAACTGTTTGTTAATAATCTGATTCAAGTTCAATCAATGAATTCGATAATTCAAATAACACCGACTGACTGTGAGCGAGGTGTTTCTAATAATCGGGTCATATTAGCTTTAAGTCGATCAGATTGGTCAGGTCAGTGGATCAGGGTATTCAGAATTTATAGAAGCTTCTTTAATCAGATCTACCCTCTTGGATCCCTGCCGCTAGTCTGGCGTGTTATAAGTTAAACTATATGGTACTATATTAAAAATGAAAATATGGAAATAGTTACTATAAATAGTTTATAAAGTAATAATAAGTATAAAATTATATCACACAATCATAATGCAAATTAATTAAAATACTACCACTAGAACCACAATATTGTAATATTCCATGTTCACGTTCCATTATATTTTGGAATGCCAAATATAATGGAACGATAATATAGAATACTAGCGAACCCAGCCCGCTTCGCTGGGCTAACCCTTACTTTACCTGGTGGCAAGTTACATCAATGGGCATCGCATATTCGTTTTCTTCGAGGAAAAATACATGGTCATACCAATTTTTATGACAATCGGTTGAACGGGGCGGAAGTCGATATTTGACAGCGCCGCCTGGTGGCGAGTTACATCAATGGACATAGCATATTCGTTTTCTTCGAGGAAACATACATGGTCATACCAACTTTTATGACAATCGGTTGAACGGGGCAGAAGTCGATATTTGACAGCGCCGCCTGGTGGCGAGTTACATCAATGGACATAGCATATTCGTTTTCTTCGAGGAAACATACATGGTCATACCAACTTTTATGACAATCGGTTGAACGGGGCGGAAGTCTATATTTGACAGCGCCGCCTGGTGGCGAGTTACATCAATGGGCATACCATATAAACCTTCTCCGTGGAAAACTACATATACATACCAATTTTCATAATCATCGGTCCAATAATTTCGGAGTTCATCGATTTCATATATACAAACATCCTTCTTTATATATATAGATAATGGAATTATTGTTCGTTGTTGTTATTGTTACGAAAATATTGTTCTTTATTCGCTGACGATTATCCATCCAGAAAAATAAATGATGTTTTTAATGGCAAGTAATATCCAAAGTCTATAAACTGCGTTTGCAATCGTCGCATTACTGTTTCTTTATTGACTTGTTATATGTGTTGTTTTATGAAGCACTCTCGATAGCATGATAGCATGTTTTTTTTAATACTATTTAACCGCCATGCCCATCACCTGAATGGCTGACGCTTCACCACGGTGCGCTTCTCTAGAAGCTTGCACAGCAAATCTGTAGAATTCAAACCTTCAAGAAACGAGCGTACTTATCCCTTTATAAAAGGTCGGCCGGAAGTCGCTTACCGGTGAGGTGAGGTGAGCCGTTTGCTTGCATGCCTCCTATGCCATAAATAAATCTCAATTATTATTTTATCGTTAAATTAATATTTCGTTATTAGAAGCAAGACTTTGTTATTAGACGCAAGAGATTTAAAATATTTAACATATAGATCTTAATGCAAATAAAACAAAGTGTTATTTTAAAAGAGGAGGTAATAAATCCCAAAAAAATAAAGAAAAAGTTGGACAAGAACTTTGTAGAAGAATAAAATACTAAGCATCGTAAATAAAACCGTATCGCTAAATCCAGTGAACGAAAAAGTTTAAATCCACAAATTAGGTTATTTATTGCTAATTTTATAAAGCCAAGATACTAGAGACGTTTATTCCTTAAATGTTTTAAATGAAATATATGTGCTTGTACCGTAAAAAAAAGAAAAAAAAAATATTCCTTAGTTTGAGGCATTGTTAATTCAATTGGATGACAAATAATTTATTGTTAAAATCTAATCATGTCATAACATTTTATGGAACAATAACAAAATTATAGGCCCCTATTACGTAAAAGAATTTCAGTGATTAATTACCTTAAACGCACCTAGGTGATCTGAAAAATTAATGATGATACTAGATAGCTTTATTGTACGTGTATAGCAAAAAGCAGATGAAGATTAATGACCAAAAAAATAATCCATCCTGATATTTTTTCTGTAACTAAAAATGGAAATCCTTATTATTTATGACGTAGTTATTTTTGTATTTATTAGGGTATATCTGATATCTTTTGTGTATACTAACATTTATGTAATATTTGCATGTACGTGTATGCAAATATTAATAAGGATGTTTTTTATAACCTCACCACTTTAACCTCATAGTTAAATTTTCTCCTAACCCTAAGATTGTCTGGAAGAGATCGCCTTTTGTACGTTACATTTAATTTTTAATTTTCTGTCTGTCATTTATTTTTTCCTTCCCTTTTTGTTGTAGTGTGTGTATAAATTCTTTCAAAAACTCGGCCTGTGGCTTGTGAATTTTAATTTATTAGTAATGTAGTAGGTTATAGTAGAAATTGGTCGATTTATTAAATACCCCATAACGGTTATAAAACGTTATTGTTTTCAAACGGTTGTTATTTATCTTATTTTTCTTATAATAATATCTTGAAATGTATATTAAGACTAATCACAAAATCCAATTACATTTATAAATGAATACTTGCTGATACTCTACTCACTGAGCTAATGTGTCATTACAAGTTTGGATAAATTTAAATTTTAAACTTAGTTTTCATTGAACAAGTTGTAGTCATTACTTATAAAATCTTATTAATTAATGATTATAATAAAATTATTAATAATCTTACAATAAATACATACTAATATTAAAATAATTGTGATACATAAAAACCACGTTTGAAAATGAATATAAATTCTGAACTTACTATTTGATTTGACAATATTGTTAAATATAAGGGGCACGTTTAATAAATGAATTTATAGAAACAGTGTCACAGTGGCAACTTTCAATTACGTCAGGAAGTGTCAGTTGTCACAGTCGTTCACTCTGACACAACATAGAGCTAAATTCTTAATGCTAGCGCGATGTAGTTGCTGTCATAGATAAACCGACTTAAAATTATACGCGCTATGTATTTGGTGCAGTATGATTGGTTTTACCTGCCTAAACACCTACGGTTGTCTGAAATCGGAAATTAAGAGTACGGACACTGGGCTCTGCTTTCCTTTTATCATCTGCTTTCCTTTAAAATTTATATATTCTTTTATGTGTGTGATATAGAGGGCAAGTAATGAAAGTCCTGTGCAATCGTCGCACAACTTATGGAGGCAATCCCGGTTCAATAAAGGAAGTCGGAATTAAAATTGTAAATTCCGTCATAATATTTTAATCATAGAAAAAAAATCAAAATTCCAAATTGAATTTCAAATGAATTTGTAATTCGTCCTCTTATATCTGAAAAAAAGTTTTCGAATCATAATAAATTAAAACGGTCCTCAAGTTAAACAAAGTTTTTACTTTATATTAAATGTATTGGACTAAATTCCTAAAAGAGTATATAAAGAAACCTACAGAATACACGATAAGTAGGTAATGGAACGAAATCTTAGAGTTTAATATATATATGTCGGAGATAGATGCACATTAGTGACTTGCTCGTTCTTAATGGAGTATTCTGGTACAGGATCCGAGGCGTAGGTCTCAGGCAATTAAACCACACACACACAATATGACAATTCTTGTATTAAATGTAGGTAATCAATTCTCACAAATTACTTAGTAGGTATACACTATACAATTATCAGAGTTGCGTGAACAACCGATCTCGTTTGGGGGTCCGAACTGTAAGGCTCTCACTAATCAATTCCTCCTCGACTCAAAGCTCCCCAATATTTAAAATGTCTCCGGTGCCCCTCCAAACGATTCCGGTCATCGTTACGTCACGATGTTCACACCCTACTGTCACAATGATATCAATTGAGTTACTAATTATCGCTAAATTATCGTGATCTACGACACGGCCATACTGACAAGTCACACGTCCTCGTGTGCATGTATCTCTATGGAGTGAGAATAACTATGTCCCCTCTGAGTGACGATAACCACGCCACCTACATCGAGTGACGATAACCACGCCACCTCCATCGAGTGATGATAACCACGCCACCTCCATCCAGTGACGATAACCATGCCACCTCCATCGAGTAGCTTTAGGATTCGCGGTTGTCCTGGGATGTAGGGTCTGAAATAAAACAAATAAGTCCAAGGATAACTTGCTCGGCTATTCTGACAAAACCAGTGAATGTCACGTCTCAGGTTTTTACTCTATATACACTCTTAACAAAAGGTGCGCACTACACCTTATTTACAACAGTTAAAAACTACTCTGATCATTAGATCCATCACTTTACTTTACAAAATCAACCATGATTTTACCAGACTTGCGTACTCAACTCAACTCAACACTTTTGCAATATGATACAGTCCATCGATCATATACAAACAACTACCATGAACCAGTCCATCGGTCATGTATGAATACTTTTGCAATATGATACAGTCCATCGATCATATACAAACAACTACCATGAACCAGTCCTTCGGTCATGTATCTACTTTTGCAATATGATACAGTCCATCGATCATATACAAACAACTACCATGAACCAGTCCATCGGTCATGTAGATCACAAAACAGACCCATCGCCTACACGTGATACACCACACGTGAGGTGCGGTCAACAAGTATGAGTAGGCAAGCTATTATCTGTAGTGAATTCAATATCACTTTGCTCAACTAAAACATTTAGTTCCTGAGGGATCTTGTGATCGGAATGATTTGAAATAGACTTTCTAATAGAAAATTATTAATCATAACCTCTGATAAGATCTATAACGTACTCTGGATACTATGATCGTTGCCAGTTAGAATTACTGAGTTATTTAAATGTTACACAACAATTGTTTGCTACACATTCTGTGATCAGAGAACTCTCAGCACAAGAACCAAAACAATATGAAAATGACTCACCAAAGTCCTATAGTACCATTAAGGTAGCTTACGTGATCACTTCAACCCTTCTTTCTCTGTGGCTGCCTGCCGCTGGCACTGTATCGAAACTTCTCGTACCCCTGTTGCACCTGTCGTCTTTACAACTTATTGAAAAAGGAAAAATCAGTTATAATAAAGTTGAACATCATAATTGAAAATAAATGCCCACTCAACTAAAGCCTAAAGCAACTAAGCACCACTTATCATTACATTTTAAACCAAAAATGTATTCTAAAAACAACATAAAACACAAAGCATGAATCTTATTCGTCACATATGGCTTTTCACTAAGCCCTACCAACAAACCTCCTGTTTGTTTCATGGCATTGCTTTCAATTCCGAGTCCCACGGACTCCCAATTGAACTAAGATTCACTACTATCACTTTTACTCAATCGCTTTTACTACAAGCTGTACTTTAAGTGGTACTTAACCCTCTGGCATCGCTTTATATATCAAAAACAAAGGTTTTTTAACTTTATTTATCATAAGCTCTAAAAATGAAACTTTTGCAACCCTGGTCATTGTACAATTTGTCGCGTGTTGAACTTTATCTATGGCATCTTACCCCGATCGAATATTTCTAGTCTCTGTTGCGGAAAACATTTACAAGACGTAAATAATAAGTTCTTACTTTTGCTAAATTAACTAACCGATTTATTTTACAGCATTTACGGGCCTTGATCGGCAATAATACGCATTTGCAATATACGATTAATTAATAATTGTAAATTCGTGATTACTACACATGTAGGTAGATAAGAAATAAAATATTCCAAAAATCGAATTACAATTATAATCTTTGTTTTTACAGGTTGAATCTTTAGAGCTATCGCGTTACCATTGTTAACCGAATTTAAAACAAAGTTATTTAAAACAAAAGTTTAAAACATTGTTTTCCGAGTTTAAAACAAACATTCATGTTTACGAAAATCCGGGATAAAATAATTTCGCGTCTTATCATACGTAACAAAACGACGTAAAGTTAAAGTAAAATAATTATCAGTAAAAATTAAAAATCAAGATCGTGAGGGTTGATCGCTAATCTCAAAACCAGTCATCGCAATAACAATAATAAAGTTCTTACCACTATATTTGATAGCTTAATTTTCTTTAACTATCGAGTATTTACCGCAAAAATTGGAAGTAAATCGAAACGAATTCACCTTTATGCTGTGACGTATCCGATGGTAGATAAATTGCTCAGACCTCAACGCGTTGCTCGCACCGTACTTTACCAGTACCGCTGCCATAGCTGCCATCGCCACGACCGCCGTCACGACCATCAGCACCATCAGCGCCATCCACGCTGAGCCGTCACCGCCGACCGCGCAGTGCCGTCACCGCCAGCCGCTCCGCGCCGTCACCGCCAGCGCCGTGCTGTCACCGCCAGCCACGCCACGCCGTCACCGTCAGCCGCGCCGCGCCGTCATCGCCATCCGCGCCGCGCCATCATCGCCATCCGCACCGCGCCATTACCGCCATTGGCGCCGCGTCGTCACCGCCATAATTTCTCATTTCTTTTCTTTGTTCATCAGCAGCGACTTCTTCTTTCATAAAAACTTCACATTGATTATCAACTATTGATTGATTGTATTGATTCTGGAACTTCCTTGTTACTTCATTTCTTCATTTCATTATCACTTCATTTCTTGCTTGACGTGATTTGTAGCTTCAATAAACTTATCTTGCGGGTAGTTGGTGGTTGTAATGCCCGAGTGAATCCCACTTCTGATGTCGGAGATAGATGCACATTAGTGACTTGCTCGTTCTTAATGGAGTATTCTGGTACAGGATCCGAGGCGTAGGTCTCAGGCAATTAAACCACACACACACAATATGACAATTCTTGTATTAAATGTAGGTAATCAATTCTCACAAATTACTTAGTAGGTATACACTATACAATTATCAGAGTTGCGTGAACAACCGATCTCGTTTGGGGGTCCGAACTGTAAGGCTCTCACTAATCAATTCCTCCTCGACTCAAAGCTCCCCAATATTTAAAATGTCTCCGGTGCCCCTCCAAACGATTCCGGTCATCGTTACGTCACGATGTTCACACCCTACTGTCACAATGATATCAATTGAGTTACTAATTATCGCTAAATTATCGTGATCTACGACATATAAGAGAAAAAAAAATAGGATTATGCAAAAAATTCTGGAACCGGATCTAATGTCTAATAGATATATAAAATCGCTATTATATATTAGGAGTTATAAGTTAGTAATAAGTATCTATCTATTATTTCGTTTTACCGACGAGCTTTAGTGGTATTTATTTGTAAAGTATTGTAGGTGAATATTAGAAAAGTAAGACAATGATCATGGATTGAAATGAAAAACAAAGAACACATCCAACCTTATACATATACTTATGTATTTCTTTATAATTAATGTTGTCCAGTTTTTATCAATGGCCAAACCTTACTTTAATAATTACAACTTATTCAAGAACCAGAACTTTTGAACTTATGTAACAATTTAAATACACTATTACAAAAACGACAAAATTTTTATTTGGAACTATTATTGATAAAAAAGGTATTGACAATACAGAGATATATATTCAGCTCAACAAGTCTATTTGGAATATGAAAAATAAAAGAGTTTATTTATCTACCAATAACATGGATCATTTCGTCAAACTTTAACGGCTTTTTCGAGATTTTATATGGAAATGTATGTTTAAAAATCATTCACTAAACTTATAAATGGCTGGCGTAAGCTGCTATGATATATTGTTATGAAAATATTTTACATGTGAAATAAAACATTACTATTATCACAAGTCATAACTTACAAGATAGCCGTTGATACGAATAATACTAATATATGTAATCATTTTTTTCATCTCATTAAGTCTCTATACATATAATAAACTTTGTATTTTGCTTTTTATATAATTTGCATTACTATCGTGTTTTGTACATTTTTAGTACATTTAATATTTGCAAATCACACGTTTTATCCGTGCTGATTGGAGAATATTCCAAAGTGAAATGCATTTAAAAATGTATTTCAATATTTTAAACGACTCTTTAAAAGATGTCAACCATGTTTGAAAATGGCTTCTTAACAGATTCTCAATATTTTATAATGAATTCTTCAGTCTCGAAACGCGTTTCTGCAGAATTGTTATTATTATTATTTCTGCAAAAAATATATATAAATATAAAGTGAAAAAAACAGATTCGAACCCGATTAAGATTAAGATTCGTCCCGTCGTTCAACCAATTAAGCTATCGTATCGCTGTCGTCTCGGTGAATTAGGCATTCTATATATGATCGTTTTTATCGGGACGGTGGTGATATCTATTAGGCTTTTTTCGAAAATCCTAGCCAATATTTCAAATTTTTCCAGACCTACAAAATGAAACAAGAGAACATATTTTTGTACTTTTTGTGTATTTAACAGCCAAATAAAGGAAAATACTTTAATTAAATTAGTTTATTATTCCAGTACATTTTACTCCAAAAAAGCTTGACTATTTTTAGGAAAATACTGAAATATTTAATTATACAAACTGGTACTTGCAACACAACTAAAATAGTGGACAGTTATGAATTATATGAACTGCCTATCCGAATCAACATATGCTATTTATCCTAAACATTTTTTTTTGGTTTCATGCAAATTGCATTTGAACTCTAATAGCAATAATATAACTAATAACGTTTTGCATTCCTATAAAATTTGAGTCATTAAATTGATTAATAATAAAGTATTCATATTTTGGATTAATATACTAATTAAAATTTATCAACTACGCAGCAAACTGAATGTATCAACTCTCTATAAATTTATATTTCATTTTGTTTTTTTAAAAAGCTTCTATATTTATCGACTCTTAAAGAGACATTAAGTTGCCAGCTGTCAATAGATCTATTTTATCTGTATAGAAATCTGTTACATTTAAAGATTTGGTCATTGTGATTATTGGCGTTTTTGTGATATCTCAGAAACAATTTCATAATAAGGAATACATTTATAATGCTTAGAAGGCTTTATTTTATCACGTTATTATTATGGGGGCGAGAAAATGTAGCGAACATAACGAGGCAATATTATTAATTATGAATAGAGTGATTGGTAAAGGCGTATTTCGTGGAACACTTGGATTATTCGGGTGATTTGGCAAAATAACTTGTAAGTTAAGTAATTAGTTGTTTTTAGAAGTCGTTATTTAGCAATAAATATTATAAAGAAAATAAATACTTTGATTATTTATTTTGCTCTTAAAAATATTATTTTGTGTATTTGTCAATAGTACTTTTGATTAATATTCGTAATTATTTTTCTTACTTAAATATTTAGATATAATTTTAGAATTAATTTGGGGGTTCCCCTAAATTAAACATTTTCTTGTTATAGCGGCAACCAAAATACTTAATCTGTGAAAATTTCAGCTATCTATCAGTCTAGCTATCAATTCATGAGATACCGTCAGGAGAGAAGCAAACGGACAGACGTATAGTATCAAATCGTATAGTCATTCAATAGCTCTGAAAGTTTTGTAAAATAGAGACCATCGTCCACGTACGTACAATGGATCCTGTTTTTATAAAATCACATATTGTATTGTAATTAAAGAATGAATACGAAAATAATAATAATACTTTAATATATAAATTTAAGAAACAGCGAAAACCTAATATAATAATGCGACCAATTAATATTTCTTAAAAGTTTTGCAGTTTTTTTGCACAAACTCGATGCAATAGCTAAATAATATACAGCTATCAGTATACCTAAAAAAATGAATTTTATACATCATTCATAGATACAACCATTCGATTTATGAATATCGTTCTAATTAAAAAAAAAAAATGTTCTTTATTAAATTTAAAAATGAACCTGTAAAGGTGAATAAAGTTGATATGCAAACAGATATATTTGACCCACTCTAAATTCATTTTAATCTGGTTAATCTCGTCATCACAAACACCTGCACGATCCTTATATGTATTTGTAATCGAAATTTTTAGGAATCAGTGTTTGTTATAAGCACCTGAATTTACTTTTATAAATATTATATAGAAGTTTTTTACAATATAATGACATGTTATAGATAAGGAAGGACGTCGAACAGATTTGAATTTATGGAAAAAGATAAATAAAATAGTAAAATATTAGTAATACCACTTCTGAGTAACTTGGTTTTATTAACCAAAATAATAACGTATATATTTCAAAGAAAACCTTAAACTCGCTTTCATTATAGTTAAACTAACTCTATTAAATACTTAAATATTGTATTTCTCTCAGCACTAAATCTATTGTGATAAATACAGTATTTTAGGTATAACAACATTTAGCACGCATTCAATAGATAATAGATAATATTTATTAAAATATAAAATATTTAGATAATAAATAATATTTATTAAATAGATAATATTTATCTTAATATTTTGATATAACATATTTTATAAATATTCCTATCACTATAGCTTAAGCATATGGTAACTTTAAACTCATGTTGCACGTAAAAACTAGTTCTTGCGAATAGAATACAAAGCGTCAGAGTATATGCTCCTTACTTTGTAGAGTACATTTAGTGTCACTTTTAAACATGGTTAAAGTTTCCAATATCTTGACACTATTACAAAAGGATAAAATGTTGAAACTATAAAATACATGATACTTATAGTTACAAAGTTTTTCAGTAATAACTAATCGTAAATTTAATATAAAGCGTTTCATTAACTTCAGTCCCTATGATTAACTTAGTTAGTTCTAAGTTAATCCAATTATCCCAACTCTTTTCTGAGCTACGGTCCATTGTTATTTACATTATTTACAGCTTATCGATTCCTTATGCATTATTTTTTCCTATTTTATATTTTTCTTTTTCAATCCTGAATGTACAACTATTTCCTTATCTGGATAAATTATAGTAAAAAAAAACAATTAAAATAAATTAAATTAAATCATGCATTAATGAAGATCGTTCTAAATTACTTAAGAAAAATCTATGTAAATTTAAAATGTAATTTTTTGTTATCCAATTCTACAATGGACCTGTACCTATAGGTAAATAGACAAATTTTGCCCACTCTGAATCCATTCGAGTCTTGCTGTTCGTCACAAACACCTGTACTATCCCTTTAATATTTATAACCGAGAGTTTGAGATTAGCTTTTATAAATATTGTGTAGTAGTTATTTCATTATACAATTACATAATATTGGGAAAGATCGAGATATAGACCGAGACATGCAAAATGCAGGATGGATGAAATGGCGACAGGTCATAGGAACAACTTGCGATCTACGTATGCTCCTTAAAATTAAAAGAAAAATATACCAAACAGTCATAAGACCTGTCGTGATGTATGGTTCTGAGTGTTGGGCAACTAAAAAGATGGATAAGAGGAGATTGTATGCAGCGGAAATGCGAAAGGTGAGATGAATGTGTGGTATAACAAAATTGGATAGAATAAGTAATACTTATATCAGAGGAAGTTTGAAAGTGGCGCCACTGTCAGACAAAATGAAGAGCAAAAGGCTTGCGTGGTATGGGCATGTTATGAGAAGAGACGAATGCCATGTAACAAAAAGAATGCTAGATATGGATGTAGAAGGACATGTGGGTCGAGGTAGACCAAAGAAAAGATGGATAGATTGTGTGAAAGATGACATGAGCAAAAGAGGAGTGACTGTTGAGGTGACGGCTTATAGGCAAGAATGGAAAAGGAGACATGTTGTGCTGACCCCACATAAAGTAGGAAAGGGGTAGGAAGATGATGGTGATATTATTGGGAAAGAAATCCGGCAGATTTGAATTGATAAAAAAATATTTTATTCAACCAGTAGAATGTGGTAATACTAATAGTCTATTGACTATTAGTATTTCCACTTCTTAGTAAATTAGTAAGAAGTTAATAAATTATTTTGTTACATTAAAATAGGTACATACGACTAAAACAAAACGACTATTACTGTTTCAATCAAACATGGATAAGAACCATCTCGACGAGCATAGCTTTCGATTAAAAAAAACCGCATTCAAATCCGTCCACGCGTTTTGCCGGAAATTTGCCACATACAGATACACAGACACACATATACACAGATACACAGATCGACAGGTCAAACTTATAACACCCCTCTTTTTAGTCGGGGGTTAAAAAGGGTTATAAATAAAGCTCTGCAAAAGCACAATCGTGTACCTTTTTATTATAAAGTCATATTAAAGTTCCCGCCCATTAAAGAAGTATAACTGTCCTACCTCTAGAGAATAGAAAAAGCATATATGACCTCTATGGCTTTTAGGAATATTTATCATAATATATCACAAGACAAGTTACACACATTGATCTAACCCCTAATTAAGCAATTTATTTGCTTGTGTTAAGGGTGTTAGCCAACGATAAAAATACATAGAAATAAACATTATAAATACTGACAACATATTTAATAAAATACCAAACCCAGAAATACAGACTTATATGTTCATCACATACTTGCCTGTCCCTGTCGGGGATCGAACCCGAGCCCCATTGCTTCGCTATACGTTGGCGTCTGCGCTAACCACTTGACCAACGCGACGTGGCGGTTAGGTTAATTTATTAGGAGTTATACAATGCCTATATAGTTATACTGTTAGACAATGAATATTTCATGATAGCATTTAATTCGTCAAGTTAAATTGTGGCGCTTAATACACATAGAATAATTTGTATTTAATTGTAAAGGAAACATTAATATTTTCAACAGAGTTTTCTCATTTTCTATATTATAACTATCAATTAACGTTTCACAAACGTTACTAGTTCTATAATGGAGCTGGTTTTTATTGTCTTTCTTTATCGTTGTCGTATTTTTAATGATAGTGCTCTTTCAAATCATTAAATATGCTTTGTAAGTTTTTATACTCAATATAATATGGCGGCCAGCTTTGACAATTAATTAAATGCTTAAATATCTATAAATTTTTATTTTATAGTAGCCATTATCTAGACAAGAATGGATTTGAAATAAGGATAATATTACAAATAATTATTAAAACACAATTATTAAAATGCAGTTAAATTCTAAAGGTTTTCTGATCTTTTACTCATTTAATGGATTTCAAACAAGCAATATTAATATATTTTTAAGTACCTATCTATAATTATATTTTCTCTGAATAAAGTAGTACACGTAGTTATTTAAACTGCAAGACCCAACGCTCAGTATCATACCGTTACTCTGGAAACTTTTCAAAGTTGCTAAGTCTTTGTAGGATTAAACTATCTTAGAACTGTGAGGTAAAACGGCTAACTTTAAAAAAATATTCAAGGTACAATGTCTTTGTTCTTTGTAGCAACTAGATTCTTTGTTCTTCTTCTGCAGTGTAGCTTTACACATAATTCGTGAACAATTCTACTAGCATGAGCTATGTCTGTCTGTGGTTGTGTTAAAAGTTTATTTAATAAATAAATATAATTATGTTTGATCCGGGATTGCAAAATATTCATTTGAAGATTAGATATATAAGGCTCAGAGAAATTAATGAAGTTTTTGTATGACAACTAGAGTCCGATTTTTGTCATTAAAATTTATGTAGTTTTTCGTTGTTTTTTTTATTTTGTATTCTAGTAAGATATAAAAAAGAAATAATTACGTTGTTTTGGAATATTGTTTATATTTAAAAAAAATAAGTTTTTTATCGTTATAGTTATTTTTGGTTAATTGTTCCGTTTCAGGTTAATTTATTTTTTTGGTTTACAACATATGATGTTTTTAAAAACGAGTAGGTATAATAAGCGAGTGTTTCTCTCTTAAATCTCCTTAGTGCCTAATTTTTTAACTATTTAAAACTGAGTTGCCATAAATCCAACACTGATTGTCTAATTAGTAATACTTACCATTTGCAAAATTATAGTATAGAATTAAATTTCCAGAAGTGAGAAGAAACATTACATTAGCCATGAAATTAACAAGTATGTATATGTACCTAAATTAAATTATATAATATATTTAGGTTTACCTATTCAATTAAATTTGAATAAGCTTAACATATCTATAACTATTTATAGACATTTTCAAATATGAAAATTAAGAGATTTAAAGTGTAAAGAATTTCCTGAGGGCGGGAAAACTAGTTTAAAAAGCGCAAAGCGCAAAGAAGACATATTTAAAAACAGTCAGAAGTTGGTAAAACTATAAGTAGTAATTATCAATCAATAATGAGATATATAAAAACCCCATACAATAAGAAAGTACCTAATAACTAATGACATATGCCCTATTCTAGAATATACTCGTAAGTAAGGGTTGGTGGATGGATAATATTTTCTAGAAATAAATCTTTAGATCAATTCTTAGTTCATAAAATAAACAAATAAACTGTTAAGGAGAATAAACGACTTTTTATCATTTTCTGAGAACCTTTTTAGCTCTGAGCAATTTGTTCTTTTGTTATTTAGATAACTCGAACATTACAGCATCACCAGTCAAAGACCACGAACGTGTAATGTCTTTTTGTGACTCCTTTACCTTCCCGAAGCCCGAGGGTATTGTTGTTAACAATAAACCTACATTTGAATATGAAGAGAAGAAATGGAAATTATTTTCTCTTATTCTATTTTCATTCCGATATTTGCCTTTTTCTGATGTAATCATTTTGTGTTAAAAGTACTGATAAAAGTTATTTTAAATTTTAATTCTTTAATAAGTGACAAATGACACATTTTATGCTAATATTTGTAACAATGTATTTTCTTATTACCTGAAGCGAAAGCCGTGTTAAATAACGCCATTTATTATTTTTATTATGATAAGGGAAAAAAAATATACGATTGCAAAAGAAAATATCAAACGTTATCGTTTGTTTCAGGCTTCACGATACATTTCACGGATTAGCTTTGGGCATTGTTTGTTATGTTCGTGACAAATTTTTGTATATCTACTGTGATTAAAATATTTTTAATAAAAATGAAAAATAATTATGATAATATTATAAAAAGTAATAAATACCTACCAAGATTATTACTTGACTCTAAAACTTTAATCGTTTATTTTAATGTATAGTTTTTTTTAATATTTCCGTTTTATCTTGAAAGAATTTACGATATATAATAAATCTAACGACTTTTCGTTGGTAATTAACTTAGCTTAATTTAACTTAGTATGTTTAACTTTAAGTTTATTATTAATGCTTTAATGGTTACTATCTTACGTTTTACTAAATATGGTGGTATACAGTTTGGTAATTTGATTTTGCCTCATAACTATCTGATTATAAATATAGTTAACTTAATCGAAAAACTCTAAAATAAACAGAATGAATCCGACGATACCTCTATTGAAATATATTTAAACGTGAATCGCATTTATCGCGAAACCATTAGATAGATGAATTTGCAATATCATTTAGAACTACATTTTCGATAGTCGATAAACCTTTACTAATATTATAAAGTGATAATGATATAAGAAGAAAAAGGAAATGGAAACTGCCCTGATTTCATAATATAGTTCATATTCAAAATTACATTAATTCAATATTTAATATTTGTCGTGTTTTTATATCAAACACCAATTAGCTTGAGTTTATATTTTGACATTATGATGGAGGATAAAAAGATGGAAAACAATGCCATATAATATGTTTTTATTATAATAAGACAAAAGCAAGCGAGTATTAATTATAAAACACAGTAGATATTCATATAGAATACTTTATAAAGTCCTATGTTATACTCATAATGTATGTTATAACCATAAACTCCGCCTCGTAGTCTGAATAAACCCCAGTTAGCATAAAGTTAGATTTTCTAGATAAGTCTGCCCAAGCATTTTTTTTAATTATTAATATAAGCTTAAAACATGCATAACTCTTATTAATATTTTAATTTGAAAAACCGTTGATTATTAACATTATAATTGTATTGCTCCTCTACCATATAATTATTTTTAAATATTACTATTAAATAAAGTATTAAAAATATATATAGAACCTGTGTGTAAATGTAAGATTATTATAAGTGACTGGCTGCTAAGCCTTGATTACGATAGTCTCGAAACTGTTATGAAATTATCTTAACATCTTAATAACAAAGACAAAACAGTGAACTTTCTAATATATTAGTGTAATTAGTTTAAGTTTATTATAGTATTATAAGTTTATTTATTTTATTCCCAAGAGCTGTTTTAAATATAATCAATGTCATATTAATAATTAAAATATAATAATTATCACAGTACGAATATTTACAATACTAATAATACGTCATAAAACCAACGTGAGTCAGCCAGATCTTTAGTGTCTGGTTATATGAATATATAAAAAAAATAAAAATCATGATTATTAATTCCTTTATAAAGTTACATTGTCAAAGCCTGATTTATTATCAAGATGGTGTTAATAACAGGATTTGTAGATGTTGATAAAATCATGTAGTCATGCTCGTTAAAGGAATGACGTCATAACTCGCTCGTTAAAATGAAAAGAAATCCGCCCTTACCAAGATTTTATGTAGGGTTGAAATAATTTGTAACCTTTCAATTCACAATTGTCTTTTTTGATAAAAGTTTTTACGATAGACTAATGGGCTATAAATAAAATACCTTTTTTTAATTGTTTAATTTTTAGGATATCCTTTATGGATACCACTCGGTTAGGAAGACAGGTAAAATGGTTTAATATAATACTTACCGACATAGAGATTTCCGGAATGTCCACTTAAACCCAACCGTCATTGCTGTAATACGTCACTAAGAGATCGCCATAGACACTTACAATAAAATAAAAGAAATAGTTGCTTACTAAACTTATAGTTCTTATATATATTACAGTCTTTCTAAAAATAATAATTAACAATTTACAAATATAATATAAATCAAAATAATATCGTATTAAAAAGGAATCATTATTAGACTAGTTCTATCTTTTTAAACAAATTAAACGAATAGAAATTTAAAATAAAAACAACTTGATTTAAATTTGGTCGATTCATATTCACACTATAATAATTATATGATTGTATATTTACTGCTACTTAAATATATTTTAGATATTTAATTATTCAAAGGCATCAATTTAATAATTTTCAGATATTTCTGCTAAAATAAACATCTCCAAGCTTAAACAAACTACTGACAAAAAGATTTTTATGTTATAATTTAATTTAATAAAATGAAATTAATTAAATAATTCTTATTTTATTATTATTATCTTATTCCTTTTTAAAGTAAAGTCTATAAGTATAGTAAAGTTGATAGTAAGTGATCACCAGTGCCCTGGTATCTTACAAGAGCGTTGCCGGCTTTTGAGGACGGAGTAGCTAATCTTTTTGAAGGCACAAATGTCATATGGATTTGGAAACCTTACCGAAAGAAGTTATTTCATACCTTAAAATAAAACATTTTTTACGGATATAACTCGCGTATATTGAGACGAGACGAGACGACGAGAAGCCGAGATGGAGGTGTCTCGTCTTACCGTGAACACGATTGCTGCAAAGCATTCGAAACTTCGGGTTAGATTTAAAATGTAAATTAAAAATTATTCAATATACGCGAGTTAAATCCGTAAAAATAGTTTTAATTCAATATTTCATACCTTGGTGACTCGCGGAAGAAAGTGCCTTTAAAAAACACTGTTGAGTCGCAATCCTGCTTTATTGAGTGAATACGACAAATTAAACAATAATTACATACTCAGACTTACTTATTCAACAATATGGCAACGAACAATCTTAGACATATTCACTCGCTTCTTAGGGTATAATTTCAGCACTCACTTCTTAGGGTATAATTTAAGAAGTGATTCTTAGGGTATAATTTCTCCATATGTCCTACTAAAAGCTTTAATAACAAATCACAGTATTGGTAAAGGCGCAATAGAACTATTTCCAGGTGATTGAAACTCCTAATCAAACCTTGATCCGTCGTCATTTTGCTCATTAGAATCTAAGGATAGTCTATGAACTTAATAGGTAAATAGTATTTCTTAATATAACATTGTTACCTAGAAACAGGTCCTAATGAATTAATTTAACAATAACTTTTGCCATGGAGTATATATGCATGTAGAGAAATTACATAACATTTTTAGTAATCTGCTAACCTGTTTCAATAAAATTAACTAGTGTTGTATATATAAAATTACCTAATTATAATACCACGCGCTAACCAATTGTACAAATTAACGACCAGTGTGAACATTGCATAGAGAGATATATAATTAAATCGGAACTGCTTTAATTAAGTAAACAATTATCGTTATTGCTTCAATGGCCCTAATTGACTAATTTGGACAGGCATCAAATGACTGCCCGGTCTAAATACACCTTGGGGTAGTGAACAAAACAATTTGGCTGTTGTATTTTGAAAGTAAATAGAAATTGTCCACTGAATATTCTCATTGGAGATTATTTACCTGTTCTACAATTAAATAACAAGATTAATTAATTAAAAGATCAGAATCAATATCTCTTTCTTTTATTTCTATCCCGAACTAATTACCTCTTAAAAACCGGTGCGATTCAATATTTTAAAATAATATGTACATGTACACCTTACACATTCTTGCGATCAAAGGATATTAAATGTATTTGAAATATTTTAAACTCTACCATGCCTCTGGCTCTCTTTCTTAAAAAGACAAAAGTACTTTAAAATACAGCACGAGCACATATTTATAAAAACATCGAAAAAGGAGATTTAAGAGGACCAAAATAACAAATTTGATTTGTTTTATAACTCTGTTATGTAACTGACTTCTCTGGTTTTAATCTGTGAAATTAATACACAGAAAAAATGCTATTTGATTACTGACGCTGAAATAATTTCACGCCCTACATATTACATTCACGTAAATAAGACGATAAAATGATCGCATAAAGTCCATCCCATTTACTTGTTAGATAAAAATTATGCAGACTTGCGTTAAACGTGAACATTAATATTCATTCAACTCTATAATAATACGCAAAGTCATTCAGTTACATTACGCTGTTTAAAAGCTGCAGCTTTAGTCAATATATAAGAAAATTATATAGAAATGGACTTAGTTTATTTGGAATATGAAAGAAAGATATCCGATTCTCAAAAGAGTTTTAATTAGGTGATTAAGTACTTGATAGTTTATAATTCTTTGGATAGCCATATACTTAATGTAGTCATATATTTAATCCGGAGGTATTAAGCCATCAGCTATCATTTTCTGTCGTTTTGCCTCTTCCCTAGCCCGTCGCTCTGCCTCTTTCTTTTCTTGTTCCTCTCTTTCTTCTTGTGCCTTCTTTATCGCCATTTCAGCTAGAGTCTTTTGGTCCAATTTAAAGAAATTAATCGGCTCTCTAATGTACCTTTCATCTTTAGCATTCATGTTTTCAATAAACTTAACATATGCAAAGGAACCGTCTTCTGGATTATAGGTCTTATCTTTAGTGGCCAGTTTAAGCCAATCAACAAATTCAATTTCCGTCAAAGGTTCTCCCCAGGTCATTAGTTCTTCTTTCAGAAGTCCTAAATCAGCTATACCTACTTCTTCATCGTCATGCGCTAAAGCAGCAAAAGCTTTTGTCACAGCCACCTCAAAATCATCCCCCCAATTCATTTTAGCTTCTATCATGAACAACCATTCATGATACTCGACAGTATCCACTAAATCATCTTCTAGAAAAAGTCGAAATAGCTCCTTTATTTCTGCAGTTTTTGGATTAAAACCAAGCTTTCTTAGCATCAATGGTATGGCCTCTAACTTAACCTAAACAAATTATATTATTAATGATTTAATATTTAAACAACATAATATAAAACTTGTATCAAAATGTTAAAAGTTTGTGAAACGTAATTATTTAAGTAGTTTAATGACCTTGTCAAACACAATAATTTTGCCTCTGGCCTATTCACTTCGTGAATTTAATTTTAATAAAGGAATATTATTTGTTGGTAGTATTTTATCGTCCAAGTTTCTTCTCCCCTATTTCTCAAGGTTGGCAACAAACTGGCATCTTAATTTACCAAAACCTATGGGGCAACGACCCCATAAAACAAAATGTAGCGTTTTACCTTATCTATATTATCCTCATCGAAATCTTTGTACAGTTCTTTGAATTTTGCTAAATCTTCTGGACCGAAGCAGGCTGGTGGTGGTGGGGGCTTTTTGGGTTTAGGAAGGGGTCCCATCACCATCTTGGCAGCTGCTGGTGGTACTTTAACTTTCCCTTTTTTGGGAGGCATTGTTATTTGTAATAATTTGATGGGTAATCTAAGACTCTTTATTCAAAACTTAATAATTTAGATGGTGGTGAACTTGATAAGTTTAATAAAAAAATAAACCGAAATGCTATGTCATAGCTGATGTCAAAGACAACTTATTTGGAAAAGGTTTGTATAAGTAGGTTTATTTTATATTGTAATAAAACTCTTTACAAACATCATAATGAATATACAAAAGAAACATAAAAAAGGTATCCATAACAAAATTGTAGCCTTACATTTGGCCAACAGACGATATGGATATTGGGTTTTATTTGCTTAAATATATATGTATATATATACTAGTATTTAGTTAAAATTTGACGTGTAATATATATTTAAATAATATTAATAAGGATTACACTTTATTTTTTTTATTTTAATTGAGTTAGAATTTAAATAAACTGTAAAACGTCAATACTACATATGCGAGTTAAATCCTTGAAATAGTTTTATTTAAATATATTAAAACTAATTTAATTTAAATTTATTGCTTATTAATAAATTTTAATTATCGTTATCAGAATCTTGATAGGTAGTTATAGAAACCTAGGTACTAATGTAAAAGCGTTTAGAGATTCCTAAAAGTATCGGAAACATACAAGCAGTATAATTATTTGTTAATATTATTCATCGATATCTGGTTCTATGTAAAAGAAAACATTTGAAAAAAACTTGGTATTATTCACATAAAAAATATAAGTATATATATAGACGATTATACAAAAAAATCGAAATAAAAGAAAGTAACTATCAATATTGTCAGACAATTCCAGTGTATTTGACAGGCCCAAATCTACGTTCCCAATTCAAATCTCTCGCTGAAATAACAATCACAACGGGTGGCATCAAACCACGTGCCGACAAACAAGTCATCTGGAAAATGGCACTCGCGATCACCAACGAATCTAAACAGCCATTTTATCGTGGCCTCTAATCGCCTACAAGCCTTACGTATTGCTGGCTTACTAGGAATGGAAATGAATGGGTTTGCCGGGGTTCCTTAATTTGATTGACGGAGCTCATTTGAGGTGAGGTCAATGAACAATTTGTTGAGCTGTATGAATTCTACCCGTTCAAAAATGTTGGCCTATAAAGTACAATTATTGTAACGCTGTTCTACTGTAAAGATGTTTATGTGTTAATATATCAAAATAATCAGTATTTGCTTTAGAATCAGGATTCAGAACCATTTATGTCTATGCTATTACAAGAACGCTCAAGAAGATTAAAATACTAACTAACCTCTTTGCTAGGAAGAGCTTTAAAAAAATAATTTATCGAGAAATGAGATGACTGGAATTTTGGGCTAGTTAGTTTTATAAGAAAAATAATGAAAATTTTATTTTTGGTACAATTCGTTCGGTATTAAATATAGGTACATATACAATTAAAAAGTATAAAAAATGTATTTAGACTAATTAGTCGATTTGAATTGCGGTGAAAAAAACACGATTTCTATAAATCCGTCAATAGTTTGTAATCGATTTTGCAGATAGCCTCCTTGCTTCGTAATTTTTGACATTCTATTGTGGTTATATGTCTCAAAGTTCCGAACATTTTCTATCGCATATTCTTATCCGTGCTCAAAATTGGGTCATTATTTATATTTGGATAATATCATAGAAATTTTTTATTGAATTCTTCAGCGGCAAAATCCTAAATAAATGAGTACTTAATGTACATATAAATAACCGTGGACCTATCTTATTTTCAACGAAGAACATAACATATTACATAATGGACATATCAGTTGACTATGTTTTAACAATGTTTATACCTAAGTAGGTACATGTCAGTAGATAGGTAAGTACATTTAATTTTTATTTAAAAAACTAATATATAATTTAAGATAACTTAGTAAAAATGTTTCCCATATTATTTTATTTATAAATATTATATTATTTTATTTATAAATAATAGCAATTACAACCAGAATAAAAACGCCTAAAAAATATTATCGACAGTTCTGATAGCTAGGCATAATTAGTTAATTATATGTAGGTATAATTGTTGACTATTTTATATCAAGATATTTTGAGCATATTTTTTTTATAAATAATTTGTTATATTTTTCTTATAATCTGAATAAATAAAGAGTTTATTTGAATCTACTCTACGAGATGGATCAAAATAATGTACTAAGTATTGCATACCTTAAAAAGTTCCACAAGAAAGTCCGCGATGGTATATGTTTATCTCTTAGGGATAACCCACAATAATTGAAAATATCTTTAAACATGTATAGCCATGTTAAGCTTATTTAAATTTATATAAATATAGAATGAAAAATAAACCGATACGGGCAGGGATTCGAACCCGCGACTACCGGGAAATCTATACTGCAAAGTTAGAAACATTGGTTACGATTTTCGAAAGAAACCTAATAGATGTCACCACCGTCCCGATAAAGACGATCACATATAGAATGCTTAATTCACCGAGGCGGATAGCGATACGGTAGCTCAGTTGGTAAAGCGACGGGACGGTTTTCCAGTAGTCGCGGGTTCGAATCCCTGCTTATATCGGTTTATTTTTCATTCTATATTTATATAAATTTATAACCCACAATAGCCAATATTTATCCTTTATTTTTAACGAGAAATAATGGCTTATTTACAAAGCAATTCTGAGCAATACAGCTTTAATCCTTATCTAATTAAGTAACTTTAATACTTGAATACGTTTTGAAGTTTATTACAAAATGAAAAGAAAACAATATAAGATATTGATTGCTGCAGGGACTGCAGGAGGAAGTAGGTCCAATCAAAAATAAACAAAAATATTTGTAAAAAAAAGTTTTACTTTTCTATGGGCAGAATAAATCCAAAAACTGCTATACCTAACTATACCTAATGAATTGAAACCGAAATGTTAAACAACATTGTATTATTTGTATTATGTTATACTTTTATATGAATACTAACAAAATATATAAAAATTTTAAAGGCAAAAAATTATATTATAAAATTATTTTTTACAAACTTTGTTTAAGAATATATTTCAAAACATTTTCTACAAAAGTTACACCACATGGAACTATAATAATAATAATATTCTTTATTGCAAAAAGTTGAAAATACAGTACAAAAAGAAAACTAATTAAAAATAGGTACTTCGATACAAATTTAAATTCTTTTAGACGTTTTTAATAATGCATATCGAACTGTAAATATAGTAATTAATACTATTATAGTATCTACATTTATATATTTAAATAAATATATAAATGTGTATAAAACACTAAGTAAGTAAGTAAAAATAATGACTACCTATTGGTTACTAAGTTGGAACCCAAAGACAGGTGATTGTCCTCTCGTAAAATTAAAAGAATTTTTATGAGTCACATTTTTTTAAGTCATTGCATCGTAAAAAAAGCTCTGACGATAAATCGAGACTTAAAAATATAATAATTACTGTTAATTTTGTTATTAAATTGCTTTTTTTTATTTTTTTTTATTAGATTTATCATTTTAAACATGTTTTAAACGTGTTAGTATACCTATACTTTCTGGAGACGTGACGTGACGTCATGTCATGACGTCTCCAAAAAGTATAGAACAAAAAACTGGCAACAAAATTTGGCAAGGGTGATCTTGTTTAAATTTACATCAGTTGCGTAATGGAAATAGCCCCTAATTAAAACCCAACGATTTGAGAAATGGAATGGCTTATATGATAATATTTTAAGATTTTTAATACATATTTTATAGTGTCCCACCAGTAATAAAATATATGCATATTAACTATACCAGCAAAATTAATAATGCAAATAAAGTTGCATTTCCAAAACTTATCAAAAGTAGAGAAAAGAAACCTATTTGCTTTTTAGTTTATAAATTCTCAATGCTTAAAGTTAATATGTTTTCTTTAATTAATAACTTCTCATATATCTATCACAAAATATTTCGTAGAATATTATATAATTGAATCCAGTAATCTTAAAAAACACAGGGAAGTCAATGTTTTTATTCTATTCCAATTATTTATGAGGTATTTTTTAATATACCTATATAGTACATATCTATACTCATTTAAACGAGACAATTTTTTAAACAGCAGCTGAGCATTTCTGAGCTCTAATTTTAACTTAAATATTTACGAAATGGAGCGATATTTAGACATACTTACTACCATTTTCCTTTTTTGAATAATAATAAATAATTAAGAATCTGAAAAATGTTAAATCTAATAAAGTTAAGATTCGTCTATATTTAACTATGTATAATTATTTTAATTTATAATTACTCATATCGACACGTAAAATAATCCTGACAAAATCGTATCAAAATATAAAATAACTCCGACGAGAGCGACCCAATATTTAAATTAAAAATATTCTTGTCCGCTTAGACCTTGCTATAAATATTCAAACAAAATTTGAATGCATAATTCCGCTTAAAACACATACATAAATACGGTCACCTTTTTTTATTCTACCACGTCTTTGTCCTACATCGATCATTTGACCTACTATCAGCAAGCTAACGGGTGTTCACCCTGCTCCAACATTGCTCAAATGAAATAATTCCAGATGGATAATAGATATTAAAGTACATTTTCATTATTTTACAGTTGAACAGCTGACCGAACTGTTATTTCTTTGAAGTTTTAAGCTCCGCCTTAAGCGAGTGATGAGAAGATTCAGTTTGAACCGCTCTATGTGAAAATGGATCAACTTCTACCGCTTCAGTTTATAATCCAGTTATTAGTTATTACATATTAATTGGTGACAGAGCGTGAATAGAATATTCAGGGATCTTAAAATGTTTCAAAGCATTTCTATGAATACCTTGTATATCAGCATCTATCCCTCTAAGCTTCCTTATAAAAAAGACATTAAAATACACGGTCACACTATAACATAATGACAATTTTTTAAGGATTTCGTTACCTGAGGTCCAGACCACATCTCTTATATTTTATGGCAGACAGCCAGTTCCTCGGCTTTCCGCAATTTCCATTACTTCTGCATAACACATGGAAAAAAAGGTTCTTGGTGTGGATGCTGTGACCGAAGGTATCAACATTGATATAAATAGTACTGAAGATCCCTACAGTCCTAACAATCTAACGTCTATGGCTCCCAATGGCAGACCACCAAAGCATAGATTTCACTCACATGATAAAATGTTACGACCGCCTATTGATTTTGCTACATCAATTCCTATTTCCCCAATTTAAAAAAAAAATACATCTTCTCAATCCCGTCAAGTTATACGGCCTTTTAAGAACTGATTTATACGTTGGAAATTTAGTTGTTAAAAACATTTAAAATCACTCCGCCCCAGCATGGGACAACTTCAATACTATACCTACCTACTTGTTTAGTTAGACAATGCGACTCTTAGCCTAACCACATCTAAAACATATGTTTCGAAGTATTAAAAATTCAAGTTCTTTCATAGTTCAGTTCAATCTTTCTTTGGAAATATTTTAAAAATATCTAGGTAGTTAAAAATGTTTTTATATCAAACAACAACAAATCGAAATTTGTCATAATATATAGAGGATGATTTAATTAACGCCAACATAGTATCATCTAAATCTGAAAATGCGTAGGAGTCATTTTAGATCTGGCATATGCGTTTAACACAATATCATTATCTCTTGGAAGGTCCCAAATAGCGTTTCTTAAGGTTATATTCTTGAAAACTCACCACGGTTGCATTTTTTAAAATTAAATAGATACTCTTTGTCATAAATTGTTTATCATACGGCAATTTTATATACTAAATCGAATATTCATAGCACACATACATACTATATATAACATTTTGTTCCAGACAGATACCACAATCTGACTAACTCATTTGATATTATAGTACCTAGGCACGTATAGGGAAAAATGTAATTACCGGCTTTCTTTACATATAATTACAAAGATACAAAACAATTATTAATATCATTATTCTTTTCTTATACGTACATCACAGCAATAACATCAGTCATACACTTACAGACAAACTCACTCAACTAGCATACACACACACAACAACTACTGCACATGAACAAATGCATATAAACATAATATATACACTTACACTTAGAGAAAGTGTCAGTGACCCTATAGACAAACCTTTTATTCATTACTTTTTAAATTAGTGTTTTTTTACTAATGTAAAAGTTTCTATTATTCTAGTAAAGTGGATTTATATTGATCCAGTACAGTTGTACCCTTGCGGCTGATTATGTATTAATTTTGTTTTATTTTGTCGAAATATCTTTTTATGGCAAGTTATTTTATCAATAATTTTTCACAAGAGCTTAATAAGCTGTTAAGCTGCTGTCCTTTATAGTACATAATATTCTATTCGCACTTGCATTTGCAAAATGTAACTATTTCTAAACGATAATTAAATTCTCCGACGCCAACTTTGACAGTTGTTCGACGCCGCAAAGTTCTCGTTTACGGTGATTCTGTGAAATATTCTTTAAGGTTTTAATTTATTACAATAACTGTGATTTGTTTCGTCGTGACCAAAATGGTTGCGAGAGTAGCTGGTGTATTTGATGAAAAACTAACAGAAGCAATTGCTAATTCAAAAATCTTAGTAGTTGGTGCCGGCGGTATAGGTTGTGAAATATTAAAGAATCTTGTTCTAACCGGCTTTCCTCAAATTGAAATCGTGTGTACACTATCTCTTACCATTTTGTTTTATATTTTTTGGTATGTCTCTCAATAAATAAATTTTCAGATTGACCTTGATACAATCGACGTAAGCAATCTAAATAGACAGTTTTTGTTTCACAAAGAGCATGTTGGGAAATCTAAGGCGCAGGTGGCTAAAGACAGCGCCTTAAGTTTTAACCCCAATGTTAACATTGTTGCCTATCAAGATAGTGTTATTAGGTTAGTAATTAGTACTTATAGGTAAATGAACTTCAGTGTCAGTATATATTACTTGTTGACATGTTTATAATGAAGGTAGAAATAAAGACGGAGTTTGAACTTGTTGTTTGTTATTGAAAGGGAAAAGGATTAGAACTAGAAGTTACTGACAACATTAAAAATGAATGTTTATATACCAAACAATGTTAATTTTTATCAATGTTTTCATTGAAATTATATTATAATATATAAATGTATTTCCAGTAATGATTATGGTGTGAGTTACTTCAAACAATTTAATATAGTAATGAATGCATTGGACAACCGAGTGGCTAGAAACCATGTGAACAGAATGTGTCTTGCTGCCAACGTTCCACTCATTGAAACTGGCACTGCTGGGTATGCTGGACAGGTAGGAATATAAGTATTAAGTACTATTTATTTAAGTATAGTATGAACATTTTGGAGCACCTAAGACTGCAAAGTTTGATTTACCATTCTCATTCTCAATCAATCTAACAACTGAGATTTGCTACATTGATATATTTAGCTTTGTATAAATGATTGTCTTTAACTGGACAAAACCGGCATTTATTAGGTTTCTTATTAAAGTACTAACTAATGTTACTAAATAAAGCGGTAGATGTATAGTGATCCCAGAGGTTTCAGGTTTGAGACTAGCCTGTGTTGATATATCTTTCTTTCTATAATTGCTAACATCCTAATTTGAAATATGAATAATGAGTGTCAATAGTCATTTAGTAAACTTTTGCTATATAAGGTGAACCACATCAAGTTGGCAGTTATCATTTTAGTGCAATTAATTCATAAATTAAATTATATGATTATAAGTACAATGTGAAAATGTAACAATGTTTGTTTTTATATGAATTGTTTAAATTTTAATTACGTAAAAAAAAAACATATACTTACTATCACATTCTTCACTTTGCTTCCTAATTATTTGTTATAAATTATTCTTATTAAATAATATTTATTCAAAATAAGAAACTTTCTTCTCATAGGTGGAGCTAATAAAAAAAGGTGTAACCCAGTGTTATGAATGCCAGCCTAAAGCTCCACAGAAAACATTCCCAGGGTGTACAATAAGAAACACTCCCTCGGAGCCAATCCACTGCATTGTATGGGCCAAACACCTTTTCAATCAGCTTTTTGGTGAAGAAGACCCTGATCAGGATGTAAGCCCGGATACGGCCGATCCTGAAGCCGCGGGGAATGCAGGAGCGTCTGCTTTATCATCAGAAGGAACATCGGCAGGCAATGTGGAAAGAAAAAGCACAAGATCTTGGGCCTCAGATACCAACTATGATCCAGAAAAGTTGTTCTCGAAGTTATTTGGTGATGATATCCATTATTTGCTCTCTATGGAAAATCTTTGGAAAAAGCGTCGACCCCCCACTCCTTTAGTGTGGGATAATTTACCAGGAAAGGATAATATGGAAGCACAACATTCTGGTTTACCAGATCAGAGAGTGTGGTCAGTCCATGAATGTGCTCAGGTAAAATAAGTTTTATATTTGTACTTTATATACTTAAATAAATTTTTGGTCCCATAAATAACTGATCAAATTTTTTTTTATTACAGAAAATCAGATAAATTCTGTTCTGAACTATATTTAATTAACAATGTTAAAATAATATATATTTTTTCAGGTATTTGCTGCCAGTTGCAAAACATTACAAGCAGATCTAAAGAGCCGCCCCGAAGGTGACCATCTTGTATGGGACAAAGATGAAAAGAGTGCTATGGACTTTGTCACCGCATGTGCCAATATACGCTCTCACATCTTCAACATACCACTGAAATCACGATTTGAAATCAAATGTAAGTAATATATTTTAAATTTTCGTATTAGAATAAATAAGCCAAGTAATAAACAAAAGTTTTGTTTCAACGCTGTTATTTATTTCATACAGCTACAAGGTAAAGTGAATTATATTTTCAGCTATGGCAGGCAATATCATCCCCGCGATCGCCACAGCTAACGCAATAGTTGCGGGTCTAGCAGTTCTACGAGCACAGGCATTACTTAAGGAAGAGATAGAAACTTGTACAAGTATATATCTGCGGCCTAAGGTCAACCATCGCGGCCAATTGTTTGTCCCAGAGAGAAGTAAGTTTTATATTTTCAAACATTGATTTTTTTTATTGGAATTATATTAGACAATTTACCAAATATTAATCAATTTAGTAGGCTCTTTTTTTCGATTATTCTTAAAAATAAAGTAATTTCCTAGGAAAGAAGTTCTATTTGAAATGTTGTTTTCCAGCTTTAACGGCTCCAAATCCTAAATGCTATGTGTGCTCTCCAAAACCAGAAGTAGCTCTTGCATGCAACCTCAAACAACTAACACTCAAAGACCTCAACTCCGCTTTCAAAGAAGGACTGAATATGCAAGCTCCAGATGCCACAGTAGAAGGCAAAGGTCTCGTCGTTTTATCATCAGAGCCCGGTGAAACTGACCACAACAATGAAAAAACTTTAGAAGAAATCGGTCTAAATGATGGCTGTGCATTACTTGTTGATGACTTCTTACAAAACTACGAAGTCCGAGTCCGTTTACAGCAAGAAGACGAAGAGAAATCCTGGCGTTTAGTGACAGATGCAGATGCACCAATGTTAGGACCAAAGGAAGAAAAGACAGCAAATGGGTCGAATGGTGCTGATGAACCCAAACCTGGTCCATCGAGGTCCAAAGAAGATAGTGATAGTGATATGGAGATTATTGAAGAAGATGATGATGGAGAACCAAAGCCAAAACCCCCAAAACGCAGGCGTACTGAAATGAATGATGAAATTGTTGAATTGTGCTAGTATTTTGATAATAGTAACATGAATCATACCACCTGGTAATACTGGTAGTACAGAAAGGTACAAATGCCAAGCACCTAATATGTGGAGTAAAAAATACTCAAGTGGCATGACTGTAGTTGCCAACATGGAAACATCATATGAAGTGTATTATATCAGATTATTGTTTAATCACAATGATTTGTTTGGTATCTGTTATATATAGATAAAAGATACCTAAATAATTAATAACTTTATATTTAAGTATTTTTTCTTAAACATCAGGTTATTATAAAGTTATATAGTACTTTGAGAACTAAAAATCTGTATGTGCATTAACATTGCTAAAATTTATTAGGTGTATTGAAATTATAATAATATACCTCCAAAACTGTTACTGTTATTTCAAAAACGTATTTAAATATATTTTTTGTAGGCATAGATAAGAACAACTGTCGTAATTTAAGATTTGCTAAATATTGTATTACTTCTTAAAATAAAATGATTCTGAAATGATAATTGTCTTTGACATAAAAGAATTTAAAACTTTTTTATTTCTAAATACATAGTTTCCCAAATAAGATTTTATATTAATGGGACAATGAAGTTTTTTTTAAATATTTTCTTCCTAATAAAAAAGTAAACATCTTGAGCTTATTTTAGACAGAACATATTTGACTCTTCTACCAGATCAGTTATTTTAATTTATAAGGAAATAATTATTCATAAAAATAATATATTTAATTAATACATATTTCTTTATTGTATACCACAAGTCACAAAACTTTCAAAAACGAAATATTACTTTATTTGGTAATATTATAAAATAAGATTCTATGTGTAAATCCACTGAGATTTATCTTATTTATATAAATGCGAAGCATGAGAATTTTATGTTGCCATTCTCACTATTTTTAACAACAAACACAAGCAGCAGTTTTATTAAATCGGGCAGGTTAGAAAAAGAAGTTAATAATCCGTAACTAATGTTCGAGAAAGTGATACGCCTGCACCTTAAAGTTTTTAGGGTTAAAAATAGAAGCCCATCACTAAGACCTTGCTGTTTGTCTGCCCAAATATCTGTCTTTAGGTTGTATCTCATGAACCCTGATTGCTAGACAGTTAAAATTTTCACAGATTATATAGTTCTGTTGCTGTTATAACAGCAAATACTAATAACTAAATGAAAACTATTTCAGATGGGTCCCATAAAGTAAACTTTATTTTCTTTGCTCAATATAAATAACGGAAACTGGTAACCACTTGAAATATTCACAAAATATTTAATTATATATTCACTTCAAAATAATTACATTAAAATATATATTTATGATGATCCAAAAAAAAAAATAAATGTGATCTTTTGCTGTTTTGCTTCGAGTGCAAGACAGACTCGCACTTGGCCCATTTTTTTGTTATAATATACTGATGTAGACACATAGAAATTCTTTTTTTACATTTTTAATATGTCTATAAATATGCCTTGTAGGCTTAGGATTAACTTCAGAAAGTAAGCTTCCCAAGCAGCAAGACATAGTTCATATAGTTCTCATAGTTCATATGTTCATGCAAAGGCATCCAATAACCCCTTTAATTGTGACATGTAAAAATTCTAAAAGTTAATTAAAATTAGTCTTATATTCTTACACTTATTATTAAATAGATACTGCACATTAGCAAAATGACAAATTGAGACTAAAATTATGAGTATTTTTAATCTGTCTGTAATTTGAAAGAGTTAAATGTATAACTGTAAACATAATTAGTTTTTCAAAAAAGGGCTCTAAAGATTTGAACATTTACATATTGATGTCTCTTATTACATAAAATGAATGCTGATCTTCTGTCCAGGACATTATTTATATAACACAACACAAAACACTGAAAGTTAGCCTATTTAAGTAAAACCTTTAAAAATTAAATGCTGAGCATTTCTCCTTAAACAATAATTAAAACTAAGAAAACATGTTTAATGCCAGGTGACAGTGCTGGTGTAATACTGATATAAATTAACATATTAAATATGATTAATATTAACAACACAAATAAAGCACATTTTTTTATGAAATCAATAATATAAACTAATTTTCTGGTAGCATACCATATTCTATAAGAAACTTTTCTACACTTGTAGCATAAAAATCATTACCAAGTTCAGTTGCCAGCTGGACAAAATTACCAATAATTTGTCCTCCTTTATAGACTAACAGTGCCGGAACTCCATCTACATGAAAATGTCTACTTAGACCAGTTACATCAAC
Source organism: Napeogenes inachia (assembly GCA_959347355.1). Lineage (NCBI taxonomy): Eukaryota > Metazoa > Arthropoda > Insecta > Lepidoptera > Nymphalidae > Napeogenes > Napeogenes inachia. Next base: position 26,764,670 of record OY365791.1, read on the forward strand.
TGCTATTCTGCAAAATTTGACAACCGGATACTCCGTAGCCAATATGCTCAAGCAACCATCCATTGTTTCACACGCCTTGACGGAGTTTCCGTAGATATGTATCACTACTGTGACCTTTACATCTTCTTTGTCAATAGCATTCAAAAACTCCTCCTGATTCTTTAAGGTTACAAGCTTACCAAATTTAGGAGCTTTTTGCAATTGTGCCATAAGTTCCTGCATACGTTGCTGCTGATATTTCATCAAAAACCCTTCATCGATTAATTCCTCTAATTCATCTTCTAATTCGTCAATTTCCTTCTCTTTGTCCTCCTCTCGAACGGTTTTTACAGTCATAGTAAGTTTTTTAGCTAAAGCAACGCGTTCTTTTGCTAGTTCTTCTCGGTTTTCTGCTTCTAACTGCTTAAATCTCCTCCAATCTTCTAGAACACCTTTGGGACCTGTGTTACTTGCCGAACCAGTCCAATTGTTTACAGGAGGCAGTTCAGCCTCCAGTTCACATATTTTCGATGAGTTGCCTTTCTCATCTGAGCTTAGATTGTCTTCCTCATCTGATCCTCCCTCATCTTCACTACTACTACAATAGTTGTGGAGTTTTTCACCCAATATTTTGTCCTCCAATGTAGCCATTATAAAGTGAATTTAATTTTTTTCTATTAGAACCGTAAGATAAAACTCTGTTTACAATAAGCCGTAGTAGACTGCCGTAGAATAAAAAATATAATACAAAATCAACAAAATTAAAATCCACAACAAAACTTAAAGTTAAGAGGGAACCATAGTCCATAGGCCATAGCGTATACGGTATAAAGCATAGAGAATTATTAGTATTAGGTATAAACTAATTGTGAAAAAAATAATAGAGTTATTTTACATAAAATACTGTGGAGAAGCCAGCCCGCTCTGGCGGTACCATAATTTTAAATATGGTAATATTTATATTATGTTCTCTATTTTGTTCATATATTTTCTCAGTGTAATACATGTCAACTATATTTGGCTTTTCTTACTAATTAAAAGTTTATTATACCTACAAATTAAAATGATAAAGAAAATAAAATCTAAGTATATACAGAAGGATTACCGTCAGGTCGGTCACTGATCCTAATAGCTTTTACCAAACCTTTGAGATGTAAAAGTACATGGTAGAGTATTTTTAACTAGTTCTCCTAGCAATATTTAGAATCGCTATATTTTATAGTTCTGTTTTAAAATTTTTGATTACCTTGAGAAAATCAAAAATATACTTATTATTTTAGAACTTTTTGTCACAAACAGTACGCTTCATCTCTACTCTTCTCTAGTCTGCACTATTCCTTATAAATGTCATTGTCAATCCTAATTGAACCATTTGAAACGACGCGATACGCCAAACTTTTACGGTTTACCACTAAGCGGCTTTTTGTCTTTTAGGTTATTATTTAGGTAATAAAATTTAATTTTTACCTGTTTTTAAGCGTTTTTGTAGTAAAAAGTATAATTTATTTAATCCTGCTTTTAAAATTTCAGTTACACGATCACAATGGCAGCGTCAATGCCGATTAACCCTAAGCCTTTCCTAAATAGCCTAACAGGAAAGGCCGTGTTAGTAAAATTAAAGTGGGGACATGAATATAAAGGATTATTAGTCTCTGCCGACGGTTATATGAACCTACAACTAGCAAATACTGAAGAAATTGTAGACGGGTCTTGTACAGGTCAGTAAATCTTACATCATTTTTAATATGTATATGTAATATTTTGCCTTCATATTATAATATTAAATTGAAAATATTTTTGTACATTTTTAAATTTCAGGTAATCTTGGGGAAGTCCTAATAAGGTGTAATAATGTGCTATATGTCAGAGGTGCTGAAGAAGAAGATGAGGAGGGGGAAATGAAGGAATAAGTATACTTAACTAGTAAATAAAGTGAATTTATAATATGGACAATTTTGTTTAAAGACCATTTTTCTTTTTAAATGTTAGTTCCAACTTCCGTACTGTGTGTGAATCAAGTTTATAACAACATATCTTTCAGTTAAACAATACTGAACTAAACATTTTAAAAGTACTTTTAGAACATTAAAGATAAGTTATTTTTAAGGGATTTGATACTAAGGTCAGGTGCACCAGAAATGGGACACTGTAAATGTAATTAATATAAGATATAAAGACAATATTGTTTTAATTTTAATAAACCCACATTTTCACATTATTTCATGTGAAAACAAGTTTTTATCCTTAACTATTACTTTACATTCTATATCATTGTTTATCTACTATGTGAAATGCATTACACTTACTCATAGCAAAACAGCTTTTTAAATAAATGACCAGAAACAATTACAATTTAATTAGAATTTGAATATATTCATAAGAAAAATATCAAATAATTCTATACAAAGATGAAGTTTAGATAAATTTTATGATCAAGTGTTTAAAAGAGGAATTTATTATTATTTAAGATACATAGGAAATTAATATAAAACAACAATTTGTTTACAGTGTTCTTTTATTAACATATATTTACATAATCACAACATTAATCACACATACAAGGCCTACTATTTTCATACACTCAAATGTAAAACATGTACAGATAAGAAATATTTGTGGTATAGAATAAAAAAAATACTTTACAAAAAAAATTAAGTGCACTGAAAAGTATATATATCAAAAAAGTTTTATCCTAAATATTTTGGTTTTAAGGCAAGAAGTAATATCTATTTTATGCTTCATTTAAACATCTGTATTGTATCATTATTTATTTGATTATTTATTATTCTTATTACATACAGTATTTATTATCCATATTTATTGCTAAAATATTGCATAGAAAAATAACAAACATTGATATGTAAGAAAACAATGTAATGTTAAAGAAATGGTGCGTTTTATACTTATTTTCGTAAATGCAAGTTGACTAAACAAAAAAAATCCATTTTCTAACTTTACTTATACTTAAAGAAAAATTTAAGAGCAGATTAAATTATATTATAATAAAGAATATGAATATAATTTTAATAAAAGAATACAGAATGTGCCACAACAAAAAAATATAGAATGTACTACAACAGAAAAAATTACTGAATGTACATTCAATGTAAAACAGAAAAAAATACAGAATCTACTTATAACATCAAACACCATTTATAATGTAATATTCTCTCTCTAATTTTCATATCATATGAAGTCACTTTTATTCAAAAAGATTATTACTTATATAGGTGATAAAATATATTTGAAAATATTAATATGAGTTGACTACAGACAATTAATTATTCTTAATAGATGTAAAGAACACAAATTGAATATTATTAGTAATTATTCAAAGTTCTAAAAGGCAGTTTTATAATTTATCTAAAACATTGATATTTCAATATAATTAAAAATATCACTGAGACAAAGTATTACAGAATGTGTTAAGACGTTATCTTTTATAAAAACCATATCTTAAGCAAATACAATTGAGGAATTAATAAAAATATGCCGTAATGGCAATGAATCTTCTATCGAGAAAACTTTGTTCTATTTCTACTGAACCACCTGCTTCTTGGGCCAATGATAAAATCTAAAAAAAATAATTTGATGTAACAGAGATCAAATACCTACCTGTTAAAAATGTTTGAAGAAAAAAGAAAAAGTTATATTAATTGATAAGAGATGACAAAATGCCACAATTCAATTAATAAAATACTACTTATATACTATTTTTGATTTTTATAAAAATATTATCTACTACAATTTAAAATATTTTTTATAGACACTTTATGAAACATTGAATAGTTAGGGATCACTTAATCAAAGTATTTTATTAAAATTTTGAATGATCCTTAAAAATAAAAAATAGTAATGTTTGTTAGGTATAAATTATTTAAATAAATGTTTATTACCTGTTCCGTTCTCGTGTTCCGTGGTAGATACAGAGTAACATTAGAGTTAATGTTTCTCGCTACTCTCATTAACTCCGAGGCGGGCTTGGGTTCTAGCATAGTCTCAATGTCGTATTCGTGGTTCTGTAGAAAACATACATAAATACAATTATTTATATAATATAATTGTAAAATTATTTATAAAATATTAATTCACCTCACCTGAGAATAATTAGGGCCACCCCATGGTGGGCTTAAAAACACCATATCAGCTGTTAAAGTGGAGGCAATCTCGAAGAAGTCGCCCACAATGAACTGTATTCTATCAGACACGCCGTATACAGAAGCATTATGCTTTGCCATTTCTATTTTCACTGGGTCTATATCTATGGCGATCACTGCATATAAATATATTTATTAGTATTGAACGTTGTTATTAAATTAATGAATATGTAAATATAACGTCAAATATATTAGTAGTTAATAACACGAAAATAATGTATAAATGGGATTTGTATCCTTATTGAACATTTAAGGGAGAAAGTGATATTGCATGAAAACCCATATTTATTCTTAAAAGCTATGAACATAGGCATCCCGTTGGGTATCCGATGTCTTTTATTTCTTAAAAATGGAACCTATACCATCCGTGATCTTATAAGATAATGTGTATCATGTAAATACATCGCATATTATGTTGTAAATGCATCGCATTGTTAATGTCTAAGTAAAGGTTACAGAGATTACATAATTCTCTTAAATCCAAATCCTTTTTCAAGTCCAGTAAAGTATGCCAACATTTTTGGATAAATAGTATTAGGCCAACAACTACCATCAAATTTAAATGAAAATTAAAAATGATACTACGTGTTTGAGTGATTGAGGAAAATAGTATTGAGAGTAAGAAAATGGTGACGAAGGAATACCAAGGGTTATTCAGGAGCCTGCCTGTTCTGTGTATGTTTAATAAATGAGTGGAGTCATGGAGAAACCACTCCTACCCACCCTTCTTGCTAGTGTTGGCGAACTGTATGGTGTTTCCTCCGGCGCCGCAGAAGGCGTCTACCACCACGTCGTACCGGCACTTGGCGGCTATGTGTCGCGCCACTGTCTCCGGAGTCACGCTGAACCAACTTTCGCGGTCCAACTGGACGCCCTCGTCGAACCTATCGGTAGTATTTAATGTCACCAAAACAAGCAGATAACGAGAATCATGTGTTAATTTCCCCTCCTTTTGATTCAAGAAGCACTATGTTCTTTTTTTTATTCTACATAGGTATAACTTTATTTAAAGTCAAAGTCAAAATATTTTTTTTCGTAGGTAATTGAAATACACTTGAAACAGGTTATTGTTTTTTTTTTTTCATCACTACAGATGATTCGGAAGGCAGATTTTCCGGGAGAAGAACCAGCAAGAAACTTAGGGGTTGTTCTTTTCAAAACATTGTTACACATATACAAAGCTAATTTAAATTTATTAAAGGGAAAATCTTGTATGTCAAATGGGATCTTGTTGTAAAAACGTATACAAAGAAACGTTATTACTACAATACAAGAGTAGATCATAATGTTTGTCCGAGTATATTTTGTAGGCAACCAGTAAGAAGGGATAGCAAAATAAAAACCTAAGTGTCATGGAGTGTGGATACGGCAAGTTTCAAATAGTTATTTTTCTTAAAACCGTTCTAAGAACGAATCACTTTCCATTCCAAATTAATTAGAAAAAAAAACAAAACTTAAAGGTATTTTAAATTTTTGGTTATTTTTTTTCTACCGCCTTCAGAATTACTTCAGACGAATTTGAAATGCATAAATAGGTATAGTTTAAATTTTACTCAATTTGCTCGCGCTATCTAAAAAGATTATGTAACAAAACTGTTTACAGTAAACATAAAAAACGTTTTTAAGACAATTGCTCTGTATTTTTCATAGATATAGATCTTCCCATACCATAGGTTTTGCTTTTGCTTGAATCCAAAAATCCTATACCTACTTTAGGATGAGAATTTCGAATGTGAAATGTCATTTTTTTTTTTGGTAAAATCAGTCATTTTAAGAAATTATTATTTTATTAACGTGTTTGATTGATGAAAAAAAAATGTGGTGAAGAAGTTTCTAGAAGGCTTAAAGTATTACATTAATGAATCATTGCTTTTGATAAATTACAAAACTTACCTATGAAATAGGGAATGACGTTTCTTCCAATACTTAAACATTTTGGGTTCTCCTTTGAGTTCATCTGGCAAGTCTGATGGAGCCTCTTCATTTTTTGAGTATCTTTTCTGTCTACGTTTACGCTTAGTTTGATCTAAAATTATTATATCTTAAAAATATATATGTAGTTTACATCAGATTAGATATAAAAAATCTTGGATAAATCTTTAAAAATATCTATCATACTATTAAAAGACATCCTGAAAGAAATATAGATTACAAAGAGAGTATTATTTAAAATAAATTACGGGATAAAGAACACATCTTTAGCATAATCTGAACATTGTCAAATTACAATAATACTTGAGTTCTAATAAGAAACTAGACTCCATAGTCATGTAAAAAATAAATCTACTTGGTTTCATATTTATAAGTACAGTACTTACTTGAACTTCCAGGGTTTTCAAGCCTTACATCATTATTTGTTTCAGATAAATCTAATGACCCGTCCGCATCACATTCACTGTGACTCTGTTTATGTTCTTTAATTTTCTTTTTAGATTTTTTCTTGTCTTTAATCTTAATGGTCTTCTCAACTTTTTCTATATCCGATTGTAATTCTTGACCGTCTTCATCTGTTTGGATTACACATTCATCTTGTGACTCTTGACTCTGTGAATGAAACGTCAACCTTAATATTGACATAATCTGAATATTGGGAAATAACGATATAGATCCGGCCACGGATTTCTTTAAAAAAGCAGTCGTCTTAAGAAAAATCCTAAGACGATTTTCTTTAATAAATCGACCTTTAGATGCACAGTATAGGATATCGGTCGATTCTGCTCAAACCCATGAATTAGCGAAAATACGGCCTCACCTAATTTTAACCTCGTCGTTGTAAGAATCGTCCATCTATTCGAATGTCATTTGTCTGAGCTTTCTTGACAATCATTTTATCACTTGCGAGGTTCGAACACGGAATAAATATATTGTAGCTCCCTATACTAGCCCCGATATTCTAGCAGTCATTTAGACAAGATTAGATGAACGTTATAAAAATCAAAATACAAAGTATAGTCTTACCTGATCCTTATCCAAATTATAAGAGTTACCATCATCATCAAAGTAAGTTTTTCTGGCATTCCCAAATTTCTTATAACGAGGCGGGCGCAATTTTACAAATCTATTTCTATAAATAAGTTCACCTTTAGGTACTTTTGCTACATCCAATGAGAATCCCATCATATCTATTGTGGCTTTAATTTTCTCTGAAGTTTCTTCTTCATCAATTTGATGACTGAAATTAATATGCACAAAATGAATATTTAATTTTAATATTTATTATATTTGAATTTAAAAATTACCTTCTCTTTAAAGTTACTGGTCTATCGTGATAAGGGTCATTGCCCTCACCATCATCATCATTATGTTGAATGATGCTTTGATTTATTTGCTTTACATTGGTTGATTCAGTTTTACGCTCAATACTAACTTCCACTGCATCACCAGATTTAGTTTTTTCATCACCAGCCTCAATAGGTTCTTCAATTTCCTTATCTTTTTGTTCCTTCAACAGATTTTGCAACAAAACACCAACTGAGCTAATGACACGATTGCTAGTTCTTTTTCCTCTCTTTTTTGGCTTTGGAACTTTATCATCTAATTTGATTTGATCAATTTGTGTTTGCACTTCAATGACAGATGGCATTTCTTGAGAATTACCTTCACTATTTTCACATTCAACATCTATTACATCTATTACTTTTGTTTCTTTCACTGCAGTTTCTATTTCATTTTTATTAACTTCTAATACTTTATGTTTGTCATAACATTCAATATATTTAGCATAATGCAAAGCATACTGTTCACCAAAGTGTTTTTTCCAAAGAAATTGCCAATAATCATCAGTGTCTAGTTCTTCTGAAACTTGATCATCATTATGATCACCTATATTTTGGATTCTGGTTTGATCATTGAACTGATCATCCGAAGATGCTGATGATGACATACTGTAGTCACCTGTTGGTGATGACTCAGATGTCACATGACTTGAAGTAACATTGTAGCTAGATAGTGTCAATTTTGTCACATTTGTCATTGAATCAGTTCCAGTGAGTGTCCAAGGGCTAACAATACGATCATGTTCTGACAAAGAGCGCCGTCTACGCATAGGAAGCCACCCATCTTCTTTTGTACCTGTTTGATTGTTTCTGTCATTCTTATCTTCAATAGGATCACTCTTATTTTTATAAGGATTAATTTTGGAATCATAAGAGAATTTTCTTTCTCTCCTTTCATCTTCCACTTCATTATTTTCCATGTTAGTGCAGATAGGTTCAACAGACCGTTGTTTTGGCAAACTATTCTCGTCCATAATTAGATCATTATTTTCATCTAAATATGTAGGATTGATATAGTCACTGTATTTTTTTATCCAAGATGCCCAAATGATCCTTTCACCATTAAGGGCCCAGAATGTCTCCCATGTATCTTCTGACAAATAATTTTCTTTGCTGTCTGAGTCATCTTTTAAGTAGCCTTGATCCATTTTCTCCACTTTGTCATGTGTTATATAGTCAGAATTACAATCCTGGTATGTGAGGTCGGCTCCACTATCACTTGGTTGTAAAGGGTGTAAAGGGAAGTTGTGCGTATGTGAAGGATCAAGTTCATCAGTTGAGCAATAATTTTCTGTGTGTGATGCACTACAATAGCAGCTAGCCACTTCATCTTTCTGTTAATATATTTAAGTTTTTAATAAAACAATTCAGATATTCTTCAAACAAAATGCTAACATTATTAGTGATTATAATAAGAATAAATAAATCTACTTAAGTAAAGATGTTTACTTGTTGTATATCAAATTCTATTGGAATAGAAGAAGGTGACCCTTTCTTAAAGAGAAATTATATAAATAAAATTATACTCACATCACTCTTCACCTTGTAAGAAGTATCCACAGAGAAATGTACATGTGAGTGATCATCAACTTGTGACTCTATCACCTCATTATCACTCTCACTGCCACACTCTTTTTCACCATAATATGTCTTGATGCCATCTCTGTAAGTCAATAATAAGTGATTTTGTATTAAATTGTTAGTAAAAGAAAGTAAAATAATATATTATCTTGTTCCCATTAATTGTTTTAAGAAAAAATATATATATATATATATATTTTGTATATGGTAATAAAAACTAAGAAATTAAATAAAAAAGAAAATTGTCATATATAACATATATTTTACATGAATTAAAATAAAATTAATTGGAATTTTGTGAGCTATACTTACCTTATAAAAGCTCGACTACATAAACAATAAATATAATTATCGTCGTACATCTCTTCATTTTCGTCAATATAGAAATGAAATTCTGCTAAAGCCTCCCATCGATGATAATGACCGTAGTATTCCGTCATTATCGTTTATACACTTTAATACTTAATTAAAATAAGTTAAGTTTCACTTGAAGGAATAATTATTCACTCACACACATATTCATTATTGATTTCGAATTAAAATTCAGTGTATTGTGTATTCCTCAAAATAAATCGAAACACCCTTCTGTAGCTGCAACTTCAAAATCAATTGACAATCGTTGTCAAATAAAGCAATTCCGTTTGTAAGATCTATCCTAAATGACTAAAAAGAAAACTAATAAGAAAATTATTTTATAATTTAGTTCATTGTCCTAGCCTTTTTAAAAATCTCTTTATAATTATAATATTTAAATATTGTGATTGTATTTGTTGTTAAAGGTGTACCCAGTCACTAGATGGTATAATTTCGTAGAAATTTTAGTCATAATTCAACTGTCAACTGCAGCTGATTACAGTTGACACTTGACATTGACGTTTTATAATCACGTTTTTGTGTTTGCACTTTGCGCATTTCGTTTGTGCCGTGTTTTGCTATAACCATAATTAAATAATATAAACGTGTTTTATTTTATATCTTAGTATTTACATTATAAAATGGGAAAGAAAAATAAAGATTCACTGGGACGAGCCCTTATTAAGGACAGATATGCAAAAAATCGCAATCGCAGACATGTAGAAGATAATACTCTGGTAATTGACTTTATATTTATTGTAGACTTCATTTTTTTATTTTTATTGTTACATATATCACATATCAATATCTTTATTAAAGAAATTATAGTAACTTCATTTCTACCATTGATTATTTTTGTTAAAATATGCATTATTAGATAAATACAATATACACAATTTTTACATTTCTGTTTACATTATATATAATTTTATTTTAAGCTGCACACAACAGAAATAAACGATGGTTACGACTGGGGACGGCTGAATCTGCAATCAGTGACAGCAGAGTCATCACTACAAGAGTTTTTGTCTACTGCCGAACTTGCTAATAGAGAATTTGTAGCAGAAAAGCTAAATGTTAAATATGTTAAATCAGCACCCTGTGAAGTTGAACTTGTCACTTCACAACCTGACTTTGATGAACCACTGACTGTGCCTAGGAGGTATGTAAATAATACTTCTGAAGTTTTTAAATAAATTAAGTAAATAAATACATTTTACTGAGCTCTAATGGCATTTCGGAAAATATAAAAGTTATAATTCTAGGCTGTATTTTAAAATTACAAATTTTATTCAGACCTCCATGGAAACCAGGCATAACAGCAGAAGAACAAATAACTAGAGAGAGAGATGCCTTTCTTGATTGGAGACGTCATTTAAATGAATTACAAACTAAGCTAGGTGCAGCGGTAACACCTTATGAAAGAAATCTGGAACTTTGGAAACAGTTATGGAGAACTTTGGAAAAGTCTGATGTGGTTTTGATACTTTTAGATGCTAGAAATCCACTTTTGTTCAGGTAAAGCTTTATGTTATTTTTTTATTCAATAAGTTATTTTTCCAAAAAATTTTCTTTAATAGTATCGGGTTTAAGGCATTCTTCTTAAGATTTACTTACCACACAGATAATAAATATAAAAAATATTTTTGATTCTTTTTATTTTTAAACATGAAAAATGATATGACATTTAAGATAATCTATATATTATTTATAATATTTAAAGCATAAAGTAAATTATCTATTGAATTTAAACTTAAACAAATTGAAGTACCTATAAATCCTTTTTTAGTACAGGTTAAAATACGATTTTTTTTAAATACCTTCATTTTATATCAGATGTATGGATCTAGAGGATTATGCATCTGAACAGAATTGCAAGTGTATTCTGTTGTTGAACAAGGCAGATCTCACCACCGAATATGCACGCAAAAGCTGGGCTGAGTATTTTGATAAACAAGTGAGTTAGATTATACTTCAAAGTCCTTGATTTTTATTTCAAGTTGCAATATGTTATTTTTGTGGAATGTTCATTGTTTCAAAGGACTATGGAAAAGAATTGGCAACAAATTCTATCTATAAAGTTAAATATAACAGTTCATCTAATAATTGGTTACAAGAAACTTTATTTTTGTATACCAAATTTTTCTGATTTTTGTTTGTATATATATTTTAAGTTTTCTTCCTTTGATAACATTTTGTAATTTATATCTATACATAATTTATGGACCTTTTTATTGATTTCACAGAACATTCCTATAATTTTCTTCTCAGCGGCAAAAAGTACAAAAGAAAGAAAAATATCGGAAGATGACCAAGAATCAGAAAAAGAAGAAAATGATGATTCAGGTACTGAATCCGCCGAATCAGAAGATGAAACAGACAATCCAAATGAACTAACAGAGACACAGGATGATATAGAACTATTTAAACGACAATTAGGTGATCTGGACACAGCTGTTAATAAAACAGCAAACAAAATAGATGCCATACAAGAAGCACTGGACAAAGTTATGGAAAATTTGAGGCTCGGAAAACCAATAGAACCTTTTCAGAATAATTCAGAAATTAGTGTAGCAGATAACAAAGAAATAGATAATAAAGTTGTCAATTCCCATGAAATATTTGATAGAGAAAAGTTATTGCAAGTTTTAAAGAAATATAAGAGTAATAATTTAAAGAATCCTCCGAGGCTAACAGTTGGAATGATTGGGTATCCAAATGTGGGGAAGTCTAGCTCCGTTAATATTTTGATGCAAACTAAAAAGGTTGGTTTAAGGTTTTATATAATATTGTTAGTTTGTAAGCTCATTGTTTGGCAAAGTCTGAACTGATTTAAATATTTTGTAACATTGATATAAAAAGAAATAAAAAGTTTCTTATAAAATTAAGAACCTCATAAAATGCTATTTTCTGTATTTTTGAACAAACTCCAGAATATATACTTACCTACTTAAGATATTTTTTTTTATATGATGATCGTAATTGGGTTTGTTCATTGTATACCAACCCGATTTGTTTCGAACCAATTCAGGTTCTTATCACTGAATTAACGTGAATACAGATAAGTAAATATATAATATATTTTAAATACATTGTTCTCTTTCTTACTGTGTGTGTGTAAGGATATATATATTAGACATCATAGTTTACGAAAGTTTAGATCACTATAATATGTCCTAAAAGAGTTTTCTATGCAGTTACATAATTAAGTATGATCCCAATTAAATAAAAAAATATATATCATGTGTCAATATGTAAGTTTTACCAAAAAAAAAATAATAAAAAAAAAACATCTCTAAGAACAGAACGATTTTGTAATTCTTGTAATAAATGTTATTATCTTGATGGATTTTTCATTCCATTTTATCATTCGTTCATATTAAATCGAATAATGTCATATAATCTTTATTATTTACCAGGTCAGTGTAAGTTCAATGCCGGGACACACTCGTCACATACAATCATTGATAGTGGACAGTGAGGTCGAAGTTCTGGATTGTCCAGGACTTGTATTACCTGCATATGCTGTTGCCCCAGACCTACTGCTGACTGCTGTACTACCTATAGACCAGGTGAGTTATTTATGATACAAACAGAATGATGTTTAAAAAATATGCAAAAAAATATTAATCAATAAACTATAATTTATATGTTTTTCTCTATTATGTACAATTTACATCATACATTATGATAATTTTATGAAGTTGAATGACTTAAGATATTTATCGTATCAGGCATGGACTTTCATATTTATTTGGAGGCTTAACTACTCTCCGATTCTTCGCCCGTTAGGTGAAGAAAGATGAAGGAGAGTTCCATTCTCTTCTCCATTGTCTCTGTGGTGGCAATAGAACTGTTACTCTCCTCTTTGACTTACTATCAGGTCACCACTGCACTCTGAGCTTGACTCATAAAATTCGTTTTAATTTCACAGATGAGAGCCCACGATGCCGCAATGGCGCGTCTGTGTCAGTTAGTAGGAAGACACACCTTCGCACACAAGTATGGACTTCTGTTGCCTGACTACGAGGAGAATGATATGGAGTATAAGAAGATACTCACTGCCCATGCATGTGAGTGTTATATAATGAATATTATTTATTTATAGTGTATACATGGGCGTACCGAGACATCGTATACCTCACTAATAGGTACCTTATATTGTAAATGAAAATTGATATTTTACGTTAAAATAAACAAATTAAGTTTTAAAAAATTAAGAAGGTTTAGAAATGCTTTCTCAGGAGCTTTAATCGGGGACGAGAAAAGTGGCTTTTTAATACGCTTTTATTAGCTTGGGTTGTATGTATGTATGTATGTAACGGAATCTTCGAGCTTAATTTTCACCAGGTTCCACCGATCCGATTAAATTGAAACTTTGCACACGTATCAAGGACCGATGACAATGCAATAATTTGATAAAAGTTTCCCAAAAAAAAAAAAAAAATATAAAAATAAAATAAATAAAAAATAACAAAACAATAGTTTAAAAAACTAAAAAAACACGCTTTTATTGCTAACCGAACTAAAAACTAGATAATAATTTTTAATGACAAAGAGTATAAAATTACAGTAGTAGAAGATCGAACAATAGGGAACATTCACGTATTTTTTTTTTCGACGTAAATTAATTATTTACCTCTCTATATCGTAGAAAAAAATATAAATAGGCTTGAAAAGATTCTAGTTTTTTTTCAAAGTGAAAATTAAAACATTGAGTAAATTTGACCCGTTTAAACACCGCCATTTTGCGCGCGTTTTGCGTGACGTCAAATGATACGTACAGTGAATGTTTACTATGAACTTTTTTGTTATTTCATACATATTTTAAGTTTTAATTGCTTTACAAGTCATGGAAGAAGATAAAAATCATCTAACGAGTATTGTATAGTACCGGAGTGCAAAAATAGTATTAGATAAACACCCGACAAAGTGTTTTTTGTATTCCAAGAGATGCGAAAATACAAAAACAATGGTGTATGGTATTTAAAAGGGATAATATATGTCCTAAATCGTGTTTATATGGTTGTGAAGATCAATTTAACGTAAGTATACTTTATTTATAATAAGTTTAATCTAATAGTTTAAATTTATAGTAAGTATTAAACATTAGAAAATTTGAGTTTAAAATTAACCTAACCTATCTTACAAATTTCAGTATAACTTTCTATAAAAACCGTAATCTTTTCTTGTTTTACGCAATTTTTATGGTCTGTCGATTTATTTCAGGTTAAGGAAGATACAGCAAATTGTATTAGTATAATATGTGTAAGGAAACAACAATGAGAAAGATGTATTATCTAAGTTTGAAGAAAGTTGTTGTTCCTTATATATTTTTGTGGCAAAAACACCAGCTGATAGAATGAGAACGGCATAGTCAAAAGGCAAAGATTGACATCGGTTAATGAAGCCTTTTCAGAGTTAGCTATCAAAAGTAGTGTTTAAAAAAATTGGTGACCTTTACGAAGAAGTGATATAGGTAGTAAGTCCTAGTACTGCCCATACAAATGTCTGTGATATTAATCAGCCAAGACTCAGTACTTCTCCTATTGAATGTGATGATCATAAGGCAGAGCCTTGCTTTTTGCATATTAAAGATAAATTACCAAGTGACTAAGCTGTGCAAGTTAATATTAAACCGAAGTATGGAAGTAAAGGTGTCAATGTAAATATACCTGCTGAAAAACAAAATGTAGCATTGTCACCATTTCCTCATTTTACACACAACATTGTTACACAACTGTTTTAAAAGTAAAACTATCTGTTTTAAAAAGAAAATTGTTTACTGAAAACACAGCTGATAATACTTCTATAGCATCTTATATCTTCTATATCTGCTGATTATCAACCAAGTTATTTATCTAAGTCAAGTGAAGTGAAAAATGATTCAGAGGCAGAAACATTTTAAAAATGTATTGTGTGGTAGCATGCTAACTGCTATTCAAAAAGAGTTTGTAGGTATTTGTTTTGTTAGAGTTGTTTGAGTATTTAGAAAATGTTTTTAAGATTACCTAAACAATTGTATCATTTAATAAAACCTTTAAGCACGAAAATATAGGTTTAAATTATTAATTTTTCTCAGTAACACTGATACCACAGTATGAACTTCGACGCCGATAATTTGAATGGTGTGTCAAATGACGTCACATTTCCTTTCGACCAATGGTGGCGCGTTTTGGAATTTTGAATTTCGCTCCCTAAATTTACACTTTTCATAAATTATTTTATGGCCTTAAATGATTAGTAAATTAAAAAAAAATGATTTTATTATAATAAGATGATATAAAGTAATCGAAAAAAAAATATTTGAGACCATTTAATTTTTTTTGCATGTTCCCTATTAATCATAGTGAATCGCCTTAATATAAAATTATAATAAAATTTAAGTTATCAACAGAATAATTCAATTCTGAGTAAAAAGCGTGGGGTGCTCGATATTTAAGGTATTACAATCATTCTATTAGCAACTATCTATGAGAGGATAGTTATGAATCACAGTAAAATGCACCATCAAACTGGTATGCAGCAATGGTACGAAAATAAGAGATTATTAACTTTTTTATTTGATAACCGATTGTTAAAAAAAACAAAATATAAAGTGAATCCCATGACAATATACATATTCCCGAAAACTGAATCCAAATCGATTAATCTGTTTCCGAGATTAGCGTGCACAAACATACAGACATACAGACGAACAGACAAAATCAAAAACATTGTTTTAGGTTCTCTTCCTTTATATAAAGGTAGGTACCCCCTGCATGAATTATGAAAATATTTTTTTTCCTTATGTGTGCACAACAAAAATACAAACAAATAAACAGACAGACTTTAAAAATGCTGAAAATGGATTCTATTAGTTATCACTTCACATCCTGGTATATTTTTAAAAATATTTACAATGTACACAGACTACTCCTCTACAGATTTATTACATGTATAGAATAAGATTTGCATAGTACCTATTACGTCATTGACATAAATTGATATAACTTTTTTATTTATTAACCGAATTAGATGAAATTAACATTAAATGTTAAGTGAAGACTGTGATAATATATTCCTGAAAACCGCATTCAGATTGGTTAAGCCGTTTCTGAGATTAGCGTGCACAACATACAGACATACAGACAAACTGTAAACCATTGTTTTGGGTTCTCTTGCTCTTATAAAGTGTTGCTCCTATGATGTTTTTTTATAAATATTTTCCATGTAGAGAAATGGATCGGTAATAATTTTATTATATGTGTGTGATAAATAGTCATCAATGTATATCAAGATGCTTCAAACAAACAAATCAATCTTACTCTATTGTGATTTTACACTGACTCTACAACTGTATTGTTATTACGAAATTAGGTTCACTTTATAACAATATAGATGGAGACAGTAGAATCGTATTTAGCAGTAGTTATTAAAAAAAAAACCGGATCAATTTGCGTGCCACTTGACTTTATTTTAACATGATCTATTCATCGTATTGGACAATGAAAGAAAAATATTAGGGTAACTGATCTCTTAATTTTTTTTTGCCCTTTCTCGATCGGTCTACTTTTTTTACTTTAGATAAGCAGTTTGTGCCTTAAATATAGATTTAACACACAAATGCATTTAAAAACTAATTTTAAATTTGGATCCAATAGCTTGTTACTTAAGGTTTGATTGAAAGACTACGTAATCTTACGCTTAGACAAAAAAATAAGCTTTGACATAACAATCAGTCAACCGCGGGTTCATGACGGCGGCGGGTCAACCGGACCAGTCCCGTTCGGCGCGTTTGTTGCTGAAGGACGCAGCGAGTGGCCGCCTGCACTGGGAGCAGCCGCCGCCGGGGACTGCGCCCGCGCCCATTGACAGCCTCATTGATGACAAGAGGAACGAGGGGAGGAAGCCCACTCCCAGGGAAGCCAGGGCGGTTGAGGTTGGTTTGTTTGTTTCTCACCAGGTTGTAGTTCAAAAGGAATAAGAAAGCAAAATTAGTTAGTAACGTTTTATTCAGTATTGAAAGCTTTTAGTTTTGACTTCAAAACCTCAGTTTGTTTGAGGTTTTGATATAGGCATAGGCATATCTTCATGTTCTCTTATATATAGATATAGGCATATGAGGCATATCTTCATGTTCTCTTATATATAGATATAGGCATATGAGGCATATCTTCATGTTCTCTTGCTTTATATTTGTAAAATTAAAATGGTATGATTATTTTGTTCTTGTAAATTGATTGTAAAATTCGAATTACAATTTAGGGCTGGTTGAACAAGTCTACTGAAATCGACAAAACATTCTTCGCGATGCAGAAAGGTGCAGCGCATGTGAAAGGAAAACCGATTTTGGGGTAAGATGATGACAACATTATGCAAAATAACACACACATAATTTAATAATTATAAATCCTTATCAAGATTAAATCATTATTATTATTCATCTAACCAGTCATTTACTTACAATCAATTACTGCCAATTATATATTGTTATTTGACCAAATTAGCTTTCGCTTCCTCATAGTATATAATTACTGGTAACCCACATCCAGCCTACATTTCCACATTCTAAAGTATATTATAGCGTCCGTATTTACTTTAAGAGCAATTTTCATGCTCGTTAACTCCCGTCTGCTCGTAAAGTAGTTAAATTTTATGAATTAACGCTTGGCCGCTCTCCAGTGTGACCATTTCGTATTTATTTAGGTTTCCCCAAACTATAATTGACAATCATGCTCTCAAGTATATTTTGAATGAACCCGTCAACGTTTGACTTATCTGTTTATTGAAAAACGTAAAGCTACAAGGCAAGTCTAATTCAAATAAATAACTAACCGCTTCTAATTGCGATTTAATAAAAGAAAAATATCCACTAAATTCGGCGTCTAATTAGAAATAAATTCGTTTTATTTTTACACAGAAAGATATTTTAAAGCTTCGAGAAGAGAAGTTGTTTTAAGAATTAAATGCACATTGACGTATAAAAAATACATAGAAGTTCCACAGTTTAAGAAACAGATGGCGCTACTATTAACAATTACATTACATTCATATCTTACCTATCTATATGCACTAGCTGAATTAAACTCCTAACAAGATGGTTGTCTGGAAGAAATCGCCTTTAGGCGATAAGACCGCCCTTTGTATTTCCCATGTGCTTTTTTTTTGGTGTTTATATTTAATTTGTAACTGTAATATGTATTTTCATGTGGTATGCAATAAAGTGTATAAATAAATAAATATCTTACTGGATATTTTAATTATTAATTTATAATGTACGTAGGTACAATAAGTTCAGAATTTAGCAACATATTTTTTAGAATTTCAGCTGCTGAAGCAGCAGACAGACCACTCATTGGAAAACCCTGGAAGCAAGAGAAAAAACATGCAAATAAAAACAAAAGAGAGAAATTAAGAAGAGTCTACGCACACTTGGACGAACATTAATTTTATTATGACAGATTATAAACTAACAACATTTTTAATTTTGTTATTTATCTATAAATATTTCCATGTAATTGAGGAAGTAAGGAGAACCATCCTATATGGGGAGAATCCGTATGCTTTAAATAAAGATTTTACAACAGTGGAAGCAAAACTACGATATGAATCTAGCTGTTGTATACCGAATAAACTGTGCTGAGTTAAAAAAATTAAAGTTCATAATTGGTAAACAAAACAACAACTATTGGTATAGTCAAAAATAATTTGGTTAATTTTGTTATACCAAAAGAAATCACATTACATATTTTAATGGTTTACAAAGTGACGGGAAAATTTAAAACTTAATTATTTTCAAATACTGCAAGTGCAACATTACAATATATTGTAAGTGGTTTAACGAACTTTCTCACAGACGGTTATCCTTACTTCCAACTTCCATTATGTAACTTATTTTAAAAAAAGATTATTCGTAAAACAAATGCAATAAAAAGTATTATATAAATAAACTTCTTGGTCTAAAAATGTGTTATTTTTTATATTCTGTTTGGAGATTACTACATTATTTTCTTAAGTACTAAAAAGTGAAGTACCTACTAACGTTCATTACAAACAGACAAGCCTACAAGATCAAAATATATATCCCAATGAAATATCTACTTTATGGAGAAAAGAAAACATCGTAATGTAGTTAGAAGTACTGCTTATAAAACAAACAAAGTATTTATAGCCGTTAAATATCTGTACGGCAATAAATAATGGTCTTGACGTCATTTACACAGCATCACTCGTTGAAGGCGGAGCCACATAGACTGGAATGTTATGAATTATAAAATTAAATTTATGAATTCTAAAATTGTCTATAAACTAGTTTAGTCATAATAAGATTATTTAAGATGAAGATATAATTAAAATTTTATCAGTACTCTCTCCGAGATATCGATCGGATTATCATCTCTATTAAGATGGTAAAAAAATATCTAAATGAATAACGACACGGAATCTCAGTTGGTAAATCGACGACGACGGTATCGCAGAGGTCGCAGTTTTAATTCCTAACCCGATATTTTAAAATTATTTCATCATTAAAACATTTTCTCAGTTCAGTTAAGAAAAGTTTTGGCTTGTGTAGTATTAGGATTACCTTGACTTGGCTTACCATTAATAACCCATGTCTTCACATTTATTATAATATAAAAGCATGATTTTTATTCAACTAATTTTCAAAGTTTTTTTCATTTTATCAAACTAAGAAACAACTCATACGTTCCTTCAGGACCCCTAGTACGAGTTTTGACGTTACGAAAACTATGACAGTTTACCAAATATAAATATAGAATGAATAATAAACCGTAGTAGTTCGTAGTTTGTAGAACTGTTACGACAGCATCAACAAGAATAGGTGCACAGGTAATGTAGGCATGGCTTTTCAGTTGCTATAGCTTACAGTTGCTAAACAAATACAATTCACTAGTAAAACTTTTAGCAAACACTTTAAAGTCTAAAAGCGAGATTAGGCAACAAATCACTAGCGTTTGCTCTTCCATTGTTAAACCAAAATTACAGCTCCAAAATTACAAAAATATATTTAAAAAATCTGGTTTGCCCCTAGCACAGGATCTGGGTACGCTCATGAATTTAGGATCTGGGGTATCTGTGAATCCTTTAAATATGTAAACTGTCAACACAAATAGAATCGCGAAATCATGCGTCCGTAACCAGTACGGAACGTTCGTTGCAAACTTAAATTTGTCTTAAATTAGCGGGAGAATATTCGGGCCAACGTTACGCTATAGAATTCCATAAATGTTTCTGCATTTACGTATTGAAAATGTTTATATTATAAATGGCGGACTCAGGGTAAGCATTATCTAAATACTTACACAAAGCTTGGGTTTTCAAATTATTTATACTGTTAACTAAAGATTCCAAGTTATTAAATTGTATAAAACAAGACTTATAACAGATTATTTGTATTATTTTTTCAAGATCATTCAGTACAATATTTAGTTATAGAAACATGAATAACGTTATATGTACATATATACATTTTACAGTTACTTAGGTATAACAAAATTTAGGTACACTGTTTATAAAACGCAGCTTAAAATGTGTATGTTTTCTTGGATAATTTAGTACTTCATTATTTCTAGTTTGCAGGTAGTTCTCATAAAGGAGACCTTTTCACTTTGCTGTTGACATTCGAATCATCAGCAGCAAAGCGGAAAAAGACAAATCTATAGAGAACTTTCACTTCATTCTTCTATTCCTGTTATCTTCTTTCAGGTTGTTGCAGCGAGTGTTACCTACATTAATAAAATGAATTATTTTTCAAATTTATTTATACCATATTACATACCACTTACCCATGACACATAGGTAGTCGTTAACAGTAAGCATTTTCAGTTGTGTAATTATTTCAAAACCCGTAATTGGTGAAGTAATTCTCTCAGCAGGCAGGCCAGAAATAGTACACACCAACCTAAGAAAAAGCTATTTTAAAGTCAGCTATGTGACATATATTTGGCAAAAAATAAATCAACAAACCACGTAATATTTTGAAGAAGAATAGTGTTAGTTTTTTTTGTTTTTTTTTTTTACACTGGTGCATACACCTACGCACCTACTCACTCATTTTGGGCATAATTATATTAAATCAAAGTAGCATGACAATTTTATTGTTCTCAGTAGTAATATTTGAATGTATGTGAAGATCTTACTTACCAGGATTTAGCTATTTTTAAAGATACTCCAGTTCCTGGAAGTAAACAAAATAATGTTTGTATAATGAACGGCTTTTGTTAGGTGTTTCGTGAGGTAGAACTGTGGATGTGTTTAATGTCAATGGAATCTAAAATATATAAATGCAACAATTAGTGATTAGTACAGATCGAGAAAATGTGAGTAAACTTGGCAGCTATTCGACAGCCAAAATTGATAACTCGAGAAAAGCTAATTTTAGAGCAACGTAGCGTTTTATTCGCATCATATGCTAAATTAAAAAAGGGCATTAAGATCCAAGAGATAACAATAGTCTTTAAGATCAAAAAAGAGCAAGGCAAAAGCTTCAAACAAGGGATCCGTTGAAAAACATCACAAAATAAGATGCAGACAGAATGTTATCTTTATAATTTTCGTATTCTCTGTTTACTGATAATTAATATATTCTATTAAATATTATTAAGTTATGGTTAATCATAAGATAAAAGCTATTTAGAGCGAAACGTTCAAGCTTTTGATAATAACAAAACTTAAAGCAATATCTTCTTTGTTCAAATAGACAGATCTAATGGACTGTCGAAAATATTATACAGAAATATGCGAGAAAAATGTAGTTAGTTTGACAGGATGAGTAATGCGGACTTTCATGATCAATTTAATTAAATTAATACCAATTTGTCTCTGAGGAATGAGAGACGAAAATATACGACCTCTTTCTGTCTTTTTAGGGAAGTTGTTTCAAATTAACTTGGAATGTGAACAGTGTGTTAAGACATCCGTAAGAAATTGGTACTTTAAATATTTGTAATTAGAAATATGTTGCCATGTCAGTATTTTCAAATAAGGAAAGCTTGAATAAATAACACATTTACGTGATATGTTTTAATTATTAAGAGCATCAGATATGTATTGAATTTATCGGAGTCTATACCTACCTGCTGTACCTACGTTTTAAATAAACCTTATGGTAGATGATTGGAGAAGAAAATTTGCGTAGTCTGTTATAGAACTGCAAAGAATTTTTCCAAGGTTGCTAATAAACAAATTAAAATTAATACAAATTAAATTTGGTGTTGCAAGACGCAAGTAGTCCGCACTCGGTGACCCGTATGATTGTTTGTTTTGTCAGATCTTAAAATAAAATATATAAGTGGAACTTCTCTCATATATAAAAATGGCTTCATTGAATCAATGTCCATGTTGGAATGTTTTAAGTACTCAATAAATAAAAATAAATTTGAGAAAACAAAATGATAGAAGGCTGCTTATATATAGCCAGGATTTTTAGTACATATTGAACTTACATTAGCTATAGGTATGGGGCTGTATTAGATTATCTATGTATTAAAATTTCGACTATAAGCGTTGTATATATAGAGGATCCTTTAACAGTTGCTTATGCACAGCTCTTGGTCCGACTTCGTAATCCGTACCTAAATAATTCCAAAACTAAATTAAAGTAAAAACTATTGCTACAACGAATAACTGTCTTCTTTCAATTGTTTTTCTGAAATATTTGTGAAATTAGGTAGTTTGTTTTGTTGTTAGTGCGTTTTGTGTGAATCCTGAACTTTTTTTTTGTCTGTCTATACTGTTAGCCCTGTTGACTATTACAGCGTCACCGGGGGAGCGGGAGTGAATCCTGAACTGTACGCCCGAATACTTAGAAATCGTTAGAGGTAGATGGCTCATTAACTGACTTACTGACAGACACCTCCATCTCGTCCGACCGTGATCATGATTGCTGCAAAGCATTCGAAACGTCGGGTTAGATTTAAAATGTAAATTTTAAAATTTAATTCATTATACGAGAGTTAAATCCGTAAAAATTGTTTTATTTCAATGTGTAGTACTCGTGAAAGCCTTAGAAAACACTATATTGGAGAACTCTTATTATCCCAACTAATACTTAGAAATATATTTTTAAAACCAAACATTCTAGGTTCAACAACAAGGGCATATAGTGGAATCATTTTTTCAAACATTTGTGAAAATCCATCAGCCAGGTATTTAAATAAAAATAGATCGCAAAAACATGTCCGGCTAAAAATATCAGACAAAAATATAAAATGGAGGATAGCCTGTACGTAAAGTTTAAAAATGTCAACGCTCCCGCCGGAGATATATTTTAAAAGACCGCCAGTGTTTTACAGCGGTAAGATTTTTATGACGTCTTACTACAAGTAATATATTTTTTCATATGCTAGACCTTCATTCTTTAAGAAGAGGAGGCAACATATCATTTAGTATATTTGACATGAAACATAAGGGTATTTAAATTTTAACTATCTAAAATTGAATAAAAAATTTGAAACATGAACAGAATTCAAACCTACGTGCCTCTGGGATAACCACATCTCTGCCAATTTAGCTACTGTGTCGCTTCTCGTCTTGATTACTGTAGCATTCTTTTTTTTAAATGTTTGTCTATAGGTACTGTTGGCTATTACAGCGTCACCAGGGGATCAGCATTCTATATATAATCGTCTTTATGATGAAAACGACATCTATTAGGGGAAATTATTTCTTCCTTCGAAAATCCTAAGCAATGTTTTTAATTCTGTAGTTTAGCATAACAATAAAAAAACTCTAAAATGTAAATAAATGGTTTATAAATAAATCCTTAGTTAACATATTTACCCATGATAAATAAAATGAACTTTAAAAAGTTATATAAAAGTTATTAAATAAATTATTTTGTGATATATAAATAAATAGTATTAAATAAACTTCATCTACCATGACGAGAGTGATGGGATGGTTTTCTAGAGCTTTAAGTTCTGTCCTTATATGAGAGATCCACTATTGAAAACTACTCTCAATGGAAATAATTTATAATTAAATTATCTACTGCGCCAGTCACCTACTAATCTTTACTATTTATCTGCTTTTGTTAGTATAGATCGTGGTTTATTTAAATGAGTCACATCAAAAGTCACCTATTTGACAGACTGCCACCAGGTTAAATATGACAGCATTATGATTTGATATTACAGCTTTATCAACTCACAGATATATAACCTTTATATTAGATAATTTAGCGCGGGCTCTTATCGTATTGGCTTACATCCAAACCAGTCAATGCAGGTGTCCGTTTTAACGCACCATGTCGATATTATTTGTATGCTTTTAAATTTACCCGAGTAAGCATCTGCTCTATCGAGGGTAGAAATAATACAAGGCCGATCTATAACCATCTGTTATGAAGATGCGTAGGATTTGTGACTAATGTGATTTATAATCACCGATTTCCACAAGTATTTTTACTGTGATGTATAATATGTTTAATTTTATATTCTTTTCAATTTAGGTGGAATTTCAACAAATTTATTGATCCTACACAACACGACATTGTTGATTAATATATATATAATATACTCTCAATATATAACTATTATTTGCGACATGGGTTATCTTTAGCGATAGTTACCACATAACATGAACTGTTTGTATCACTCCTAGCTTCTAGAAAAAAGTATTCAAATTGACATAATAATATAGACTACAACATATTATTATGTCAATTTGAATACACCATCACTGGGTGTGATAGTCATATAATTATTATACATAGAATAGAGGATATATACGTTGGCCTATAACTGTCAGTGTCTAACAAATAATAAGAGGGAAGATGACATATTGCAAGAAAGAGAGACATATTTTGCCTCATTTGCTTTCTCTTTTTTCGATAGACACATTTTAGGCTGGCTTCCCTACTCTATGTATAATAACTCTATGGTGATTATTCATTGACAAATAGCTCTCAATGACAGATTTTAAAGTTCAAAAACGGACGACTCTCTTTATTTGAAACATAAACATCTCGTACTAAAAATAAATGTGTAACAATGAAAAATAATAAATGTAGCTATTTAGGTAAATACATCGATTTACTAAAATATTTCAAAGTAAAACATGCGTCAATACTGTTTCCGTTGCAGTGCTGCCAAAATATAGAGGAGAGGAGGAAGTTGTGGTAATTAGTTGATTTGTTTCAATAATTACTTCTAACTTTTTTGTCAGAAACCGGCAGTGTGAAAAAGTTATGATCAATGCATTTTCTACAATGTATGTACCTACCTACTAAAATGTAGTTGGTGATTTAATAATAGGTACTTATGCCTTAAAAAACAGCAACCTATAATATTACTACGATCCGCCACAATAAGCTTCGGGAGTTGAGCTGAGCGCCCTCCCCCTTTTTATGCTACTAAAGTCGGTCCATACCGCGCCCAAAGACTTCCAATGAAGTTGCTGGCACCAGAAAGGTTAAGAGTAACGATTGGCGGCCGCGCGCAGGTTCAGTTAATCTTTTAAGTCTATGGGAGATTCAGTTTTTTGACCATATCTTTAAAACGAAACAATATTTTTTTATTTTGTTTTTTGGAGTAGAAGCCCAGTCACGGCCTTGACATGAGTGCCAATTTTGGTTAAAATTGGTCAAGTGGTTTTCCTGTGATGTTGCCTCAAAAAATTTATTCCCAAACGGGTAAGAGCTTACGCTCAGCTCAATAAGTTAAGATTTAAGCTTTAATATTTATAAATATTAACAAATATATATCATTTAGAACAATATAAGAATCAATTTTGTTCCAAACATTCTACAATATTATACAAGATTACAAAAG
Source organism: Napeogenes inachia (assembly GCA_959347355.1). Taxonomy (NCBI): domain Eukaryota; kingdom Metazoa; phylum Arthropoda; class Insecta; order Lepidoptera; family Nymphalidae; genus Napeogenes; species Napeogenes inachia. The sequence goes on from OY365791.1 coordinate 26,790,791, forward strand.
TTTACAGACTAAGGAAACATCACCGAGGTAATAAATTCTTAAACCTATAAAATGACGGAAGAGGATGCATATTGTGCTATTCGGAGCGAACTCTAAACAAGATTTTATTTAGAAAGGTGAATGCCCTTTAAGCCTACGTGATTTTTATTGGGCAGAACTCAACTACGATGTTGGCTAACCTAAGACGGAATTAGGAGTTGCAAAAATCTATTATTATAAAAGATGATAAACAAATAAAAAAAGAGAGGTAGGTACATTTCTTCAATATAAAATTTGAGTATGTTTCGGTTAGGTGTAGATGTTATTTCCATAATCATATGTACTTAAATAAATAGACTTAGGTTATGCCCCCTCAATCAAGCTAGGTATTTTTTGTCAAAAACATAGCCAAAGGCTTTTTGAAAACGAGTTTTCCTAACAAGAACGACTAAATAATTTCTATATTTCGTCTGCGTCATAATATAACAACTCACTATTTAGACATAATATAGGTGGTGTGATGAAGGAAAGAAGGCAATTGTCCTGACTGGAATAAAAAAGGCAAGGAAATTTTGAATAATTGCAATTTATAAACGTTGCAATTCACGTTATAAACTAGATAAAGTTACCTTATAAATAATATCAATGGACAAATTACACAAATTGATCTATCCCCCTAGGTAAGCAATTTATTTGCCTGGTTTAGACAACGACACAAATACAAAGAAATACACATTATAAATACTGCCGAGTTATTTCTGGGATATTCCTGAAATATTTCTGGGTTTGATTGTTTTTTAAATTATAAACGGCCAAACCCAGAAATACAGACATCTATGCCCATAACATACATGCCTGTCCCTGTCGGGAATCGAACCCGAATCCCTTTGGGCCGCTATGCGTTAGGCCTTTGCGCTAACCACTCGACCAACGGGGCGGTTAGTATCATGGTTTTCTTCTTCATTGAAGCTGCACATTTCAAATAGATGATCTAATATTGTTTTTATTTAAATGTCAATTTATAATTAATAATTTACATATAGATTAGGTAACAAATAACCGTATTTATAATAAAACTTATTGTAAATTGTATTCAGTTTAAAAAAGAAAAACTAAACATGTCATAAAGCCGCTGTATGACGACAACACATGCCTTAAATTAAACTTTGGATTTGACATTAATAGACCATAATATAGTTATAGTGACCATTCGTTGCGTCGTTGACAGGAAACTAAGCCCTTGTGGGAAAATGTTATGTTAATTTTTCACTTTTATTGCCGCCAGATTAATGTCCCTTGCACTTTGATCGCGAACAATGACAGTTTTATATTAAATGTTGTTTAAAACACGTTATGATAAGTGCAAACTGATAATTAAATGAAATATTTAAGCTTCTGCAATTGTATTAAAATCTAGTCGGTCATTTCTGTAGCAATAAATGCAAATATGCATATAAATTAATCTTTATTAATGTAAAGCACTAATCGTAAACCTTCTTTGATATTAATATCTCGTATTATTGTATGAAATATAACAATATTATTATTTGAAGACACTAACTTAAGTTTGTCTATGCCGGAGAATAATTCATAATCTAAATTTATATGTTAATCGTTTCCGGATTCAAAAGGAATATTATTTCTTTTATCCTCGAATCATAACTCATTTACCGATTTACCCATTTACTTAATTAAAACTTACACTGAGGCGAACTTTTTTGTTATTTTTCCAATGAAATTGTTAGAATTTACCCGAATGAAACGCATTCTATAGTTTGATTCAGATTTTAACTTACAACAATAATTACTACTTACTATAACACTATATTTAATACTATTCACTATAATTCACTACAACAAAATTCCTTAAAACGGTCGAGTAGTTTTTTTGTATTGTAATTATAATTTTTGGCATTTTTCAGAAGTAAAACGTATTCTTATATTTTTCTTACAATATATCTTATATTTTTTATTGATGTACGAGCAAATAAAAAACAGACAAACATTAAAACCTATTCATTTGAGTTTTTTACACTGAAGACTTTTTAGTGTTTAGAAAAATGTATGGATTTTGCCTCGTTATTATTTTGTTATATGTAATGTTCTTGATATAATATCAAATTTGACCGAGGATCGATTTATTTTTTTATTAATTACTGCGCATGCCACTGGTATTTCATTTGAGAATAAATGTACATTAGATGTTCAATAATTTTTAGTTATTGATGCTAAATTTCAGTGATAGGTATACCTACATATTTTTCTCCAGCAAAATGTATCAATTGAGATTTCAAAATATATTTCCTAAGTAGAAACATATGTATTTAATTTGTCTGTTGTGGAATGAAATATGGAGTTTGGGTGTTCCGCCAATAAACGGCTGTCCAATGAGGCTAATGATTATATAACATATTTCAACAGAAATTTTCATTCATTTGAAACACAGTTTATTTTAGGATTTTGTGATTTATATACACAAGTTTATATTAGTGGTATATAAATGTTTATAAGAGCGCCGGCGCTCTACTTTACTGAAACTCAAATACGCCTTGAAAATAGTTTGAAAAATGGAGTGCTGAAATTCTGTGCGCAAGATGTTTGTATGGATTAAGAAAAATATCTACCGATAGCTGTTTAAATACAGATTCGGTAATATACTAAAATTTTATTACTTTGTTCTGATTCTAGATACTTATGTTTTTTTTATAGTTTCATCTAAATGTTTGCTGAATTCTGTAGTAATATTTTCAGCCGCGTTAAATTATGTACCTGGCGGACGTATTTATGTTGATTTAATGGCTGTATTTCACATCAGACATTTGGTCTTTATTCATTTATTTTTTAATATGTTTGAATAAATAATCACATCATGTTTCTAGCTATTAAATATATAAAGTATTTAAATAATCATCATTTTTCAATCTAAGAAATGGTTGAGGTAGGTATTACTTTTAAGTAGGTATTAGGTAAAAATAAAAAAATCTTCTTTAATAGCTACTTAATATAGGGGGAAAATAAGTGTAGTATTCATATTAGTGTTATATTATTAAAAATAAATTAGTATAAAATGCATATTATTTTAATACAACTATTACCAACATTGATGTAAAAAATAATTTCAAGCGAATGTTAAAAGTAAGTGTTTTTGAAATCCTAATAAATCGTGGCGATCTTAAGTGCATGATATAAATCTTTTATCCCATACTGTTGCCAGCCACTTGCCACTTCCCCCCCCCCCCTCTTCCGTGCATTTCCCTGAGTTCAGTAATAAGACATCTGTCATCACATATAAATTGTACAAAATCCCAATATTTTGGGTTTCATTGTACTTATCACCCAGTCAAATTATTATATTTTCAATTGTAAAAGAATTTTAGCCCTTTAAGGACCTACGTATTTTTGCGGGATGCGCCGCAAATAAAGAACCAGATAAACAGACAATTATCTACTATCTTATTATATGCATGTATAAAATACAGTTAAATATTAGTACAGGCCTACCCACGGGCTACATACTAAAATTTCTTAGCACCCAATTGTAATTACTGGCTCCTTGTTTTATAAATATCTTTGAGAGTGAAGAATATCTTCGTAATTACGACGGTTTAAACAGTGGTGAAATATAAAATAGCAGACACATAAATCTCAATCCATAACAGATATACAACACGCAAATGTAGAACACGTAAATGAATCGATAGTTGTCTAAATAAATAAATCCGCGAATACTATTTAACCCAAAAACATGTTTATTGCATCTACCAATATTAGTGCTTACTAAAGTCGGGAAATATTAATCTAAACATCAGTTTTTGGATTACATAAACAACATCTTTTTAGTCTCAGATCTTCAGCACAATTATTACTTTTTTATGTTATCAGGCGCAAACGGTCTACCAGATGGTATGTTTTTCCGGCGCCCATAGACAACTGTAAATATAGAATATCACTAATGCCAACTTTGAGGAATAAAGAAGGATGCAGGACTGCTCAAGACTAAGAGATACGGAGGGAAGTGGTAGACCTAAGAGATAAAGCTCGCCATGTAACATCACGAAATACATGTCGAATACAAACAAAGCCAAATTAAATGAACTACCAACTAGCCATATTCTTCATTAAAATTTTGGATATGTACCTAACATATTTCATCCATTGCATTATTGGAACGTAGTTCCTTATCGCGCGTTGTAAAAGGGGGCTAGACGGTAAAAATTCTTACCAAAAGTTGTCACGACATGTTTTGCTATCTCTCTCTCTTTTTTTTTTTTTTTTTTTTTTTTTTTTTTTTTTTATACAAAACTAGGTTAATGCTTGACTACATTACACCTGATGGAAAGTGAAATGTAGTCTTAGGTGGTAAAGCGCATTAACGTAGCAGCCTATTCACTCTCCTCTTGAAGACACCCACATTATATTTTGCCGGAAATACCGACGCAGGCAGATTGTTCCAGTCCTTCGCTGTACGCACTAAAAAAGATGAAGCATAGCGCTTCGTTCGGACAGGTGGAGTGTCCACAACGTAGGGATGGATACCCGCCGTGCGTCGGGACGTCCGGCAAAGGAACGGGGATGGGGGAATTAGGTCGTGCAGTTCCTGCGCACACTCACCAAAATGTATCCTATAGAATACTGAGAGGCTAGCAATTCTACGCCTGTGTTCAAGGCTGTGGAGTTTGGCGTCAACCAATTTAGGGTCGCCAATAAGCCTCTTTGCTCGCCTCTCAATTGAGTCCAGAACCGCAAGATGAGTCTTTGCGGCACCAGCAAATATATGGCCACAGTACTCTACACACGACCGGATCTGTGCTTTGTATAATACAAGAAGCTGTCCCGGTGTAAAGTACTGTCACACCTTCGCAAGTACAGCAAGCTTTCCCGCAGCTGCTCTTGCTCTGGACTCAATGTACCGACCAAAGTTGAGGTTCGAGGAGATCTCTAAGCCTAACAACTGAAGCCAGTCACTGTATTCCAAGGATACATTCTGGAAAGTAGGAGCCAAGGTGAAGGGGCTCCTTTTGGCGGTGAACAAACACGTCTGCGTTTTGGTGGCGTTGAATTTGACAAGATTGGCATTGCCCCATGCGGAGACTGCCTGAAGTTTGTCATTCAAACGTTGCACCATGGCTTCTCTTTCAGACTGTACTTCATCTCTACTAGCCCGAGAACTTGGCAGATATCTTTCTACAACTGTGCTGTCGTCTGCATACCCATAGATACCGGGCTTCAGCAGATCGTTAATGTGCAGCAGAAAAAGAGTTGCAGAAAGAACGGACCCCTGAGGTACTCCGGCATTTATTGTCAAGGGTTCCGAAGAACACCCGTCGACAACAACACGCAGAGATCTCTGGCTCAAAAAGTCCGTTATCCAGCCAATCAGACCAGGAGATATACCGTACGCTGAAAGCTTGCTTAAAAGGCTCACATGCCAGACCCTGTCAAAAGCCTTCGAGACGTCCAGAGAGACGGCGACCGCTTCTCCGTTCCTCTCGATGGCTTCGCCTAAAATGTGTGTTGCGTACGCTAGAAGGTCCCCAGTGGACCTATTTCGGCGAAATCCGTACTGTCGGTCACTGAGGAGATCGTTACCTTCTACGTACGCTAGAAGCCGCGAGTTCAATACACGCTCCATAATCTTGCAGAGTATGGAGGTGATTGAAATGGGCCTATAATTGGCAGGATCGGCACGGCTGCCTTTTTTGGGCACGGGTTGCACGTTGGCAAGCTTCCAGGATTCCGGCACTTTTCCAGTCTTGAAAGAGAGGCGATACAGACGTGTCAATACAGGAGACAACTCAGCTGCACATGTCTTGAGCAGAATGGCTGGTATACCATCAGGACCACTAGCTTTATTCACATCTAAACGACACAATGTTCTCCATACCTCTTTGTTCGTGATGCGGATTTCAGGCATCGAAATACCGCAGTGAGGAAGATGTTCTGGAGAAGCATTGCCAGTGTCTAGATGCGAATTCTCAGCAAACAGAGAAGCAAATACATTTGCTTTCTCTGTTGCTGTGTGGGCCAGGGATCCATCAGGCTTCAGCAGAGCAGGCAGTGAGGGTTGGCAGAAGTTCGACTCGATCGCTTTGGCAAGAGACCAGAAAGCTCGACTGCCAGTTGGTCTGACAGAGAGCTTTTCGCCATTCTTAACGATCCGATCAAGACGAGCCTTCCGCAATGCCTTTTTATAGGACTTGGCAGCTTGGTTAAAGGCTCTCTTCTTTGTACTTACATCCGGAGTTTTGCGGCTTCGAGCATCAGCCCAAATGAGGTATGCCGAATGTTTACGGTCATGTGCATGACGACATTCGGCATTAAACCATGGGCGAGCTTTGCCACCGATGGGTACGTCAGCAAAAGGAATAAAAAACTCCATTGCCTGATGCACCACATCGGTTATAGCATCCGCGCAACTCGACGGATCCAAAGAAGAGAAGCAGACCTGCCGCCAAGGATAAGACGCAAAAAAGTGCCGCATCTCATCCCAATCTGCTGACTTGTATTTCCATACTCGCCTAACACCATGTGGTTCGAAAGCTGGTGGGGAATATGTAAATACAGATTTCACCAGACAGTGATCGGAGGTTCCCAAGGGGGACGTGACCTCTACACGATACCTGTCCGGATCAGTTGTCAGCAGAAGGTCCAGGCAATTGGCTGTATGGCCTACCACATCTGGTACCCTTGTCGCTTGCCTCACCAGCTGAAAGAGGTCCAAGGACAACGCAAAGTTCCGCGCTTCTCTTCCAGCATGGTCGGTCTTCTGGTACGGGAACAGCCAGTCCTGATGACAGGCATTAAAGTCCCCCAGAAAGACGAGCTGCGCCGAAGGGTACTGATACAGAGCCATATCTGCAGCCTCACTGAGATACTCAAATAAACGAGTTGTCTCCTGGTCACCGCTGTGCGAACGGTAGACACAGGAATACAGGATTTTTTCGTTTCCTGTGTCCACTAAAACCCATAGGGAAGAAAAAGTGGGGTCTTCAAGGTGACGGAGACGCTGAACACAGAGGTCGTTTCGCGCGTACACACTGACTCCGGCCCGTGAGCGAAAGTTGTGCTCTAACGAGTAACCGGGATAATCCAAGTATGCAGCGCTCAAAGGACATTGTATCTGCGTCTCCGTCAAAAAGAGCAAGTGCGGCTGCTCTGTCTCCAGGTGGTGGTGGACAGCTAAAAGATTTGAGTGCAAACCCCTGATATTAGTAAGGTGCACTTTATATGAGGAGGAGTGCAACCGCTGTGTAAACTTGTTCTTTTTTCTTAACTTTTTCATAAAAAAAATAAATAAATATAAAAGTGAATAGGGATGGGAAATGGCAGTTGAACGAGACGGTACGTATCGAACCCGACGTCGAAATTGGTGATGTCTTGCCACTGGGAGGCTAGTCTGGAGACTGCGGGGACGCCCGAACGCCCCCAGGGATCGCCATCGGGCCTCCTCGTCTGGTCGCCAACCAGCACGATGGAGCCACCCTGGGATTTTTCACAGCTGGCGGGGCAGCCTTTCGTGGTTGGCTATCCCACTAATTGGGCCCCCAACTATCTGCGGGCGGCCAGCGGAAAGCCGTCGCTTCGGATCCCGCTACCCTCCTCGACTAGACACCCGACAAAACAAACACCAACCCGACGTCAGACCGGTTCGCCAACGCACCGCAACTGTTCAGACCCATTTCCCATAAACGGCTTCATCGAGCAACGTGCCGGAACACGACTAGGTCGTTTTGCGGCACGACTCTGCCCGATGGGTGGTAACTTTGCCGGCGACCGGATGTTATGGTCTACCACCAATGGTTTCTATGGTCTTATAGAAAGCAAGCGAGATATTTTCATTTCTATCATTATTTTATAGTTAAGTCAAGTCAAGATTATCTTTTGACATAATTACCTACCTATATTTCATTTATCTTTTATTATATGTGAACAGACTCATGCGCGGATTCAGAGGAAGGCTATGTGAAATATTTCCCGCCTGACTCAAGAAGTACTTGAAACTTTATTTGCTTTGCAGGTATTATGTATGGGTTTTCTTCAGTAATTTTACTTTAATATAGATTTTTGTAGTCTAAAGAACTAAATTTTTTATAATATATTTAAAATCTCAGGAAAGGAGCCCCCTTGGATCAAAATTGCTTCCTTAGATCAAAATTGCCTTCCTTAGATCAAAATTGCCTTCCTTAGATCAAAATTGCCTTCCTTAGATCAAATCCTATATCTGAGCCTGCACAAACTATAGTACCTACCGTAAATATTTTTTAAACTAAAGATCTTAAAAGTTATTTGTTTCATTTTTAATTATATAAGGGTCTTCACTAAAATAAAACATTTCGGTATTAAATAAAATATAAATAGTTGAAGTATTAATATAGCATATACACACTAGGTTTAGTTTTGTGTCTGCCCTTTATCACTTTTAGTAGTAAATCGTGCAGTGACCATAAAGAAACAATCAACTTTAGTATAGATAGAACAAAAGTTAACTTTGTAGGTATAGAAATAATGTTCCGATATTGCTTAGGTATAGATTAGATTATAGTTGGTATTAATATAGCTATACATTACTAATTGAGAAACTATATAGGTAGGCATACAAACTTGGAGAGTAGGATCGAAGGTGAGTAAGTAGTTTAAAAACAAATCTAAATTATTGAAGCACCAGCTATTGCCTGCGACTTCACCCAACACAGCACACTTTAACAAATGTGCTTCTTGACAAAATAAGAAAACTTGAAAGTTGAAAGCTTCCTATGTTGTAACTTAGACAGTAATCGAACAGAATACAAAAATACATTAAAATACGTAGTAGGTATTGTTGTATTATAGACGACATAATGTTTCGGAGTTAAAAGTTTTCCCTGTACATATATATATATATATATATATATATATATATATATATATATATATATATATATATATATATATACTGAGGCAATAAGATATAGCTAAAACAAATCCAGCATCTAGTTTCCACGAGATGTGTGCAAAGACAAACACTTAACAGACTAAAAACTTCAATACCTAACTGTGAAATAAATCAGTGGACAATTTTTTTTAAATATTTAATCTACATGCATGTTTGGAAAAATAATTATACTAAACATAATTCTGCCTTCAAACTATTTTTACAAAATTTCATCTTCATAGTTCATTTACGTTTTTCTTTATGAGATAATGTTTTATTAACAAACAGTAAAAAATACTTTTAGGACCGCTTTTATTATAAAGTTAACCTCTTTTTGTATCTTACGCAGTTTCTTTGTATGAAAGGTTTTGTATACCTTTCAGTTTTTCTTTCCGGTTGGTATAGAAAATTATTATTCCTGTCTTATGATACTTCCATGAAAAAATATATAAAAAAAAATCTTTTAATTAATATACGCACCATACTTATAACTTTTTAATAAATAATAATTAATAATAATAACCCTTTCTATTATTTTTTTTCTTTTGCAGACGCGTAAATCTAAATTTTGAACGTCGGTATTCAATGAGATCATTTCATCGTAAAAAGTTTATGGTTTGGCGCACCGAATGCGCTGAAACAAAAATACCTTATGCTTTTAAAGTACCTAGTGTTTCTATGAATAACACCAAATACCACATGCCTTTATACATTTAATATTATTTCGTGACCTTATTGTAACTTCAGCCTCGTTTCTAAAGAGAAAGTAACACAAATTACCTACCTACCTAATAATAGTTACCTGAAAATAAGTTAAATCAACATGGATTCCACTTTTCATATTATTCTCAATATCTTTAAATATAACGGGCGTCTATTCAGCTGATTACTTACCAAATACCAATACTAGGTACCTAATGTAAATACTAACCAAATACACTGTCAGGTATAAATCTAATAAGATCTAATATAAGCAAAGAAATAGAAGGTATCTGGTAAATAAGAACAATTAGAAGGTATCTATATAAATTCAATTTTATATAGATGATATAAATACATTGTTCTGAACATTAAACACACTAATGTAGTATTTCTACTTACAGTAAAATTTGAAATATTCACAAATTCCGACCACAGCGTCTCTGGCGCACGCACGTCACGCCCGTAGCCGTATATTTTTAATATAAAAATATCTAGTCTCGTATCGAATCATAAAAATATAAATATTTTAGGATCGACCGCTCGCGCAGCACTAAGCTTCGTCTACTCATTGACGTATTCGTTTCGAACTAATTTCGGTGCAGCGAGTATTCCGCGATTCTGTAAACATCGCAGCGGCGCTGAAATGTGACCAATGTAATCAGATCCTTTAAATTCTAAACATTCCTTGGAGTTTCAACAAGTATTATACCAAGAAAAAAGTCTTGGGAGCCCACCATAAAGTGGTTGTTTGGTTGACTTACAATTTTAAAAAATACAGTTTGTGTTCGCTTAAGTACCTAGTAATAAAAGCTATAATCGCATAATACAGGTTAAGGTACGAAACTTTGTACGTAATAAGTTCTGTTTTAGGCACACCATGAGTCAGATGCGATGAGGAAATGCGTGCAAGTTATAATTTGGGATCAAGCAACATTGTTTAATTATTTTATAAATCTAAACTGTATAATCCCTGGTTAATTTATAATCTGGATGATACACTGTTCTAATATCGTAACATTTCAACTGTCTATTCGAAGCTTAAAACGATAAATCATAAAGAAAATAACAGACGGAAGAAAATAAAATCGGATAACATAAACAAGGGACAGGAGATTCTCTATTTAGGTATACATCATTATTTAAAACTTATTCACGTTCTATTTTTTATTCTTCAACACCATTATCTGAATAATTTTATGACTTTTCTTTTCATCTTTTAATACGTGTTTTAGATTCACGATGATAAAATATTTATTTATATCTACTTCATAAAATAATTGTTTTATACATCTTGATAAAGATAGATTAGTGAATGAATTAAAAATGAATTGGCTTAATGAATGAATATTTGTCAGAATAGATCTAGTAATAGTAGAATTGGAGGCATATGATGCTAAGAAAGGCCTTATCTTTGTCTCGTCACACACGTTAGAAAGAGAGACAGATAGATAGACTCATTTTCTCTCTTTATTCGATCGCATATTTTAGGCTGGCCCCTACAGTATGTACAATTAACTCTATTGTATAAGCATTCAGACTCTCCCTCTTTTCGCAGGACTTAGTACTATCCAAACGCTTTTAAAGCCGAGTTGTACAAGGGCGGCTCTAGCTCGTGAGCTCGTCGTTAGCGTCCGTGTGCAATGAAACCCTGGCGCCCCCTGGGTCTGACCCCCTCCCCCCGCTGCTAAAACTATTAACTTTGCAAAAAGAAAGTTTTTTCATATACCAACAAGCTATTTTATAAGTAGGTAAAGCTTACCATATGGTATTAGTTACGGTCTTCCGTCTTATGACGACAGAATAACACTCATTGTTTGTATGCTGTAGCACATGTATGTATGACAGAAGCCTTCTGTGATCTGTCTTATCATTGTTGTACCATGTTGGTCCTAGATGATGCTCTCAGCTCTCTCAGGGAGTGGCGCCTGTGTTCATTGCACACCCTGCACTTAACGTTACGCCGCCGCTGGTTGTAGGTCTTAAAAAATGATTTTTAAGTTTTATAGTTTAGTCTGTCTTAAATATTGTTCAAAATAAAATAAAACAATTTCGTATTCAAATTTATTGTTCAGTTTCACATTTTCGTAAGGAATGTTTGTTGAAGCTACAACAAACATAAAACATAAAACAATCATAACAAACTGTGACGGTGGAAATTAACCATAGATAGATTATTAATTTTGTACCAATCATTAACTATTTCATACTTTATTCGTACAAAAAACAATACACAAAAAGTTCATATTCAAATTATAAAAAAATCATCTGATACGATCTCTTTTACGTTTACATTTTCGTCATTTCGCATTCTTCAAAGCTTCGCAAGCCTCGGCCATCTTCAATCCTTCCATAGTGTAGAGGAGATTCTCAACTGAGGCGTCTTCATCATCATCGAACCACAATTGAAGCATGTTCTTGGCTTTGGCTTCTTCAGTAGTATATTCAGTTTCGAAGAACTGTATCTCATCAGGTTTGTAACCTAATTTGGAGGCAAGTTTCTTCCAATCGGGTAATTGAGATGATACGGCGTGGAGTTGAGATGAGGTGATCATTGTGATTTTTGATCTGGACGTTTTGTCATCTTCAAGTGTTGAATCTGGTACCTGTAATTGTGTTTTAGTAAATAATTATTATCATTAACATATTTTTTAATTGTTTAAAGGAATGATGTTTTTGTTGTAAAATATTAACTGGCAGTTAAATATAGTGTTTGAATTGGATTCTATTAAATACCCCTAAATACTTCATCAGAAGAAAATAAATGTTGTTCCCATACTGACTAAGAACTCCTATTTTAAAGTTGTTTGGAAAAGAAATTAAAACAATGATATGATAATACTCCAGAGTTGTGATTGGTTGTCTGTCACGGTATTAACCAATGAGAAAAATAATACGCGAATTGACAACCATTTGGTTTTAATATTGTAAATGCTTGGACTATTTTAAAAACAGTAGCAGAAGTTTTAAATAAGTAGCATGTAAACTTCACAATTTCCGATAATTTAACCAATAAGGTTTAAAAAAAAATACTAAAAATAAGTTACTCTTATTTCTTAATTTTGTTTGTTTGTCTGTTTACCTGTTCGAGGTCAGTGGTATCTTCTTCCTTTATAATATCAGTTTCTATGTGCTCTTCTGTCATTTCTTCTTCGACTTGTTCCTGGAATTAAATAATTGTGAGAAACTACACAGTTTATGTTGTTATTATATTATTGAGACTAGAAGTTGCCGTTGAATATGTTAATTATTTAATAAAAACCTAGTGCTCTAAATTTGACCTTATTGTGAATTGTCAAAGTATTTTCGCAACTATAACTTATTATTTAACTTCGTCCTTTACACACGATATCATTAAGCAGAACATTTATTAAAAGTTTCGTAACCACAGAACACATAAATTTAATAATAGACAGATGGACAGACAGACATCCTACTACGCTATGCTTTCGTTACTTAATAATTGAAAGTTATTATATATAATACATTCGAGTATTTTTAAAAGCAATCAAATTACCTGTTTAACAGCTTTATCATTGGGGGTGGCGTCTCCATTTGTGTTATTTGACGCATTATTAGCAGCCACCTCACGACTTATTCTTTTTACCTGATAAACAATACAAGAGTTATTTCTTAAGTTTTAATTAGTGATAGTGATAAGGCCGATGTCAATAGTAATTAAGATTGGTATAATATTTAATAATTAGTTAGACTTAGTTGTTAGAAAAATAAATAATATTTTTATTTATTTATTTATTACATTATTACAGTCTTTAGGATGATAGAGATAACTACAGATATAGAAACTGGTAAAAAGTAATACATATATGAGAAAATAACCTACCATATCATCAAGGTAATCTGGGAGTCGGCCGATAGGGTTGTTGGTGTGCACGAAGAAGTGTGGTGACCTTCTAGCCAGTAACCTCAAAGCGCGCCAACCCCAGCCGCCGCCCCCACCACCAGCACCTGCGATGGTACCACCGGCGGTGCCGTCGCCTGACAGCATGTAGGACTCTAAAATTTTAATAATCTATGTTATTTTTCTGCAAACGCGTTGGTGCAGTGGTGATTATATACCAACTTCTCAGCCGAAAAGCCGAGGATTTGACTGTCGCACGTAATGTATTTTTGATTTTTTTATCAAATGATTAATAGTTTTATTATTTCATCATTTAAAATATGCTGTAATTTCCATAATGTTTTTAGTAATCCTAAATAAAATAAATAATAATAAAATAATAAAGGTACATATTAAAGTCAACATAACCATTAACAGTGAATGTAATCTGTGTTAAGTATTTGTGAAATCAAGAATAATTATTTAATCCAAGTACTCACCTAAAGCTGGCATAAAGTCTCTTTCCTTTGTTCTGCAAGCAGCAAGATTATCTGGGCACAGATTCCATAACTTTGTCAAGTCATTGCTGAAAAACATTGAAAATGATAGAAATTTAATTCATAATTTTATTATAAATATATTTCGTGTTACGAAAACTAACTTTCCCATAAAGAACTTGTCTGTGCCCGAATACTCTCTGATTATATCTCCCACGGGCCGACGTCGTTTTCTTGAACGCTTGACCTCCTCATTATCTGCTATTACCGGAGGTTTTGGTTTCTGGAATTCTAAATTAACAATATCTTTTTAATTTTCTTTAAAGGGCACACTTTAGATTTTTTAGATTAAGGCTTTTAGTGGCTTCGGTTGACAAGTTTGAGCATGTAAATATTTATTTTAAAAAATCTTAGTTTTCACAATAAAAATGTGTTAATTGATGTTTTTTATTAGTGAAGAAAATATTTGGTTATTTTAAACAATTTTTGATAATTAACTCGTGAAGCCAAATGGAGAATATAGGATTATAAACTAGGAACTTTATCTTAGCACAATAATTTCAGTATATTGCGAATTAATGGTTGTACACGGTATCATTTTTTAAAAAAATATTGGGTATGTAGTAGAGACATGATAATAGTTTAAAATGTAAATTTACCCTTGTATATGCAACTTTAATCCATTAAAAATATATTTATTTCAATAACCTGTAGTCATTTGACCTAATAGTACAATAGTACCACTCTTATAGATGTATTTATTTTAGCTATGCTGCATATAGTGAGAAAGCTGAACTTCCGACTACCTATCTGCATGTCCTAGTCCTCTGCATCTCTATTTCTCAAGTGTAGAAAAACATTTGAACTGTTCCATATATTCAGATTTCAATGGGCACTACTTACCTTTAGCCAATTTGACACTCAATACCATGAATATGAAACCCAATACCATAATTATTTGATAAAGTAAGTCTTACCTGGGCATCCATCATTCTTCCAGCTATTCCAATGTTCCTCTCTCTTCAATATTCTTTTAACACATTCGGAAAATTGTTTTCCTTCAGGTGGAGTTTCAGCCAATAGTTTGTAAATTAATATTGTTGTCTCCTTCACCCAGTCTATCTGGTCTGTTTTAAGTTCTTGAGATTCCCTGTCATAAATTCAATGTTATATTAAAACAAAATCATTTACTATTATTACATAGTGTGTTGGTAACACTTTTAGTAGAAATATAAACTAAATATCCTACTATGAAACTAAATACAAATTCAATAAACAATACAATACATACATTTTAAATTTCACTGTAGACATTAAATACTGAAAAAGTATCAGAAACTGTATCAAGACACATCTTCTAAAATTGGAATCTGACAATTGTAACTCTAGCAGCTTCTGATTAGTTAGAAACTTAGCAAAATAGTGTTGTTCTTTGCTCTCTTGCATTTCAACATCAGAATTAACTGTTTTAAGAATATTTAGCTTAGACTTTTGCAGCTCAACAGCTTCCAACTTGTATGAAGAAAATGCAGATAGAACACTACCTGAATGCTGAAAAAAAAAGAATTAAATATTAGTTGCACTTAGTGTAGTGTAGTCATCTGAGTTTTAACAAAAATATAAAAAAGGTATATAATTTAATCATGTAAATTTCAAACTTACAGCAACAAAAGTTTTCCATTGTATTTTATTATAACATGTGTTGGGATTTCGGAAAAAATCCTGTAAGCTCCAAAATCGACAGTACAAATTGTAATCTATCATAAGCTTGTTCTTATCATCTTCTACAACCATTTCTTCATCTAGAGCATCTTTCAATGTGCTTGTGTTATCTCCTCCAAATTCAGTTATATTTTCGAGATTGAATTCCGACACTATATTAAGTCCAGAGCGCTCAGAAAATGGAAAAAACTTAGCCAAGAACAATAAAATTCTTCCACAAAATACTGTATTCTGAGACCTTGACAGCCTCCTGAGCAAGTCATTACACATTCTAAGTAAATGGTTTTTACAAGCTATAAAAAATACTTCCTCTCTCCAAATATTCACGCCATTTTCGACGTATGTAAACATTTTCTCACATTTGTTTAGTGTTAGAGCGTCA
The DNA here is from genome assembly GCA_959347355.1 of Napeogenes inachia. Classification (NCBI taxonomy): domain Eukaryota; kingdom Metazoa; phylum Arthropoda; class Insecta; order Lepidoptera; family Nymphalidae; genus Napeogenes; species Napeogenes inachia. The sequence continues at coordinate 26,806,822 of OY365791.1, forward strand.
AATATATCTCCAAGTAGAACTACAGGCATAGTCGGTGTGACCATCTGTCGCCTACAGGATTCAATACAAAAATTCACATAGCTTTCCAAGGTGTCCGGCTCCTCTATTAACAAATCCAGTAATTTATCTCTAAAGGCTTGGTCCATTGCTGATTTTCTATCGCTCTCATTCGCTTTTTTAGAAAACGAGTCCAGCAGATCAATATTGTTAGTTGCAAAGGCTTTAGATAATACATCCTATAACAATAAAAGAGGTTATAGTTTTAACTAAAGCTAAAAAAATAAAGTAAGGTTAGTTTAGATATGTACCTTATACTTAAGCCGCAACTCATCAAATCCGTTTCTTTCAGACATATTTTATGTAATTAATTAGCGAATAAAAGTTTACAAGAGTTTGTGACTTAATTGCATTATTAAGAACAAATAAATAACTAAACAATCGTATTCATCCACACAATCCAGAATACACAAATAATTTACTGAAACTGTCACTGTCACTGAACTCTGCAGTCAGCAGTGTTGCCAACCTGGAATGATGCGCCAATCGTACCAAAGCGTAAAATTTTGTACCTTTTCAAATAACGTTGGAAAGCATTAATTATTAATAAAACAGACATTTTCATGAACTTACATTGAAAAGTAAATGACTTGAAAGTTGATCGATCAATCATTAAATTTATTTCAAGAAATAAGGTAATAACATGGTCTGTTATGATTAACAGGGTCACTATATAGTCAGTGCCATTGTTCCAGCTACACAAACTTCGATCTGCGATTAGGGACACGAAATAAGTGTCTACCTGTCTACCCATGCATACATCTTGAAGCTGTATCAGACCTGTCTTCACAAGCCTTTATCGCAGCATTCCGGCATTTTGTAGCTCGCAGTGGGGCACTGTTTGAACCTGTGGAGTGACAACGGAACTAATCTAGATGGAGCAGCAACAATTTTAAAAGAAATTTTTCAAAAGGGAAAAAATAACTTCAACGAAGAAGTTGCTGCCCTCTTAGCTAACGATGACATGACAGCACACTTTATACGACCGAGAATACCACCATATGGAGGTCTGTGGGAAGCAGGAATTCAATCAGCTAAAAGACAATTAGCAAGAGTTAATAAGGACACAAAGCTTACCTACGAAGAAATGGCGACACTTGTAACGCATATTGAAGCCTGTTTAAATTTTCGTCCACTATGTGTGATAGACAACACACCTGACACATCTCTGACCCTGGGCAATTTTCTAATCTAACTATAGTAACTGTGCAGAAAAAAAAATAAACTCACTAGATTGGCAACTTGAACAAAAAATGACCCAAGATTATTGGCAACTATGGCAATCCGAATATCTGAACACTATGCAACAAAGATATAAGTAGCAATTGACCATACCGTCAGTGGGAGATATTGTAATAATTAAAGAGGAAAATATGCAACCCACAAAATGGTTGCTAGGCAGAATCAAACATCTACCTCCAGGAACAGACAATTTGGTAAGAGTAATAACTGTTGAATGTAAAGGCAACAAAGAACTAAAAAGGCCGTTGTCTAAAATTATATTACTCCCAAAGGAAGCAGATTGATTAATAATTAATTATAGCAGGGTGGGCAGAGTATGTAATATGCATGTTAAAAACTATAGTTTTTAGTGGGCAGTATGTCTAGGACCTTTTTACTTTAATTTATAATAAAATCTATTCATATATATTTGGATTTCAATTACGCATGTATTCAGTCGCAAATAAAACGTTGAAGTTTATTGTATTTTTAGTTAAGAGAGAATCCGATCAACTGAAAAGAACCTTACGCGCAAATCGCAGTAATATAAAGACCAATATACATAAATGATTTACCATATCAAATCAAAAACAATAGCGAACTTGTATTGTTAGCGAATGACAGTGACAATGACTGACATCACTATTATTTAAGATAAAACGAGGTGAGACTGTTTTAAGTGATGTAAATCATTCTCTAACCAAAATTATATAATTTACATTGGAATGGTAATAAAACTAAATGCATTAAATTGTTAACGCCAAATGTAAAGGGAGCCAAAACGAGTGTACTGTTAGATAGTAAAATTTAGAACTTGGGAACAGCAAGGTATTTTTAGGTTTTACCCCAGATGAAAAACTTCAATAGGGTTCACATATAACTAAACTAGCAAAAAGACTACCTCGGTAGCTTTTGCAGTTAAGAAACTACGACAGTTAACACACGCAGAAACAGCGCGGCTTGTTTATTTCAGCTACTTAAACAGAGTGATTTGTTTTGGTTTACTTTTAGGGGGACACGTGGCAGATATTTAAACCATTTTCATATTGTATAAAAGGGTTATTCGGGTAATCTACAACCTGTCTAGTAGGCACACCTTAAGAGATATATTTAAGAAAATTAACATTTCAATTTTACCTTGTCAGTCAATATTAGATAATGTAATGTACATTCATAAAAACTTAGAAAATTTTAAAAAGAATAGTGATGTGCACTGTGAAAAAGAATAGTGATGTGCACAAATACAAGAAATAAAGATAAACTTCTTCCAAATCACACCAGGCTGACAAAGATTCATAAGTTATTTTATGTACAATGTGTCTATTTTAATAATAAAGTACCTGTAAAATTTGAAACCTTCAGTTATAAAATTAAGTTGTTTGTAAAGCAGAAATTGCAATAGAAGGACCACTATACGATTAAGTATTATATAAGGCCTGGGACTAAACTATTGTAAACCTAACTGATAAACAACTCTGTGATTGGCAGTTGAAAAGAGTGGCCGTAAATTTTTTTGCCTGAATCTTCTCATGAGATCAACTAATTGAATGGGTTATTATTGAACTAATTTTGGTCACCTCTTGCACCTCTCTACATCAATCTCAACAACAGTTGTTAAACAAATTTTTTATATTATTAGTTTTTTAAATTTGAGTTTTCCCATACAACTTAATAGTTTGTCTCCTACCTTTAAGAACTTCTTACAAATTTCAGAATAATAAGTACAAAGGGAGCAAACATTTTTTTGTTTCGTTTTTTTTGTGTTGTTTATCAAGATTTGTAAAAAGTCGTAGAACAAATATCGTTGAGATTGATGTAGAGAGGCTGCCTGCAAGAGGTGGTCAACAAATTACAAATAGCCCTGTATTTATTTTGCAATATTTGCTTTATTTATTTTGTTTCATCTTGACGAGTCCAAATAAATGTAAAACATTTTCAAAGAATTTTTGACTTTTACTTTGCACTTTCCGAAGCATAAAAACCCAAACATAACCTATGCATTAGTTCACATTGCTTTGATCGCAAGTTACCCAAGGTTAATCCCCTATAAGTTGACCAAAGTGGTTGACATAGCTCCGTTGGATGACTTGTTATAATGCGTGATGTCTCCAATGCCACCCGAGTTAAATTTAGACATTTCACTTTACAGAGTCGACAGAAAGTTGGACTTAGAATCAAGGATTCCCAATCCACCAGCTCTCTCAAAAAAGAACCCGAATCCATAGCGCCACGGGTAGCAATTCCTTATAATACTCTATGACAGTATCGACTACGTGAGCACTCCACATCATCTCACCATCTCACATGTAATACCGCCGAAAAGATTGACACGAGTGAGGACTGAGGACCCCTAAAAAGAATTGTCACATTGCACACCATATTCCTGTCACACATCACATCACATCCCTCCTTGCTAGTCACAGACCAGCCATATGTCCGACCTTTATTTCAAATAATTATCAGCATGCCAACAAAAGTCTGATAAATGGTAGTTTTTGGCGGGCATCCAGGAATACCGTATTGAATTACTCTTCCACTAGACGTCGCGCGACCGCGACCACAACATACGGATGGATGGACTTATCTTCAGCCAAACACTCATAGAAATTTGCCCTATCCATATTTTATCTGTAGTAACTCTCTTATTATATAAACTCTGTATATATTATTTAATCATGTATTAGAAAATATAAAATTAAAAAATAATAAGCAATTATTTTAGATGCTAGATTCATAATCTTTTCATATACAGGGCTGACCGTAATAATAATTTATTATTATATCTCTTTTTAAAATAAAGTTCGAACATATTATTGGAACATAGAATATAAATTACTTGTGATTGGCTAAAACCCTATAATATATAATTTTGTCCAATAGAGACCAAGATTTGAAGGCAGCTGTACATCTGTAACAATGTTGACAGTTGAATGAATTGATGTTTTCTTGTCGTATGTGGCGTCTTGTATTTATCTTTCTTTTTAATAAACAGTATTGCATTTATTTATAGTTTTTTATTTGACTTAAGATTAATATAAATGGTTAGGTGTAGTTCTTAGATAATAACAAGAAATAATATAAGATTTGTGTGTGATTTAGTTTTTCTAATTGTAAAATGGATAGAAATAATATGAGGTGAGATGCTTTGTTATGCGTTCAATACTTTCACAGTATGGTTACGTGGTCAATTAGATTTATATTTCGTTATTCATCTACAAATAGATAGTGAATAAAGAAACCTTACAGTTTTTTTCATGACCCAGTTTCTAATGTTAGATTATGCCGATTATCGACCGAATTTGACAAACAATATCTACAAACGTGTTATCATTTTTGATATTTCAAGTATCTTGATTAAAAACAACGCATTTTCAAGTAACGCTTTGTTTATTAACATTGTTCTATTGATATTCTTATCAGTCCTTATCTGTAATGTACACAAACAATGGAAATGTGATATTATTGTAAAGTTTTTTAAAAGCTCTTTTTTTGTGTAATTTGATAATGTAATTAAGTATTTTTACAGATATTCGAATATAATTTACATGATTAAAATTTCAGATCAAACTATGTAAACAGTGGGCCACGGTCACTTCCACACATGGGAAAGCGCCACAATGGTAATAACCACAATGGATCAAGACTTAGCCCACCAGCACAGAATAACAACCAACAAGATGATATTGTTAATTACATATTTGAATCTTGGAATAAAGTATGTATAACATTTATTTGTTAGTTTCTAGTCCAGCATTATTGTATGTCTTTATGTATGTTAAGGAATGTCTTTTAAGTTTATGTATCTCTTATTCCATTATATATTTATTAAAAATCTTTTAAAATGAATGGAAAATAATTCAGAAAATAATTTAATACAAATGATTTTTATATTAATCTCATCAATAACTTAATAGTACTATGAACACAAGTGGTATACTACAATATATTAATTTAATAATTGGGCACATTAAGTAAAAAAAAACAGTATATGATCCCACTTCTGGGATATTTTATCAAACAAGCAAAAATCTTTGTTATTTGTTAAATAAGAATAAAAAGATCATAAACATCAATAGATTGTTTTTAAAAACTGTCAGTTTTTTATCTGTAAATAATCACTAAGTTTACTGAATTTCAATCAAACTTTTAACAGTAAAAAATAAATATTTTTTCTTTAGGACAGACTTCTTATTTTTTTTAAACCTCAAGAACAAAGCATAGGAGGTTAAGGTTATTATATGTAATTTTCTCTACCTCTGAAAAATTTAATAATGCCAATAAAGATTATCATTATTATTTATAGGTAACTCGTGAGCTAGAAAGAGGCAGTGAAGAAGCCAGATACTACCAAGAAGGTATGCCTCGTCAGTTGGCTAACTTCAGACCATTCAACTTAGAAGAGTGGTGGGGCCGAAGGTTCATTCAGAGCATGAACCGCAAACACCGTTCTTAGTTAGCAATATGAGTGTTATGTATCTCATTGTAACTGGATTTGTTTTTAAGGTTTGATGTGTGATTTTTTTATCTATTGTTGTGTATGTATTTTTAAATTACCATATGTGTTATTTTTCTTTATTGTATAATGGAAATATGTTTTAAGTGAAAGATATATATAACTGAAAGATCAGAAAATTAGTAATAAGTCTTATATTCTTCAAGAGTTAAAAATCGTAATAAATTAAAATAATCACTTTAGGAAACACAATTTTAAGATATATTGTATCCACTTTTTTACTCACAAAATATTATAAAAGTAATAGAATAATACTTATGTATAAATGAAAAAAATATGTATCTATAACATTTTAAAAAAATAAATAACTTTTGGGTTGCATGTTATTTATATTAAATATATATTTAATTCAATGAATGTTTTTAAAATAATATATATAGAAGTATATATATAAAACTGCAATAAAATTATTAAAATTATAAAATTAGTGTTACAATGAGATAATCTTAAAACATTTGACTGTTATACTCTGATCTTAAGTTCCCAAATGCCATAAGTTCATTTATTTTAACTGTCACATGGAATAAAAATAATGAACAAATTTAATGTTTTCATACTTGGTTTTAAAAAAACTGGCATATTGTTGGGAATATACATTTTAAATGCGTAGAGATTATGTAGGTTTTGTAAAAATATAAGTTAGTATGAATTTCTTGTAATTTTAAGATGTGTTAAAACCGTTTAGAATCAGCTAGATTTTTGGATTTGAAACTTTGTCGTTTATTATTAATAATTTGTATGTATATTAAGATAGAAGTAAAGGTAAGAACAAGTATTTATTGAACTAACTGCAATTTGTATGACATCACATACTTTAATTACAGATGAACTCCTTTCTATTCAAAACATTTTAATCTATATTAAGACAAAGAAATGTGTTTATTTGAACCAGTTTGTTAAAGCAATAATATAATTTAAAGAGTAGTTTGTGCCTTGTGAAAACAAATGGTCGATTTTTATAAATATATTATTGTATGTAATGACTGTATCAAGAAAGATATTTGAGGGTCCGACTTGAACTATCGAATATTGATAAGGGTTTCCTCGTAATTGGTTAGTTTGCTTAAATTGTTTGAATTACGTTAAAAAAATATTTTTTTATTTGCAATAATATTTTTCCCCCATTAATAGTATCTATCAAAATTTATAATGTCAATAGTATATGGAGGAACCGAATATATTTAAAGAAAGGACGAATTATGTATTTATCTGAGTTTGAAACTTACTATTTATAACCAATTATTATCCAAGTGACATTCCATTAATGGTCTCGTACTTAGCGTTTGAAGTAATTGTATATATTATGAAAAGCGACGGAACAACTGATCATGGAATTTAATAAACATTTTTTAAAAACATTTTTTTTTTATTTTCATATAGTTGAATATAAATATCAAGACATCTTAAATTTAATTTAGGTTGAATATTAGTAATCATATTAATACTAATTATTTTTGAGGAAAGTTTGGCATGTACATATAAAATAATAATAATATATACAAAAATATAACACTAATAGTGCTATAACAATTTTTAGAAATCCCATTGGTTACCTGTGAATACCTCCTGACAAGCGTGTTATTGTTTCTAGAATCTTGTTGTCTTATGCAAAAACCAGAATTAACATAAAGAAAAACACAAATTTACAATAATATAAATATTGATTTGTGTGTTTTTCCAAAAAGTTGTTTGTTTTTGTATGATGAACAGTTTGAAGTTTCTAATTTATTCTAGTGCTCAATATCATTCAAATCCTTAAAATATCTACGATTCGCCGGACTCGGAATAGACTGAAAGCTTTCTTCGTTCGAATGGTTTCTTCAATATTCATAAAAGCATAACAATTTATTTGATTTATTAAGACAGTTAAGAACGCTTCAACTATAAGTACTCAGTCTAAGGCCTTCAGTACGTGGAAAAGTCAATGCTACATTACTTGTTATTTTATCCTCTCAGTTATTAACTTTTTAAATATTTAACGACGACATCTGTTGGGTCGGCCAACTTCCAGCACAGTTTTTCGGTTAGTTTTAAGATCATTTTCATAATTTCAAAAAGATATATAAAAGAAAAGTTGCTGCACTTTAAGGTATTGTTTTCTTTTTGTCGATCAATTATAATTATATCATGGAAAACCTAGAACATACAACATGTTTCGGGTAACCAGAAATGGTAGGTAGCATGGGCGCCGGGAAATAGATGCAAAGTTTGGATGACCGTGATCATTGATCAAGAATAAATTGATTATATTTTTTATTAGGTAATGAAGTCGTAACAAATCTTATGCATTTACTTAATATTTATTGAGGTCTCAGCAAAAAGGGGAATAACTAATCGAAATAGCGACTTTTGACTTTGAAACCGCCTTTAATCTGTCTGCCGAGAATCTAGCTTTCCTTACGGTAGGTACAATAGTGTATTGCTAAGAATTTCATAATACGTTCCAAATGACTAAAATCAATACACGTTTCCCATAAAAATGAAGCTTTGTGTTTCTTCAGTAAAACCAAACAATAACTGACGCGAAATGATGACCACTTAGGCAGCATTTTTGGGTTTTTCATCAGTAAATAGGATATTTCTCTGAATTTAATTTTTTTGCGTATTTGGCCACAAAAGGTTTTAAACAGGAAACCTTTCTAATTCTCACCGCATAACTCAAAATATAGTCTGAGCTATAATTGTAAGAAACTAAAAAATAATGAATTTGCATACATTTTAAGTGGTAACGGGAAGCTTACAACCTGAGCGGAGTTAGGAGGAGATCATTTGAACTCGTTGACAACAGATATTAATATAGTATTGGCAGAATAGTACTCTCCAAAAAAATTGCTGACGTTCATAAAAGGTAGAGAAATAAATTAGGCCACCTTTCTCCTTCATTAATTATTTTGTAATGTAAAAAATATAAGCCTTTGATGTTATTGTACGTTCCTAATCTTGAAATCCCTGCATGTAAGAGGTTCTGGAAAATATGAAATATAATGTTTGATCTAAACAATGAAACTTCTGAAGTTGAGTACCCCTTGACATTTTGCTCAGATATCTTTGTGTGCTGGCACTTTTATATTTTCAGTTAGATTCAATTACTATTGATTATTACCAAAAAGAAAAGTCTTGTATTCTATGTAGAGTCATTTGTTCAAAGTGGTTCTCGTTTCTAAGACCTAAGATTCATTTTTAGCATGCTTCATTAAGGAATTCATAACCGACGTAGGTCGTATGACAAACCAACTTCAAAGCGGTATTTATGTAGCCTCAAGGCTTAGCAAACTACGTAACTAATGAGTTTGGCGAAGTTCTCATTTCTGTTAAACAAGTTTAACTCTACTTTGCTTTTTTGTGGTAATGTTGAAAGTGTTAAGTTTATTGTGCTTGGAAAGTTTTAATATCTTTGTTACACTTTAAGCGTCGTGTAGATTTAATTGAAATAGCTATTTTAATTTATAACAGTAAAGAGATAAATTTATAATGAGTGCTTATCTATCCCTACCCAATTAAGCATTAAAAACATGTTTAATCAATGTTAGATTATTAGCTTTTAAACGCTTTTTTTTTATATGATATTTACTCTTTGAATATAAACTGAAAATATATACTGGTATTATTTGCAACATTATCTAGATGTTCATATTGTAATTATTAAAAAAATACTGTATTTCATTGTATTTTTTTTGGCTAGTTATAGGTAGGTTGTCATTAATTCAAAATAGTAGGCACTTATTTTAATAGTGTTATGGAATAATATGAAAGCATCAGGTATTTTTAAATATTATATTGATTTTTCTTAATAACATAATAATTATAATATAACATATAATTTTTTTACCTACATATATTGATTTAAAACGTAGACACAGTTAAAACCGTAATAGGGAACATGCAAAAAAAATTAAATGGTCTCAAATATTTTTTTTTCGATTACTTTTTATCATCTTATTATAATAAAAACATTTTTTTTAATTTACTAATCATTTAAGGCCATAAAATAATTTATGAAAAGTGTAAATTTAGGGAGCGAAATTCAAAATTCCAAAACGCACCACGATTGGTCGAAAGGAAATGTGACGTCATTTGACACGCCATTCAATATATCAGCGTTTAAGTTCATACTGTGGTATCAGTCTGACTGAGAAAAATAAATAATTTAAACCTATATTTTCGTGCTTAAAGGTTTTATTAAATGATACAATTGTTTAGGTAATCTTAAAAACATTTTCTAAATACTCAAACAACTCTAACAAAACAAATACCTACAAACTCTTTTTGAATAGCATTTAGCATGCTACTACACAATACATTTTTAAAATGTTTCTGGCTTTGAATCATTTTTCACTTCACTTGACTCAGATAAATAACTTGGTTGATAATCAGCAGATATAGAAGATATAAGATGCTATAGAAGTATTATCAGCTGTGTTAACAGTAAACAATTTTCTTTTTAAAACAGATAGTTTTACTTTTAAAACTGTTTTGTAACAATGTTGTGTGTTAAATGAGGAAATGGTGACAATGCTACATTTTGTTTTTCAGCAGGTATATTTGCATTGACACCTTTACTACCATACTTCGGTTTAATATTAACTTGCGCAGCTTAGTCACTTGGTAATTTATCTTTAATATGCGAAAAGCAAGGCTCTGTATGATCATCACATTCAATAGGAGAAGTACTGAGTCTTGGCTGATTAATAACACAGACATTTGTATGGGCAGTACTAGGACTTACTACCTATATCACTTCTTCGTAAAGGTCACAAATTTTTTTAAACACTACTTTTGTTAGCTAACTCCTAAAAGGCTTCATTAACCGATGTCAATCTTTGCCTTTTGACTATGCACATTCACATTCTATCAGCTGGTGTTTTTGCCACAAAAATATATAAGGAACAACTCCTTTCTTCAAATTTAGATTACATCTTTCTCCTTGTTGTTTCGTTACACATATTATATTCAATACAATTTGCTGTATCTTCCTTAACCTGAAATTCGATTATAAATCGACAGACCATAAAATTGCGTAAAACAAAAAAAGATTACGGTTTTTATAGAAAGTTATACTGAAATTTGTAAGATAGGTTAGGTTAATTTTAAACTCAAATTCTCTAATGTTAATAACTTACTATAAATTTAAACTATTAGATTAAACTTATTATAAATAAAGAATACTTACGTTAAATTGATCTTCACAACCATATAAACACGATTTAGGACATATATTATCCCTTTTAATTACCATACACCATTGTTTTTGTATTTTCGCATCTCTTGGAATACAAAAAACACTTTGTCGGGTGTTTTTCTAATACTATTTTTGCGCTCCGGTACTATACAATACTCGTAAGATGATTTATATCTTCTTCCATGACTTGTAAAGCAATTAAAACTTAAAATATGTATAAAGTAACTAAAAAGTTCATAGTAAACATTCACTGGATGTGTCATTTGACGTCACGCAAAACGCGCGCAAAATGACGGCGTTTGAACGGCTCAAATTTATTACAAGTTTTAATTTTTAATTTGAAGAAAAACTAGAATCTTTTCAAGCCTATTTATATTTTTTTCTACGATATAGAGAGGTAAATGATTAATTTACGTCAAAAAAAAAAATACGTGAATGTTCCCTATTGTGTAAAATATTAATACTTTATAGCTACGATGCGAATAGAGTTAATCTTATGGAAAAATCTTTAAGACAAAAAGTGGTGAAAAACTTTCTTGTCCGAACGTGGTTGGCTCAACATGTATTTTTTTTTAGAATTGTCAAATGTTGTTAGCCCTATTGGCTATGGCAGCGTCACCGGTGATGGTAGGTGAATACTGTGGCCCGCTCTTAAAATTCCGGGCCGGAAAGGCCCAGGGGACAGGTCAAACTTAAAAGTAAGTCAGGTCCTGTATATATCTTAATATATATAAATTACGTGTCACGTTGTTTGTCCGCGATGGACTCCTAAACTACTTATCCGATTTTAATCAGATTTGTACACCGTGTGTAGTTTGATCCAACTTGAAACATAGGATAACTTACATCTTAATTTTAAGTCACAATATTATTTTATATCAAAATATTGTTATTTCGTTATTGGCCTTGATAAATTTACTTGCATTTTAAATTTTTTCCTTTACTAAGCGGTCGGGGGTTTTTTTAATTTTATTTTTTCTAATACCGTGACTTCTTAAATAGTTTACTACAATGTAATAGGTATATCCAAAACCTTAGCAACCACAGCAACGCGTGGCCGAGTCTGCTAGTATTATATAAATGTCATGGACATCGGTAGGATTTTTTAAGAGGGGTGCATATTTTGCACCATATTTTTTTAAACATATGAAACAAATTTGAATATTTTAGTAAGGTACTTTTGTAATAAGTAAAAATAAGTTACTTATACAGTATTATTTACTTTTGAATATAACCATGTTCGCTATTTAGAAACCCACTCAAAAAAGTGAGCAATTATAAGTTTAACTTGTGTATCTGTGTGCATTTGTATATCTGATGTGGCATCATAGCTCTCAAACAGATGAACCCATTTGAGTGTTGTTTTCTTTAATCGGAGCTTTCTGTGCTGAGATGGTTTTTATCTAGGTATATTTAGTGGACATTAAAAGTAACTCCCAAGATATTCAGCTCTTATTGTAACTATTTCCAGGCAAAATAGATTTGAAAAATTAATTAAATACATTAATATTTATAAATATTTATTAATCGTATGTCATGAATAAAAAATATTTCAAACACTTGTGGTTAGGATAATGTAATATAATATGAACATTTATAACAGATAGATTTAGAGGTATATTGTACAATCTAAAGATTAGAAGAATTTATTAAAATTTCTATCAACATGTCGTACTAGATCTAATTATTTCTTTACTGAACTTCAAAGTAAATATTATTTTACACCAAGTATTCAAAGTAAATATTATTTTACAAAAAACGATTTTTACTTTATACAAGTTAATTTAAACCTTATTAAGTTAAAAAAAATGTTACTTAAGCCATTTGGCTTCAGTCAGTGTCTAGTGGTCTAACAATTTCAATTAGATATGTGCAGCTTTTAATACTTGTCCGTGAAGGATGTCATTATCTTCTCAGGTCTGTGGGAATTAATTTTCTGAGCTGGTGGTAGCTTTGACAATGAAATGAATGAAATGTTTTGTATAAAACTTATGTTCAATAAAGAAAATGATTTTGATTTTACCATCAGGTGGACGGTCTGGTCATTTGCCACTGATACTAATAAGAAATAAAATTGATCAAGATCGCGCGACACGGGACAAAATGGCTTTACAGCCATTTTTGTCTCGTGTCGCGTGGCAAATGACCAAATGGGTATTCTGCAATTAAAGAAGAAGAAAGAGATGGCAGACCAGTTTGATTGCTGATAATTTATTTAAGTTTTATTAGCTACTAAAGAATTAAATTTATATTCAAATAGTGATCTTTGTCTTAATATCTAAATATATATATACATTGAAAACTCTGTTTATTTGAAATAGTTTTTTTTACAATGCATAATAAATATAATTATAAGTATATAAATGTTCAGTGATTTTATGATCCTCTTTTGGTATATCTTCTTAAAACCAAGCCAATTCACTTGTTCTTACATCCTCCCAGCGCTTATATTAAATCATATATTGTATGACTAGCTGTTGCCCGCAGCTCTGCCTCTCTGCGTGTAAGTCGCTTTTCGCATAATCTGTGGAAACTACAATTTTCCAGACCTATAATAGACTTATAGTAAATTCTATAGTATTCTATTCCCGTGGCAATGTTATACATGTAGGAATTGCATTGCTACGATATCAAACTGAAAATAATAACATACATACATATCACACACACAGACAGCCAGGACATTATTCGTAATAAAGCATATGAATACTAAATAATTTTTACCAAAGATTATGTTTTTCAGTAGGTAATGTTCAATAAAAGAATTTCTTTGTAGAATTTTAAACTGCTATACCATATGCGAAAACATAATCGTAGCGAGTTCTAAAATGACTGATATTAGCGCCGAGCGTAAAAGAGCAACACCCTAAATCTACAATACTAAAATAAAACAATTTAAAAGAATAAATATAAACATAATACAATACCCCGGGAAAAAATCCTCCTGTTTCTCTTCAAGCATTTCAAAGGAAAGATAAAAGAAATGTTTTTGTAAAATGTCTATAAAGTTGAAAGTCTTAGAGCTCATTAGAGGCTGGTGATTCCTCGATAAAAGAGCCACGATCGTAAGCGGCTTTACGCTTCGGCATTTCGTTATTTAAGTCAACATTCTCTACATCGATATTAAGAAATAATAGTTGTAACCTTTTAATAATAAATATTAGTTTAGAGAAATGGCGCCCAACGTGGGCCCTTAAATTTTAGAAGATAACATTTGTTTTATTTATCTACAAATCTGTATATTATAAGGTGTTATAGTGTAATATGATTTTGAATGAAACAATAAATTACTATAACATTTTTATTTTTACTTTAATTCATATTTGCCGAAGTCGTCGGTGTCGGTTCGATTTTTTTTTATTTTTAATTTTGCTATAAATACTAATAAGTAAAGTAGAAAGCACTTTCATATGATATTCATCGTTTAGAAAGTAATAAAAATGATGCATCAACAATAAATCAATTAAAATAGAGTATCGATCAATATCATTATGTCAAAAGGTTCCAAATGACTTATCTAAATCAAGGTCCATTTTACGTGCCACTAGTCATACTTAAAAATACTTTAAATTAAAAAATAACAATTTGATCAGTAAACAGAATGAAAAGTATAACTTGTAGAATTGCACTTCAAAAGTGAACTCTATATTGTATTCTTAAGGTTAAATCTTCACGCTTCAGCGGGGCTTTGGGTCTGCGCGGTGGCACCACTCGTGTTGGACACGTTATCAGGGTCAGCCTCTCGGACTCCCATCCATGGTACGCGCTTCTGGAGTTCCGCCCTGGATTCAAAGAAGTGATGTAGCGTTGGCAGTTAATAATCTTTTGATTGTTGACTATATATTGTTATGTATATAATTATGTATATTTTGAGCACCTTTGTACTCTACTACTCTTTTTAAGTTTGTAGTGTGAATTAACAATATCTTATACTAGGATTGTAGTTGTAAATTAAAAAAAAAAAATATACCTGTATCTGGGGTGGTTGATGGCATAAACCCATGGATCTAAGCAGGATACGATCTTGCAGCATACTGCTGGTATCATTGCTGCCACAGGAGTTAGGATGTTTCTAAAGATATATTTAAGTTATTTTTAATGCGTAGGTACAGACTACGAATTGCAATAAAGCAATGATGTAGTTCTACTTGAATTTGAAACACCTAATAAAAGTTACATGATAGGGTTTTCAAAGATATTTAAATGGCAAATAAAGAGGAAATCAAAAATACTAGAAATTTAAATTAACATACAAAGTGCACACTGAACGAGTAACTATATCGGAACCGTATAGGAAGGTATTGTAGTTTATATGCTTATACGCTAAATTGATCCAAACGATTCAATGCACTTTGAGTGAAATGGCGAGGGCTTTCAAAAGAATTTCGCTGTACCCATTTGCATATTATTTTCATTAAACCTGCATACTTTATAAGTCATTCTGCTAAATGCAAATTAATACTTGTTTCAGTGCACAAATATTTATTGTTTGAATATGTCAAATATTTAAAATTTTTGGATAAAATTGTACCTACATTGATTTTTGGACAATTATTATATATTAGCAATTAATTACCTGTCACCAAAAGCACCAGTCACGGCGACGAATGCGTATGGCGTCCAGGAGCATATGAAGAGGAAGAAGATCGTGAAGGCAACCTTCGCAATTCGGATCTCAACGCTCTTGCCGCCGTCATCTTTGTTCGCAGCGAGAGATTTAACATTCATTTTCTTAGCTTGCTCCTTGAGCATACGTTCGTGGAGACGAACCTGCCATCAATAGTTTTATTAGCTTGTACGAAGATTAGTATAACATAAAAATAAGTTGAATTAGTTCAATATTTACAACCTAAGGAGTCTTAAAATATATTGTGTATACATCACATGTATATGTGATTCTAATTCTGTATAGCATTCTAAACATGTCATTATAAAATGCCTCTGTACTTAAATGTTTTGTGACCTGAAAACGATTAGACGCGGTCCCAACAACGGGGCAGAATCTCTTTGATGTCAGAAATAAATTAATTCTTATGCAGAACCTGAATTCAGATATCTCTGAAAATATGATTTTTATGACAGTCTAATTTCACTTTCTGAAGCGGTGAAATTATGGTTTCTTTAATTAAATATTATACCTTTTCAATTCAAAATATTCCAAGAACTTAATACTTAATGTAGAATTGAAAAATTTCGAGTAGAAATATAATTTATTTTTATCGATCCTAGGACAGGTATTGAACTACTTCTTAAAATAAATTACGTCTCAGGCAGACTAGTTTTAGAAAGTTTTTGAACAAAAGATTATCGATGGTAAAACAGTGGTGGACTTTACTGATACAAAAATATTATTACGTAAAATAATAATATTCAATTATAAATTAATCATTGAAAATTTTGCCGAGATAGAAACGGTAATCAAAATAAAATAATAATATCAACATCAATATCATTGAAAACAAAGTAAAGGAAAAATATAAAAATTTTAATCAGAACATGTTTTAATATCACAAAAATTCTACTTTAAGAGCTTTACTCCGAGCCATGTTTCCATTCCTTAAATCGTCGGACACACGGGGATTTGGGATTTCCCCAGAAATCAGTATGGACGTTTTAGCCTCGTACACAATACAAACAAATAAACACTTAAACCCTCTAGCGGGAGTTACTTTTTACTTTTATAACATTCTTTATCCATTTCGTCCGTCGATTTCAGGAGGTATTGGATATTATCGTTTGTTAAGTTCTATTTGTTCTTTTGTGGATATTTCTTCAAAAGCTACGCAAATCTATAATAGCTTGACCATTATAGATATTTGTATGTTTCATTGTTTTTTTTTGTCTAAATAATATTTGTTTACATATATGATTTGTTATTATTTGTTAGGTATTGAATGTAATATGTTGCATAATTATCTGGTTAACAAAAGGAAAGAGAAGGAAATATATAAAAATATAGGTATACATATTTATTAACTCGGAATTGGAATTAATCCTTTTATTAAGAGCTTAATCCGCTGACAACGGTATTACTTTATCAGACAGATTTATCTCATTTTAACAATAACTGTGATTGGAATACTTGCTAAAAGTTTAATTACATTCAGTTTTGAGGATTATCAATTAATTGTTATATGAGCTTTGTTAATTTATTCATTCAATAAACGTTAGATCATGTTAAACAATACAACATATACAATATGTTAAAGTTGTCAATACTTAGACACTTGTGAAGTTAATTCTTTTTGTATGTGTTCTGTTTTTATTTTATATAGTAATATAGACAAAATATAAAATAATTAATGTGATAAACTATTGCTAAAGAGGAAAATGTTAAAGAAAAATACGGATAAAAAATCTAGTGCGCAGACAAACATCCACCGTCGTATTTCGTCCCGTAAATCCATCGGTCCATAAAAATTGTCTGAACGTTTATTAGAGAAGGACACACGTGTATATCTTTTCTCGTTTTAACATATGATAACGTCTTTGTCAGATTAAAGAAAGTTTCTTTCGTTGGCAACAGCAGTCTTCAGTCTTATTTTCTTTCTAGTCATATAATTTTTGTGTGAATTTATGTGTCAAACTTTTATTTTACTTTAAATTTTAAGTATGTGAATATAATCTGAAGGTTACTCAAATAACATAAATGACACACTCTTGGCCGTTTTTCTTCTAATTGGGTCGTCTTTTGACGGCCATATTTATTAGTGTCGAGGGTCTGGTGTAATATAAGACTCCATTTGGTAATTTATTCTAAGTTATATTTAAGAGAAACTTGTTTTAGGAAAAACGTTCTGTATATTATATATATATTGTAATTCTGCTTGTAAGCTGCTTTATAGGTCCAGGAAAAGTTCTGAGGTATTCAATAAATAAGGGTCTTTCCGGTAAAATCCGATGAATCGGAAAAAGTATTTCCCGAATATATTTGTAATATTGTATAATGCACTTTCTAGACACGAAAAGGTCTTTTTTTTTTTTTTTTTTTTTTTTTTTTTTTTTTTGTTTCCGCGGGGAAAATGCTTTACGCACCGTACCCCTCGCGGGGGAAGCGAGGGGCGTGTGTGGGACTCCCGAAAACGGTGTACCCACTAAAAACCCCGCGGCGCTCCTTCCTCGCCTTATTAGACGACGTCCGTCTATTAGACGACGGACCCCACCTGCCCCCCTAGCTGAGTGGGGGGGCCTGTGGGAGCGACCAGGAGCGCCCGGTCGTTCCCACCCGACGCGGGTGGTGCCATGTTCAATGTGGGAGGGAGTGTCCCCACACCCCCTGCCCACTGGCCACCACCAGGCTGGAGAAGTTCAAATTGACGTCTTCTCCGGCCCCTTCGACGTCTGCGGTGCGGGGGCGCAAGGGGATCGTCCATGCGCGCCCGCTCCGCCGCTTCCTTCCGCGACATTACTTCCTCGCAGAAGGAAGCCACTTCCACCCAGACCTCCTCGCTGCCCAACATCGCAGTGACGACCGCAGGCAGCGTTAGGTCCGGGCCTACGGACGCCTGGAGTCGTCGGCGCTGCGCCACCCAGGCCGGACACTCCACCAGGGTGTGCTGCGCCGAATCGGCAATCGCGCCACAGTGGTGGCACGCCGGGGTCTCCTCACGTTTTATCCGGTGCAGGAACTTCCCGAAGCAACCATGCCCGGAAAGAACCTGCGACAACCGGTACGTGAGGAACCCGTGCCCCCTGTCGGTCCATGCCTCCATTACTGGACCGATGGCGTCCAGGACACGAAAAGGTCTCCTTTTCGTTTAATTTTGTGGAAAAATATCGGAAATCAGGGTGATTGGATCGAAAATATTTTAATTTTAAATAAAAAATATTCCAAGGGTATACTCACAGCACTAAACAGCTTAGAATAGAAGAAACAGATAAGTGACATTGGAATGCAATAGGCCCAGACGAAGATGCACATCACGAAGACTTTGGTGTCCTCGTCATTGGTCAGGAAGTCAAAGGAACAGGTCGTGAGGAAGCCCTCTGGAAGACCATGGGTATATTTATCGGACATTTAATTTTTATATTTTTATGCCAAATTAAAGACAAAAATTTTGTTTTTGTTAAGAATTAAATACTTATACACTATACAGTAAGCAGTATATAAGCCGTTTAAGAAAGCAAAAATAATGTTCTTTTGTCGGATGAACACAATTACTTATGCAAATGGTGTTTCTAATATACAAATACACATTTAATCTCCGGCTTATCTATAAAATGCTATAACTTAGCCAAATTATAATGTTATAACAGACAAATTATAACATATAAATTATAAACTATATGCAAAATAAAAAATCTAACTCCGAAAAAGTGGCATTATTCTAATGAGACAATGACTATATTTTTTAGGTCTATATAATTGTAAAAATCATAAATATGTACCTGCTACGTATCGTCCCCAAATCTTGAATGTTGGTAGGATGGTGAACGGAGTAGCCCACATCCACGTAAACAGGATCAGCAACCAGGCCTGGGTGCGGTTCAGTCTGCCGTCCAATGGGCTGGATATCGTTCTAACACAAAACTTTATTGAGAAATTCACAAAACATTTTAACCTATTTTTAAGTATACTATAATTTATAAATATATCGACTGCATTATCGCTTTTTTAAAATGGCATACATTATCTTATATTAGTTTATGCAATGGCATAGACAAAAATTTTACTATTGTAACATATTTACTTGTATCTGTCGAAGGCAATGACAGCATTAGTGATAGAGCCACCGATGCCTGACAGTGAACCGAACGCTGCGTAAATATCGCACCCGAGTTTGTAACCTACTAGCCGCTGGTAGAATGAATTTAACACCAACATTGGCATCTCAAACATCATCAAAAGGTCGAATATCGCCAAGTTTATTACGAACATGTTGCTTGGGCTGCGTAAGGATTTTGATCTGAAATAACAAAAAAGTAATTAAGTTTTGTCTTAGGTATTTATAGATAGTCTGTCTTTTTTTTGTTTTTGTTTCCTTTCTCTTTGTCTTTTCTTATTTTTTTTAGTTCTCCTTTTTTCTATTCTAAAATATATTTATTCTTCATAATAATAACTTTTGTTTCGCAAATCACACAGAAGAATGGTTTTCGACATTCTTAACTCCTAATCCGCACTTATTTAAATTTAAGAATAACATTGATTTATACTTACTAAAGATTATTTTTTTTATGTTATTTATATTAATCCTCCTTTAAATGTATTAGTTATTCCTTGTAAGTCTCATGAATAAGTATTAAAAAAGTAACATTCATGAGTCCTTTATGTCTGCTGCCTAACTTATGAATTAGAAATATAATAATAAAAAAAAACAAAAGTCATACTGGTTATAAGGGGTTTGTGTGAAATAGCCTATAACCCCTTTTAATAAAGTATAAAATAAGCTAGAAATGCAACAAAAATTAAACTTGACAGTTAGTTCCAGAGATTGGCAGATTCAGACAAAAACATAAGTTATTTTATTACATTTTAATACAAGTACATTTAAAATCCAGGGAACAAAATTGTTTTTAACTGTTTAATATATTTGAAGGAAAATAAAACATCAAAGATAATAATGAACTTACGTGCTAAATATCCAAATGACTATTCCATTGCCGACCGTGGACACGATCATCAAAATTGTGTAGATGAATGCTAGGCCGAAGTGCCAGAACTTGCTGACGGCTGGAAAATTCCGCCAATGTTCGTGCACTAGTTCCTGGTGTTCCTCTGGAATGTTCCAGCCCAGCATATGTTCCACCACCTCCTGTGACACCCTGAGAACAGAAACATTTCATTTATGATATGTTATATATATTTATATATGATTTCTTATTGATGTTGAAAGAAAAATTAACAATTTAATACCGATTTTAGTGTTATTTTTCATTATTTAAATAATTTAAATAACGGCATTAGAGAGCTGAAACTCATTTTTACAAGCTCATTTAAATAAGCAATTTATATCCGTCCCACTCCGGCGTCACTGTGGGAATACGTTTTTATTATTTTGTTTCGTCGATTTGTAAAATAAAGTTTGCAGTTTAAATTGCTTCTAAAGTAGATTGACTCTGACTTTATATTTGATATAAACAGTATTTATATTAATAGAGGTATTTTCTTAAATTGTTAAAGGCTGAAGTGAAAGATAGTGGATTATCTTGTTACTCTGTATCGTAGAATAGCTGAGTATTCTCCGATTATTAGTGAAACAAAATAACAAACATCAAATAAACAATGATTAAAAATCAAAATAAAATCATGAAAATAAAAAAAAACACAATAAACCAATACCAACATTTTCAATGGGTAGGCCACAGGGCCGATTTCGTCTGTGAAGTTGGCCGCCATTTTGTGCACCTTTGGAGACAAAACGGTTGACTCTTTGAAGTTCACTAATTTAGTATTGGAAAAAGGAAAACTTAATGGCTGACTGTTTGACGAAGTGAGTAGATCGACTGGACAGTCGCTTCTCACTTGTGAAGTCTTTAGATTGTGGTAGTCTTTTATATCAGTATCGTGCGTGATGCATAATTGTTTAATTTAATAAATACGTAAAGCTTCATGTTTATTTTGTCAAGTGTGGTTGTGACATTTATAGTATTGTTCGTATTGAGGATTATAGTTTAATTTAATTTCTGAAATATTCTTACTTAGGTATGTTGCCTGTTTGGCCTTTATATTTATTTTTGTCAAAACTGTTTTGATAAGATATTAAGTTGTTTTAAACAACAAAAATGTATTCCTTAATAAAGGAAAATTAACAAAGGTTATTATTGTAATTATTCTGTTCAACTGTATAGAGTCAGCATTTTATAATATATTTTATAATATATACATTAATTGTATTTGTTCGTTTTTAGTATTTTTTAGTATGTTTCTGTACTGTTCATCAAGTATACTGGAGATTAAAAAAAAAAAAAAAAAAAAATATATAAGCTAATTTCAGGAGTTTATAACTGAATTTGCAAATGGAATGTGTGTTGTTATCTATTTTTGTCAAGGTTTTTCCATTCATAGATATATTATAATTTATCCAAAATATAAACTCAACATATAATACAATTTACTTATCGGCTTAGAGTGTATAAACCTGAATAACTAAACTTTCACTAATTTACCAAAAATCTAAAAAATGACATTATTATTTTCGGCCTAATTTTGAGAAACAGAAACTTGTTGTATATCACGTTTATCGATGGAAATAAAAATAGTTAATGTGTACAACATATTAAAGCAAATAAAAATTTATATCTTATCCATAATTATACAGAAGTTGAAACCTTATAATATTCTGATTATGTAGAATATTCTCGTATACGTTGATTATTATATTTAAAATATGACCCAGATCTTTTACTAAACTACAATAGCATATAATTTAAACATGTATTAATATGAGCTATTTATCGTCTTATTATTATAATGTATTCAAAGGCCATTAGTATGATCATTACGCTCCCAAAAAGATGTAGTCTCAGTTTCTGACGTCTCTAGCTATCCGGGACAAAAACGTGCCGCGAATACACACACTGATAGTTGCATTACTCAAACAAATATTAAACTGTATACAAGAATTATTACCAAGCATATCCATTCCATAATTTTACACTTATACAGTTTCTATTACTTTCTAATGTTATTAATTCAATTATATATCTCAATGATATTATTAATTTATTCTTGCGGATTAATGATATAGGAATATCAAAGTTCTCTAATCTGATTTACAGTAAATTACAACCTTATGTTCTTTAATTTCGCAATTTTGGTAAAATGACATTATGAGACATTATAGTTGTAGCTTTTTACATGTCAGTTCAGAGAAATGACGCCCAACGTGGGGCCTAACATTTTATGAGATATATGTTTTAATAATACACAAAACTGTACATTATAAGGTATTATAATGTAATATGATTTTGAATGAAACAATAAATTACTATAACATTTTTTTTATTTTTACTTTAACTCATATTTGCCTAGGTCGTCGGTGTCAGTTCGATTTTTTTTCGTATTTTTAATTTTGCTATAAATACTAATAAGCAAAATAGAAAGCATTTTCATATGATATTCATCGTTTAGAAAGTAATAAAAATGATGCATCAACAATAAATCAATAAAATAGAGTATCGATCAATATCATTATGTCAAAAGGTTCCAAATTACCTATCTAAATCAGAGTCCATTTTACGTGCCATTAGTCATACTTAAAAATACTTTGAATTAAAATATAACAATTTGATCTATAAACAAAATGTAAAAGTATAATTTTAGAATTGCACTTCAAAAGTGAACCATATAGAATGTTCTTAAGGGTGAATGTTCACGCTTCAGCGGGGTTTTGGGTCTGCGCGGTGGCACCACTCGTGTTGGACACGTTGTCAGGGTCAGCCTCTCGGACTCCCATCCATGGTACGCGCTTCTGGAGTTCCGCCCTAGATTCAAAAGAAATAATGTAAGATTGGCTGTAAATAATCTTTTGATTTTTGACTATATTATTATAACCTTGAAGTATTGGGGAATAAAATGATATATATTTCGAGGGCCTTTCGTCTCTATTACTTTTTTTAAGTTATTAGTACGAATTAATAGTACCATATAGTTATAAATTAAAGGATAAATAATGTACCTGTATCTGGGGTGGTTGATGGCATAAACCCATGGATCTAAACAGGATACGATCTTGGCGCATACTGCTGGTATCATTGTCGCGACAGGAGTTAGAATGTTCCTGAAGACAGAAGATTATGTGGATTTTAACTTATGTTTATGTAAGTTATTTTAACGATTTAGATTTAAGATTTTTAAAGATAAATGGAAAATAAAGAGGAAATCAAATATACTAGAAATTGGTATTAAAATACAAAGTGCACACTGAACGAACACAGGAACGAACGAACAGGAAGGTACCATAGTTCCTCTAAATCCTAGAAAACTAATTCCTCTTTAAAGAAATTACCTGTCACCAAAAGCCCCAGTCATGGTGATGAATGCGTATGGCGTCCAGGCGCATATGAAGAGGAAGAAGATCGTGAAGGCAACCTTCGCAATGCGGATCTCAACGCTCTTGCCGTCATCTTTGTTCGCAGCGAGAGATTTAACATTCATTTTCTTAGCTTGCTCCTTGAGCATACGTTCGTGGAGACGAACCTGCCATCAATAGTTTTATTAGCTTGTACGAAGATTAGTATAACATAAAAATAAGTTGAATTAGTTCAATATTTACAACCTAAGGAGTCTTAAAATATATTGTGTATACATCACATGTGTATGTGATTCTAATTCTGTATAGCATTTTAAACAGTCATTATATAATACCTCTGTAATTAAATGTTTTGTGGACTGAAAACTTAGCAGAAATCTTTACGATGTCGAAATTAAATTATTTTTTATGAGGAATCTGAACTATGATTTTTATAATAGTCTCATTTCTCTCTGAAGCGATTAAATTATGGTTTCTTTATTTTAATATGATACCTCGTTGGTTTCTAGGAACGGTATTGAAGTAGATCTGAAGTAAAATAAGTCTTCTGGTAAACCAGTTTCAGAAAGTATTTGAACATTAGATTATCGATAGTGAAACAGGCATAGACTTTACTGACCTATTATAATCCTATAATGTAAAATAATAATATTCAATTATAAATTCGTCATTAAAAATTTGGTGACCTAGAAACGGTAAACAAATAAAATAATAATATCAACATTAATATTATTGAAAACAAAGTATTGTAATAATATAAGATTTTAAATTAGAACACATTTTAATACATATTACAAAAATTCTACTTTAAGTGCTTTACTCCGAGCCACGTTTCCATTCCTTGAATCGTCGGACACACGGGGATTTGGGATTACCCCAGAAATCAGTATGGAAGTTTCAGCCTCGTTCACAATACAAACAAATAAACACTTAAACCCTCTAGCGGGAGTTACTTTTTACTTTTATAACATTCTTTATCCATTTCGTCTGTCGATTTCAGAACAAATTGGATAATACCGTTTGTTAAATTCTAAGTGCTCCTTTTTCGTTATTTCTTTAAAAGCTACACCAAATATTATAGATATTCTTTTCGATGTAAATCTATATTTATTTATATATAATATTTGTTAGCTATTTAATGCGATATGTTGTTTAATTAGCTTTAAAAATATATAAAAATATATTTTTATTAAATGAAATTAGAGTAAAACTTTTTATTTATTAAGAGACTTATTTTATTAAAAGCATAGTTCGCTGTCAACGGTATTACTTCATCAGACAGATTTATCTCATTCTCTTATAATTAAAGTTATTATTAAAATAATAACTTTGTTTGAAATAATTGCTAAAACTTTAATTACACTCAGTTTTGAGGATTATCATTTAAATGTTATGTTTCGTTCATTTATTCAGTCAATAAACCTGAGGTCGTGGTATATAAGTTATACAAAACTCATAAAATTATAACTTACTTTTTGTATACATTTTGATAGCCATGTAGGCAAAATATAAAATGATAAATGTAGTAAATCACTGCTGAACGTTGAGAAAAATACGGATAAAAAACCTAGTGCGAGGACATATATCCATCATCGTAAAATATTTCGTAGCGTAAATCCATCGGTCCATAAAAATTGCCGGACGTTTATTCGAAAAGGACACACGTGTATATTTTTTCTCGTTTTAACATATGATAACATCTTTGTCCAATTAAAGAAAGTTTCTTTTGTTGGCAACAACAGTCTTCAGTCTTATTTTCTTTCTAGTCATATAATTTTTGTGTGAATTTATGTGTCAAACTTTTATTTTACTTTAAATTTTAAGTATGTGAATATAATCTGAAGGTTACTCAAATAACATAAATGACACACTCTTGGCCGTTTTTCTTCTAATTGGGTCGTCTTTTGACGGCCATATTTATTAGTGTCGAGGGTCTGGTGTAATATAAGACTCCATTTGGTAATTTATTCTAAGTTATATTTAAGAGAAACTTGTTTTAGGATAAACGTTCTGTATACTATATATATTGTAATTCTGCTGGTACGCTGCTTTATAGGTGCAGGAAAAGTTCTGAGGTATTCAATAAACAAGGGTCTTTCCGGAAAAATCCGATGAATCGGAAAAAGTATTTCCCGAATGTATTTGTAATATTGTATAACGCACCTTCCAGACCCGAAAAGGTCTTCTGTTCGTTCAATTTTATTAAAAAATATCGGAAACCATCGCGATTGGATCGAAAATATTTTTATTTTAAATAAAAAATATTCCAAGGGTATACTCACAGCACTAAATAGCTTAGAATAGAAGAAACAGATAAGTGACATTGGAATGACATAGCTCCAGACGAAGATGCACATCACGAAGACTTTGGTGTCCTCGTCATCGCTCAGGGAGTCAAAGGAACAGGTCGTGAGGAAGCCCTCTGAAAGATCACACATATTGGATATTTATTTTAATTTATTTCTAACATCCATTTTTATGATAAATTAAAGACAAAAAGGCCGTTTTTGTTTGAAATTTAATACTTACACCTACACTATACAGTTAATGTCTCCATATACCTAAACCGTTTAAGAATGTAAACCATAATGTTCTTTTGTCGGATGAACACAATTACTTACGCAATTGTTGTTTCTAACACAGTTAATCACTCACTGGCTTATCAATAAAATATTATAACTTATCCAATATGTATATAATGTTGAGCTTTTTTGTTGTAGAAAACCCCAATAGGTTTTCTACAACAAATAAGCTCAACATTTCAACATTTTTCCAATGGAAAATAAACGATATGCAAAAATAAAATTAAAGCTTAGAAAAATGTTGTTATTTGAATGATACGACGAATATTGTTAAATTGTTAAAATCATAAATACCTGGTGCAAATCGTCCCCAAATCTTGAAAGTTGGTAAAATGGTGAATGGCATAGCCCACACCCATGTGAACAGAATAAGCAACGCGGCCTGGGTGCGATTCAGTCTGCCGTCCAATGGGCTGGATATCGTCCTAAAACAACATTTTATTGAGAAATTCACAATGGATCATACACTCTTAACTAAAATTAAGTATAATACAACTTGCAAATATATCTATTCCATTTTTTAAATGGCTTAGAATATCTTACAATAGCTTATGCTTTTAGATATTTACTTGTATCTGTCGAAGGCAATGACAGCATTGGTGATGGCACCTCCGATGCCTGACAGTGACCCGAGCGCTGCGTAAATATCGCAGCCGAGCTGGTAACCCAGTAGCCGTTGGTGGAATGAATTTAAAATTAACAGTGGCATCTCAATCATCATCATAAGGTCGAATATCGCCAAGTTTATTACGAACATGTTGCTTGCGCTGCGTAAGGATTTTGATCTAAAATAGTAACAAGAGTAATTAAGTTTTGTCTCTACACGTAGTCTCAGTCTTTTCTCTACTTTCTTTCTCTCCTATAAGTAATGGCAAAGGAAACAAAATAATTTCATATTAATAATTTTATATTCGCAGATCAACTTAAAACAAAGGTCTGAACTCTAAAAACATGAAACAAACTTCAGCATCAGACATCGGAATGTTCGGAACAATTCCAATAATGTCGAGCTTTCAAAGCTTCTCTGCATTTAGGTTTCTATAGTTATGATAAAATATGTTATTATTATGTGACCATATTTGCTTAGTAAACTTTTTATTCATGAAGGTCTATAACTATAATTTGATATATCTAATTTGCTTTACATTTAATCAATAAAATATATACTACTACACTTATTTTTTATACTTATATGTAGAAGGAACTAGAAACAGAGAGATACAGCGATACTTATTCATACAGATTACCTTCCCGTTTCTAAATGACACAGATAAGGAATAAAAAGGAGATAAATATAAGGAGAAAAATATATCAATGAACATCGGAAACGTTTTCCGAACTCCGAACGAAGCGGTTGAGAACTTTTGCTTGTGACACTCATTTTAGATTTACATCGATGTACGAAGATGTTTTTGTTATGATCCGAATATTAAAAAAACATATTGTTTATTTATTAAAAATTATTATTGTAATAATCTTTTTATACCTATTGTTTTTAGATATTTTTTTTAATATTCCTATTTAGAATATCCATAAAAAAATTACTTTCCAAGCCATGACTCAAGATGATGGGGTGTGCGTTAGAAGCTTAATTAAATCACTGAATGACGGCCGCTTGGAACCGAATGTTTCCGGCATCTTAACTCTTAATCCGAACTTATTTAAATTTAAGGATATCATTGGTTAATACTTAGTAAAGATTAATTTCTTATTTTATTTATATTACTCCCTCTTTCAATGTATTAATTGTTTCTTGAAAATATTGATGGTTTTTTAATGTCTAATTGCTGCCTAACCTTTGTATTAGGAAACTTTTTTTTTAATTTTTGTTATATAATTTTATAAAAAATTGTGTTCGATATAAAAACGCAAATATTTAATACGTCTTTGAACTTATTAGTTTTTTTTATGAACAAGTAATATAAGCTTGTATTTAAAAAATTTTTTCTTGTGACTTTATTATTAACAAGTAATAAAAGCTTGATTTAAAAAGTTTTTTAATTTTTATTTTTCTTTTTAGTTAGTTTAGTTAGTATTATTCGTTTAAATAGCCCGTAGTACACTCGCAATGCTTTGCTTTGAGCTCTTAAAACTGTATGTATTTAATATAACTCTTACAATTATACACGTATTTTTTTTGTTGCTTTCATTAGGAACCTTCTCCTGTCGCTTCAATTTCATCTTCTCTAAACGTTATTATCGTTGTATAGTTTTTCAATTTTCTTCACTTTATTCCCACGAGTATAGGACAAAAACGGTCCATCCACCCCCAGAAATCAATTGTAAGGGTTTCAGTACAACAGGGTTCGCCCTGATTTCCTGAGGCGCAACGTTAGCGATATGGCATATACATACACCCTGATACTATTCAGATTTCGGCACGTCTTTACCTTGGCATTGAATCATCCATCTAATCAAACACAAAATTCACATTCATAACAAACCGAGCGAACTTATAACATCCATAAAAACGCCAAAAACAGATAACATCCATAAAAATGCCATCATCCATAAAAAAGATTCCACAACCATCAAGACGAATAAAAATCGGAGCTTGTGTGTCGTTTAGTTACCGTCTCAGATTTTATGGATATCTTCCAGCTACTACATCAGACCCTGGTTACCATCTAACACTAAGGCACTCGTTAAGACGATCAATACGAGCCCCAACCCATTGGGGTTGCGTCGTTTAATTACCGAGTTCCTATGACCATCTCAGACTTGCATTATCAGACCCTGACTCTAGCAGCAAAGTATTAGTTGAAATAAAATGCGTCTCCCTTTCATTTTGTACTGGTCATCTTGAATTTGAGTTTTTAATAATGTGTTGTATTCTACATGTGAGCTCTTTCATTTGATGGCCATATTGGGTGGCTTGTCATGAAATATGTACGCTACATTTTCTTACAGTGGCCATATTGGTTTGAAAACAAAATTATATTTATATAATTGGTTTGTCATGAGTAATTAAGATATATTACAAATTTCGGCTAAATCAAACATCGCGGAGTTGGGTGAAATTTAGCTTGCAAGATTTGATTACAAACAAACACGGGGATAGTTGTTTTATATGTTTAAAGGTAAATAAAACATTAAAGATAATACTGAACTTACGTGCTGAATATCCAAACGACTATTCCGTTGCCGACCATGGACGTCAGCATCAGAATTGTGTAGATGAATGCTAGGCCGAAGTGCCAGAACTTGCTGACGGCTGGAAAATTCCGCCAGTGTTCGTGCACTAGATCCTGGTGTTCCTCTGGAATGTTCCAGCCCAGCATATGTTCCACCACCTCCTGTGACACCCTGAGAACAGATACATTTAATTTACAGATATTGATATAGAAAAAAATATCAGCAATTTAATACCGATTTTAGTCTTATTTTTCATAACAAAAATATTTTAAATTATTTCATTAGAGAGGTAAAACTCATTTTTACAAGCTCATTTAAATAACCAATTTATATTCGTCCCACTCCGGCGTCACTGTGGGAATACGTTTTTATTATTTTGTTTAGTCGATTTGTAAAATGAAGTTTGCAGTTTAAATTGCTTCTAAAGTAGATTGACTCTGAATTTATATTTGATATAAACTGTCTCAATAGAAGTATTTTTAAAATTGTTGAAAGATAAAATGAAAGATAGTGTATTATATTACTACTCTTTATCGGAAAATGGTTAAGTATTCTCCGAATATTAGTGAAACAAAATAACAATAAACAATGATAAAAAATCTAAAAAATCAATGATAAAAAATCTAAAAAACCGATACCAACATTTTTAATGGGTATGCCACAGGGCCGATTTCGTCTGTGAAGTTGGTCGCCATTTTGTGCACCTTTGAAGACAAAACGGTTGACTTTTTAAAGTTCACTAATTTAGCATTGGAAAAAAAGAAAACTTAATGGCTGACTGTTTGACGAAGTGAGTAGTCCGACTCGACTGTCGCTTCTCACTTGTGAAGTCCTTAGATTGTGGTAGTCTTTTATATCAGTATCGTTCGTGTCCCCTAATTGTTTAATTTAATAAAAAAGTAAAGCTTCATGTTTATTTTGTCAAGTATGTTTGTGACTGTTGTAGGTATACATTGTACTTTAATTGAATTTCTGAAATACTCTTACGTATGTTGCGTGTTTGGCCTTTATAAATCTTTTTTATCGAGACTGTTCTGGTAAGATATTAGGTTTCGTTATATAAAAAATATGTTGTTTTTTTTTGAAATTATAATTAACACATATCTCCATATTTCTACAAATGAACTACAATAATTACTATTATTGTAGTTCATCTGTAGAAATATGGAGATAAAATATTTTATTAAATTTCATATTCTGAGCAAATGTATCGTTCCTTTTTCAGTATTTTCAGCATGTAGGGGAGTCTGGAGATGTTTGTGACAGTGGCAATAGCGGAGAAACAGAGAATGCTATAGTGACGTTAAAAATAGTTTAATAACGCCGCCATTATCGGCTCATCTCCCGCTAGCGTCTATGGCGCCAGGGCTTTTGTAGAAGGAGCAGTGGGCGTTGCTAAAAAACCATAGGTTGGTAACATTTTGTATTTTTCGAATTGTTGGCCTACAACCTGTTTTTGAAATAATGAGAAATGTGTCTGGTGTTATCCTAATGCTTTCTTTTTGTGAAAAGTCTATGTTTTCACAGTTATATAATTTTTTATTATTTAATCTCAAAATATCAATTTAGGCATTGGTACTAAGAGTGACATTTGCATAGGGCAGGTTGTGACTTATAACTACGGGCCCGTGGTTTTACTTTTCCACAACTAATAGAAGAAACTACTAACTCAAACATTGAAAATTGTTCTATTCGGACACAGAAAATATATACCAAAATTCCAGCTTCACACAAAGTTCCTTATCAATAGCTCCCTTTTTAATCACCCAGTTGCCAGATATTCTAAGGTTTTTAACAATTGGTTTTGTCCAGAAACCATTAGAACTTATCCTAAAACAGCTGCTAGGAAACGAAGATAACACGTAAAGCTTGCAAATCCGCTACCTTAACTGACACACCGGAAAAATGCTTTGGTACACACACAATAGTAGAATAAGAAAGATATTAAATCTGAAAAGAGAACGTTATCTAAGAAAGCTGCTAGTTTCCTAACAATAAACAAGGAGGGTATTACGTAAAAAGTAATAAGAAAGCGTAGTAGATGAATATTTTTTTCTGACATGCTTAACCCAATATATCCCAAGAAAGCTGGTGAGAGAAATGGATAAAGTGTATTGTGAGTAAGAACTGGTCACATGTATTACAAAAAAGATTGCTAATAAAAAGATTTTTATTACATTTGGTTTGTAATATTTTGCCCCGTTTAGTGTAAATACCAGCCCTTGGTACGGGGTCGAGAGTGAAGGGTTTTTATTTTATTTGTTCAAATAAATCTAAACTAATGGTTGGATGTACAAAATATATTTTGGATTTAAATTCTAAATAGTTTCTTAATAAAACAAATAAAAAAATGACTCTAAGAATTACAATGTCACGAGTCACGACCAACCCTGGTCTCCCTTACTGGAGAAAATAAATAAAAAATATTATATAAGTGAATTTCATGAGTGTATGACTGAATTTGCAAATGGAATGTGTGTTCTTATTTTTTTTGTTTACACCATTTGTGGGTACATTTACGTATAATTTATACAAAATATAACCTTTACATATCTAAACATTTTTAGTCATCTGTTTAGAGTACGTACCTGAACAAGTAAACTTTCAAAAATCAAATAAAATTTTATTATTTTCAGCCTAATCTTGAAAAACCAAAACCAACTCAAATAAAATTTTATTATTTTCAGCCTAATCTTGAAAAACATAAATTTGTTTTATTTGTTTTATATTAACACGTTTATTGATTGAAATGAAAATATAACTATTTTCATGTGGAAAGAAAATTTAAGTTAAATAAAAATATACATCTTTTCTATAATTACACAGAAGTTTAAACGTTTTATTCTGAATCATGTAGAATATTCTCGTAAATATGAATTATTATCTACAAAGTCTGACCCAGTTATTTCACGAAGTGACAATAGCATTATTTAAACATGTAATAATATGAGCTTTTTATAGCTTTATTATGATTATGTATTCAACCCATCAGTAAGATCATTACGATCTTTATTTTGAATTACTAAGATTGACCTACAATTTTTATTTAATTAGCCCACCACAAAACCGATTCATTTTAAAATCTAAGTATTTTTAATGTACTCTGTATATATCATCCCCTATAGCTTTCCCCTCACTCGTCTAATACATTTATTACCGCATTTTATTTTGTATTAAATCTAAATGCCTCCTTTGGCGTATAATTTGACGCCTATAAATTCAATTCACAGGTCGGTTCTTTGCTCTGATAAAGAAAGTCAAGAAATCTATTATAATTCCAATTTTTAGAACAAAAAAATTCTGAAACGACGAATAATCGCTTTATATATATTATTCTTACTATAGCTTTATACATAAACATATGCCTATACATATAATATGTATAAATATTATAAAATGTGTATACGTTATAAAATAATATGTATAAATATTATTCTTCCTCTGAGTGTGAGTATGTTTGTTGCACTCTTAAGACTTAATTAGTAAACCGACCATTATGAACATTTTATACAAAATAGAATACACATTATCCGGAAAAACGTAGTTTCTGAGGGAAAATAAAAATAACTTTTAGAAGCGAAGCCTCTATTAAAAGCTAGTAGTTTTCTAAAATACGACCTGTCTTAAATGAGATTTCCTATAAACGACACAATACTTTGATTATGGGACAAAACGACCCATGATAAATGACATTCAAAAATATATTCAATAAATATTTGATTCTGATAACAAAACTTTAAGTCAATTCATTAGGCTTATCATCGTCTAATTGTCCTTTAGTGTTAAAGTTTTGTTAAATCCGTGGTACCTGTAATTCTAAATAATAAGTCATATAACAAATAATCCACAGTGCCTGAAGTCCGTCTTAGCGGCGCCTAATATGAGAACGACTGCCAATGTGCTCTAATAGTAGCTCAATCTATTTCATTCTTTTACCACGATATTTCCAACCATTGCGAATAAAAAATAGATTCTTAAAAAAATTAAGTCTTCTCCGATGTTGGCAAGATTAAGCTAGATCATTAAAATATGAAATAAATTAAGAATTGATGTAACTACCTCCGTAAAAATTAACTATGTCATCGAGGTAATAGCATAATAAATTTTATTATGATATATCCAGGTTCTAAGATTGACTAACTTGCGCAATTTCGTATTTAAGTGCCCGACTAAGTCACGACCGCCATATTAGCTTTCCTAACTTGACTTGTATGATGAAGTGTAAATTTGCAACAAACTTAAATTTGCTTGTTTAGAACACTGTACTTTAGGAACCAACACTGCTCTTATGACTCATGATTTGAATAGTAATGTGTATTTTGTTTTGGTGATAAATTCTATCAATTAATTAAATCGTTTTATTCACCAACATTACTGGAGTGAACAATATAATTCAATAAACTATCAAACCCTGCAGCATATGTTTGTACTATGCCAGACGCTGTCCGAAACCAATTATCTTGGCCACTTGGCACGCGATATTAGACAAATTTATGGATCCCACTAAGATCTACGACATCTTTGAGTAAATTGCCAGATTCCTTTATGTCGTTAACACGGAATAAGGCGACCTTTTGAAGATTTCACCCTAAGTGGGGTTAAATATTGCATGAAAATTATAATTTTTAAAACATTATTTCTTTTTTGAAGTTAAAATTCGGAATATGTAAGTATATTTTACGTTTTGGTTCGAAAAAAGATAAAGTGTGTTTGAATGCTACCTTTTGTTATAATCGCAATAAAAATTGTATTTTGCATTCCATGCAATCAACACTTAATGGGTTGTTATAAAGGATGAAGTTTGTTCTGACAAGAGTGAAGCCGCGGGACTAATGCTCAACATGCTTCAAATATTTTTTATCGACTCTATTGTTGTGCTCTATGTACCTACTTTGATATTTTTTTTATAAGAAATGGAATTTTTAATCACTTAATCAGTTCATTTTATTATTACTATAACTTTATAAAAACAAATTATAAATTGTAAGCTTATAAATTAATGAATTATTTTCATGCGCTCTGCCCATACATTTTATGAAACAAAATCAATATAGGTCTATCTGTTCAAATAAATATTTTTAACTAAATAACTGATTTGATACATTTTTAATTATCATTTAAAGAAATTCTAATAAATAATATAGACAAGTTAATCAAAACTTATTAGACTCCTCCACATTTAACATCTTAGGAATCTTAAAAATCCGTCAATAAATGATTATGTCGTCCACCAATGTTATGTTTCGCAAATTATGACAATATTTTTGATGAAGGCTCCGGTATAAACTCTTGATATAAAAAAATGAAGAAATCCTGGACTCAACCCACAAAAATATTAGCTATAAGTACCTACAAAGACGGCTGATTAGACGTGTGAAATATCTTTTTCCCGCATTTTCACATGAACAAAGTAGCCGCTAATAATAAGTCGTCAATTTTAAAATCTCCCAGCGTAACTGTATTATTAATGAAATTACAGAAAGATCCAATATTCAAGTACTATTTGACCTAATTATATTTTCAGGAGCAAAGAACACAACAAAAGTGAATAAGCACATCGAATCTCCATCTCTGAATTTTCAATTAAAATATTTCTTCATTAATTCAACGGAATGTAGGTCATTTTTTGAAACAAAGCAAAGAGCTAATGAAAAATATACTGAGAATTGTAAGTTGTAAAATAATGGTGCCTTTGAAAGAGATTTACCATTCATTAAAATGAATGTACCAACCACAATGAGCGTTCGAAACTGCTATTTCTTACGTTGCTATAGAGGAGCATGTACACTTGTAACCTATGTTGCTCTAATTTCACCAAAAGGGTTTTTTATTGCTAATAAAGTACCTAAATATTGTAAAAGGATCTTTTAAGGTCTCGTCTCTAAAAACTACCTTCATTTCCGAAGAAGACATAAGATTTAAGTCTTATTAAATTTGTAACTAGTGTAGTATAATATTTTCCTATATATTACGTTAACTGCTTAATGACAAATTTAACAAATAGTAAAACGATGATAAAGGTTTATTCTGTCTGAACTTGAACTTTTCGTTTCATTATTATCTCGGCTGTAGGCTGAAGACTATAATGGATTTACCTTGGCATTTAAACCAGCATTTTTATCTTCTAACCTGTGTCTATTCTTTGGCTTTATTTACCTGATATGTTAGACACAATGGGTTGATAGATATGAAAAATAAAGGAAATATGAGAATAATGTTTGAAATTGTCTATGAAAATGTTTAGCCATGTTTCGATTAAAGGAAGAAATGTTAATAAAATAAACAAATTTGTTTGAGATACGCGTTATCCACGCGTGTACATATATTACATAATTAAAAAAAAACATAATATTTAACTACATGTACATAAATATCCAGTAAATATTCAAATTTCAAAAGCTTTTTCGCCTAGTTTCAAAGCAATTGTGTGTGCTCGTTTCGCTCACCCAGTAAATAAACGACAAAAAGTATGAATCACAATCAGAATTAAAGAAATAATAAAAAAAAATATCAATAGAAAAAATATAAAAATTGGTATGGAAACAATCTTATACATATTCATTCCAGTATTAAATCCAACGCTGTTGACAACTTACCTATTGTTCAAAAATCATAACGACTACTACTTAATTTCCTGAAGACAATAAAAATACCCTCCCTTGGTAACTCGCCATAAAAAGGGTAGAATCTAAAGCTTAACTCAAAAAGCATAAACTGTAGTCACGATCCATTTACAAATTGCAGACATTTAAAAGGATATTCAGTAGAATTTGTGTGGTTGTATAAATTTCAATAAACGGTGAGGGGTAGCGTGAATATTACTTTTCTCCATAGCCTCTTGAACCACAGGTAATTTTAATACACGTGGCTTGTGGATAAGCCCTATATTTTTGTACATTGTTTGTAAATTCTTAAAGAACATTACATTATTTCTCTCTGATTAATCATGGCTTGAATTAAATTACGAGAATACCAAATATAACTATAGTAGAAATAAACAGAAAACATTAATTGAATTACTCGCTCAATTTGTCACCAAAAACCTTGGGGATGAGTCGACCAAAATACTTGTTAAATAACGAGGAACGAATCATCAACAAATTATTCTTGGAATATAATTACTAGAAAATTTGTTCGATTTGAGTTCCTGGTTCGATACCCAGCTTCAGCCAGATTCATTGAAGAATATTTATATTTTGACATAAAATAAATTTGAAGGAATATCTTAATTCGAAATTATAAAAAAGGAGGTTTAACTATATTATAAATAATAAGAGAAGGCTCCTAGTTATTACATTGTTGATTTAATTAACTTGTTAAATACAAGTAGGTTTAAATAATAATGGATGTTAAATAATTATTTTACGAGTGGTAATGAATAAATGTTATAATTTATAAGAGATATTTACAATTTACCAGGAAACATAGTACTTATATATTTCCTTGTATATATTCATGCACTAAATCTGCTAACAAGTAACTTAGTTCTATAAATACCTGCATTTGAAGTCTTAAATGTAGCTCGGATGTATTTGAAGCACTACATAGCTTAGGTCGCATTTGTGTAATATTCAAGATGAAAGGACTCGCTCTTAGTTTGTGACTCGCTTTGTAAGCGAAATGAGAACTCAAATGAAAATGCTTAAAAAATATGAATGAATAACATTTTAATCTTATTAGAGAGTGGCAATTTAGTAATTTTATGGTGAAATTAATTGTAGGCCTGACGTGTCGGTACGAAGAAACATCGCATTTAAAATATATTATTGCATTTATTAGCGCTTATTTTGTATAAAGCTGAATGAATAATCTTATAACAAACTATTTCGAGTTTTAACAAACATTAAACTTGAGAACAGCCCTCAGCGAGGAAATTCCGAAAGTTCTTCTTAAACTTATAATGACATTTGGATATTCTTGTCATCGGGGTCGGAGAGGCGACCTCCTCGCAAATTATCCAAGAAAATTTGTGGATTTCCAACCATTTGACATGTAATTTAGCAGGCGGCCTCCAAAATGAATCGAGGGTGTTATTGTCTGAATAATTAGGGCTTTTCCTTTTATTTCTTTTGAGAGTCATTAAAGATATTTAATTTGAATGTTTTATCGATACTTTATAGGAAAAGCAGATTTCATTACGCAAATTGTACGCATAAATCTTGAAAGCGGTTTGTAATGAGCGTTGAAGGTGGAATGAATCTTAAAATATGGTTTGTGTGGGAGACAACTTGATGTTTTGAGAATGTCGTTTTACTTTGTACACTTCAATAAATGTTTCTTTTGAGGGAACAATTTTAATGACTCATATGTTAAATATTAATGCAGGAAGTCTTTCTGAAGAATAGTGCTTGATTAAAACAGCAGCTTAGATTTGATAAATGAATTTTCTTATTTATTGCATTATAGTGTTGTACCTTTGTCATTATTTCAAAAAATCTCTAGTTGGAAATAATTTTGTGATGCACATATTGAATCGTATTTTTATTTCTTTTCTTAAATGTTAAGGTATTTTTTTCATAGATCTTAAGAGATTTTTTTGGAGATTTCTTTCACAAAGAAAATATATGGAAAAATCAATAAAACTGTATTCAATTTTGTTGCTCTTTGTATGAAAATCTCAACAAAATTGTGTGACGTTCAGTTAGACAGTGGCTCTTCAGATGTAATTTTCTAATAAAAATATATTTATTGGTAAGCTGATTGAATAGAAAGCTACATGAATTATCTGATGTAACCAGATTGATTTGGTTACCTTCTAATTTGATCATCAGTTAAAAATATTGCGAGTGGCAGAAATACGCTATGCTCAGCTCATATTTAATAATTATACGTTTTTATTTAAACTATATAATAATATAATTTTATTTTGTTTTTATATTCAGATGTTTTTAATATGTGTAAATAATCTTTAAATATAAACATTACTATGAAAGAGTATTACCTACAACCTTATTTGAATTTCATGACGCATTATCTTTACCACATTCAATATACCTGTTCAGCAGATAACTCGGTTCGAGGTATTTCTATAAGCTCATTAACTATACTTAGTAGGACTGCTCGTGCATCAAGTTAAGTTTACAGGCACAAATGATTGATACAAAATAATCATTATCATTTTAATTATACAACGTCTAATAAAAATCTAAAAAGCATTAATTCCTAAAAAATTACCTCTCTTATCATATTATATAGAATTTAGTATCTCTTATTATAGAATAAGTGCACTTATTAGACTAAATTCTGTGTCTAAACCCACTAAATAGAATGATAACACTAGAAAGATCTTCTATCCCATTTTCGATTACGTTTAACATTAAACGTGTTTACATTGCTTTGACTGTGTCACTAAAACGAAACCAATATCTATGAATTAAAACGATATTGTACCTGTTTTTTTATAATAAGCCAATTAGCTGCTGCAGGAGGTTATTGCTTCGTTGTAAAAGCGTAAAAAAGTGAAGATTTTCAAAGAGAAGACTTTAAAGAAACACATACCTAAGTAACCACAGTACCCACAGTACAGTTCCACACGTAATTGTATTTATTTACTAGTATATATATATATAATGTATTTACCTCTAACTGAGAGTAATAGAATGAATTGTTTCATTTTATTTCAATTGTAAAATAATTACCTCTTTCAATACAATCTGTTAGGCGCGTGAAGCCGGAACTTGATAGAATTGGCCAATCGGAAATAAATACGTTATCTTTTTCCCTAATTATCTCTTTCGTTAGTTTTCTTTTTATCTGAATATTTTATATAGAATATAATAATAAAATAAGTTTCAACCTTTGATTATAAACTTCATTATTTTTACATATAAACCTCATAGTTATGTAATATTTTTTTAATTAAAAACTAAAAAGTAAGTCTTCTAGTAGGTGTTTTAAGCATAAAAGATCTTCCTAGTGTGTGTATTACGATGCCGTGTCTTGTCAATATCTCAGTACAAATTAGATTGAGAGATTTTTTTATTGAGAAAATATATTGTATTTGTAAGACTTCCTTGGTATATTCGTAAATTATTTAATAATATCAAAATTAATATTATTTTATTTATAACAACACCATATCATAATACTGGTATGATATATTATATAAATAAAACGTATTTATTGTTCCCATAGTTGGCTCTGTTTCATTTTGGAAGCAGCAGAATCCTCATTTTTTGTTGTTTTAAATTGTGAACAATGAGCGTGATACAAACTTTGTCACAATTGATATTAAGTTATTAGTCATAATTGGTGCCAACTATTTGATGTCCGATTACTACATGTAATAAATTCATCTCATTTAACAAAAAAATATTTTTCTCACAATAATAAATCATTTTCAATTTTATTTTCACTGATTCAATGTGCCCGTTGAAATACATTTATAAAATACCTACATTGCATGTTACATCTGATTACTATTATGTAACATGTACATGTTACATAATTCATTAATTGCATAAAACAGTAAGAAGAAACACGTGAATAATAGAATATATTTCCAGCTATCTGTTCATTGAACAGTAAAATTGTCGGTAGTGGAAATGCTTTTAAGCACGCCCGTGTGTCACTTAACCAGTAAATACTTCGGCAGACGTGTCTGCATCGTTCCATCATACTTGTCCACTGAATCAATTCCCGAGCGCATCCTTGCCTTATGTGTAGACTAAGAGGGGAACCGCGAAAATTTACAATACAACTAAGCTCGCAGTACATTGAAGAGATTATTAGCATATTAAACATTCTGTGTATAGTTTATTTTCAATGGACGGTGAAGTCATTGGTATGTTAATAAATGCAAGCATACATTGTAAGAGGTTTGAAAACAAGCTTGACACGATATGTATGTGTTAGCAATAAATGCCAATATTGGGCGGGAAATGTGAAAACCGGAAACATGACGTGGCTGTCCAAGACCCGCCATGTTTTGCAACTGAAATGGCGACCTGTTTATGTCATTTTAGGGTGTATTTGTTACTTTTACATTGATTTTATAAAAGTTTGATGTATGTTTCTGTTAGTCATGTTATTTTCTCATTTATCTACCGATTATTCATTTCAATAGTGTTCACAACATTTTAGATTATTGAAACAGAATAGAAATAGTAATGTTTAGTTAAATGTTACATAATCATTGGTTTATTTATACGATTTGAGGGCGATCCAGATAGTAATCTTTTTTTAACGATTTCATACTGAACTTATCTAGGTTCTTAAATTAATGTTATTGTATTTAACATAGACCTATATTTATATCGACATATGTACATTTATAAGTGTATTGCCGTGAAGAGATAATTTGTGAAAGTGTGTATAGTAAATAATAAATATGACAGCTAAATTATACCAAACCCACGGATATAGAAGAAATATCATAATTCAACGTTCAACTTGGCTCGAGGCATGATTCATGAACTCTTAATTTCAACATCTAAATCAATAAAATGGACGCGTAGGAAGTACAAAACTGAAATGCGGACAAATACTCTTATAATTCATAGCTTTTTTATACATTATATAAAAAAAAATATACTATGAAAAATGTAACACAAATAAAAATGTATAGTTCTATAATCCCATTGTATGAAGACGTTAAAGGCATTGCTTCGAAAAAAAAATGTGTAGCTTATAACCCAAAAAAAAAAAAAATCAGTATAATAATATTTTTTCCTCACTATTTCATGCCATACGTTAAAAAAACGATTGATATAATATCCATTAAGGGTATTCTGGAACATGCCTGAGTAATCAAAGCTTCTAGCCCTTGAGTTGAAAGTGACAGTTTACGTATCTAATGTTAAAGTTTTTATAGTTTTAAAAGTATAATTAATATTGTCTCTCAGGTTATTATAAAATGTTATGTTAACGTATGAAAGGTTGTTTTTCTTTTCTAAGCCTTTTAATTTGAAAGTGCGTATTCTCACAAAGAATATTATTTCCGAATGTAAGTTTGTTCATTATTTCGCTTTCAGGCCTTAACTACTCAACCGGCTATCATGAAATTATGCACACACTTTGTCAAGGGTAGAGAAAAGGACAGGGCTACCTTTCATCTCGAAAGAATACTGTTCCCGAGGGATAGAAAAATAACTTTTAGACGGCCGTCCGACAGAACAAGACTGTTTTTGTTACCTACACAGCAAGTCAAAGGTTTGTAAGAAATATAAATAAACTAAAATGTTTATGTTAACAAAGTTATTTTCAGTATACAAGGACATTGTTAAAAATATCAATAATATTATTATTACATATAGAAAGAATACCATAAACAAAAAATTATTAAATGTAACGGTGTCAAATGTAGGTAGGTACATTAAAAATGTTTTGAAAAAGCTATTACCACGTGATATGTATGAAACAGATCTGTCTGTTATCTTGTTTGTAAATCATGAAACAAAAACACGACAATAATGCCAGCTCTTCTGTGGAAATTATTTTTCTGAGCTGATGGTAGCTTTGACATAATAAAATGTTAGGTATAATAATAATAAGTTTTATTGCTGCTCTCAAAATGCTGTAGGGTTAGAAAATATATTTAATAAACAGAATAAAGATATTTATTAAAACAAATAAGGAATCGTGACTGTGAGATCTTGGTGTCAGTACTTT
This sequence comes from Napeogenes inachia, assembly GCA_959347355.1. NCBI lineage: Eukaryota > Metazoa > Arthropoda > Insecta > Lepidoptera > Nymphalidae > Napeogenes > Napeogenes inachia. Next base: position 26,849,089 of record OY365791.1, read on the forward strand.
AGTGGTACTTTAGGTACTATACCTACGGTAGGTACCTAGTGGTAAGAACTGACTAACTGAGTACACAGTATATATTTTTTTTATATGTTTTATTTGAATAGATAAATAGTATACAAATATATAAACCGCTGACAAGGATTTGGATATCGTATCAAAGTATTACGTTAAGTGGTTTATCAACTAATTGGTATCTGGATTAAGGGAAGCGTCAACATAAACCTCAGATTAGGAGATTATTGAGGATTCCTTTAAATGCTTAGAAATCGTTTAATATATTTGATTGAATTCAGTCGTTTGAAGATATTGAGAGCGAGCTCAACTCCTAAACGATTTACTTGTACATTTTTGGTAATAAGTATTTTTTTTACCCATCGTTATATTGTAATTTCTTTATTTAATATTATATTATTTGAAGGTATATTTTAATATGATCCTATATAATACTAGTAATCTAATGTAAGTGTAATTATGTTTTTTACATTAAGATTTTAAGTGCTCCTCGTGAATAATGTGTATGTATGTCTGTTACCTGCTATAAGTAAGACCTTGTTTGACCTAGATTTAAAATAATATTCTCTTTTTTGTTTAGTAAATATATAAATATGTTAGTCTTTTGAATGTATTTTATTATTTAATTTATGATATCTAACGCTTAAGAATATAAGAATCACTACAAATGGATTAACTTCACCAATAAATTTATGTTTATGAATTTCGTAACGCTTTCATTTTTAATAAATCAATGGTATTGGGACAAAATAAAATATACATAGATACTGTACTAACTAACTGATAATTTCATAGAACCAGGTGTACTGAGGTCATCGTGTTACATTGTAACTGGATTTCATAAGCCATGGATTACTGCCATTGCATAAAACTAGGTACAAAAGGACTACTTCATTACAAAACTCTACAGTACCGGTACAGATCACATTGTGACTGAAACATTCTATATATCTGTACATCTCATACATCTACATTCTATAGGTATATCCTAAAATAATGAGGCTGTATGATTCGTTTGTGGAACTGGCAAAATATTTGAACCAATCGGAATTAAACATATATTTCGGCATTTGAACAAACATTTATTGTGGTTATTTTATTATATATGACAATATTATCTTTGAAACCTTCAATAACCTTTACCAATATATTGCGGTTAATAATATAGCTATATACGTTATTGGTTATTTGTAATTAATTGGCCACCTATTGCAGGCAGACTTTCTATATCAATGCCTACAACATTTTATCCCCCGACTTTTTAAAATATAGGTATTGTTTTTTTTTAATTTAAGTTTTCCTTTATAAAATGTATTTGTTGCCTCTGAACTGACACTAACTCCGAGCTAGGTATGGCGCCCGGGCGTTGACCTTTTAAGTACTTCTTATAAAATACAGAGTAATAAGTAAAAGAAGGACCAAAAACTTGTTGTTTCGTATGTTTTGTGTTGTTTATCAACATTTTTTGTAAAAAGTCGTGAAACAAATGTTGTTGGGATTGATGTAGAAAGACTGCTTACAAGAGGTGGCCAATTAATTAAAAATTACCCTGTATATATGGTGTCGGTCAAATAAGAGATTCGATTAAACCTAAAACCATTATAATCCATGCTAGCTTTAGTTTAGTTTAGTTAATGTTAGAAAAATCAAAATGGGATAAGACAAAAAATCGTTGTGCGGACTTATTATGTTGTTTATGTTGTTATGTTTCGCAACAATGTATGTTCTAATTGTATTTGTATTTAAGAAAGATCAACAATATACATATATATATATATATGGTCTACCTGATGGTGTCATCCATGCACATCTACCAAGATGACGTTTTGCAAATTATGTTAGGTGAATACAGGTAGCCTCTATTCTCTACTTTTATTTTTTAGCTTTTGTACAGCTTATTTAAGTACAAAACTTAAATATAATCTCCGGTCTGTGTGAGAGGATATTGATCCCAGGACTTCGTCGCAGGATAATAAGGATTCTTTCAAGTGCTTTATCGACCTTATCTCTGAAAATGAAAACCTTAATTAGAGTCTTATTATTCTAGAGAGGTCTTGTAAATTTTACAATTTAGTGGACACTACTATTATTATTGCTTAAATAATAATGTCGAATTTACATTAATAAAAATTACGATTATAAATGTAATTAATTTTACACTTAAATTAATTAAATCAAAATAAATAAAATTCTGAAAAAAAAACATGTTTTTTAAGTCTATTCATACTTGCCTCAACACTGACGTTCGTCTTAAATAAAACATTAAAATATTTTTCAATACTTGACAGTATCTAGGCACGCTCCATTTCCCGCCAAAACGAACACAGCGGTAATCTTAAAAGGTTCCGACAAATGCAATATCATTCCACCTTCTGCTTCAGACTTCTAGGAAAATGTAATTGTACCTACATAACTTTCAAACTTATATCATATACATACTATTTTGAAGTTTTATAAAATGTTTTGCTATTAAAACTGCATTCATTGTTGACAATATGTTTTAACACTATAAATAGTAAAAGTAGTTAGTGTGCCAAGGTACTAGGTAAATACAATTAAAGGTTTCACTAGGTATAATTTATTAGTGAAACCTCTAGTTGCCCCCCACTTATTACAATGTTAATATGTTCTAGACTTCAGTACCTACCCGTAATAGAGATACATAACTAGAATTTGCTACATTAAGGGAAGTTATGTGCACACATTTTGTAATACCATGTAAAATGATATTTTGAACTATATATAAATATTATTTACCTTTACCTTCTAATTCATTTTGTACTTCAATTAAGTTTAATAAGACTTCCATAAATATTACACAATAAAAACATGTATCAATATATATATATATAATAAAAAGTCCATTTTAATTTTCCAGCCCGGAGGATATTGTTTAAATGACGTATACATGAGTGCAATATCGAGACTTCAAATGCAATTATGAAGCGCTACGCTCGGGGACACCGACTCTCATGTGCTACAGACATTTTCAATTGTGTTTAAAATTGATATTGGTTCCTGTTACACATCATTTACAATATATATTGTAATGTCAATAGAAAACTTAATAAACATTATAATAAAAAAATATCATGAACTTTCATGATTTATATTTGAATAGAATAATATAAAGCAATTATTCAAAATTAATTGTAAAAACACGAAACAAGTGCAAACAAATTCGTTAAATGGACTTCTTGACTTTATTATTGTGAATGTGGATTGATATTCTAAATATGTAAATTAGCCTAATTTGATAGTCGACCCGAGAGTAAAGTTGTCTGACAGCTGACCTAACAGTAACCTTCGAAGAGGGTGACAGGGGCTGCGTTTGAGAGCCAATTACAGTGTGGCTACTAACAAGTTCAATTTGAATTTGAGTTACCGAATATAAAGTTAGGGAAATACGAGAGAACTTCTCGGATGAAGAATATCTTCAGTGCTTAAAAAAACATTCTATGGTGTGAAAGAAAACTATATTATTCTATTTAAATAGAAAATTCCTATTGCTCAGATAGTTATAATTGCGTTTTTGTCATAATCTGGTACAATTTAGAATCTCCGAAAAATAAGTTCTCTCCTAGAACTCCTGAAACAAAATGACAAATCGGAAAAAAAATGAGAACCCTCGAAAAGATGTAGAACCCCTGAAACAAAAAGACAAATCAGAAAACAAAATTAGAACCCCTGAAAAAAAAATCTACAAGCCCTGAAACAAAATGACATCTTGTCGTCGTTGTATAAAATTGGATGTTCAGTCGGTACATTTTCTTACACTCCAAAAATGTGTTTATCTATTTGCATACTCATATAAGATAGGAATAAATAAATATCTCATTTTGGTTTCAGCTTTGTTTATATAAGAAGAAAGCACTCAGCACTCATCAGATTTTGTGGGGTATTTTGAGTCTAATATTAGAAATTTTAAACTTTCAGTTAATACCAACGGTTCAGTTATTAGGGATGAATATTTAAAGTTTTAATAGTGTAGTGTGAACAGAACTAAAGTTCAGGTATTTCATTTATAATTAACAATGCAAGCTTATTGTTATTATTATTTGTTAATCTTTTTATTATTATAATATGTATTACATGTTTAAGATTATCAATTACGTTATCTTTAATTAAATCTAATCAGATATCAATTCAATGTGTTAGATGTTATCCCGTTATAGTTGTTTCCTATTAAAGGCCATTTCTGTAATTACTGGTCCGAGATACTGTACAACTATTGTCTGTTATGTGAATGCAATATCCTGGATAATTAGGTAATTGTCTAGAGTAGATCGCCGTTTCATAATTAGAACTCTGTGGACTGAGCTTAGGTTTAACGTATAATAAATTCAAATGAATAAAACCACCCCTACGAGTGTAGTGTAGTCCTATTTTTAAGAGTTTATATTTCATAAGAAGTCTACATAGCGCTTCGTAGACCCTCCACTGTTGCAGAAAACTTACGATTTGTAGGAGCCGTACGTTAGGGTGATGCCCGCGTATTTCCCCACGGCACTATAAACGAACAATAACGGGGTTCCTTAACCAATGGATTTCAAGAGTTATATGCACTTCAGTTTTGGGAAAGTTTTAATATACCTTGGCATTTTGCACCCTTAGTACAGAAACAAGTTCTGGGTTTTGATTTATTAAGTTTTTATAGATTTAAAATTTTACCGCACAATCAATTGGTACTCCACGTGATGTTAACAAAACCTAATATTTTGCCGTATTTTTTTATATTACTAGCAATACTCACGAAAATAAAAAAAAACTTTATATTTCGTAACCACCCCCGTGAGTCTTCTTGATATTGTGTTATCTACGACGTTAATGATACAATTGAATAGATAACCATTGATTCCACTTGTACAAACAAAGCTTAAACCTAATAAAGTTTATTACTAAAGTTACAGATTATATTTATTTTGGGTCACGATTGGATCTCAAATATCAAACCTATGAAAATTTCTTAACCACATAAATAAACGGGGTAGTAGTAGGAGAATAAAAAGTATTGATATATTAATTTAAGGAACTGCTTGATATCGTAATAATTAAATTATGAAAATTAGTTTTATTTCAATGAAAAGAAAAAAAAACATTCAACTTTTATGACACAAGTTTTGTTCTTGTGACGTTTGTATTTATTGGCTAAAATCAAAATTACAATACAGAAATAAGCCAAGATTAAACTGATTTCATTATAAATTAATTTGCGTTCGGTTATAGAACCGCTACGAAAAAACCACAGCTTAATAAAATGATAGCCTAGTTTAGGCAGTATCTTCACAGAGGACGTTGACTTAAAAAACACATTATTGTTTGTCTCGCTTACTCCTGCATCCACACTCTTCCGTAAATCGAAATCAAAGCTCGTCGGGATTTAAACGCAGTGAAGTTGCTTTAGTTGCAACTGACTTGAAGTTCGTTGCAAATCAAGGCGCGTTCGGAATGCACTATCACAGTAAATCCCATCTTTGCTTCAAAAATGTATACTAAATCTAACAAAAATAAATATATGTGTTGTCGTTTGCATATATCAAAAGATGTAAAAAATATATGAAAAATAGCCAATAGACAGACTGTTGTTTAAATTAAAAAGGAGTTTGTCACATAAATGACAGCTTTCAAACAAGTAGTCATTGGTGTCTTGCAAGCGTTTTGATCAAGTAGAGCGAATACTTCTCAATCACGTATGTGCGGAACGTACCTGCATATGGCGGACGCTGAGTTTGTGTTTATGTCAATAAGAAAGTGATTTTCGTTTGCGCGGGTGAGGATTCATTAAAATCTATAAAAGATTATGTGTAAGTGGAACTTGTGAATTGTGCGTGCTTAGTGTAATAATGTTTTACGACATTGGACTTAAAAGCAACTATATATCTTCAGTGGACTTATAAGGGTAAGTATGTATTTTGGATGTTTTTTATATATTATTTGAGATAGAAGTTAAATATAAGTTTAATTGCTTAAAGATTGCAATGCCCACTGCCATTTTATTTAAACACATATTGCGTATTCGGTATAATAGAAATACCCTAAAGTTGAACTTGTGTGTGACCTTTTTATCGTAGGTTAGTACCAGATGATTGGGTTTTTAAAGTACTCTGTTTGTATAAAACAATATTTCTATTTTTAATAAAATATTTAAAAACCCCATAATAAACACAGTACATGTAGATAATTTCGACTAAATGAACTTTTTAATTCAGAAACTTTGTGTATAGTTTGTTTTATTCAATTAACTTGTTTCATTGAAGCATTTGTCCTTTTATGAATGTTATATATTATCAATATAGTCAATAATAATACAAAACTTTTTAAATTGATGACTGGTTTTGACATTCTTAATGTAATGCCACAGAATACATAGATCTAGTATATGGGTTCATACACTTCTTTTACATCTATAAATCCTGTTACACATAATAAAAATGTTGGAGAGCAAAAAATATCCTTATTGATAATATAGGAGTCCTTATGGTCTAATATTGAAGCAGTGATGTTTCTAAAGTTTAGTCTAATCATTAAATTCTGTAATATCATTGCCCTATTTCACAAAATCTAAAGTATTGATTTATTTATCTATAAGTAGTTAGATGTGTTGCACTTTTATCATAATATAACATAATGGATTAGTTAGCTCACCATATGTGTACTTCTCTATGAAAACAAATAATATCACTTTTTATTTACACAAGAGCTGAAGCTGGGAACATATATGTTTATGATTGGCCACATGTGTATCTTTAACCTATGATTCATGAGCTATCTAGGGACAGTGATTTATTACAATAGCTTCATTTCATAAATTTAAATATGGAATAAAACTTGTTCCGGAAATAGATATATGAGAATGCCATTCCTGTGAAGCATCATAGAAGAATTTCTATGATGCTTCACAGGAATGGCAAAAAGTATTTATAACTCTTTGCCATAGGAGGGACATTGTTGATATTTTCAACTTGGAAAGAAGTAATTACAAATAAAATATTTTTTTATAAAGTTATTTGTCGAGGAAAGGTTTTGATACCTTGCTTTATTTGAAAAAAGTTTATTCAAGGATAGGCTATAAGTCTTATACAATTCAAATAGTGTATTACAGTAATATATATTTTTGAAGATGGATAAGTATTGGTTCAACTGAGATTGAATAAGCAGTTGCTTCTTTGCTTGCCTTTTCTCGTTCCTTTAATTAATTATTTGGTTGTAACAACTTATGTAATAACTACTTAATTAAAAATACATGATAGCTATGCTGTGAGTTGATTAATAACAGTTCAATTTACCGCGGCAATCCAATGAATGTCTGACATCAGTATTATTCTGGTTTGGGAAAACAGAATGAAGTTTTATGATATCTTAATTTTGTTTGCATGTCCTATATTCAAGGTATTTCTTTAAATAAGTTCATCATCTTGTATAATAAGTATCATGTTATTACTTCTTAAACAACAAGATTTTACTTGTCATTTTTCCTATATTGACTATGTTGAGTATGATAATAATAACTTATTGTCGTAAATTTTGCGTATCAATCTTTTATATTTTAAGTCTTATTTTATTCAGAATTTTGGAACCACTACAAGAGGTTAATAATTTTATACCAAACTATAATCATAGATAAGCCTGAGGTAAACTCGAAATTATTTTTGAATAATGTTATAGAAGAGGATTTTGTAAACTTCGGTTCTGACACGCCTCAGCAGTATCCGCGACACTATTCATCCGTACTTTGGAGAAAAGTAATATTATCTGTGCTTATTGTAGAAGAAACCTTTGTTTCTAAAGCTTCGCGTATTTTTTTTCTCATAAAATACAATAATACATTTTTATTTTTATTTGCAACAATATTATTTTGAAACATGATGTACATATTATACAAGAGCAAACAAAATTTAAATATCAAAGTGAAAAGTTTGAAAGCTTGATCCCTTTTTAAGGGTTTATTTTGAGCGTCCTTAAATTGTTTTTATAAAATCTTTAATGTAGGTTCAGATTTTGACATAAGAGCGCATTGCGGTTGTGATTTATTATAATGTTTTATCATTAATTTGTCTATTTTTATGAAATTATATTATTTTTTTAATCAAGATTCGTAATTAATTTTATCCCCATTATATTTCATTTATATTTTTCATTTAAGTGTTCATAATATCTATCTTGGCAGATGTTTAGCCTATTTCTTCTTAGACAAACAATCAACCATACTGTTTATACAAAGTCGAATTAACTACATTTAATATGTTGAAGTTATATTATGCGATCATATAAACGTAATCATAATAAAATTGTCTTTTACCTATGTTATAAAAAATACGATAAAGAATTCGTTTAAAATACTAATTTCTGACTAAGTAGAATGGTAAGTACCCAATTCTAACAGCAAAGTTTGGATAATTAATAAACAATAATGATAATGGATGTTCTTAATTTAAATTAACTATTTGATACATATCGCTGCAAATTAATTTCAGGTTTACGACGAAACATAAATTAAAATTGCATTAAAAATATTTTTAATCAGTACTCATATGCTATTTTTACAATATAAATGAGTAAATTTAAATAATTGAATGAAATAAATATAATTCAGGAGTAAGCAAATGTAATTGTGCACGATTTAATCTTTTATTTTCTTATCATACAACATATAATTATTTTGTAAGATTACTGTAATTTAGAGATTAAAATTTACATTTAACATATAATATTAATATTATTAATAAATATATATACATACTAATGGGCTTTTTTTAAAGGGCGCGTAACTCTCGTGTTTAAAAGGAGTTGCTTGACCTTTGCGACGTCTTAAAAAGTATAGCTAACTAGAGACTAGATAAAAAGCAAATATCGCTTAACTGTAATTGGTTACAGAACAAATATCACTAAAAACTAATTACAACCGGTTTAATAAAATTAACATTCTATACTTAAACTGATATGATAATTACAAGGCGCCTAAATTGAATTAAATTCGTCGCCTGTATAGAAAAGAGCGAATGACTCATATAGCTTCATACTTAGCAAATTTTGAACATTGAAAAATGACATTGATGCGACGTAAAACTGAGTCACTTTATAGCAGTAAGCAACTATTAACTAAGCAGCAAAATTCCCATCAGACGAACTATGTTCTATATAAACGGAAGCTAGCTTATTAAGCTCCAGGGTAATTGGGTTAAAATACATTGTGCAGGGCACTTAAAGTTGGTGCAACAATGGAGACAATTCAAGATAATATTTCATATACAAAGATTATTTTCGTACGCATTATTGAGTAAGTTGATTGGTATCTCTGATTGTTATTGTGTTTACCAAAACACTGCGTCAGTTATAGATAAAGGCGCTTAAGAATATATAATTAGCTTTTGAAGCTTAAACTAACTAGACGAAAATGTACTTAGGTTTTATCTTAACCAACTTATGCAAACTATTAAATTTTGGAGATTATAAAAAGAATAAAAATTCAGAACACTTAGTTTATATGTATTATATATATATATATAACTAATATTTTACGGCAGTTGTAGTATGATAAACTTCAACAAAAAACAGCTACAATAAATTAAAAAATATAGCAATCTTCTTGCATGGGTGCTTCTATTTTACTTTATCTGTACTTGTTTTTTTTTTCATTTCGAGTATCTTTTTTTTGCTATCTTTTAGACACTATTCTGTCTCCAGATTGTTTCCATTGTCTTAGGTCATCTGCGGTCTGTCTATTACTTGTCTTGATGGACACCTCTTAACAGTGTATTGGTAACTGTCTTAAACGAAAATCGGTGTTGCTATACGTATAAAACTGTCAAGTTTAATTATTATAGTTTAAATTAAATAATATTAATATTTATAATATGAATATACTTAAGTGAATGCACATTATTATATTAACTTCCGAAATCGGAACTTTCAGCTAAAGTTTTGGCCAATATTGGCCCAAACCGAAACTGCAACCGAAATTTGATTTTATGGTCGAAACGAAACCGAAACCAAAACCGAAAGAACATTTATTCAACTATATTCAGCTCGATTTCTTAATATTCGAATAGGACAATGATTTTAAATAATAATAATAATAATAATAATAATATCAGGACAAATTACACACATTGATCTAACCCCTAAGTAAGCAAATTATTTGCTTGTGTTAAGGGTGTTAGACAACGATACAAATACATAGAAATACACATATAAATACTGAGAATATATTTAATAAACGACCAAACCCAGAAACACAGACATCTATGCTCATCACATAAATGCCTGTCTCCCGCCGGGAATCGAACCCGAGCCCCATTGCGCCGTGACACGTTAGGCGTCTGCGCTAACCACTCGACCAACGGGGCGGTTGATAAAGATAAACAAAATATTAATAATAAACAACAAACAGTAAATATAATATCTTAAATATATTAAGTATAGTATCAAAACTTCAACCAAACCCGACACATACATTATCCAAGTGATAAAATTGAAAAGCAATTCTGAACAAAATATTCTGATCCACAACTTGTTAAAAACTTAGGGCGTCTCGATCTTAGTCCGAAGTTTAATTTGTAAGATTTAGCATGAGACCTAGTTTAATAAACTTTATAACCAGTTTGATATTTTCTTGTTTTTGAATAGTTGTCTGAAGTTTAGCAAAGTATAATAACAAATCGTTTTTAAATTTTTGTTTATGTTTGAAACCTATAAAGACAAATATACTTATATATAAATAAGTATTTATAAGGTTCTAATTGAGTGTGTGTAAAGGTAAGGAAAATTGCTTCGAAACTAGACAATAAATATGTTTTCGTGTAGAGATCGCATGTCTTAACCAATTTTGATGAAACTTTAAATTTGTTGCTTCCATGGTGGCAACAATCTACATATACTCTATGGAACAACCCTAAACCTCAAGATAAAAATTTAAACAAATTGTAACTCGAGAACGGTCAAATCTCTTATAAAACTTATCTTTTTGGTTCTTCTTAATGCTAAGCATCTTTTTTGTTTAAAAAGTTTTTTGATTATAACTAGGTACTCGTACCTTGAAGGTCGCGTGGTTAAGGCTACACCCCGCCTGCTCGTTCAATCTCCGGTGCACAGCACGACTAGTTGATAAATTTGTTAGGGTAAAATAGCATAATTTCGTTCCTTACTCGACTTATTTTCACAAGCATAGAGTCTTGAAGATTTTTGACAGACTCTATATAGATCTATATAGTTAAAAATGTCTTTCATACACGGTAAATTCTAATTCTCCAGCTGTAAATGTAGTGAAGTTGGTAATTTCAAAATAATATGAATCTTATGTGGTACACAAATTAATGTTTTCTATTTTTCCTTCACGAGTATTGCTTGATGTGAATAATTGATTGTCAATTTCAATTATTTTAGGTCAATAGGAAGTTACTTGGTTTTGATTTGTTTGCTTGTGACAAAATGTGCGTCAGAAATGGCGGTATTTTTTGATAAATTGACTTTTAGCGTTATTTATTTACTGCTCTAAAGGACTCATCCGATGACTTTATATATATTTAGACTTTACTTACAACTTTATGAGTTCCTGAAAATATTGACATACAGATGAATAAAGAAGTGATCTAAGATTTCTTTTTAGCTTTTGAGGTTCGGAATAAAAAAAATGAGAGATCACTGCATACATATATTATATACATACGTAAATATTTTGGCAGGTCGTCATGTACTTACTTCATTTCGGTTTGGATGTTAGCTTGTTCGTTATTATTTGATGTAGACAACTTTATAATTATATATAAATAGTATATTCACATTTATTGCATTTATTACTTTATTCATATTTATTGCATTGATATTCTACAAATTACCTTACAAATAACATTTATTTTTATTCATTGTCTAAATATATTTCATTGGGAATGAAAAACGTTTAAAAGATAAATAATTAACTTCATTTAATTTACTTGAAAATGCACTTTAAAAGTTTGCATAATCTGTAGACTGTTGTATTATACGTAAATACTTATAAGAGTGAGTATAGTAAAAAAAAACTAAAATAAAACTCTTTTTTGTGTTGTTAGTTGATATACCTAACTATAACCTAAAAATATGATTTTTAAGAAACTTGCATAAAGTAAATTACATAAGTGTTATTATTATATAATGAAAAACATGTTTTTTGGGTTTTGGGCTTAGGTTATTAAATCAAAAGTAACACTATTAGTATATTGTTGGCTCGTTAAGTGCTCACTCACAAAGCATTATTGTAATTCGTTAAATATTTGATGCTGAGATACAGGGGAAATCATTATAAAATTATACAATGGCCGTTAGATTTTTTACCATAATTATAAAATCACTTTCTTTCTTTAAAAAAAAAAGAAAATATTGTTTATTGCGTGTTCCAATATATTAACAGAAGGAACCACGTTCAGATCTATTTCTGTGTTTATTTATATTTTTTTATTTCTTTTGTATAAAATACAAACCACGTGAGGTTCGGTTTAAAATACCTTAAAATACTTAAATTTGGTGCATTTTACCCATCATCCTGCATTAATTACATACATGAAATAAACACATTGTATATTTATTTTTTTCTAATCATTTATAAATATAATATAAAAAAAAATATTACGACAAATTCCGAAATCGGAGCTTTCAGCTAAAGTTTTGGCCAATATTGGCCCAAACCGAAACTGAAAGAACATTGGTGTTAAATGATACCCGTCCTACATTCAACTATATTAAACTCGATTTTTTAATATAAGAGTGACATCTGTCTTCGCTTAATATATTTAATGACTATTATATATAGTTATGCACCGACAGTAACTGACGTTGGAAAAGTTAAGACACCATCTTAAATTTTGACATATAGACATATATATGATAATCGTAAATCTGCACCGAAATTAGTTAAGCTGTTATCAAAATTGTGTTATATCATGACGGAAGTACTAAATGCGAACTTCCTTTATACTGTGTTATCAGTTAATCCAAGCTCTACTCGCTTATATAACAATTTACTGACGCGCACAACTGGCTTATAAAATACAAAGCTTTTATGCATTTACTTTTCTCCGTTAAGTTTTAGTTATAAATGTTATTGATGTGCTTGCTGAGCAAGATATGCACCTACGTTGAAGTTATAAAATAATGATTCCATACGACTTACTACTTATTATAATTTCTTTCTTAGATTTGTATTATAGTGTGATTAAATAGAAGAGAAACATTTTATCGAATTTCCAATTGAATTAAATAGGCGATTAAATTAAACCTACACAGCGATTTCACAAATTTTATAGAGTAGGTGTCAAAATTGTTTCTGTCTGACTATACGAGTGTAATAATCAAACAGACGGGATAATTAAATTATAAGCTTTCCGTTTTGCCATGAGACTACGGAACTCTAAAAGGTGCTCTTTAATAACGAATTTATAAAATACCTGCTTCAAGATAAAATATACGGAACCTCCAAAAGACGTAATTATAGATAACTAGCTATACAGAAAAAAAATGTTATGTTAGCCAAAAGGTTTTTACACTTACTCATGTAAAGTACTTTATTAGGGATAGTTGTTGCCCGTGAATGCTCCCTCGTAGACTGTAAAAATTATATTTATATGGGTTATGATTACAGTCATAAAGAGTCACGGGCAACAGATAGTGATAATATAAATCCCCTTATCATAGTGTTATTAATGATTGTAAATCCTTTTAACTCTAAATGTTTATATTTATTAATATTCGTGTATATGAAACATACCTATCTACCTAACCATATGAAAAAGTCTTGAATCATGTTACTTAATATATTTATAATTTATTACATTGTCGAATTTTTCACGCGGATCCTTATTTTTTCTCATATTAAATATAGCCTAGGTTCATCAGGGGTATAATGTATTTTTTTAAATCGGTCTAGTAGATTCGGAGCCTATTTAATTCAAACAAACAAACAAAAAGCTTTCCCCTTTATAATATTAGTGTAGCATCACCATTTTTCTTAAATGTGGTATATTTTATTAGTTAATATGTAAATTAAAATTATAGCACACTTAAGGTTTATTTTATAAGTAAATGTTAGTCAGTGTACCTAATTATAGATTAAGAATGTAATCGTTGTATAAGCGATGCTGTAGTTAAATCTGAAAGCTAATCCAGTTTCTACTTAGTTAAACGAGAAAGGTATAAATTTTTCTCGGAAGCATACTTTATCTCAAGTTTATTTCTTGTTCTAGATTTTATTTCTCACTTCGTGTTAAAGTAAGGTGCTTTATTACGATGTTATTTTTGTTAATTGAATTCTCTATAGTTTTAATTATTTATTGTATATAATAAAATATTTTCATGTTGATCCTTTATTTCTCACCTGAAGATTATATTTAATACACAAGGAATTGACAAATGCAATTTTTTTATGAAAACGTTACAGTAAAAAAGGTATTGAGTATCCCAGTTTTTTTGGCAAGGCTTTCAAATGACCAAGAAATTAGATCTATAGAAGCAATACAATAATTAGATGATTTTCAGATGTTCTGTTACTCCGTTTGCACCAGGATTTTGCTTACCTTATCTAGACCTGCTCTAGGTCTGGATTTCTGACACTATTCTCTTAATTCCCTCTTCCATTTCTATGCGAGACATGTTCAAAGAAGTGGCATGAATTTTCCTCTCTGGATAAATAAATTTGCAAAAATCTTCAAGCAAAATCTAGTCTTTTAGTAAGTTTAAACTTTAGCTAATGTGGATACAATTAGGACGTTTGATGAATACATTTCGAGCAGAATAGCATTAGGCTTTAGCTTAAACTGAATCATTCTAATGTAGCTTCAAGATTTGCAATTCAAATTGCATATTAGCCAAATTGTTTATAGACTTGATGAAATATATCTAAAAAGTTTTTATATATTATTATTATAGTTGATACTGTAAATCTGAAATGCATTAAATTTGTTTATTTGTAAACTATATGAACTTTGTTTTTTTGTTATTCATAAGTATGTATTTAAAATTAGTGTTCTGCTTTTCGCTTAGAAATAAACTTCCAACAATAGTTGTAGTAACTATTTACAGTACAGTACCTTCCTAAGTATTGCTTATCAGGTATTTAACCTATTCTGTACCGGAGGTGACTAATCTCTTTAACTCAGTTTTCGGCAAACTCGTATCAATTGAATTCGCTCTAATTATATACCTGGCATATGTACATCTGCAATCATAAGGAGAGTGTGCGTCACACAGACATGTTACTGAACCGAGCTTACAAAGATTTTACTGCCAGTGAAAGCTCATTAAAATCCTTCTTAATTGTGCTCAGTAAACAAATAAGAATTCTGTAATTGGTTTCTTTGTTTTATATCACAATGGACCAACAAGGAGATTATTTTATTCTAAGATAATATTTTCTTAAGAAGAAGTAATAAAGAATGTTAATTAATTATATAACGCTGAAACCATTCAACATAAAATTCAATTATATTTTTTATACGGTGGTTTCAAAATTTCGCCAACAAAAACTTACATAAAGCTACAACCGTCATTATTTCGTCGGTGGCAAAAGGGTTGAATGAAAACTTAAAGGAATCACCGTCTAGGTTCCCCTCCACTCACCCCTTCTGTCCCCTCGCTGTTAGACACTATTAGAAAAACCAGACAGGGTATTTTTAACTTTTACTCTGTTAGAGTTGGTATTTTTATAAAATTTTACATGTACAGATTTAGATGATCATTTTATAAGAATGTGTTTTTTTGTTAGTTTTATTGAGTTGGTAAAGCGTGTTTCAACAGTAATTGTTGATTGTTTGTGAGCCTAAAAGAATTTTCTGGTCATATCAATCAATTGGTAAGGAAATTTAATAAGACTTCAGGGAATTAGATTGTCCGGAGGGAAATTGGAATTATTGACTGAAAGCAATTCATTTTTAAAAGATAATTGTTATATATAAATCAATAAATTTAGAACAAAGTGTAGCAAAATACCTGAAAATTTACGTAAATAATATTATATTTTGATACCAATAAAAATCATTCTTACTACTAGTGCTCTCGCAGCTAATGTGTTTTTTATTCACATGGGAGGAACTGTATTTCAGGAGCCGTTTTCAGTTATACCTAAATTTCCGGCAGGTACATGTTGCTAAAAAAATAAACTTAATGTTTTATTACCAATGATTGCAACAGATAGAATGTTTCTTTAACCTGATTCCTTGAAATTTTTAATCTATTTTTCACTACAGTTACATATAAATCATAGTGTATTTCAATAAGGTTTATTTTATTCGATTTTTTGGTTATTTTTTCTTACTAATATTTATGAAATTCAAATACCCCCTCAGTCGGTGTGAGGCCTTTGTCGTGAATGGTTATTGTATTGCTTGTAGGCAAAAGTTTCTGTTGATAAAGATCGTTGTAGGAATACAAAATATTTAATAAAACCAAACTTGATACTTTACTTACTTTACGTAACTTAATTTACGTAATATTCCGTATTGTCACAAATAAAAGAAATCTTATATATTTCTCTTAAGAAGTAATGGTTATTATGTAATTTGTATTGAAATTATTAAGTGATCATTAATGGATGCTACTGTATCTTCTAGAAGAACAGAGATGGGTGTGCGATGAGTTTAGGCTCTTTTTGTTAGTTTTGTCAATGTTGATGGAGTTACCCCAAGGACTAAAGTACCTTTATGAATAGATCTACTAGATCTAATATACAAATAAAACTGGGTGCGCCAAACTTATGTACTACATAATATAAAAACAATATTACTTGTAAATATTATTTAGTTGGATCCTATATTATTATAGAAGGTGAACTAGAATACGTCATATAGGATAATCTAATTCTTCCTTTAAATTTAATAAATCCTTCTTAATCTATCTAATTCTATCCAGTTCATACATATATAACTTTCAGGTTATAAGGGCAGATATAGAGCATATAGGGCAGCGTGATTAGACTACATTTTTTACCTACCTCCTTAAGTACACCTTAGCACATCTACATACACCAGGGTTGGCCCTACTCCTAAAGAGTTAATTACAATAGTAGCTACCTTCAAATCGTTTAATTAAGTCTAAGGGTAAGATCTTATCAAAACTAACAAAACGAGCCTAAACTCAGCGTATATAACTCAATTCGTCTAGGAGATCCAGTAGCAGTTACCAAAGTCTACCTTTAAGTACAATTAGGTAGCACGATGTACCTATAAAGGTAATATCCCATTATACCTTTTTTTTATCGTTGGAAAAATGCGTTTCCGCATCGTCACCCAAGCCAGAAAGGCGATGGCCGGGCGGCATATGCAGCACCCGGCGACTGCCATTTTTAAGGCACCCCACTAAAAAACCAACGGCTGCCCTCATCGCTGCAATGGGACGCCACGGGATCGCTTTCGCACTCACCGTGACGCCCCGGCGGAACACCCCCGATAAGGGTACCCCGGGCAACCAGTGCACCCCTACGTCATAGACCTAGTGCAATGGCGAGAGAGGTCCCCCCCCCCCCCCCTCTCACCTAGGCCTACGGCTGGGAAGGAATAGGCTGAACCCTTCTACTTCGCAGCCTCCTCCGCTGAAGCTCGATATGACTATGTTGCCATAGCCACAGCCGGCTCCGTGCTGGGCTCCGCGCTTGAGGGTTTCGCACTAGTTGCTAATCCTCGAACTCGCGGAGTCTTGCACACTCGGCTCCCCAATAGGTGGGTCGCTGTGAGACCTCGGTCCGCACAGCCCGCTCACGGCAACATTCCGGTGCAAATCCCATTATACCTAATACAACGGCTTTAACTCGAGTGATAATCTTTTTACGTAAGTATAATAGATCAAGTAGCAGATACTGAAGTGTGCCTTTTCAGGTCACAGTACAAATGATACTTATGTCATATATTAATAATATTGAATATTAATAAATGTACAATAAATATGTCATAGTTGAATCAAATAATATAAAAGAACTAAAATAGGTATTTAAAAAATATAGAATATGAAAGAACAATAATTTTTAAATATTAAAATTATTTCAATTAAACATATTTTTGCACTATACATGTGTGTGTGTGAGTGAGCACGTGTACTTAGTCAAGATTCTTCAATGTAGTAATGCGATTTGATAACTATCTGTTTTAGAAATTCGTCCTTAAAATAATCCTGGCTGAAGATCGTTAATTTAGATTCCATTAATCAAACTTAACAGTTCTAAGAAGCGATGAGGATATAACTACTAGAATCGGCTTTAATATTTAAAATTTATTGAATTGATGAAATCAAGATATACTTAGTAAAATTTGAGTTTCTATCAGAAACCTAATTCTGAGTAACATAGAGCATCTAAATATTTTTATTTTCGATGTCCACGATTACATAGTTACCTAAAGAATTTTGGGTAGGTACCTACTTGCAAACAAATTCAGAGAACGCAAATAAAACCTAACTCACTTTGATATAGCGTGTTTACATTCTTTAGAAACTTCACATATCCAAGGGGTGTGACTAGTGAAACGCGAATTGCTATAGAGCGAGCAATCTGCTTCTTCACCAATCATCGTCATTTATATCGATAACGATAATAACTGCTATTATATTATACGTTATGTGAGTGAGCTATCGGCGAAGCGTATTATTATTATCCTTTAACTTTCAATAATTGGGTGTTGCTATATTAAAATATATATATATTCCTAACATTGAAATGTTGAATAATAATATTTTAACATTGGATTTTGGTAACATCAGAATTTTAAGAGCGGTTTAATTATGTTTTTAATTTATCTGAGAAGTTTTTTTTTTTACAATATTTAATGCTTTTAGTGTTTTTATACATCCTAATTATCTCAAACGCATTTATGTTACCAGAATACTTTGCATCTGGCAACATAAAAATAATATAAGGACGGATATAAAATGATCATAAATTCCAAAATTATTTCGTATCCTTAAAGCGCGTTTCTAAGATCAAAGGACCGTAAATATGGCTTTATCTTTTGTTTGAGTTCTTTCCGACTGAGATTATGGAACGATCTTGGAAAGTAAGAGATGCTGGGCCGAGAATTCAACATGTGATGCGGATAGAGAAGCTGCTTTGTTTTAACTTAAGATTCTTTTGTTTGTTTTATCGAGTGTTCAGTTTTTCAAATTCTATGTCTAGTATTATTATTTTGAAATTCTGATTCATTCTGAAATTATTTTTAAATAAAAATAATTTAACATTGCTTCTATAACTTGACACATACTTATGATAAAAAATGTACACACTTAAATTCATTTATCTATATTCATTTATATATTTTATCATAATATTAAAATATAAAATATAAGATAGAACTTATATAACATTTTATTATACTTACAATCAGGTACTTATTTTACTATTATTTATATCAAACATTTACTGCAAAACGGTTACAAAGTATTGATCAACGGGATATTTTTTCGTGCGAACTATCTACAATTCTTTGTTGGCAACTGAAAGAAATCTCAGTCTAGTCGTTAGGGTTTTGGAGGTCATTGGCATTGACATCAAAGTCGAGTTATCATTGCGATCGATGGTTAGGCTTATTTTATTCTATTTGAAAATATCTATAAACATATATAGCCCATGTTAAGCTTATTTAAATTTATACAAATATAAAATGAAAAAAAAGCGATACGAGCGGGGATTCGAACCTGTCGCTGTACCAATTGAGCTACCGTATCAATCAACGGTAGCTCAATTGGTAGAGCGACGGGACGGTTTCCCTGAGTTCGCGGGTTCAAATCCCTGTATTGGTTTATTTTTCTTTCTATATTTATATAAATTTATTTTATTCTCTTTAACTCCTATATTATATATTATAATTGTTACAGAACATTTGTGGAAAAAGGATATAGCTTTCATTCTCTATATGGTATAATGTACCTATATAAAAACTTAGAACTATAAATCTGAAATAACCACCCAATTTTTCTTTCTATACACCTAAACGGTAATATTATGAGATAATGATAATATGGAAGGTTTAGGATTTTAGCCTGAAGGGACGAGGGGTGGTTCAGACGAAGTCGCTAGCAACAGCTAGTTTTTTAATGTATACAACTATATTCATATTTTTATATATAACTTAAATTCGAAATTATAAGCTTATTAACTGCTGAGATCATATCACTAGTTACAATGTGCTTAATATTTTGGGGACGACTGATTTTATTTCCAATAAACATCCTAAGAACCATAGACAAGGGCCCAAGGCTTCCGTTTAAATAAAATCGCTTTCAAATCGGTTCATACCTTTGGGAGTTACCTGTGACAGACACAAATACACAGATACACACGTTTTTACGTCTCGGTTTAATAAATCCTTATATACGTATAATAATTAATCCTTATATACGTATACGTACTGTCTGAGATCAATCAACTATTGTCACATTTGTCGTCTGTCATATTTGCACAATACAACAAAACCAATGACCCAAATCCCTGTTTTATATCACTAAATGGTATTGTGAATGCATATTTTTACTTGTTTTAATGTATACCTTTGATCAAAAACAAAAGCACGGTCCTGTATCGTCCACTCTTTGTTTCCAAGTACAATAGAATGTTAAACCTTAGATGTGTTTCAAAAATAACTTATATGTTTTTTCGTTACAGACATTACATTGCTGACGCTGTGGGACCAAGATGTTGTTTGAAACTTCACCCGTGAGTACTTGTTTTATTTCCTCCATAAAATATTAAATCATTTAAATTAAATAACATTACGTATACACATCGAGACATTTTTGCCATCTGATGTACAGCGCCATCTGTGGCGTTATTTTTACATTGCGTCATCTAGACTGTCTTTAAATAAACAACTGACATAGTTTTCCCTGTCAAAGCTAGATGGCGTTGTTCCGAAGTGCAATATTTTTATATTACCGGTAGAGGGCTACGTTCTCAGATCGGAGAGTATTGTGAAGGAGAAGTGAAAAAACTTTTGGTTTCCTAGTATTATGACGTTATTTGTATAGAGGGCGTCAAAATTAGTCTTATAACTTAATATTAACTACTAGTTGATTTATCAATTTTATTGCTTTTTAAACCACAGGTATTATTTCACTAAAAATACTACATCACATTATTAAAATACATACATTTTTTACTTGTCAATATCTAATATGTATCGAATAAATATAATTTACATATCTTATGTTATCAATCATTGAATAATATTTATAAGAGGACGACGAGTTTAGTGTTAAATAAACATTGTGTGAGTGTGTGTGATCAAAATATTATAATGTGACTAGAGATAAATGTTTATAAAATAATATAATAAAATACATAATAAACGTTCTGAAATTTCGATAACCAATATGGTAAATAACTGAAAGATTGGGCACGTACGGCCCCACGGGTGGTGTAACCATTGTTTGAGGCGTGATAAACCATTAATTTATAGAAACCGTTTCGGCTTCAATATTGTTCGGTATATCGGTTCATTAATAAACTATACTCTGTTACCGCCTCGACAACAATAGGCGCGGATCGGTTTGAATTGTTCAACTTCAATATATTGCGGTTAGAATTTTGAATATTCGTTTCGGTCCTTCCATGTACCCCATAGCGTCGATGGACTAGTTTAGTGTGCGCCTATTCACACACGCATAGCGCATCAAGTGTATACGGCAGACTAAAATCCAGCATGTCTGTATAAAGCATTGTCGTAAATTCAAGTGCGGTGTGAGGTGCCCCGCCCCGGGCGAATTGCAGCTCCTAGCATGCCTGTTCCGGATATTCAACGTTACGAATGGCTTTATTAAGATTAAATATTACAATTTCCGAGCAACTATTGCGATAGTTGGAATTGCTAATGCGGAGACGAAGGAACCGAGTGAAAAGATGCGATTGCACGAAAGCCAACCCCTTGACGGTTTCCTGTTATATGAACGGCGAAATTGCAGTTTCACGCTACGCTGCTGACTAAACCGGAATGTTGTTCTTTACACTAATTTAAACTATTCATTTCGCCCGACAGCCCTGGATTAACTCGGAAGGATTAAACGCTTAGAATTTTTCTATGTCCGAGATAAAAATACAGCCACTTTTGTACTGCAACTTATCATCTTAATCGCGAGAAAAAAGGAATAATATCTCGAAGCCTAGTGAGATAGTCTGGTAGAAAATGGGCCGCGTTTCGCAACCACAAATTACTATGATTTAATATTGCTTAGTTATCTGCGGGTAGGTAATTTGTTAGCCCGGCTCTCGAGCCCGCGTCGGGCGCCATTGTTGCTCCTACGCCGTCTTTTGTTCATCGCCTGCCCCCAAAGATAAGATCTTGAGTTATTATGATTAGGATTCTTTGCCAACTGAAGCCAACTCGCTAATTACCTCATTATCGTTTAGTTTATTTTACAAAAATGTTGTTTATCCTACATTTTATTTGCAAATTTTATAATATACATGTTGCTCCAGGGTTAAATTGTAATTTAAAGTACGTGTCTCTAAAAGGCCATCACAATTTCAATTATAATAATAATAAAACTAAATTAATTGAATTGCAATGAAATAAATATACATTAAAGTAACAAAGTACGAATCATAAATAACCTTTTGCGCTATATTTATCTTTAATGATATACATATTTTTAATTCGTTATCTTAATTAACAGGTAGTGTATGCGTTTGCGTGCATCATTTGATAAAATGAAGCCCATATGTCCGAGTAGGGTCGTATTAATAAACGTCGCCTTCCTTCATAAAGTCGATGGGGTTAATATAACACGACACGAGGTGGACTTCATTTCATATAGTGCCCTGAAATCGATGGTGGCTTTTTCAATTAGTGAAAACATCCTATTGTCATTGTGTTCATAGTGTAATTGCCGGTTTGTTATCCATCCATCTTGACCAATGTAATGGGTGCCCATCAACCAAATAAATAGCTCCGTTCTGGCGATCCAGCGTTTTGTACAAGTTTGCGAAATTGCTTTCAGTTTAAATGTCAGGTGTATCAAGACTTCCTACACCAATTATCCAAAATTTTGCTCCGCTTAAACTCTAAACTTTATATACACTTCATATATAATGTGATTTCTAACTTATAGGTTACGTTTACTTTGTCAAGCTGTTCACTAATTTTGGTATGAATTTCTTTATTTTATATATATAAATAAGGATTTGGATGCCTTTTTGGGATTGCTTACAAAAAAAATGTAGCGTTACCATTTTTAATTCTTTTTCTGATATACATTACCTATCACTATTACCAATTCATCATCATTTCTTACACCCACTTACACATTTATACTTCATGAAATTTATATATTTTCAGTTATATTTTATTTTTCAGATCTCGTTTAAATTCCCATGATCGTGTTTTTGATTAGAAGATTTCAATGACATGCACTTAAAGAAACTAGCACTCAGCTGTTCCCTATACTTTTTAAAATAAATTTGTCTTACTCTTCTGTTTTTTTTTACCTCTATTCGTCTTGATTTTTTATTTATTTTATGACCTATACGTATAATTTGCCAATAGCACAAGACTGTAAAAAGAAAATAGAACCATAAAATCAGGACCAAAAACAACAGTATTTTCTAGCAACTCATTTATTACATAAAATTTGAGGTAAAATATAAACATCGCCTTTCATTAATAAATTCTTGGTAATATTGAATTAAAAATCATAAATATCTTGTAAAAAGCTGTACACACTGCGGTAACAAGTATTGCAGGGCAATGGCTCACCCCATTCATTAGGCGTCGAGTGCTTCCTCGCATTTGTCAATCTACCCTCCAGACTCGGACTTTTTATCTGAAATACGCTCGTAAATACTAGTTTTAAAAAGCCAAACAAAATAAAACGGACACTCATGATGTACCATTAAAATGAAAATAAAAGAGTCCCAGTATCCGTTGTTTTTTATGATAAAATATGCTATTTTTGTTAGTTAATTAATGTGCTTACTAAAATTAAATATATATATATCTTCTTTCTATAAATACGTTTTTAAAGAAATATATTCGTTACTAGCAAAAAAATATTTTGATTCAGATACCCTAATTTCACAGTCTCATAATAATAGGAAAAAATATACCAAATAAACAAAATAATTAAGTAGTATCTTCACCAATTATTAACACATCAGGATTTAAGTTTCCACTTACACTGAAATGTTGATAATATTGTCGAATATAATTATACACTACTCATTAGGGATTCCTGAACTCGTCTGATAGAAAGTTGATACTTTACTAGGGCAAGGTACCATTAGGGTGATTTATAACAAATGGTTGCTATGCGGTAAGTTAATAATTGTTCTCTTAAGACAGCATATCTTTTATTGTGGCGCTGTCCCATGAACTGTTGTTAGTAAGTAGGTTATGTCATGAACTTTAACCGCAGTTCTGGCAGATGTCCTAATATGACATCTAATTTATGTATCCATTGGAGCCATGTTGAGATTACGTCTTGATCACAGTTTCAGCAATCATTAAATTTTAATACTATCAATGATTAATAGTATTTTATTTTGACTAATAGATTAGATGGAAACATTAAAGTTTTGATCTCTGGTTACATAATCTAATGGAAGTGAAGTGTGCGACGTTTTTCTTGTTTGATTTTATTTGTATCGTTTGTGGTTACTTTGTCAGAATTCAGTGAAGTAATGGAGTCAGAACAAAACTTGCTTTGGGGATGAGGAAGCGGGTAAAAGGGTGAGTCTGTCCTTTGATCATTGACGCGTATAGGAGGGTTAGTATTTGAATGTCCCAACAAAAAATAGCAACAATGTTTATTCAGTGAAGCGATCGCTCCACTAAATCTATTTTTCCTAAGTAATACGATACTTTTTAAAAAGGTTTTTGGTGTTATTTTATTGTGTGGTTTTTAATCGTTTATGGTTTTTCAAGCTGCGGGTTAATAATATGAATAGTGTATAAGTACATTGTACACTATATGTGTTATTACTCTAAAATATTTATACTTAAGGTTGAAAACTAAAATAATAGTCGAACTGAATGACTAATATATTTCCAATTTAAAACAACATTTACAATTTACGTGAAATAGCTCTAACAGCTCTGAAATGAGAAGAGCTAAAAGCTCCATAAGTAATTATTTATCGTCTAGAACTAAGTTCCTCGGGTAATATATACAAAGTAAAAATAAACCAGCCAAAAATACGTTAGATAATGAAATGCTTTCGCAGCTCCAACCGCCTTTGCTGTTAGTAGTAATCAAGAACTCATGAAAATGCATAAGTGTATCAACGTAAGAGATAAGCTACCATTTAACTATTCAGTTAGCCTGATTTGTGGAAAACCGCTGGCGGCTGTCTGCACGCATCACAGATGATATATTCAGGGAATTAGCTCCATTCATTTTGGCCCAACTCGAAGCATCTGCACCGTTAATGGCAACGATTTAATTACCCACCGGGGTTACAACTTAATTTCCGTTCTGAAATCTCCAGATCTGCCCAACTTGATCGTATATTAAGCTGCTTAATCGTCGCGACTAATTATCTCGAAATGTATTTCCTATTGTGAGCTTGTATTTTCTTGTAATTATCATGTTTATACAAATGACGGTAATATGTTTTCTTGTTTGTCTATTTCTTGGAAATTTGTAAAAGACAATACTCTATCTTAGTGACTTTATTTAATGCTGAGTTACGATATAAGAATTAATCAATGTCCAGAACACTTATCCATATTATCTATATTTTATATAGAATATAGCAATTTTATAAATTGTGTTATACAAAAATTATTTTATTAAATTTGAAATGGCTATTGCTTGACTATTAATCATAATAAAGGCACCACCCTAATATATTTTAATATATCCAGTTGTTTTAGTGTGTGTGACTAGATACAAGGGTCTTCTCATTTAATATTCCGCGTCCAACCCGGTAATGGAATATCGCTGTGAGTCCGAGGCTCGATGCGATCGATGTATATTTTATAACCGTAAATTGCGCGAAATGATGTTCTGTAACCCTTGTCAAGCACTCAAAATCCACCTAGCGTATGCATTGCGCATTCGTTTAAAATCACTGCTTTTTTTTTACCTCCCACTCCGGGTGTCTTTTTTTTGTTATTGTAGCTACAATTTTAAAATGTTAGAGTTTACGTTGTTTTTAAAATGTATATGGATTTTTTAATTATGTTACTATTATACTGAAAAATTGTGATTGCTGTGTTCATTAAAACTTAACGCGTCCAAGATTTTAATATTTCATTTTGACCGACAATTTGATTCTGATAAACATGTTTTTAAATTGTGTATAAAATTGACTTGTGGTATTTTAATCTACTGACGTTAGAATGCTTTTTAGAACGTAATTATTACGAGTTAGTACCTAATGTATTTCATAAAAACGACTGTAGCAATGATGATGGACACGCAATCGCGAATGTGTATTAGTTTCTTGCTTAAATTGTTAGGACATTAACCTTTAAATTAATGAACGGAACGATTCTCAGGTGATTTGAATTTATGGTTCTAAAATATTATATATCGATATATTCTAAACAGTTGTTACTATATTGTGTTTCAGTTGGCTTTGTAAATAAATTGTATAAAAAGTCGAGCAAACTTAAAAAAATACTCACATCGTTATACGTTTTTATCCTGTATTTAAGGCCTCAGGGTTGAAATAAAACAATGTTTTAGTGAGTGCTGACGTGATAAGTCAAAACTTTAAGTTTCTAACGCCAGTTTTAGCTACGCTTTGATACGTCAGTCGTTATTAAATCATTCGACACACATACAAGATTTGTTACAAAGTCTACCTACAACACTTACTTTCGAAAAAAAAAATATTTTAAAATTCAGGGCAGCGTTTTTAGCAATTTCAACAAAAATACAATATTATTTTTCTAGAAGCTTTATAAGTAAAAGTAACAACGCTTTTACAAAATTAAGTTATAAAAGCCATTATTTTTTCAAATAGATATTAAATATCGCATTTGACTTTACACAGCTCTCATCATACAGCATTGACACTTTTGCTAAAAGAATTATGTCCCATAGGAGGTGGTTGTAGATAAATAACGTGCGAAACACGAGTCGACTGCCGCCCGCCGAGCTCTTATTTTATACTTATTGAGCCACCATTTTTATCTTCCCATAAAACGCAATAATGCAGGACGCTTTTAAAATTATATGCAGTGCCGGCGGTGGGTTTTATCCGGAGAATATTCTTTTACTAAACACGTACAATGTTGTGCTTCGTACAAAGTAAGAGGGTTACTGTTAGTAGAACGTTTTAATGATAGAAGATTTGGACAGGGTAAAAGTCTTTTTTAATTGAAGTATCAAGCGACAAAAAGTAAGTTGTAGTAGGTATGATAAGTTTTGAGTTTAAGTGAGGCAGTGTAAAAGGATAGAATACAGAAACAACAGGTACAAACGTCCACAATGAGAGCGTTAGACAAAGAAAACATCCTCTGGTAAAAATAGAGTTAAATCAGAGGCGTTAACACGTCGCTCAGTCCGGGATTGCTGTGAAATTGTTTCCCTGTTTTGTAGGGCGTTTAAGCGTTTTTACTCGGTTTGCTAATGGACGCGGACTTTACTTACCGCTTCCGTTGCGCTTGTTTAGTATTAATTGCGCCTTTTGTCGCTTACAGCTGCTGTCTCGCCAGTTAGGGGATTCTATTGTGGTTATGGTGTGAGCGGGACATCGTTTTAGCCTCTTTGCAGCGCAATACAAATTGTGCAACGGCTATTTTGTTCTGCTATAAAGACTTTGTTTTTCCTCACTAGTAGCTTGATTTGTTATAAAACTATCTAAGATTCCATTTTATTAGAAATGTATGATGTCTAGTAGTCAATTATTTGTATGTATTTTGCTTTTGCTGGATGATCCAAAAAGCTGCTTGTACTCGACAATTTTAGCGCGCTTGCTTAAACGCGCATGTAGTTGACGTCATCGTTTTTTCTCGTCGAAATAATTTTATTTATCGCCGCTATGCGCCGTTGTTGCTGGGTCGTTCATAGCAAGTTTTTAATTAAATTATTCACTTGATAATTGTTAACTGTGATAGTGATGTACTATACTGAGACATTTAATATGACTGAGACCGCCAGTGAATGTTGAGTCACATTAAAATTTAACTAGTTTGTTAATTGTGTTCATTTTTACTCTTATAACTGAATCTAGGATTGAAGATAATTATAATATTCCGTTGTAAGTTTGAATTAATGCTGCTGAGGACGGGTGGTAATTAATTTTACTTCAGATGGTAGTAATTGAAATACAGGATAATTGTATCTAGTATGAAGATTGTAGAAAATCCAAAGCTATACCTTTTTACTAAAATAAAGTTAAAAAATTATTATCTCGTAGGTAGCTTTCTGTCTAATAATCTTGATGTGTACTTTTTATCTCGTAAAACTGATATTTTTTGAGAGCTCTAGGAATATGTTGTATCTCTCGTCACACATCATATAAACTTCACTTTTCCGTGGCCAAGATATTGATATTGAGAAGTTTGTAAAGGAAGGTATAATCACACATGTACCTAAAGTACTAGAAGTATAGTTTAGTACCTATTCCATTTTACATTTGTAATCGTCAGTAATACTTTAAATCGCCCAGAAGCGTATATAAAAAGAAAGATTGCTGTTACAATAAAAGTTTATTAGAATAAAGCCATACCTATCTTGAATAATTTTGCCAGTCAAACTTGTTGAGCTAAATAAAAACAAATTGGTTGCAGAAGGTTGTCGCGATAGAATAATATACATTAACTGTGCCCCGGTTATTTATTAAGTCGTGCGGGTAAAAGACAACACGCTTGCGTAATGGCGCACGGGGAAAAAACAAAATGGCCGTCAGAGTATCCACCTGTCGCCTTACAAATGTAACTTGAGTTGTGGCGACGATAATTTATGGAGCTTTATAAAGTAGATTTGTCAATGTAAGTCACTGTACTGATGTAAATTAGTTTACAAAGATTTCCTGTGCGGTCGTCAATATGGCAAACGTTTTGGGTAATGACGCGGAAGGAATTTAGTTTGGTTTTGTTTGAAAATTGTAGGGATTTGTTTACTTACAATAAATTCGTTTTTGTTTTTTTTATTATGATATATATAGCGATCCTATAAATTAAATTCTTTGACCAATCAAAAAATTATTGTAATGACAATTAGAATCTAATTAAGTACGACTACTTAATAAATTATTATATTTATGATTGACATGGCAATCTTTTGAAATAATGGAAGTAGGTATCTTAAGCCAAACCACTTTTTATTTCTATGTAAATTCTTTTCAATAAAAACTTTTTTAAAGGGAAGATGCACGTTGCTATAAAAATAGGGTTCCGAAAAGGTCTATCCCTTTGTGTATGTTCTGTGGGATAGAACTCTAAAAATTATTACACTTTAGGAAAAGCCCGGACCCTTTGAAGTGGTTTACAGAATCTATAACGAGGATTTGTGTGTAGCTTACTTTTAATACGTACATCCCACATACCAGGTATCCGAGACCATTATAGGATTATTTAGTTTTATGTTATATTCGCAATTTATTCATTGATGTTACCTAACTGTGGCTATATTAAGAGCACGCGACATTCGGCCTCTTTTATACCAAATGCTCCACAGTTCTAATTTCTGGAAGTGTTTTCAGGATTAAAATGTTTGGTTTAAAATATTCCAACACGAACCGTGCTGTTGAGTTCAGTTAATCATTTCAAGGAATCAGTCGTAAATTCTGAGAATAAAACACTTATAAAGACTTCTGAACTTGAATTAAAATGTTCCTGAATTGATTCGTTTCTAATACATTAAAATTGAGTTCTCATTGGTTAAGTCAAGTTAGTGAATTGGACTTTAATAAGACTTGTTTAGAAATGCGTAAATAAATGAGTAAAGCTGCAGGCGCTATGTTAATAAGTTGCAAATTGTAGACTATTTAGACCTTTGGATGTTGAAGCTACATGAATATTTATCGACTGATGTTTCTTGATAACATTAACTTCATCGTTTGAGATCCTACCACTTCCATTCACTATCATTGAATCTTAATATAAGATAAATAAATTATATAAAGAGACACCGACTAGAATATTATTATTAAAAATAAAATCTACGAATATTAATTACGTTTGTATAATTTTTTTCGCTTAAAAATATAAACTGAAAATATGTTATAATTTTGTATAAATAAACTCAAAGCTCATCTAAACAACATTACCGAAATAGTACTTCCGAAACAATTGTTTTGAAAGTGTATCAAAAGAAATAACAAAATAATAACAATGTATTAGTACCCTTAATGTTAAGAACATCATACCAGGGAAATGGGTACTGCAAAGTAATAGCCGTCGAAAAGGCAATTAACATTGAAAGTTTGGGACATGAAAGAAAAACTTCCAATTAATTAATGTTTAGGCTTTTGAGTGGTTTTGGCACGCAATGTTGTCTAATTAAGAGACGAACGGAAAATCATATAGTGTGTACGTTCACTTACCATTTTCTTGTCACCACTTATTAAGTTATTAGCAATTTTATCGGGAAAGGAACAACTGAATGCTTAATCAAATTTTATATCTGATCGTAAATATTCAGAGTTCTGGTAAGATAATTACCCCCGGGACAGTTATCTAACCGTACGTAATAGATGCGGACTCTCATGATTGATTTGTTATCGGCAGATGGATAGATCGAGGCTAATGCTTTTGGCGAAGATATTTGGCGCTACTATAGTATGGAAAATATTTAGATATTATTTTAATAATTTATTAATATCTTTTCTGTTATAAATAAGTAGTTTGAACCGAGAGGAAGTTGAATAGGTACTTGTGAAGAGAGCCTTTTTAATTTATGATACTTAGTACCTATATATGTTACTGTACTTTTTAAACACTATAAAATAATGACAGACCAACAGACATACTATTCTTATTAGTAATAACAGTTAGGAATTATAAATTCCTCAATTTTTTGTAAATGAGTATAATATACAAGCAGGTACTTGCAAGTTTAAGATTTTAAAATTAAAATTATAATCACACGATTAAAAAATACGATCCATAATGACACGACCAGTACGACTAATCGTATACACTAAAGAGGAGTTATACAATTTTGTAGTTATGTTAGTGTTAGTGGCAATGTTCGATTAAACGTTGGCGTTGCGATCATCAGTAACATAGTCGCAGCTGCCAATACGTATGCGGCCTTCCGTAATCTTGTGTTCACATCTGGTTATTGAATAGTCTGAATGTTGCCATATCACTTGACTTGCTTGTAATTGGACGAATTGTTGTTTGGTTATACATTGCACATTTATTTTCTTATCTGCATTTTTGTCAGTAAGTACTAATAAAATACGGTATTGAATACTTTATTATTTAGACTGGGTACTTCAACTGTTGAAGCTAAAGTATGTTTTGGAGACTAATGTTTATAATTGACAAATTATATGAAATGTAGAGTCAACAAGAAAATGGGCTTTTAATAACTATTTTCTTTTGGAGCAAATTTATTCTGTTTCTTATAAGATTGCCACAATTTAAAAATGATAGAATTGCAGAAATGGCGAAAAAAGCTTCTGTAAAGGTTTTATTTTAATGGTTTTTTTATGGAGGTCAAAAATGTATAATACATATATTTAAAAACTGAAATACCGTTTTATTGATAAATTTAACAGCTGAAAATAATGGTGTCAAAAATTGTAGTTACTTAACATATTTACTAAACCAAAAGAAAATATAATCTTTTGTTTATTTATTTTCCTTTATATATTATATTGGAAGGTAGGAACTATGGAAGAGGTCTGTGCTGAAAAGAAGTTAACAGACCAAGTTATCGATGTCATTATTATTATTATTATATATTAGATTAAAATTAAAATATATATTGTGTATTCTTGCATGTTATATATTATTACGATACTTAAACAAATTGTTGCACAAATTATAATACAATTATCATCGTTACCAAGTTATTGCGTGTAAGAACTAGAATACAAAGTTCTAATGAGGTTAGAAAATATAATTAACTGTTGAAACTTTAGACACGTTATTAGGATAGCTTATTTTATTTTAGAACTTGTTGTTACTTTATTAGTTTGAATTAAACATGGCTGTAATAATTTTACTATAATATTACGAACAATAAACAAGTATTTATTGAGTTAAAATAATATATATATTTGTCTTCTGAACATTCTGTGTAAACTATAATTATAATTATTTACATTGTTGATATTGCAACTGATTTAAAATAAAATAAATATTAAGTATTTACTTAGCTTAAACTTAATAATTTTTTTTTTATATTTTATAGTTAACTTATTTGGTATATATTATAATTTAAATGTCAATGTAAAGTATCCTTTATAATTAGTGCAGGTCTAAATTCAATACATTACTGTCAAAGCACTCGGTATGTAGCTAATATTTCAAACAGCGGTTGCGCTTTGAGAACTCGTCGCCCATCATTGCTGGTATTGAAGGTTCCATTATCCTGATGAGAAGTGTGAAACTTGTATTGTGCTGGTTGTAAAGTTACCCCAGTGTACACAGCCCTTTATGGCTGAGGATTTTAGCATTGATTGTGCATTCATAATATGGGTGAAACATCAAATGAGGTTCATCAAGCCTCTGAATATTGTGTACCTAAGATATATTCGAAATAAATTTCATGAACTTTTACACGTTTCTTTATTAAAACGATGTTTTTGAACGAAACCCGATATTTTGTCAGTTTTTAACGGTTCAATAATTACGAATGTCGACCTCCTTGTTTAACTTAAATTCTCACTTTGTTGGGATTTCATTTATATTATTCGAAACTGTTCAACATCGAGCTTATATTATATTAAATGTTTTTAGTTTTTAAAGCACTTATTCTAAAAGTAAAGTATAAATAAATATTTATTCAATAACAACCAGATTGTAGTGGAAAATTAAAATAAACAACTACTTACATTTTTAATGAGTAAGTGCTTGTACTAATTAAAATGTAACTTTCTAAAAACGTATTCTAAACTTAGGTTACTTTTTTCCTGAATCTCTAAACGAAACTGTGTAAATATCTCCGATTTTATTACTGAGACATGTTTACCAGGTAAACAGTTTAGGACTTGTATTTTTAGTTGAAAATAAGTTTATAGGTTTTAGCGAAACATGGATAGATTTCTTTGTTTTAACTTTTGTTTAATTTTTATTTGTATTATATTAGGATTAAATTTATATTATCGGGTATGGTTTTTATAATGACCTTTATTATATGTATATTTTAGATCATTATTAAAGAGAGTTAATCTTGGAAACCTCTCGAAAGATTGATTGACGTGAGATTTACAACAATCCTTGAGATAAATCTCTTACGTTTGAAGAAATAATGATCTAGGGTTTTAAGACTGAAAAAACGGAAGACATTGTTTTGTTATTTATATATAGTTTTTTTCCATAACCTACTGGATATTTATTTAAATGATAACGCTTATACCATATTATAACATTCTTTATACAATGTTGTTCTCCCAGATCATTTAGTGTAAGGTGAAAACTTGCAAATTTGCCTATCTGTGAACTAGAAATAATCTTATATGTAATTTGGAAATTATTTTTTGGTTTTAAAATAAAAAAAGAGGAGATAAAAAATGCTACGAAATCTAAATTTTATAAACGAAAGTAGATTACTTGAAATAAAGTATCAAGATTCTTATCTATAGTTCTGCAATTATCGTAATGACTTCTTTAATACAAACCAATCAAACATCGATATTGTACTCAGAACTATAAACAGAAGGAATTATTTACACTGACATACACTGATGTTTTATAGATAGAAGTGATAACTATCGTAATGTATATTTTGTAAACGTGACGTACATGTGTGTGTGCGTGTGTGTGTACACGTGCCATAAAGGTGTTTTTAATAGTGGCCATTAATGAATCAACACGTAATTTGCGCAAAGTGTCACAATATTTTTAATTTGGGTAAAGTGATCACGCGCAGGATATGTGCTAATTACTTCGTATGAAATCATTTCGCCGAGTGAAGTTTATAATACAAGCAAAGGCTAACATGATTACTGTGATTTTATAAGTAGGAATTTCATTTTTATATCTGGTTTTTAATAGTACTATAGACTATAGTTTACCCAAACGTTTTTTTCTTCTTATATATGATGTATATATTTAAAGCAGTTTTTTAACACTTCCGTCTCGTTGGTATTTACGTACATAAAAATCTATTCGTAATAGTTAACATATTCATTCTAGTTTATTCTGCCCCACATTAAAACCTGTGTTGAAGCCGACCTCTGAATTTTTGAAGCGTGATATGTATTTTAGTCCTTAATGAAAATGGGATGGGATGTTACTTGAGACATTGGATTTTGAACTTAAAGTCATAAATGATAAGATTCATCCTGCACAGACATGGGGTTCAGATGGTAAACAACGTTATCTCACGTCACTCCACGTTTAACGTCAAGTGTAATGTGACAGGCGGCCGGACGTCTCTGTCATTATGTGACGTAATGATAATCAGGTTTGCATTATCTCGATAACGCTCCGAGAGTTCATCTGAATTAATGGGTGAGTGGTCATATTGTTTTTGACATCATGGTTATGTAGTTTGTAACGAAGTGTGATGGAAGAAGGAATGGTATTCGATTATGTACAGGTACAAATTCGTAAGTTCTATTGATTTGGATTTATTTTCTTATTTTACTTGCGTACATTCCAGATCTTATTTATTAGTTCTTTGGTAAGTATTTCGAGATTCGACAAATAAGGTGTTACTTATCCTTAACTTAGTTAGTCTAAGACAGTCTCACAATTAAGTATGTATTTGAAAGAACTTCTAATTTAATCTTCTATTTTAGTAAGGTGAAAACTGTTTTATGAAAGTTCTTGGTTTTTAAACATAAACCATTTTTAATATAACCTTATGTATTGGAGATATGTGGACCATTTTAAACAATTCATCAAAATGTTGAGATAATGAATTTTAAGTCACAATGAAATGGTTGTTTTCTTATAAAAGAAAATAACATAAATTAATTTTATAAATTAAATTATGTTAATATATTTTATATTAAGCTTAATTTATACTCCTATGAAAATTCATTAAAAGAAAAAACTTCCTTCCTATGAATGAATAGAAAACGGCGGCACTAGTTTCTTTTGAATTCTTGGAGACCAGAATCATAAAATGATATTAAATTTTAGCACAAAAATGTAGATATACATCTGATAGTTATCCGACTGTTCTGAGATACGTGAGAGGAATTCCTGCGAAACTTCTAACTTAGACGTTGACATTGGTGATGGTTTCCGAGGC
The DNA here is from genome assembly GCA_959347355.1 of Napeogenes inachia. Lineage (NCBI taxonomy): Eukaryota > Metazoa > Arthropoda > Insecta > Lepidoptera > Nymphalidae > Napeogenes > Napeogenes inachia. Next base: position 26,884,366 of record OY365791.1, read on the forward strand.
GGGACACGTAGCTGTATAAATAATCGAGGCGGTCGTATTACACTATAAAAGTTATATCGTATTATGCTAAGTCTCAATGGCCGCAGATATTTCATATGTTCTGACATTATTAAAAGCTATTAAATTATATATATAATATATACGGTATCTAAACGTTTTAAAATGGAAATACATAGCACTAGTATCAAAATGGAAACAAAACTGGTTGAGTTGAAAACTCTGGTCGTTCACCTTTCAACAGCAGTTTCCTGTTCAGGTACCCCCGCAAATTTGAGCGAGATAGGTATTTTAAATTGTCTGCTACCTCCCTGAGGGCACGTGCCATTAAAGAGAGTGCGTTTGAAGGTCTCCAGTGTTATGAATAAACGCACGGCTGGGTGCTCCTGTATTAATCATCTGTGTTGACTCTATCTATTTAGTCCTGATTTTACTCCTGATTATTATTTAGACCAAAACCTTTTAATGTTAATAATGTGTCTAAATAATTATAGATATATTCTAACATTTATATTGCATACTTTGTCACACACACTTTGTAACACACCGTTAACATAATTAAAATTTAATAAAACCGTTCTAGTAATGGTTGTATGTATTGATATTTCTTTGTGTATATTTTCTCATCGTGAAAACGCTATCATATATTAAACTTATATTTTAACCCTTATATATAAAGTAAGATACAATTTATTTCCTGCAATACTCTAAACCTTGTTCCTGTATACAAGGAAATTGCTCGCTAAAAGTTGTCTAATTTATACCCTATTTCACCGAGCAACTGTAAAGGATTAGTCTACTCGCTTCCTGCGAATCCGCTGATAACTCCACCCAACTTTTATCTTTATCACCACTGATATTTATATCTTTAGCTTTAAAACTATGTCACTGACACTTTAGAATTGGCTTATAGGTTTTCGGTTACGATTTCAGTATGTCGTCTAAACGATACTCTTAATATTGTCACTTTTCCAAGAAATGTTTTAAGTCTTACGACAAATCGTATTCCAGTCGTATCGTTGGCTTGTAAAAACGAAAATGTTCTTTTGTACTTAAGCTGAATGGTTCCAGAAGATATCTGAGCTTATTCTCTTCATAACTAAGACGACGTTATGGTTATATTCAACTGATTTGCAACTCGGGGACTTAAAATTGTTAAGCTGTCGCAATTATTTCAGTTCATGTAAGTAGTTAATATGGTAATAGGTACTCAAGAGTTGGAAATTTACGTGTCTCTAAGAACAAGGAACTTAAAATCCTTAAGCTTGCTTATTTTGGTATTTATAATAAAGATATATTGGTTTCTATGTTAATCCTTAACATCCTCAAATGAAACGAAATATTTTTTTTTTATAAATTAATATAAACACGATTTTTATACATCAAGAAAATTAAGCGTGGCATATATAAATATATAATATGTTGTTTACTTCTATAATTTATTTTTAGTCAGTCCATTCATATTAAAGACATCTTTTTATTTTATTAAGTTCCAGTACCTACTTGTCACATCTAGATTTATGTTAGGGAGGTATTTTAGCAACGCGTGGCTCGCCATAAAATGTTTTCGGCTTTAGTGAATTTTAATGTCTTCTTTTATTACTGATCACGTTACCTCTAAAGTGAAAAAAGTGCTTATGATAATAACCAAGTAAAACATCGCCTCTCGCCTCTTGAATAATAAATAATTATTACTTGAATAGATCTTGATCCTCTCTTAAATAAAATAAGTTTGTTCTTGTCTTGATTTTGTCAAATGTAATAAATTATAGATATAAACTCCCATTTTAATAAACTTCGCATATTCAACATTATTTTTATTACCAAGTTTTGGAAGTTAAGCAACATTTCAGTTAATGTATGTAGTAATAAATTACTGATAGAGTATTATTATTCTCAAATAAACTGATTTAACCCACGTGTAGCTAAAGTCAATAAAAGCTGTTCGATGTTCTCAGAACCGAACAATCCATCGGAAGCAACATAACTATTCCCAAGTAAACGTTATTGTTAGAACGCTAAGTAATCACGGGACCCGTTGCAGCAAACCAATTTAAAATTCGGCATTGTCACGCTTAACTTATCCGGCATCTCTGAACAAACTACCAAACAAAATTTCGCCGCGACAACGAGCAAAGTTTGTACTCATTCGCAATTTATGATTCCCTGAAAAATATATTTAAATACGACCAGTGATATACTGTTGGTAAGTTTGGCAAAGTTACAAGAATGTTCGATGCCACCCAGCTCTGTTTGGAATAGCGAAAAATTCTTTATGATGAGGCAATTTATTGGATAATTTATCGTTTTTCAACGATTCCAATTTCCTTTTTCCGCTATGAATGATTGAAACAAGTTATCTCGCTGACTTCTTATAATATGACGCCTGGGATGAGACGCTTTCTTTTTTTTTTTTTTTTTTAAGTTTTTTCTAATTAACTTGTTTTACATATGTCATTCATTATAATTATAGTAAGAAATAATTATTTGTAATACATTTATATTTTGTGAATCAAAATGTAATTTATGCTACATTTAAATTTTTAAACGCTCTGTATCTCCAGGGTTGCGACAGTATTTTTAAATAAGGTTTTTCGTCTTCGGTTTTAATTTACTGCCATCTTGGTGTTTTAAATATTCATTTCTAATCTCTGCTTCGAAATCCGGGCCTTGTTTAGATTTTAAGATTTTCCTCGTTAAAATATTGTAATTGATAGCAAAAGAAACTTCAATTGTTTTTAAGTTAGGGAAATTAAATAATATTTTGTCATGTTATATTTCATACCTTTTAATCTGAATAGTAAATAAACAAATATCCGATTAATGTTTGTAGTAAGTACCTTTTAAATGATCATATGCAGGCAATTGAAATATTACGTACGTTAAAAAACCGTTCGGTAATTAAATTAGTTAGTCTCGGTTTATTTTCAATGTAAATATATTAATCGGTGCTGTTTGTCCAACAGTTATTTTGTTTATTAATTAAATTTACTAAAGAGTATGTTAGTATAACTAAAATAACAGTGAAATTTAATATGTACTAAAATGATATTCGGCTATTATATGTGTAATACCCAAATAGTGATTGTTCGATTTATTTTATCTTTGAACGAAGAGCAATGGGCTCTAAAATTTGCGCACAATTTTTTTATATAGGTAGTCACATTTTTTCTAAAATTATATAAGCTCTTGATAAAATTGATATACTGTAAAATAATTTAAACGTCAATACTTTATTACACCCTTTTATGAGAGTAATGAGAATTGTTAAAGCCCTTAATAACACGTGCCCGATTTTTCTTTTAAAACCAATGAAGCACTCATTGAGATGAAATAAATTTTTTCGACGTGATTTCATTTTAAAGAGGTTCCCTTCGCTCTTTTCATTATTATCACGTCAGCTTACACAAATTCCTATTAAGAGCTTAAAAAAAAGTAATGAAATATGAAAATCAATGATAAGGGGTTGGCATTAATTATCTATATATTACAACAATGGGTTTTAGATCGGTTTTAATTATTTTCAACCAGTTTTCGTTTGACCTGTTCCAGGGCTTTTTTTTAATCAAGCTGAAAATATTATTAGTAATAAGTCATGAACATCTAAAACATAAAGGAAGATGCGTTGTCGGCCTTGGGAGAGGGAAGGGAGGGTTCGGCAGAAAAAACCTAAGAAGGGATTAAAGGGAGGCATAATAAGGGAACGGGAGTTAAAGACAAATGACAACAAAAAGTCATTTACTTTATTTTTATTTAGATTCTTTAATTTGTTTTTTTTTTCTTAAATATCATATTTGTATAAAGTTAATGGCCGATTACATATTATTTTTATTTTATATTGTTAGATCGTCGTGTTTTGCCACATAAGTTTTCTAAAATGTTATTATTAAATTGTTTTTCTAAGCAAAATGTGTTTTCCATTTCAAGTAGCTTCATAAATTTCAATTTTTCAAACATTATTTAACGCTGTGTTACATCACAAATGTTACACCAATTACTTATTGCTTAACTTTCCTAATAAAGCATTTTATTGTGTTAATTCTTAAGTTATATTCTCCCAATCTCGTAGACTACAAACTTTTAATTTTCCATCAAGTTAATATGTCTCATAAATATTATTAAGATTAATGGGTGTTCAAACCCAGCGACTAAAAATAGTCAAGTCTGTGGGGTCCATAGACAATTTTATTTATATACTATTGCAATTAAACACTTGTTCTGTTTTTATTTGCTTGGTCTAGCTTGGAGGTTTTACGGTATGTCAGGCTTTTAGCGAAATTAACTAGGAATGTTTTCAAGTAATTGGAACGATAATTACAATGTATATGAATGTTTATAAATTTATTTTAAAATAATTTTAAAACCATTCATCCTTTTCGTTGACTGGTTTATAAAAACTGTATTTAGCTATATAGCTGGATATAAAGTCTAATCTTAGCTATGCGTTGTATCGCTTGTGTAAAACGATAACTAGTAATGAAATGCTTAAGTTTCATGACATATTTCGAAAGTTCCCTAACAAATGTCAAGTGAGGTCTGCGGTGTGGCAAAACAAGCGACAAAACCGCATTCGTGGTCGAAGTTGATGTTTACCCAACTATAACTTAATTGACATCTTAACTCTAGTGTTTTTTTTAATCTAAAGGATAAAATTAATTGTGAGATCTTATGTACCAAGACATTGCCGGCACACTGGTCAGTAATCTATCTGTGGGTTATCGGCTAAAATTAATAATCGATCCTGATCCCTTGTTTGCTCATAAATATTGAAATTATATTCCGTTTCTTGATAATTAATTAAAGAAACAGACATTTGAATTTAATTTGTACGAAATCTGAGGTGATCAAATTGAATCTCAGATTGTAGTTTGGTTATTAATTTTCACTATTAATAGACTGAGCCCGCGCTTCATTTGATACTGTACAATCAAAGCCAAGGGATATTTTAATTGGTATAGAAATATTTTTAATAATATGATATATATGATACAGAATTAAAATGATTATCTGTTCTCTGTTTTCATATACCATATGTCGCATCTCAGTTGTTTAAATAAATCATTTGAGTCCTTTATATTTTAATCCGCCTCTCAAATTGTTTTTGTGGTCAGAAAATCAAAACCAAGCTCGTCCCTAAACTAGTAATGTCTGAAACATCTTGGCTGTATACAATGGTGGCCAGTGATATCATAAATCACCCCTTGATTAATGAACTAAATAAGAATGGGACCACGCCTGATAATGTGGCCACAATGCGCTTTTTTGGTACGCCATATTTGTAACTTAATACAAGAAAAACCATGCAGGGTTGAGTGAGGATGACGTCGGTTTGGTATATTATAATTTATATTATTTATTTCATTTAATTGATTGCATAAATAAAAAAAACAAACGGAAACATTAATTATTATTATATAAGAATGACTGTTGTTGATTTCTGTTCTATATTATTTAGGTAATCTAGTTTCCAGTCAGTAGATTTAATTTCCGCAAAAAACTTCTCTAACCGGTATCTTATGTTCGTATTTTATAACAGTGTCAAACATCTTACCCGCTCCACACAGTTGCGCAAACAGAAGAAAAACTTCCTACGATATATTGTCCAATTTAACGTCTTCTCTTTAACTTTGTTGGGATGACCCTCGTCTGATATATAGATGCTTTTATTTTTTAGGTTTCCTATTTTGAAAGAATGAACATTTTTTTGGGTCCCTTCATTGTGTTCAATAAAATTTGTTTATTGAAATACTAATCACTTATTTATTGTTATCATCATTGTCAACCCTTGAATATGTAATTACTTAGTTATGGAAAAATTATGAATAATTTAATACTCCTATATTAATAACCATAAATATATATATTCAAATATATTTACCAATCCTGGAAAGCTCATGCATACGTAATATACATTATATGTAATATTCACCAGGGTCATACGTCATCGCTTGTCAGGAAGAAAAAAGAAAGAAAACAAAAGCATTCACTGACTTGACGTTATAGAAACCAGTGCTTTTTACAGACAGAAACAATCACTATAATAATTTTATAATCTATAACACTATATTAGTTCTAATGATTTTACATTAAAATAAATGAAAAGTATTAATTTGATTATAATTATATTCCCTAATAAAAATATGATAATATTTGTGCTTTAAATAAATAAGGCACAGCCTTAGCTATTCTCACAAAACTTATCCTTAGTTTGATTTGGTGACATAAATAGATGGCAGTGAAATATTGCTTTACTTCTTTGCACTAAGCTTTTATCTTTTGAAAATCGTTGCTATTGTTTCGTACAAAGAATTTGCGGCTTCGTATGTGGACTCTTGAGTTGTGACATTTTGTTCAAAATCTGCACGACTGTTGCCAGCTTTGACGCTGTTTTACGATATTTCATCTCTGTCGGGATTTGATTCGTTATAAAAGCATATTTATTATGCGTCATTGTCGTAAATGTTATGATTTTTGAGACATTCCAGAAACAATAATATCGCAAACTAGACTGAAATAAGCTATCAACAACTGAGTTTAAAGTTTAGAGCGAAACTTCGTGAATGAGGTCGAATGACAAACAGCCCGTCCGGATACTTCCAATATCCGAGATCCTCGCACCGTCAACCTATGTCGATTCAATTCACTAGTTTATTCCGGAAGTCGGTTTGAATTTAAATGCATGCATGCAATTAGCATTTGTTTGTTTTCGTAGCGTTTTATTTATAGAACCTCATTGCATATATTGATTTGAGTGAATTTCTAATATTATTTTGAAATGAAATCCTTTTATGTGTGTTAAGATATTTATGTTTATAATGCATTATCAAAATAGTATTTGATTGAAAAGAAATTTAGTGTCTATATCCTAATTTATGTTTTGTTGGTACATTATTAATTGCTTTTGTCAATTGACAAGAATGATTCTTGAGTTATGATTAATTTTGTTTTATTATTTTCTAAGGTTTTCACGAGTTCACATTGAAATAAAACTATTTTTACGGATTTAACTCGCGTATATTGAATTAAATTTTAAATTTACATTTTAAATCTAACCCGACGTTTCGAATGCTTTGCAGCAATCGTGTTCACGGTAAGACGAGATGGAGGTGTCTGTCAGTAAGTCAGTTAATTAGTCATCTACCTCCAACGGTTTCTAAGCTGCCGGGCGTACAGTACAGCGTACAATTATATTTATTTTTTCAATTGACTCATATATATTTACATCCACTTAAAGTACATGATTTATTATTTACCTACTCTATAAAAATGCAATGCAGGTACTTTCTATGCAAGTTATTCCATAAATTGCACTCGCTTTGATAGGTTACGTTAAAAATTTAGGTGAGTTTGCCGCAGCCCGCGGTGGATGCTGTCGGTACAGGAAAACATTTTCGAAGTAATCTTTAGATTGAGATTTTTAACCAGTACTCAGAAGTATGTACCGTAAGTAACATCTTTTAAAGCCTACGTGAAAATTTAAAATGCTTTTAAATAAAATTGTGTTTTTTTTCATAATTGTTATTTTAAAGATTTGTTAAAAAACTTCTCGTTGATATAATTTTAATAACCGTAATATTACTAAAGGTGACTTGGGGGTATTAAAAATGTTCGTCATGTTCCCTTCATATTATAAACCGAAATCGTCGTAATGTTCATTTAATACCTAAGCGTTTTACGCGAGAACAAATTGTGTTGGTATTATGAATTATACCAGAATGTATGGAAGTCGCTGGGGACCTCACGACCTGATGACATAAATACGAAGGTAAACAGCCCTTCCATTCGACATGGGATTATTTTGACACATGTCAAGTGTGATTTGTGAGACGTTTTAAATTAGAGCATTTAATTATTTGAAAAATGACTAATACAATTTGACGTTGCTGGGTTATGAATGAATATAGAATTATAAGAATTGGGTTGTAAAGGTTTATTATATTATAATTAATGCTTTACTGCTTAAGATTAAAGTCATCATTCTATTGTAACTAAAATGTAGATCCATTTATATTTCTCACAATTCCACTTGGAGTTACATAACGATTTTAAACAAATTTCCAAGAGCACAAATAGAATTAGTGAACTAATTTGGTCCATTCAAGTTTGTCTCCGCGTTGAAGTTCTGAATGCGTTGAACTTGAGATATAAAATATCTTGTTTCATTTCCTTTTAAGTCTTTCTCGAGATCTGAATCGTTTTTTTGCTTCATATCTGCTTTCTGAGCTCTACCCAGCAACTATCCCAGTTTGTGTTACTTCCAGCTAACGAGGGATTACTTTATTGAAATGCCAGTCCTGATTAAACTACGGGTCACAATTATCTCTTGTAATTTATATGTCTATCTAGACAGAGTTTTTATACTCATATCTCTTCTAGGTTCCACTGTTCCATAATTTTCACCGCCCCGTTGGTCGAGTGGTTAGCGCAGACGCCTAACGTGTCACGGCGCAATGGGGCTCGGGTTCGATTCCCGGCAGAGACAGGCATTTATGTAATGAGCATAGATGTCTGTTTCTGGGTTTGGTCGTTTATTAAATATATTTTCAGTATTTATATGTGTATTTCTATGTATTTGTATCGTTGTCTAACACCCTTAACACAAGCAAATAATTTGCTTACTTAGGGGTTAGATCAATGTGTGTAATTTGTCCTGATATTATTATTATTATATTATTATTATTATTTATGTAATGAGCATAGATGTCTGTTTCTGGGTTTGGTCGTTTATTAAATATATTCTCAATATTTATATGTGTATTTATATGTATTTGTATCGTTGTCTAACACCCTTAACACAAGCAAAAAATTTGCTTACTTAGGGGTTAGATCAATGTGTGTAATTTGTCCTGATATTATTATTATTATAATATTTAATAAATTTGAAAAATACGGTAATTAAATTTGATGTTTAATAGTATGGTTGAATAGTTCAATAGAGATAATTAAATTCAGGCACTCAGTGATATTGAGTGCTTCTCGAATTTCATAATAATGCCAAACAACGCAACTGGTGTAATTGGTGCTAAGTGGATCATATGTCAATGTGTCGATGCCAACTGGATAAATACTATTAAATGGATTGGTCTTAGCGTACATTACTTTTAAGTCTTCTTATACTTACAATACTTGTACATTCATTGTTTAATCTAATATTGTAAAGAGGATTAGATAATGAAGAAAAGTATGGAAGGTTAAGCAATCTTCAAAGGAGCTTTTCATGGCACATGCTCTGCTATAAAACTTTAATAGCACAATAAAAAGATAAGTGTATATGTAACGTGTGCAGTGCCTGTATTCACGATGACTCTAATACAGTATTCATAATATACATAATTATATCTAAATAATATATAAAGTTTAAAGTAACTAAATAATTAATCATATATTTTAAGCACTTAAAAGTTTATTAACTCGTTGATTATTAACTGTTGATAAATAAAAGGATATAAATATTTAATGGTCCATTAAATGTAGTCTGTTTTGCCGAAAGTCGCATTTAGGGTTAAATGGACTGCACAACTTTGTCTATGATCGGATCTGACGGATTATTAACCCTTAAATAACGTATTTTTGTTTTTTCCGAACCAATTTTTCTATAAAGCCTACATACTAGATATAATTTTAAGCAAACAGTTTTGAATTGTTCGTTACAACTTAAACAATGGAATTGCAGGAATACCATTTAATTTTCCAGGAATGTTCAAAGGACAATAACATCATAGTCATATAGACTTAAGTAATATAATTAGCTATTGCAATCTAAATACTCAAATCTAGAATACATTTTTGAAACCCTCATTAGTGTTAAATATATTCCCTAGGGTCTGGATGGAAATGGCCTAAAAGACCTTTCCAAATATAGGACAGACGGCTTATCCCTTAATGTTGTATTATATTTGTGATTTTATTTTTGTGATTTCTATATTTAAAAAAAATATAGGTTTAACAAAATGTATGATTAAATGTATGATTATTGCTCTAGGTTAAAAATGACATCAAAAACATTTCAATAGGTTTACATGAGTCTTTAATATTGTCTATAAACATTGGAATCAAATAATTATGTATTGAAAAATTCATCATTCGAATCCGTGTTGATGAATTTTACATTCCTTATTTACTTAAAAAAGATTTACATAAAACATTCCAAAAAGAGAGTTAATACACGAGAACAGAATATTTCATTTAAATATAATTTCTATTTATGTTTATTATGTTTTTAATTGACCATTATCTAATTAAGGTTACTAATATATTTAACGAATGAACATATGATTTCAAAATTACTAACATAAATGGCATATGGAATTGATATTATTTCTATTGTTTAGATAATTGTGATTATGATTAGGCATTGTAAAAACATATCCAATACCTACCATCTACCTCCCACTACCTACCACCTACTTTCCTTTAACTACCATCTACCCACTATTGTATAACATTCGTCTTGTTATATCAATGTTTACAAATTTTACTAATCGCATATTCAGGATTGTTTATTACTGTTTTGTGTAAAAGAGCTCTCATTCAGGTTCTTATTTAATGATAATGATTCATAGAGTGTTTTTTTAATGACTCTGTATACCGACTGTGTATACAGACCTTTACATTGACAATGGGTATAAAGGCTTATCAGAGGGACAAATAGCCGGCGGTAACAAAAGGGACCTTATTAAGGATGTGTGAACTCAGCCCTAGTCTGCATTTATATTATGAGAAAATGTTATTGGACCCTGTACATTGAAAGCTCTACAGGTCTTTGAGAGCTAAGATTAGCAATTGTCCGCGTTATTACAGACCTGCCCAAGGCTTAATACCAGTTCATTTTACGTTTAGCGAAATTATATAATAAAAATATATTTTACTACAAAATTATCTAAAAAGTATATTTTAAAAATTATCTTAACAGTGTTCATAAATCGTTATCTTTCATCATAAAAGTCAGTAATAATTATAAATCATGAAGTACACAGTATAAATCTAAAGGACAGGTAAACAGTGTTATGGGTGTTGTCGTCAATAAAAAACCCTATCTGATTTATTGTAAGCATTACTTACAGAGTGTTGCCGGGAGATAGGCCTGCGTGTTCGTTGTTGCTAAATTGATAGCGAAGCACTGATACGTGCCATACTTTATTGGAGTGAGCATTTGATTCTTAATTTATTATTCTTTCAATGAGTCTGAGACGGAATTGGGTGCGAGTATACCAATAAAATGAAATAATCCGATTTTAATATAAATATTTTTATTATGTATTTCGATTGTTATATAGTGCTAGAGTTGAATAAGTTTTATTGTGCTTAAGAATGTCGTATGAGATTATATGCAACGTAAATTGTTCAAGAATTCTTTTATATATTGTGATACAATGAGATTACATTCAGTTCCGTTTCCGCAGCCATTGTACAGGCTTACGGTGTAGCACTTGAAGAGAAATATGATATTAGATACAAATAATTTTACATTCATTCCTAACAAGCACCTCGTCTTCTTCTGTCGTCTAGGCCTGTTAAGGCAGGATATTTTACAATTCCTCAATAGCTATCCAATTTACACAAGACTGTCATAATTTAAAGACCTAAATCTTTCTTGTAACTCATCGCTTCATTGTTGGTAAAAATGTCATAAAACTTTGTGTGGTTGTTGAAGTTAGCTTTGTGAATGATATGATCTACATGTTTGTGGTATTTTATATTATGTGGTGATGTGAACACGTCAGCTAATCCCCAAGTCCTGTACCTCAAAAGTACTTTGGCACAACATCAAAAAACTTTCTTAATTTAACCAAGTCGAAACAGTTTCTAATTATAGGATTATGAAGGAATTCGTGCCCCAGTTAGAGGCGCAACTAGAATTAAAATAGTAATTACAAAGCGCAGGTGTAAACAAGTACTGTGAAAGTTATATGTTTCACAGGGTTTGTCGACGTGTGTATAATCCGTATTATTTGAAGAGTGGGCTTGTTCGTCTGTAAACTTGAACTTTGGAGGATTAAGAGACTCCATTTTATTTCTCTCTCACTATTGCCGCATAAAGTAATATTGTAAATGAGGAAGTCGTTTTCCTGTGTTCTTTCTAGGAACGGATAGACTTCTTCGTATTTTCTTATCATAATATTACACACAACTTTAGATTGGTAATCTGTTCCTAGAACAAAATGTATTTTTACCTAATGCCGGTTGTAAATAGTATTGCTGCTAGTAATTAGCTGATTTTTATAGTAAATGTTCTTTATAATAATACAACGCCCGGGATTCTATATTAAAAAATATATGCCAGTCCAACGACAGTCAACTATCTATATTTTTGGCAATTTCGAAGGTTACTGTTCTATGCTTACTTTTAATTTTGGAAGTGTTTGTTTTATCTAGCCCCGAATTTTCTACCGCGTTTCCTTAATTTGATCTTTTTTGTGGCTTTTAAAAGCTAAATGGTCTTTCATGAAATTTATGAGCTTATTTTCTTGCTTTATGAGACTGAATTTCCATGATATAATTTAAAGTTATTTGATTTTATTTTGCATTTACTTTAAAGCTTTTGTGTCTGACTTATTTTACATTAGAATTATTATTTTAATTAAATGTCTTCACTGAGACACAAATCGATGAAGCTATTTTGCAAGTTAATTTAGTATTGTCACTAAAATACAAAAGAAAAAGTACTTTTTCAAAGTAAACTTATGGATGATCTTATATTAAATTCAATGTGAAATACCTTTTACATTCATATGTAATTTATCCGCAAACTCATCGTAGCAAGTACAATGGACGGAATTAACGTTTATAACGGAGAGCGTGCGGTGGTATTCGAACAGTCCTGTTTAAATTATAATATACAGGACCTTGGGAACCACTTCCGATTTGTAAATTAAAGAGTTGAGGGTCGGTTCTTGCTATAAAAATGTAATAACCAATGAGGCTTACCGGCGATGATGCTTGGATGGTAAAGATTATGAAATCCAAGGCATTGATTGTAATCGGTTAATTTTGACTGATCAGCTCAGTACCTCATTATAAAATTAAGAATTGTTCTAAAGCCAAATACTAATACCATTCATTGATAATTCTACTAATATTATAAAAGCGAATGTAAGTTTTTTTGTTACGCTTTCTCGCGAAAACAACTCAACCGATCATTATGAAACTTAATCTTCAAATACTTTTGGAGGTATTAGAAGTAACATAGGGTACTTTTTAAAAAAAAAAATATTTTTTTTTAGCCGCCAGTTATATTTTTTTTTAGTAAACAATAATTTAGATGACTGTACCTACTGTAATTGTAAGTTTGGTATTTTTACGTCACTATAAAAGTTCAACACTATTGAGTAAGTATATTGAGTTTGATATTGTTATGAGATTGTTGAATATCTTATAACACTCAATATAAAACCAACCAGATTTAAACATCTTATATGGACAATGATCTGTAAGGAGATTGTTTTGGTAACCTTGGTCCATTGTATTCAAGTGCTTTGCATCACTTTGTGTATGAAATGGGTCAAATAATAAAAAACCGACAATCCCCTTATCATTTTGTATTATGTTTATGATAGTTTTCTTTGAAGCTCTTGGTTTGAATGCGACAATCGGTCGGCTAGATGAACAACAGACAGAGGCAGTGTTTTCTCTTTATAATCTCCTTTGAGAAATGTTTTTTAAAATGTAATTATTTTAGAAGCGCGTCGACAATTTGAATCTCTTCTTCTTTTGTGAAGTGATGATTTTTACTAATTGCTCTTTAAGTTTTTATTTTATTATTATATAAACTTTACTTTGGAACCAGAAATGTTGGTGCCTGTGATACTAAATTAGAATAGTTGTTATAAATTATTAAAATGTTTAATAAATCCAAGTCCTTTAACATTAATCTTCCACAGACAGTCTCATAATTAACGGACAAATATGCAATATTTCACAATTTACACACCCCACTATAGAGGTACAAAATATAGAGTATAATCATGATGCACGACATTTGCCTGCCATCGATCATTCCCTGCAATTTTCCGGAATACGGAGCCCCAAATCTGGCCCTTGTCGGATTGCTCTGACGCGTTAATGCGTCTCCCTGCTTTACATGTCCAATTTTTGTGCCGCTGAGTGTAGTTTTACGGTGTCCGTATTTTACGTACTGTCCGGAAAATTGAGTTGTTTTTATTTTCTTATTGTAATTTGTCTGTGTACTTGTTTCGTTATTTCCTGTTTTTAAACTAAGAGTGATTTCTGTCACCAATTAAATTTTTGTAAACTAATTTTAGTATTAGATATGCATAACATTAGTGTATAATTTTATTTGATTAAATATTAGTAGTCTTTCAGCCAAGCTAGTCTACCCAAATTTTTCAGCACCTGTAGTTGAGTTATTATTTATACTTTTTCATTCGTTTTAAATATAAAGTCTAAAGATTTCATGTTTCTGACTTCTATAATGAAAAAACTGTCATACAAGCTTCCATTCCCATTTTAAGTTCTTTAGGGTAGAATTTAGCAAAAACGCTTTTCGCAATTATCAATAATTAGGTACCTACTACCTACTCACATCCTAAAATGAATTCCTACGCATAATTTCAAACTCTTAGTCCTTGTATTTTCTGAGATTTGACGATTACTTAGTATTCAATATATGTTTTATTAAATGTTTAAAACCAATAATTTAGTCTGGTAATTAGGTCATAAGCTCAATTAAAGACTGTGCCAGTCCAAACGGAGTTACCAACATTTTTATATCAATTCCATTTACGAATACTATTTATAAAATATTCATGCTATAAAATGTATTAAATGTATTTGCATTTTATAACGTAAAATACTGAACATTTTAAAGGTTAAAAGTTGCAGTGAAAAATAACATTTTATGGTGAATGGCGATAGTTCTAAAGGTGCCCGTAACGGTCTAATTTTCACGCTCTTTACAACAAAAGCATGGTGGAAAAAATAAATACTAGCATATTTCGTTCAGAATCGTGCGAATAAATGAATGCGAGCTGTTAACTAGGCTTTATTTAAGAAAAGTGCCCGTATTCTATTCTTATTGCAAGCTGGTTTTATTCATGTTTGCTGTGGAGGGAGTTGCAAACATTTTTGATATTGTATTCATTAACTATAAAGTATTAAAAATATGATTTAAACTATAAAGAAAACTCTTGAGACTTTTATGATGTGATTACATTGAATCGGTTTCGTAGATACGGTTTTAATTAGAATACACAATACATTAATTGTACTACACACCGTTTTCGGATATTAGCATAATATTCTGGCCCAATGGGTGATGTTTATCGAAACTGAGCATTTCTATGTAAATACAGAATAGATTGTGATTGTTGGTATATGATAGGACTATCGTGACTATTAATTATGATAATTGAATATGTTCGAGCTGAGACATCGCGATGTAAGGACAATATTAGTCATGAAATTGTTTGCGAATTAGCGAACAGCAAACCTTCACCTCACTTTGTTGAATCATACATTGCAATTTATAACGATTACTTAATTGATATAATCGAAATGAAAATTGAATCGATTAATAATTAAGTAAAAAGTAAATAAAACTTAAAAGTTAAGTTAGTAAGATAAAAATTAAATACCGCTCGGAGAGGGTCACAAGGACCCTAATAACTTCGCTTGATGGCTATCGCAGGGTTGACGTTTAAACTTTACCCGTAGATGTTTACAACGGCCCCAGTAGGGGCCACTTACTGCAACACATAAAACTGTCGACTTAAAGACGCTGGACAAGTTAACCTTCCTCAGGCTAGACTTTAACGTGTGTTATTACAGAATACTGAAAAATAACATAAAAATATTAAGCTAGTCACATTTTATAAGTTACTAAATTGACTTACTGATAGATTTTTTTTAAAAATTTTAAGAATTATTTCACCAGAATTTATTTATCTTATATATACAATAGGTATTCTTATTTTTAATGGTTATTATAATAAAAAATATATTATAAAAGTATTTTAATATAAAACACATCGTATCGTACATCTTTGTAGAAGCCTTAAGCAGATAATTCTGTCTAGTTTCGTTGAAGACGTCACCTGGGAACACCTAATTGCTTCAACCCGTCCAGCTAACAACACTGTTTAGCGAAATCTTGAAGAATATTACTGTACTTTGGGTAGAAATAAAAATGTATAAGATAAACATCGTTAATATGTTATTTGTTTTTTTTTTTATTTATTCGTGTACTATACAATATATAATTTGATAGGAATTTCCAATACACATAAAAAAATGTACAACTATGGTTCGCTTCATTTAATTACTCCATACAAATTATAATTATCCAGTGAAAATCATATCGACTTCAAATCCTTAATTATCTCGGAATAACAAGATTCGGGTCAAAATAAACTAGCGCGTAGCCGTTTGAGGTCAGGTGGTTGGTGGCTCCTATAGCAGTTCATTTTAATTATAGTTTTAAGTATTTTCTTTATTATTTATTATCATATAATTAAATTAATTAAATTAAATTGATTAAAATATATCTTAACTACAAACAATTACTCGTAGTCTGCTATAAAAGTAAACTACTATTTCAGCAATAACGATAACAAAAATAAATATATTTAATTGACAAATACTGTCAGTCTGCAACAAAGCTGTATAAAACTCAGTATTCGACTAGCAATTCTAATAAACGCAATATATATAAATTTCATAGCAATTATTATAAAAGGGTTATATATTAATTATACATTAAGGAACTGTGTGTATAAGTTTATTGTAAAATTAAAAAGTAACTTATTATATTATACACGTTATTAACGATATATTATTTTTCTGTAAAATTTAATATTTTAATTTATTTATATATAACTAACGTTTTAAAAATGTAGTTAAAAACGTTGCCTGTGTGTGTTAAATGGAAGTAACGGAATAGTTCAGAAATATTCTATGGATGTATTCAAAAGTCAAGTAACGAACTTATACATCTAAGAATTTATGTTACATTTAGTTAAAATATTCAAATGAAATAGTAAAATATTTCAACTAATTTAAAACACTTGTATAAAACTTCAAAACCATTGACGTCTGCGTCTTAACTGTGAAGTTAGTGTGAACTTTGATAATAGGGGGATAAGCTTTAGTTGCTCGTAGATTGATCGTTCGATTTAAACGTGACTTGTATTGCTTTTATTCAAAGTAGCAATGAATTTATTTCAGTTATTTGTTTTTTTTTTATATAGATCAAATTCTATGTCAAAAGTAACGAAAAACATAGAATAAATATATAGGTGAATGATTGTTATAATAATGTAGTCTATTTATTCAAGATAACATTATTATTTCCAAATGTTTCAGTTATAAATAAGTGAAGCTAATAGAATTGTGCAATGGAAAGCGTAAATCCTGGGACAATTTAGAGTTGGGATGGTTGAAGTGACCACGAGCTAAAGACGTGGTGTCCAGATTTCATGCTTCTTGACAACGCTTAACTTACAAAGACAAATAACCAAACATCTCAAAGTGTTTTATTACAATGTATTAAAGTTCATTTTCCTCTACCAGCAACATGTTTAATTTTGCATTTCTACTAAATATATAATTTAGATCCAATTGGAAGGTGTTATTTCTAATGCATTAAGGTCGCATTTCGCTTGCACGGGACGCAAATATAACCTGGGCTGTAAGAACTACTAGCTTAAGTTAATACCGTACCCGGTCTCGTCTCGTTACCGCCGTCGGATGGACCTGACAGACTGACATATAAGTGTCATTGTAGCAACCTTGTATATTTATATTATGTTTCTTATAATATATGTTTTTCTCAGAGAAACGTGATATAAAAATAGAAAATTATTTGAGTTTTATGTGTGACCTTATTTTTGTATGATAACTATGAAATGTGTTATTAACTCACTTAATACGCATAAAATAATGATGCAGGTTGTTTCAAATGGATTAAAACTTTGTATACGCTGATACATTTTAAACTTTCCTAATTAGTTCTCGCGCCTCAGATTCCGCTAAAACACAGAGATACTCCTGTCCTCAAATACAATACAATAAAAATATTTAGAACTTACATTTGCAGGCGCTAGCGCTTTGTATATATTTTTTTAAGTAATCTTGAGAAGTTTTTAGTCTGAGAAGATTGCGTTATCTAATAAATTATAATTATACTGTATAATTCATATCTTTACTGGACGGGCGCCATTTATTTAGATATAAAAAAAAATATATTATATTTTTAGCTATTTTTATGTTGTGTTGGAAAACTAAATGTTTCTTGGATGAAATTTAACCAATTTGCGGTCCTACAGGCACCAAATAGATTACCATTTCTTCAATTGCAAGTCCCATTTAAATGTGGTAAATCGTTCCACAGATATTCCAGACAAACAAAAAGACAAACATACTACATAATAGGTATTTTTTTTATTTTGATTAAAAAAATATATATATGCAGCTTTTATAATAATGAAAAACCGCAGAAATAGAGATAAAAATACAACAACAATAAATAGTATTTTACATGAACCCTGGATATTATCCAGGGAGGAAATTAAAAAAATGTTACGTGTATCGCTTTTATAGTATCGCCACCGCAACCGCTGATCACGACTACTAATGATCCAGTAATCAGCTGTAGACAATAGTATTGTAAAGTATATGTTATTTATATGAAGTACCACATCGTTGGTGAGTGGTTAGCACAGACGCCTAACGCATAGCGGCGCAATGAGGCTCGCGTTCGATTCCCGACAGGCATATATGTGATGAGCATAGATGTCTGTATTTCTGGGTTTGGTCGTTTATTAAATATATTCTCAGTATTTATAATGTGTATTTCTATGTATTTGTATCGTTGTCTAACACCTTTACCACAAGCAAATAATTTGCTTACTTAGGGCTATCAATGTGTGTAATTTGAGCTGATATTAAAAAATATATATTTATAACAAATATTAAAAAAATAATGCTTCGATTTGTTTACACTTGTACAATAAAAAAAGCGATATACGCGACGCATTATCATCTATGCGTGTTCGGAACTAAGTAATTAAACTTCGTACATAAAAGTCGGAAGTAATCAAAATGATAGTTAAGTACGAGTTAAAGTTTCCCAAATTATAGTGTAGAGGAACTTCCAACGTATCCCGACTTGGAGCGGAACTGCAAATGCGACTGTAATTCACTATTAAACGTTGTCATTGTTCTTGTCGTACTTCGGCACGAGTCAGCAGTCTTCTAACTTTCAGATCTTATCAATAGTTGCTTTAATTTTGTTAACGTAACGGAAATTGTTCCAGTACTTCTTAGATGTCTGGAATTGCTTACAAATAAAATATCACTATTGAAAGAAATAGAAAGGTATGATCAAGTATCAGAAGATCCATTTGAATATTCGCTATTTTCTCTTCATCTCTCTAGAAATACAAGTATTATTTAACTATCGTTTCATATAAACTTGTGCTGTTTGTGAAGTTTTCTTCGTCATGTGGAATGCCTTCCTTAATAGCTTGTCTCGAACGTGCGAGTGGTATTTGTTAATTTCGCTCATGTTTACTTTGAAACATCTCCGTATTAGATTTAGCGAATTTATGTCTTACATGTCGCTAATTTTGTATTTGTTAAATTAGTCTTCCTTATTATTTTAGTTCTTAACAATCATTAAGCCGACTCTACTTAAATATGACTTAATATAATAAATCCAAAAGCTCAAATAAATCACATAATATATATCCGTGTCCGTCTCGATGAGTTAAACATTCTATATGTGATCGTCTTTATCGACAGCGATACGGTAGGTCAATTGGTAGAGCGACGTTACGGTTTCCCAGAGGTCGCGGGATTGAATCCGTGTCCGTATCGGTTTATTTATCATTCTATATTTATATAAACACAACAATATTTCTCCAAGGCCTAACAGTAACGTAACGTAAAACTGCCACAACGCTAAACGATTCACAAGCAATCAAAATCTTTAATAATGGTGAATAGCAGCACCCTGCACTCTTTCCAACTATGCAAGTAATAACAGCGCGCTATTTATGAGTTCCCGCAGTAATTGCAACTTATAATGATTTGTGGTCGCCCCTGTCTTGAACTTCCTCCGTGTTACGTGTTCCAGTTTAAGTGATGAGTTTATTCAGAGTTCATGAACTATTTGTGTATAAGGACTATTTGTGACATTTATTGAAGTGTTTCGTGTGTTTGAATTAATTGCGGATAGTTGGGAAGTTTCGTTTACTTGGGTATGGCGCTGGGTTTGTTACGTTTTTCTCTTCTTGTTTAAGTCAATACGTAGTTTTTATTAAGTGAATTAAACATTATTCTTATAAGTTTTACTACTATGATTAATTATCAACTATATATTTATTTCTTTAACCATTTTTACAATATAACTTGTGTAGTAGAAGTTCCTGTATTTGACACAATTTCTTAATTTTACGAATTAAATATGTAACTCTAAAATAAATATTTATGCCATAAATATTAAATATTTTGGTTCTGAGATTGAATGAAAATATCTATAGAATACTAAAATCATACATTAATATAGAACAAAAAGTCACAAATAAAAGCAGGACACGGGTTTGCGACCTGATATTTATTAAATTAAAAAATACAACATGAAATTATACTCTATATAAATATTTTTATTATAAATATTTCAACTTTTAATATAAATGTAAATATGATACAAACTAATAAATTTAAATTGAAAATGCCAATTAAGTGTAAAGTTGAACAATTCCGGTACTAATTTGCTTGTTATTCTTTAACAATAGTCCGTATTTTACGTTATTTTATCTCTCCACCCATTTGCAGGGCCGATTGCCTCCCCATAAAACACCTCATTCTATGGAGATCCCACCTGATACGATCTCTGATGTTCCCTTTCGGTTTATTGACTAAATAATACCGCCCTGTCCCTCTATAATTGTTTCCCTCTGCCCTTTATTTGCGTGACTGAGGCTTTATTAGGTGGAAGATGGAAATTATTGAATTAAGTCCCTTAGAAAAATAAATTTCATTAAAAATGTGTTCTATTTTAATTACATGGATGAATGTATTGGAATAGATTTTCACAGAGCGTCCTCATTGAAGCATATTTTAGTTAACGATTCACGTATAAGCGGTCTAGGTTAAATGCAGTGGATATCGGACACCTGTGCTCGATCTATAGCGGGGACATGACTATAATGTATTGCCTAGATCGGGCTTTTTGGGATAATAGCTTAATTTAGATAATGGCTCGAATTAATTATGTCTTTGGTCATCGTAAGCGAATCTTGAGTTTTTAGGACTAATATGCGTAATCCGTATTCGTGACTTACATTTTATTACTGCCTTTTAGTATATTTTCTCTGATTATTCGATTTGTGATATTACTTTTATTTCCTATTTGGTAGAAAGGATAAACATATTTATGTTATGGATTCGACATATTAAAATTCTCTTCAATTGCCGTTCAAGTATCCCGGTTTCCTCTCTGTTATTCTCTGTGACACTTGAACTTTGAGGACTCATACGATCCACTTCGTTATATCACAATTTTATTTTCTTGAATTAAAGCAAAATAACTGGCAAGACCCTATTGAATGTCATCCATTCAGTAGAATTCAGAGTTTTCCCAGTGACTTTGGACGTGCTGAGAACATTTTTAAAATGGCGATATTTGTTTCCGACCCGGCTTGCTCAGTCATACTCTCCTTTGCCAATATTCTAAATTGATATTTGACATAGTATCTTTCCACTTCTTGCATGACTTTTATGGCATTTCTATCGCTCGTGTGTCAATTATTTAAATTTACGCTCCTAGTTTTCTCCATTTTTGTATTATTGCTCAATTTACAATGCAATACGGCGAACACGAACACTTACTACAAATTAGGTTTTTTAAACTGTGTTATATATATCGCTTCTGAATAACCGTGTTGATAGAATTTATCTTTTAATTATATTTTAGTTTAGTGATGTTGCATAGACATGGAGATGTATCATAGTCAATATATTGAGAGAGTTTACAAAAGATGAAAAGTCATAGGTTTATGTACGAATGTAAAATTGACCTAAAATTTAAAACGCTCTTATATACACCTTTTTTTTGCATCTTATTTAATCTTTTACTCTGCATCCTTTTCCAAATAGTGAAGTAAGCTGAGATGGGTATAGTCTGTGCAAATTTTTACTCAATTCCTCGGCTGGTACACATTACGTTAATTCCTTTCAAGACGAGCACTTAACACTAAGTTAGGGCGTACGTGAGAGTAGTTTTTATATTATAATATGTTCTCGATTCTTTTAGAGTAGTTCTTTTGATTACGGAGATTAAATGTACATTGTAAATAATAATTCGACAACTGTAGACATACTTTTAGACATTTGGAAGACAATTTTTTGTATTACTATTTTTAAGCATTTTTAAATCGTAACAACTTTTCATCAACCACTGAATATTAAACGAATTTAATAGAACTCGCTGAAGGTTTAGTGCACAAAATGAACACAATTTAGACATAAAGTTTATAGCGTTGGCTGCACAGAAGATTGCAGCGGTCGATATAACTGCGCTCCAAATCTTTGGAATTTAGGAAATAATGGATGTGGCACGTTTTGTAATTAAAGAGAACAAATGGATTTTATTTTTATTCGAAACTTAGGACTAATGATTAACTTTTGGGTAGTTGAAAATTAAAACAAGTTGACATCAAAAACACTCATTTTGCTCATAGAAAATTTACATTATTTTAATATTTTTTAGAATTACAAAAGGTTTAAAAAGATTTACATCTTGATTTACCGAATTCTAACTACAGGATTTAACCGAGCAATCTTCGTTCATATCTGGTCTAATGTTTTCTAGTTTCCAGCCTGCTTATTAGTACGGGCTTCCGCTTACTCATAAACGAGGTTACATTCTTACTGGTTCGCCATTTTCTTTCTTGCAACTACCCGCAAAAATAGGTTTAACGCGCGTCCAACCCGACTTACCTGGTGTTAAGTAGAAATGAGATTCGTTTTTAAATGTACTTGGTTTTAAATCCCATATGAAGTAAATGAAATATCATTGAAAGTAGGTACATGCTTTTTTCTAAATAATTTTATATACCATCTTGTTATAGTAGTTGTGTGTAGTTATTATTTGTATAAGTTTTATTTTCTTGTATTGTTTACTATCAATAAATTTAAATTTATTTGTTTTTGATAATTTTAATGTGTTTTAATTTTTTTTTTATCATAATTATCGAATAATTTTATGTTGGTGATTTGAATTCGTTCCAATATGTCCTGCCAACATTTCTCTTATAATCATAAAATTTTATTGCGTTTTTATATTACAGCTTTATTTATTATATAAATTTATTTAAATATATATTTACGTTTGTAAAAACAACTAAATATTCCGAACAACTCTAAGTTTGTTATTATTACAATAGAGTACAGATTCAACTAACTAATTAAAATCAAGTTCTGTGGAGAATAGTGTTTTTGTTCTAATTAAAACTTGGCTCGGGTTGAGCGTGAATCATATTCATTCGCAGACCATACTGTCCCAACAGAGACGTTAGATTCTCAGCATTCTGTTTAAGAAAGTTTTTTTTTTCGTCGTTATAACTAGAATTATTAAGATATATTATTTCCTAGAATGCATCTAATTTGATAAAAATAAAGCTTCAGATTCGAAAACGATTTAAGATCAATAACGTTCCGCGCTACTTCTATTTTCGGAAGAACCCTTTCAAGTTGTATAATATTAAGTTTATCCTAAACCAATACAATGTGTTTAACTTCTTGCTAACAGATGATGTTTGGTTTAATTAGAATATTTGATAAACGTACTCTCATTGGCCACTTAAAATATAATCTACATTTTATTCTTCGAAATGGGTTTTAAAGGACACTACTAATAAAACAGGATATGGATTTTATAAAAACAATGGTAACAAAATGCAAAATAATAATTAATTAATAATGTTAATATTCGATTAACAATACGCTGCAATAAAGGTATCTTTGTACCAAATCAGTGGCATCAAATCTCATTTCAGACGTTATATGCTCAACCCAAATCCTTGAAGCCAATTTCCACTATATCAAAATGTCACGCACGTCCCCGAGTTGAGATGGCCTTTATTCATCAGGGTCCCAGTTCACACCGATGCTGTATAATGAAACAAACCCCAACTTGGAATACCTCTAGGTTTCCTCACAAAGGTCTGCCCAATTGTTGTCAAATGAAGATTCAATTGAACTATAATAAATTAGTTTTCTGGCTCCCCTGTCCCTTCGTTTACAGACATACAACTAGGGTCCTAAGATAAGCATGACTCCTTCATTGTTTGGAATCCGCAATTATTGAATGGGTTCACCCCTTGTTTGTCCTTGTTTAAATAGGCAAGTATTAAATGACTAATTTATCGTAATGCTACCAGTTATATTATATGTTAAAATAGCTATTAATGAAAATTAAAAGATATAGGTTTATTTTTGTGATAGGTTGACTTTAACATCTTATGACAATTTATATTTTTATTAATAATTACATTGCGCTCATTTTCTAACTTGCCTGTGTCTGAAGTTTTATCTCCATATTTCGAGTGGAGCAAACTTTTTGAAATATTTGTGTACTAAATAAACATTTATGCATGTTATATTATTTGGCGTCATATTTGTTTGTCAATATCACAGATTTTTACCGTTTATTTTGAGCTTCTTCGAGCTGGTTACTTTACATAAATAAGAAGTAACATTAATCAGTCCCGTGCGTTTAGTCTAAAAAATAATACTTTTCCACTTATTAATAATGATAAAATATTTTGACTGTCGTGTTAGGTTTTAGGACCTTTTTCTGTTTTAATGACAGTTGACTCGTTAATTGCTTACTAATAATTACTTGTCATTTGTTTACATATATTATACATAAAATAGACTAGGATGATTGAAAACGAAACAAATCGATTTTCATGTCTTGAAAAATATTTTTAGTAGCCAATGTACACTGATATTATGTGTGTCAAGTATAGCACTTCGAAACAAATATATATATATTCATTAATATGATTGAAATAACATATAAATAAACGAGTTCAATTAATATTCCAAGTATTACAAGAAAAATAATATAAAAATATAAGGCACCATTGTAAGAAAGCACGAGAATATCGTCGGATGAATATATTGACCACATCCATACTTGCAGGAATCAATAAGATAGAAGTAATATCCATTCAAATTCTTATTCGCATTGGTTACTCAAAAGTGACATCCATTATTGCCTTCTGAACAAACATTACCGGGCTTACTCGGCTTAAGTATCTCTTTTGTCCTCGACCCTCGATGAGAACAATTGACTATTCTCTATGAATACCTATTTTAGTAACCCCCGTGGGACGTGTTGCTCTGCATTTTATGTTCAATGTGAACCGAAACTAAAAATTGCAACCTTTTTGTTTGTTAGATTTCAATCAATCATCCAAACTGTTAATAAATGTAAAAACAACGTTTTTATTAAAGTTTCACGCTCAAATGGTAGCAGCGATTTTAAATCAGAATACTGTCTGTTTAAACTGAGTAATATTTATAGCTCATAAAGCAGCAGCAGAAATAATGAGCGGTGAATGCTTAGACTGAAAACCGCAGTACCATTAAACAACAGCTTTTGCTTGAGATTAAAATTATCTCTCATTGGATTAACTCCTACTTTTGTTAAGTAATTCAATATAAATCGATAATAGAGATTTAAAAGTGTAAAATGTTGTCAAGCACTCCTTTACTCTCATTATTTATAAGATACTACCAGATACCACATATATATCACATAAAGGTTGAAAGAATCAGGATATTTCAAAGAATATGAGTGAATGGTATACGAAAGAAAATTATGACAAGATTCAATGAGGGTATCCCGAGAGGTAATCGAAGAATCTTGACACGTCCTGCTAATGAGATTGTGTAGATAATTGGTAGTCTGCAGTGTATTGCCCTTCAAGAGTATAGGGACAGGGCTGAAATGAACCTGCGAACTGAACTTAGTACGGTAGCGGTGTTGAGAGGGCTGTAATCAATATATATCATTAGAGTGACCTCTTAATATACATAAATAAAATATGGTTTAGAAATTGCACGGAGGATTTTGACTTATTTTATTGTATTGATAAAATAATTGGTCTTATATTTCATATATTTGACGTAAATGAAATTTATTATTTTATTATAAATATGTTTGCATTTTAATATGGATATTGTGGATAATAATGTAATACTGAGAATTAATTAATGATATGCCGGTTAATTTATGTTATTATTAAATTTACATGAAAGACGATACTCATGTGTAAGTGTTACATATCATTTTAATATTTATAATGTATATTATTTTAATTACGGTATTTAGTTAGTTTATCAATTTAGTAATTGATAAATATAGTAATTCAAGTTAAATGCTTTTAATATTGTTATATATTTCCCACTATTACTCCTAATCATATGAAGATATTATCAAAATTATGCGTGGTAGTGCCATGCCTCACTTGGTATCGGTTAGGAAACTTGCCAGTTTCTTTGTTGGTCGTATGTCGTATGGTAATTCACCTTCCTTCCTCGTGGCCGCAGACATAAATTAAGTGTCCGCCGCCGGCCTGGTTGAAAAATTACCAACTTGTGCGGAAACAACGGCTTAGTCTATCTGGATTTGGTCATCTAATTCACTTCTTGTAATTTATAAGCTGTCCTTGTTTGACATGTAGGTTTGTTCTTGTATGCTTATTTAATTAGAGTTTATAAAACTCGTGAACCGTCTGTTGTTCGTGATCACAAAACATAAATTCATCTAGCTGTCTTTTTTTCAAATATCGCAATTTTTTTTAAGTTATTGTAAAAGATTTTTTTTTATTACCGATGTTTTTTTCATTTTTTACTATATTTTTTATAAAATATGTAGCACTCCTACTTTAAGCCGCAACCGCACGCCAAAAACCGCAACATGATAATCAAACAGGAAATAAAAGTTTGTGTCCACAAAGTCTGATTTGCAAATGTCAAAAAAAATATTGAAACATTTAAGATATATATTTATTTTCCTCAGTTATCAATTGTAATTTTAAGGGCAATAACACTTCATTCGTCACAATTAGGAGAGACGTAAAGTTTATTTTATATGTGACAACCCTGATTGTTCAAAGTTGACAGCTAATAAACCCACTTGAACACAAATTCTCTCCCTTTGAGCTCGTACTTAACAAATTTCACACAATTCAAATAAAAAATTATTACTCTATATTTATTTTATATTACAATAAAATTTTGCATCTTTGTTCTTTTATAACTATTGCATTAAATTATACATTACACTTTGATAATTTTAACTTCAAGTGAGTCAGTTAATTATTCAACTACCTAAAGCGGTTTTTCAGTTGTAAGAGATAAAGCTGAGGATGCACACATGTGTGCACCGACAGACACTTTCTGTCGTCTTTCTGTAAATACGATCGCTGCAAGCGTTCAAATTAAAATTACAATTTTAGCTTAAAATGCAACAAACACGAGTTAAATTCGAAAACAATAGTTATATATAACAATATTATACACAAATTGCCTTCCATTTTATATTCAATGTACATTAATTCCTCAGTATAATTATGTACTATTACTTAATCTTAAATGATGCCGTCTGTCAGTGATAGAAGTTCGGTCGTAGTGACGTCATAATCTTGCATAATAATAAGATAAAGTATTCGAATTTCGTAAAACATTTTTTTGTTCGAACATTTTTGTATAGCCTTTCACAACTCTAATTTGTATAGTGACACCAATCTTTATCATTTTTATAACCACTAAGTCTTCAAACGTTAAACGTTTCTCGATGTAGACTTTTACGTGCTCTCGGCCCTATCAGCTCTGCGCCAGAATTTTTATATAGCACCGACCGTGCATATAGCACCCTAAGAGCCATGTCTAAAGCCTTTTTAAATGTTAAGTTGTTCATATATTCCGGAAATAGTTTTCTTTTTCTTACAATTGTCTAATCCCAATATAAATCTATCTTTCCAAGCTGTATAGTAAGTAATCTGCTTTAAACCCACAACGCTGTGCCCCAGCGCTGTTCATTCAATCAACTATTTCCCGAATTTTCGTTACACTTTATAAAACTACATTTCTATAAATGTGTTTTTCTGAGCATTCAAATAAACATTTTTTTTAATGTATAGTGTATTAATTAAAATTTCAGGTGTTATTATTATTAACACATTTTTAAATCTCTAATAATTCGAATTCTAACACTAGTATATGATTCTCTTCAGCAATGGCTTTCTTTGACTCTTTCAATGACTTTTAATTATTAATATTAATTTATTACATCTTTACGACAACGATTACACGAAAGTATTTAATTATAAAATTAGTACTGAAGACACTTTAATTTAATTGTATTATTTGTGCTAATTTTAATTGATTCTTTATTAAGCTATGATTAAACAGAGGTTTCGCCTTTAATTATCGTAAAGGTCATTTAGTCTAGACGGAACAAAAAAAATAACACGATTTTATATACATTGGCAGAATATTCAAATATTTAAAATTGTTAGTTTTTTGCAATTTGATTGTAGTGCTTCCATATTTTGATATGGTTTTGATTATTTATGATGCGATCAAATTTCATCAATGATTTGGGTCTCGATTAGATTTCTGATAGCTTCAATAAAAATTTAGCAGGATGAATTTTACGTTTTGCAATTTATAGGTAAGTTTTACGGTTATGTGAACAAAGACACATATTTCCTTTTTTAAGTACCTAAATCTATTCCATCTCTTGTTTATTCGGTTACGATGGAGGTCCTTGAACACTAACGCTGGCTCGGGTCCAAACAGTATGATCCAAAAGAAAAAGTCTCAAATACATATGTTGCCATAACGTGGTAGTAAAGTCCCAGATATGCTAATCTCTATTAGCCTTTAGAGATGCCTTGCCTCGTTGCTTTTTACAGCTCTCACTGTTAAGGTAAACTACACTTCTTTTCCCGTTTAAGCAAACTTTCAGGCTTAGCATGATATGTCCCTTGTGAGTTTTTCTCATTTGCGATTACATACCCTTGTTCTCCGAACGCTTATAGCAATTTCAAATCCCATAATAGTGTTTTAGTTTTGTTGCCTTATAGCTGAATTAAACGTAGGTGAGACTCATACATCTTAATAACGACATTATATATGAAAACATAGTTGTTATAACAACAATAATCAACATAACATAATAACAAATTAACCTTCCTCTAGTAAGTGCCTATCCACTGTGAAATACAGATTACTCAGAATAATTGAGGGAATAATAGATAATGCATTTGCATTCCAAATATAGTATGATATCGATCGGGAGTAAAAATGTCTCCGTCGTGTTTCCCAATTAGGGCTGACATTGATTCCGTCTGCAGGCTCCGGACCGCTGGACTAAAATAACCAGATCGATGAGACTCCGCTTCTAAATGTAAAGTTCATGAGTTTGAGATTTAGGCTAACAGACTCGTGTGCACATTTGAAAATGAATATTTGTGGGGAGCTTATATATCAAGATAATATTGTGTAATTATGCTAAAACACAAAAATTTTAATCAGAAGAATATAAGAGGCGATTTCTTGATACTGCATAAAAGTGAGTACATATCTCAATAGATATACGTACTCACCTCCAAACAGCATACCTATGAAGAATATTTAAATACTTGTATTATATTCAAAAGCCCGTAGCATATTGTCGAACGAGACCAATTGAAATTGCGGTATATCAGGATTCCGAATAAACGAACAATTATTCCATTTAGAAACCTGAATAAAATCCACATGAGAATATGTTTCTTATGATATTATGTTATAAAAAATAATTTGGTGTGCTATGTTTAATAATTTGATGTTTAGACTTTGAGGCTTGAGCGTACTTGTTATATTTAGGGTTATTTATTTCCAGCAAAAATAACAATTAGTTATAATTTTTGATTTTTTTTGTAATCCCTGGGGGACAGGTGACTCGGAGATAAAAGCTAATTAATACAAAGTTTTTAATTCCTATCATATATTTTAATTTAACTTTAACGAAGTATTAATTATTCAGTTTAATATCCCTGAAACTAAGTAGCCATTAGTCGATTTACGAGCTTAGTGACGTCATTTTATATTTTTTTTGCTTCATGTATGGTACGATTGAAGTTTTTTTCACATATTTACCTAACGTATGGTATTAAAAACATTTGTCCGTATAAAATTGAATATTCTGGTCACGTCAGTGATGCGATTGTTACCGCATGCCGCTTTGTTGTCAGCACATCAATGCTTAATGTATGGTTTAAGTAAAAATTTTGTACAACTGAGGTTTTGTTGATTGGTTTTACTTTAACGATACGAACGTCAGAATCCAGTTGCATAATGCAACATATTATATATCTTTTATTGAAAAAATAATTATTGCATAATATCATATTTGTGGTGTTTTCTTTATTTCTCATATACGATATGTAAATAGTTTTTATATAGAAACCGGTTTATTTCTTTCGTTCGAAATCGGAGAAGAACTCTTATAACTAATTAGTTGGTTAGGTTAAATAGGTTATTTTTTATAGAAAAATAATAGTTTCTAAATTATGTTCGAAAGTTTGATACCAGACTACTGTTAGTATAATAATCTTAATACCTAATATTAATCATCAATCATATTAAGAGGGATCCAGACTCCTTTGTTTAAAGACATGTATTTGTGTGCTACAAGTCTTAACACTACTTATATGTGTGCAAACTTGCATATCCAATAACGAGCTTATTTAATATTTCATAATAAATGATAAATAATTGTGATAATATTTCAACAAATTTTATCTAGCTTATAACACGTACGATTATTAATTTTCGATATTGACGTTTTTCGTACAATTAATTTTCTGTTTTATCGTAGTTATTAATAATTTAATAGGCGGGCACATAATGCTCGTTGTAATCTGGTTTTTCGCATGAATTGTCTGTTTATTTTGTTTTTGAGATTTCGCTTTTGTTCAATTTATAGGATAAATATGTTTCACAGTCCTTCATTATTAATTTAACTCATGATGTTCCGTGAAAATACAAAATATACATTTTACGAGTCGTAAAAGAACAAAGTGTTTGTGAAACATTTTATTCAGTCTGATCCATCTTTTTAATTAGATAAAAATGTTTTAATACTTACAAATTATACAAACAAATGCCGCGTTAAAAAATAACGAATTAATTGGTAAACAATTAACATTTTATGTTTAAAATGTGAAGATAAATTTTCCACGATTTGGGTGAGATATTTTTATTGTCAGAAATATTTGACGAGATTATATTTATGGTAAGGATACCACCACCATCCACCATCATCCACCATCATCCACCATCCTAATAACATCTCTTTGTGGTATGTTTAGAAAGGTTTGTAATCCACAAATTAACACCACGTTTCGTAATTCATTCTGCAGACGCAACACACTTAAGTGGAGATAGAATGCTCGATAACTTCAATTCAAATATAAATTTCCCATACAAAAGTAGCATGCCTGATACAAAACTTACTTGTATTTTCATTAAGTTTACCAAAGTACCCTCACAGTATGAGTATATTTCCAAGAATAAGGTTACCGAGGCTCGGTAGGTTCACGTACAAGTTTGCAACGCTCCATTACGCACACTTTGACACCTTCGCGTACAAACAAAGTATCTTAGACGTAATTTAATATACATAAATACATGAGAGAGGATGTTGTGTCACGCTCAATATATCTGACATGTGAGCTCTGAGTGTTATCTTCTGGATATATGTTTTGTTATAAACTATATATTTATATAAAGCCGTTCTTTATGCAATGACAAATTTAATGAATAAAGATGTTGCATTTAATGTGTAAAAAGTTTGTATGTTTATTAGTATTCCGAATGTAATGTACTCATGAATTATAAACAAGGTTTTAATAAAGGTAGAAAGCTTTAGAGATGGTAGTGCAAGCTTAATTTAGTGCACGCTGTGTACCGAAATTGGGAACTTGTGGCCATATCTCTTGTAGATTAACTAGGACCCAAAGGATTAGCTAACCAATTGATATTATCACAACATTCTGTATATATGTTTATACATGTATAGAATTTGAAAATGCAGCCACTATGGAAAAAACTTATTTTAAGTAATTACTCTATCATCGTCAACAGACAAAGACAATAATTAGGTGTACATGTAATCAAACAGTTTAATGAACTGACAGTCCCTGCTGAAACTGTATGAGATAATATGTCACAAACCAAAATTGTGCAAACCAATAAATCATGTATTGTACAGCCACAAACAGCTCCTATTGCGTGTTTGTATTTACTATTCAGCTGTTTCTCGTGGTCTAAAGTGTAGAGTATAATTGCGTCGTCCGTAGCTCTGGTTTTATTCGTTCTATCCGGTTTGTACTAGTTTAAACCACTTGGAACTGGCCCGGAGCGGTTCGTCGATGGGCCCGCGCGGCTGCGTATCGGATTGACATGTAATTTGTGATCGCACAGCTCTGTTATCTATATTGTATTGTTCGAAATGGATGGAGAGGGGAAGAAAATAACTTTTATTGAGACAGTTTACGAATAAAATATTAAATGGTTGCTATTTTATGCGTAAGGAGTGAAAAATTAAGCTGTAAAATAATGTTGCGGTTTGTATTGAACAATGTTTCCAAGTCCATACCTAATTTGTAAGCTGTCAAATAATATAACATGATTGACTTCACGTGAGCAGGTAATTAGAGTTTATTTATAATATATTGGTTTTATTATTTAATAAAATATTAATATAGCAGATATTTAACATTAAGATTTTCTATTGATTGTGTCACACTGTATTAAACAGATTATATTAATTTAAAAATGTATACATATATTTTTTTTAATAAATAAATTATGTAATAACATGAAATAAAATACATAAGAGACTTATTAAAAGCTTTTTATTTTTTTATTTAAATGAAACGGAGTGCGTATTAGATATCATTCGAATTTAATATAATTTATGGGCTCTAACATCGTGCAAATATCCGCCACGATTTCTTTGGTTGTCGTGCATCTGAAATGTCCAATGGGTCGGGCGCATCAAATCCGGCTGAAATTTACTGAATGTGGTTATGGTTATGGTGGCTTTGAGGTTCTGTGGCTTGTGGCATATTCGATAAACGTAAAAGAAGTGTGGCTCTTAAGCTATCCTACTTAAACCACATGTCGTTGGTGATTATATCATCTAATCATCGATGACCGCTCTCGCCATAGACCGTGATGGTCTGACCGACTTTGTTTATACAGAAATGTGGACGGATGACTCTGCCAGCCTATGGGTGGGCATAGATTATGATCTATACTAAACAATGACTTTCCCGAAGGTGCATTTAACGTTCTTGAATATCATCTAGGTAGGTGTCCTCCCAAAAGCTTCAATTGTGTATGTTGACTTACACTTTAATACATTAATGGGATCTAATAGTGAAGATTATTTGAAGAAAACTAAGTTTAGTTATCAAATGCTCTAAGGTCCTTTTAGTGAACATCGGTGAAGGTCTATAATCATTTACCTTCAGCTTCTGGATTTGTTGAATTTTTGTATAGATGCAGCGGCCAATAACGATGACGACGAAATACTGGTTTCTTAAAAACGTCACGAAATTGACGGCCTCAGATTGTCCAACAAACTTTCAGGAAAAATTGGCTTTGGTTTCGGCTGATCTTCAGTTTCTTCGTCGTACGGGTGGGTGTTGGTTAATTGCTGACTGAATCAAATTTATCCACCACACTGCTAATGTTCCTCTCGCAAGGGTGATTAATGCGAACGTAAAACGGTTGAAACGAGCAGAATGTATCACGATCACAACACCCATTTTGATAAAACAATTTTATCATTTGCACGTACTGTTGAAACCTATATTCGTCAATTGTGATTTGGCAAAACAGACTGTGTAAATGACAGCAAATTCGATTAATGTAGCTTTAACAATATGGCCGCTATCAACTGTCAAAGTTCGGCATCCCTTTTGGAAGATCTGATATTTGGAATGTTTATTTATCTTCGTTAAACCATAATAAACGTTATTTGAGAATTTAATTAGTATGTAAATAAGACAACAATATTAGCCATAACACCATATTTGCAAGAAAAAATAAGTTAATATTAAAATACTTGTTTGCTTTTAATACGTTAAGCGTCATAAAACACAATGTTTTAAATCCACTCTTTCTCTTAAGCATTAACCGAGAGCAATTTCCCAGTTCGTCTGTACCAAGCCTTATACTTCCACTAAGTAAAGGGCCCTACCAATGAAAAAAAAAGTTTTTGTTTTAAGAGCCTTATCTATTCTAGATTTAAAGTGATATATTTTATTTATTTGATATCTTGGGAAATAAATAGTAATATATCCTTATATAGTCTGGTGTCTGTTTTTAATATTTTCGGTCCTATTAAGTAAAAATTAGTTTCCTCTCTCATAAAGTGCTATGATAATACATAAAACAATTTAAAACTACACATAAAAATGTATGCATTATTGCAAAATATCCAAAAATCATATATTGGATAAGAAATATTATTTTGATCCAGAATATGCATCTCATCTTTATGATCATCACACTCAATACCGTAGTAGTGGTGGAAGCATTAGGTGGATTACACAAACGCGGCTGAAGCGCGAAATGACAAGTTAAGCACCTGCTCATCGTCTTAATGTCGAGGCGAAAACGTATACTGGATGATAGAGGGCTATTAATCGAGGATTTGTAATAAGAAATAATGAGCTTTGTAAATGCATTGATGTTTATATATTTGAACCTAAACAGATTTGATACCTTAACAATAAAACTAATTGCGTCGTGATTATCATTTAAAATTCATACCAAATGTTGAATCTTTGATATTTTTGTAACCTATTAGGAATAATGTTATAAAATGTAACACTGCTTTGGTCGTTAACCCCTAAAGCATGAACACATTCATTGACTGTTACGTTAGCTGAGACGTAAGGTAGAGTAAGGTAGATGGATGGAAAGTTTTGCTAAAAGCCAAGATAATGTTTAGTGGGTGTCTACTAAAATTACTCTTGTTATGTTAGGGTGTATGCTGACTTAAGTTTTGTTCAATTTGTTGGGAGGATACGTGATGTTCTAAATATAACGGTAAAGAGAGTTCATAATTGTTTTTAATTAATGCAAAAAATAAACTAAAAATAACAACTAAAAAGAAACCATTTTAGGAGTATCGTGTTTGTTGTTAAACTTCAAACTTTTGGTTTAAATTTTATAATTTTATTCTTTTGCATTTTTGCAGAATTGCACAAAGGGTGAGTTTTAAACAAGATAGCGAGTGCAGTAAGATTTTTATGAAAGCTTTCATTTTAGGGGATGTAAATCAGAATCGACTCTTAATTTCATTGGTTTTGCCACAAAGATCTCCAAGTATGTACAAATCACACTATAATATAAATATATTGAGGTCCTATCTGATCTTTGGTTTGAACGATTTCAATTTTAAGCCGCAAGGGAAATGTTTTATAATTAAACAAATAATTAAAATGTAAACTTCCGTTAAACCATGTTTATCGTGTGCTTAAAAATGATACTGACACGTTTGTTTGATCGGGAGTTAACCCTTGGTGGATTAAAATTTATTAGAATAAATATTTTCACAAGAACTTTCTACGGCGTCTGTCAGCTTTTAAATTTAGTTGCTTTACGTGTTTCATCTTAGCGTTAGAGAACATGCTTTTTTATATGGTCTATATTTGTACCAATATTTATTATTTTTCTCTATATTTCCCTCCAATCATTATCATGCTATCGTATCTAGAAATGACAATGATAACATTCTATCATTAATAATGGACTTCCAAATTGATAAAGTCCACTTACAACACCATAGTTCAGTTGTTAGGTTTTCTTTAGGCAGTATATTTTATTGCTTGACCTTTATGAGCATTTATTTATTAAAAATTATCTATAGCACTTAATCTGTGTGATATAACCAAATAACATATCATTGGACATTAATTAAAGACTATATATATATATATATATATATATATATATATATTTATCTATATACCCTAACATAAAACAGTTAAAAATTTTACAAAATAAATTTTGAAATCAATAAACCCTAACATCGTCTCATAAAAATTTATTTCAGTGCTATTCAATATCTAGATACTTCACAAGGTATTCTCTATCTGACTAATTTAGGACAGATTTAATTGAGTTACAAAAAATAAAATATCGTCAGAAGACCTAGATGTAGCACTCTTATATCGTAAATGTGTCAGTTGAATTTAGGCATAGCGTTTATATTGCACTGAGTTAAATCTACAAAAAAAACTTTATTTAAAATATTGTAATTCTGGAATTGATATCATTGTTATTATTAATATTAGCATAATTATTGAACAATGACCCGAATCAGTGGTTATTCTTTTGACGAATAAATTATTCTTTCCGAAGTTAAAGAATAGTATCAGATTTCGTGTTCCGAAAGAAAAATCAGTGAATTGGTACTCAGGAAGCCGGATGTCTATAATTGAGTTAGTGCTGGCACTCTCGACGACTCTCGAGATGAGGCTATGAAAATAGCGGTTAAATATTAAAGTCACCTTCATTATTATTACTTGACATACTTAAAAAAACTGCTAACTTATTTTTCTTGTAACGTGATTGTTGAAAAAAGTTTACTATTGAACATTTATTTTAATAAAATATACATTTTTTAAGCAAATTATATATTTTTTTGGTGGAAAGCGCTTTTTACCAGTACATTTCTTGGCCACAACGTTAAGAGCCGGTAGCGGGTAGAAAATCAATGCGATGAATAGTCGAGAAACGAATTGTGGGTATCGAAGGGAAAGTTTTGTAACAGACCGACCGACTGCTTATGTGCCGTTAATGGAACAGATCTAAGAATCGAATAGACTATTAGTCTCAATTCTATCTACAGCTAGACTGACTTCAGGGCTGACCTATCTTTTGTTGGTTTAATGGATGAAATATTGAATTATATACTTTTTTTTAAAGGTTAAGGTATTATGTAAGTAATATATAAAATGTATTGTAATATATTTTTATATAATTATAACATAAATTCAATTACAAAATTTAATTGGTGGTAAAATGTTCATCTCTAGCTTTAGTTAACAGTAATAGTAATCTAACCGCAGGCTTGAGAGATTTTCACCACAAAGCTAAACCATGAATTGTGTAATTTTAATGTTATATTATATATTTAAAAATTGTTTATTTTTATGTTTAAAATTATATCTTTAATATCTTTGTAGCATATAAAATAAATAATAATATATTACATTAAGAAAAAGTTATAAGTGTATCCTTGTACTTATTAACAGTCGATAGAGCGGAAAGTTATTTATCGAAGACTTATATTGAAATGCATTATGTATGATTCTATTCGTAATAATTACGCTATTCATACTCTTCTCATACCTCTCATAGGCGGAAGATTTATAAAAAGAACGTATATACATAAAAGATAAACTTTCCAAGATAATTGTAAATAACCTACTCTTCTAGAATCTTTTTATTAAATCGCTTTCTTTGTTTCTTAGTCTTTCGTTTCGATATAAAAGTACGTTATTTCTTTTTAACTAATTACCACATATACTACATACTGAAAATTATTCGGAACTAGATAACAAAGCAAATTTAAATCCCTATTTAGTTTGTTTGTATTATTTATAAAGACATATTTAAATATTATCATGTTACTTATATTTCAAATACTTTTTCTTTTCCATTACTAAACTCGTGTATTCAATGTTACAATT
Organism: Napeogenes inachia; assembly: GCA_959347355.1. Classification (NCBI taxonomy): domain Eukaryota; kingdom Metazoa; phylum Arthropoda; class Insecta; order Lepidoptera; family Nymphalidae; genus Napeogenes; species Napeogenes inachia. Next base: position 26,922,162 of record OY365791.1, read on the forward strand.
ATCTCCAAATTATATTCGTGTATCAGTGTGCTATTGATTTGTTTCTGTTTCATGTGTTTATTGATATGATTGATGAAACATAATATTCGACATTTTCCACGCGGCCGACGCAAAGTACATTTCAATATTATCAGCCGACTTATAAACCGTGCTCGATCAATTGTATCATGTTATCTGGCGGAAAAAAACATTGACGGATAAATAACAATAACATTGTATAACAGTTACTTTTCCATGATATATACGTTAAAAATAACGTTATGCTTTATTAAAGATAATGAGTTCTATAAAGTAAAAATTTATACGATTAACTTTACATTGTTTCTGGGTCATGTTAAAATATTGATTGTTCCAATATTAAAATACCTAACACATATTGGCTATAGTTGCAGTTCTGTCTCATGCGGACTACCGCGGAGGCAATAAAGCGACCTCTCGTCAGACCGGCTTCCATTACCGCACATAATCTATTAATGCTTCTGATCCAATAGCACTGCATATCGAGATCAAATATAAAACATTATTATGGTTCTTGATTAAAAACAAATATTTCATGAATCAAATTTAATATTCATAGATATTTTTAAAGCCTGTTTATCTCTTTGTTGCGCCTTTTATGAACGCCAGCCGTTTAATATTAATTTGATTTAGTTTGATACAACATTAAATTAAATAACAATATTTTAACAGTATCATATTGTATCAGCTTCGCTGGCGTAGTTTCGGAATAAATTACTGTATATGTTATATTCAAAAAGTTTAAAACTTACATTGGCTATTTGATTTCAGTTATCATAAAACCCTTGGCAATTGTGTTTTGACATATGGTGCCTCAAAGATGGCATAAATAAAAAAAATATTAAGTCATCTAAATAAACATTTATTGATTTATATTTACTTTTGTAAAATGCTAAATATGTACATGGTAAACGATACATCAATATTTAAACAAGGAAAGAGTTTTCTCGAACCGCACAGATGTTTTATAATATATTATCATTGTTTATGGCGTTCTTATTTTAAATTTACGTTGTTTTATTTTTTATTCAGCGAGCAATATGTGAGAGCAGCTTTTATCGAAGGAATAGATAAAATTTCAAATATGACGCATTATAAGATGAATCGCCTTGTACCCTCAGAATCAAGAGTAAACGTTATTACTTATTATGACTTGCATTATCTTCGGTATAAAATAAAATAGATTCTTGGAATATTTTAGCTAGGTTATAATATAAAGCACTCTACTTTGAGTTCTTTGACTTGTTTTATTAAAACTGAGTTTAAAAGAGTTAGTGTGAAACAGTTGCGTTTAGAATGCTTGTCGCTTACATTCATGTGGTAATAGTTCTTTTGTGTAATTAAGTTTGTGTAAAACTGTTTAGGGTTTTTAATTATACGAGTTTGTATTGTAATGGCAAAATACAAGAGCACTTAATAACTACTCTCATTAAATAATTAAGTTACTGTAAAAGATTATTATGCTTTTTATTTTTTATGTTATCTATGCTTATGAACTTAATGCCTTTGACAGGTCAACAGATGGAACATAGAATTAGTGTTCAGAATAATCCTAGAAAGAATATTAAGTCTGTCGGGATTATGTTTTTTATTTGACTTTTCTGTTAAAAGCTGAATTAGAAAGAGAAACAAAAAACTTTTTCTCTTTTTATGAGAAAACTAAAGAATATCTTTTTTGTTACGTGATTTATCTCATTTTTTGAAGATAGCTTTTTTTACAGAGAGAAAATGGAATGTCCTTAATCATAAATGAAAAACTTTGCCTCCAATACAACGAAGAGGTCTTGAAATTAATGTGAGTCGATCATGAGTTTCTTAGTTTCATGATAAACACAGTTGACTAAAATGTGTTACGTAAAAAAAGATAAGATTTAGATAAGATAGATATCCCACTTTTATTTTTATTACTAACCTTTTAAAAGTAAATATATTTATGGTACTTTAAGGATAGCTTCCCTTTTTTTGTAATTCATTTTCATCGGTTTTATTACTGTTAATATCATGAATGTTTTGTTTGAAAATTATACATTATGAAATAAAATATTCATTTATAAATAATTTATCGTCATTCATGCATTCTGTTATAATCTTATTTCATTAATAGCTTGGTTATTGGTTATTTAAAACAAATTGAAAATTTAAATAAAATAAATCAGGGCAGTTATTATATTTCCTTACAGTTTGCGTTGCATCTAGGTTGATTTGATCATATATCTTATTCATACTTAAGATACTTCGTAGAATGGTTATACAAGTTATTATTTTATTTAGTTTACGAAATAAACTGTGTATTGTCTTAGAATGCTGATTTGTTTGTTTTATTTTGTATCTTTTACTAACATTTGAAGGCGGCAGCCGTCGAAATTTTATTTATCCATCCCTCGGGAACAGTATTTTTTTTGGATGTAATGTTCTCTATGTCCTTCTCTGTGCCCTGGAAACCGATGAGGGAATGATAGCTTAAGAAGTTAAGACATAAAAGCGTAACACCTTAGTAGCTTCAATAACACCTAACTTTATCTTTTTGTGTTTATTTTTATCAGTTTTTAGATGTTATAGCTGGGTCTGCAATCAGATTCGGCGGTTTCATTTTGCTTCAGGGTAGGGCAACGTCGGCCAGTACCTAGTGTTTAATAAAATTTGATTTCCTTTTTGTTTATAAAAAATCTATAATAAATATATAAGTAAAAAAACTCTATAAATAATATTTATTTCGAAATGTTTTATTAACAAAAAAGTTTCAGTAACTACGTGCGGTTCAAGTGCGAAATTCTTGAGCCATTAAGAGGTAATTATGTAATTTTAATACGATTTTATTGTAGAAAAGCAAATTCAGATATGGCTGAAAGTGTAATTGTGGTAGAAGCAAACGCGTTAGAATTACACTTCGTACGACTTTTAAGCCTTTTATCGCTTAATGGCTTCTGCAAGATTATTTTATTAAGACGTTTAGAATATGTTAACATATGAACGTTATATGATCTTAACAGTTGAGTATTATTCTAATATGTTCTATTAAAATATATACACGTTTTTATATTATGGAATATAAACCCCGCTACTTAAACTAGAATGGCTCGGTATCGGGTGACGAGCAAACATACTTGACGGTTTTCGCGGCTAAGTGAAGATGTCGGGGGCAGGTGAATGTTGGGAGAGACGGCGTCTACATTATAGATTTAAGTTGGTCTAGTTTTTAATCGAAAATTAAATTGATACACGAATTCATAGCAATCCATTCTAATGTATTTTATTCGTGCAATTTATTTTGTTCACCGGTTTACACGGAGCGGTTTTGTTATTTAGTTAGATCTTATTCAGTAGATTATGTATTTAAGTTGATAATGTTGGCTGTAGTTAATTATAATCTGAGACTACTATCGTTTGATCGAAGCTGATTTATAATTTATTTGCCATTAATCATAACAGAGAAGGCTGTTTGTTAACTTAATAATCAAGACCTAATAGGCTTTTCGAAGAACCAAATTAGAAGAACTTGTATTAAGCTAGATTCTCTAAATCCTGAGTTTTACAGTTCAGTTTTTTGGTTAATATTTCTTTGTAAGTAAAACATGATCGTGCCGACGTATGCAACATGTTTGTTTTTAGAAACTCTTATCTAAAAATTTAATAAAGATAAGCTTGGAGTTAATAAAGATGATGTTTTTTTATTGGTTAGTGCATGCGGATGTTAAGCAGGTGTTTCTTTGTGCACAATGAAAAGAGAAAATGCTATTTAGAATATCTAATATGTAAATATTATGTATATTAGACATTATGTCTACTAACAAAGTATATTTTTTGGATCGTACGTGCCCCAATGCAAATTTATATTTCAATAGAGAAAGTAGGACATTTTTAGGATGTTAGTTTAGCATAAGGTAATAAAAGATACTGTTATTATTATGGTCGTAGTTATAATTTTTGTCGCATGTGCTCGCAAGTGGGAGAATTTTATTCCAGCTCTCGTACCGATGATAACTTTGAGTTTGTATTTTGGGAGAGTGTTGGACAAACTAGGGAAGATGTAAACGAATTCGACTGCTAGAGATAATGTTGTCCGTATTTTTAAACAGCTGTAAATGTTTTTATAGTAGCGTAGTACACTTTATAAAAATGAATGATTTATATTTTATAATGGTTATTTTTTTAAACTTTTAAGGCGTGAAATTAAAATTGATGTTAATGTACAATTTTAAACAGCGGGTGGTCATAAAATTTTGTCACGTTATTTTTTATTTCTTTAATGGTGTGAAAGAAATATAATATAAGAGTCATCAATCATTTATGTTTTTTTTATGACATAAAAGCATGTCAGGACAAATGTTGGTTAGTGTACTTATTAATTTTCATTAAAGTTATTTAATTAGAAGTTTTTTTTGTTTTATTTGATGTGAATATCCATTATCACGGTATAAGCCGTATAAAATATTTGTGTTTCAACTTTTTTATTGAAGGTTAAGTTACAATAGGTAAATGTACTTTGATATCGATTTAATGAAGAAGTTGGAAACAATACATTGGTTTCTTTGAAGTAAAGTTTCATTCCCACGTAATTTTTATTGTTTTATTCTAATTACACTAAAATGAAATGTTTTTGATATAAATGTTTCTTTTCAGCATTATACGGACTTCGTTGGGTTAGAATAACAAGTCAAAAGTCCTTTAATGTTATTTTCAAGAGGCCTTATCAAATTCACTAAAATATCATAAGGAATAAAGTTACATCAAAAGCACTGAAGGTTCTCCTCAGTTATTATAATGAATCTTCAAAATGTCCGAAACATGCTAATTTGGAGCACTATTAAAATATTCATAGTTATTGATATTGACCCTTTAGCGTGAAATCTAATTACCGGACCTCATCACGGTCTATCAAAAGGTATATAACAGCTTAGACGTCCAAACACCTGGACCACATTAATTATTATGTATATTATTATACGTTTAGTAATTTGGTATGAACCTTGATTCTACATTATTATTATAGTGCCGTTTCTGAATATTGCTGAATGAATGAACGAATGTTTTATCATATACTGAATATGTTAATGAATGACTGAGTGGTGTCGCTTTAATTAAAAAAAGAGTTTTGTTTTTGTTATACATGTATGAGATTTTGTAAATTGTTATGATATTTTTCAATATATTATTTTATTATATTTAAATATATTTCTGTCCTGTGTTGACATAAAGCTTATATTTTTGTTGTTTGTTTGTTCAAAATTCGTATTTTTAATTACTGTATATTATTTTATACTTTATCGTTAAATTCTTTCTATGTGTAATAATCTTTGGTCTATGTTTAAATCCTCTATAATTTATTAACAACATGTATTGTCAAAGTGAAACATTGTATATCATTAAAATAAAGTTAAAATGGTCATAAACGATTAGGTAAAATAAAATAATAAAAAATAATTTAGTTCTTCTAATAAAAACCTCTTATTCGTTGTTCTTATTAAACCGCAAAATAAGGGCTTAACTGGCTTTAGCGATATAAAATCGCGTCTTCCCTTTACGGATTACCAAATTTATGGGACTTACAATGACTTATTTAGTCTTTCTTTAAATATAACTGAAATAACTTACAGTGAATGCGGCTTGTAATTCTTATTTTACGGATTCAGAAAAGTACGCATCACTGCCCCCTTATTTGTTTCAGTATCTTTTTTCAAAGCCTCTTTTAAAAAGCCGCTGACAAAAACGTTTGAGGGCAGGCTTGTCTCATCCGACGCTCCTACTTATTTTTTTAATTTTAATAATCTTAACATAACATATACATTGTTAAGTTTTTTAGGGACGTTGTTTTCCAATAAATATAAAAAAACTGTATTGTTGACAGAAATGTCTCTTATTTTAAGTTCTGATATGTATATAAGGTAGTGTTTTTTTGTTCGAATTTGATCTTGAAATCCAAGAAACTTGCAGAAGGAAACGGGTTTTCTTATATCAAAACTTATTCGTAAGTAGTCTCATAGTTTAATATATTACGTCTATGAATATCTTTGAAGTTTATTATGAAAGAAGTTCAAACATTTCATGAAGTTCATAAGCGCTTTCTTAGACGGCTTTGCGTTTTACAGCATTCAACATAAGTCCTTACACCGAAACAGAAATAGTATCCTATTTTTCTGACACTGACGTTTTAAACGGACTCATTAAAAGTTCTCAGCACAAAATCGGTTCTATTAATAGTTATAATGAATCTTACAGCCTATAACACAAGATATATAATGGATTGAAAAAATATTTTTGAGTTAGGAAAGTCTCAATCGTAGTTAGTGAGAAACCGCGAGCGGAGTATACGGCAGACCGCAGTTGACAACAAGATTATCAAGTTGTAGAGCTAAGAATACGTTAGAAATGGCTTTATAAATGAAACTATATTTATATATTTTTTATGTTTGTTTGTCAGTCTATAGCCATAACATTTACTTGTGAAATATTTAAATGCTTCTACAAATATTTAAATTGGAAAAGTATCAATATGTAATTTAAATTTATACGTTGAATATTACCCTAAATTGTATTTGTTTGTTTAAAATTTAAATAAATATGAAGAATTGGTTTATTGTTAATACATGTTCAATTTCCTACAAGATATTTTATGTAAACTTAAATAGACCTTAATAAAGCCTAAAAGAAAAATATATTACACAATATATAAATACCGACAAACCATATGAAAACAGATGGTTCGTTTATTTGGCGTATCTTAAGTTGTCACTAAGAACATATTTCATTCAGACAGCTAAATCTTTCTTTCTAGAGTTTTTAGGAATTAGCGGGATTACGATACAAGCGTATGATACAATGTGGATAGTAATAATGAAAATAAACCAAAAATATATCTCTATAATATACATTTTATATATAATATGTATAAATATCATCAAAATATATATTATTATGATACAACAGGTTAAGATAACAATCTTTACATTAACAATTGTTTCAAGGTCAGTCATTTTTTTTATTTAAATATTTTTACACAGTCACTTATGAAACGTCACTCTAGTTCCACGGTTTCAAAGGCTCCGTGGAGAAGAACCGACAAGAAACTCCATGGGTCAGAAAGAAACTACATGAATTAATAGTTTCATGGATAAGATATTTATATCGCTTAATTTGTCAAAAAACTTCTAAGCATATTTTCAAAATTTTGATATAATTTCTGTTTATTCAATAATATATTTCTTGATGTATATTTTTATAACAAAATCGCTCTTCCAATGACACCGTGAAACAAAGCAGTTCATTGAAACAGTGTAAGCTCGCGAAGCTACGGGCTACGGGCGGGCGTCAGTGCTACGACGTTCGTCGCGTAGACCGCACGCTCTACGCCGTATTCAATAGAACAGTGTGTGAAACGTACTTAGATGTAATGTGCTTGTGTAGACGTGTATGGTTTTGGAAAGCGCATCTTCATAAAATGTTTACAAATTTTATTATTTATTTATTTTTTGTTTTTAGAGTGATTGTTTTTGGAGTGAGGTTCGATATGTGGTTTTTGGATAGCGCTATCAATATTCAATGTGGGTATGATTAAAAACATACGCATGGGTTATTCGTTCGCGATTAAAGAAATAGAGTAAATTATCGGTTACTATTAATTAGTGTAATAAATATATTTTTCTGTTTATAGTTTTCTAACGTTAAAAATAATTTGTGAATTTATTTTTATATTTTGTAATCCCTCGACAGTCTTGGACTAGGATAAAAAAAAAGTGTGAGATATTTTTTTTCTGAATTTGTTTTTATTATTTTCTCAAAAAAAATATAGGTAGTAAATATTTCTTTAATCTACTGTTTTGCTTGTAAGCAATCGGAACGAACTCTAATTATGGCGTGTCTGTGGCGATTCAGGCTTTGTAAAATAGGGAATTGCTCCAAGCTTTTAAAAGGTAATATAAGACGGGAAGCTAGAAATATTACTGCTGTTAATTGGAACGAAACATTTTGTGGTCTAGTTTCGATTTTATTAGTAGTTACAGCATTAAAAAAATATATTTTCTACTTAAAAAAAAATAACACAGATTAAAGATTGAAAATTTGCGTTCTTAAGCTTTCTTTTAATTTCGTAAGATTAGTTAGAGTGACCAGTTTTTAGTGTTACTTGAAATTTCGCATAAAATACTTTTTTTTGTTTTTAATTTTAATTTGCCATTAGATTTTTTTTTCATTGCTGTTAATGGTTTAAGTGAACTGTTTTATATATTATTACAACACATTTTTTTTTGGGTTTTAATTAAATATTAAAACTAGTAAATTGATTGCATAATTTATTTTAATCTTAATCTCAATTCATAAAATGTAATAAATTCTTTCGTAAATACAAAGTATGCGATAATATTGACTTTTAAGAATATTCAGTGAAATGTAAGAGCTCTTGTTTTTATTCGTTGTATTTTCTATAGTTCGAAAACTTTCAAGGAAAAATTTAATTTATTCATACAATTATTTCAATTGTAATTGATTAACTTAGATATTTTATTAAAAGTTTTCATCCCGTAGATAATAATAAAACGAGGAAATATAGTGTTTTTTCTGAGGTATTTTTTGTATGGTTTAAATCGTTTTTATAAAAAAAAATATATAATATTATTCGAGATTATTTAGGTAAAATTTTAGAAAATGTCTAATAAGATGTGTTACCATGTTAAAACTATTTCGAATTTATATTGAAAAAAAAAAAAGAAACATAGGAGTTGAAACCACGACACATGGGAAACCATCCCGTTTTCATTTCAGGTAGATGAAATTGAGCAATATCGAGAGCCTTGCATGGTAGTATTTTATAGCCTTATCAGTATTTATAAGTACTACCGCAATGACCATACCATACTGGTGATAAATTGTAATTTTAGTCAATATATTTAGAAACATTAGTTTTCTTAATCTAGCTTTTTTTCTTGTGTGCTTCAGACTACTCACTTCACTTCACACTACGTAAATACTCTTATGAATATGCGAAAGAAACGCTATAATAATAATAATAATAAATTTTAACTGTAAATTTGACAACATTATTTTAAAATACTTTTTTTGATCCTCATTACATGGCCCTTCGATATTTTTTTTTAACTTTGATAAATTTTAGAAAAAAGAAATATTAATGTCGTTTAGAGTTATTATTTATATGAGTTATTTGTCAAGTATAGGTCAGTGAAGTGTTTTTATGAAACAGCCTGTAGCCCGCGGTCGATAAACGCCGCACGCTACGACCCGCTGAGGATTAGAAACGATTCTACTTGACGTTTTTAAGGTCTACAGTCTTAAAGTTAACTGTTTTATATCGTATGAGATAGGAAATTGAATTCTAAGGTTTAATAACAACATAGAAATAACATTTTGATCTTTTCAATTTGATTTTCGTTTTCGTTTCGTTTCGTTCTGTTATTATGTATCGTTGAATAATATAAGTTGTATTATTTTTTTTATTATATTTAGCTAGCTGTTATTGTATATCTAGATAACTTTTGGAATTATAAAGCTGAAAAATAATATATATTTGAGACGGATAAGTTATTTAATAAATATGAAAGGGTTTAAATTCAAGAAACTTGATGCTTTTCATTTTTAGTTAGTTTTTGCCTTCGTTAGCGTCGCGAGCGCTCTATTTATAAATTGCACTAAGTTAATTGCTTTTATGGAACAAATTACCATAATTATCAATTTCCATATTTGCCACCAGAAAAACAATAAAAACATTCTTATTAGTATCAGTTTCAATATTTTGAATTGCCCTAAACAACCAGATACAAATAAAAATAAATATTATATTTTTGATAAGAACATCTTATTTCCAAATGAATTTGTAACCACAGTGAAGGTAAAGAACATTTTCATAGCCGGCTATAATATAGAACATGGTGTAATATAGCTCCGGTTTCTAAGCTTTATTGTAAGATGGGTCGTGTCTTGAACCTATAGCGTGATAGATGCCAATATCTCACGTGACCTCATCCGGAAAGCTTTAATATTTATATAACACATATTACTAAATGTATAAAATATGTGACCTAGTGGTATTTTGGGTATTTGTAGTTTTCTGTATATTCAAATAATATTTCAATAGATGTTATTTTTATTTGTTACATTAAGTAAGACTCTATATAATTCTATATTTTAAACAAATTATTTATTCCATGACGTAATATGGTCTACTATAGTCATAAATATATATTATAATAATCTCAGCAGTAATATATAATTTACGAATGTTCAATCCGTTAAAAGTAACAGGTAAAATGAGTTACATACAACATTTCCATACGTCAGTAATGTGTATGTTTATGTCCTGGTTTATTTAATAGTCAGTTCATTGTACATATATTGTATATATTTAATGGCATGTGTGTTGTATGTGTTAATTTACATGTAACAAGAAATATTCTTTGATAACTCTTTAACATATTTCGACTAGCATTTAATTATTACGAATAATTAATTGAAATAGACACAAAAATCCGTTTTAAAAACAGTAGGTCTTGTTTCTTATAACGAAATAAATTGTACTTAATGAGGTTAAATTCGGAAAAAAAGTTATTCTCAGAAAAATATCTTGAAATATCATATTTTTTTGAGTAAGATTGTCTTAACACATTTTATAATATGAGAGCTCTAAAAACAAATAATTATTAATACATTTTTTATTTTATTTTAGTACTTTGAGTATAACTTGTCTCTATAATCAATGAAAAGAAAATTAAATAATATTCCTGTAATATATATTTGAGATGGTTTCCATACAATTCCATACATTTAAATACAAACATCGGAATTGACTGTTTGACAACACTCAGTCACAATCACTTTTGCACACACATAATCAGTTACGCACACATATAAATTGTTCTCAGGGCTCTGTGTGTACAGGCTAATTGATTTCGGGTTGTCTGCTATAGTCGATTGCTCTACTGTGGAATATTGAACGCAATTTTATGGGTGCGACTGTCACCCTTGGTTTGTTAATGTGATTTAAAAGTGCATTCCTTTTGGCTTTGAATTTCAATTTTTTTTTACGAAAGACGAGCGATAATGTTTTCTTTCGTTATTAAAATTTTCTAGTCCTTAAATCTCCAGAAAAAGATTTAAGGTAAATTGTTTAATAAAATAATATTCCTGACATTAAATACAGCCTGTTATACCTGACAATTAAGACTGATATAATCAAGGTTTCATAGTTAGATAGAAGTTCTTAGAAAACCAAATTAAATAAAGCTTTTATACTTTAATAGAATATACTAATTAAATATTTGATGAGCATTTTTAATTACGGGAATCAAGTAACAAAAACAAATAGAATGAAGTGCCAATTAATCAAAGAATTTCATATATATTTAATTATAACATAACATTATAATATTTCTTAAAAAACAAAAAAAAGATAAGACAAAAATCTTTACATAATACACAGTTTACTTAAACTCAGTGTCAATCAAATGGTAAAGTAAACCAGCGAATACGACAAACCGACTAAACTGTTTTGTACGCCACTCACGCGCGATCATCTGTAACCAACAAAGGACGGGACAAAGGCGACGTGCTTTATGTCGTTGTAATTTATAAGGGAGAGCGGTTACGATTTTCTATTCTTTTATTTATAAGAAATATTTTGATATGGTTTAAGACTAGTGATTGAACATCAACACGTTTGTTTACTTCGAATAATGCTAAGCGAAAAACTAGGCGTCGAACGACAGTGCGGCCGATTGCATACATTCTGGTATGTCAGTTTCACTAAGTTTTCAAGCTACTAAGCAAGCAAGTTTCAAGTTACTAAGCATGCCGCCTGTCTGTACGGACGTAGACTTATGGTTCGTTTGTTAATAAATATTTTTTCAGTTACTACGTGAACTGTGAATATACTATAATAATTATATATAAATATTGGTTTTAAAAGTAACATCTAGACTAGACTATATGCTTGTTTCTCTTCAGTAAAATGTAAGTCCTTTTTAATTCTGTAGTTGTTGTTTTATTTTTGCATTGTAATGTCTATTCAAATTTATAATAAAAATCATCTTATCGGTCAATAGTGATTATAATTCATTGATCAAGTTTTGTATCTAAATGATACTATGATCGCTCTCGCTTATAACTTGCAGTTTTAAAATCAGATATAGATATTTCTGTCACTGCGTCATTGTGCTGCATTATCGTAATTGTGAGCACATCCTATGAGATAACGTCAGTCTGGGTACGCCATTAGTTTAATAGATAACGCTTAATTAAATGACTGCAAACCAGCAGCCCTATCTTCTGAGGTTCATTAATCTCTAAAAATTAGGAACCGAAAGAAAATTAGAAAATAAATGCAATTATTGTGTTATATTTGTAAAGTTAATCGAAAATTACAGAGTTTAGTAAATTCTAAATTTGTGGTGCAGTTAGTTTCGATTTGTTATAATTATAGTCTACGGTATTGCAGAGTATTGCAATTAATTGTTGTGCGCACGTTCCATGTTTATTTGTCTAGTGATTGTTTCTCCTACCGTTATGCAATTATTTTGAAACTGAAGCGTATAAACTTTAGAGGGAATTTATACGCTCAATAGTTATAGATATACTAACATGAGCTTCTCAAAGAAGCAGGTGTACTCGGTCCAAATCGTTAAGCTTGAACTGCTCGAAATAATAAGTAGTTCCATCGTTTGAGTTGCGGAAAACGTCGCCGGCAATTCTATTCAAGGGTAGAATGAAGATAAATGTAGACGGTATAACGAGCCGACGACTGTTTTCAATTTGCCCACACTCAAGATTCGATTCGGTGTAAGATCTTAAAATTTTGCAGTTCTTGGTCTGGAAATTCCTTTTTGTGAGTAACCATATTCGCATTGTCTCTGAGCTAAATCATAACTGTTTTATTCTTGGACGATCTTAGACCATTAAGTTTTTGAATATGAAATCAGTTTGAATACGTTTTGAGGTAGATATTATTTTTGTTATGATGAATGTTAACATTTCTTATAAATTTTTCAACGCTCAAATCTATCACTATTTTAATGTTGTTGATCTGCAACAATGATTGATTTTCTTGAAATCTGTCGACTTGCCTCGGATTTTTGGAAGAGTCTTATTAAAAAATCTTCAAGTTAAAGTGTTATTGATAAAATGAATGAATAAATAATTTTGAAATGAATAAGATTTAAAAAGACATAATCCAAGTGTCCGTAGGCTTTTAAAAACCTGTATCAGAATAGACGATTCCGTTTCATACAGCCGCCATAGCTATCGTCATCTGGTGGATAATTCATCTCAATATGGGACGAGCGGATGCTGCTAACGAGACCTTTTTACACGTCCCTCTTTGTGGTTTGTTACTTTTTTTCGTTACTTCAGTATTATTTATGAACCCGGTATTTTGAAAAATATATTTAAATTATCCATTTTCAGTTCTCCCTCGAATTCTAGGTATGATCTCAAAAACACATTGTATTTCGGATTTATTTATCTATAAATTTCTGGCATATTTGCGAAATTAACATTTATATTTTAAATACTCTCCCCACTATCCCGAGGGCGATCATACGTGAAATTAAGTGCCGCTTTCAATTATCGCGAAAGAACTTCGAAACGCCCAAAGCGTTTTGAAACCATGAATTTACCCAGCGGGTCCAATCTGGAAAAGTAATGACCTGTAAAGTATCTCGTCGAATTGAGTAATTTTTCTTCACGCCGTCCCTTTGGCTTTTAATTGGGAATATCAACTTATAAATGAATCCTTCCGAGTCTGAACGCGATGGCTGTTCTTAATAGGGATGAATTGTTTTTTTGCGAAGACATTTTTAATTGGAGTTCGAAGTGTAGTCCTGTCATAGAATATAATGAATTGTAATAATCATCTAAAATAGAATATCATTTTTATATCGTTTTTTTCAATAGCTTTTACAATAATGATCGGTATTGTATTCAATTATTATCTCAAAATTAATAGAACACAACACCGGTGTTTCCTTCAATTAACTTGAAGCTACTTCCTTATTTGTATCTGAATTATGAACGGGCCGTTTTTATGCGAGCACTACTATGATAAATGCTTTCATCTTTTTTATTCGATCCCTCTTATAGTACCAGCCTATCATACTGCTTGATTGCGAATATGGACTCTATGCGGAAATCTTAAAGTATAGATCTCTATGACGATTTTTATAACTTTATTCACTACCCCAGACATAGAAGCAGTTTTAGACTCTGTTATTTGCTTAGGGTCGGGTTGGCCTCAACAAATACTCTAGTGGTATATTCGCTCTGGTAACAAATGTCAAGTCTCCTGAACGTAAACATTGCAAAATCAAGAAATATACCAATGTACATGTCAAATATTATTTACTATCCATTATTGGTATTATAATTAAATCAATTAAATTATCGTAACCACTCCATAAATGCCCTGAATTCTAATAATAATTAGTTTTGTCTATACGTATGTAACTAACGATATAATTCAGGAATTCTATTTAAAATGAATAAAGCTATAGACTGACTAACGAACTTACGAATATAAAAGTCAAACATTTTTTACATTAAAATAAAATAAAAAGGTCATTATTACTTAAGAAATATTTTTTCCAGTCTCGTGAATAGAGTTTGTAGAATTTTAACAACGTTATTACAAAAACCTTAATTAGTGACGAACTAGGTTTGTTTAAATAGACAATAGTGCGGTGGCCTGAAAACTAGGTTTTAAAAGCTAGAAACTGAAAAGCCCTAGGGATCATCCATATGGCTGCTTAATATATGATACTAATTCTATTAAAAAGAAAGTAATATACGAAGCTGAAAACTAATATATTTTTTGTTAACCTTGAGACGAGATGTCGAATAATTATTGAACCAAAAAAAAACGTTCTTACATAAATGTAGGTAGTTGTAAAAAAAAATCGCTTTATCCCAAGTTATTGTTAGAAATGATTTTCACAGAGCCTTGTTCAAAATGAGTAAAAGTTTTAAAGTGTAATACAACTGTTTATTCATTCAGTAATGGAATTCGCGAGTCTTGTTGAAATATGAGAACAAGAAGTATCTCTCTTAAAGAAAACTATAAAAATATTGTATATTTTGTTGAACGTCTAAAATAAACGGTTTAAAGATAAACAATATTACTTTATTAAAATTTTGTACAAGTAGTAAGATTCATGGAAACTTTTGAACTAACCTTTATTCATGATTCAGGAATATAAACAAGTTAACTCTTTGAATTTTCTGGTCTACTGCTGCGTAGCACCCGGGGTGGGTTTTAAAAAAAAAACTTTTATACTGTTCCAGTGGTTCTCAAGTTAGAAGCGCGTAAAGATAGACAGAGATATTGTCTTTTACAATATCATACTTTATTGTGATTATTGTTCGTGTTTTATTTTCCTATAAAATTAATATAACCTTATTTTGGTTTTGTCAAACACATTTTGTTAGAAATCTATTTTCTTGTTGCTTCTTCTAAATATATAAATAAGATGATGACTTTGACTTCTGCTACTTCTCTAACCCCGCAAAGTAAATAAATAAATCATTCATCACTTACCTAATTTCGCCCACAGGGAAACTGAGAAATCCAAAGTCCGTGTTGGTAATTAGGAGTAACTTTGCAACAAGTAGGTACCAGCTTTAGTTGGGAATCAAGTTTTACAAGTTAACAACATGACCTTTATTGTGATAGCCTTAAGAGCTATGAAAAATAAACAAAGAAGTTACTGAAGAGGCACTAATCTGACCTTTAACCGACTAATGTGAGAATGTCGCTGATATGAACATTTGTATTTTGCTCGGTTTTGTTATATTAGTTGTAATCAATTGTTAAAAAAGATTGGGTAAGTTTCACATTTTCTCAATATAACATTTTGTGGTTGAGTCACAAAAGGGGGTTTGTAAATTTACGTTGAATTATTTATTTGAGACAAACCCTTATATTATTAGTATAGCAGTATGTTAGTACGTTCCCTTAATTGGAATTAGTTGTTGAAAAGTGTACATAATATTCTCATAATGCAATTGCGTATAGATATAATTCTTACCATCATTTTAATAACTCATACCGGCCCAAGTAAAACAATTTACCCAAAAATAGTAACAATAGCAGTTAATGTTTACGACACTCGCCGACGTAATAATGGTGAGTTTATTACGTTTTTACTCTCCTTGCGTTATAAAAATCATACTCAGCTTTATTAAGATAAACGCCTCATTTGCTTTTACGATCTTTACCTATCTGTTGTTCTATATTAGGTGTTTCATAACCTTATGACTTGATTAACTTTTATCTCCGTCATAGTATATCTTTAATTAGATAAGTTTAATTATGTTATTAGTTGATGTGTTATAAATAAATATGTTAATATATAACTAAGTTTACAATTTATATATAGGTACATTTTGCGAAGACTCTCACAACAAGGTATAACATGCACCTCAAAATTGTAACCTAAGATCTAACCGAGCTCCTACAAACAGGATACCGCATCACTGTTTCATGTAAGCTAAGTGTTTGTTACAAACAGTAACGATGGTGTACACTATTGGTGTCTATAACATAACATAACATAACCATAACATAGTAACTGTCTTTGCTAACTGGATTGAATTTTAAATTATTTTTTCTTTAGTCACTGGACTTTTATGGATAAGACATGTCATTAGGTTTTATTTTGTAATCCAGTTGTTTATATCGATATTCGTTTGTTTTGTGTTTCGTCTGATTTGTGAAAATTTATATTAAAGAAATATATTACAATAAATCAAAGGAATACACTTCAAAGGTAAAAATTATAATGTCGTAATGGATATCACAATACATATATATCTTATCTAATGTCGAGTAGGATTTTTGAAATATTTTTTTTAATGATTCTTTTTTTTAGTATGAATAATTTATTATGAGATCGACAATTTATTTAATTGCTCACAAACTTAGTAAATGACTTTTAGTTCCGTTTTTCGTGTTTGTATGTAGGAATATACAATTCGAAACGTTTCTATTGAAAAATAAAGGGTTTGTTTGATCTAGGGTTATAATAGACCCTTGCTAATGTTTCAGTGATCTGTTTTGGAGTGATGCTCAGTTATGTTAAAATAGACAGAAATTAAGACTTCTTTGATATTTCATAGTTAGACAGACGGGTATCTGAGATGAACTGTATATTTTTTGTACATATTCTGTATGGTTTTTCTGATGTTTTTTTTATATTAATAAGTAAGACTATACTTACATTTAAAACAATAATAAACAATACTAACCTGTCTCTTTCAAGTAATAGACCTAAAAACACAGAGGCGAGAAAAAAAAGGGAAAAACCAAAATAAAAGTAGTTCGTTACGTTGATTTCGAAGAAAACAATTTCTCTCCAAAGGTCTCAATACCTACATAAACAAATTACTAACAAACAGTTGAGTGAAAAATAACCCCAACGCAATCAGCCAGTGGATGGGACGACCCGTGCTTGAAAAGAAACAAATTAGATCCGTCTCGAGAACACCGCTTTTCAAATAGATCTGGGTAAACCCGACCCGCTAATGAAGGGTTAACTGACGTAGTAGTAATTTGAGAAATACACCAAGAAAGCAAGAAAGGGCCTATTCATTTGTTGATAAAGCAATACGTATTCGATAATATCGATGTCAGATTTGGGAACTTGTATCAGTATAGAGTTAAAGACTGTGGAAGACAATCTTGGACGAAAAGACGTATTTCTTTATATTAAAATTATATTTGACTTCTAAAAAATAATCATGCCAATTAAATACCCTATAATAACATTCAAATATAAAACGTATAACGCTTTGCAGAAATTTGCACTT
The DNA here is from genome assembly GCA_959347355.1 of Napeogenes inachia. Taxonomy (NCBI): domain Eukaryota; kingdom Metazoa; phylum Arthropoda; class Insecta; order Lepidoptera; family Nymphalidae; genus Napeogenes; species Napeogenes inachia. The sequence goes on from OY365791.1 coordinate 26,939,976, forward strand.
ACTATAAATAACACGTAAAAGAAATGCAACCACAATAACAAGCACGTTTAAAATGTTTTCAAATAACAAGTAATAGGATGGAAAGGAAAATATTGGTTTATACATGGAATAATATTTTATGTGAAAATGAGTTCTCGGATCCAGCAAGGCTTCGCTATCGAAAAGCTAACTGGAACGTTCTTACGTAGATTTCACGTCTCGATACATCAGATGTACGTGAAATATTTTTGACTAACAAACTTCGTTTATTCTTTGGATATGATGCTGCTTATTTTATATTTATACATACAATATATATATTTTTTTATAATATATAGCAGGATAAATTACACACACTCATCACATACATGCCTACCCTTGTCGGGAATCGAACCTGAGCCCCAATGCATCGGCAATATGTCAGGCGTCTGCGTTAACCGCTCGACCAACGGGACGGGTGAAATTAAATTATTGTAATAATTCTAATAGATCTGAAAGGTTTTTTTGCTTTTGTAAAACTTAAATGTATTATGAATTGATATCACCCCGGTCCTGGCAGGTTTCATTTGTAAATCGATTGAAAATACTATTACAGGAGCAATTTTGGAGCAATTTGTTCTGAACGAAGTATTTTTCCTGTACCATTTTGTAGTAACTGTTGTTATTAAGTCATTTTTGTGTCGTTCTTGTAACGAACTTAAACATTTTTTCTTATTTAAATGGCTTTCATTACACATAGTATGTGAATCGGCCACACTTACCTTCTGTCAGGAGAGGAAAACCGTAGAAGTCGAAAATACCCATTATGGCGACAATGCAAGGAATCATTTCGCTCACAAAATATACAATAGACGTAAGAGAACAATAAAACAATATGAAGAATTTGTATTAAATAAATAGGACTATTTTATACCGATGAGACTTTTATCATTTTCTTGCTTCGACCAACAGTTAGAGTAGGTGTGTTACTGTGTTCTAGTAAACACCATAATTGAAAAAAATATATATTTTTTGAGTTAAAGTAACAAAAAATGCCGAGGTAAATTGTATTTTAAATATTCATTAAAATTTTATATATATTTACAAAAGCGTGGAGGTGTATTAAATGTTTGGAATATCAAATAATACAATAAAAGTAAAGCAGGTGGTCAGCCCACGAAATATCATGCATAAATAATTATCTCGGCTCTCAGGGTCTGTGGAACAAGAGGCTGTTCTCGCGGCGCCTAATTAGGGTCTGCACCCTTTTAGTGTTAGGACGTGAAGTGCCAATTTTTATTTAAGGCCTAAAGTTGGTTAGGCAAAATAGCCGTAACGAGTTGGGGTATTTTTTAGAGATCGGTTCATTCGGTTTTCGTTCGTCTAAATTGATTTAGTTTATACTATTTCCTAGTTTCGCATAGTTTATAAAAGTTTATCGAAAAGTTTGCGTAAAACGAAGTGCTGGTGAACTGAAACGAAAATATAATATACAATTTGAAAATTCATGAAATTGTTTCCTTTTAGACGTCAATACAATATCAAATAAACCAAATATTTGTTATATTGAATCTCAGGATTTATATATCGGATGTCGATGCTGAATTATAAAAGGAGCAAATAGCTTTAAGAACGCAGAACGGAATAAATTTTAAAGTTTCGAGGTCCATGAAATCTATTGGATGAAATTATATAGCTCAAGGCTCTTGGCGATTTTATGCACAGTCTATTTTGGGGTTACCCAGTTGAACCGAATGTTAAAGTAAATCAGGAGTATAAAATTGTGTTATTAGTTCAGAAATCACATTGATGTTAATGGTATTTAAGAAGCATAACATATTTAGTTATTATGTTATCAAATATACATTTGAAATGATACATAACTTGCTAAATAATATGTATATTAATACTTTCTAAGTCCTATTTTGATAAGTTTATTAAACCAATAATATCAAATGTCCACTGAATGCCTTAAAATTATACTCTTCTTGTACGAAGTCAGTAATACTTTTGGATTTAATTATAAATATGGAATAGTTGAATTCTTGAACGATTTTAAAAGTTAATATTACTTTTGTAACTGACAAAGGTAATATCTATTCAATTAGACATTTGCTGTTGAAAGTATTTTAATTGGTTTTTATTCTGACTTCATTGGTTAAAAATAAAAGAACCAATACAAAGGGAGCTTGTGAGTGTGAAAGAAACATTAATATCTTTACTTTGATAAACTCTAACATTAATCGCTTCTAAAATGCAGTCGTTTCTGCAATTTTGTATTTTCGTTACAACTTATATATTATATTACTTCAAGTATTTAAGCTTTTGTATAAACTTCGTCTAAAAGTTAAAGTTTATACATTTACTTAATATGAAAATTCAGTACAAATTTGCATCGTATGCATACAGAATAGTTATTTGTATTAATTGGCCACCTCTTATAGGCAGACTTCCTACATCAATCGCAACAACATTTGTTCTACGACTTTTTACAAATCTTGATAAACAACACAAAAAAACGAAACAAAAAATGATTGTTGTCACTATTACTTATTACTCTGTATTTTGTATGTATTTAAAAGGTCAACGCGCGGGCGCCATACCTACGCTACATAATACGCCAGTTCAGAGGTAACAAATATTTTTTCTATGGGTAAACTTACAATATTTAAACTATTAATTAAAAAAAATCATAGAACAAATATTGTTGCTATTGATGTAGAAAGGCTGCCTGCAAGAGGTGACTAATTATTTACAAATAAACCTGTATATATACAAATGTTAAAAATAGTGGTAATGGTAGTTTTGAAATTTATAAATCATATTTTTTTTTATGAGTCGCGTGGTAACGGCTACTTAGTGCAGTTGAATCCCGCTGAGTGCAGGAAAGCCTTTAAAGTGATCCAGCCAATCGCGTTCTTGGATTCTTTCTGGAAAAAATACATTATATTATCGCGGCAAGATATATTTATACTTTCTTACTGAAGACTATTATATATAAAGGAATTTTTATTCATCCAGAAGGGTATTGACAATTTTGATTTAAGTTGAAAATTAAATTGTTGAATGATAGACATGTCTAATCGCAAATGCATGTCAAAAAGAAGCATATGTTAACTATACAATTAAATTATAAAATAATTATAATTCAACATAATGGAAAAAACTGTACCTGGTTATTTTCAAATCCTTGATAGGAACCTATCAAGAACAAGATACTCTATAAAATGTGTTATGCAATTCATTATAAATTTTCAACTGCTTTTCAAACTCTTGTACTCTGAGGTTTTATTTATCCAAAATCTTGAATTGATTATTGGCAGGTGTATTGTTCCAGTATTGTTTAGACTTTTTGAATGTTATTGTCAAGTTTCCAATTACCATACTGTTGTTATAAATCTCGTTACACGCCTAATTTTGAAGATTAGTTTAATATTGGCTGTTATGTTTTGTATGATTTTATCTACAAGAGAATTAACAAGTTTCTAATTTGCGAGGGAAGCGAATATTAAATAACAAGGCTGGTATCTTGTTTCTGTTTGAGGATCAAGTAATGGCGCTACATGGATTCCTTCTACCGTGTATTATAAAAAATATTATATTAACGTCTAACATAATTAATTAAAACTTAGGGAATAAATTTAACTGTTTTTTAAATAAATAAAATGTAACTTTTTTACTAAATAAAGGCCTTATAACTTGATTGATAATACAATTCGTTCATGTTTACTGCAGATACGTACTTGCTGCGAATGTAATATCCAGCTACCGAACCCGGTGATTTTATAGGCTGAATAGTAAGACCAGTAATTTTAATGCACACTTGATAATTGTTTGAAAATATCTTTAAACATGTATAGCCATGTTAAGCTTATTTAAATTTATATAAATATAGAATGAAAAATAAACCGATACGGGCAGGGATTCGAACCCACGACTATTGGGAGACCGTCCCGTCGCTCTACCAACTGAGCTACCGTATCGCTTGATAATTCATTTGATAATTGTATGTGTCAAAATTAAATAAATTTGCTAAATATTGCTCACTTGAAATTAATATTGTAATGTTTTGTTTTTTCATTCTGAATTATAGTGTTAAGTATTTTACTTAACTTGAATAATTTTATAAACACTTTAAATAATAAAAAAATCTATTCAATTAGTAAACGATTACATAGCTTGTATCATTCAGTACACGAACAGATACAGAGTAGGTACCAATGAAGTATATAAATATAACAAACCATAGTAAAGACATCTGTACCAATATATGAATAGAGGACACTGCTTGTTTCTGTGTCAATAAGCTTTCAATATCGAAACAAACAATGCGTTTTCATTATCTCATAACGTGTATGATATATATATGTTACCAATTCTCACTGGTATATGATATCTTTAAATGTGAGAAAAGAATGTCCTATATACGGGATATATACCAATTCATATAAACCAATCCCGGTTTATTTAAATGTTTTTATAAATATATTAGAAGTTCGGCAATCAATGTAATATTTGTTTATTAACTGTAAAATCTTTAAACTTAATTTCTAAAATTTTGATATCTAAAAGCTAAAAATTTTAACTTTCTCAAGGTAAAAATTATAAAGTAATGTATGTCGTAGATTTAATTTAAAATTATGGAGTTCTTTTACAAAAGGGTTTATTTTGATAAGTATGGTATAAATATAGGCTCTCCTGACATTTCTTTTTAACATACGCAAGTGGTCTCTGGTATTGAGTCAAAGTGGGAAAGATAAAAATAAAAAAAAGATTAGATATCTTTTTATTGATTTATTTAGATATCTTGTAATGGTAGTAATTTTTTTTTAAGTATGTAGCAAAATATTGCAAATCACAATAAACAATCACCGAAAAATTCGTCCTATAATTAAAAACTATGTAATGTTTTAAATACTTTTTAAAATATAATCTCAAAAAATAATTTCAAGAAATAAAAATGTTATTTTAGTAAAAAAAAATGTGTATAATCAATACAAGTTTTGCTCAATTGAATTATTAGACCCATTGCCAAAAAAAAGTCTAATGACAATACAAAATATATTTTTTTTAATCAATTTTTTTTTCTAGTTATGAAAAAAGTAATAAATGAGAAAGGCCGGTCAGGCGTGTTTGAGTAGGAAGGATGGAGAACATTATTCTTTTGTAGGACTGCAATATGTCTTCACTTGTACTGAAATGAGAAATGTATTGACGTTTGCTTTACAGATTTCACCCATTTTGATTTTATTTGAAGATACGATTCGTATTGTATTGTAATTGGTACAGTTGTTGTATGTTTTCTATAGATTTGTTTATTTTCTATAGCCTATTATTATTTTTTTTCCATCCATCCACCCATTGAAATATTTTTTGAAACTTTCCATCCATGTTTGGTATTTTGTTTGTGTATATTTCATGGATTTACATTGGACATTGGTTTTTAAAAAATATTATCATAACAAAGATACACTACGACCTTTATAAGCATACCTATCAATATTTACATTATATTTGAAATGATTTATTCCATAGGCCGTGTTTCAAACACTTATATTGTTGACCTTTTCGTATTCAAGTTGTTGATCTTTTGTTCGATGATGTATCAAAGCCTTATCTTTTGTTGTGGTTCAACCTTTGTAAACATGAATGCGTGTATGTCTTCGAATACATTATTTACCTTGGGGTTATGCAAGATAGCCCCCGAATTGGGTCCGTTTCATTTATATTTGTATTCTGAATTAGTTTTGTTTCTAAATCAATACACCTTTCGGTAACTGAAACCTTTTATTAATTTTTTTTTCCTGTTTTTCCTCAATTCCCGTTATATTTTTGTTGGCATGTTCATAATATATGAAAGGTTCATTATATTTTAGCCGTCATAAAGATTATGCTAATGTGTGTATGGTTTGCGGTTTTATTAGCGGGTTTATTATTACTCGGAAGAAAGTTTATTTCCGCCTTCTAAATGAACACACAATGAATAGGCTTTTTCAGGCATTTGACGCACACAAACGACTAATATAATTCATGTGGCTGCGGCGGAAAAGTCATTCAATAACGGAACAACTCGGAGTCGAAGCAAAAACAGGATAGATGTACAAATTTACGCTTAGTGACTTATTTATCTCCAGCGTTCTTAATTAACGAATTTTTTTTTCGCGAAACCACAGCAGATTTCTTTTGGAATATTTTCCGTGAAAACCGCTCAAGGCCACCCTTATATTCATTAGAGACGTGACAGGCAAGAAATTCTGCCTAATTATTCATCGGGTCCGGCGCTAAATCGTCAGTTTGTGCGTCCTTTTAATGGAGTAGAATATAAAAAAGTTTGAAACACAACAAGCGAGGCGCGTTCCGTGTTATACATGGAATGGAACTTTGACGGGAAATTCTTTAATATTTTATAAACAATAGACGTTGCTGTGTTAAGTGTAACGCTTCTTAGAAACTTTGTTTTACGGGTTTGTAATGTCATCTTCGAACACATTTCTCAGAATTTCTAGATGGAAATATTACACTTTTATATGCTTTTAGATGTAAAAATTGTTGAAATATTTGCATTTTAAATCTTTTTTGTTAGAAAGATTATAGTTAATAGTTATTTACGTTCTTTTAGGATGAATGAATTAGGAAGTATTTTTTTATGTTATGTAGTATTCTGATACATTAATTATATCGCGACATCTAAGTAAAATGTAATTGCACCGCCATCTTACAATGCTCTTTAGCTTTGCGATAGCAAACCTTTTCATTTACATGTAATAATAGAACAACGGGAAGGTCTGCCAATAATTAATACAAGTTTAACTCCAACTTTAGAGAGCACTTCGCACGCGAAGTTAGATTGAACGTTGTACATCGACGCGTATCAAGCGCGGCGCGGAACGAAGCCGTGGTTTTACTTCGAATTGTATTGCAAATTAGTTTTTGAAGTGTCATTTTTCAGAAAGGTAATATATATTATGGTAGGGGGCTTCTAATTCTTCTGTTTCTTGTTTTGATAAAGGTTTATAGAATAGCTTGGTTGTTGGCTCAGCTAATTGGTGTTTCTATAATTTAGTGCGGAAAATGGAAGTATAAAAAATGTTATAATCGAAATAAGGAAAATTTAGCTTTCAACTTTAAACATAGGTATTTAAACGAACCAATCAGGTGAGCGGTAAATCTTGCAGTGTTCCGTCCACATGAGTCGCAATCTTGTGCATAAATCCCTGCGCTGTCACGTGATAAGGTCCGAGTGACGTATTGATGTTAAAGCGATAACCTAGTCGTGCGAGCCAGAGATAGTGTATGAAAAATTAGTGTGCAATCTACATTTGAATATGCTAAAGGTATTTGTGACTTTTCCCCTTTTCCTTTTGAGAAATAGTATGGAGTGATCGGATTAATGGACTGTCCAAGACGTCACCCGTTCGAGTCCTGTCCGTGTTAAGTCTATTTCATATTAAAATCAATTTAAGATACGTTTCAATAGACTACAAAAATATTTGATGAAATGTTTTTATTAAATATCTATAAAATGTATTATTAATAGTTTTTATTCTTACTCAGATAAAAAATAATTAGTAATATCAAAGTTAAACGTTTGCACGGGGCCCACATGAGCGATGAATTCTTGCGTAAATCGCTGTTAGCTGTCGGTCGCCCGTAGCGAGGTAATACGTTAATTGATGAATTGGCTTTCAATGTCAATCACTGAGTTTCATTATCATACTGATATTTGTTTTATAAAATATTTCGCTAAACATTTAGTATTTATTACAGTTTTAAGTTAAGCAGTTACTAATTAAATGTTTATGCGGTTCTTTGTTTTTTAATAAAATAATTTGTACGAATGGAATTTACTATTACGTTCTCTGGAGAGTGGATTTAAAATGCGAATGTTTTACAGTTATTCAGTAAAATAATAAAAATCAAAGCGAATCTAAATTCAATTTTCGATTGAGAAATCGTTGCTTCACATAAATCTCAGTTGCGCGATAAATGTGTCCAGCGTAACGTATTTTACTTTCTGTGTCACTATTGTGTGATACTCGGTAACTTTATCACCTTTCATATCTACATGTATATATATAGGTATATACCAATTATGTCAGTATATATTCCGTGCTCAATACACTAAGGCGGGTTGCTGGGTTACAATATTTTTCTTCACCTGTCAGACCAAGACTTTATTTATTCTTATTTTTGTCTCTGTCCTCTTCTAATAGTGTCTGTTTTTGCCATTGTAAATATTGACAAAAATGCATTTTGAAAGTGAGGCCATGGTCGGTTACAAGAGAATTAAAACGAAAATAATTTGACAGCACTGTGCAGACTTGTGATTGGCTGTCATTTCGCATCACGACATCAACCAATCAGAAATGGGAATACAGTATTTGGCAGTAAATTACATAGTTGGTTTTTATACTTGTAGAGAGAAATAGGGAGTTTGTGCAGTCGAGCAGATTAATAAAGAAAACACACTTCAATATGTCAATATTAACAGATACTGCTTATGTATGTGTTAAATGTTCTGACCGATAAAAATACTAGGAAAACGATGTACCCTAATTGACTAACGCTTTTTATCCTTTGGGTTCATTAGATATTTCTTCATTTTTCAATTAATTGAATTATGCCTTTCTTTAGTTTTCTTCTATCTTTTCCTTCGTAACTCTAAATGTTTATTTTTTTCTTTTCACTGTCCTTTTTTATAACTATTTTATGTACCTAAGGCAAAGTTTTAATAAAAAACCTTTACGCCTCAGTGTAAAACACATAATTTTATACTTGTTTGTAAGTTTTAAAATTGTCATTATAAAATTTAATTTGCATGTTGGTTATTATCTTAATAATAAGAATGGAATAACATTATTCTGTTATTATTTTGTGAAGAAACATTAATTATTATTCATGTCGCAAGAGACAAAATCCCCTGCGTCTCAATGGGTAATATTATCCTTGTTAATTGTATGTTTGTTTTACACAATTACGCTGAAATGTGTCAAATCCGTAACATTAAGAGAGTTTGAATGTTCGTGAAACGTTAATATTATAAGGATCATCTTAAGTGCGTGCTTGTGTTTGTAAAATGTGTATGTGTTTGTTTACTAAAAAATAACATAAATTTTTAATAAACTGCAATATTGGAAATTAATTACTGAGATCATAATTTTGTTAATATTTTATTGGAAGTTTAAAGAAAGGACGAAAATATATATTTTCTTTTTATATAAATAAAGTTACATTATTATGTGCTAGACTTATGTATGACCTTCTCAAGGCCCAACCAACAATCTACTAAGTCCAAAGACTTGTTAACTGGTTGGCTTAGTATTTAGTGATCCTGAATACTAAACTAAAACTAAACTCATTCATGGGTTTAATTCTCATAGATATATTATTTGCTTGATCAGACAGTTCGTATTTGGATTTTGTTCGAGTTTACTTTTTGTTACTTGTATGTTTGTAAAAACCTCCGCGAAAAATAAATAAAAATAAACCGCTTCAAATATAAGTAAGCAACTACAACCAGATTGAAGTAAAATCATAAATAGTAGTACATATTTCGGTTCATAAACTTTCACATCAGATATTCTGAACAAGTTCCGCAAACCTTGTTTACCATCCCTTATTTTGAAACAAAAAGTTCTGACCCGGGAGACGGGTAAATGGAAGTTAGAAAAATATACGAAGGCCCACCCCTGAGTGGAGTAATTAGAGGTATTCTTCATTTGAGTTTATCGATTTTCTGTATACCAAATATTATGTTAAACATTAGGCTTATTTATTATTCCTATATTATTTTACGATGTATATAATGATTAACAGAATATTATTTGTCCTTAAAATTGATAGATTATTTAAATTTTTAAACTCAATTCTCATATAGGTACTTGAATGTTTTTTCATTAATAAAGACAAATGTTTCAAGTAAATTGTTGACTTTGATAAAACAAACCTGCAAAATCGATAGTAAACATCAATTATTTGAACATCATACAAACACAGGACTTATATTACGATTCTAACGTTTATATTAGTTCTGACAATTGGTCGTCAATAAGCTTAGTACATATAGAGGCTTATTATTATATGAGAATTGATGCTTTTTACTTATTCAGAACAGAACTAATTTTATAACTTACCATATTTCAAACCAAAATTTCTTCGATAAATATCTGAATGCTTTTAAAGCAAACAATTGAAGTTGAATTAAATAAAGTACAGAATATAAAATAACATTACGATACTTTAAGTTAAGATAAAACAATATAAACGATCTCCTATTTTTCTGTAATCTGATTTTATAGCGTGTAGCACATGTTGCTCGTAAAGCAGATGTGCAGTGCATTAGCGGATTAGGTACCTACGTGACGACATACAACGATCAGTACAAACACGAACCTGGACAGAATCAAGTAACGATGATTTAGAACTAACACCTGTTGGTGTTTTCCGTTATGCCTACGTGACGACATCAGGAACCTGGAATCAAGTAACGATGATGTAGATATATTATCACCTGTTGGTGTTTTCCGTTATGCCTACGTGACGACATTCAACGATCAGTTCAAAGATGAACCTGGAATCAAGTAACGATCATTTAGAATCAACACCTGTTTGTCTTTTGCCGTTATGTTCAATATTCTAGAATACAGAAATTAGAAGAACTTTCATTATTATAATGGTTGTAGAGTAAATGTTATTCCAGTTATTAGTGAAATTGTATATAATTTTTCGAGCAACTTTAACGGTATTATGTTATATGGTGTAGTTAAAGTAAATTTCTATCGCCCGCGGTCGTTACAAAGCTTCAGTGACCTAGATTTCTTTAGAAATTGTATGGTTTTCTTTTTAGGCCGACAAAGAATATTTAAGGTCTACGAAATAATTCAAAAACAGTAGTTAATTATAAAATAAAATGACCTAAGTGATGGAATAACAGAATCGTGTAAAACTTATATAGCATTTAAAGCTTTCATTAAACAAAAAGCTAGTTCTCGAGAGACGTATGTTAGGGGATGTGTTTTTATTGTTTCGTAAATTCTGAAGAAGGGAATGTCCAGGGTTTTGTTTTTTTTAGGTTGGTATTTGGGGTTCTTTCTTTGTTTTAATATAAAATACATGCTATCTAATATATGTCTATAGAAATTTGGTTATGTGAAGAGTATTATCAACTTATTTTTTTTTATTTAAATAGTTATTTATGAGAAAAATCCAGCATTTATCATTTCAGTACATTGTTACATTTTGATAAAATAAACAGAACATTTTAAATTTACTCATACCAAGGTTGAGCTTTCTATTTTGAGGCATCTATCTTGGATAGTTTTCACAGGAATATGAATTTAGAACATTTCTCACTATTCAAGTGCTATTTTGTGTTTCGTGATGTCTGTGTTTAAAATGAATATGTTTCTGTAACAAGACCCATTGGATGTTTATTAATGACAATTCAAAACATATTCTCGTCATCTTGATCCACTCGTTATAATTAAATTTCTCAACATTACAATAACACTAAGTTGTATAAATAAGTATAGTTCAAGTTTTACTCTACAGACCTTTTGACTTCAAACTGATACAACATTCGGCCGTTTCATTACCGGTCCCATACAAAGTTTTCTTGCTAAAAGCTTTCACAATCGTGAATAATTAAACCTATTATTACGAGGTCCGAAATTGACTTAATTAAATCCTTCCAGGCCCTAATAATTCCCTTCTTTCATTTCGCCTTGTTTTAACTTTTCATTCGCTGTCGCGAAAAATGATGGCTCTTGTTAAGGGTGGATCAAATTAAACGAAGAAAAGAAAATTATCAAAAAATATTGAATAGTATAAAATAAAAATGATTCACTTTACTAAAGGATTATTAAAATGATATACATAATATTAACTAAATATATTTTTAAGCGTAAATAGTAAGTACCAATTTTCTAAGTGTTGTAATTGGAAATTTATACGTGGTAGAATTTTAAATTACGAATATATTACATTATGTCGTCTCCTTAACAGTTTTCACGGCGCAGATGCTCTCTAAACAATATTATCTCACCGTCGATAGAAGCATTATGCTAATGACTCGCGGAGGACGAACCATGGCATACTCTGTTTTAATATATTTTAAATAAACTTAAAAATACTTAAATTGAATATTTAATATTAAGTAATAATGTATATATTATAACGCAACAGCTGTAGGTGCGTGCGTCGACCGTCTAATTAAATTCTTGTCAAGTCTTTCAGTTGACACCCCTTCACTAAGCCCGATTCCGAGTTTCTTTAAAAAGTTCATAACTTGTGTTTTAATTTAATTATGAATATTATAATTCTCGCCTCGAGGCTCACTTTCGGACGCAAATTGGCAAACTTTATTATTTATTGTCTTGATCCGTTATAAAGTTGTGGGGACATTAACGATATGGTATCCTACGTTAACATAACTTGAAGACATATATTACGCAAATTGTATCAACAAATATAATTCTAAATAAACTATTACAATATAAATAACAATTAAGCGACAATATTGTAACAATTGTTATTACTTATATGTACTATAATTAAATTGAGGTATTTTTATTTTAAACCACACAATTTAATTAAACGTTCCTCAAGTTATTTGGTCGAAATATTTTAGCGATGCTTTATGAAATGTTATCCCGCAATCTCGGCCGCTGTAAATCTTTCTTTACAGTGTAGACTAAAGCAAAACAGGTTTAAGTAGCAACCGAGTTTAATAAGCAGGAGTGTAGCTGCATTGCGGCTTCGGTTCACTAATGTAGCTAAATTGACGAAATTGCTTGTTGGCAAGACGCAATGGAAATCGCCTGGGATTTGTCATTACTTTTGATAAAAACCTTAATATATGTAAACTAATAAATTCAATACCAGAAATCACTAGACATATTTTTCTATGATTAGTCAGTACAAATACATATTGTATAAAAATTATATTACTATTATAATTATATGTTTTATGGTCTACATAAGAAACATCATTGTTATTTGAATATCAAATTATATAAAACAAACATTTCATTATTAGCATATCCAACTACGAAGTCTATATGTAAAAGTATAGGTATATATGTAGAAGTATACGTATATATACCTAGAAGTATTCGTATATACAGTAGAAGTGTACAGAAAACAGTAGAAATACATTGCAATACCCTTAGCTTATAACCTAACCGGCTGCTCTTAATATGAGTCAGACAATTGTTAATAAAGGAATGATTATCTTCTTTGGAAAAACCTTGTTTCCTGTGATATTGTAGCACTATGTTTATATCCATAAAAATATGTATTTCTTATACGGAATAGTTATTTTAAATATGTATGTTTTGGTTTATTTTATTATTGTATTGAAATCTAAATTTACTTTTACGTAAACATGATTTTATTGAAACTTTACGAAATTGACAATTAATTTCAAAATTAAATAACATAATTTATCTTAAGCGTAGATTTGTGGAGTTGAAATAATCTCATAAAGTATAAACAAGTTTGTTTTATTGGTCAAAAACTTGCGCCGTTCCGCGGAGATAAAGGTATTACCTTAATGCAATATATTCTGTGGATGCTGTTGATTCACGTACTGTTTTATTAAATTTTTCATAGTTATTGAACTGACTTTTAATTCAATAACGGATGTAGCGTATTTTGATTATAAATGTCATACCATTTAAATTAATTATATATGCCATACTTTTGCTTTTATATATTTTATATTTTTTACTTTGCCCGGTTTTCAATTTTAATATCCTTAGCTTTTATTGTTGTAGTGAATCAAATCAACTGATCAATAATTCAATCAAAGTCGCTCAAGTTCTCAGTTTTATACTATTTCTACGTTCTCCTACATCGGTCAATGTCAATCTTTGACCGGGAATGTTTCGGACACGTTTAATTCGAAATAATTTATTTTATTATCTTATTATATACTTGTGACTTACAAATGTCATAAAAATATTGTTATTTTAAATTTGTTTTTTTTTGGTATAAATGTATTGTTATTTAATTCATAGCTTTAGTGAATAATCAATATTTCAAACCCAATTAAATCACTTATATCTATATATTTGTGCATTACTTTCCTATAAGTAGTTTAGTTCCTTAACAAACTTTCAACCCTATCAAAACAGTCGGAGTATATTTTTGAACAGGAAGTGTTTTGTTTCTTTGGAAGTAGAAAAAGTTGAAGCTGGGCCTGTAAGCGTCGAGAGTTTTTATAACTCATGGATTTATGGAGGCCGCCCGGAGAGTTCTAAATCTATACGGAGAGTTCTAAATCTATATTTTTCCTTTTACCTTCCAACATCATGATCTACGGTTGGAGTTCGCGTCATTTGAATTTCAAATCTACCTTTCCTATATATGAGTGGCATTGGTGGCATCTTTATTAACTTACTAAATTAAATATGGCATCTTGAACAAATAACTGATGTAAATAATAGCCTCATGCCAATTTTTCCTGCATTTTTATAATAAAAAAAAATGTTATGAAGATAGTTCATAAGATCTTTCAATTTCCATTAACGGTCACTTGATATGAAAACGTAAGCATAAAGCGAGGTTCTTTACTTTCTCATTTTCTTTTAGAGGCGCATTAAATATTACAAGACTACGTTTATGTAAAGTAAAAATCGAGTGAAATCATTACGCAAACTGAGCGTCTTTGGGTCGCTCGTTCTAAGTGTCGATGCATAGAACTTAAATGACGGTAGTTCCAAGTAAAGCTTTGGCAACGGCCATTAGGTTCCGAAGTTGGCGCATCTATGCGCAGGCACCATTCTGCCGTCTTCCAAGCCTTGCCGAAACTACGTCCAAGTTTTTGGGATAACTTTTAATATGGTTTAAGTCAATTTTGTTAGCATTATACGTATGATGCGCACAACTCCCAATTTCCCTTTACAACGAACTCAAGTTCTCCATAATAGAAATATAGTTATATATATTTCTTTTAACATTTACATTCTAAAGTACATATTTAAAGAGAAAAAAATATCATTATTATTATCATTTTGAAAAAATATTTCTTCTCAAAAGCAACTACAGAGTATATTTCGACGTAGCTCTATAGTATCTTAAAGAAAATACGTTTTATTTCAGTAATCGAAAAATGTACTTGTGTTGATATTTGGCTCTCAGCCACGGTTAGAGATCCTGCACCCAATAATAAGCACCTGCAAGGAAGATGTGGTTAGAATTCCATTTCAACTGTTCAGAATTCATGAGCTGTTATATTTTATTGCGAGTTTAATATGATTATTTACTGCTCTATAAAATTTAGTCCCCATTGGGGGAGTTGGTATTGTAAAGTTGTAGGGTTCATTGTCAAGTAGTAAACCAAATAAAAAATAATATATAAACTTATGAAGTCTGGTTAATTGATTTTTTTTCGAATTGTGTATGTACCAAATTGGCCCGTGATTCAACTCGTTAGCTTAGTGTTGTGATATACTCCTCTCATTTTTTTCCGGAATAAGCATTGCTTTTTTATTCTCAGAACCCGTCTAATTGCTTTTTGCTTCATATTCCGAAAAAAAGGGTTGTAGCCATTCTATTTGACATTCCGATTCAATTGGTGTTCCGATACTATGTTTTTTTTTCATGCTAGTGTACTGTAGGTGCTTGTAAGTTATAAAAACTTTTTATATATTTCTATAACGAACTCATATTTTTTAAAATCAATTGTTTCGCGTTTATGAGACAGCCATGATTTTAATACGGTTGGAAGAAGTCGTGAATTATTTATAAATATCTGTCTGTGCTATTAAATTCTCCTTCTTTAATTATAATTCTCGTAATAAGAACTTTTAATATTTCTATTTTGACATCTTCTGTAACTTTTCCTCGTAACTTTACATTCTTTTGCATTGCATCTGAGACTAGACCAAGCAGATATAATTATCTTTTGAACTAATTAAATAAATAATGTTATGCTCGACATTATTATTTCTGTTTCCTCTGTTTATGAACATCAATGAAGTTCTCAACCAAAGGACGCTGTTTAATAAAGAACGAAACTGTCATTTAATTATCTGAAAATAGCAAGATAATATCAAATACTTTATTCAGGAGAGTTTAAAAATAAGTCTATATCAATTGAAAGCAGACCAATAACCTATCGCAAAATCCAAATCCACAGATTTAAATACAGACCAGAAATTCTGAATGTATGGGATCCACAGACACTAAGTTAGACTTATCAAGCCGTATCAACCTCACCCATTTATTTCATTCTCACCCATGATTTTATCGTACCTGCGATAATGTCAAACAAAGCTGCATGCAAATGTTACCGTACGAGTATTTAAATTTTACTTCCACATTATAGATGGGGCAATATGTTTGTTTGTTTCATTTTATAGTCAATTTGCATATTTTACTTGTATATAATCATTATATATTGCCTTTTTAATATGGACAATAGATAACCATTTTTAACCACTGAAATATCTTCTATTTTATGCCAGATATGTATTAACGATTTGTCAAAAATTTCCTTACTTCTAAATCTGTAACAAAATATAACTTCTTGGTTCTAAATCTGTAACAAAGAAAATCTTTAGTTCTAAGTCTACAACAAATAATATCTTTAGTTCTAAATAACAATAGTTATGTTAATCTAAAAGCAAAAGAATAATAAAGCAATAATAAATGTTTGTACGAAGTTGTTTTACAAACCTTGTACACTCGCATACAGAGATGCAACTCGAATATTGATTTTATTTCATGTCCGTTCGAGAATCAGTAGTCGTTTTGCTTTCATTCTAGTAATGTAGATAATATATTTATTCTATTGCTTGTGTGTTTTTAATATAAATAATTAGTTTTTATTATAAATTATTGTTGAACTACTTTATTATTTAAAACATCTTCTCTAAGAAATAAAACTACATTCAATATAATCAATGTCTACATAACATTAACATTTATAAATCTGAATGGAATATCAAATACAGATAATAATTCACGTACTTATCGAGCACGTTTTAGTAATAAACTTAGTTTATTCGTGATAATGTTATCGGTAAGCAAATGCTCGGTAAATTATTAACAGAAGGTACGGCTGTATCAAAGAACATAACGTATTCGAGAAATCTACGAATTTCGATGTATATGTGAATCGAGTTTGCGATTTAATTATGCGAAGTAATATCATTTGTAAAATAGTGCCTACGTTATAAGATACATTCCTATTTGTTAAGCGATATCATAGCGTGTGGTCTATTAGGGAATGTTAATTTATTTTTGCCATCTGTAAGTACAGTAAAGCATGATTGCTACGAAATATAGAAGCAATGAATTTGACTAAAAATAATCAAATATACTAATTGGCTCGGGATGATATATCTTAAATCCCTGGATTGTTTCGCTGTCTAAAAAGCTTATATTTATTCCATATTATAGATTTGGAGCACAGCCCAGATTGTGTTTCATTTAATCTAGGCTAATATGCCTTGAATCTGGGCTGCTCGGTCTCAGTCAAAGCGCTCTACTCGTTAATTGTCAAAGTTCCGGAGCCCCTAGCGTTATGATATTAATGTTAAATATGGTTGCATTTATCGTCTTTATTGCAATTGTTTATCGGCAATTATACGATTATACGTTATACTGATCAGCATTTCAAATAAATTAAAAATCTATGTTATGCCTGCAACTTTGTTATCTAGTTATTATGATTAATTGAGTTATTAGATATTATGGTAGAAGGTTTATAGATTTTTATTGTAAAGCCTCCAGCAGTTTTATACAATGGCGCAATTGGTTGAAAGCTGTTTGAAAGATTCAGAAGAATAAAGTCTATTTTTTAAATTACTTGCGCATCTGATAAGCTCTTCCGAGAAAACAGTTTTCGTTATACTCAGAAAATTTATTTTATTATTCTCTATACTACAATGTAAAAATAATATTATCAAATGATGATTAATGGTCTGAGTAGTTAATAGTTTTAACCTTTTAACTTAAAGCCATTTTAGTTTCCAAATTTGTAAATTTATTTATACAAGTAATGTAACTGATCGAAATCTAATCCATGTACTTATGATTCGTAAATATTTCCGGTACTGGCATACTGACATAAAATTTTAGCATCTTTATGGTAGGTATCACAACAATATTACTTCAATCTAACATACATTTTCTCTTTCAACCTGAGTTTCATTTCAATGACATTGCATTTTTACATTTTGTGAGGTATTTCGAGTTCCGTTATTATAACTCTAATAAACACTCATTTTGATGTCAAGATGACCTTATTATAAAAATATCAAAGAACTTGTACCAAAAATTCCAACGAAAAGGCGAAAATATAATTTTGGTATAATTCGCAGGAATAACGTTGTCCTAAAAGTTGGTTTAAAATATGCTTCAAAATTTTAGAGCACACGTATCTGCGTGGTCGGTTATTTGATATGTGTGGGTGTGTGTGTGTGTGTGTGTAAACGCAAAGAGGAACGGTTACGAATAAAGCAAATGTTTCCATTTTAGTTTTGTTGGGAAGTTTAGGTTTATGAAATACATTAACGAACAATGAAACCAGTTAAGCTGGTGTTGAATTATGGATATGCTTCTCTAAGCTATTTGCTTATTTGTTCCATTTGTTGTGTGTTAACCATTAACAATTGACGTATTATCATATTTGTTTCTGATGATAATGCTTATTATTTATTCTTATTATAAAACACATAGTTTGGTTTATGTTTAATCTTAACTTCTTATTTACTATTATATATTTTTTTGTATAATTAAGAATTCATTTTTTTCAATAATAACATAATTTTATTGTCATATTCCTGTTTCTGGAACTCAAGTAATGTCAGTTTAAATTAAAACAATGACAAAAAAGTGTTTAAAAAAATGACAATGTGAAAACAAAAATTCTGATACTTATCAATAATAAAGACTTAATAATAACTAATAACCAGTAATTAGTTTAGAAAATTCACTTAAAGTATCTCTTAGCTAAGAGCAAATGGATATTTTCGTCTGAAGATATAACATCAGACGGAATATTATATGAGAATAAATTTCAAGCACCATTAGGCAAAATATTATTATCTTCATACGACCCAAAACAAGTGTAATTACCCGTTTGTACGTACGTAAGTTTGGAGTATCTAATAACAGTCTCACAAGAACCAAGAAATATTATGAAGACGCGGAAGAAATCTTATCTGATGTTATGATAAAACTTGCTTTTCCTTATCTATTTATTTTATTATTTAACAAAATGTTATACACTTACTGTATATTTGGAGGAATAGCGTTGTTGAACCATTATAAATTTAAATAAATATGGAATGAAAAATAAACCGATACGGGTTACGAGCCCGCGACCTAGCGTAGTATCGTATCGCTAGTAATATATAGTTTTACTGTACTCTTAAATTCAACAAGACTACAAATATAATTAAACACGTTTAGCTGAGTAAATCTCTCGGGACAGCACTCGTTCAGAGATGTTAGCATATGAATACCGTGCCTCATTAAAATGACAAAGATCTCGTCTCCAACAGACTCAATTAATCATTGTGTTTACTGATTAACATTCGCATTCAAATAACTTATCTTGTTAGAGGATTTACATCCAGATGGAATATCTTAGTTGTTCTTTGTGATCCCAATTCGTGGGACCCGTTCGTTAAGAAGTCTAATTGGAACACTTTTCGAGTTATATTAAAGAATACCTTGAGTTCGGTGAAAACAACTATTTGTTTTGTTTGAGTATTGGTTAAGGATTAACTTTTAAGCTAATTATAAGTCGAAATACTCATTCATATTTCTCTGAGTCTCATACTACTCAGTTATATTTTTTTTTAATTTATGTAAGACATAAACGTTTAATTCGTGCATTAACAGTGATAATAATGTGTCTTAGAATATTATGTTTCTGAGAAGGTCTCTTAATCACTTATATAGTAAATGTTTTGGAGTAAATTATCACTTAAGTGGATATTGTATAATTCGTGAGGCCTCTCCGAGTAAATTTATTTAGCAAAAGCTGTTCTACTCTAGTAGAATAGAACAGCTTTGGATTTCTATAATTATATTTTATATTGTTCCTTACAACGCAGCCATATATACATAAAATACACACTCATATATAACTAATATAAACACACTACTTAATAAAGTTATTTATTATTTTATTTCTTTTAATCTAATTTAAAACAGGAGGTGTTTATCAAGTCGTAAAAATGTTCATATAATTATTGTTGACTTTAAAATAATTTTTGCATAAAATTAATTGTAAATATCCGTTACTTCGATTTTCTTAAAACAAGGAAATCTATAACAAAATCAAATTTTAAATTTAATAGAACTTTGATGATTATTTGCATTCTTTTACACAATTCATATTTTAACCTTGCTTAAGTTATGTTTAGAAATGTTAAGTTACATTGAATACTAAAGATTGCATAATATAAACATACTAAAACTATTTGTAACCGCGACTGACTCCATTGCAATGTAATAACTGCATTCTTACGGATATTGAATTTTCATATAGATCGTTTGTTATTGGAAACGTTTTTATTTATACGAATGCTATCGGGGCTGTTGACAGGAAATTAATGCGTTGGCTGATACAATTATATTAACAAAATGTATCGTACAGTTCAGTAGTTTGTATTCACGAATTTTCTGGCCTTAGTTAACATTCCTTTGTTTTGAATCAAACTTTTAAAAGAAGAAATTTATTTATGTATATTAACTTTATTTTTTTGTTACAAATTTTCATGCCAGACAGTAATGTTGTAAACATTTTAAAATATCCAAGTTTGTGGATTAGTTAGTTGGACAGCTTTAGAATGTTTTTTATTTTTTATTTACCAACTCAACTTTCCTTGGCGCTGAAGCTATTTATCGTTAGTACCTGCTTTTCAAATTCCAGTAGCTATTCAATTTTAAAATTTTGTCTAAATAATGTAAGTTGTTAATGCTTATAAAAATAGAGATATTTTGACGCTAAAAATCAAAATGATTTTCAGCTTTATTCTGTAGAAACAAAATTTTGACAAACGGAATATAATAACAGCTGTGATCGACACACGAAGTTTTGCGATGTTTTGTTTTGTTTTGTTGAACTAACAATAACAGTTGTCCGTAGTATCCTGTGCATCAGTTGCGAACACTGTGCTAAATTCTGATAAATATATGCAGACAAACAGAACGCTGACGTGGCAATGTAGCGAAACCGATTCCCGTTTACAGTACACACTCACACACTCCCCGCTTTTCCAACTACGGTTATTGTGTCATTCGCGGTTACAATAAAAGGTACATGACAATTTTTGTTGCGCTACACTTGACATTTTGATGTTAGAAACATGTTACAGCTGTTTGTTACGACCCAGAACATTTGATGAATTTAGTGTTTTACTAGATTCGTTTAGGTTTCTAGTTTTGTAATGTATTTACTCGTAACTATGTTGTAGGGAGATATAATTGAATATTAGGTTGAATAATTTAGCTTTTATGACCTTAGCTTATTAGTAATGTCACACCCCATTAAGTTCCCACGGAACATTATCTGTGGTCACGTGACCACTGTCTAAATGAGCACGCATGTCTAATGGTGCATAAAATGGCCGCCAGAACAGCCATTAAACTAGACGCTAAAGTCGTTAATAGCTTATTACTATGCTCTAGTAAGATGCATATTGAAGCTTTGAGCGTTCATAGCAAGCGTTGAAAAGTATAAATAATAATTTAAATGATTCAGTTTGATTAATGTCATTTTCAATTTACAACCAAATTAATATGTATATAAGGTATGTATTCGTATACGTCTCTACAAACAATTTAAAAATCTGAACACAAAAGTTTCGTAGATATTAAAATAAATGTTCATGTTATGTACATATTTATAAAAAAATAACTAAATGTAAAACAAATTGTAAATACACTGTTCCAAAATATTTTTTCTTTCTATAAAATGCCACGGACCAACATAGTTGCGAACTATTCGCTGATAACACTGACAGCATCGCGGATTAGGGACGATCTGACATTTAGTTCTGATAATTCACATACAAAAAGCCAATTTGTCATATAAATACGGAACTAAAATTGAGACTTCAGCTGTACTACTTGTGCGGTAGTACTTTGGAGACAAATTACAAGCTTTATCTATTTAATTTCTGACATTTTTTAAAATGGTATTGTAAGTTTGTTTGTTTCTACCATGAAGCATACAATTTTTAAAACGTCGACACAGAAGAAAACATACAGTATTCCAGAAATAAATAGTTTTTGTCTATACAGAGTAGGCGAAGTTTCTGGAAAATAGATGATAAATCATAAACACCCAATATTGTCAGACAATAACGAAATTGTTTTTGCAAAACATTATTGTTTATTTTTTTACTAAAAACAATGTTTATTTTATATTCACTAAATAAACAAAAATAGCGCATCTTAACGTGATTAAGATCAAATAGGTTAATTAAGATCAAGTGATTAAACGTTCGAGATTGATGATGGATGGCCTCAATCTACTGGTTCTTTTTGCCGGCTCTTATCATTTTGCTTTTCCTTTATATAACTTATATACTTTATTAGTGAGAGTGAGTGAGTGAGTGTACGTTATTGATATTTATATTTAAATCCTTATTTTATAATTGTTTACTTATCTTTACTTCGTCTAGCGCTAAAAGGAAATGACAGTTAAAAGTTTGTTTAAATACAATTTGGTAAGTTAAATTCAAATTGTTCTGGAAGTGTAAAATAGAATTAGGTCTGAGACAAGTCACCGAAATAGTCGCTTTAATAATTTGGAAGTCAGAGTACCTTTTAAATTAAGTCAACTGCTACTATGCAAATACCTTCACTCGTCCGGTCACACCTGGCCTCTTCTTATTGAATGTTATAAGTCGCGCAAACTATTCCATCTCTTTCTATCTTTATCTCATTCTATCGTTCCTTGTGATGTTATCTCTCCTTGTCTAACTGTGAAACTGAGAATTCTTTATTGAATTTCAAGGCATTCAGATGAACTTAAGGGAGGAAGTTGTTCGAATTCAAACTTCAGTTTTCATAAATTATTATAGTGTCGTTGAAACTCTTTTCTATATTTGGTGTTATAAATCTACGGTTTCATTTCTTTTATTGAATGTCGTCATATATCGTTGGTGATAACGGAGTTTCAAGCTTTCTTAGAAAATGGGTTTGTGAGTGTTGGAAAAGTGATTAGAGTTCTTGAAGCGCTTAATACTTTTGTTATTTATAAAACTTATATATAATTTTTTTGTTTATAAACCAACTATCATCATATTATGTGACATTTCTAAAAATAGTAGTATTTTTACTACATTTATAAGTACACATAAATCAACACCACTATCATACAACCAAAATTAGTTAAATCTTAAAAGAGTTTTTGTAATTTAAAAGAAACCTACAAAAAAATAAATTAAAACTTTGTTATTTTAAAGTAATGTAAAGTTGAAATTTAATTAAAAGTGCAACATTTCGATTAAACAAACTTAAGTCGTTATAGCAAAATAACCCACTAGTGCGATTTTAGCGCTCTACTTAGGGTCACTGATTTGCGCAGCTTGCTTTAATATGGTTTAGCAGATAATGCTTGTTCATATGACAGGATCTAATTGTTTCTACATTGCTTTCTAAATAAATATTGAAGTTTTGGACACGTGATCACAATAAAAAAACCTGAGTTGGTTGTATGGTTCTTCTCAGAACAAGGCGTGTTTGGAACCCTCGTAGCTTTTATTTTAAATTGGAGAGTTTTTTTTTATTGAAGGGCTTATTTCGATAAGTATGGTTTCAAAATAAACCCTCTTGACACCTCTGTTTGTGACACAAATCATTACTGGCCTTGATTTAAGGAAAAATGATATAAATAAATCTTGACTTCTTGATATTCAATAATGATTTGTTGACAGAAAATATTCATTCGTCCAGTGCTTATACTGTCTCTTAAATTTTGTAGTTCATATGCTTATTAAAAAGATATTTGTTTTTATCTATTTGATATTTTCGTCGTAAAATTTTCGATTACATCATTTGTGGTGCTCATAACATCAAAGTTATCAAACAAATGGTTTGGTTTATGTTATTGTTAAGATATAATTTAATTATGACTGAACTCAGAACGAGTTCTGCAACAGAAAAGTTGTGGTTTATGCATGGGAAAGTTAGTCTTATTGCTTATTACTTAACAGTGTATATCGCTAACTGAATTTTGGAACCAAGATAATTATCATATGAAAACTTTATAGAAACTTTAGACAACGAAATCTATTTTTTTTGTTTTATGATTTTTGTAAGCTGTATATTCATGGCTATATTTCCTTAAAGATTAACTTAACTTATTTTTCACATAATATAATTTTTTTCTTCATTTTGAAAATATTCTTTTAATTGAAATGTTTATTCTCTAAACAATAGCTAGAAAATCCCTGCAATGTATGCACTACAAAAATATCCCGCATTATTTTCTTACATTCTAAAACCTCATAGTGCAGCGGCAGACTGGCGGACCTCTTCTCTGGAATGTGTTTATGCATGGAAAGCCTCAGTAATCAGACAGACTTACATTTATTTAAAAATAATATATTTTTTACAATATGAGTGACTTTATTTTCTTGTCATTTAAAAGATATTATAATAATATGTAATAAATACGTTTTTCGTCTATCCACTGAAGTAGTTTAGTTCAAACCAACGTCAACAGCTGACTTGATTTATAGTTTTGTGTTTCAACGCGACGCTTTTATAAGTACTTTCGCGCAGTTTACAAAACGATACGCTACGGCCCGGCACTAATTTAATATTCGCAAGCCTGAAATCTACGTTTTAAAGTTTTTACTTTCTAGCTGCTATAATTTTTGAGCACAAAGTCACGAGCTTTCAAGCGTATTGTATGATATAATTAATACTGTGATTGCGATCTCAATATTATAATATTTATGATACACGTATTTCAATGTAATATACCGCATCATCACTTGCTACGAGCGCTACACACGTAGCTACAATGTATCTTTCTGTAGCACGGTGCTACAAGTGACTTATGCACGCGATACTGTGATTCAACAATAAATTTATGATTCAATAAATGTTCCTGGGATTCGTGCTACGCTATAAATCGAACCTTACCCCAATAAATTTAAATTTTCAAAATTCTAA
Organism: Napeogenes inachia; assembly: GCA_959347355.1. Taxonomy (NCBI): domain Eukaryota; kingdom Metazoa; phylum Arthropoda; class Insecta; order Lepidoptera; family Nymphalidae; genus Napeogenes; species Napeogenes inachia. The sequence continues at coordinate 26,965,086 of OY365791.1, forward strand.
ATAAATTATGACCTACTTTTTCATAGTATGTGCGCTTTCCAATACCAACCTGTCATATGTTCTACATCAACATACGTGATCATTAATTTCTGTTGATGTCTAACATTTGGGTCACTCTCATTACAGGTGCCACCTGAGGAAGACGTGGCCTATAATTATTATTTCAAGACATAAAAAATGTGCTTGAAGAATAGAAAGTTTGGTTGTAGTGTTACCAGACGAACGTACAAGTGCTGTGTGTTACAAGAATCCAGTTGAGAAACGGAAACACTATAACAATGGAATATGGTTGAACTGGCGATTTCATCTCAAACTAACTGTGCTTCCCAATAATGATAATGCGCAGTGAAATAGCCTAATACACGAGATATAACGAACAATTCAATATTAAATCAAAAATATAGTTGTATATAAATTTAATAGTTACTAATCGTTGTCCTTTACAATACTCTCTTAGCCTAATATTTCGAATTTTATAATCATCGAAGCGGTTGTCGTATTTTTTGTGATAAAATATTGTTAGCCTAATTATCTTGAATGTTTTATCGTAAGTGGCAAAACTCGGTTGTGATGTGTATATGTAAGTAAGTAATATATATATAAAAATTGGGGCAACGCTGTCTGTGGTGGAGTGGGTCACATTGGTCCGGAATTGATGCAATTTGGGAGGTATTGGAGGAAAGCGCGGGTAAGCCGCGCTGTAATGTTGGGTACGCTGCGTTGTCACGTGGTATTTGGCGCAGGCGCAGCCCGGCGCCAGTAAGATGCGAGAGTGGCGTCGCGCGCACCACCGCACCGCCGCTCTACTGACCGCCTGCCTCTTCTTCCTATCTCAAGCCGACGCCGCCGGTGAGTTCTATTCTTATTTTACTCTGAGATTCGTATTGATTTCATAACCTGCAACTTTTAAAAGGGTAAATGTCGTTGCAACGAACAATGATTTCGATTTTGGTCAAGGTTCTTGCAATTTTTACTGTTGGTTGAAATACATAACGTATTTACTAAATTGCATAAAATTGAATTCAAATGTGAAATAAATGGTCTCACCAACTTGCATGTTTCTTAGTATTAAGTAGTTATATAAATATTTTGAAATGTAAAGAACGAATTGACGACATAACGACACGGCAATACATTATTATAATTACAGGGTATCAAATTAATACAACCTATACATATTTAATTCAAGGGAAAAGGAGCACATGTAGGTTAAAACGTCATTTACTATAGGGTCATAATCTTAATGATTTTGTGGGTATCGCTTTATTTTCTTTCGAAATGTTGGTTTTAGAAGCATATATATATATCCAAAGTTTCGAGTATATTTTAGATGCATATGTATATATTCGCCCCCATGGGGTTCTGTATATGGTACTGTTGGCTGCTAATTAAAGAGAGGTGTGTTAATACTAATACAAAATCGACATAAATAATTTTTTGTATCCAATAATTTTAATAAACATTTTTGGCTTAGCTTACTGTAACAGTAAAATAAAATAATTTAATGTAAGAAGTTGCAAAGTAACCAGAATATAGAGAGCAGTATGCATTTATAATGTGCATAGTTTGAAATATTACCATTTATATAGTAGTACGTATGGCAGCACAGTTGATATTCATCAAGAAATAGCAGCAACAACTCGTTAAACGATAAGATACTTAGTTATTTCTAGAAACGAGCATGAATCTACTGTATGAAATAAAACCTGAAATTGAAATAACCGACATTTTGCTACTCTACTGACCTATTGTTTTCAATATTTTGCTAAAATGTATTCTATTTAGTCGTTATAAAGTTTATTTTAAAGCAATTACTTTTACTTTAAAACTGAATGAACAAAATTACCATAATGCCCTTTCACTAAACTTCGTAATGATGCTTATGTGGGATCATAACAGAAGCGAACGAAGGGTTAAATAGTGGTTCCATATGAACACGTCTCATGTTCCGTCATTAGCATAGAGGGAAGGTTATATTAACATAAAAGTCCAACCAAAAATCGCATCCCTGTCTCGGGTCTACCGAACCCTTCCCTGAATAATTATGTTCCACTGCTTTATGAAAATGAGATGTTAAAATGGCTTCACGCGTCGAAATTAAATGTTGAGCTTTTATAACAAACGTGCAGTGTTACAGATTAAAAAAAAATTATGGACCCAGTTTCGTATCGCACGCCAATTACATGTTAAACTGCGGGTAAATGAGAATTTATATTCTCCACAAACCGTAATTGGAAATTGTTACGATAAAAACACTTATTTGTGCTGCTTTGACAGGAGCGCTTGACATTCATAAATATTATGCAAAATAAGGCAATCATATACTTATTCAAAGGCGGTTTAGGCGGAATTTATTACAATTCTTTGCGCTGCTGTTTGAAAATAATTGGCTATAAAGCAATTTCATATGGATTGATCATACAATGAAACATACGTGCATTACAAGTATTAAGTGTAATCCGATATGGACCTGCTGAAAAGGAATCACTTATTGCTATGATATTTCTTAAATTGTTATAATATCATCGTTACAGACACGCGGCGAATCATTTGCATAAGCGAGCTGAGCGGCTGCGTCGGCGATAAAACGACCCAAGCTCAAATTATGAACGCAATTAATGAACGAAATGATACAACAACCAAGTCGAAATTACCCTTTTTACAAACCCTATACAAATTGCTGTATGACTTCAACATTAAGTTTCGATTAAGAATTTTATTGCGCTCGTAAAGCGCGAGAGAAAAATGGCCCGCGTGCGTGTGTTGGGTTGAGTAAAAAAGATTTTGTATTAGATCTTTACGACAGCGAAGAAAATATATTACAAACGTGACTATGTTCGTCGGTCTCGATTACGCCCGTCGAATCGATTCGTCGAAAAAATTACGCAGCCGCCGACTTTGATTTGCATTTTAATATGCGCAAGGGGATAACGCAAAATGAACCTGTCATATTGTGCTAGACTGATGCGTTCAAGAGCCGATCAATACAAGGGACTTAATAGACTGGCTTGCCGAAGGGTCGGTACTTCCGCAAAAAAGGAAATACCATCTAAATCCAAATTCAAAGTCCATTAACGTCAACTTATTATCGCTCTTCTATATAACATTTGCGTGTATTTGTATAACATAAGATTGATCAATATAACTTAGCACCTGTAAAATCGACTGTGACCAGAATATGGGCGTAAAAATATATAATTTAAGATTATACATTTCTTCATCCAATTGAAGATATAATTCATAAATAAATAAATCAAATTCGGAGAAACGACGTACGATGAGAATAATCTAAATGCTAATACAGCATCACGTCGTATCAAGGATTTGAAAGCCTTCTTCAGATATCTATGTTGTGTTAACTGATGTTTTAACAAAAACATTTTAGATCAACATTATTACAAAGTACAATTTTGGTATTTGTAACATAAATAAACGACGAAATTCTTAAATGTTTGACAATATTGGAACTACAGAACGTAGGTGAAGAAATGATAAGAATTATTTAATACAAAGAAAGATAATAAACTTCTATGAATATCAAAACGGAAAATTTGTAACCATATGAGACCAAACATTACAAGCCATACTTGCCTTTTCAAGTGATCTTTCACTCGACATAAGTAATCACCATTTTATATCAAACATGGAATTCTAATGAGTCCCTCAAATATAACATTTCGCCTCACCGCCCCGAGCGAACCATGAATATGTATGAACGATAATTCAAAGGTACTTTTGTATAAGTATTATTGTTTTGCGTACAATTCCTATCGGAGTATCGCCTCGCTCTCGGCGATATATATTGTGTAACGCATTTATATGCAAGAAATTAATCAATTTTCAATTATTCTCAGAAATTAAGACAAAATACATACTAATGTTTCAGAGTTACATGGTTTATTCGCCTTTATGTTCCTTACAATGTAGAAATATACATTAGCATAATACACAGCAGTCCGTGGTTCATAATATAAAAACAAGAAGTCTGATGATGCCACAAAGGACTTCTCATGAAATCCCATCTAGAGCTCTGCTCAGCGGCTAGATATTAATCCTAGCCCAATAATCAATTCTGATAAGAGATTTCTTTTCGATCCCCGGTAATAGAAAGTTTCAGCTCGGCTAGTCTTTGCTATTTAAAAAATCCCCAAGTTATTGCTTTATACAAACGATGAAATAAAGGAATGAGTTGAAATAGACTTCAATATGAATATTGTTATTACAAAAATATTATTTATATTATATATTGGCTTATTTATTGTAAGTTGATTGTTGGTGGTAGGTGGTTGGTTGAAAGTAAAAAAAGATCAATTCTAGTCACAATACCCTTGCTCATTATACAATCGAAAGGTTTACACAAGCAAGCACTACTAGAAATCTATAACTGTTTGGTTTTTGTTATTAAATTGTTATTCTTATAGATTTTTCTTATTCTCCAAAATATAACGTAAATTAATCCGAGAATTGTAAATGCCATTAGATTTGATTGTGTTACGCTCGTCGTTACAGTATTACTTTCAGACCATTAACTTTTCATTTTGCTCTGAAGGAGCGCTGAAGGTTTCTGAGCGACAAGATCAACCAGATAACTTGTTTATCTCTAAACGTTTATAAAAGGAAGGAATATGAATCGATATTAATGAGATTTTCATAAATAAATTACCTTAGAAAATAATAATATTTCAATAGTAAATGAAGGAAAAATAGTGAAGATTAAAAATAAAATGTTAACCTTTTACTAATAAGAACTATAAAAAACTAAAATTACAGAACAATTTACATCGGTTAACTATGGCTACCTCAAGTTGCGTTTGTAATTATCAACGTTAGAAAAAATTTAAGTTGCAAAATAGAAGGGTCTTAAAGACCCGAGACAGAGTAAACAGGAGGAAGATAAGATGCATTCAGCGGGAGATTGTAAAAGCGGCGAGGGCGCCACACAAAGAATCTTATTAACCTGCCGCTAATGGACACCGATAGGGTTAAATTCTAAATGCTGAAGGGCTAATTACGACTTTTAGCGTCTATCTTTTTTATTTATAAATTCGTCCGTATATTTTTAAAAGCTCGCAATAAGTGTATTCATATACATCATCTAATTAATGACTGTAATGAATTTTATAGATTAAATTTATTGCTTCGAAATTAATGTTATTCAATGAACCGAATTCATTGTTAATGCTTCTCATATTAGATAGGATGTGCTGAAGCAATTTGTTAAGCACATATTTGACTGAGCAATGTGTAAAATGCAATTTTAGGGTGATTAAGTCGAGCACCAGAGTTGCTATATTAGTGTTGATAGCGCCTGTATTGTGAGGATCATTAATGGATTCTCGCAATTCAATTCCCATTATTTTGAATTTAATTGAATTTTAAATTGTTTCTAATTTATAACCATTGCACAACGTTGAGGGATAACTAAATATGTATTAAGTTATATGTTTTTAGTTTAAGTTATATTACTTAAATAATTAATATTTAAAAAGGTCGTAATCAAGTTCATAATATAATTTTTCATCCTCAACTTTGATGACGTCACGGACTTCAAAAACCTTCTTGACCAAGGCGAAGTATGAAAGGGCGATAGCTACAAAGATCGAATTGACGCTTTTCCGATGGTCTCCTTAGAATCTCTTCAGGTAGTGTGAGCATGAAAAGAGATGCAAACAAGATACATGCATAGTTTACTGTCTTTACTCCACCGAAGTTAATGGGGATGGTTGTGGCACGTATAAAAGAGTCTGCCTTATCTATTCCTCTAAAGAGCCTGAAGTTGTTTTGTCGTGGCTTCAGCGATGAAAAGATGACTGCGCTAAAATGTGTTAAAAAAATAGTGCACTATATCCATAAACTTTGTGTGAAGTTTTCGAATACATTAGTTAGAGCATTTTAATATTTTTTTAATATAACATTTATTTATTTTTTATGTATATTGTTATATTTAAAGCTAATATAACAAACAGGCTAAGCCAACACGCTTCTAAACTACAATAAATGAAGAGCGTTTAGCTCAGCTCAAATACTAGTATTTAAATCAATGTTTTATTCATATTAATCTTTGTCTAATATTTATTTTATTATCTATCTCAGTTTTTATTAACGATTAGATTTAACTCTGGAGATGAGAAAGTGTAATTGTTTTTGTACTTTTGTGGTGCATATATTTTTATTTTTATTTTTTTCAACTATCTAGAACATTGCTCTTATACCATTTTGCATATAGTTTTTTACTTTACATTTAATACTAGTTCAGAGATGCCGCAGTAACGCTCTGAAAAACCCCCACATATTTAGTGACAACCTAAGTCGAGGTCTTTTCTCGAGTAGGATGGTAGTAGGTGTTGCCCTTTAGACGTATTTTTCTTTAGACACCCTTCGGTTGCAATCTTTTTCCCTAAGTCTCTTTCAGTACTAACTCACCCACCGTATGAGGTAAATTCTTCAAAGCTATTAGTGCTAACAACATTGGGATCTAAAGTTGCTTAAAAAGTGTTTTAAAAATTTGTTTTAATAGTTTATACTTTAATTAATCTTGCGTTGTATTGTTTTTCCTACTAACGAAGCCGAGTTCCATAGTAAATTTTGTTCACATTGCAAAAAGTGAAAAAATATTTGGTGGAATTTTTTATTAATACATAATATATTCTTCGTTGCACATTACAAAAGAAAAGAGGAAAACATTAAAACTATTCATGTGTATAATAAGGCGGTCTTATATCTACGTAGCGATCTCTACCAGACACCTTTAATCTCGTAAGATCGGAGTCTGACAAACAGATCAAAGGGCGGCACACCATAATATAAAAATATAAAACTAATACAAATACAAACAGTAAAATACTCAATATAACTAAACATACATTCATACATAATACACAAACTTATTGTATGTTAAATACGTTTTAATTGGTTATCGATTCCGTTCAATAAGCAATACACTCTATATCTTTTATATGACACGACCATGGTCCTACAACTGTTTCAATCTGGTATGTTTTTATGAAGTCACACTCCGGCGTTATTGCTTTCGGCTTCAGTACAGTTGTGGCTCAATTTTCGAGACCCGGACGTGTTTTGTGACCATCCTGTATATTTTTATGTCGATACTCATGTAACCATGTTTGGTGATATCTTTTATGTCTTCGTGTTTTGTTGTTGGATTTGATTTGTTCCTTATGTAGAATATACTGAGACTAATCCATACTCGTTCATACATAGTGAATTTTTATTACAAATATATAAAAGAAAAAGATAACTGGAATTTTCTTTGTTGATTTAAAATTTTGATTATCAAGTAAATATCAACTATTTTAAGTACTTATAGGTTAACACTCAAGTTATAAGACAAAGGTCAGAAGAATCGACAAGCGTTGCGTGTGAAGTTTTCGTGACCACTCTTCAAATGACTCCACAAACTATGTTTTACATAAGGCATTCTCTGGCCGGAAATGAAGGAGTTGTTTTACGTCATTATATTTCAATTAGTTTGTATTTAAGTTTATTTGCTCTGTTAAATAATAAAGAACGTATTTAAATTCATAAATATCTGTATTAATTTAAAGTGTGCTGTTGTTCAGGAACTAAATGCTTTTGAAATATTGTGACAGTATAAATTTCTTCTTGAACTATTTTTTAAACCTTTGTCAGATATAGATTTTGAATATCTATGTTTAAATAAAAGAACATGCTATGTAAATTATAACTGTATAGATTCTGTATTCAATATCTAGTCTAGGAATGAATTGTAAATCAATACAAGTGGGCCAGGATAAAAAAATCAAAATCTCATTGTAATTCTCATCAAAGTTAAGTTAGATTCAAACGTTACAAAACACATAACAAAAACGGCGTCCCGATGTAGCTTATAACTCGCTCGGTGTTCACGATGCGTGTAATTATTTACGTCACGGCTTACCCGTAGACAAACAAGGTAATACTACACTTAAAGCAGAAATATAGATTAGTTTACTAAGGCCACAAGTGTAGCTAAAGCTATATTTCAGAGTACCGATCAGGTGTAAATCTATAAAGGATACGTTCAGTATGTAGATTATGTATTATAAAATCGTTTTGCACTCAATGCACTCAATTGATTAAGTTTGAAACTATACAAAAATGTTGATATAATGTTTCGTTTACCTAAATTAGTTTTACATTAATATTTGTTGAAGTGAAATAAAATGGTGGTTAATTGAGATCATCGCTATACATTTAACTAGCTTATAATCGCCTAGCTGAAGTATAACTTGTGTATCACAGTGGCACAGTGGTAAATTCGGGTAAAATACAGTCTGAGTACAAAATTACCTCTTTGTTACCAGTGACGTATGATGGAGGTCTGAGTTGATATTCCTATCCAATTATTTCGAGCCTCTAATTAAATTTAATCCTTTGAATATCATAGCTTCTCCCCGAAGTTCTGCATCTTCAAAAGCATCAGTTCCAGTATATTTAGATGCGTATTTTTTAATTGTATCCAACATACATAACAAGTTTTAGCATATTCACCGATATTGTTTATATTATTATCATTACCAGTACCGGCTTCCTCTATAACCTTCGAAGGAACTGTTGAAATTATACGATATGAACACTTTTCTGAAAACATCTTCCGTTCTATGATGTGTTAGAGAGACATCCTATCACTGCAAGCACAATACCTGGAGACATCAGCAAACTTATTAATACACAGTAACAATATATAATTTAGAAAACAATACAAAGACTGTATAACAAAATAATATTTAAGTACCAAATAAATCAAGGTGACAATAAATTAAATTTCCTTTGCAAATTCCTGCCCAAATTCATAACCTATACTCAAGAGATAAGATATAATTTATTCGCCTCTTAAATCGCAAGATAACTTCGATAAAATTGGTGTCACAATATAATGTTCGGAACACTTACGTATTCTCTTTGCGTTTTCCTCACAAATCCTAAAATTCCCTCTCGGCCGGCCGCAGTATACTATACAGTTGTTTATGAACACAACGATATAAGGAAGCTCGCAAACAAAGCGTGCGCCCGCATACCTAAAGTGAACGCTCCAATTAACATTAAGTATTTTTACTTTATAACTAACTTTTACTAAGATTCCGAGTTTCAGAACATCTTCACAAAATTTCGTTGGATGAAAAACCTTTTTAATTGAAGTATGAGCTACCACTGGGAACGGTTTTTTTGCTTTTATTTGTTACCCGGATAATATTAATAAAGCAATTATATTAGTTGCGTCATTTATCTGTATTCAAAATGCACTGTGATAATTGTAATATTGACAATATAAGTGTGAGGGGGTAAAAATTTAACTATCTTTTTAATAATCCTTTTTTTTAATATATTCTGAATATTTTAGATATTCTGTTGGTAGATTATGTATGATAGTTTAAATAGTCATATGTAGTTATTAAAGTGCTAGACTGGAAGTTATTACACTATATGGTTAAGTTAGTGTCCCGCTGGACGATAAACTCTACGAATAGTAAATTAGTATTGTAACAGCCATTTGTTAAACATATATATAAAATATAACACATTTTATTAGAATGATTTTATCAGATTATGTTGAAATGGAAATTATCTTGTTTGAGTTTCGCGTACTTCCTTCGGCCGATAAAATTTAGGAATAAAACAATGAATCCAGAAATCACTGATATTGGTCTTATAATGAAAGGTATCAAATATCATTAACAAAATTTAACAACGAAAATATAAATTACTATTATATATATATCAGGAGCATCTGGCAATGCATTAAGCTTGGAAATGATGGAGCATTGCACTATATCACCACTTATTATCAGGCTTACGGATCATTTATCTCAAGATATATATGGCAGAAAAGTTTTTATTTATTTACTTATGTACCAAAAAAAAACTATACAATATAATTTAAAAATAAGAAATCTCTACCAGTTACCCTTACCACGCAAAAATGAGTTTTTATTAATTAATTATTATTAGGTAGGCTAATAACATACGAAAATACAAACATTAAACAGAAACAGAAGATATCATTTTTATCTTTCTTTCTTTCTTTTTCTTTCTTTTTTAAAGTTAAATTTGTGTATCGTATATCATGTAATAAACATTTAACGTGTTCTCATTACAAGCTTGTTGAAGAAATAAAAATGCACTTGGAATAGAATTTTATTTAAGCTGCAAAATTGTTCGTGAATTTAGGTGAAGAAAATTTGTATAGACATGAATACTCAATGTAAAATACTCCATAAACATAATAAACATAAAAGTTCACAACAGGTGCGAATACTTTCCACTAAATTGGACGTCTCTCATCTTATTACTATGCCTTACGAGTGATGCTGGGTACACCCTTCAACAAATATCGTCTTTAAGGTCTTATACTGTTATATTTAATTGATTTGATCTTCATTGAAGGATATTTTCATATTGCATTTTAGATTAAACGAAGACGAATTATTTAGTTACTATGTCTTTTATATTATACTTACATTAAAATTTTAACAAGGACTATTTTAAGTATAACTTACGTTACAAAGTTTCATAAATGTAACCTTACTATATATTTACCTTTATAAATGTTTTGCTTCTAGCATGTCATTAGTTCTCGACAGGAAGACGCCTGAAAAATTGCATGACTGAAAGTTTTACTCCTTTTGTCAGCTTATATAGCAATGGGGTGCAATTATGCTGTATTCAAAGTAAGCTTCAACAATTTATTAGAAATTTCTTTGTCATTACTTTGACATTCTTCCTTCGGTCTTAAATTTCTGATGTCATCGTTCTAAGTATATTTTTCAATAATTTTTTATTACTAGTTGATGATAAAAGTATAATATAAAATGAAAGCTCGATTTTCTAATGATGTTCTAAATACGAGTACAAAATTCAAAGAAATATATCTTGAAGTCTTATCGTAATATTTTTCATTTAGAAATAAACACATGCTACAGTTTGAACGATATTTAAGTGTTAGGAAGAGTGGGGAGTGGCCCGCTTTGCTATGACAGATAAATCAACAAATATTTATAAATGATGTTTATATTTTGACTATTATGCTTTTTTTAGTATGTTCGATTTTTTTTTTGTTTAGTGATTATATGATGTATGCGTTATAATAATAATAATAATAATATAATATTAATACAAATTACACCGAAAGTCTTACCCGATATAAATACATAGAAATACACATTATAAATACATTGAATATATTTAATAAACTACAAATACCAGAAATATATACATCTATGCACATCACATACTTGCCTCTCGCTGTCGGGAATCGTACCTGAGCCCCTTTGCGTCGTTATATGCTAGGCGTCTGCGCTAACCACTCGACCAACGGGGCGGTTAAATAGTAATATCGATTTTACATTTGTCTTGTTGGTACAACATGGTTTACTACTTCAAAACTAGTAAGATATATGGGTCTAAAAAATAAAACACAAAATGTCCGCCAACATACATCAATTTTTATGACCCCAAAGCAATTTGTCTTGCACAGATATTGCCAATATTTAATAATTCCAAAGTCTAATATTGTCGATAAAGTTTCCATGTTCCGTAATAAGCCAAGGTTAAATATTAGGTTATCGGAAGCGAGGTCGGCCGGTAATTTAACGGTAGATGACCAGATAACTACGTAGAACTAACTGCGTTAAGGACGTACAAAATCTTTGAAGGGAAAGATTACATCACTCTAGAAATATACACAAATAGGATGGTATATTCTTCGATCGATGTTAGATTGATAAACGATTTATAAAATGTATATTCGATTCATGAGGTTTTATTTAAAAAAGCCGGTTAAAATGACAAGTTTCTTTGTTTGAGGCTTTAGAACAGGACGAAAAAACACTTAAAATTATTCTTTAGCACTTTAGGTAACAAAACTCTAAAAACGATTTAATCTGTTCAATCAATTTGCATATTCTGTTGGTAGTGTTAGTTTACTTTTAATAAAAATTATTGATAAGCAGAACACGTATGTACCGTCGCGTCGAGGAGATTAAATGGAGGGATTCCTTATAGCATTTATTTAAAAGGTGGGAATTCAAGTATGTGAACTAACCGACTAGTATCCTGCATACTTATATGAGTAAATAATAGATATATAATAAATACACATAACAGGTAGATTTCTTACATTATGTGTTTTATATATTTATTTGTATCAATAGTTTAAGTAGCTGTACTACAAGTAATTTTATATAGCTTAATTTAGCAATACAATAATAGGTATACCTTACTCGTTTGTACCAAATATCATTATCATACCTTTGTATATCTAATATGTATATTCATTTAATGTTTTTTACCTAATTTTATATAACGCAAGAATGTATTTAATGAAAAAATCAATTAAATATTTTTTTAATAGATTTGATGAATTTGACCCTCACAATTTGCAAATAAAACACAAATAATTTTAAAGTAAAGCCATAGTTATTTGCACAAATCGATTTTACTTAAATAATTTCAACAAACATTTATTTCTCATCCCACAAAATAGAACGAAACGCTAACTCGCCGTGTTTAGTAACAGCATCGATTGCACAAAGTCGACCAAGGCGAAAGCTGACGCCCCAAGATGTCAAGTGAAAAGCTAAATAGCTGAATTTACACTGCCTTTGTTAACATTCCACATGTTTTCTCGAACATTCGACTTACTACATACATATATATACGATACATCACACACACTGTGATACGGCTAATAAATGAGTTAAAAGTGTACATGTCCGCCTTATGGAAGAATCGTATTCTATTACGTTCTAGAAGTAAATTTAGAATTGTTTTAAATTGATTTATAACTATTTTATAACAAATTAAAAATTTATTACATAAAATAAGTTTTTTTTTATTTATTAATGTGAAATAATATTAAACCTATAAATTAAATACAATTATTTTAAAACCTGGATTCTGAATGGTAAAATGTTGAAATAGAATTATATTCATAAAAGAAACTCAAGTCACTTAAGACTTTATTTTAACACTCCAGCTTAATATCACATTAAAATAAGCTAGATTTAAATCATGATTCTAAGCTTCATCATAAAAAGGATTATGTAACAAGAAAAACTTTAAAATGGAAAGTTCTCTTGTATATTAATATTAAAACTATTTTTATTACCAATCTGTAAAATCTGTACTATGTAAAAAATAATAATAATCATATTAGTAACTTTTACATTACGTTTTATTATTAAATACATTACAAGTCCATTTTCCACTTGTCAACTTTTTGTTTTATTTCTCGTTACTTTCATAGACCCACGGTCGGTCGGTTCGAATGATATTTTGCTTATTCAATTGTACTCTTTCAACCGTCACATTCGAATAGAATATTCGAAATTCGTTATTCAAATATTCAATATTAGACGGTAAAATGGCGGGACGCTTGGACTCAAGCCAGAACAGTGCTTATTAATGGGTAAATTTAAACTTATCAAAGAATTAAGTAATATGTAAGTTAGTATTATATTTGAGAATTTGAAATTAAATATGATACATAAATGATATTAATGCTTTAATATCTTTGCAGCTAAGTAATGGGTATTCATCAAAAACTTTATATATTTTTTATTTTATAGGTCTCATAAATAATCTTATTAATTTTTAAAACACAATTGTTATTCGTTGGAAACAAAAAGCGTGTGGTAAATTGCCTATCCACAAAGTCCTTATAGCTCTCCTTAACAAAGTTAAATATATTTTTATTTCGTTCTTTTCCGTACGGTCCGACCCTGTTATTACGAACTCTCGAGTATTTCGACACTTCTAAAGAAACATTACTTGACTCTTATTAATCACGTCCTGCCTCGCGATTTTTTTTGACCGCAAGGAAATAATAAATTTTGCCCAATTTGCATTAGGGCCCTTCGCTTCTTTATTAAGCAATAATCAACTTTTATTATAATTTTAATTATTTTTCTGTTCGCAAAAATAAATATGTTAAATTTTTCACCGTAATTTCATTAACACTTTGAACTTTAATCCATCGTCTTTATTTAAAACAATCTGCAAAATGTTAAAGTATAGCAAAACAATAGAGTAAACGAAATGTGATCGCTTTCAATATTGGCTGTGAGAGATAAATTTAGCGAAATAGATTTTTCGCAGCAAATCTAAGATAACTGGTCAGCCGTTCGATCTCATCAATCATTACCCAAGGGCTGATGGATGTAGCCCTGGACGAGATTGCGGGCCTTCCTTGACGTATCAATTTATAAGACAAAGAGTGAACTGTCAATCTCGTTCCTGATTAGCGTTAAACATTCACTCAAAATCAATCCTATTAGATTTTTGCTAGTGATGTGAACCTGTTCTCAAATATAAATATATAAAATGTTGGTGAACTCTGCTCAGACAGTGCAACTATATTTCGGGATGATCACGTGTAACTGAGGTTACCTGTAAAATATAATGTTTCCGCACTTCCGCGGCTTCGGCCTGCGGTTTCATCTATAAACTTAGTTATTCAACAAGCTCCAACTCGTAAACAGTAACATTATTACCTATGCCGCACATAGTTTAAGCTAGCAAGGAGTATTTAAAACTCCTTTTGGCCGGAACCGAAGTTTCTCTGATGGGGAAATTCCGAACTTTGTTATAACAGGGTATCATGTTGAACAGCCCTTAACAATTATTATGACATGTGTAATCGAAATACTTTTGGAAACGAAAAAATATTGCGTCAAATTTTACAAAAAACATTCTGGAATATTATCTAATCATCTGTCTTTTTTGACATTTGGACTATTTTATTTTGACTTTAGTTGAAATAGTCAAATAATGTTTGTCGTTCATTCATGTAGTATTATAATATTCTCAAACAAATATGTTTATATTGCTTGATTATTAATCATTAAATGAATTAGTACAAAATTTTTATTTTTATTAATTTTTACGAACTTGAACATTTATAGAACATGTATATTAGGGTGCCCCATATTTTATAGTCTAAATTTCAAAACTAGTTTACATATCTGGGCACCCGCTATTTTTTTTACTAGTAATAAAACAAGTATTTTGGCAAAGTTTGAAGATAATATTCCAATTGGAAGACAGTGCTCAAAGACATTTAATATTAAATATAAAATTGAAAAATAGGAAATTTTGAGGATTGTTTTAAATTAAGTACAAATAGCTGAGTAGTAGTAAATTAGTTTATTTTATTGTATAAAATTGATTAATAATACAAAAATCTTATAGGAAAGTACTGGTTGGGGTAAATAAACATGGTTGAATGCTTTGAAGTTGATGGCTTCAAACTTTCAACAGCTACTTGTTTTGTCGTTTTGGACGGAACCAACCTTCTGTTAGCCTCAACAACTTGCAGGACCAACTGTTTCTCTTCTTCATCATTTGTCAAAAGCTTATTAAACTCTTTAAAAAGTTTCACACCACGCTCAGCTATATCATTAACAACTTTCATATTTTTTGTGATTTGTTTACCACTAATGTAATGTTCATTGCTGTTCCATTCATTTGGAGGTGTGGTCAAAAAATGTGAATTTATTTTCAATTTATCACACACCTGCAATGATCTTTTATTGGCAAAATCAGCCAAAACGGCCTGGTCAGTTAAAAGTGACAAATCCCCTCTTACCTTCCGGTCAGTAGGTTCGCACTCCATCTTCTTGACAATTTCTACCTTTTCCTCATTTGAAACTTTCTCTGAGAATAAAATTAAGGCAACTAACTCATCCGAGAGGTACCAAAGATGATTTTTTATGGCATTTTTAACCACTTCACTAATTTGAGAATCAATAATTCCATAATTGGTCATGTCTTTCCACAGACAAAGGTCTGCCCAAGCAGCATTTGTAGCCATAGGGGCTTCAAACCAATATTTTACATTATGTGAACTTTGGAGTTCTTGTATACAAGAGCTACAAAGTTCACAAAGCGTTCTAACTGCAATTTTTCCTTTTGTGTGGTTTTGAAACTGTCTTCCTCACGAAAAAAGTGAGTTTTAATGGCGTATAACAATTTCGCCATCCAACGAGCGTGGTGTACTGCACCTGGAGCTCTCCAATGAATTTTATATGGAGTATGGCCCAGAGCTAGAAGAGTCATCTCTATTAACTCCATGTAATCATCTCTGGGCTGATTATTCCTTCCTAAGACAACTAATAAAGCATTTACTGCAGTGAGCTTTAAATTTCACTGCCAGGAGCTTTTTCTAATGGTTGATAGTTTTCTTTGTGTATGAAGGGCCATGCTACCTTGAATCTTTTGAATAAAGGAATGTCAGGACCACTAGATGGTCCGAAACAGAGAGTAAATACCTTACTCTAATACAGAATACAGTAAATACCTTACTCTAATACAGATACAGAAATCAATATTTAAGAAATAAGGAAATAACAAATTTTTTAAAACTTTGACGATGTTGAGCACTGCCTTCTACTCAACCTAGGACATTGAATTTTTGGCACTTTACTACTATCAACGAAGGTAAAAAAAATAGTGGGTGCCCTGGGGTATAGGGTAAATTTGAAATTTTTGGGCCACCCTAATGTATATACTTGAACCTGTATAATGATATAAACAAATTAATAAATCATTATACACTTCTATATGTATTAAACAGTGAAGCGTGTACAACTCTGTCATTCTTCATATATTGTTCCACTCATTTCAGCAAATACTTCATCTATATCTCATCTATATTCTCTTTGCCTGCCAGCTGTTGAGGGTTAGGTAAACATTCTCAAGCCTTCCAATTAGGCGTCAATCGATTTTCATTTTATCCCCGCAAAGTATTAATTGAATCGTTTGCGCATTCGAAGATGGCTTAAGAATAAGAACTACTTCAGTGAAATGTTGATTACGCCTCCGATTACTCTCGATAAGAGCACTTTTTGTACTAACATTTTTTTAGCCTTAACGAGGATAATTTTACAGTTAAATGGTTTTCTTAAAAAAAGTTAGTTAACCCTTTTTAACTGAATTTATTTTCTAGTTTTTTTTATCATTATTTTGCTGTGTATTTTTAGATCTAAAATCTTTGGCGTTTATTTTGTTGTTTTCTTTTTAAAGTTTAATCTTGTATGAGTAATTTGTAATTGGTATGTGTAATTTGTGTCTCTGTCCGTCAAACTGTAGGGAAATTTATTCCTTTTCCACATATATGCCGCTCTCGGATTTTTGATGATTATATGGATATATTTTCCCTGTTAATGTTAGTATGTCAAACATATTAAGCTATTGTTTCACTATTTTGAAATCCTAATGTATATTTTCTCATCGCCCATTATATCAAGTTTATATTACATTTTCCGAGTGAATGAAAAGAAAAATATAAAAAATTAAAGCAATGAACAATTCAGATTACAAAAAAAATATACAAAGTTGAAAATAAAAAAGATGGTAATTCTAAAGACACTGTCTGGCGATGTAGGAAGGGAAGATAATTGTTTTCTTGATTAATTCTGAATACGAAAACGTTTCACCGCTCCCGACGGAGATCCCATCTATTTATAATATGTAATTGAAATAGTCAATGTTTTTTTTAAAACACATTTTTTTTTAATTTTACTTATTAATATATTGTAACTATTTATCAATTAAATTATATAATCCTTCCGGGCTGTGACTTTTATTTTGGTAAGTACCAATGCATGCTTTAAATTGAAAAATCCCGGGTTTAAACCCCGGCACTAAAAAAATTACTTAAGTATTAAGAAATAAAAGGTTTAACATAAATAAAAAGGAATGACATGTTATGAAACCCACCCTTAGTGAAACAACAAGGTGGGTTAAAAATAATATCAAGTTGAATATGAATATTCTGTATTTTTTTTTTTTCAAAATCATATTTTTTTACCAACTTTTAAGCGCTAAAACTTGAATTTAAGAGTTTCTGTGATATTAATTTTGCAAACGATCTTTGCATTTTCTTACCTTCCGTTCTGTTCATTTCATCTCAAGAGAGTTTTAATATACTTAAGTGCTGTTCATTTTTACCTACGTTTCATATATTATTTGTAGACACGAGTATTCGTTCATTTCGATGGGACTTTCAATAGACTCAATACTACAGAATCTTTCACGTCATTTCTTGTATACATATTCTCTAAAAATGTTCTTGTTATAATACTCAAGTCTTGCTTTTACGTGCTGTTTTCATTAAAAAGTTCTGTATACATCTTAGTTTTATCTGAAATATTTGTATGTATATTGTGTATAGCGAGATCCTATTCTTTTGTATTTTTATTTTATATTTATATTCAAAATATATATGAAAAATACATAGTATTATAAAATACTAATGGCGAATTCAATTTATCATACGTGAAATTGGATTTATTTCTCAGAGAAGGTATAAAATCAAGATACCTAATAAATAACCATACAAATTGATTCGATTGTCCAATTGGCTCTTTAGAGGTAACAACATTCCTCGACTTCAACTTCACCCGTTTCTGCCAAATTTTATGGAAATAAGCAATACACTGAAATTCAACGAATGTATTATTATAAATTGGAAACGGTCGGGCGCTATTCAAATGTCGACGAATATAAATGCTTTCAAGCTCATTATAGTACGCAGAACATTTCACGTACTTCTCTATATATTTACGTATTACTTTGCTTAGAACCAATTGACTCTTTATATTTACTTCTATATATTTACTAACATGTGAATGGAAATCTCCTCGCATGATTTGTATTTAATATATTTCAACAATACTTCTTTTCAACTCAATCTCATACACTATAGTCTATTTGTCTCTGAAGTTTGTTTCTATTTGGCTTCGCAACTTCAACATAAGCTAACTAAACGACGTCATTGAAACGCTGCTTCCAAATATTATGACGCTATCGATGCTCTGTAGGGGAACAACTTTTGTAGTTTGTATATTCGTGGAAATTCTTGTATCTGATCGAAGAACTTTATTGATACAGTTCCAAAACTTGTTATATTATGTCACTTTACATAATGCATTTTCCTCTTTAATTTAATCTCTATCTCCTCTCACACTCTCTATATACTCGTACTTCAGTCACTGTAATCTGATCTCTTGTGTAAACATTGCATTCGCATAGAATAGACGAAATTAAAAATCGACGGCGTCCAAAACAGTGGTTGAGTTATCATCAGATCTGTTTGTATCTGCTAGCTTTGCCGTGTTACTCGCTCAAACAATTTCACAGAGTGCTCCCCGAACGCTGACGACTTTACGTTAGTGATGTACCACGAATGTCATTAGGTCCCTTTACATTGCGGCTGGTTTTAGTCGCGGTTTACACATTAAAAACTCAAAGCCAAATACGTTATTTTGCATCCCTATATTTTAGGTTAATTATTCGAAACATTAAGCTTTGATATAAAATTAAACGTGTATAAATTATTTATGGCAACTAAATGGAGTAATTATGTATTACTATTACGATCTATTTATTGCATTTAATTTACTGGCTTACTATAGAAATGCAACACCGTTAGCAGAATTATGATAGCACTATCCACTACGGGTAGTATTTACGCCTGGCGTACAAATGACGGTTAAATTGAACCTCTTCAAAGAGCTCTATGGTATTAAATTAGCGATCGAACCAGTAATTCAAAGTTTAACATGATACTAGAATAGGGTAATATTAAGTGGCTTTTGACACGTCTTTAAGGACATCATCGAATAAGTACAACACAATTCAGTTAATTGGAATAGTTAGAATAATTTCAAATGTCTTTCAAGGACGTAAAGTAGTCTTTGTTTTTTAAGACGGTAGTTTAGATTTACTTATCATATCTCTTTTATTATACTTATTATTTGGTTCTGTTATATTGTTTGATTATTACGCCTGTATATTATTGAGCGTAATTTTAACGCTATCGCCTCAATTGAATGGGGTTGTAGATTTTTATGTTCTGTTCCGCGATTACTATCAGTTTTATAGTAACTGTTGTTATAAATAAGCCCTTATGTTATCCTTTATCGGTTGTTTAACTTTTGTCTGCTTCGAATATTTTCTGATAAATATTTCATATTTATTATACTAATTTAACAAAATCATTACCAGAGATTCTTGTCAAAAGTTATTAGATATTTGAGGTAATAAGTTTGAGAAATTCTTGGGTATTTTCTTTAACGGTTTCACTGTTGAAACATTTATGTTAAGTAATTATCTACTTTACGTACAATTAAAAAAATTGGTGTATTTAAAAACTCATGATACGCTATTACGTTACAAACCGATTTCGCTAGTAACATTACGGCCATTACAGAACAATAAAGTGAAATGCGCGCCTATCCAGTAGCCTGTTTTATAAGCAATTTATGTAATTTTATTTGCACTATCAGTGATTCTCCTGTTCTTTTTAATGGCAATGAATGATTCCACAAGTTCTTTACGATTGAAACAATTTGTTTCAAATACGTTTCTCTTTGAAATAAATTTATCTTTTATCCATTTTTTGTATTTTAAAACAGATATTGGCTTGTATTGTTGTCTACATAACTAAAAGAGAGACAAATTGGTGAACAAACGCCAATTTGTCTATTGAAATCTCCAACCGATAATTAAATTAACATGCTCTACCCAAGCTCAGTGTTTCGAGTGTATTTTTTTCGCGGATCGCTCTTCGTTTTACGATCGACTATAAAAGAGAACGGTCAATAGTAACTAGTCTGACCCGCGAGTTGCCAGCTCCTACTGGAAAATTGCAAGTGTAGACCAGATTTCACATTTTGTTGCCGAATGCGAATTTTGTTACCAACTCGTAGTATTTGTATTTCGCTTTGTTATCTCTTTAGCCATTAGCACAAACAGTGTATTGTTTTCGTACATATTTGTGTACGAAGTTAATTATTATGTACAAAACTTAAATCTCGCAATTTGTGTAAGTGTTCTTATTTACATATTAAGTATTACTTGTATTATTTATGTTTCTGTTGGACTTAAATAGGACAGAAGTTAGACACTATGTTAATCGCTGTTTCTGAAATTAATAAGTTACTCAAATTTATGTTCCATTATTATAAATTTCCAAGTAATATAAATAACAATGATAATGATTTAATGATCTCTGGTTATTGCTTTAATAAAGACGTCTTTTATGAAGCTTTTAGGAGTAAGAATAATATCAAATCACCGCCAGGGTCAACGTCCCCTTTTAATGAAACAATGCGATCTGCTATTACGATTCATTTCGCTTCGGTAACATACTTTTTTCTCCTCGTAGTGACCGTTACGAGAGGCCATAAATGGAATGGCCACAGAAATGGGCGGTTGAAGTTGCCTTACGGACTTTCGATGAACCCAATCGTTCCGCCTTTTTCGTTTTCAGAAGAGGGATAGACAGTTCAGTGTGAAAGCGACTTAAAATATTAATATAGAATAGAACCTTAAGTGTACGTGAGTGCAATTCTATGTTACTGAAAAGCTTTAAAAGCACTTCTTTATTTTAGTATTATTTTAATATATTTTTACTTTTATATGTGTTAATTTTACTGTCCAAAATCTTCTTTCTCTTAAAAATAGTAATGGAGTTATATTATATATTATAAAAACATTAATATTATTAAAGTTATTAAGTAAATGTTGATTGAATGTATTGATTATATAACTATGATATTGCGTGATATACCTAATGTTTGCTAAACAATGTTAAACGTCAACGTTATTTTAAATTACATTAAAACTGTGTTTTACGTAAATTACTGCTTTTTGATATAATGAATTAATATGTTTTGAACTCAAAATGCATATTTGTAAAATCATATCATTTACATTACGAAAACAAATAATATTATTAATTTAATATGTTAATTTTATGTGTGTATGTGTGTGTGCGTGTGTTAGTATCCATTATAGTATATGTATATATAAATAACGGGCATAAATTTTACTTTATTATATTCAAATAACGAATGTAAAAGTGTTTGAATCTATTCTCGAAATCTATAAACTAATTACTGAGATCGAGTATCTAATTTGTTCCATCCTAAATTTTCGCTAATGCGATACATCTCTATCAGGCAATTCATGTCGTAAGTACAACCCATAGCGTCCAGTTGCCACCTAATCAATTGGAAAAAAGAGAGATAGATTTGCCCTGGGGACCCAACGAGATCCATTACGCACTTTGTACGATACAGGCCAGTTCTGAACATCATCCCACATCCCTTGTCTTTTGAAAGATCATCCATTACAAAGATAAAAGGTTCTATTATAAGGGCAAATTTCTGTGGTTTGTAGTTTGTATCGACTTTTGAATATTTTGGATGGTTTATTCGTTTGAGGAGATTTAAGAATTTTTGGTTGATTTGGTTGAAAAGCCTCAATTTGCTAATTAAAATAGAATATTGATTCAAGAATAGTCAACTATTTAGTTACGTAATTTCTGGTGAAGAGAAGTTAAATGAGGTCAGCATTCAATTTAGTTTTGCAGACTACAGCGGGCTTATAATACAAATCTGACAGAACGTCATGAACAAAAATTTGTGAAAGTTGCATACACGGTCTGGCGCCTCGTCGTATTATTCAATTTTAAGCAAAACTTTTGGCGCTCTGCCCGAATGTAACGACATTCCCACGAAATCTAGTCGTGGTTTTTCATAACGTATTTTTGTTCATAATCCATCGAGCCATTTGTTTATTCACAAAACAGTCTTTATCCGTACATCAGGATTTATTCCATAAATATCTTTGGAATGTACTTTTAAATTTTAAACTGGTTACTAAATAATCGTTTTAATCCACGTAATTAACACTCAGTCATCCGAAGGGTGTAGTTAGTGTTTCAATGTAATTATTTGATCAACAAATCTAAGCAGGACTTGATTGGAGCGTGCATAATTACGAAGTTCACCCACCTTCAACACCGCACATGATTACTGTGAAGGAATAACTACTGGAATAACACGCGAATCGTTCCGTGAATTACTTTATACAACTTTATAAAATGCCTCGTCTATCATCAGAATTTCCGAAGCCTCCTCAGTACTCCAGAAGCCTTTAATGGTATTTTACGGTACATAACTTCTAAGCTAATGGTTTCCATCTGATTTTTATGTCCGCATTAAAGACTGGCATGAACTGCGTTCAATTTACAACATATGTGATGTTGGTACGACTGTTGTACCAAACACTACGTGGATTATTGATTGTCTACATAATAATAACTTTGTATGTCAGTCAATATCGCTTGCGTTTGACTTTCAATTACCCTAATGAGTGGTTAAGCGCTAAAATTAAATTGATGCTTTGGTGAATTCTCTTTTGTTATATATTTATTATCTATGCAAAAACCTGATAAGCTTTTAATTTAAATTGCGCTGTAAATTGCAGACAAAAAATAAGAATGTAATATAATAATAATAATCTAGTAAAAAAATGTAAATAAACTAAAATTTCTAATTGTAGCGCTTGAAACATTATAGTTTTGTTATAATTATATCGATATTGACTTGAAGTGGTTTTGATTAAGTCCTCGCGTGTTAGGTTTTATAGACAGGCATAAAACTAACTGAAACATAGAATGTTCTGGTGTAGTTAATTGAGTTTTGTTTTTTATGTAGAAAATAGAGTCATATTATCATTCATTTTATTGACTCTAATATCATGACTAAATTGTCATATGAAGTAAAAGTTAAATAAGCCAAATAATCCCATTTTTTTAATACAAAGCATGTCAACATTACGAATTGACATAACTCGTGTTCATCATAAAGATCCTGACAATTTAGAAACTTTCCTATTTACAAAATAGTAAGCGATATTGGAGTAATACCACACACTTTTTCTTCCAATATCGCAAATCGGTAAATAGCCATCAAACCCAACTGCCATCTCAAAGACAACACGAGCCCTTAGTCAAAGGTAAAGAAAGAAATCGACGAATCTAATAAACGGGTCCAGTATCCATTCCGTTTGAACCGACACATCCACAATACCAAGATCTTTTGGGTATCATCTATTTACTCTTCGTTAGCGTCCATCAAAATGACTCTAAGGGGGCGCGGCGGGTCATCTTATGTTGGTGCCGATACATGTCCAATTCTGCGAAATGGAAAGACGTACCCCGGGGACGGGCTTTCACAATAGACCTTTCAGAATGAGGGCCATTAATTCACATCTTTGTTTTACAAAACCCGATGTGACAAGAATCGACGTTATGTGAGATTATTTAACGATAATTCAGAGTAAATGTTTTTACACAAAAAAGGGGTTCCACCGTAGTCCCTTTTTGGATTAATCGGATCAAAATGGTGATCTTAAAATCCGTTACACGCCTGGGCTTTATATTCATTATTGTTCTATAAAACATTTAATGTATCGTAAATCAAATTTAGTCAAAATGTAATCTCATTTTCAATATATCGCTTGGGATCTAAATTTTAAATTGGTGCATTTTTATCTTAATTAGAAATTTGTATCAAAACTCGGTATTTTATTTGAGAAGTCTCAGCAGTAAGTATAATTTGAATAAATTTAGAATCTAAATCACATGATCTTGTTAAACAAGATAATCGAGGAACTCAGTAATCAGAAATTATTCGTACACAAAAGTAATCCATTCGGGGATTATCCTTCTTCAACATGAGATCCAATACGACACGTTTATTGAAGTAAATCACGTCCACAGCGAACAATGCCGCTCTCGTTCACTTGTATCCGTTTTTTTATTAAGCTGGAGAACGGATCAGGCCAATGTTCGGGGATTTACGACTGTTTGTGGGGTAACGAATCTGTTCATCCTACGAGTGGCCCACATGAAGAAACATAAAATCTAAACTAAAATTGGGTACCTACCACAATAAATTTTTTGTTTCATACTCTTGTAGGCCTCCACTTCATACCCTATAAAATGTTTATTACTTCATCTATGGGACGTCTTACCAAGTATAACATTTTCTTTGATGTAATTCTGTTCTCATTATGTTTATGATATTGTCATTTCTAATTTGCTTTAGGACAATATTTTGGAATTTGTCTGTCTTTAGAGTGACTTCTTTCTTATTATTCAGTATATGTCATAAAAGTATATGATGTGTATATTTCCCCTTTTAGTTTAGTACGCGCGAAAGTTGACTTATGACATATAAAAGAGTAATGGCGGCATAATATGAGTATTGCTGTGAAGATGTAAGCGTGATACATCAGCACGAGTTATGAATTTCGAAGTGGCGGGAAAAATAGAGATTGTTGGCACTACTCCGCATTTTTCTCGGAAAGTCAATGAAAAATGTAGATTACGTAATACAATCCAGATGTAAGAAACTTGGGATCTACTAGAAATTGTGATTCGTTAATAAAGTCTTAGGGGAGAGATTACTTTAATACTAAAAAACTTCAGCATGTATATTATATTTACTCTATTCAATATAAATATATCAATATTATATGTGTCCTCAATAAAAAAATAAATAAAAGCTACTAAATATACAATTTAAATTTAAAACATGAAACATTAAGTCCGTTGTATTTGAGTTTTACTGCAAGGCTTATGTAAAAGAGCAATAAACTTTGAATTATGACTTAAGCAAGCATCCCCAATATAATCGCCAAAGTTATTTTATGATCTGCCTAAAAAAATATAATAGTCATAATGTGCACAATTTTGTTCTCATCGACGTGAAAGCGTGTAAATGGCTGGCTCGGAACATCCACGAACCAAGTTTAATTTTGCGAGGTCATTCTTTGGGGCATTACGCATGTCATAATACCGATTTGGGTCTGTATGAGTGAATATTCGCGCTCGTATATCCCTTTTATGAAGTCCTTTATACAAGTTATTTAAATTTGAATATGTTGCAATTTCCTGAAACGGAACTCCTAAAATATTTATGGATGCATTT
Source organism: Napeogenes inachia (assembly GCA_959347355.1). NCBI lineage: Eukaryota > Metazoa > Arthropoda > Insecta > Lepidoptera > Nymphalidae > Napeogenes > Napeogenes inachia. The sequence continues at coordinate 26,990,891 of OY365791.1, forward strand.
TATATACGAGTTCATACATTGAAGAATCAATAACTGGTTTCTTTATTGTACGTGTGAGCTTTGTCACATATGTATTACATTATATATTAATATATTCCTTGCTTTCTTTCAATATGTGATACAATTGGCATATTAATAGAAGAGTATGACAACTGTCATTGAATTAGATTAATGTTTTCGTTTCTTATCCTAAACATCCTCCCAATATACAAAAGAAAATGTAATAAACTGGAAGTTTTAATTAAATTTTTGAAAACATTTATTCCTTGACATAACTTAACATAAGTAACCGGTAGACTTAATTAAACAAACATCACTTAAATAAAAACACGACTTACACTTTATTTGTGTTAAATGGATTGCTCTTAAACATTCCGCGAACATCTTCCGATTTTATTACTACAAATCTGTTCTGGTTAAATCTACACGGAATCTCAGATTACTAATGAGGGGGTACTGAAGGAAACGAGTTCGTATTACTTCCTCAACCTCACATCCGATGGAGTAATGGAGCGTTGGTTTTACGCTCAATATGCGCCAAATAAGGCTTTATCATTTCGCCAATATTCTACATCCGAGGACGAAATATGCTACTTGACACGCTGCCAGGAATAAATCGGATTCCCGATGCGGTTTCTTAGGTCTGAGGATAGATGTAATGTAAGTCCTTTGTGGTAGACGTTAAAATTCAAATTCGGTTGTCTGTTTTGCACAAGATCAGTGTTTGTTGCACATTTAATGAAGTAATCAGCTCGTTTCTATTCGTTTAATTATATTACAAGATTGTTATTTTATTCTTCTTTTAACTAAAGAAGAATAAATAAATAAATCCCACATATATTAAACATTCTCAAGAGGTTGTAGAAGACTTCGTTATAAGAAAATATGTCGGATCGTTACCTAACTATTGTGGGCTCAGTCTACTTTTCTAGGATGAAATGCACCAGATAGCATTTGTATACTGTTCCCCAGTTGTTTTTGAGAATTTACATTTCGCTTAAACAAATATTGTTGAACAGTTCCCTTTAAATGTAATGCTACACTGAATAAATTGTATGAAGACTGCAACTTCACGCCTTTGTCTAGTTTTGACAGTGGGATAAATGATTTACTTTGCGTGGCACAGTTGGATTCATTATAAAATAGACGTTAAATGTTATTCGGAGAGATTTTCGTTTCTTCAGATAACAAACAATCAGCTGAGAGTATAAATCATACTACATTTTAAACGAACTGCTAAATAGTGCTATTTTGAAACAATGGAAGCAAAGTTCTTTTAATCGTTCTCATTTGTTATGGTGAGTACGTAAACTAACTCTTGTCACTAATCTGGGTCCATCCTTTATCCAAAGTACAACCAGGATTATGGCTCCGTATTTTTTATTCTTCAACATGAGCACGAGATGAAAACTTCGCCGGAGGGCCGTCAAAACTTTTTATTCACTAATCCCATGGTGAAGGCTCTAAATTCACGATCTACTTGGTTGCTGCTTTATTGGAACTTACTCAGAAACATATTTTTAAACGACTACCAGTTACATAACGGATGTGTCTGAGCGTTTGTTATCATTTGTTGAAAGCAACGCCATTGGTTATCGTGTATCTATATTTATCTATCAAATACGGTTAATCGATCGAGCTGGTGGCCTTTTCAAACCATGCCATTTCATTTCCACCTCACTGACTTGGCAATTTGTAAATATGTCCAAGTAATAAAACTAGCTTCCACTCGACTTTATAAAGAGATACAGTCCCAAGGTGAAATTACTTTCGGACTTTTATTGAGAAACTGACCGAATCCCGACCGTAACAAAGTTTGAACTGACCGGCATCCTGCTGTCTAACTTTTGTACTAGTTTCTGTTATTGATATTCGGAGACTGGGGAACGTCGCTATAAAGCTACAGATGCCACAGAAACGGTCCCAATACACGGTCTAATACCAATAAATAACGCGGAAAATTGTCTCCACTTACGCGCCCCTTCGTATATCATTTCTAGTCTATATAGTCTCATTGTCTTTTCTTTCGTAACTTTGCACCCGGAATGTGATACGGTCTAGCAAAGAAGGTGGTGTTTATTTTTGGAATGATCCATTAGTCGACGAAATTCACGATAACATTTTTTAGGCACGACAAAACAAGAGATCCTCACAAAATATTTTTTTTTATGTGACATTTTGATTCACAGATGGTTTTGTTCTAAACTATATATAATAATTTTATTAAGAATTACATAAAGTTATAATTTTTTACTGAATAAAATAATGTTGATTAATCTAATTTTTAACTTCAACAAACTAGTAGTTATCTAGAATAATAATATATTTAAAAATATAATATAATGTTGTTGTTGGTATCTGTACTACGTTCTCATTGAAAGTCACTCCTCGAGACGAGACATGCACGTGCCGATGTGATTTATGATCTTGTAAATAAATAAGTCAGAGAATTTAGAGATTTTTTCACAACATTAAATGGTGTATATCACTTATCAACAATAAAGTCACGCGTCAGCGGCGCAAGGGATTTTCAATTCGTGGAGGAAAACTATTAGTTGGTAAATACATTGATAAATATTTGTTTAGTTATATTATGCGGAAATTATACTAATACATAAATTATATTAGGTTTCATTTCAGAATACTATGGATTTTTTTTTTACATACACATAGTATAGGATTTTGGTAAAATATTCTATTGTAAAAGTATATAGGTATTATAAAAGGTATTTGTTGAACAAGTAGTGGGCAAATATTTGGTAAGCTTTAAGCTTTATCGTTAAAATGTTTAAGATAAACATCGTTAATTGATATCAGATGAAATGTCTAAAATTTTAACGAATATTATATTTCTCGGACGGTCGTTAGCCAGATACGAATAATTAATTAATTTGGCACAGATTAATAAGTAGGGAACAACATAATTGATGAATAACAAAAATGTTATTTTATAATTTTGTTCCCTTTTTTTAAGGTGTATTTAATATTTACGTAGTATTAATTTATATTTTATACAGAAAAACTTAGCACACGGTATACCAGCTTCCTAAGTATGTTTTCTTTCCTAATAAAATCAATATAAAATAAATTACAACACACCAGATCTAGGTGTTTTTCCAAGTAAACGATTACATCACTACTTTAATCACTCGAAATAAATATTCTATATTTTAATTTCCAAATATAAATATTTATAAAATATTTTTATAAATATTTCAAATATAAAATATTTTAAATATTGTATATCTAATACTGCCTTATTTTGTTTTACAAATATACCAGTTCTAAGTAACATATGCATCTATTTTAATAATTCATATCATAACTCGGCCACACACGAACTCAATACGAGCGTTTACCGAACCATATCCTAATAATGTTTATTTATTTACCGTCTTTACTTCTTTGAAATATTCCCATCACTTTTAAACCAAATTGCTTTTGACTACTGAGTTTACGATTCAAAATTAAATATGTATGAACCTACAAATATACGGCTTTGAAATTATTTGATCGCTATAGTAAAATGATTTTTGTGTATGGTTGTATTTTATTCCATTTAATTTAAAGACAAAATGTTTAAATTAAAAGAGAAAAAAAATTGAAAACAAAAGGTTTAAATTAATTTACCAATCTCTTTATGGTAAATACGATTTAAAATGATTTTGAGGAAAATTAATCCTTTTCATTTTATTCATCTTTAGTTTTGCATATGAGTAATTAATTTAATAATGTTGTGGAATATTTCATATTTTGATGTAAAAACATCCAACTTTTACTGAAAAGATTATTGGTTGCTACGAACATTTTTATCAAGTACCTACTCGTTGTGACATGTTGAGGCCATACTTGATACCATACTATCAACAGGCATCTCTCCATCCTAAATAACTTCTCAAAATGTAGTACTTATCCTTGGATTATTATCTTGTTCAAAAATAAATTCACTAGTGATGAATTTAGGTCCGGAACGAATGGTATTTTAATCTAGAAAAAGTATATCCACCTTTATTTTCATACCTTTGTACCAGGTATCCGATTCAATGAGTGGAAAAAACCGTTTAGATAGATCTACACCACTAACATGCCTAACGTTTACTATGTCAACGTATTTTTTTAACCAATTATTTAAATAAACATATTGATAGTTTATTTGGTTATTTCTTCAGTTACATAAGAACCTAAAGAATCTATTTCTTTATACTTTGTTGTATTGAGAAATGTTTTTTGATGTCGTATCACAAATACAATTAAATTAACCGCCTTAGAAGTGATAGTTCTCGGTAGTAGTGATCTCGATGTATATAAAGTCCTATCAAAAGTCTATCATAAAATGGAGAACCTCAATAAATAAAACATTCCTATTTTTCTTGCGGGAGACAAACCCGTACCTAAAGCAATATAAACTCGTAAAAAACTTTATTAAGGAATTACTTCTTCAGTAGTGATAACTAAGTAAAAATAATATTTATATAAATACCAAATTGTAACAACGTTGTTGTTTTAAAACAATGCCCGATAATTACATCATTACTTGAGAAATATAATAAAGTCATTGACCTCCAAAATATAAGTGAAAAGCAATAATACATATTTAATATAAAAACATAATATTTGTATTAAATTAATAATTTTACATACTATATATGTTATACATAAATCTTCTATATACCTAAATCAAACCTAACACGACAACATTACCAATTATAAATCATTATAGAAGATTCACAAACACAAATAAACCAGAATGGTAATGGACAGTCAATATATAATAAAACACATTAGAGCTAGATATATATCCTAAAGCAGTCTGTAGTTTTGTTTGTTATTTCTATCCCCTCTGAAACGGAATAATTCTCTTCCCGGGGGATCTTAATATAACTTTCAATGCACTTGTGTTGTGAGGATATAAACGAACAATTCTACTTTGGTCCCACGACGGGAGAGCCAAGTCTCATTATTATCATGATGAACACAAATATTAGTTATTTATACATATATATTAGGTCTCAAGAATACAAAGTTTATGTTACATGTTGACGTTAGGGATAATAATCAACTTGTTGACATGTATGCACATGTTGCTTCATTGTGAGGAATTCTATTAGCATTCTCAGTTCGAAAATAAGGTTTCATATAATTACTGTTATTTTAAATGTTTAAAGTTAGACTTGTTATTCTAGTCTTCGTTTAGTTAAACTTCGTCTTAAACGTCTTCGTTCGTTATTCGAAACGTTTTTTTAGAACGAAGTAGTTCTTGAGTATCAATTATGTCTATTACTTAAAAATCAATGCTATAAATATATGTTTATATATGTATATACATATATAATAAATAGTCAAAAAAGTATATATATTTATTGCTGGTTTCCATGGAGGTATTCTTTAAAACTATTCAATTAGAATCTGAATTTTAAAAAGTGGCTTTCATTACTTTAAAAAGTATCCAATTATTATTTTTTAGATTAAATAAAAACTAAAGATTTTGTATTTTCTACCAAACAGTTGTGAAACATTAAATTTTAATCTGGTGGGTGTAAGGTTTTGAAATCTGTAAAGTTTAAAACTAAATGTTTAATTTCAACTAACAGGAGTATGAATGTAAACATAACATTGTCCAAAGTTGTAGAACCCTTTATAATACAATATAAAATCAAATTTTATTTAAGGGATACTCTCATAAGCCCCTTACGGTTCCTCATCGTTAGAGTTTTAAGCCCTTAAGGGTCAGGCTTTGTTTCATCAAGCTTAGCAGCTGTGTTGACCCCAGACGAAATCCCGTCTTGTTGTATTAGTTACATTTTATTAAAAAAATATTATTGTATCAATCAGGTCAATGAGTTTACATATGTTTCGTAGGTTCAGTTGTGTCAATACAAAATAATGTAATATAAATTGTCATAAATTTTAACGTCACAGAACCTCTCAAGGCAGGTAAGCTCTTGAGGAGATTGAAAACGTGTTTTGACACGCTTCACCACTTTGTCGCAATTTGTACTTATTTCTCCCTATTTTCCAATTCCTCCCTTTCTTTATCGGTGAATAGGGTAAGTACAATATATCAGCCATTTTATTTCAAATATTTGGATATTGTAAAGAAAGCGTTAGAATAACATTTCTAACATTAACATTCTAAACTTGTTACTTACAAACATATCATATACACGTTTTTTTATATATTACTTTTACATTCATTACGATATACATTAAGTACTTAGGAAAAAAAGTCTTCGATTAGATCTCAATATATTATACACATATGATTATTCCATTTGTTCCTTCATAGAATCTCATGACATTTACTACAATACATTTACAAATATCACATTCATACGTAGTATGTACTAAGAAACGAAATGTTAAGCAGATTTCAAGATCAAATCTCGGCAGGTTCCGTATCAATTCAAGAGACATTTTAAATTCGAATGTGCACATGTTCTTTAACTATTTAAACCCATACGTTTCAAACTCAACTCTATAGCATTCACATTTGAGTTTATTTTACAGTGTTTGAATATTAAGGCTGCTTAGATACATCCACTGTTGAATATTGAGTCTCAACTCGCGCGGGAATTTGAAGCCTGAGTCCTTTATACATTCTCTAAAGTCTATTCAAAACGAAAGCGTATGCAAGTAGTTAAATTATTCTAACATCTTCTATGTTTCAGTTAATTTGAAACAACGTAGTCACAGTAATACAGAGTAGCTGTAGCAGATAAGCCTTTCATATAATATTATTATGCAATTTCATATTGATACAATAATACGATGAGACTATATTTATATTTTAATTATTAATCTGTGGTGTCTTTATACAAGAATTAAATTATCAATTCTTAGTTTATCTGAATCGTGTCTTTTAATCTAAATAGCTTAGTACTAAAATCGATTTATCTACAATTTGGTTAATAGAACTAAAAGAGGGATAAAGTAAACGAATCATTATAATTTAACACAAGAATTACTATTATAGAGTATTTCACTACATCTCCATACTTATTATTTTGATTCTGGATTTTTTAGTATTTTATGTTCAAAATGTTGCTAGTATTAAAAATAAAAAAAGTATATTTTTGTTAATGTTTTCTTTTTAATAATTGTTCTGATAAAAGATTGAAACCGGGGCTATTGTGACATGTACCCCAAATGTTGAAAGAGTTCGTAATAGATGACTGATGACTGAACTTAAACTTTCAAACAAAACATTTATTTAGTATTTGTTCATGATTTTTTCAAAGCCTCATTTCTTTGAGTACGCAATTAAAAAGAACATTAGTCTTTTCAAATAATTGGAAAGTAATTTTTTATTCAAATTTAGGTTTATTCATTCATTATAAAAATCGATGTCTGGGATTTTGTTTTATCTTAACGATATCGTCGAATCTGTCAATACCCACCGGAAAATCCGCAAACAGAAAACCTGAAATAACATTTATGTACTGCATTCTGAATTTTTTATTCTAAATATTCGCACCAACTAAGGGAGTGGAGTAAAACCGGTACAACAAATCCTATTGCGGCAAACAAAGACAAACGCAATACAGAAACCATTTTCACGGTTGCGTAATACAAAATCACTCTGAACCGAGCTCGTCGTTAAATTTATATTGGATTACCCAATTAATTCCGCGTAATCGTCGGACAAACTAATTAATATCCCACTTCATACACGGATTGAAATTTAATAGCCTACACTGATCATGAAGGGTGTTTATCCCTTCACTCTGAACGCAACACATTTGCTCTGCAGTTGGGAAAAGTCATGCGTGTTTATTTTATTCCGTTTGCTTGATTTAATTACCCACGGGATGTTATCTCATGTTTTAGCTTGGGACGTCCTCATTACGGCTAATTAATTAATTAGTGTTAGAACATCGTTGAAACTAATACGTTTTTTAATGACTAATACGTTATTGTTTATGTTTGTTTAATGGCTTTAGTGGCCTTGATTGATAGTTATATTGAAACTCGTAAACAAATTCACACGAGGTATATTTACAATCCTATAACCTGTTCACTTACACGTTGGGTCTAGGAGACCCCTATTATGGCCATTAGTGTAATTACCGGGCCCGAAAGGCCGATCCGCCGCTACAAAGCGCCCTGTATACATTCGGATATTTGAGAGTTGCTGAAATTTTCAACTGCCCAAATAATAAATAAAATGAATGTATTGAAACTCAAAACGTTTAATGGCCAAACCTTTTAATACTATTTGATATATAAAACATGACTTTGGACATATTTCAATAAAATATCAATAATAAGAACACATATCACTTAACATAAACCGTTAAATCATTGTGTATCTGGCTATGAAAATGATTTCTAAGTACTGTTTCTATGATCTGTGATTTTAAGTAATCAAATACGGTAAGCTCTTCAACTCAATATTACTGCAATGAAAGGAAGTTGTTAAAAATAATTGCTACTAGATTGATATCTATCTATCTATCTATCTCTGTATACGAGTGGTATTGATAGCAGTGCTCAGATATTACATGGAATAATCATCTATGGTTCAATGAGATTGATATTATGTTTTTCGAAGACTAGTTAAAATATTTACAAAGGTGAATACATACTTTGAATGAATGAATGAATCTTGAATGTTAATCTTAAGTATTTTACGAATGGTTGAGATGTGACGACTTAACAAGTAATGTGGCAAATAAATATTATTTCTCATTATTTAAAATAAGATGTCAAATACTGCAGGTATAATAATATAAATCAAAATACCAATCAGTAAATGTATTTTGAGTGGTTATTCGTAGAGTATTTATGATCAAAATGTAACCAAAGTCAGCACCAATATTTTAATTAATTGGAGGAAACTAGTTATTCTACAATAATTACAATAAACTTAATCAAACCCTGGAGGATACGAAAATTATTTTAAAACTGTGGACCCGTTTTATTAATTACACGATACCCATATTAAGATAAAGAGATGTTGATGGTGTGTGTGTTTAAAATAAAAGTGTATTCAGTAACGATGGAGGCTAATTGGAGGCGATACTTTGGCAGATTTATTACTTAATTATTCAACCCTTACATGTTTTGGTCTGAACTTGGGTAATTTGCCAGCTTTGTTTTGCGGTGAATTTTCAAAGTTCTTACTTGATTTGTAAATTTAGAATTATGAGCAAGACATGGATTGTGTTTCGTTCACAAGTTTGTTATGATTTGTATTTGTTTTAATTGTTGCAACGTTTAGTATCGTGGTTTATGCTGTGTCTTGTGAATTTGTGTTTATTTACTATACGTGTTGCAAGTTGCAAGTATTGTTGTTTGTCTTAATTTTCTATGAATATATTGTTTTCTGTTGTAATTTTTAGATAGTATTTAGAATGTAAATTACTTATTTCTTACAGTTTAACTGGATTTCTCGACTGATTATTAAAAAATACTATTGTGGGTTCAAATCTTCTATAACTTTTCTGACTGGTTGATGGATTTATAGAAATTCAATACCAACTCTTCACAGTGCTGTCAAATAATTTAACTTTCATCCTTCTAGAAATCTTTTAGAATTTTGGATTATTATGAACTCATTCCCGCGATTTAATATTATTGCTATTTTGAGTATTGGAGGAAAATTTAGTTAACCGAACATTATTTAAAATATCTAGAGATGGAAAATGTTAAGCATATTTTGATATATTGCGACGTCAAACTTTATAATTAAATACTAATAATGCTTAATAATCTTCGCTTATTAAATTATTTGTGTCCAATTCAGAGTTTTTAAATTATATACCCGCTGTTTTAATATTTTAATATATATGAACAACCAATAAAACTGAATTGCTATTTTAATATTCTATTAGTTGTTAAATTTAGGTAAAGTAAATGTAGACTGACATTTACTTTACCTAAATTTAATTTCTCCATATCCATTCCATTTTGTTTTATTATAATATTACATTACTTTAAAATAATATTTGCCTCCATTGTTAGTTATTTATTTAGTAAATAACGAAGTAAATATAGTGTATTTTAGATAAATAATAGCTACTGATTCAGTTTCTTTTATACAAAAAATGTATAACAAAATATAAAAGTTGCATAGAATTTTGCTCACGGCGCTTACTAATTTGAAAATATCATATATTTTGTACGTGCTCCGTTGCAACAGTTCTAACTATTATATTTGACTAAAGCCTAACATTTTTACCTTTTCCTAGTAATATTCATAGCCATATCAATATCACAGCACGTGGCATTTTGAATACGATTTTACGAATAGGCTGATCGTCTACAGATCGTTCGAAATCGGATTACGGAGAAAGAAAACGCGGATTAAGTAAACGGAGACGTTCTATTTGAATTCAACCAGCTCTTACAGTAATTGAAATGAAATTTCAGATCCAGGTTTCTATCCTTCTTGTATAAAAGTCCTCGATAATTTGCGGTTATATTTTAGCGATATCGGTTTTTGGCATAGGCTTCGTTATGGTAATATTGGCATCGGAAGTTATTCTAAATTATTTAAAAAATAATATAATATAGTTTATACATTTTTTTTTCAACAAATGAAAAGTCAAAAGTTCGATTCCTGCCCAGGTTGATAACTTTTTCATTTTATATTAACATGAAATGTAGTGTACATTTCTGACATTTTTTAAATAAAATAAGATTAAAAATGTCTTATATTAATATATGTAAATCCAACATAAAATCACGGTTTTTTACTTAATACTTGGCTTTAAATATGCAACATCTTTCTCTTGTTTAATATCCTAAGTAGTTTGCTTCCGTTTTCCCTCCATTAATATGTAACCCATAGCTCTAATGTTTTTTTTACTAAAAATTCAGTCTCTACTTCATGCTAGGAGTTAATTTTATTTTCGAAAGCTTTTATGGAAGTAATATTTTTTTAAGGATGTTGTTTAGTGTTAACAAAATATTATCAAGCTGAATACATTATTTGAACACATTTAATTTGGAACCGATTTTAGGAAAACAGCTCACACTATCTAATAGGTACACTAACAAAGTGCCAATAATACGTTCTATTTATATTTGTTCAATACTTCAATAATCTAATTAGAAACAAATTCTTTTAAAATTTTGGTACAGTCATAAATTCTCTTTCACCTGAATTAGGTGCACTACACAAATCATTTGCTGAAACACACGTAAGTGATAAAAGAATACACTAACTCACTAAAAGCGTAGTAGCAGGTCGGACCGAAAAATATTAGCTTCCACAAAAAAATATCGCACGCGGCTACGCATAAATTGCCATCATAAATTCGCTGTTTCGAAACAAACATCCTGAATGGTGTCCAATTATGGAGATAGCTCCATCTTCCTTCCTGATGTGTATTTTTATTTCACCGGACTTTTCTACCTCTAGTGTTTCTTTTTGGATACCGTTATAAGAATCAAAGTCCGTAGAAAGTACACATCCATGTAAATTGTGTTACTGAATGTTTTTTTTTTAATTTCTGTCTATATTTCAATGGCAGACATTAAAACAGAAATCGCGCTTTACAGTCGTTGAACATAAATTCGTATTTATTCCGATAAAATCTAAATTCCAATATCGGACTCAGTAATCATCGGATTAGTCCACTCTCTGACAAACGCAGCGGTTTCTAACTCTGAGCTTCCTCTGAGCACAATTGATAATCATTATTGCGAACAATTATTTACTGAGGCGATTAAACTATCAATGTTTTTGAATGGAAATATTATTTTAAACACTGATAAATTACTTTTAAACATGCTTTTATTTTAAGACCCTTGAAATACCATCTCAAATTTATTACATTATAAATGTCACAAAGTTTATTGTATTTTGATTGTCAGTGCTCTTAATTTGATGCTATAAAAAGGGTAATCCCACTATCTACAAAACACAGTATTGAATTTAATTTGTTGAATCATTCCAATTTTAACAAGCTTGAAGATACTGTGTTGTCAAAAAAAACTTTAAAAGCAAACACGAAAAGTTATATAACGCTTTTCACCAACATTCTTTAAATCTGTTTCTAAAAGTCTCATTAAACATTTTTTACGAGAAAGCATTCGATTCATCCCCTTTAATTTAGCGAAGGTTTTATAAATCTTAATACAGATTATAGATTTAATTTGAGGAAGCTGCGCGACGTCCGCTGCTTTTATTGAGAGCATTGTCGCTTAGCCAAATTAAAGGTAAACTAATTCGCAAATGGAGGCGTGAGCGAAAGGACCCGAGATAGCGTTGAGTTTAATTAATAAATTTGCCTTCTGTTTGCTTAAGCTGGGATATTTAATGTCTCCCAATAGGCTTGGAGCGAATTTGGTGGTTTTTATGAAGCAGTTCTTCAGTTACATTGATTCATTATATTATATGTCCAACGTGATTTTTAGATTATAATTAAATAATATTATTAAATAATTATAAATATATAGATTTATTTAAATATGTTTCAATTTAGATTTCGTCATTGCATTCTGAAATCGTGTTTCCGGTGTGATGAGATTTAAGTGTCCGTTGTTAAATATGTTAATTTGTCATTTACGCATAGATTATTTGGAAACTGAATTGTATGAAAACAAAATACAATACACCTTTTAACTTTGAATCTCGATCGATAATCGAATAAATAACAAGGATGTATTTACTTTGACGTTGCCGGCAATTTTTCATTTACCCGTAAATCGAATTGAGATTTCAAGTGCTCGCCAAGGGGTTGTTCTCATGCAATCGAGATTGGATTGTAATCGAGTAATTTACATCGATAGCCTATATGCCAACACGATTCTTTGTTTACCGGTTAATAGTATAAACTGGATTCAAAAAATCCTACTGTCTCCCTAAATCACTGACATCTGTATTCTGGGAAAATCCTCGTTTATGTCAATTACTTAAATTAAACTTCTTTACACTTAGGTTTTATTTAAAAAAAAAATCTTTTCGTTACGTTCTATCTTTTATTATGCATTGAACTTAGATTTTCTTTGTAAATTTCTATTTTTAAAATCATAATATATTATAATTACCTGTAAATAAATAATTGAGCTACCATTCTAAGTGCTGTTTGTTACTCGTATTAATAAACCTTGCAATGTTCCTCTTCATTTAATTTAACTTGCATTTAAATGATAAAACATTGTAATAAAAGGATTCAATATTTAATACACAAAATTGTATATAACTCAATAAATATCGGATTAAAGTGGAACGAATTTTACGAGAATCTGTCATTCCGCGTTACATCGAATGTAAAGGGTCTTTGTCTCAGACGTTCTTAAATATTTTACAAGTATATAAAGGTTGAGGTTATAATATTTTATTAATAAAATTACTCGCTAGAAACATTAAACGTTAAGGTATTATAAGGTTCAACATTTTTTTAGGTATTGTAGCAAAGTAAAGTTATTAACATCATATATATTGGATTCATAAAATTACTACGTTTAAAAAACTTCTAACATTAACATAATTTAAAGATTTAGAAATAATAATGTGAATGTTTTGGTGCAAAATATAATTAACAGTCAAAATCTTAAAATTATGATCTCTTATGTCAGAATCTTTATTATTACCCTTACTTCCGTATGCCAGAGACATTGAGTAAAGAAAACTTTGCTCGTACTGAGTAATTAGAATGCCACAGTGGCAACAATTTAAGTTTTTGACTCCAATTACAGTTGACTCTCAAGTGAAGCTTCATTACGCTAATTGTAAACCGCGGGCTGCGCACATTTTTCTATTAAAAACTACAATGTTTTTAAATTTTATGTCCCCTTGAAAATACTCGACGTGTCTATTTAGAGACCTTTGTTAAATTACATGAATAACTAAGTACTTTGAGTGTTTTTAATACCATTATGTATGTAGGCCTGCGCCTACGCTCTGTTAACTACTGCGATCAGAATTTGTCATAATAAAAGCTATAAGAATAAACATTTATATTAACTTCTTGATCTCAAAAAATTAAAGAACTACTACATAAATAAATGTTTTAAGTGTTTATTTATTCTGATCAAATAAAGTCAATACAAATAAAAATAATATCATAACTAAGTAATCTATTTTAAATAAGAATCCTGATAAAAACTTTACTCTTATAAAATTGTAATATGAATAAAAACTTGTAAGAATAAAAAAATACACTACAATATTAAAAGTTCCAAAAAGTTTTTTGTGTTGTATTGTTTTAACTTAGTGAAATTTATTATGTTCCCAAAAATAGTTGATTGTTAAAGAATTACGAGTAATTAAAGTCGTTTTCTATCTCAGCGTTCCCTCGAGCAAACTGAGAACCTTGTTCAGTTTCTTGGGATCTGTTCAAACATTATTCTATCTAATTGTAGATTGTAGCAAAATTTAAAGGTTTTTTTTTCATAAGAAAGTATTCTAAACAGCCTGTGTTACTTGTGTGCGTATTTATGAAAGTTATTTCTTTATTCTCCTATAAAAGGCCCTCCAACAAGTTTGTTTGCAACTTTTAATGTATATGAAAGCATCGGCCGTCGCTTTCTTGAGTGTGGAGGGAATACTTATTTGCCTTTTAAAAAAGTTTATAACTTGAACATTATTATTAATCATAACTGTCTTAACAGTCAGGTGGTATAGAAGCCTTGAATTATTACTTAATGGTAGCTACATATTTAGTTTATATACCTTATTGAAGTTATCGTACAATAATGTTAGTTTATATTATATTTTATTTTAAAAGTAATAACGTTATGTCTGAAAACAACCTTTTTGACTAGTTGTTTATTGAAACCGACGTTGTTATTTTTACCGAATACAAATGTTATTTCAAAGCCTTTACATATTTTATTTTTTTCACTATACCTGTTTCTAAAATATCTAAAAATTCTAAAATAGTGTAGTAGCATCTAAAATCTTAGACGTCATGCACCTTTAATGGACTTTTGATAAAAGTTCGATTGTTTGTAACCTATCTAGTTTTATATTACTATTTTCTGTGTCGATTTGTCTCCGAATCGGGTACTTTTTTATGTGTTTGTTTTTGAATATTATTCGAGTTTTTTTTTATATTTTTAAAATAGGCCATCTACCAAACCTGCTAGATATACTCGTATATTTCTTCATTAATATGTTTTTATTTTGCTCCGCTTGTCAATTTTAGGACAAAACGTCCTAAAATTTGCCGAAAAAGTTTATACTTCCCTTTATAAGCTCTCGAACTTGTGTTTCTCTAATTAATCCTCCGTTCGTTAATCTTAAACTTTTAATTCAGCCTCACGGAGGATCATGACAGTATCGTTTTGGGTCATTTGTAAGCCAAGATCTTTTAAAGTAAATTGCGTTCAAAATATGTCGATTAACTTTGAGTTCGCTTGTTTGTATTTTGAATTCAAGGAAAAACGAATTTAACAAAAATAACAGAATTGTTCAAATTTTAAATTAGGATCTAAAAACTAACTTAACAAAAATAACAGCTGGAAGAATTGCTCAATTTCTAAATTAGGATCTAAAACAAATCACATCGGCGAGTTTAGTCATAGAAATTATTTCATTTCATTATTTATTTTTTATTTATTTATTTATAAATGTACAGTTTCAAATTCTATCTTATATGGGTGAAGTTCTGTACTCCTAGCTAGGTTATATAATAATCTGTATTTAGGAGTAACAGTCCTTTTCCCTGCATAGTTGTTAAAATGTAATTTTGTACATATTTATCTACAGTGTTTTACAATATTAATAAATAACATAGTAACAATTTTAAGGTCCAACTGAAAAATAGCATATTTTTACTGTGTGTGTGTGTGTGTGTGTGTGTGTGTGTGTGTGTGTTCGTGTGAGTGTGTGTGTGTGTGTGTTCGTGTGAGTGTGTGTGTGTGTGTGTGTGTGCTTATGTGTGTAAATAAGTGGTGTGTGTATTATTAATGTATTGTATTTTTATCTAGTCTAAGTATTTTTCTATTTCATCAAAACCTTTGTTTTGGAGAAAAGAACGAACGCATTTCTTGCAATTGTAGTAAGACAAGCTATATATTTGACATTTTTTATTGATTTTATTGTAAACGGATGGTCCAAGATAATAAAAGAATCTTTTACTAAAAATAGACCGTGTACGTGGAAGAGAACATATCATGTTCCTACGTCGCTTGTAACATATGGGGTGTTTTACATATGGGGTTTTATGGTGCTGTAAGAGGACAGTTTGAAGTATAAAGTTCTGACGAACATTAAGGATATTTAATTCATCATACAACTGAACAGTAGGGAAAGTTATTGGCCGAAATGTAGCTACTTTGAGTACGCCTTTATGTGCTATCTCAAGCGGTTTTAGAATACTTTTGGCAACTCCGCCCCAAGATGTAATGCAATAAGTGACAACAGAAAGACATAGAGCAAAATAAACTCTTCTTACAATTAATTGGTTAGCAACACTTCTTAAAATTTTAAATAAGTACATTAATTTGCGAATTCTACATGTTAAAAGACCAATATGAGCCTTGAAATTTAAATTTTTATCTATCATAACACCCAAGTACCTCACCCCGTTCACCAACTCTATTGCAGGACAATCACAAGATGGTTTTATACCATTGCAGCTAACGTGAGCTTTAAGTGACAAAGTTGACCTCGGCTGAGATGCCGCAGAGATTGAATAAGCCAAAAAATTCGTTTTCGCGGTATTAAGAGTAAGCTTATGAGAACGAAGCCAATTTAAGGCTAAATTCAATCCAAGTTGTGCTTTAGTATTAAGTTCAGGCCATGAGTCGGCTACAAAAGTTAAGGCAGTGTCGTCAGCAAAAGACACAACCCTACAGTTTTGAATTCTGACATTACACAGATCATTAATAAAGATTAAAAACAGAGTAGGACCCAAAACGCTTCCCTGTGGAACGCCGAAGTATACAGGAAGTTCACCACTACTATATGCGTCAATCCTTACCATCTGAGACCGGGCCGTCAGATAGTTCCTAAATAATAGTAACGGTAGTCCCCTGATACCTACCTTTTCAAGTTTGAGAAGCAGAACTGGAATAGGTATAGTGTCAAACGCCTTTTTTAGATCTAAAAAGACACTTAGAACTTTCTTTTTTTGATTCAAATTCTGAACCACATGGTCAACTAAGTCCAGGACTGCATCGTTGGTAGATCTAGCTTTCCGAAACCCATACTGTTGCTCAGAAATCAAACCAAAGTTCTCAAGATAGGTAACTAGCCTTTTGTTTATTAAACGTTCGAGGATCTTAGAGAGGGAACTGAGAACAGCAATAGGACGATAATTACTCGGAAGACCAGCGTCACCTTCTTTAAAGACTGGGTGAATAATTGCTTTTTTAAGAGATGTAGGAAAAACAGCGGTTTCAAAACACAGATTAAATATGTGAGATAAAATAGGGGCTAAGATGGTTGAATACTTTTTTAGCATAGAGGATGGTATGCCATCCCAGCCAGTGGCTGCACTAGATCGCAAACAATTTATAATAGCAACAACCTCATCAGGATTAGTAGGGTGAAGGACGAAGGAAGATGTAGGAGTGGTATTACAATAGGTTTGAGGAATGGACAATGGTTGCAAATTTCGCTGGGAACTATTTATACTGTTTGCTAAGTTTTGACCGATATTGACAAAGTATGAGTTAACTTCATTGCAGGACTCAACTGGAGTAGATGATAGAGAAAGTAACTGTGTGGGGTAGTGCACGGATTTTGTTGTGTTTGTTACTCGTTTTATAGTATCCCAAAGTGCCTTTGGGTTATGACTTGCCTTATCAAGTTCTAGTATATCATAACGTCTTTTTACCTTTTTTAGAATTCTAGCACAAAAGTTTCTATATCTCTTATATGTCAATTGTAGTATAATATTATCAGGTGAATTCTTTAGTTTTTTATGTAACGCATCTCTATTCTTTATACAACGCAGCAGACCGGGTGTAATCCAAGGTTTGATGATTTTATTTTTAGAAGGAATTGTTTTTATATTTGTATTGGCACTAATAGCTGTAGTCAGTAATTTTATAAGGCCATCCACGGACATGTTTGCGTCTTTTATAAGGAACAGGTTTGTAAAGTCCATTAGTAACATTGTCCTGTCAAGCCCTTCAGTATCTACTTTAGTAATAGTTGAAGTAATAATAGTCCGGGCAACTTTTTTATGAATACATACTAATGTGGGGCAGTGATCGGTTACTGTTATATCATAGACAAAAGTATAGTTCTCTCGGTTTGTTTTTAATATTGTATGATCCAAACAATTACCTGCCCTTGTGGGTAGGGTATGGGCAGGAAGATATCCGTGAAACGCAAGCGAGTCCAAATAATTATGTGATCGCATGTCCCGTGAAGTAGGCTTTATATCCACATTTATATCTCCTGTTATGAGTACCGTTTTAAAGTTATGAAGAGAGGGAAGAAATGTATTTAGAACCGACAAAAAACCATCAATGTTATCCATCGATGGGGAGCGATACATACACAAAATCGCAACCTCACAACCGACTCTTATTATAAGACCAGAGGCAGATTGTTTAAAGTCAAGTTCCTCACAAGTAGCTAATAAGTCATTTTTTAAGTATACCACAACTCCATCACTTTGGTTGATATGTTTGGTTGTCTTGAATGAGGTATAGTTTTGTAAAATTGGTATATAAGTATTGCTTAAACATGATAACCAACATTCAGTCAAGACAATGAGATCGCAGTCGATATTAATGCGATGTAAAAGTGTTTGAAGACTCAAAAAGTTGCAATTTATAGATCTAATATTAAGAGATAGTATTTTTAAAAAGTTATTTGGTTTTTGTATAATTATATTGGTATCTTCGGGTGAGCAAGTATTGATTTTAGATATAGAAAGTTGGTCAATGTTGCTATTTACGTAATTTACGTTATCAGCCATTATTTCGGTAAATAATGGGTAGATAGGAATGCCGTATAAGATTTGTTAAAATTTTAATAAATATTTTAAAGGCGTAGAGGGGTATACTATTATTATCCATAAATATTAAAATACTTTTAGGCAAGTAATAGGAAATTTGTTGTGTAATGATATAGTGAGAGTGTAAGTAGTAAAAATAATTGTGTATAATGTGTAAAATATGTGTTGTGTATAATGTGTAAATTGTGTGTATGACAATAATTAATAATTGTAAAAATAGGCTATTAAAAAAACTTATAACTATTAAACATAAGACTAATATAAACTTTAAAGAAAAATAAAAACATTGTCTAAAAATTCCAAATAGTCACATGTACTGGGTGATCGGCAACTGCTGTAGATGTTGTTCACTTTTAACCACAATAGATTGACTTGCAGAATCCTTTTTTAAAAGCACACGCCCATTTGATGTCCAACAATAGGTATATCCATGCGACTTTGCAAAGTTTCTTGCCAAGTAGAACAGCCTTTTGTTATGTGGTGTTAACAATTCAGTTATGTATATAGGTATCACTTGAGACGTTTTTATATTCAAATGAGTTGAACATACTTTATTATCAGCATTTTTTTTATTGAATTCTTTCACTGCGGCAAGGAACTTTGTTTTAGTTAAGGTATTTGAGAATTCAACGGTCAGTCCCGAAGCCGTGTGTTCCTTCTTAGACGGAAGCCGTACGATATCACGAATATTCAAGGTATCTGTGTCAGTACCAAGGTGATGTGACAGGTGTGAAATCATATCGTATAGCATACTCTTTGTTTCTCTTTCTCTCTTCGGGACGTTACGGAGTTCTATAGAAGTCTTTACAAGATTGTGGTCAAAGGACTCCACCCTGCCTTCTAGCGTGGACAATTTAAGAGACATATATTTACGTTCTTTTTCTAGACCTGTAATTTTATGTTCCAATGATAGTAATTGATCTGAAATATTTGTCATTGACTTTTCGAGGTCAACATTTGTAGCCTTTATTTCGGTGAAGTGATTTTTAATTTCTAAAATGTGACTCTCCAATTGGTCCAGCCGTGAGTTTTGAGCGGATACAAGTTCATCAATCATTACTTTAATATCATTTTTGAATATGTCCATGTTATCCTGCGTAACCTCCTCAGATAGGCATCTGCGTTTGGCTCGTTGGGTAATATTTCCCTGTAAGCCTTCATCAATACGTAAACTCTGAAGGTCCGATTCAGATCGTGATGGGAACTGATTTGGGGGCGTCTTAGGTGGTGTCTTGAACATGATGTTTTTGCCTTTAAAATCTTTTTACCCGTATATGCTCAGTAATTAACAGCAGGCGTCAGAAAATTAAAATAGTACCTGACTTGGCTCCGCCCTCTGCCTCTGTCACAGTTGTTGCTGTCTCCTTTCCGTGTGCGCTTCGTAAGAACCACTGAGTTTATGTGCGCCTAGTATTTCTCCAAAGTAAGTTTATATTAAATTTTGGAAATTAAAAATAAAACAAAATATTGTACGGATTGCACGTCCAACGCTTTCGCGGTCCAAGGGGAGAAGGGGAGAAGGGAAATGAGTCAGCAATTCTTTTCAATTCAAAATCCTTTTGACTTTTAGTATACTACATCTTAAGACTTAAATGAATTGTCCGGGAGTACTTTGTTCTCAGTTGACAATCCCGTGACATGGTTTATGTCCTAATTTAAATTGTTCTTATCATGAACATCGCAGTTATGCGTACTTGGACCTCATTTTTCACTTGCGTAAGCTGAAATTTCTGATTCCAATTATTGTACTGGAGAAAATTCATGTTTTGGTTTTGTAATAAATACTATTAAGCTTTTCAATTCATTCGCAATTAAATTTGAATTTCTTATTCTTGCGCTAACTTATGTCTGAATAATTTATATGTAAATGTATTTACATATAAATTATTCTCTAAAGTGTTTTAAGATATGTTTGAAATTATCTATAAACATGTATAGCCATGTTAAGCCTATTTAAATTTATATAAATAGCTACAATAGCTATACGGTAGCTCAATGGGTTTAGCGACAGGACGATTTCCGAGAGGTCCCAGGTTCGAATCCCTGCCCGTATTGGTTTATTTTTCATTCTATATTTATGTTTAATGAATGAATTGTTTTATTTAATGATTAAACCTTTATATATTAATTAATGATGTTTTTCTGGATCTACTGTAAAAAAAACATCCTAAATATATTTTAGTAAATATCCACGCAAATATCATCAGATAAAAAGATACGAAAAGCTTTATATCAAAACAAACGTGCTATATTTGCGAATATTTTGAACGTAGACGGTGTAAGGAATGGGGCGGCTAAAGGGAATCGTTGGAGCATGAATTTAGAACATACTTCATTACAGGGAACTGGCTTAATATCAGACATATGGGTGAGGATATTGATTCTTTTACTGACTTTGAAAATCTTTGAAGTCGATATTGAGATCTTATACTCTCGTATTAATTGGAGCTTGGGTGGCTTTCTCATATATTTTACTTTACGTGCGATTTCTTGTATATATTATTTTCTATTTTGTATTGAAGTATATAGATGATTCGGATTATTTTAAATTTTGGAATTAAGACTGGTGTGCTAAAAATTCATATGCTTTAAAAATTTTTAATGATATAAGAATTGAAATACGTAAAGTTTTAATCTTCATGTTCAGTACAATAGAGAAATGAACAAAGGGCCAAGAATTTAAGTCAGTTATTTCGAGTCGTATTTGATGTTAGTACATAAAGTTTATATACCTACGTTGGTGCTTGTTCACACTATATGAACTTTTAAGCAAATAATGTGAGAACTTTAAGTTTTCAATTACATTTCTCACATTATTTGCTTTTAAAACGTTATTATATATTTAACAAGACTTATTTTAACTCTGATTCCGTTCGGATTTTTCTACTATTATTGAAATTACTTGAAACTCTAAAACTTAACTTATTTATTTTAAATGTAAGCTTAATATTACTTTTCATAAATATGATCTATATGATTGATTTTTGATCTATATAATTTATAATTTTCATATTATTAAACCATTATAGAGATACAAATTTAGTATCAAATCCTGCCCGAGTTGATGATTTTGCAATGGATATTTATTTGAAAATGTGTATACGTGAGTTTTCAATTATGAGTTTCATACAACCTTTATTCCTCTATTTAAATGCTTAACGGTTTAATTGCGCAAATTCTATGTGTATACCTTCGTCATGATATATTAAAAGGAAACTACACTCCTATTAGGCTCCCAACTCAGGGGTCTGAACAAAGTTAATAAATCTGTAAGACACTTTAATATACATAAATGTTACAAAACTATACAAATAATATCAAAAATACTAGATATATATAATATATTTAAGAATAAGTTAATCACCTGTTGCTTTGAAGTCGATTCTCATCCGATAAATAGACGGAACGTCACAGGTTGTGCGTCACAGATGCGAACGCGGAAGAACGAACGAATGAACGAACAAAGGAGGTCGTAAAGTACACAACTCGACGCAGATGGCATGCAGAGCACTTTTATATCGATCACTACTTATTTTCTATATAGGCGTTAAAGCCCTCACATACGAAACATACTTGATTTACTTTTATTTGGTGGAAGAATTCCCTGTTGTTGCTTTAAAGGGGAAAAGTTCATTTCAGTACTCGATTATTTATCAATGTGTAAACACAATGGGGTTTAAATTTATTATGCTATTTGTGTGTGTGTGTGTGTTTTTTTTTAATGTTATGCAAATTTTGTAAATTCAGATTTATAATGTCATCATATTTTGTGGTATATAATTTAAACAAAACAAGGGGTCATTTTATATAAAATGCAAGTTAAAAGTTGCATGGATGTTGGCTTTCCGAAAATCCGGTTTGAGTTATGTTATCGCCAGCTCTCCGCAGATTTGGCTCAGTCGATATTAAACTGGGTTCAATCCTGATGAAAATAAACGTTCGGTGGAAAATTAGTGAAGTTTGTTGTTCACGAATTAATCTTATACAGATTCAGTGGAATGTAACCATTTGCTTACAATATAACAAGTATCCCTTGGAGTTTAATTATTTTATGTATAATATAGTTTGTAGATATACTAAATAGTTTATATTTATTGACAGTTTATAGACAATAGTATATATAGTATAGGTATAGCAACTCTCTATCACCTAGCGTGGCAAGAGCTAATGGAACTATCTAAAAGTAAATAGAAAATACTATGAAGACGACTAACAAATTAACAACGAACATGTTTACATAATTGAATTAATAAATACAGAATAAAAACTATAGAAATATATAAATAAAACTATAATAACTTTAATGTACTGTATTAATTTTCTTACTATTGTTTTGTTATTTTATTTTTAATACAAACATGAAAATATAAAGTCTGTACAAAATTCAATGACTATATGAAATTAAATACTACGCTTGATTTTCTTATATAATATATTCTGTTCGTTATTGCCTCCCCAGCGATGTTTCGGCTTGATTGGGCCTTGTATTGTTTCATTAAGAACCCGCTACTTCAAGAATTAATAACTTTTTCCGTATTAATATATCGTATCCTTTTATAGACCTATCATGACTTATAAAACCATGGAAATGATCAATCATAATTCTATACAATATTGTAGTAGTTTTTCGTATAGATAGTGGAATTAATTTAGCTCTAACACCTTTTTTGATTCGATTTTGAGGTTTAAAATACCATATACTATTAATCAAATGAAGGCCAAGAGCTGGCGTTTACTTGTGTAGCAATTACAATGGTTACATTACGTCTACCTAAATTGTAATCAAATTATAATAAAATTTAGTAGTATTATATTAAATTATAATTGGATTTCATAATTCTATAGTTTGTTAATTTGATAAGTGAAGACTTATTACAATGTATTGTGACAGTCGTTTTCAATCAATCAGTATATTGTGTGTCCATTATAAAATATTGGTTATTACTGTCTTTCTAAGTGTTTAATTATTTAATGTATTGATAGTAGTTAATGACTTCCCTCTTTACTCGTTACAGGACATGAGGTTTGGTAAAAAAACTAAGTCAGGATCTTTTTTTAAGAGGTCGCGGATTCGATCGTAACCACGCCATTTTCAAACATATTATTTATTTTACAAAGAAATTTATAAAATGGCGGACTTAGTGCTTAAGCAGTCCGTACCAGTCAAACAAAAAAAAAACATAAAAACACAAATGAATGGTCCAATAGAAAGAAAAATTATTCTACAAATTATAAGCAACAAGATAAAAAATGATATTAAACAATAACAAATAAAAAACAAAATGCTTACACAAATAATATAAGTAGGTAACACGAATACAGATATATTTACAGGGTTATTTGTATTTAGTTGATCACTTCTTGCAGGTAGCCTCTTTACATCAATCCCAACAACATTAGTTATACAACTTTTACAAATCTTGATAAACAACACAAAAAAAGGAACGAAAAAAACTTACTCCCTCTTTTAATTATTACTCTGTATTTTGTAATAAGTACTTGAAAGGTCAACGCTCGGGCGCTATACCTATGCTCAGAGTTAATTGCAGGTCAGAGACAACAAATAAAATTTGTATAGGAAAATTATACGTTTTAAAAACTATTGATTTTAAAAAGTCGTAGAACAAATGTTTTTGAGATTAATGTAAAGAGGCTGCCTGCAAGAGATGGTCAACTAATTCCAAATAACCCTGTATATTTTATGTTAGTTTTTCGATTGCTAAACGTAAACTTTTTATTTATTATAGCAAGTTCATTATAAATAAATTATTTTTCCCTTTTCAAATTATTGCTTCCATTCTAATACTTTCAATTTATTTTCATTTACAAACCCAATTAAGTGCTACGCTAATATATAAATCAGTTTCTCTATACAGTACTATCACATTGCCCGCATATAAAGTGATTCGGGCAAGGACAGACAAACAAAATAAATGAACATTGCATTGTTTTTGACAAACATGTAGACAAATGACCGTTATCAATTTGTTGCGCAACTTTAATAGCGACCTTAAAACAAACGCTACGGTACTTTCTCACGCAATGACGTCACGTGATACGATAATTATGTCGCTTTAGTACTGTTCCGATTTTTATCCGGATATGTCAATATAAAGCTTTGTACACATGAAATATAAAGATGTGTAATATAGGTTAATATGGCGGTTTTTGCGACAGACAGATGACTTACAATTTAAATATAAATGGGTATATAATATTGTGTACATTTTATAATAAATAATCTCTTTTCTGTTTCCACTTAAAACGAGTGCTTCAGGGTTGAAAATTTTCAAGCGAATCCAGAAGTATATAGATAGTAAATAAGTCCAGCCCATGTCAGCCGTTATTTACACGAACGAGAATGCGGACTATACCGTTTTCAATGTAAATACTAAATAGTGGAGGTATAATTTACATACAATTCTATTATTATACCGCATTGTTTGTGAATTATTACTTGCTTACATTGATTTAATTATCCATAAAATACGTAAGATTATAATTTTTGCGGCGACTTTAACTATTTTGTTTTTATCTACATATTTGTGATTTTACTTTGATATTCTGAAAGTGTTATTATATTTATGAAAATCATATTTATTTCTTTTTACTACTATTTTTAATACTATGAATCGGTGCTGAGTTAGAATAGTGAACATTTATGTTAACTCTGTAACACTGTACGTCCTTATATAAATTTATATTCCTGCCTACTGTCTAGAGAAACATGTATTTCAATTTAACATTAAGTACCATCACGTGTTTAGACAAAGTTTTAAGTTCTAGAAGATTCAATTCAACGCGTCTTCCTAAGTTACTTCAACTTAGTACTAAAATACAAGATCTCTTAATTGTTTTCAAAATGGCATTCAAAAAAATATAATCAAATCAGAAATAATTAAAAATGAATCGTAAATACGTTACAACTCAAGGCGTAGATTCTAATGAGTAAAATTGAAACCGGTTTCCGAATAAACCATTTGTATTCAAACCGTCAGCCGGACCGGCCGCATTTTAATTTACTTACTTGAATTAAAAACGCACGTGCTTCGAATCCGATCTGAATTTTATTTCGATACTTTATTTTTAGTGTTGATTGAAGACACCCGCTCCTACACTGTTATTATTGGAGGTTTTCTTAGGATCTCACTTCAAATTCAATTGTATATTCCGAACCGTTCCGGTATACTTTCAGAATCGTCCCGGCTCTAAGGCATATTTTGCAAATTGACTATAAGTCTTTCGTGATAAAGTCGATTGTCTTCAGTCGTTTATTCATTCAATTTGTGTATTGAATGGTCTTAGATAGAATTGAGGTCCCTTCTGTATTATATCCAATTCTATTCACTTAACAGATAACCGTTGAATTTGATTTATGTGGCATTTGTAGTGAAATTGTATTCCAACTATTGCGGCATTTTTGTTGATCGTTATACATACACTTTATACGTTAGAAAAGTTATCTGCGTTTTCATAGATTAATATTTTTTTCCGTTTAAAATGGCAACACACCTAGAAAAGTGAGAAAACGTCTTGTATAAGGCTGGTAACATATAACTAATATAAAGTTTTTAACCAATCAGTAATAACATTAAATATTTATGAGTCCGTGTGAACAAGGATTTAAAAGAGGAATATAAAAGAGAATCTCCAAACACGTCTTGATACTCTGGATAATGATAATAACAAACAGCAAGAAACACCTCTGAGCAAACTTTTTCGCATTTTTTTCTTGTGCCGCTTTTATCGGGGAATTCGATGTTTATATTTGCACAACAATCTCCTGCAGCGAAGCGCTTTGTTGTGGTAATTTCATTAGACGGTCGCTGGCCGCTGAATATTAATTGACGGTTACAACGACTGCGCTGCCCTGGCTTCCTGCACTTTTTGTTACCATGCATACGTTATTTTTTAAATACAGTCATGAATTTAGAATTTTATCGATTTTTGCTAATTGCATTTTTTTCATTGGCGCTTTTTAATAATATTATCATCTTTATTTATATTATTTAACGAAATCCTTTTTTGTTTATATTTCGACAAGATTCTTTTAAACGCTTCCGGCGCTTTGGTGCGGTTGTTTCATTAGACGGTAACTGGCCGCTGAATATTAATTAAGGAGGCGGAAAACTTTGCTTGCAAATATTAACACTTTCACTTTTGGTATTTAAAACGACAAGGTTATTAAATTTTGCGGTAATGTTCCAAGTGTATAACAATATTGTATATAAGAAAGATTGTTTCTCAATAACACTAAAACAGATTTTCGTTATTACTTAAAGAAGTTTTGAAGACCAGGCTAATATAAAACAGTTTCTTAGGTGTTCTACAAACTTATTTTGATTAATATTTATTATAATTTTAATTTGTTTTGTTATGTTATAGTAAGTACATGGCAATGTGCGTCATTGAGCTTAAAGCTTAATTCGATTGAAATATATCCCAGCCAAAAACAACCCTAATTTATGTGATATATACCATAAGTTGGTAACGAAATATTAGAAGCTTGGTATTTGGTGATGTATGGCCCCACTCTAATTACCGGGAACTAAGCAGCTCTAGCAGCAGGTGGCATTTTGGAGTAACGAGATAATGCACTACACTTCACGGAGATCTTAACGTTTATGTAGTGTTTTAGTTTATTAGATTTTGTATATGCCTTCATAGCTTTAGTCAGTACATACCATAGTTTTAAATAGAAACTAGTATTGATTCTTCACTTAAATTTTATTTTATATCTACATACTTACATTTATAAATATATATTAACTCGCCCAGAAGGAAACATGCCTGTTATAAATGTATTGTGTAAGAAGACTGAAACTCCTACGAGAAGTTCGAGATTATTCAAGGCATTTAAGGATTAAAAGTGTTTATTATTTTATTAATTCTATTAAGATTATTATAATATAATTGGAAATAAAAAAGAGTACATTTATTTTTATCACAAAAAAAGCGTTGTTCATCAAATATTATGACTTCTCCGTAGTTATTTCGAACTAATATACGATAGCCCGTGTGTCGGATTTGACTGTGTTTACTGAAATCACAAAACAGATGATACAATAACATTCCTTGTTATGTTTCTCTTCTAAAATCAACTAGACATTTTGAGTTACATCCTTGTGGTATGCAATATTTATAATGTATAGAATAGTAGTGGGGGAATGGTAAAGTAAGATAAAGACTGAAAAACGGATTAGAAAGCCGAAAAACAACACATACGTGTTGGCTTTATAGAGAAAGATAGTGTCATTTTAATCATTTCATTATAGTTAACTAATAACTCTTACATATGTACGCAATACATCTACATAAACATCACCTACGTAACTTCAACATACACACACACACACACACACACTTAACAGACACATTGCCGAAATGCATGCACCATGTTGGCGCAACATAACTGCATGTGGACATAAAATAAATGGCCAAAAGTAATACCAGCGACTGCACTTCGAAGTGCTCTTGAGTAATATTGTTTATGATAAGCAGAAAATCTTGTTGTTATTTTAATATAGTGTGATGGTAAAATACGAAATAATCTAGTTTTAGCTATATTTTATTTTGTATCGCATTAACTGTAAAAGTATCTTTATATTAATGTGTCGTTCGTCAATTACGTTCTATTCTTCTTTGTTAATGTTATTAGTTTTAATTCGTAATTATTAGATAATAAGGTGTGTACAATTTGTCATTATATGTACATATATATATATGTAAAGGCATATTCAGATATATTTAAAATTGGAATTTGTTTTTCTTTTTAAAATTATAAATAGTAAACAATTCGTCATCTCTTACACCCTCTAACATATCTCCTAAGTTTATCCTGTAAAAGCATGGTTAACTTTTAAAGGTCCAATTTAAATATATGCACAGAGCTTACACAAAGCTTACAGATAACTTAATCCTTAATTTAAACATAACATATATGCACGAATTTAATCATCATTTTCGATTGATACTTGGTATTTTAATTAATACTTAATCTAAAAGTTAATGAACCATTTAATAAAAGGATAGATAGATTTACGAATGATTTTATTTAAATATTTTATCGGAACTGTATATAAAAATGAATTTCAGTCACTTATTATTCCGTGTGTATATTTGAGTTACTAAAATTGATAATGTTGAATATTGGAATGGTTGGGTCG
Organism: Napeogenes inachia; assembly: GCA_959347355.1. Classification (NCBI taxonomy): domain Eukaryota; kingdom Metazoa; phylum Arthropoda; class Insecta; order Lepidoptera; family Nymphalidae; genus Napeogenes; species Napeogenes inachia. Next base: position 27,019,926 of record OY365791.1, read on the forward strand.
AAGTGCATTTTAGTAAAAGCATGATTTACATCGTGTTTTATTGATAGCACTCTCGTTACATGTTTTCAACGAAATTGCTCTTATATTATATTAATTTATATTTATTTTAAAACATCACTTGAATACGTGACATGGTTGGTTGGTTGCCATTTTATTATCTCTGTGTGTGTTATCAAGAAGTTTATGTTACAATTGGTCCTAAGAAAAAAACTTTTGACGTGATCTAATTTTTTTTTATATATAATTTAGGGCAATGCTTGACTAAATTCCACCTGATGGTAAGTGAAATGTAGTGTTAGGTGGTAAGGCGCATGACCCTAGCAACCTATTCACTCTTCTCCACATTGTATTCGGCCGGAAATACCGACGCAGGCAAGCTGCTCCAATCCTTTGCTGTAGCTGTAGGAAGTAAAAAAGACAAAGCAAAGCGGTTCAAGTTCTTTTGTCCTCTCTCTGTATCCCATACCTCTGCATCCCAATATCTAACAGGTTGCTAAACATTTGCAGATCTTTATGAGTTTCACCACTCACCATCTGAAGAACTGTCTGTTCGGTTACCAAACTCATAAAAAATACATAAACCAATATGTTTTTACATGTTAAGCGAAGTAACAGGTTTTACTGCGTTAACTTTTTGTTTAATGTCTTCAAAACTTTATCCTAAAAGTGCCGAACAACACTCGACTATCTAATTAATTAAGTAAGAAATTACAAACAAATAGTTTTTCTTATCTAAGCGCTGATGGTCTTTTGCTGTCTTTTAACAAATATCCTTTAAGGAAAAGCTATTGTGCTTCCATTGTTGTACATAAGTCGTTTATTTTGACTGAAATGACCGCGTCTCGTTTGTAGATAAAAGCACAACTGTAGCTAGATTTACTAGGTATTGCTAACTAGAAAGATTTATTCAATTATCTAATTTTTAATATTTTTATTAATTTAATTATTACATTTAACAAATAATAAAGCACATTTTCCTATTGGAAAAGATTGAAAAGAGATCAAAGATTATCAGAGTAAAACCTTAAATGTATAACTTGTTATTCTTTGGTATCTTCCGATTTATTAAAGTATTTTATAACTTGACCTTCAAACGTCAAATCCTTTTTATTTTATCGTTCATTAAAGCTTCGTGATTTTATTTAGAACGTTAAGTAGAACCGTTTTGAGTTATGATTATTAATGCCTCGCTTAATTAACGATTCTATGAATAAATTAAAAATATATACTTATTATGCTATTATATACGTTTGAAGGTATCATAAAATCACGCGATTGATATTAAATACATTTTACATTATCCTTCATAATATTAAAAATGCTTATTTACCATACTTCAAAAGTCAAAGTTTTATAGAAATTTATGGTTCAAACTAGTGCACGGCAACATGTTAACCTTTTTTTGTCTAAGTATTTTTTTTTTATTTCAAGTACACATACCTTGCACTTATGAAGCTGCGATTTCTATTTGCAGTTTCAAAGGAAAGATTCATGGAGATATACCGGTAAAAATCTCCGGCGCGGCGTTACTCCTAAAACTTAGTTATAAAATTATTCATGGTAGTGACTGTTTAAGCAAAGTCATAATTGATATGTGAAAACCAATTAGGATTAAGAATTCAAGAATATCGACGTACCAAAAAAAATCTATAACTACCCACAATTAGTTCAAATATATAAACAAATAATTTAAGTATTTTGTATGGGTTTAGTTATGAAGCAGTTTGTCTGGTGGAACGTGGTGTTCTCACCCATAAAGATGAAAGATCTATCAAGTGGAGATGGTTTCTTACAGTCTTTTAAAAAATATTATTTAAGAAAAGCATATCTTTATGATAATGTCACATTTATGAAAATAATAGTAATTATATAATACCATATCTTGAAACTAACAACTCAAATAGACAATACCTTCGAAGCTAGAATGAAGTTTATCCTTTCCAGAAAACATTTCCAAACCTTCCTCGTATCATAAATTTAAAACACCGCTGTTCCTTGTTATCCTCATTATGCTGTTTCATAGTGTTGGCACCCAAACATGATTGCACAAAATGTTTAACACCCCGAGTTCCGACATTTGAATGCAAATGAGGGTAAAAAGAAAATTCTCTCTGGTTATAAATACTTGTGCATTTTATAATAGAGGAGTAGTTGAAAATGTTATGTTATCAGACGTGGCATCTGCTTAACTTTTAAGCTTTACTTATTATAATTATATATGTTTTTTTTTTGGGTGATATTCATAATTTAAAAAATGTTGTTATCTATATGTGTTGGTAAACTATTGACTCGGTTGCCATTGCCAAACCATAGGAAAATGCACTCCCATTCTTCGCCAAGTTTTTGATTTAGAACATTATTTTTTCAATCAGTTAGCGCTATGGTCACAAATTCATATGGCAATAAATAAACACACATTATTCGAACCCCTCGACACGAACCTGCAACCTCTTGAAAGGATATGGGGTAGTAAGCATAAAATTTGCCAAATATGTATGGATTATTCAAAACACTGAACAAACAACTAGTTCTCAATAAAAATACACTGGAAGGTCAATGTTTTGTTCCCACAAACCAAGGGAACTATTAAGCCATATAAAAGTTTATTATCTTACTACCGGCTATCGGTCTCATACCACAATGAAATATGAATAATGATCTCAGCATCTCTTCAGACGCCGAGAGTATAAATCTTTCAATAATCGCTGCTCCGTTATTTATTTATTGCGATACTATATAGAGAACTCAGTTTTTCTCAATAACAAAGAACTGATTTATAACGCTGCATCTTCTATGTATCTTTATCGAATATTTAAGGCGGATAAAATGTGAATAACCTTTCATTTTTGTATTGATGTGTTCTTAAGATATCTGAATATGCTTTATGTTTAAGTAAATTGATGATGTGTGCTTTATTGTATAAGTTTTCTTTGTATTGTATAATAGTTGTATAGTATAATAAATTGATAACTTAAAATACGACAACCGCTTTAACCTGCCTAATTATTCTCGGGTAGACGATATTGAAGTGTCAGAAGACACTTTGCCGCCTTTGGATTTTATGACAGAGGAACCGATAAACGGGATACCCCCCATCAACGATACTGGAAATATTTTCATACGATATCTCACACGTAAGTATATAATACAGTTTATTTTCAGGATTTTCGTTTCAGAATTAACAGCGGCGTTTATTTTTATTCTTCGAATGATTGGACTTCGACTTTTTTTGGTTTTCTTTTTTACAGTTGTTACTTTGATGTTAACATTGTGTTTTTTTTTATTTTACTACATGAATACATATGAAAAATATTTTTTATACAGATATTATATTTTTGTTAGCCTAAAATTGTTTATAGGTATTTTAATTTAGCTACATGTATTTTACCTACCTACATGAATTTTATTGCTTGTTTCGGTAAAATTTAGAAAAATGGAATATTTTTTAATTTTAACATACTTTTTCCATTTTTGATTCATATAAATTAATAGCTATAGTTCTATTAAAAAAACAAAATCAACCCAATAATTTCGTAGCATACGTGATTTGCTTTATAAAATGCTCTAAAATATTTTCAATAAAACTATGAATACTCTTCGTGAATTTTAATGACCTGTGTGGCTTTGAACCTTATGAATACGATCTGAAAGCTCTAAATCCTACACCATTGATGATTTAAATAGCACGCACTGATTGACTCGCTTTTTTTAAGTTTCTAAATCGCTACTAACGTGTTGCTAAAACTAAGTGAACAGGTTAGTAAATATGAAACGGGTGTTGGTGTTAAATACATTTTAGAGCACATCACTAGTTACAGTTATAGCTTGTCATAATTGAGCTTATTTTTAAAATATATTCCGTAATTAAGAGCAGAGTTAAGTATTATTCTCGTTATTTGCATAGTCGTGCAAAATAGTGATGTATTTGTCGATTTGGCGTCAGTTGTTGTTTTCGCTTGAAATATGCAAATACAGCGTCAATTTAATACCTGGCCATTTAATACATTTTGGGTCAAATTTCTATTTGACCCTCACCTAACCCTAGTGGCGACATTATTGTCATAAATTTCAAATATCATTACGTTAATACTTGAAACGTATTGGGTTGATTTATCTTTTATTAGATTTGGTACCAAATACTTATTGTAATAGCGTTATCTAAATTGGATCGCTGATTCTTTTTAAAATTTTTATAAGAATATATGAATTTAAATGGATACTGGATGCTGTATAATAAATTGTGTAATTAATCTAAAATTTCTGTCATATTTTTATAACCTATAAATAATAATTCTTGCCAAAACATTTTTAACGATTTATAAATATCAAATTTATTGAAATATTTATTTACACTCCCTACAGTAATAAACCAGTTAATAACCATTCAATTGGCAATGATATGTTAGTCGTTATACGATAACCGAAATAAAATTACCGCTTACATCTGTTATTGGATAAGCGGCTTGTATAATGTTAAATATATTTACATTATTAATATTGCCATCAAATAATTTAAATAGAAGCATGAAATACATCTACGTGAAAGATAACACGGGACTTGCGGAAGGCAATAATCGTTAAGGCAATTACTGACCTATTTGCCTTCAAGAAAAAAGTGGCAAGATAATGGTCACAAACTGACCCAGTGACCTAGAGTTATAGTTGGATGTAATGTTTGCTACAGTCCGGTAATTGTATGGTGTATGGAAACTAACGTGCCATGTGGCGTGTCATTACCACCTATTATTACACACTTTCATCACAATATTATATAAAATAATATAGAAATAAATGTCTTATTTTCGTTATAATATTTTGTAAGAAATCCGCCAACTCATTTTCAACGTGTGACGAGATAAACGCGAAATCGCTTTCATGAAGCAATTTAATTTCGCACATAGCGACGTCTAGGCATCGCGTAATTTAATCCAGCTTGGTTGGCGCGAATGGTGGCAAAAAAAAAATGGCCGACTTTTATTTGTATTCGTGCGTCGGCACGTCCTGATGCCCGTTTCAATCCCTCGTACATATAAAACGTGACCATTCACGTCCTCGTCCGTCGAGGAATAAACATAATCTGTCACACGGTTTTTCAACCTCCTACGCCCTACGTGATTTACAAGCCAATATATGAATACAATGCTGATAGTTAGCAAGATTGGTGGCGATTACTTATCAGAATGTCAAGTGGCTGTTCCGAGTCCATGACGTCACGAACAAATGGCCTTTCATTCGGTGTGGTCTGCAATTATGAATCAGATTATAATTGTTACACGTCGGAAGCTATAACCAGATCCATTTCTTTTATATCTCTGCAGCGGTCACTCTATGAATATGTTAGCTTTTTGTTTGACACCGAAAATACATTAGGGTCGTTCGTTTATTAATGTTACATTGATTGCCGGATCGCTACCCGAGGGACGGACCTCGGATACATATAGAACACTAAAATTCGATTTCGTTTTCTAGTTCAGGAATCAAACGCTGTCCAATGTCCTCCCTGAAGTCCCTTTGGACATTTTTGTTCTGCTTCGTTTAGTTTTGGGATTTTGGATCGTGGGGAGAAATTCACATGTCTTCACGAACATAATTGTTAGGAGCCTCTGTGCCAGTGTTCCACGAAATAATGGAATTAATTTCTCTGCGAGTAATTTAAATGTACTTTCGTATACGAGGAAACTATTTAACTGCTGAATTTTTGCTGTACGTCATTCGAAGTTTCTAAAAGTTTGGTGCATCTCACTAAATGGAATTCGCTGGGTAAGAATTTAATGTTAGAATCCACCTGAATGTATAGGGTTGGATTATGGTTGGAATAATTTTGTTACGGAGGGTCTTGAAATGTCTTTAATTTATTCATAGCCGAAAATTGGATCCAAATGGACTTTGTAATGCGCGTCCATGAGTAAAAGTTTTAACTCCTTAAGGCTTTCGAGTGCCTTCTACTTTAAAACATTACATTACATTTTGAGCTAAGAAAAATATAATAATATTATAAATATTTTTCATAGTATTTTTTTTATTTATATAAAAGATTTTTTTATCTTGATCGCCAAACCAATAAGTCAATGTTAATTTGTTATTTTTTTCTGTGCAGATCCGCCCGAGATCACAATCCGCCCACGCAACATACAAGTTCGCGCAAGCGGCATCGCTGCGTTCTACTGCGCGGCGCGAGGAGACCCCATACCCAACATTCAGTGGCGAAAGAACGGCAAAAGAGTATCCAGTAAGTATTGCAGTACCATAAATCATATGTATATATATTTTTTACTCCTACAGTTAAGGAAATTTGAATATTGGAGTATATAATACATGGCGTGTCATCAAGTATATATATAATTATGAAAACAACTGTTTATTTACACATTGAATTTACTTTCTGGACATCTTTTCTTTTACAGTTAAAGTTAAATTTGTTAGAAAGATAATAATTTTATAAATTTGTATGATTTAATCACCGAATACAGTAATAAATTAAAACTGCTTACAACAGCATTAACGATATTTTAATATTTATAACCAAATAAAAATATACTGTCCAATAACCAAATCACAGAAACAATTCTATAGTAATCTAAAGACATCCGAATCAATTTGTCACGCTGCCCAACTAAACATATTGATAGGTTTTATACCCAACCCAGCAAGGTATAACATGACAAACGTGCAACATAAAAAACACAGACCATTGAATCGGGAACTCTGCTCGTGATTGAAATGTAAAAAACGGCGTTTTAGCCCATAAATATTTGAGGCCGGTAATGACGTCTATAAGCCCGAAGCAATGAGCTGGAAAAACGTATCGTCGCGGCCACGCACGCGAAAAGTCCTCCCATAACCATTCAGGCCCCCTAAATAGTTTCATCGCCTGCTATGAAAAATGTAATGTTATCAATCACACCATGGAAAACATAAAGGAATGAGGCCCACGATAATGGTTCGCGTTTCGCATTCTGCTTTATCAAACTTTATTCTCGATTTGTCTGTCCGTCATCAAGACCATCTATCAGAATGTATCTCGTATAAGTGTGACAGGAAAACATTTGATGGTGATATGGATGACTAGGAAGATTTATTGGGAGGCTGGATGAAATTCTATGAATTAATTATTTGGTCAGAGTGAGGGTACACTCCCGAAATAAGGGTCGTCGGGTATAAGTTAACTAATTGGATAAGGAAAAGAACTCCTTTAATATTTAAAACCATCAACATTTCCCCACAAAATGTTTCAAGAGTTTGTTCGTTATTTCTTAAGTTCTTTTAGTTTCATATTTCCACGTTATGAAACAAGATTTTGAGCGATTGCACTTAAGGCATCCAAGAGTTAACTGATTATATTCCAACACCCTTCTTCTCTTCGTCTGTCAGTCTGTCCGACTGTCTGTTTTTTATCTTCTTTCGAAATATGGACTTAACATTTATACAAGTTTATTTTGCTCTTTTTTAATTTATAGTAGCATCCTTATATCTTAAGTTTAATTGTGAAAGTCATTACTTGTATTACTGGTCTAATTTTAACCAACACCTTCATTCACATATATTTATTGTGTTACATTAAATTTCCTTCCATTTCTATTATTATTAAACAATCAACTCTTTGCAACTATAACACATTGACAGTGTTAACGTAAACAATGAAGTAGTAGTGTGTAGGTTTTCCATTCGTAGTGTGTGTAATATTGTTTCCTTCATTTCATTAATGGAATGTATTTTTAATAAATTCTTATATTAAATTATTATGTTTCTGCATTTCTGTTGGTTTTTTCGAAGGTATATGTTCTTTTTTTGGGTTTCTTTGATTCTTAGGTTGTTTATATTTAAGGGATCAAACCAAATCATAAGTAAAAGAAATTTAAAACACATTAGTAGTTCCATACACATGTCATACTTTTAACTTCATAGCAGAACTATTTATACCAATGTCTGGCTCTTCTTGCAAATAACTACTTGGTTATCCGAGTATTTGAACTTTGTTTCCAATCAGACAGAAATATCACCTTATAGTTATGAGATCTTTTCGAAGCGAGTCAATCAATATTCGGTTACTTATGGACTATTCATAGATTTTACTATTTTATTCCAATCAAAGTTGACAAAACTCTTCGGGTTTATTTGATAGAATCTCGTCAGAACTTTGTCTGTTAAGTTGATCGTATCTAAATCAATGTAGTGTAATAGTATCTTTATAGGTAAAAATGAATAGTATTAAAAACTATTTTTATATTGTAATTTTATAATTGTAGGTATTTTAATCAGTGATGTTATGAAAGAGAAATAATTAATCACGAAAACCAATATTAAATATGCTGAATAGCAAATGGACATTAATGTTGGTATCATTTGCTCAATACTTTATGAAGTTCCACACACTTGGCGATAAATCCTATGTTCAGTTTAAATTCTATTTTAACGCTCGTGTATGGTATTCTATTAAACTTGTACTTGTTCGTTTGAATAAATTTTATAATATATTATTTTTATTCTTGATAATTTTGTTTGCACTGTACACATTATTATCTTGTTTTATAAATATATCGTACAAAAGTGCTATTGAGTCTAAACTGTTTTATTTCTGTTTATTTAAATAAAATGAGATTTAAAATAATATAAAATTATAACTGCATACATCCTGTTTGAGTAACATTTTGATTTGTTTCACAAATAAAATATAAATGTTTTATCAAAATAAAACTAACATTATTGTATGCGAGTCGTATTCGACACTAAGATTTTAATATAATATTGTATTTTAAATGTCTTTAAAAATATTTAATCTGTCTAACACTTTTTATGAGTAACACACATAAAGTAATATATTTTGTGGTATTAAAGTTAGAATATTTTGAAAATATATTTAAACATGTACTATAAAACTTATTTAAATAAATAACGAACAGGGATTCGAACCCGCGAACTTTAGGAAAACGTCGCGTTCGCTACACCAATCGATTGAGCTTAATTGGTAGGGTTCGAATCCCTGCCCGTATCGGTTTATTTTTCATTCTATAATTATTTATTTCTCTAAATTCAAAAATTATATATCTATTTTAATTTAGTAATATATTTTAAACTAACAATTGAAATCAAATCAATCATAAAAAAACCTTTTCATATTTGAATACAACGTAAGTTTTCGTTTCATGTTCGGAATATTTATACCAGAGGTTTTAAATATTCAATTAATTTATTCAATTATTCGTTTAATTGCATAGTATCAGTGATAATAAAACATAAAATAATAGCCTTTTCATGGAATACCATAATACATACTATTAAGATATAATTAATGTTTCTTTCGTTAGCTTGAGAATAAGTAATTTACTGCTTTTATCGCAATTGTCTAGGACGGTGATAAATAATACTATAACGACATTTATTAGTGTTATTAATTTAATGTATTAAATTAAACTTTTTAGTTTCTAAGTAGTGAAAAATCTTTTTATATATAAAAATAAAATGAAGTTAAAACTATTATGTCTGTAGTGAGATTGTAAGGCAACAATTATTCTCACTTGTTGTGAAAATACATTTCTGTGGCACTTACGACTGGCGATTTAGCTCTGTCGCCCCACACCGTCTAGTATCCGACTTCAGGAAACTTTACAGCAGATGCGACAAAGCAATTTAAACTTTATTCCCAAGTGTTAGGATTTAAAAGCACAGCATCACAGACCAATTTTTTGTTATTTTTTTGCAATCTCCAGTTGCAAAATGCAAACGACGCTGTGTAATGAATCGCGGACATTTCATCTGGCGTTATAAGATTTTCAATAAACATTAAATGTAAATTATAGTCTAGGAGATAGAGTTTGTATTTCAATTTTGAAACCGCTTTAGTTTGAACCATTTTGGAATTCACATTATATCGCTATTTTTAAAAACAATTTATAAAATCAAATCCTTGTTAACAGTTTGTATAAAAACCAGGTTGGCTCTTGTTACAGTTGTTTGAACTTTGACAAATTTATTCGTAGTTTGTTATTAATAGATAAATTTTAGATATATGTTTTAAACTGTAAGTTTTGAATGGAATTCTTCATCATCTCATACCATCTTTAACAATAGAATAGTCTTTCGCAGAGATTGTTCTCAAGAATGTGTTGGTATTTGCAATAAGGTTGGTTTATAACAAATACTGTTTAACTACCCAGCAGCTGGTGAAAACTTTTCTCAAGGAATACTTATATATTTACTTTTTGCTAGCTTTCAATTTATAAGTTAATTACAACTAAAATTATAAAATTGGAGAGGGGGTCTTTTTGAAGTCACAGGTTATTAACTGTTATATCATATAAACTAAACAAATACATGTACTCGCCTCGTAGAATCATTTATATATATAGTCAATTATATTAGAACTCGGTTCTTCGTTGTTATTCTAGTTTAATTAATACAAACATACCTTTTTATCTTGTATTAATGTTGCACTTAATCTCAGTAGCGCTTCTCTTTCTAATAAAGATTAGACGTCTAATCTTTTAATCGGCTTTAAAATATATAAAGGTAAAAAGTCTGTGCTATAATAGAATACAGCTTATGCTATAATTAATATACAACCTTATTTTTTATTACATTATTCAACTAAATATTAGACAAGTTATTGCTCTTAGGTACTAGAAGGATTTGAAATCGTTAATGGATTGATTAACACCATATAAGTTCATCAATCATTTCTATTATAGACTGTATATCTAATAAATTTTATTTTTGTTTTTAACAGGTACGCAATCCCGCTATCTAGTGTCTAGTATGGAGGCAACGGCCGGGCCTAACGCGAACGGAGCGGTGCTACGCATCGAGCCGGTCCGAGCGCAGCGTGATGACGCAACCTACGAATGCGTCGCTGAGAACGGCGTAGGTGACGCCGTCACTGCTGTGGCGACGCTTACTGTCTTTGAAGGTATGCTTTATTTGTTTAAAACGCTCATTTATTATAGAATAAAAAAATGGATATTTATATTTTTTATTCTTAAATTATTTTTAAAACTTATGGTCCTTTATGAAATTCATGATTTTATTTTATGTTTATTTCTTTAAACAAATGTTTATCAATAAATATACTACGGTCATGAATAATTTAAGAAAAGGTTAAAATTCAGCTTTGTAACTTGTATAAGTTATTTTAATATATGTAAACTTTAATGATAATTTACATTTGGCTTTATGAATTCTAAGTTATGAACTCTGATTTAATATTTAGACTTTTATTAAATCCGTCAAAATATTCGCGGCAACACGGTAAAAAGCCCGTGAGTGGGTTCTTCTTCAAACATGATGTATAAAAAAGTGTAAATAATGTTCATCAAATTGTAGCTGTTATTTTGTTTTTCGTGAGTTTAATATTTAAATTAACCAACTAAGTTAAACGTTTATAAATAATCAAATATAACAAACAACAAAAAAAAGCTTTAAATTGAAAAGTATTGTAGATATAAAAAACTAAGTTAAACATATCTAATATTTAATTAGTAATTTCGTGTACATACAAAAGAAAGAAGTATTTAATATAGGTTCTAAACTTTATTAGTATTCCATTATACTTGAAGAATGCTAATAAATCTCTCATGTATGAGTTTATTTTAAAAAGCGGACAAAATGTGTTATCCAAACAATGGGACTGTAATCAAAGACTTTTTCAAAAATATCTGAATCGCCTTTAATTTGTCACAGGCGCTTCGTCAGCGAGGATTCATCTAGTTGATGCACACTTCCAATTAGAAGTATTTGTCGTAAAAGTGTATTTGCATGTCAATAAGAAAGTCTTTATTTTTATAGCTTTCTAATAAACATTAAACGAACAAAAACGAATTAAAAACATGATAATTATTTCAAAAACGATATTAAACACGGTAAGTCTTAAAATAGGGTAATCTTCTTGGTCACAAGTTAAACTAACATTTTTAGGATAATATAATTACTAAGGATAAATATCTAGAAAAATCCCAAACAAATAACGATTGCAAAGTACGACCAGACTCAAATTTGTAGATCTCAAGTGAAGTTAGAACTCTTTCTCAGCAATTTCAATCACTGAACAACCAAGTTAAAACATTTTTATAACAATATCAAGAATAAACAATTCTTAGTTAGAGACTCTTTTATTAGGAAAACATACGAACAAATTGTTTCTTGTGTAACATATTGTTTGTCCAAATGTTCAAATGTTTTAAAATGAAACTCTTAAAGATGAGTTTGTGTTCAAATATTTGTGTAATAACCATAAATATAGCAAATATTATATTATATATACTTATATCATTTTAAACTGTCGTGTGGAAATTCTCTTTTTTTTATTTATAAGAAAATTAAAATAAAAGAAATTAAACCGCCTCGTTGGTCGAATGGTTAGCTTAGAGCCTAACGTAAAGCGACGCAATGGAGCTCGGGTTCGATTCCCGACAGGGACAGGCATGTATATGATGAGCATAGATGTCCATGTTTGGGGGTTTGACGTTTATAAAATATATTCTCAGTATTTATAATGTATATTCTATGTATTTGTATCGTTATCTAACACAAGCAAATAATTTGCTTACTTAGGAGTGAAATCGATGTGTGTAATTTTTCTGTAAAATTAAAAAAAAATACTATTCTTCAAGAATTTCTTTTCAAAGAACACCTAAAATTTCCATATTTCGTAAGTTAAAAAATACCTTCTGTCCGTTTGGTTCTATGAATATTACAAATAATTTTAACTTTATAGTATAAATAACATTCTAAACACGACAAGACAGATTCACAAACCAGTATTGATACCATAAAATAGCCCGCGGTGACACCGTGATCCCCGTAGTTACTGAAGACAGGGTCCTTCTATAAATAAGCATTAAAACCAATCTCCGACGTTACGATAACGACTGGTGGATTGAGGTTGGAGAAACTGAACCATTTGCCAGTTCCTTTATAGCACTTTGATTGGAAGATCGTTACACCCAATTATTCTAATGGCATTAATTCAGATTATTGCAGTTCAGGATCATCAAATTAGCAGAAAATATGTATGCCTCACTTAATAGATTCATTGATTAATAAAAGGTTTGTCACTCAATTATACCGTCGCAGCTAAATGAGACTGAACCTGCAGTGGGTTGATGCTAACTTGGTCGGTAATTGAATAAATCCTGATAATTATGTCATAACTCAACTGTTGGCGACACACTCTTGCATACATTTGCGTGGAATTACGAGTGCGGTATATCTGAAAGCACAAGAAATTTAAGGTTAATTACCTTGTTTCTTATTTATATTTGTTCGTGTTTTGTTGTAAGTCAGGACCCTTGTTAGAGTTGGTTTGACTTAAATTACATTAAAATTTAGAGAAATTTAAGGATCTTTGGGAGAAACAGGTTGAGTATTTTATAATTAAATAATTCAATTAATGGTCTTCTTTGCCTATTTGGCTATTTCTATTAATGATTTTATTTATGTACCAAATGCAATACAAGAAAATTTATACGTTGAAAATAAGCGTACAAAGGATTAACTTATCTCCTTAAGAGATGTGTACCAGTTATCCTTAGCGAAAAATATTTTTTATTAATAACCATGCGGTACGTTAGTAGCATAAAGAATACAAACAGTAAACAGAAAAAGAAATAATCATTTCTTTCTTATAACTTTGTATTTGTTTTAATAAAACTGTTTATACATCAAAGTTGTTAATTAATATTTGTTTATATGTATATGTTTATATTCGTGTGTTAGTTGATGGAAATTGGATACTCTCTGTAGCCTGTGAATCAGATGTTAAACAGAGTTGGTCGTCGCTTTTGGCTTTGATATATCCTGTACGTACGTGGTATATAAATAAAGTACCTACATGAAGCTACTTCACCATTGAATTTATTCAACGAACTTTATCAGAAGGACTTAAACAGATCGATTCTACGAATTTATTTTAAATCGCAAGAGCAAGATTTATGGTATGCTTCACAAATAAATATTATTCTTTTAATGAATGGAATACATTTAAATAAATATAGAATGAAAAATAAACTAATAGATATCCCGATAAATACGATCATGTATAGAATACTTAATTCTTATTTACTGAGACGGATAGCAATATGGTAGCTCAATTGGTAGAGCAACGGGACTGTTTCCCCGAGATCGCGGGTTCTAATCCCTGCCCGTAACGGCTTATTTTTCATTCTATATTTATTTGAATTTAAATAAGCATAACATGGTTATACATGTTTAAAGATATTTTCAAACATAAAACATATTTTTTAACAGAAGGTATGTAAACCTATGATTTTCTACTTTTAATAACGTTATTTTTTTAAGGGTTGTTAGGGCGTTAACAATGTTGTAGTATTCAGAATTATTGTACGGCTGAGTATCATATTAACTGTAGTGCACTGTATGAGGTCGTATAGTTCATGTTAGTTATACAGGGTAACCCATTACAACGTTAGTTTATTAGTCACTCCATGACAATGTAAAAACTAATCGATAGTGCACTAATTATCGATGTTCTATTCAAGAGAGACTAACTACTAAAGAGTTTAAGTGCTAAGTTTCATTATCGTACGATATCTGAATTTCACAGCAATTGCAAATTCTTTATCGTATTTGTAGTTTACTAACACGATATTAAGCTTCGGACTTTTCACTTTGTAACCTAATAGCTCTTCACTCCGATGTTCTGAGTTGGTTATCTAACCAACTCAGAACATCGGAGTGAAGAGCTAATACGAAGTCAAATCATAGCTAGACCTTATCTTCTATTATGTAAGCAATACTAGGATAATATTCTTAACCATACGACTCTGCCTTAAGTAAGGTAAAGAGCAAGTTTTGATAACTTTTACAAGTTCTATTGGTGTAGTCATTTATTAGGGTGATAGTAAAAGTTGTAATAAGAAGCCTTATCAAAACATTTCGTGAGACCTTTATTTTTGCAAATTATTATTATAATAAAATGTACCCGTTGGTTTGTTTACTGAAATGTTAATATTGAAATTATTAAATATAAGAATATAACAATGTTTAGTATAACTACGTATATCTATATAATAGAAAGAAAATTTAATAACCCACATAAACAATCTTCACTCATAAAAGTTTCAAAAGATGAAAGACTTAAGTACGTGAATTTAGTTAATATTCTCAGGAAAAAGTTTGCCAGTCTACTTTCTTTTCCTACATAATGAATTAAAAACTATGTCTCGAATCCTGAAACTTTTAATGCACGTTTCAAACTCAGATATTTTTTTTAGTATTATAGCAAAAAATTTAGTGTTATGATATTTACCTTTGCACTTAGTATTCAAATGATAAAATTATTGGTCTGGCGTAGCAGTTTTTTTACCGTTTTATTATAATTATGATAGTGGCTATTAATAGTTATGATAATGGCATCTATTAATACCTACTTCAATTTGTCGCGGCTGTATTTTTAACTTATTTTATACGTATTTATGTTAACTTTTCCATAAATATAAAATATTATCTATTCCTTCTATTTTAAGAATTTAATTTTCAAACACCTTAAAATTATTCAACGTTTTATAAACTTATTTTTTCAATATTCCCTGCCTTAACTCTGAACTATGATATATAAAACTAGTACTATTTTATTTATGCAACATATATACATTATTCATACATACACATAGATACATAACAGTAAGTACACAGAAAATGCAGTCTACGAAAGCTCTAAAAAGTGATGCGATTATGTTTCACAGCTCAAACGTTTGGTTAGCGTTAGTTCCGTATGTTTTAGGTCTGTGTGTCTGTGTGTCTGTGTATATATGCAAGTGAATGTTGATATGTGGTGGGCCATTACTTTCTATGCAAGTACTATCTGCATGGACCCTGTTCTACGTATTTACATAGCAACGACTGTGACTTCCATGAATCATTTATGTACTTTAAATCCATGCAAACCTTTCTCCGGTTATAATTAGTTAAAACAATAATAATTCCAAACTATTCCGCATGATCTCCGCATAAATCCCAATAACTGCATATTGAAGTCACGTGCGGTGTAATAGAGCTGTAGACGCCCACCTGGCTTTAATCTGAATATAAATTATCCATAATTAAAGAGACTCGGACACCGGGGGAATAAATGTGACCACTTGAAACAAAGCCGAGTATAACGGCGCAAGTTATGAGCGACCGGCATATTAACTGTTTGGTGAGCGGTGATGAAACGGTTTCCAGCTCACTAATGATATATTATAATTATTTTATTACAAGTGTGGGATCTGCGTTCGGTGACGTCACATCACGTGTGTTATTTATTTTACGGTGTCAATATCTCAGTTTAGCTTAATTTATACCAGTTCAGGTTATAAAAATGTTTGCGTAATGATTAGTGTTAACAATAAATGATCTTTTTCTATTTAAATGTATTTTTTGCTACATATTTTGGAATACTTATTATATTACATATATTTGCCATAAAACTAAAATACTGCCTTATAAAATATTTTCAGACACAGCTTTCCCATTCTTTATAATAATAAAGATTTCCTCATACGCTTCTCTCTTTACTATTGCACCAATCATATTTAACCGGGCCCTTGTAACTCGAGCTCAAACGGCACCATATTTTTTCGGGAAGCTTTTGCAAGTAATGGTACTAAATTTGGCCTCATAAGCCGTTGGAGGCTATGAGATAGTGTTACAATCTGCGGTCCAATTTAATGGAATAATTTCAGTTGCAGTACTAGAATCTATTTTAGTTAGGATTTATGAGTATGATAGAGTCTGTTTATTTCATATATTATACAAGAATTTGTTAACAAAAGCTTAACATAATACTTATCAGACTTAACAAAGTTTGATAAGTATTAAGTTTATATATTTGGTAAAAAGACAAAGACGGAAAATGATAAGAAAACGATTAGAAAGATGAAACAAAGTACACTCATGAATAGAAGTGGTATGAAAAACATGCAAGAAAAATATTTAGAAAACGCTAGCGTCTAGGAAAACGCGCAAACGATTTCCATATAAAAGATCAAGTCAACAATACTGTAACACTTGAAACTCAAAGCCTTTTGTAGAGAAGTGTACCTACAAGTTATCGATCCAGCTCGCGAAACTTTTAAAGTTGCATCTCTTAACATATTTTGCGACGAACTCGATGCAAAATGTAGAGTTCTGAAACCGTATTTTAACACTGAACTTTTATCTGGAAAGATTTTTATTACGTTTTTTATAGTTATACCAACTTGGGATATCCAACATTTTTGTGTGTAATCTACAATTGTAATAAACTGCACGGGGCTACCTTGGGTATACTTAAAGTAATTAAGACATACAATGGAGTCTTTTTTTATTAAGTTTGTTTTAAACTTATTTTAAAATTGCATTTATAATGTCAGCTCACGTTGTTAACCCTAAATGACCTTAATTTAGTAGTTTTTACGTCTTCCTTTTCATACTAAGTTATGAAGTTAATAAAGGTCAAGAACCCTAACTTTAAAAATATTTTTTAAAGTTGGGTTTATTGACCTTTTTAATACTATGAGTCAACATTTTTATTTCTAAAAGGCATACTAAATTTAGAAACAATCTTATGTTTATTCCCCACTCTACATTATGAAAATCGTTTCTAACATTATACATTTGAAACTTATTTCGAACGTACATAATATTTTTCAAGACATAAAGTTACATTAGCGTTAGTATATTATTTGAAAACATTTATAAGTAAGGTTCATATAATATAGATAGCAATAATGCTCGTTTTTTGTAAAAATAGACATTTAAAAAAGGTAATCTTGGAGGTTAATGCTATTAGTTCTTAATTCTTATTACATATATTTAATATTTTGGCTTCAGAAAAACAAACGATTGTAAACATTTGAATTGACATTACTTATATTATCCGGGTCTGGGCAGTGCAATGAAAAAGCCTAACGTAAAGCGGCGCAAAGGGACTCGGGTTCGATTCCCGACATGGTCATGTGTATTTCTATGTATTTGTATGGTTGTCTAACACCCTTAACACAAGCAAATAATTTGCTTACTTAGGGTTTTAATCAATGTGTGTAATCTGTCCTGTAATTTTACAGGATTATTAATATAACCAACCAGTAGTGGGGAAGAACGATTATTTGAGCTTAATACTTCTGTTATATTTCAAAATCAAAGTTTTTATTTCAAATTACTAATGAAACTTACTCAAGTTGCAAGTCCGTTAGCATTAGAGAATAAAAATAGCAATAAAGTAATAAAAACCATAACTTTCCACACTACGTCACGTAAAATAAACCCAACTCACATGTATATAAAATATGATCGCCGCAAAATTGCTTTCCGATTGCATGCAGAGAGTCATCTTTTAAATTGTATATAGAATTCACATTGAAAAATAACGATGATGATTCATCAATTTTTATTTGAAAATATGTTTTAGTTTAAAATTTAAAGTAATCGTGAAAATACTGTAACGTGTGAAAAGTACGAATGAACGTCACATGAAGAACTAGTTTTGTGTTTGTTAAAATATTTTTTTTTTATACATAAATGTCGTATAGATATATACATCTAAGTTGTAAATCCTAGCCATTAGTAAAGAATACGTTAAAGAAACTTAAAGTTCCCAAGAGCCGTCTCAAGAGTAGAAGTCCGTATCGATAGCGGTAGAGTTTTATTTGCTTTATATCCTTATAAGTTGGACAATATCTTATATGACTATTCAGATTTTTTATAGGTAAATATTATGTTGTACCTACATAACATCAGTATTTTAAACTAATAAAAAAAACTTTAAAAAAACATTTTTTTTTGTCTAGAGTTATAAAAAAAATTTATATAATATAATTCTATATCAGGTATTATACACACATTCATCCAATCAACAAAAAATAATATAGTCTAAGAGCTAACAATAACTTCCGACTAATAATATTATATTATTTTTATAGCCTCAATATATTATATTATAAAGGTATAAATATATATAAAAGCGTTATTAAACATCTAAGTAAATACGACAATCTTTTGATAAGATTTGTGTTTATGAATATGTAATATTGTAATATTGTAATATTTGAATGTAATAAACAGAAATAAATAAAAAATAAATAAAAGTTATCTTAATAATTTTGGCTTTAACATATGTTGACACGTACGCCATCTTGGCCATTGTGCGATGCAGTTGACAAACTACGACTAACAGGCAACAGGTTAACACACAGATTATCTTAATACATCCATGTTTGTTAATGTCTAACTTAATATTATAACACTTGTGGAATGAATTATTTTAAATAAAGATATAAAATATCATAAAGGCCTTGTGTATTTTACAATTTTTTTTTATTTTTACGCGGGAAGTCGTAAAGTGGCCACTCTCCGCAAGTCGAGTGCTCCTGGCGTACCAACTGTGAGGACTGAAAAATGTAACGTTTGCCAATAGTACAATATTGACACAAAACGTATACCAATGTAATAAAAAGATTATCAATATATTGCTCGTTACATATTTGTTACGAGATATTTAGTTATATAGCTATAATTAAATACTTAATAACGAATGAAAAAACATGGTGGGCTGAAAAACTTACAAAAATAAGAAGAACGTCTTCATTATTAAAAGCCAGAAAAAATCTATTAAAAGAAAATGTAACAATAAAAACATGTGTTTATTACACAGATAATTAATACATTTTCTTAAATTATATACAGATTATGTAATTAATCAGCATAGACTAAATAAAACCCAATAATATATAAATAAAGTTAATAATTAACTCCAATCGGGCTCATAATTTGATTCCCACTCTGTAATATTAATTGGTAAACTAGTATTGAAACTGATTTCATATGACGATAACAATAGTATTTGCACTCCGCTGTTTGCATAATTAACCCATCAAGATTCGACGTAGAGTCACTTAATGTACAAGCAAATTTGACACATGTTCAACCACATCAAGGTTGATAAACGCGTGTACTGTTTTACCTTTAAAGGAACACGTCTCGTCTGTGTACACTACATGTGTTCCTATAGTAATTAATGCACAAAGGGATTTCTCATTAGACAATGAAGTATTAAAGTTGTTAAATAAGGATGGGCCAATACTGTGCTGTATCATTTACTATGCCACTTGCAAGCTTATAAAGGTCTTAAAGCTTATGTAATAAAAAGATATGGCTTCCTCATGCATAATGCACTCGGTGTTGAATCTTATTAGTAATAGAAAAAAAATAAGTTAAGAAAAAAAAATTAATACAATTCTGTAACTTTGACAGTTTTCAAGATATATCTTTACACTTCACAAAATTTATTGCGAAATAAAAAATATATAACTGTAGTTTATGCATATGATTTAGATACAATACGATATATATAGATTAATCTTAGATAGCTTTCCTGCAAAATCAATTTACAATTCGATTATTGTTACAAATGTAAAGAAAAGAAGAAAAATTTGCAAAACTTCAGGATCTATAATAAATTTTAGCCCTATTCTTTTCATATAAAGATAAATAATAATTCTATAACACACAAATATATATATTCCATTCAACTCACAATGAATATCATAAACCCAGTCGGTTACACTACATAATTATATAAAGGAAATTCGAAGATGTTATAAATTTTTCAGCAAAGCGCGGCGGTGGTTTGAAGTCAAGAAATCCAATACAATTTACGTTAATGGTTTAAAAAACAAGACCGCCATGAACCACTGTAACACGTTTACCTCAGAAATAAAAAGTATTACTTAGAGGAGTATCGTTAAAGGAATTCGAGCGTATATTTTGTAATCGAGATTTTGTATTCAATATAATATGTCAAATTGAACTTAGAATTTTGAACATGGATTTTGAAACCTGTGTAATTTTTTTCATCTCTAAAACTAAAATAAACTAGTTAAAAGTTAACTAGACTATGTTATTTATGATTTATAAAAAAATTATATTTTTGTTTATTACTTTTATCAAGAATTTTGACATTGTATTTATAAATCCTTAGATATTTAGTTACTCGTTTTATTCGTTTTCGTTATTATAACAGGTCCTGGCTTGTTAGTTTGGGTTTAGTTTTTGTTTGTTTCTTTATAAGCTCGCCGCAGACCAGATTAGTCTCAGTTAGGCGGATTTATGAATAAATAAACATTATACACTCGGTACTCGTATAGAATAACCTTGTCGGTCTAAAACCGGCTTTACTTTATTGTTTGATAAGATTTATGGTTCTCTGAGGTAAGAATTGTAAGCTACCCCCAAACATATGGTAATATACAGGATGCTGGGATGTGTAATGCTTCTTTTTTTATTTGACTGTTTTTAAATTGCATTCTTATGTTCTAAATGTTTTATCTTAAGAATGTACATGTTCTTTATGTAATATATACTTTTGTTACTGAAACTGAAGTTATGTAACATTAAATCTGAAGACAACACTGTCATGTTTTGAGACAAACAAAGCATTTCCTTTGTTAAAATAATTAGAACATTTGTTTTCATTTAACGTACAAATATACATAATATATAGTTATTGAATAACTTTTATCTGTTAAATTGTTTTGTTGGTTAATTCGAAACCTTTGTTAAGTTATTGCAACTCGTTAACCCTAGCCGGACCTTTGGTATTGAATTTGCAAAGTTTTTAGATTTTATATATAATGTTCGCAGTCAACCTAAAATATACAATACAATTTCAGTAAGAAGGGTAAATGTCCATACATTTCATTTATTTTATCCCAATTCACGTGATGTAGTTCGCTGGACGTGGAATTTATTTATAAGTCACTAGCTTTGGCTTGCGGTTTTGCTCGAAGATTTGAATAATTTGTATTAGAGTCTTATCGGTTCTATAAAGTAGGGATTTTATTTTTTAACATATTTTTAAATAGGACCAACATGCAAAGAAAGGCCAATCTGTGCATTTTCCAATCTGAAAGCTTATATTTTTATTTCAAAATAATTTATCAAGATTAATACAATAAAATTATTTATATTAAAATATCAGTTCAGTAGCCTTAGAAAATCTATTACAAAAAAATCAAATCTTTGTTCTTCATAATATTTGAACTAAACAAGACTGAATCATGTTTTTGTTGATGCTGAGTAGAACAGAGATTATATTTTTATATTTTTAAACAAAAGCTCTCTGCGAGTTTTTTCAACTTAAAAACCACATTGTATCTTCGCTAACAATCACCTCTATTTAATATTGATATTATCTTTAAATTTCAATATTTTTAAATGTCTCTTTCAAATTAATTAAATCTTTTCAAGCATTTATTGACTGGTTGATTGACTTATCACGCTATTTTTTTTACTTAAAACGCTTATTATTTTTAAGCATACGTCCAAGTGCTACTATTGAACCATTTTTGATTCTTTATATTTTTATCTATTAGAAAATGAAACATTAAAACTAATTGAATTTATCAAAATAAACAGAATAAGTTTCTTATTCTGTTTATTTTGAATATAAATGAGATCCTAATTATTTACATAGGTTAAAACTTTTACAGTTTAATTCTATACTCTAAACAATAAAAACTATCTTACTAAAATTTCTTACATTTAAGATTTTAAAACAACCGTTAACAATGGTACCGTTAGAAGAATTAAAACATTTTAAATTACCTCTTTTGTTCAAAACTGTCTGCAATTGCGTTTAACGAAATGTCTGCTGACAGTACTAGTTAGCACTATCTCTTGGGAACCAGTCATGTACACTGACCAACAAAATACAATACACTTTTAAATGACATAAATAAACCTTCCAGTTATAGAAGAAATCTTTGTTATTCGATACTAATATTACTTGTATCCCTGATTTACTATAAAAACATATTTGTAAGAGTTTATTTTTGACACATGTCAAAATAAATAGAATTTTCTTGAAGCTCCCAGAGTACAATAAAATGAAATCCATTTTGCTATTTATTTGTGTTATGAGCACAATGACTGTCGTTTTAAGACTAACTAGATAGGTTTCACGTTATATATATATATATATGTCAATAAAAATAGAATCTTATAATAATAATATTATAAAACTAAAACGTAATAATGAAGATTGTTTTTGACTTGAATCTGGATACTGTATTTAACTTATTAAAACAAATTATCCGTTTTATTAAAATATTTAGTCACCACGTTTTTATGAAACTATAATTTGTTCTGACGAAAATGTACCTAAAATACAAATAATAGAAACAAGCAAGGATACTCGATAATTAATTAATATCGATACGATAAGCTGCTTATATCAATAACTATAAAATTAATTAACCAAAGTAGGTATTAAGATAAATATTATATGAATAGGTACCTGATTAATGTTATCATATTATTATTAATAATAATGTATATTTTACGAAAATATCCTCAATAAAGTTGTTATCATAAAGTGGTTCAAAGGTTTGATTTCAAAGAGTCACGGTTAATTTCACCAACAGAATTTATGAAAGCTTTATACCTATTGATCAAATGATATGAAAGATTCTATCATGTTCAGTATGTTATATTAATATTCAATATAATATATATTTCTAGTATATAGAAAAATATTGATAGCAAAAAATGTTATTCATAATAGTTATTATTTTATAAACACTTTTGTATCTCACGATACTTGCGCTGCTATATCTTATTGTTATTTAGTCATTAATGAGATATACAAGTGCTAGTATCATGAGATACAAAAGTGAAATAATTGAAAAACTCTATCTTTAATGTTTCCGAATAAAATCAATTGAGAAATAGGTATATAAAAAGAATACAGAATGTATTATATGATAAAATTAGAATGAATGACATTTGATTTCGATTACTTCATATTCAATTCGATAAAACAAACAAAGGCAGCGTGGAAAAAATAAGTGCTATTTTTTATAGATTTTTTTATTAATGTTTTCTTTATTCGCGTCGGTAATGGAAGGTAATGGTAAGCTTGTTTGCCGACACACCAACCCTCTCAGCGAGGTCTCAATATCCTAGCTTTGAATTTGAATCCCTCTTATCTCTAAATCAAATATAAACAAGAGAGTTTCGCTGTTTCGTTCGTGTTACATGTGTTTTAGTTCGTTCTGTTTGTTTTATACCGAAAGACGTCTTGTACATGTCTAATAATTTCCACGCTTTTTCTGTTTGATGAACATAATTACGTAAATATTTGGGTTTGCGTTCTTGGTTCGTTATATCAATATGATGTTCACTTACGTATATAAATCTTCGGCGCTCTTTTAGGGAAACAATTTATGTATATTTCAGTAAGATGATGAATTTACAAAATAGTTTTATTAGTCTCAAATGAGACAGATAAACTCATACTTGTTTACAAAACTTAAGCCACCAGTATGTTTAATATTAATATTTAATAGTGTTCATAAAACACACTGTTAATATTTAGATCGTAAACCTGAAGTGTTCTTTCATTGTAAGTTGTTTATAGTTTTTATTATTTAAACGTTCTTTTTATTATCTCGTAACGTTATTCCTTAAATAAAACATATACTCTCGTGGTATTTGTAAAGCAACCGCGTATTTTTCTTCTGAAATTTTAGGAAGAAGCAAAATCTCTGATAACGCGACGTTTCCAAGGCATATTCTGTATCCTTATCAAAAGTACGCTTACCTCGGGACATAAGCATATTCATTTCCATACGAGATAATACAGGCCCCTTGGGCACATTTCGTAGACACAGATATACTAAGATATACAAATTAATGCAAATAATACAGCTTTTATTGTTGTCAATAAATGTTAAAAGTTAACTGCCTCATCGACCCCTGTAAAGACTATATAAATAAAAAGAAAAGAACACAAACTACCAGCAATTAAATAAAAATATATTGTTTCCCTTTATTTAAAGTTTGTCAGCCTTGATGCTTTGACGTCACAACAATTGGGGTATATTTTATTTCGTGATTTCAGAACGGAAATAACATTGACGTTGTCATTCCGCCATTTTGTTGTGAGGGACATAACTCAATTCAGCGGAACGGCATCAATATCGCGACTCATTGTCTTTGTACATCTCTGTGAAATTGGATAATGTAGACTCTTTGGTGTACGGTAGGCCAAATTAAAGTGTATTATATAGTAATACCGCCCTTGTATCTATAACAATAGGGCACATTAAGAACATGTGTATAAAATTCTTTCGTGTTATCAAATTTGTTATAATAACATCCGATGACAAATGAAATGGAGACATGGAACGAGGTTTTTTGGTCCAGAGGTTAATGTGATTTTTTATTAGAAGCAAAGGTTTCGGTTTTACTTTCAATAAACAACCATTTATATGAAGGTTTAATTTATTTTCACAATTGGAGCAATAAAATCTGTTTGGTTAAACAAAGTAGACGAGTAAGATTTTATTTTCCACAGGCATTAATTAGCAAGATTTAAAATAAAAATACAAACGTAATACACCTAAAAACGTCTAAAGTCTTACGTGGTGGCTCTTAATTTGCATTTAAATAATAAATTACACTGAAACAAAGAATATTTGCGTCTCATGCTTAAATTCATACATTCTCGAGCCAAGCGGGAATCTCACGGATTTCAAGCAAGAAAGCGTATTTTAAGCGAAAACCATAATTAACTTTATTCGTATGTGTAAGCTTAGATTTTGCACATTTATAAAACACATAAGACCTTACATTGGTTTACCAGACTTAGTATAAGTAAAGTTATTTGAATTATTACATCATTAATATTTACATATATAAATATACTATTAACGGTTTCCGAAGTCTCGTTTCAAACATAGACTCAAGACCTAAAATGCTAAATTCGTATATTTTTAACCGACTTCTTCAAAAAGGAGGAGGTTCTCAATTCGGCGGGTATTACAACATTTTTTTCTTATGTATGTACACCGATTTCTCCGAGGTTTCTGAACCGACTTACGTAATTCTTTTTTTGTTTGATGCGGAATAGTCTCTAATTTGTCCCATAAAAATATGATTCAGGAAGGCCCATTAGTTTATATTTTATGAGCATTTTTGTCAAAGTTTTGTACTTGCTCCTCCGGAAGGAAATCAGAACGTGCTGTGACTAATGAAATCTGTTGGATATGTGAAGACGGACGCGCTGCTTCTAGCCGGTTCTCATGTTGCTGACCAGACTCGGTTGCTGTACGATTTCTAACACTTATAATATATGAGCCCTCTGCTCAGTCGACTCGTTCTCTAAACGCTCATTAATGAGACCAAGTCTATGATTCCTCTGCTCAGCTGACTTGTTGGCCAGACGCTTATTAATGACACCAAGTCTATTAGCTCTCTGCTCAAAATAATATTACCGAGTCTAGAATTATGCTGATAAAGAGTTTCTTGACGTAATCGTGATTTCATATATGCCTTCGTGACCAACCAATGTTTTTCACATCTTTAATAGTCTCACAAGAGCGTGAAATTCTGTTTCGAAGAGCATTTTTACGGAGACGACTACTCTTATCCGTTCCTGTTTCTTGAGATCTGTATTTTTAAGGCGCGCAGCACCACTTGTAGGCCTACCCATGGCTAATTAATTATGATAATGTAGCTATAAACTAAAAAGTATTAAATGAAAATAACTACGTTATAAAAAAAAACGACTTTAAAACTAATAAGTAAAAAATAATTAAGATTTAATATTTATTATATACTACCTAATATTTATATGTCCTAATTACTAATAAGTATGAAGTCGTTGCCGAGCCTTAAACAAATATTTATATTTAACCACTTAAATGAACACGCGCAAATTAATACAATGAAATGCCTACTTTAATGATTAGGATACGTAAATAAACATAATAAAAAAGCAATTAAATGTTATTATTAAAAGCAGCTCAATCAATACGAAGAATAGTGAAAAAAAAACAAAATTATGAAAATCTAGTCAACAGAATTCTTAAGCTAAATGGACATGTGAATTATGAAATTCATACTTTCTAAAATTAAGATACGTAAGTAAAGTTATAAAAAAACAATTAAATCTTAATACGATTACTAGCTTGACTCGATACGAAAAAAACAAATAAATAAATAACTACGAAAATGTATTGAACCGAATTCCTATACTAAATGGCTTGGCACAGACTTCAAACTTAGTAAACAGGACATATAAATAATAGGTAGTATACAATAAATATTAAATCTTCATTATTTTTTACTTTTTAGTTTTAAAGATGTTTTTTTTGTAATACTGACTTTCCATCTTTAATCATCTTCCTTAATAAATATACTAACATCTTCGACACATTTTTTTTAAAGGATTATTTATTTTAGCGCGATAAATAAAAAATCTTCAGTTCTATTATATTCATTTATCATGATTATGATATATGTACTTTACCATTTTCCTACAACAGTGTCTTATCTCAGCCATCTTGTTAGTAGATATATCCCGCAAAAATGATACATTGTCACGAAAGTCACCTTAAGTGTAACACTACTCGTAGTGTCACTTGACTACATGTCATCATAATGTAATCCTCGGATGACGAGAGCCCTAAAATTGCTCCAGTTTCAGTTATTGTTGGAAATTTGCAGGCGGGATGACTCCTCGACTTAGCCCCCTAATGCTTGAAAGCTGCTCTGTTTACATACTAGTAGTGTCTTGGCGAGTCACTGGAATTCGATTTCTTCATTGTTTAAAGCTGTTTTTATATAAATAGATTTTTGTAAGATAACTTAGATTATTGTCTTGTTTTCGCGTCGATTTTCTCTTAAATCAAAAGACTGAATTTTATGAAATTAAATAAGTTTATATGTTTATCTTAAATAAAATTTTTGGTTTACTATTGCTAAAAATTCCAGTTCACTTAAATAAAAACTTAAAAATCAAGATCGTCCATCCACTGCCAAGTACGTACTAAACAGACCTCAGCACTGCGCCCCAACTACATCATAGACCTCAACTGAGTTTTGAAGTTATCCGACTTAAAATTCTCGCCAGATATTTCTCAAGTTCGAAAACATATTTTTATATTCCAGTCAAATCTCTCGTTCCAACACAGCTCAAGGTGTAAATGGCAGGATTTCGAGTCAACATCTCTACACAAGGCACGCTCTTGTCACTATAATGGACATATCTTTCTTTGCCCTCTTTTGATGTACACTCAGAAACAACTTGTTGCCACATTGTGCTCGTTTTCGTACCAATTGCTTTTAAAGTATGTAGTAGAATTATTAACATGTGTTTTGCGAGGATTTTTGAACTATGTTATAGTATCGAATAAGGGTTACGATGTATTAGATATATGAGTATCATATTTTGAATATATTTAGCAGCACTTTTGCACTTGATTGCAATTCAAAAATAACTTTAAACTGAAGATTAGAACGAATATTAGACATTCAAATATTCAACAATATGGGTTTATATATGTGATACAATTGCGTAATTTGATATACATCTGATTTGTAATAAACAAAAGACCAAAAAATAAAAAAATACCGACAAATCGAAACCAATTTATTAATCCCTGTAAACACGACGCCGACAAATTTGTCCCTGGAGATTTTAATACTGTCGTATCGGGTTACGTTATTGCGAGACGAATTACTTTCTTCGAATTGCTCGATACCTGACTCGTAAACCTGTAAAGCCTTTATAGGGATGAGGTAAGACGACCCGACGATTTGAAAAAGCCAAGAAATCGTGTAATTGTGAAATATGAAGCTATTAAGGAGATTATTCTAAGCTGGTCGACTTTGTTCGACATTTTGGACTGTTTACGACAGCATTGAGAATTCATTCTTATTTTAATTGAGTGAACTCCCATGGATTATAAATTCTCAGATTCTGAACCCATTTTGTAATCCTGATATTGTATTGTTTTTAAGAGCTTACTCTTTATTATAATTAATCGATACATTTGTTGCTATCAAACGAGTTATTAGACTTTGAATTATGAACCGTATGTTGAAACGAATAAGGGTTATTTATATCTTTAATAAGTACATGTGTAGGTATGAATTATAATCAAGCCACGTTTGATTACGCACAATTAAATTTCAGTATAAGGGAGTGCTTTGGTTTTTAATTAAAATTTTCAAAGTAATTTTCTCCACTTTTCGACTTTCATTGTTTGCATATTATTTATGGAGGGAATAATTTTCGATTTCTTCCGGGTTAATTAAGTTTATTAATAATAAAGATCTCGTTTATATTAAATTAATATGACTAAGATTTAACAAATGTCTTAACTAGTAATTTGTGCTAGTTTAGTTTAGTTAGCTTCTTTCTTACTTCTCGCTGTAGCAAGATCTTTCTTTTGATCCACATTATTAATTTTTATGAATAATAGAAAATCTCCTAAGAATTTTAAATTTAAACCTAAAACGTTCTTTTGTGAGCCGCAAAGATGTCCGCCATTTTCTTTTTTTTTTTGCTCACCACTATCTGAAACTTGCAGCTTTCTTAGTATTTCAGCGCTTTGTTCCTTTCCGTTCCCCAACATTTAATTACTACTGTAAGTGCTCTTCAAATTACTTATTTTATTTCAATTCTGCTCTTGGTTTTGTTTCTGGTTTAAACAATGTCGTTTTGTAGGTTTCCAGATTTTCTATAATTGTTTAATGAGATAAAACAACATGTTTATTTCCTAGGAAAGTCTTTATTATATATATGTCACACAAAATTAAATAATTAACACATTCAAGTTAACCTGCAATGCATTTTGATTTATAAACATTTTTGGAAAATCTAAAAACATCTTCATTTCAAAATAGCCTTTGCATTATTTCTGTTAATTTCAATGTTTGAACTAAAAATTTAAACTCTTGTAAAATACAACTTATGTTGGCACTTTTGGTTATTTTACATTCTTTTCAGTTTTATCAGTTTGATTAGAATTCTAATTTGCGCCTATATGCCTGTCTCATATATCTGATGACTGTGACTCAATAATCAATACTGTTAAATATATATACACATACAAATTAGTTAAAAGAGAATCTATGGTTTAGTTTATTCCTTGCTAGTTCATGGACCTATCCTTTAACCGTGCCACTGACTCTGAAGTTTCATAAAAATTATTGGTAGATTTGATATACAAAACTTTAAACTAAATGCAATAGGTATCCATAATAACATCTAATCTGTTCAAATACATTAATTACAAAACTGATTAATTAAGTTTTATTTCGCGTCAGTTTTATTGTAGTATCTAAGTCTTTCACGATTAAGGTTATCAACATCTCAGTTAGCAGTCGGTTCCGACGATTGATAACCTTATCACTTGAAGCTTACTTAGCAGTCAATATCCTTGAGTGATTTGTTTAGACAGTATTAGTC
Source organism: Napeogenes inachia (assembly GCA_959347355.1). NCBI lineage: Eukaryota > Metazoa > Arthropoda > Insecta > Lepidoptera > Nymphalidae > Napeogenes > Napeogenes inachia. Next base: position 27,050,155 of record OY365791.1, read on the forward strand.
TGTTCATATAACGTTATTATTATAAACATTTTCTTCGTCGTTCGTCTGTTTCGTCGTCGTCTATGCTAACGAGACATGCTTTATAAATTGGCCAATCTTACTTGTTGGTTCTTTTGTAGCATTTTGAGAGTCACAATTATGGGCTAGTATTATTTTATTTATTATAATTATTACACATTAAATATTTTTTTATTATCATAATAGTTAAAAAAAACGTACATCTAATTATTTTTTTATATATAATGACAGTTACTATAATTAAAATTATTACTTAAACGTTTTATTTGAAAAACATTTTGTTTTCAAAAACAATTTAAACAAAGTTATTTGCTATTATTTAGAAAGCGTAAAAGATAGTTAATTTCTGTTTATTTTATTTTTTTACCTCGTAGTTTATTTTGATACCTATAACTTAAATGAGAAGCATCGTTATAATTATTTTCCTAGTATTTATATATTCTAATATACTCGTATGTGTATAAAATGTTTGTTCTTTTGTCACATCGCTACTTACCAACAAATCGAAATATTTTATTGCACGAACACAGTTGATAGGGGGGTGACATAGGTTTTTATAATGAGAAAATTGCCTTGAAAGCAGGGCAGGATATGGCTGGAAAATATAAGAATGTACATATTTTATTTATACTTTCAAAAGAAGTTGTTTAAAAACAATAGGTCGTATGTACACAAGAAATCAAATTATGATTTTTATCATCAAACGATTTATTAGGTGTCTTATTAAGACTATATCTAATTCCATCTAACTTATATCTAGAAATTGTTTCATAACGAGTAGGTATATCTATTATTTTACGATTGGTTATTGAATTTTGATTTGAATCTCATAATTTTATCACTTTTGAACTGTATAAGATCATAATGATGGTCTTATTCCTTTTATATATTCTCCATAATTGAAGTCTAAAATAAACTGTTTTCTTTATTTTTTATATATTTTGATATAAACTAAAGTTTTGTATCATTAAGTACACAAGACAATAGGAACCTTTTCTTAAGGGTCTCATCGACTAAAGTGCTTCGATATTTATTATATCTATAATGAAGATTAAACTTGTCTTAATACACATTTAGGAATTTGGACACAAAAATAGTAACCGAGTCAGAATTTTAATTTATTATAATTTTTTTATGTAACCTGTAAAAAATTTAAATTATCTTAAACCACATATTACACTAGGTTTCTACTTATTTATTAAAAATAATTAAGGTAACATCTTAATAAATAAAAATAGACAATTATAAATACAAATAATTTGCTTACATTCAAATCAGTTATTGCAGCTAATATGTTTTAATGGAAATATAATAAAAAAATATGCTTAGAATTTTAAGTAAAAATTATCAAAGTAATATTAGTTTCTCTAATAAGGCACAGTTTGCTCATCTTATATTTTATAATGCAAAATGTGTAAATTTAATCTTTTCTAGATCATACCAGCATCTTTGTTTCACGGATACCTTATCTCATGATATCCCCTTTACATACAAATTACATTGGAGTACAGGTTCTTTTATTCTCACTAACTAGATCAGAGATGACTATCTAGATAAATTTTTAGTATAATTACTACATTTTCTGTATCTATGTGTACTGAAATAAATAATATACAAGTAGGCATAGAAAAATTGATCTACATATATTATTAGAGTTATATATAAATTAACTTTTCTATGTCTTTTATAAGTATTTATTTATGCTATCTAGATTTTTTACCCAAATCCTTATTGCATAAATCCTTATTGCATGAATCCTTTTTGCATAAATATCGTAGCTTAGCTTCAAGTTACCTAATGGCACATAAATGTCAAATTATTATCCAACTTCTACTGTCGCTTCTAATGCTTTATGCTTGTGCATTAAGTTTGTCCACCTCTGATCTTTACCCCAGATTTGTCCCCAAATGACCTTTACATGACCTCACGTTGATCTCGCAGCCAACTAGTTAATATCTATTTAGTATTTCATTATGGCAAATGAGTAATTTGTAATTAGATTTATGTAAGTGCTTTTAAACATTTTGCTCTCGAAGACTGGATCCCATTAAGACTATCATTACGTCCCTTATTAACGAATCTATTATGGTCTTTTAGAGAAACCATTTGTTAGTATTCATATTAAATGAGATATTATTTAATTATTAGGTAGAGCTTGTTTTATTTGTTAGATTTAATGATGGCAAAGATTGGCAGAATGAAATTAAATATTAAATATTAAAAGAGTTAGCCATATTTACCTTGTGTTACGGGTTACCTTCCTTCAACCTTGTCCTTAAAAGTATACATTAAAAAAAATATCCCATTATAGTAGGGATCTATTTTCAGTCTGAATATGTTAGAAATCTTAATCTTATTTACGTAATTGATTCGTGCCCTTTTTATATATTTAATTTAAAATTAAACTGAAACGGACATCTTCTCCAGTTACATGATTAAATAATTCCTGAAATAATAATACAATAAAACAAGTGATATGTTTTATATTAGGTTCAGGTTTTTATAGAGCTATAATGATGTTTTGAATAATAAAAATGAATTTTCAAATGAACTTTAAATCTTCATCTCCTACGGGAAATAAATGTATATGTTGTTTTAAAACTTGTCTAAATACATTTACTGTATCTATTAAAACTTCCAAAACTAAACCGTATTTGAATACTATACCGTACAGTATTGTACGAAATGCAAACCGTAAGTAAACTTACAATAACACAATCATTAATTTTCCCTCATACTAAAAAAATCCATAACAACTCTTCAATATTTCTGAAGTATGAAATACAAATAAAAGTTATATGAAAGTTACATGCTTTCACCATAAAATGATCTAGTCTTCATTTAAAAATTTTAAAAGCTATCTCGAAATGGATACTGGAAATTTAGCCTTATATCGGTGCAGTAAGGCTTAGAATCGACCGCTGTGCTGTTAATTTGCAAATTAGTGAAAAATAAAATGACAACTCTATGATTCGGTAATAAGGTTGATTATCATAAACTGTGGGTATGGTGATAAATTTTACACAAACTTGATATTAATTACGTAGCCTGCTCCCAGACTCACCGCAAATTGTAATTTATTGAAGCAGTCATTATATTAACTGCCCATATAAATTAATCTATGATTGCATTGAGATAGACTGCTCAGATAATGTATTTTTATGTGTTAGCACAAACTTCTAAGTAATGTTAAAAATCAATACAAGTTTCCAAGTCGAAAGGAATTCCATCACCATTCATGCCGAATTTACTCGTGGATCTTTTCTTTTAAATCCTTGAAGAGATACTACACTATAAAAAGCTCGTAATCTTGTTAAACCACTCCGAAATCAAGAGGAGAAAGTATCCAATTATCCTTCAGTAATTGATATTGCGAGAGAAGCAGTGTGTTTTAACTGGTATGAGGAAAGCTGCGTTACGTCTATTTTTCCTTAAAGCTCCTGGTAACATCTACGACGTTAAGCTTAAATACATTTGAAATAACTCTCTTATATTGACATAACAAAAAATATTAACCTAAGTACTCGAATATTTATAGTCAAAAACTTTCGCAAATGGACTTGAATTATTTTTCAATGAAATATTATTTTATATGGATATTTTATCATAAAATATCCTATGCTGTTTCAATTTTCCAGCAAGTATATATTAAAGCCGGATTGCACTTTACAGCAAGTAATCTTGTTATCAATTCGCGATCAGGAGGTGTGTGCATGGCTTTATGGATATCGGTGGGTGATTATTGTAGATTGTTTTACTTAGGGCTGTCGCGATGGATTTAAAAGTAAGGATGAGTGCATAGTGTAAGCGGGAGCGTGTATACTCAGTTAATAATTGTTACTAAAACCAGATTATCGATAAAATATATTTATATACCAAGTTGTGACTAAACTGTGCTGAAATATTTATATCGAAATTCGACAATCGATTTAATGTTACATAAGTTATTGGTTGCCCTAACGTGTTGTGGTCGCCATTAAGGTTAGATTTATAAGCTGATCCTCAATAAATGGACAAAAAGCCAATATCGACTTAAATATAAATATATTTAAATGACACTAATAGAATTATAAAATATATTCGGATTTGCACAAAAAAAAATGTATACATGTCTTCAGTTATAAAGTTCTATGGTAGGTTTATCTAAACCTATATATATAACTATATGTCTATTGTATTGCTGAGCTGGAAACAGTCCTTATCTCGTTCTCTATAATAGCTTTCTCACATACCATATGTTTGTATTTAAGTGCTTAAAATAGATGAGTTAAAGTCTATATTTTGTTCAAAGTTTCTTAAATGAATAAGAAAATAATAATATGTAAAGCAACATTGTGAATTTTATTTCATTTTTTATTAATATTCCTCAAACCGTTTTCAAATTTCAAAATTAATTATAAAAAAAATATATATTTCTATTTATTTTTACATTAAATAAAGAAAAAAAGGTTGCTACTAGATTGTAAGAAACACTGATTAGGTCGAAAGTTTTTGTTCATCTCAGATAGTTGTCTCAGATATTTTATTATTGTACCAGTAGCTAGGATATAACTTATAATAAAGCTTGGTTATAAAAGCACTATTCATAGATAACATCGGTGTCATTTTCGCAATCTTGTCGACATCCAATACAAGGTTAATCTTGTACAATGCTAATAACACTACAAGTCAGTGATAGTTAGCACGTCTCTCGAACCAACCGTAAGGGCGTAGTTATACTGAAGACTAAATTAATAATCTTTAAACACATTAAAATTTAATTATACATTTCTGTACTATTTATTGATATTCATCAGTTTTTTATATATATTCTTAGGTACTATATTTGATTCATTATGTAGACTTAAAACGAAATATAATATGACTCTTTTATTTCCTTTCCACTTGTCAACTGTACTAAAAATAAGAGTGTGTGCGTCTGTGTAAATACACTAAAAGTAAATTTGTGCTTGAATTTATGTGTATGACTGTGTATGTGTTCTGTTGAATTCGAATGGTGGTTTATTTTTATTATTATTAAGAATATTTTGAAATATGTATGTTTTTTGTGAACAGTCTACACTTAGCCTATTGTTAACGATAGCCAATGAACCCGACAACAGCTACAATGAAACCTACATGTGTTATTACCCAATTAAAATGTTTATTGTAAAGGAATTTGAACCTTATTGAAGCAGAGTATGGTCTTGAATTGATTGTTCTAGTGTATTTAGGTTCATTAGGTATTAGGCTTTTATGGTTGGTTTAATAATATATATGTGAGTTAAATTACCTTGTTTTTAAATAATAACAATGTTAAATTATTATTTTATTATAATATTTCTGTTTCGGTTTTAATAAATTATTTAATACCTGTTACATTTTTTTTATTTATAATATAATAAATAAACTTGTTATACCGGCAGAACTGAAAATATTTTAAATATTAAAAAAGCAATTTCCGATCGCACAGCCTTCTAAAAGTTTGAATTATAAAATCCAAACTATCTACATTTGTGCCTCCCAATTTTCATGACGATAGTTTGAAAGGTATAGAAGTTTGTAGAAGTTTAAGTTAACAAATCCTTCATGGACTTGAGTATACGCATATATAGTAAAGTTCCACAAGATATCTTAGATCTTCTTTTTCCTAGTTTTTAATCTAAAATTTAAAATATATTTTTAAATAAACCTTATTGTAACATTCATGAGTTTTTGATTGATCAAAATGTGTGGATTGGGTTGTTGACTCAGTTACAGGGGGATGTTATTATGTGTAAGTCGAAATAAATTGTTAAATTTTATTTAAAAACAGCAACTCTTGGGTTTCTGGTCAACTCTTCTTAATCTTGATGGTAGCTAACTCACGAACTGACTGTGCTGACTAATTCAATGTAATAATTGATGATTCAAAAGTACGTGTAAATGCCTACTTGAATAAAGATATTAAGAGACTCACAATAAACTCAAAGCAAAGAAAAAATATCAAAATAATAAAATCTCCTAAGCACTTTACTGCTGGATCAAATTGGGTCGGAATCGAATCAAAACCATCTAGGTACCAACTCAAAGAACAGAGTAAAAAATCCAAATAAAACAAATAATCAATCAGTCCATCGGATTCGGAAGAATTCACAGACAGTACCTACGTAAAGGATTATATACCTACATGAAATAAAAAGGGTTTCTAAACTGTTGCCACAAAATTATAGGATCACGAAAGTTAAATCAATTTTAATTTATTATTGTTTTATTTTTATCTCCTGTTAGTACCAAATGTATTTTTTTTTTATGTTATAGTTATTATTCTCATATTCAGGACGGAGATAGATCGTAACTAATTAAATTTTACACATTACAGCTGTCCTTACAGCTATAAATGATATAACTAACATGTAAATATATATAAGTATGTATATATTGATTGATGTTTCAATACAGGTATAATTGGAAACTAGATTTATTTTTTTGGTCTTATACTTTAACTGATATAGAAAAATAAACTATTGAAAAACAGATGTAATTTTTATAAGGTTATTATTATAATATATCAATCAATATTCAAATTTAACGATATATTACATTGTATTTTAGGTTTTTTAATTTGATATCTCTCTTATTCAATAGCTGAAAAACATAAATCCTTGCACATATTGTTTAATTAAAAAAATGTTATTAGCATGGTGCATAAATAAATAAATATATTCACTTAAACTATCACCAGTCACTTAATAGTTGATTGGATACAGCTGGTTTAAGTATGAATCATTAATTTATCTTCTCCCAGTCGAGGATATGTTGATAAATACTACAAAGTATACAAGTAACATCTCATTTATATTTTACAAACGAAATTTCAAATTCACATCCCTCGCACAACACTTACCCGCAACGAGAAATAATGTCAGTTTTGTTACTTAATCAAATTTCGTTAAGTTCGGTAGAGAGGGGTAGAGATATGGGAGTTAGGGGCAGAGAGGGGAATTTCATTTGGGGAATTAACGTTTCACTATCTCAATTTTACTTGTGTTTTAAGATTTCGGGAGATATTTCCGGACCAATTTCTAACTCTGATTGTGAGTCCGTTTCTGTTGGAGTCTATTGTTTTTGTTTGATAATTAAAATCTTTTAATCTGAATTGTGTTACTATTTTGTTTATTGTATTGGTATTTGCTTAATTCGCCGAGATGTATAGCGATACGGTAGTTCAATTGATAGAGCGACGGGACGGTTTCCCAGAGGCGGCGGTTTCGAATCCCTATCGGTTTATTTTTCATTTTATATTTATTTCAGTATATAAAGACTTATCATAGCTATACATGGTTATAGATATTTTCAAACATTAGTACAATGATTTTTTTTTTTACAGCCGACAAGGTGCCGCCCGGTTTTCCAAGCATGACTCTACCTCCTACCACCATGGTGGTGGAAGTCGGCCATACAGCCACGCTGCCATGCCAGGCGAGTGGCAGCCCAACACCTCGCGTCCGCTGGCTGTGGAACTCTCTACCGTTAGACGTTGCGTCAAACCCGAGATACGCGCTGTTGAATGATAAAATGCTGGGTAAGTCAGTGTATTCAAGTAATCAAATAATATTTATACATACATATAGTTGACAGTATTTTTTTGTGGTTATAAAAGTGCATTTTCTTATTCTTTTAATCTCGTTTTATAAAATGGAATAATTTATTTGTAAGATAAATAACATAAGATAGCATAAAACCGCCCCGTATCTTCCCGAGGGTGCCGTAAGACCCGGTTACGGGATAAAATACAAGTAAATACTATCCTGCACCACTTCCGGGATACGTGGCGGATGTCCTACCAACACGCATTCCAGAGGAGGGTGGATGCCAAACCCACTTGAGATCCCAAAACTACTGACAAATTCCTTGCTATATGTTAAATTAAATTATTACACCAGCCCAAAAAGAAAATAACAAGGGCAGGTAGATGATTTGAACGTAAATAATATCTACACATAGTGTCTAATGTGTGGCAAGAGAATGGCCAGCGAAAAGCCATTTTCTCTTAATAAATAGAAAATGGAAAATTATTAAATAAAAAATATCAGCACGAAGATTATTGCAATATGCTGTTTAGTTTAATTTCAATTATTATTTGAACTACAAATACATAGTATTTGTCTCATTTGTTTAAGAAAGTGCCTTATTACATGTCTCTTAATGAAATATCTTATGTATATATAAATTAATGTTAATGCGGTTTAATGGAATCACAAGTACAATACAGAATATAATTAGTATTTAGTATGATATATTTGATTTCATTAAATTTGATAAGTGAAGGTTAAGGTAATAAATAGGTGAAGATTGTGTATATATTTTATAAAATTGTCTTTGGACTAGAGATGAATCCATATGTTGAATCGTAAGATCTTGTTACTTTAGTTTTCGTACCAATAAAGTATGAGTCCAATAAGCTGATGGGAGACCCGGAAGAAGTGGTAATCGGGTATTGAAGAAGGGGGCAGGGATTTGGCATCCTACTCTCTCAATTCCGCACTTTCTCACTCACCATTAGATTCTGAGTGATAGTTATTATTAATGAAACAAGTTGCACTTAATTCGCTACAGCTAGGCTACCTTAGGTTTTTTTTATCTTTGGTGTTTAGAAAGGAAAGCGTGAATCTGCTTTAAAAAAAGAATTGAGAATTTACTGAAGGATTTAATTTAGCAATACATAAAACAATATTATCCATTTTTTATTTTCTTAAAATTCTTAATTTAAAAAAATAATTTAATTAATTATGGAAACGTTCGGAAATTGCTTACACCGTAGTTACAAAAAAATAATATTGAACGTCACAAAAAATATTATAAAAATTAATTTTCTGCCGTCTTTGATGAACACCACTAATTAATTAGATTTAATTACGACTTAGAAAAAAATATGATGAATTTAATTTTTCATTATTAATGATGTTAAACGTCAAATTATTAATTTTGGCAATCTCTAATTTAATTGATTATCGTCCTTTTATTCATTTCGTTATATTTTTATCTATTTTTTAATTTGATCTCAGTTTTAATTATTTAGAGGTACATCTGTTAGTCTGAGTTGGGTGTATCTGTGTGTTTGTTCTTTTTTTTAAGTTTTTTTTATCGGAAGCTTATCTATCGGAGCTTTTTCACTCTGTGAAAATTTGATTCTGGCAACATTCATTGTTTTAAAATAGCCTGGTATCCGAACGGCACATAAAACCTATTTTAATTATTCCTAACGCTAGAATATTTTAAGCAAAGAGTAAAATTTCTATTTCTACTAATTATTTAAATATTAAAAATCGCTCGAATATATAAACGAATATCAATAATACAAAAATAAAATTAGCATAGAAACCGAGATAGCTGGAAATAGAACTGCAAAATGCAAATTGTTGTAGAAAGGTAATTTAGTTTTTTGTTTATGTAACTGTTTGGTAAAGAAGAGCTTACCTGACTTACCTGCATACTTACTTGATGGTAAGTGGTACCGTTAAGAAAGGCCATATGCATTACTATTACTGTAACTTAACTAGAATAACGTACATATTATTTATACCTATTTCTTGTAAGATAGTAGTTCTAGCGTAGGTATACAATCAAGTGACTATAGCTAGAGTCTACCTCACTTTATTGTGACGAGGATTCCAAGCTTGTAAATTTACTTAATTATTTCAAAACCCTAAGTAGCTTCAGGGAATCTCCAAAAAATCATCGTTCGTTTTTATGAATTTTAATACTATTATGCACTCTAGAAGAGGTAGAACTAATTAAAATTCATTTAGAACAAGACTTCCTTGAGCTTTAATCTCATTATTTTAATTTATTCGCGGGGATTACTTCGCGGTCCAATATTTTATAAGGTATATTAATGGCTTGTATTAAATTGAGGAATTTGAGGAAGTTTCAACTGCGCCTACGGATGATCCGAGACGAATTTGTACGAATGATAAAGTAAATTATGAACATAAAACTTTTGGATTGCCGAATTATCAAGATCGATGGTTTGTTCGGTTGGATTAAACGATACTTCATTTTTAGATTGATATTTGTAGAAAATAAATTATTTCGTAATTAATACTATTTGAATCGAGTTTCAGGTATAGTTGCACTATGATTTTATTATATTAAGATTTATTTTACGTACAAATGCAGAAAAATAACTACAATAAAGTAATGACGTAACCGTTCTCTGTTTTGGTAAATTAAATTAATAGCATAACGGACAGAATTAATCCTAACTAAGGTTTACCGTAACTTTTGTACAGAATTATTATTAACCGTCTGTTATTATTACGCTTGTAAATTATTCGCCACAGAGACAGGGTTTACGATGTTCGTTATATTAACTGCTGAACTTAGCTGGATGTAACGCAGATGCGTAATTATTGGATATGCTATTTATTTATTTATTTATTTATTATAATTTTCAAATAAAAAGTTGTGTACAGAAGTAACTTTATGTAAATGTATGTGTGTTCATATTTCTTGTTACCATATCTAGTAACATCAGTCTGTGTAGATGGCGACGTGATTGCGGACTACGGGGTGAGATTACAATTCATTTGCATACAAATACCGGTCCCGAGTCTCAATGAGACGGTATGGCCGACTGTTGTTCCAACAAAAACCGGGTCTTAATTCGTGCAACAATAACACTGGTGGGCGGACTTTGTCTTGATTGAGGTCGTATGTTCTGGGCCAGACACGCCCTATGTCTCTTCCAGTCGCTTTTTCTATGTCTCTGTAAACTTGGTTCTAGTTTGTGGATATTAATAAAGACAGAAAATAATTTCGTTGTGGATTTGTTTTCAAGTAAATGATATTTTGGATCAAGTGCTTCTGAATCTAAAATGTTATTAGCACTAAATAAGAAAAATTCTAGCCTATGTTCAGACATTCAGCTGAGCTAAGATCCTCAAAGATGGATGACAGTCTCTCGTAGAAAAATGAACGCTATAATCGCTAACATGTCAGGGCCGAAATCGCAAGACCCTAAGGCTTTCTCCGTAATCAAATAAAAGAGTGACGTCTACGTGAAGGGACCCGGGGATTACAGTAAACCGCGACATGTAGAAACTAAAATAAAAGCAGGCCGTTATCGCCTGTATTTTATTTATGGTAAATGTTAAAATTGCGTCCACGTTTTCAACATTTGTCTCATTCGCTAACGATTTTGAGTTGGCCTTTTCGAATTATTTAACGTCGTTTCGGTAAGATTGATTTTCTCGACTTTTCATTTCTTAAATTTATATTGTTTTTCATTTAATAATTTTTCTTTAATTAATACAAATTAGATAATACATGTATTAATAAAATACATCATAAATTATAATACGGACAAGTTAAGATTCCTTCGTCGAAGGGGTTGTTACAGGTTCATACTTCCTCTCTCAGGTTCCTTTATATAAGGTGGATATTATTCTCGAATTACTTTTCAATTTATCATCCCTTCTGAATTGATAGCTATAAATCTTGTGCCTACAGACTCACATATTTTTATAGCACCTACGAGATATTAAGTGGGGATGGAATACTACAAAAGTAGTGAGAAGATGTTGTACGTATAAAACATTTGTAAACAAAAAGAAAACTGCGATTAAAAATTAATTAGTTCTAACAGTCTTGAGTCTGAGGCCACTTATTTTATAAGCTGTGATATATATCACAAAGTCAGATGTTTTGTATTTTTGTTCAAATTAACGACTGGTTTTTGGCAGGATGATTAAAGTAATAATGATTTGACAGCGCTGTCTAGAAGTTAAAAGTTTTGATTGGCTGTCTATCTAGCCATCAACCGATCAAAATGGTTGACAAGGAAATTGACAGCAAATTTCTAATTTTTATTCAGATAAGCCTCGGACACGGAGTATTTTTGGGTGGGTATTGAAAATAAACTATTATTTTTGGTTGGCTAGTGCCAGTATAGGATTAGTCAATATCATAGATTATAAATATATAAATTTACTATACATTTATAATATGATTAATCTAATATTATCTGTTGGCTGTATGATACTTATGTATGTTTAAGTGGAAAAGTATTTGGAAATACAAAAACGTAGAGAATGGGAACGATAGCATATGTACATAATCAACATATATAAATTAGTAAGTTTTTATTATATAAAAAATCGTATTGTCTCATATGTCCCATACACTAGTGATAAATTACATGCAAATATAGTCTAGAGGGTGTGTCCAAAAGGGTATATTATGTTTAATAGAAAATGCGGTGGGATAAGACGATAATACACTTTGCCGTGATAATTACAAGCCATTACATATTATAATATTAGATATGTCTGTTTGTGTGTGTACCAGACTACGTAATTACCTAACATCAAAGTCAACGCTATACAGAAGCTGGATAAACAGCTGGAATACAAAACGGCCACCGTATATTTGCACTGTACTATACAATTTAATTAAATTGTCTAACACATATTAAATGTACTCGGTTTGTCTATTTGATATCCGTATATGACAATATTGTGGGCTAGTACATCTAATTACAATTGACATATCTGAGCTTCACACACATATATGTACATATAGCAAACTTGTTAATCTTGATCCAAGAAATTTGACCTACATTTAGATAGTGGGATTTCTTGTATGTAGAGTGTATATTTTACTGTACTACATATTGTGCCAACATCAATGTATTATATTCAGTATCAACAATGGAAACAGACAGCGGTGAGAGCGTAATTAAAAGAAAAATAAGCGCTATTCATAAACGTCCGACGGAATGGCCGGCTCGTACCGGTATTATACACTACCAGTTAGTCTTGATCTGCTATGTGTACGGAATGGTTTGTAAAATCAACAGCTCACAGCATCTTGGGGGTCAGATAAACGTGGACGAAGATGCTTTATCACGGCGGTGTATTTAATCTAGCTCTTAGGTCGGGACGGGTGGTAAGGTTTGGTTTACGTCAACTCAGTTGATTAAATGGTCACAATGGTCTCAGGGCGGACACTTATGAGCAACTAACTGAATGACGGGAATTATTATTATGTGTGATTTACGTCGCCCTAACGTTGGTACGTCATCCGTCAAGATAAAGCCTGAGATTATTACAACGGGATATTTAGTGACGTCATTTAGTGATAAGTAATATAGTTGTATCAAATGGGAAATTTAATTCCTGTTAATCAGGAATTCAATTTAAACATATATATTTTAAGGAACAAGGATATTATTAAAATAACATCTTTTCTTTTATAAAACCTGCAAAGCTATTTAATTGTTTTGCCAAGCTTTGTGTTTGTAAATAGGTTGAATATTATTAATAAAGTTATGCTTTGATATAGATAAAAAAAGATATAATTGCATTCATTGGACTATGAACCAACTGTTGCAATGGCTTACTATTTCAGCAAAACAAGATCTCGTCTTAAACAGTGAAATATCTCAGCCGTATAATAGTTGAAAAAAAATACTAATTTGTCCTGGATTAAGACAAAAAAACAAACTGAAATTACCTATAATAAATCCATACGTTTCTGAAGATTTATAATAAGAGAAAATTTTAAGTTTTCGTTAGATTCAAACCAAAGATATATTTAAAAAATATCAGTGTATAAAAAGCCATGCCTTAAAAATTACACTGTCGTAATTAACAAAAAACAATAATAATACACACGTAAAGTAATGTCACTATGTTGATCTTCCAAAGAAGCTCTATATCTAATTCTAATATAATTCTAATATGGTCTGTTCTGTCCGTTTGTTTAATAGTTTGTTATATTATTTTTTAGTTTTACAAAACATCCAACTTCTGCGAGCTCATAAATACATAAACGAATAATAAATCGTCACTATATTTTTTACAAAAAACATTGAATATGTAACTTTAATTTCATATGATTATCGAATTTACATATGTTTTCTGTTTTATTTTTTTATTGATTGTTTATACTGCTCTACATCTGTGGTATTTATTTTTAAATATTACCTTATTATAGAACAATTTAAACTTATTTTTGAAAGTTTTGATTTAATAAAAGGATTTATTTGTTTTTTTTTAAATATTTTTAAGTGTGATATATTTTTTATGGTTGGATGTTTGCTGCGTAAGCTCAATATTTTTGTTTACAACTCATAACTATACTAGATCCGATAGATAAATCTGTTACAAATTACATTTATGACTAAAAATAAATATCTAATTATCCGAGTGCGTTAGCAAAATATAGTGAATAGTAAATTAATTTATTAAAAATAAAATAAATTTGTGATTACTCCCAATATTTTCTCATTGTTTCTGAAAAAAACAAATGAAATGTAGAAACATAATAAATATGTAACTCTACTTTTTGGATGTAAAATAAATATCAGAATTTATTCGATTCGATTATTATTTATTAATAATGAATGAATGATGTATATGGGATGTTTATTCATTCGTGAATCTGAATAATTACAAAAAATAATATGTATGCATGATAAACATTTTTGAATAATTATTCTGATAGTATCAACGAAAACTTAAACCATGATTTTAACCACTCTGTAACATCGCAAATACTACTTCACGAAATTGAACCGAGCTTTCAGTTACATAGCTTCAGGCTTTATAAAAAAATATATGTATATTTTTCTTATTTGCGTTTACGAGCTGTGTTTACAGTAAGTTGAATTCGTATATTTGCATCATGCATATAAAGGAACTATAATTGTAACTGGTTATTTGTTAATTAATATATTTTACTGGACTCTAAAATAATGTATGTAAAAATAGTAAGTAAGTACATACATTAAGTACATATCTCCCAAATAGCAGTTGCAGTCATGCTTCTTAAGTCTTGAGACCAATTACCACCTAGAAAACAATTATTAAATTATTGAATGATAGTATAATTCAAAACTTCTGCTATCTTTTCAGTTTTTAAAAGCAGGTTTAATCATAGAGTGATTATACATAGAGTAGGGAAACCAGCCAAACATGTGTCTTAAAAAAAGAGAACCAAATGACACTACCTATATTTTTCTCTTTTTTACATGTCTGTTAAACCTCATCCTGACTCTTTTAATATTTGTCAGGCAATGACACTCGTAAGATTTAATTAAAATTTTAAAACAAATAAAGCTTATATATATACTAACGCAATACAGTGATAGTTACAGTTACGACTTATGAGTATGTGCTATGTAATATTTTGTCTAATAAATTCCAACTTTTATGTCGTCTCAATCTATAATGAAAGTGACGACTTCAAAAATTAATAGAATTTCTTCTAAGATATGCTCAGTCTTAGCTTCCCTTATGTATGTCATAAAAGAGAAAACGCAACTCGCTACCGCGATTTAAAATACTACTAGCGTCATCTAGTATAGAGCAGCTGTACATATAGATTGCATCATAGCCATATAAAATAGCAACATTAAGTATTCTTAAATGTATATTATACTATACAATTATTTTTTGTCTGCGGATCTCTATCGCGTTGTTTACAACTCTACTACTAGTTCTCTTTGACAGTTCGCACAACTTCTAGTGTAGCGCTGTTCGAATACCAAATGGAGTGTTCAGTGTACGTGTTGCAAACACTTATTCAATTTAAATGGGTCTTTACTTTGGAAGTTTGTTAAATAAATGAATTGTTTCGAAACATTTATCTAGATAGTTTTGTTTTCTAATATACCTTTTTAATTCTAAATTCAATACAGAGTTATCGAATCTGAAACCATTTAATTTTTTGCAAAATATTACATTTATGACAAAAAATTTAACAATAGGGCAAAAAGTAAGAAAGCTTTTCAATTCGCTCTCGTAGAGTAAATGCATGCTATGTTTGTAATTAAAATAATAAACCACAGAAATGATTTCATAATATACATTGCTAATTCAATATAATTAAGCTGGTACATATTATAAGAAACACGGCAGTGTATTATGAACTAATGTAAATATGAAGGCCATTTCACTATTGATTCTAACATAGTTGGTATAATAAGTTTCAAAGTTTAATTTCATATGATTATCGTATTTACGAGTACATACGTTTTCTGTTTTATTTTAATACCGCTCTAAATCTATGGTGATTTTTTTAAATGTCACCATAGTTATATATTATCAAACATATTTTTTAATGGTTTGGTTTGATTTAATAATAATATGTTTTTAATATTTCTAATTTATTTTTATGGTTGGATATTTGATAGATGAACTTAATAATTTGGTTCATAGATCGTAACTATAGATCTGATAGCTCTGTTAAAAGTTATACTTATACATAATAATATATTATACTCAGGATATTTTCTGACAGTCGCCGAGCAAAACAAATGAAAGTTATATATTGACATAAAATAAAGATCTATCTTTACATATGTTGTTATTTCGTCAGGTACACTTCAAATAGTGAAGAGTGAGGAGGAAGACCACGGGAAGTTCGAATGCGTCGCGGAGAACGCAATCGGCACAGAGTTCTCGAAACCTACCACCCTATACGTTAAAGGTATGTAATTTAACAAAACATATATATATATATATATAATAAAATTATACAGGCAAGTTGGAACATTAAATGTTAAAAAGAAATGCATATGTTATAATTATTGATGGACATTTTTGTCTTTTCCGTGTTTGTCGGAGAAATGTTGTGTTTTGACAGCTTAGGATACTTTTTACTAGTAATTAATAATTAATTATATGTATATATTCTTTAAAATAATTGTTTTAGGCTATTTGTAATTATTAGAGAAACTAGGTTTCTTATTAAGATATTATGGCATATCTATTGCGCTGGTATTTTGTTAAATATAAATAAATGAATTTGGAACTCAAAGTAGAATTATATTGGTTTGTTAAACATATTATTATAATATTTTAATAACAATAATATTTATTTTCTCGTTCCTTATACTTTGGTTGTATAAATATTTAATTGTTATGTCTGATTAATTATATCATAAAAAATATTAATTAGGAGTAATTATTAAACTCCTTAAACTACATATTCTGAAACAGGGTCACGCAGTTGGCCACAAACACACATACGTTAGCGCAGTGGCGCTGTACAAAATTACATATGGGAGTCGTTATTTCGCTGCAGCGCTTTATTATCAGCAGAAAGTAGGCTGCGGTGAGAATTTTGCAATATATTCGCATGAGATAGCGCCTACGTTAACTATCTCGCTTCAGATAGCCATGATTGAGGACGAGCGATACGCTAAGTGGCGTCGTTTATTTTATTTTGTCTTTAATAAAGTGCAATTAGTAGCTCGATTCGTGTGTGCAGTTGGATGGCCTGTTGGTGTAGTGGTTAGTGAGTGCTGAACCAATTTGCGGGTTCGATTCCTACAATTATTGTCGTTCACAGATGGTTTTTTCGAGATAGATTGATTACATAATACGGGGGCTGTTTTTAAGGCATATTAAACAATTAGTATTTAGATTTGTATATGTACTTGGATGTAGTGTAGTGGTTAGGTTAACCAAAGGTGCCTTGTTGAACCAAAGCGGGGTTGGATTTGATTTCCACAATTCGTGTTATTGTTTTTTCGTTACACACGCATAACATACTTTTTAATACTATTACAACCTTTGAATTGTCATTTCCTAGATTCGAAGGAAATTATATATTGTTAGAACAAAAAGACAAATAGTAATTTTACGTGATGTGTTTGTTAAACTAAAAAATTTTAAAGAAACTTAGTCTCAGGAAATAATAACAATTATATTCTGAGGATATATATTATTATATTTTTATAATGCACTGTCCATTCCCTAATAACCCGCCATTCCTATCCTCAAAAGAAATATACTGGACTCTATAATTTAACTATGAAAATTGTACTCAGTAATAGTGACCTATTGAAAAAGTAAAAAATTGGTACAGTTTTCGAGACTGTATTTCGTGACACAGACATCAATTATAATGTTTTTATTATTGATGTGTGTGTTACGAAATATAGTCTCGGCAAATGTGTCTCGGGAAATATACGACATTTTGTAAAATGTGCCAAATATGAGTGAAGCCAGTGATGCTTGAAACATTACAGAGATTCTTGAGCATATGTGATCAACAATGTTTTGTGTTTTTATTACGTTATTTAAAGATTAGAAGCTGGTATTGAGTTTCTTATAACTTTTTCATTCAATGTAAATATTACTGGACATTAGTGTTATTCCTATAAAGATAAAAATAAATCTAGTATATAAATTTATATAAATATAGAATGATAAAATTAACCGATACGGGCAGGGATTTGAACCCGCGACTACTGGGAAAATTTCCAAATGAAACATAGAACTGAATAAATATTTTTTTCCGATAGTGTTTTTATACTATATTTTTACATCAAGGAATTTTCACTAACTTACTTCTTCCTTCCAGATCTGACTGAAAATCAGATCGATCTGTCTCCGTTGCTATGATACAGACGGACAAACAAACAAACTTTATGTTTCATAACATAGTGAGATTCGTACGTAAATAGTATGTGTTTTTGATGACATAGTATTACGTATTTACTAAATATTGTTATGTTAGCATACATTAATTATCGTATATTATTTCATATTTCTACACAATTATGTTTCCAAATATCATAATGTATTAATTATTTAATTACATTTTACTGAAAATATATAGTATTGTAATTAATATTTCACACAAAAGATCTTTAAATTCAGTATAGCTTTGTTTTATTTATATTTTCTTAATTATAGAAACAATAGTTGATGTTGGAATTTAAAAATATTAACTGACCGTGGTTTTTGAATTTGTAATTACCGTTTTTTCACCCTCATTAGAAATAATGTTAAAAAAACCACCGGTAAAATCGCTTTCTCTATACATTAACGTCTACATACTTTTAGGGTAGGTACCCTTATAAAAAAGAATAATAAAAATATTTTAATCAATATTAGTATTAACTGTTTTAAATAAATATAGGATAAAGATAAACCAATACGGTGAGGGATAGAACCCGCGACCTCGTGAAAACCGTCCCGTCGCTCTACCAAATGAACTATTGTATCGATACTCGTCTCGGTGAATTCGGCATTCTATATGTGATCGTCTTTACCGGATAGTGGTGATATATTAGGCTTTTATCGAAAATCCTATCACCTGCCAGTATCGGTTTATTTTTCATTCTATATTTATTTAAAATTTAAATAAGCTTCACATGGTTATAGATATTTTAAAACATTAACTTTTACTGATTAAATTCTATTTTAATTAACTTATATTTTATTTAACTTAAATACGCAACCGGAAATTCTAAACATTCCCAATTATTTTTCATTATTTTACAGTAAGAGGATTGTCCGCTCAGTAGTTTACAAGACTGTCTTCCTTATTCTTACCATTTATTATCTTTTTATTGTTTTCCTTTTCGTATGGTAGCTAGTTCCATTGTTTTAAACGGTATTATTACCTGACAAAGCCGTTTAGGATCTATTGTTCGATAAATCAGTGTTTTGCTGACAATTGTCGCAATGACCGCGTTTCATCGAGTAGGCTTTTGTTGGTGAAATCAACTCATAAACGCGGTCAACCGAATACACAGGACTAACAGGTTTCGACAAGTATAATAAAACAAAAGACAGCACTATCAAGAGTTGGGATTGGCTATCGATCACGACATCAGCCAATTAACCAATCAGGAAAAGCAACACGGGATTAGCGAGAAATGGTTATTTTTGTTAAGTTACCCTCCAGAAGTTAGTTTTTGTCTTCTTTGTTGATTCTAGAGAATTCTACGGCTACAAATATTTATATAGATCATCGGTGTATAATAAAGATGCTTCAAACAGAAAATAAAAGATAAAAGACAAAACTTGTTAAAGATAACAAAATTCCCAATGCCGCACAGCGAGTATTGTCGGCTTAGCCAGTAAAGCCACTGGATCCGGCTAGTAATGAAAGACTGGGGTCATCAGTCAACGTTCGTTTGTCTTGGAACCCATTCTGGTCACTTGCCAAAACATTGCTCAGTGTTATTATTGATGGCTATTGACATTTCAGAGTTTGACAACTACGGCCTGAATACACAGATTCTAAGCCGGCTTTGACGTGACCAACTTCGCTAAATCGTCGCAATAACAAATGCGTTTATCAATTTATAACAATTTGAAATTCGTCCCGAAACTTTAACCGTTCTTAGATTGCGTTTACACAGAGCTTCCGTGATTACTTTCGATATAATTTATTCGATATCGTTATATCTTTGATATAATTTATCATATCTTAAATAAGTCATTTATGTTTAATACTTTGTTTATTATTAGTTGCAAGATTAAATCTAACAGATTATATCGAGATTTAGTGATATTATTAATATAAATCTGCTTCTGATAATTTAATATGTACTCAGTAGTAACTTTTAGTTATAATTATTCATTTATATACATGTGAAATGAAAATATATTTTGTAATATCAAGTTTTATACCATAATTTTCTATTCTATTCTTTTAACTGACACGTGTAGTACGATTTTTTTGAGATAAAAAGTGGTTAATGTATTTTAAATTGTTTTTGACATAAATGTAATAGAAAAAAAAGAGACATTATTATTCACATCAGGATTATCTTTGTCTCTTCTTCAACTACAAACAATTTAGCACTAACATTAGATATATTAGGTTTTTTCATAACATTAATAAAATATATTCGTAGGTAATAAAGTCTGTTTGTTGTCTTATTAACATTGAAAGCGCGAAAACAAAGCTCCTCGTCTTATTGTTACTAAATATGAATAAAATACAACGCGTGAATATAAAAGAATATATTCAGATTTATGAAACAGCAGGATGATAATAAAGAATGGGAAATGTGTATAAAGAATTTTATATATTAACTTTTTATATACCAAGTTACTAAACAGGGTTGTAGATTTTATTAAGCAATTCTGATCAGGATAGAGATTTAGTACAACTATTAATTATTTGTTTTTTCTTTTTTTGACAGTTCAACTAAATGAATTTTTTGAATACTAAGTTTTTTCTGTTATATATTATGTACTGAAGTACTTATACAGAAATCCGTATAAACTTTACTGTGTACTGAACTGTAAGTTTACTATTTCAATATGGTTTAATAGGTTTGTTTCTTATAATTTAATAAGAAGATCAGGCATTGTATGATCACAAACTTAATCACTAATTCCGTCTGAGCTAATCTTGGCGTATCCTCAAACGATCCTTAGATTAACAGATGCTGGGTTTAATAGCTTCAAATAGGTTAACACATCATGCTATAAAACTAAGTTTCTCTCTGCGTTAGTTTTACTCTGTTTATTTACTATGTTGCTATTTTTTTTACGGAGTTTCCACTATTCGATCATAAAGAGTGTATTCCCAAGAAAAGTGTGTATTTGTAGAAGTAGAACGGATATCTGAGCTGATGACAGGTTGAGGCTGTGCGGGTCGATAACCGATTAATAAGTATCAAGAGGTATTACTAACTAACATTGTAGATATATAACCTATACTGTTAATGTATGGGCACCAATTAGTATTTTTGTACTAATTCTAACCAAGATTTACGCTATGTTTAATAATCGTTATACCGTTTTAAAAACATAAAATTGCTGTTTGAGAAGTATAACTAATTGATATAACTGGCCTGGCTCAGAATCAGTTGGAAGTACTAATATTTACCGGTCAGGTTTGTATAAGGGAAAACTGTTAGCTTTTCAGCGGTAAACATGGATCAAAGAACTGGGGTTGTTACTTACACAATTCAATATTTTTTTACAGATTGGTGACATGTCAATATTTTAATAAATATATTTACAGGGTTATTTGTAATTAATTGGCCACCTCTTGCAGACAGCCTCTCTAGACCAATCCTAACAACATTTGTTTTACGACTTTTTAAAATTTGTAGTTTTAAAAATTTTAGTTTTCCCATACAATATTAATTTGTTGCCTCTAAAGTGGCATTAACTGTGATCGTAGCTATGGCACCCGGGCGTTGAGCTTTTAAGTGCTTCTTACAAAATACAGAGTAATAAGTATGAATATATATATAGTATATGTACATTTTATACATGCACATATACAATGTACATATATACCTATACTTATAATACAGTAATGGTAACTATCACACTTGTAAATTATATCATCTAAAAACATAACAATTGCAACGACTCTAATTATTCCGCTTTTAAAATGGCACCTCAGAGCATTTCCCGTCTGGACTCATTTTAATTAAAAGCGAAAACAAAGTAGCGAGGAACGTTTTTTAAACGAAAAAAAAATCCCCAACACGATGGTGTAAATATAAGAGCGATTTTTGATGAAATTAACGAACTAATTTTAATAAAAAGAAAACACAGGGCTTCCTTCCATCTCGGTTGCTCTTAAATCGTATATTTTACCTCGGTAATATTCCTATTTATATAATGTTTGTTTATAATTTTCAGTGCGTTAATTATATGATGATTTATAACTATGCATACAATGCGGCATATGATTTATAACTTCGTAAACAGTGGATTTAGCAAATGTCATTAACCATTTATTTGACCAAGTGCAAGTCTACCAGAATATTCTAGATCATTTGATTCTGAATTCGAATAATATATATGTGTTCATCTCATGTAAAACTCCGCACACACTCATACGGAGATTTAATGTAAAACAACGTCAACCTGAGACAGAATACATCTAAAGAAATTCTTTGAATAAGAAATGTCAGATTTATTATGTATATCTTGTAAGAAGAAATGACACATTCACCACTGACCATGACCTCATTAAAATCTTTCACTCACCTCCATTTCCTTCAGATACAAGAACACCTAACATGCTATACTGTTCCGCACGGACAAGGCTCTGAAATACCTACATTTTTAAGGCCTTCACGAAACCTGTTTACCTACAAACCAATTTAGTTCTAATTCCATTTTGCTAGGTGCTTAAATTGTTTGCACGCCAGCACAATGAGGGCTCTTGACTGTAATTAACATAATGGCGAGTAAATGTTTTTCCACCTTTATCTTTTCTTATTGTGGCGTGTACAAAGTAGGCTAGGTGCAGCGGGTTACGTAATATTAAATGGTAATTACTTCCGCATTTTTACACCGTTTTCTAAGGTGATTGAAAATTGATACGACACGTCAGACATTTTATTATACCGCCATTTTAACTGTCATTTTGATCGACCATTATTAAGGGTGTGCGACATGTTTAAAAATAGAACAACTCAATTAAGAAACAACTTCATTTGAAGTTCGTTAAAAATGGAACACTATTATACAGGCGAGGTCAACCGCGTCAGAAATAAAGTCATGTTCACACTTTTCTCGTTAACACAAAAGAAAAAGTTTCAACGATTATTCCGAACACGTATGTGGTATAACAAAATTTACAGCCTTGCACGAGAGATTCAGGTGTAAAAATACTCCACACGTGTATAGAGAGACAATGTATCTGTTTACTGTAAACCGTTGATACATTTTACAAGCTTCGTAGTAATGCCGTAAACTTTGACATATAGAAGGGGTTTGTTGGGGTTTAAGCGATTGCCAGCGTGGTGGATTACCTATTTTATTGGTGAAACAAAATATTTTTACAAAAAATCTATCTATATAATATGTAATAAATGAATCAACTCGAATTACAAAAAAGTTTTGGGAACAAAAATATTATCCAAATTATCCAAATACCATTAAAATGCGTAATTCTCAAGAGGTTTCTGATCAAATACTTAAATGTTCAGTGCGGCGAGTGGCGCCTCAGTTCTCCATCCCGCCGCCCCCGCGCACCGAGGTGATGCTGGGCGGGAATCTAACTCTCAAGTGCGTTGCTTTCGGATCGCCCATGCCCACTGTCAAGTGGAGGAAAGGTATTATATTGACTTTTAATGAACTGAACAACCAATTGGAAGAAGGAAATTATCGAAAGTTTTTATTTATTTCTTCCAAATGGTAGTTATTGGTCAGCTAATTTTAATGATATGTAGTTCAAGTCTAATTTAAATTTTTGTATAGTTTATATTAATTAATTTACCTTTTTTCTTAGGCTTAACAAAATGGCTGACACCAGAGGACAATCCGCCATTGGGTCTGAACACACTGAATCTTGAAGACATTAGGGAATCTGCTAACTATACTTGTGAGGCGGCCAGTGTGCTTGGAGTTATAGAGACGTCTGCGGAAGTTAAAGTACAATGTAAGTAATTATTTATAAAATAGAGTTATTTTGGTTAAATCTCATGATTCGATCTTAGAAAATGTATATTAAGGTTTTTGTTCTAAGACAATTTTAAAATTACTGATAACTTAAAATTTGTCCAACATATGTCTATGGACTCAAACATTTTGATTGTATCTTTAGTTGCCTAATATACATATTATATTTATATAGAAAGATAAAAGGTTTTAAAAAGTTTTTTCATTAAAAATAATATACTTAAGTAAATAGTCTTAATAAAAGTTGTAACGAGTTTGTTATTTGGTCCAAGAATTGATAACTATAATAATATCTAATATATATTTTATTAATAAAGTCATTTAAAACTCCTACCTAATTAAGATCGGGATATCTATAAAAATAATATTCCATCAATCACCAGGTTATTCTCAAGAAGAAAAATTTAACGAACAGTAGAGTTTGAAAATTATCGCCTCTTTTATTAATATTTTATTCCATGTGATTACGAGGTCTTTTTATTAAACCTATTTATTATTTTGATAGCTTTTTATTAATATATAACTTTTGAATAATTGATAAAGTGGTTCTTTTTCATTATTTATGTATAAATTTGTTATATCTGTTAATAATATTAATGTGTGTCAACCGATATTTATTACTTTATTTATTTCGGTTTGGTTGTTACTACGCTGCGGGTAATTTTTTATAAATTTTGTAGAAATCGAGAATATGCTATAGATAATAACAAGGATCCTCTATATTAAAATATGGATTAAAAAATCCTCCTATTGTTTTTTTTTCGTAAAAGTTTAAAAAATGCTAATCTATGTTAATTGATTACGAGTAAACCAAACCTGGAAAATGGATTTAATTATTTAAATTTTCTGAAAATATTTGACTTGATAAGCAATTTTAAACATTTTAAGAAATATGGAATTACATAAACTGCTAAAGTTATTTTATAAGAACGTACATTAATGTATGAAATGGATGCATTAGATGTCAGAAATAATATTACAATGTACTAATATGTAAGTATTATGTGCTACAATATACTAGTACAATGTAATAATACTTGATATATTCATATGTGACTAATAATACATATATTATTAGCGACATTATGTATCGACTGTTCCAGGGCTATTTGGTCAAAACGAGATTTTTATCGCAATGGAGTTAAGCACACATTGGACACCAGAAAAACTCGCTGATGCCATATATCCATAACAATATTTCGCTTAAAAATGTCGCTTAGTCCATATAGCCGTGGAACCGTCGGTATATGTACATGTATATATACTTTATCATACCTGGTAACTGCAGCAACAGATAGTTACAGCAGTAGCTTTTGATTCTGATATCGCATAACATATTCCGAATGTTATGCAAATTCAATTAAATGAACCCAATAGTGAAGGAGTTATTAATTTTATTATACGGACGTATCCTCGATAGTAATTTATAAAATCCGTATCGATCAAAACCGCTGCTTGGGTTCACTGAAATCAATTTGATAAATTGCAAAGCGTAGGCATCCATTATGAGTTGCTATAATTCATAATTGAAAGCCCAAACTTCTCCGGTACCCCCGAGACAAACGGATGTCATCTTGATTAATTATTGTCTTAAATAATTTCCTAGAGTATCCCAAAATTGAAGGATTTAAAACTAGATTGAGGGATTAAAATATTTTTGTGTTGAATATCTCTCTTATTAATCTATAGGTATATTCAAGTGTTAGTGAGCTGTCAGGTAATGAAATGCTAAGTCATTCAGATGACTTGGCAAGGTCACGTTCACATCATAGGCAGGCCATTCAGAATTTTTAGCAAAAAAAGTTTTTATGTATGGAACGCTGGTGAGTTATAATTTATTATAAAAGATTGATTATTTAAAAATAACAATCTGTGAGATCCTAATTACAATTTCACTCTTTTTTATACCAGTCTTATGAAACTATTGTGTTTCATAGAAAAATGTTTTTGCGATAAAAACATTTACGCGTAATTTAATGTAATTTTTTACGATTATAATTCAACTTGAGATCTGATGAATAGTTTAATCGACTTTAATTAGCTTTTATAGACAAAGCGTCTTCTAAAGTAGTTACTTTAGAAGACGCTTAAAGACCGTACACAACTGTGTACGGACAAAAAGTATAAATTCGCTTAAATTTCAAAGATAAAAAAAGAAAAGTTTTTCCAAAAAAGCATACAACATGTGCCAATTATTACTCCACGATATGTGACTCACATACGAGGAGTTGAAACACTATTTGCATTTTGGGTGTGTTCATGATATACAAACCAACCATCTTTGTGGTAGAAGGATAGTTTTTAACCAGTCACCCCACAACTTTTAGGTCATTTGCCTTACACCAGTTTGGTGAGGTAAAATTAAAAACCAGCTTAAAACAGTTTTCAAAGATAGTAATAGTGCTTTTAGTTGAAAATTGGTTCAGATACATGAAACTTTATAGGAATAAACTTTCAGACGCTGCTGTTCGGAGTTTTTTAAAAAGATTGAATAAAAAAACTTTAAAACGGTTTTTTTTGCGAAAACTTTGTATGTGTCCTCGTCTTTCCCTGCTAAAAACTTTAGGTGGTACTGCGGGCAAATTATGATTAAATTCTTTATTTATAAAATATATTGATGTTGTCTAATCGACATGTGGCATCTTGGCAGAGTTTACAAACTTTCCACAAGTTTGTAGTATTCCCTATATAATATAATAAAAAAATATATTTTTTGATAGGAACACAAATAATTCCAAGTCGAAGATGAATTTTGATTAGATCTATAAAATAATATACAAAATATAATATTAAATAACTAAAAGATAACGTCATTGAATTGCTAATGTAATCTTAATCGACCGATCAATAGCCAAAATAATGTTCCAAACGTGACCATTCTTAAGTCGCTGCGGACAAAGCCCCGGGCGAGAGCTAGTAGCTAGTATTACTAATTTCCGGAATTAAAAATAAGTGAGTTTCTGCTCTCGAACCCAAGATTATATTATAAGCCATTAGGAAGAATTATGAGAAAAATCTTAGGTCTTAGTAAGAAATTAAATTATAGTTGAGTAATGGATTTTATATATGAAGCTACTTAATGGTATGTTTTAGTACACAAACAAGATATATTATTACTTTAGATGAAAGAAGGAATAGTGTTCCTGTCGTTATTAAAAAAAAATGTTATTAAAATATTTATATCGTAAAGCATATTAACAATATACTAATAGATATAATTTTTTGTTCATGTTCTCATTTCTATGTCCAAGACTTTTTTAAACATAAAGTATTTTTGTTTTTCTTTTTGTAGCATTACCTGGTCCGCCGTCTGATGTAAGAGCCTCAGAAATCACAGCAACAACAGTGAGGTTGGCTTGGACCTACACCGGCCCCGAGGAACCACAGTACTACGTCATACAGTACAAACCTAAATACGCTAACCAGGTGAGTTGAGCATTCTCCAAAATTTATCATCAGTTTAATGAAGAATATGTTCGAATTATATTCTCCAAAATTCAAAACAAATTAGAAGACTTAGTGTTATCACTGATTAAAGCCAAATTCTAATTCACATATTATATTGATATACCCAGGCATTTAGTGAGATCTCGGGTGTAGTGACTCAATTCTACGCTGTGACGAACCTGTCTCCATACACTGAATATGAGATGTATGTGATAGCTGTCAACAACATCGGCCGAGGACCTCCGAGCACACCAGCTCCTATCACTACCGGAGAAACTGGTATGTCCAATGTTATATTATATATTATACATATTTAGGATTATACGTATACAGGGTTATTTATAATTAATTGGCCACTTCTTGCAGCCAGCCTCTTTACATCAATCCCAACAACATTTATTCAACAACTTTTTAAAATTAATAGTTTTAAAAAATGAAGTATTCACATACAAAATATCGCGTCTCTCTGAACTGCCATTAACTCTGAGCGTAGATATGGCGCCCGGAGGTTAACCTTTTAAGTACTTCTTACAAAATACAGAGTAACAACTAAAAGAGGGAGCAATATTTTTATTGTTTTGTTTTTGTTGTGTTGTTTATCAGGATTTGTAAAAAGTCGTAGAACAAACGATGTTGGGATTGATGTAGAAAGGCTACCTGTAAGAGGTGGCCAACTAATTACAAATACCAATATAATGTGGGTGTCTTCAAGAGAATAAGAATATTCTACAAAGTTATTGCGCCTTACCACCTATGACTACATTTCCCCTTCAATCAGGTCCAATGTAGTTAAGCATTAACTTAGACAATATAAATAAATAATAATAATTAAAAATACATATTTTTATTTTTAATATTACAACAACTGTTCTTCTCTAATTGACGATTATTTATTTGTAGTTTTATGTATAGGTAACTAACTGATTTTAGCTGTTTACTAACTGATATTTATAAATATAAATCTTTTCGTCAAAAAATATTGCTGTACTGTAAGATATTATATTTTTCCTATCTACATGCATATTCTTGAGCTGATATGACCTGACCATTTTTACAATCAATCTCTATACAGAAGAAACCAGAATACCAAGATCTGTGTAGTGTAGTCGATTTATATAATTTAATATGTCACTAAAAAGACAAATACATTAATCATTCGCTTGTTTCCATTTAATTATCTTATCGCTTGCAATAAAATCATCTATATAATTGTTTTATTGCTTACAATTCGGTAAATCAGTTTTATTTTACGCTGATTCAGTTCTAAGGTTATTTTGATATTTTCATGCGACGTTACGACAATCGCCGCTGCTTCGTGTAAGTTGGCTTTTGAATGATTTACTGTTTATTGTTGTTTCTTTATTCTTTTGCACATTTCGTTATTTTCTGTAGATTTTAGGTGTAGTACGCATTATTATTTTCCTATTCATGCACCATTCCTTTGTTTTGTGACCTACAATATTCACGTCTATCCCCGTTTCTGCTGCAGCACAGTGTGTTCCAGTCTTTATAACTCCTTCGTACTAATGGTTTTCTATGTTTTTGTGCTTTCAGTGGATTCATTATATGGAGGTGCCAGTAAGTATTAATATTATAAAAAAGAAATCTTATATTTTTATAAATGTAGAATAAAAAGGAAACCAATATGCTACCGTAACACTAAATAAGCTCAACATGTTTATAAATATTTTCAAACAACACCCAAGTCCCAAGTACATCAACAGTACAGTACATTTGAGTCGTAGTACAACAATACATTTAATTAAATCAACAAAATTACAAAACATATTAGAGTATCTCTTTGCAAATATCAAACACAACGTGTAGTGTTGAGATTTACATAATTCCTCGTGTTAGGTCTGTGGAAACTAGATTTACAGAATCCATTAGCAAATTCGTCACAATGACCAGCCCGAGCTTAACCCGGGCTATTTATTATTAAACCACCCCTTATATTATTACCATTTAATTATGAGCAAGTTCGAATATTATTCAGTAAATTGGGCACTTCCATTATCCCCCACTTATCTACTTGGAAGTTATTATTTTTATGAACTCATTAAAGTAATGAAAAGTTTTATTATCTTTACACTTATTATTTTGACAATATGTTGATACGGCTAAAAAGTATTATATTTTTATTATTTTATAGTATATACATTTCTTTTTATTCGATTTGGTACAAAATATACGACAACTTGATTTCTTCTAGAGCCTTTGTCTAGAGCCTGAATCGTTTTTAAATATGCTATACAAAACGTTAAAACATGGTTCATTTGTCATCTATATATAATATAATTTCATTTCTGAATTTAATCTCCAAAATCTACACTGAAATGTCAATGAATGTGTGTGTTTTCCACTAACACATATTTACTAATTAATATTAAGTTATTGTCATCTACATAATTCCTTCCAAGAAATGTACTCAATGAATACGTCAGAATATAAACAAGAACATTACAATTCAGAGACTGACATGTATGTCTGTCCTGTATGATATTCCGTTCTGATGCATGATTGACTATGAACTAACTTCCCTTTATCTGGTATATTCTGATACATACATTACATCTGATTGGATTTATACATTAGATTGAAAGTCATTATATAATTGTTTGGCATTATGATAATGAATCATTTGTTATCAGTATTATCGTTATTGGAGAAATAAAGCTATTAGATCTAATTTACCATAAAATATTAAATTAGGCTCGTCTGCGTGTATTAAGTACAACGTCACGACAGACAATAAAATGGCTGATGAGATGTTAATGAAAATGTCGCTACAGGCAAATAAAATTGTGCCCACCGATTTTTTCTCCTTTAAATTTTCTTTGCATTTCTAATAAAAGAAAACTTGAACCGACTTCTGGCCTCGACGAGATTATGGCGTTTTAATATAACACCGCCACCGAACTTTTATTGTTTCGTCCTTTCTTGATGTTATAAGACTTCTTTGAGCGACGTTCCGTTCCTCAGCGATTACGAACACTGTTCAGGATCTTTGTGTATTGTCCCGTTCCTTGTTATTGTGTTTTCGCATTTAATTGAGATGAAACGGATCCCGACTTAATTTAATATTGCGCTGTTTGAACATTATGATTATAACAACATTTTAAATTCACAGTCAAATTCCAAAATCGTAAAAGTAATTTTATTTACGGTCTCCCCATTTCAATTATTAGGATAAAGTTTTTATTGCGCATTCATTTTTTTATGTCGACAATGTTTTACGATTGATGATATCGTCGCTTGTTGAATTTCAAATAATTCGGTTAATTGCAAGCACAAATATTGAATATCAGTTTTATGTTTTATTTCGATTCTCATCTTTATATTTACATACAAATTTGTAAACAGCACATATTTATAATACTCGGCTCGAATTTAATGAATATTATATGTGGGTTTCGTTTGTATATAGCTATCAGAGCTACTATAATATTCATGATATGATTTATTTATATTTGTATCAAATACCGTTTCTTTTTAGAACCTGGTTCAGCGCCACGGAATGTTCACGTTCGTCCCTTGAGTTCAAGTACCATGGTGATACAATGGGATGAACCTGAAACTCCGAATGGTCAAGTGACGGTAAGAACGAAAAGTTATTCCTCTTTCATAATTCAAATTATATTGATGATACTAAAGTCAAAGTCAAGTCAATTAGGCATACTCATAATGACTCTACTTTATCTCTAAACATTCAAGGCACAATATTTCGCAATAAGTTTTTTGTTGTTATTAATTCCACTGTTAACTCTGATTAGTTTTTGTGATATTTTCAAATACGAGGCATACATAACAGTTACGAAGAATAATTTGATTAAAATATAACGTTATATTTTTAGGATCATATCCATACCCTTTTTTAATTAAGTTTTTTATTACAGGGATATAAAATATATTATACGTCAGACTCCTCGCAATCATTACAGTCATGGCATTCACAAATGGTAAGTGATTTAATAACAAAAAAAACAAAAGCAAACCGATTTATTAATTCATGGACATGTATGGAGAAATGTCGAAATTGTGTTAATACTATGTTTTCATCACGTAATGGCCGCCTCTACCAGCATGTGTAATTTGAAAACCTTCGGCTTTAAATCGTCTTTTAATTCCGAATTTCATTTCTTTCTTCGGTTGTATGTTAATTTAATTTGGTTATATAAATTAATTCTGCTATTTTATTTGTGACTTTATTCGGAAGGTTTACGCGATAAAGCTGGGTCTTATTCAAATATAAAATGTTTCCAAGTTTGTTTTTACTTTTGATGATGTCAAACGATTATGATTAACTAACACTAATGGTCAGATATATGACCATAATGCATATAAAAAAAATAGTTCTAATAATTACTTGCCGGCTAAAGGTAGTACCTACTTTTGACGGTAAAAAAGATTTTTATCGAGTCACTTATGCTTACCAAATTTTACTTGTTAACATTGCAATCTAAAAACTCCAGCTATTTCTTAAGCCATTTTAAATATAAGGGTGAAATTCTAGAAACTCCCTCGAGAACCGCTACTCTCAAAGTAACGTTGTTGAAATGACGTGCTAGAAGTACTGTTGAGATAAGCATAATAGACTTACAAAGCATACCTTATTTTATAGATTATACTGTTTTTATTTCTTATTTATCACTTTTTAATTTATTTCAATTACTACATATTTGTCTTTTATATAACGGATAGAGAATCTCAAATATATTTATTTAATATTATTGGCGTAAAAAAACACAGATTCATCAAAGGAAGAAGAAAGATCAAAGAAAGAAGAAACAAATATTGAGTGGTTTTTAAAAGTTAAATTTGATCATAACACAATATTATTTGTCTAGGTGGACAACAACCATCTTACCACGATAAGCGAGTTGACCCCTCACACGGTATACACAATACGCGTTCAAGCGTTCACATCCGTTGGTCCCGGCCCGATCTCCGGACCCGTACAAGTCAAGACTCAACAAGGTTCGTGGTTTATTATTTTTATTATATAAATATTGTTATTGAATGTCTCATACAGGGTGTACTTACCTCTAATGCAATTTTTAACCGGCCATCGGCAAGTGCGCAACATTGATCCGAATCTGAAGAAGTAAAATAAAATTTTTCTAACTTATGAAAGGATTCGAATATAATTAATTAATACGAAACAGATAACTAATTAAGTAGCTTTTATATCTCAGGGTACTTACAAACAATCTGTACCAGATGGTAAGTGGCATAAAGTAAAATAAATTAAAAAAAAAATGTATACCTATGTATATATTAGAAGTCATTTGTACAACCCTAGTCAAGTAAATAAATATAATTATTAGTTATCCTATATCCTTATTAGTATAAAAATTAATTTAATTGCTACTTCTCTATTATTGCATTCCCTACCTTTTATAAATGGTTTTTAGTCATGAATATATTTCCTTCATATAATATTACTTTCTATTATAATCTTTCCGCTGCACTGTTATTAAAATGTAGGAGTTTTTAAATTAATCGCAAAGAAAGAATATAGGATAATTCTTTTCTTTTTGTCATTTAACTTAAATAAATAAGATTACATATTCGCAAAAAAAATATTTATCAAGAGAATTATGAGGTCCTTTTTCCTTATAACAATCTTTGTAGCTTATCCTATAAAGAATATTATTGTATTTCATACAATATAATAATAATGAATAACGTAATTGTGTACCAGATGACATAAATATATCATGTAATAATCACAGAATTGTTACTTGTATTATGAATTTGATATGTTATGTGGAGGATAATTCTAGATTTTAACAATATCTATACCTAAAACTAATTGTAGGTCATTATTTCTTCAAATTTGTTCGAAACCAAGCCTGAGCTAATAATGTATGTACGTATAAGAACTGACAATTAAAGTTAGTTTTGTTTTATATTTAAGTACACTTACGACCGAAATTAATAATAGAATAATTGTATGGTACTAGTAATTAAAATTACTATTAATAACTGATCTGTTGATTGAATTTTATCGGAGGCCATTAATTTTTATTTCAATCTTGGATTGTCGATCGATTGTTAATTTAGGGTATTATAAGCTGACTGCCCTAAGTAATATGGACTGACTTACATGCTTTGTGATAATATAAAAAAATAATATTCAATTAATGCCAAACGAAGTCTAAGACAAATTATACCTAATATTACTTCTTTTAGGTGTACCATCTCAACCATCGAACCTAGTAGCAGTGGAGGCTGGAGAAACCTCGGTCACCCTTTCTTGGAAGAGACCGTCGCACGCTGGAGATAATATAGTGTCGTATGAATTGTACTGGAACGATACCTACGCTAAGCAACACCATAGGAAGTGAGTACATCTTTAAAGGGTACTCAACGAAAGACGAACACTTTTCCGACCGACACAGCTTCTCAAGCATTCTTCCTCAACTTCGAAGATGACGGGTGTAATATAAAATTTAGTAAGGTTATTTAAAATAAATCTTTTCTCCAGACGGATACCAATAACAGAAACGTACACTCTGAACGGCCTGTACCCCAACACGCTGTACTACATCTGGCTGGCGGCGCGCTCGCAGCGCGGCGAGGGCGCCACCACGCCCGCTATCGGCGTGCGCACCAAGCAATACGGTACGTGGTACGGGGGACTTTACTATTTTGAATTTAGACTATTTTGGTTCCATTTTTAAATTTAAATAATAAAGTCCCACGTTGATAATTAATATGGTGGGTTTGACAGGTAATAAGTATATTTCACATAAGCACCTGCCCGGCACGCTGCCAGTAATACAGCACTAGCACCAAGTTTTATATCACGATATGTGTTTTGTAATTGTAAATTCGT
Organism: Napeogenes inachia; assembly: GCA_959347355.1. NCBI lineage: Eukaryota > Metazoa > Arthropoda > Insecta > Lepidoptera > Nymphalidae > Napeogenes > Napeogenes inachia. The sequence continues at coordinate 27,084,610 of OY365791.1, forward strand.
CGAACGCGGTAACGTGTACGCCTCGATTGAATTGTTAACTGTCGCGTTTTGCAAAATCTACATCGAATGCGTACACAGTACCGACACTAGTAGCTTTATGTTGTTCGTATGTTTTATATCCGACGGGCGCTGCCTCGGGTGACATTTATTTTCTACTTTTTATACAACTGCCACGACACGAACAACATCGAACGTTCCGGACACTTTATCCATATGAATGAATACATTATAAAACCGATCAAATCGAATGCTGTTCGAGTCGTCATAGAACATAACTAAAATTTTCTTCCGACAGGAGAGTGTGAAGGGATGCTAGATAGGGCGAGCGGATTCTACACTAACACCACACTTGTGCATGCTCGACTTTATTTTGAGGATATTTTAATTTGGGCACGGTTTCATTTTGGTTAACAAAGCATTCAGTGATTGCATCGATAGGTTGGGAGGATCATCCGGTCGCTCGGGTTGGATATCATTCGCTGGTTTTTTCACGAATTGAGCTTGTTTAGTTCCGGGAGCGCCTCCAATGAATGTGACTGCGACGGCGGTCTCGCCGACTGCGATTCGCGTGTCGTGGCAACCGCCGCCGGCCGAGCGAGCCAACGGAAGGATCGCCTACTACAAACTTCTTTGTGTGGAATCTGGGAGGGGGGATTCAGAGGCCACTGTCGTGAAGTTGAACCAGACGAGCTTCGTGCTGGATGAACTCCGACGCTGGACCGAGTATCGCATCTGGGTGCTGGCGGGCACGAGCGTGGGCGATGGACCCGCCTCCTACCCTGTCACCATCCGCACCCACGAAGACGGTACGTTTCATTTATTATACCAACTTTACGAGTTACAAACTAATGAACTATAATAAAATATCCGCTGTGAAGTGTCAAGGGATTGAACTGAATAAAAATAAATTACAAACAATACAGATTTTAATCCACTGACATTTCGATATATAGTGACATTAATAACGTGATATATTATCATTTTAATTAAACAATTGTTATGTTGAGGTTGTGGATCGCTTTGGACAGGGGTAAAATAAATAATATGAAGGCATCCATAGTGATTTAATGTATTGAACTGTTTATTAAGTACCGTTAAATTCAATATGGATGATTTTATAGTGGTAATGGAATTAACGACAGAATGGATATAATTTTGAGGGTTAATCAATTTACTTGTAAGCAATTTCGCACCTCAATAAGTTTCAAATTATTTCCCTTCTCGTCATAACTTTGATATGCTAATGTTTGTTCATTCTAAATTGGTGGTGGGGATTTTATACCATTAACAGATATATTCATATACAATTTTAAGATAGATATTACTACCAACATTACTAATGTATTTTTTTCTTTTGTCCTTCTTTATAAGCATATAGCGGGATTCTAATGAGGAGGTTAACTCGTAACCAAGTTTTAATATGCTTGCCGATGAACTTAAATGTATATAACAATAATTACGATAATCATTTATTTCTGCACATTCGTTGCTATAACGAAAATGATATTTCCACTCACTTGTCACATGTAATGATTTTATTTTAGCGTGTCTCATAGATACGCTAATTGTTAAAAAAGATGGCACTCACTGAAATGCAAAGTTACATAGCACCTGATATAGTGTCGACGGCACTCTTATATATTAATTTTGACGCACAGTTGTTAAGTATTTAGCGATATACACCATTTTGCATGCTTTCTTTAACGACACAGCACCTTTTTACGTTCGGTTATTTCACTGGGCACTTGATAGGTATATCTTGTGGAGCACTTGTCACATTTGTCAATTCTCACTGTGTGAAACAAGGATAGCACTTTTAGGAGCACTCAGCACATCTAGCGACGACACAAGGTGAGAGAGCGAGTGCGTGGCGTTAGGAGAGCATGACCATGCGATTTACTGAGTACCATTAATTAATTTTGCCTTGTACAAGCCAATTTAGGCTTTAAGCATACAAATTTAGGTAATATTGCGATCGATATTTGGGTACCAAATTGATCATACAATTTAAACAGGTATTACTATTTTAATGTAATTTAAAGGTTAAAAAAAAATTAAAAGGTTTTTACATTGCAAAGTTATAAAGCGTATGGGTCAGTGAGTCCTCGGTCGTTGAACCCAACACGCACCATGGCCCGAGCGCCGCATTTGAATACCAATACCGTCCCACACAACACGCGCGCATGCTACTATACTACTCACAACTATCCTCTACTCACTACTGTCTCACTTCACTCTTAGCGGGATAGCAGCGGATTAAACTGACTTTGATCCTGAGGATATCTCGACATTCAAAAGAAGTATCCAATTGATCAAATCCGCGACGCTCTATATTCCCAAATGCTCAGCTCGGTCTAGAATATTTCTACGCGCTATTTCTACTTCTTTCCCTCTATCTCTATCTATCTCACTTACCTTAAAGCTACGACTTCTCGCCAGTAGACGTTTCTTTTCCTCTATCTTCTGTATACTCTATCAAACTATCGTCGTGCATGCACACTAGATATATTGTGACATAAAAATACTGTACCGCATTACGTACGCTATTGCCAAAAAAACGAGGAATGAACGGAATAAATGGAACGCTACAAGTCAGTCCACTATAAATTAATATTTAATTTTATACTGAACAGTTTACTGAAGATATTCGGATTCGGACAAAGACACTGACACCATCACTAACATCACTGTGGAAAACAACACAAGGTATTAAGGACTACACACACTCCAGCAGGTGGCAGAGAAAACAAGACAACACTGATGAAGCACACACACATAGACCGGCGCCGTCGCCTTAATCAATACATGTGCGTGTGAGTGAACCACTGGCGCTATCGGGAATAAACGGACGGCTACGTGCTTGGCCTTCTGCTGTTCGCAAAACTAAATAGAATCAGTTTTATTATATATTCGAACACTGAATAAGAATTGTGTACATTCGTCTTTTAAAATTCGAATTCGAGACATTTCCGTCCCATGTGATAAATAAATTTACGGTAACATTTGTTCCGCGCTACATGTGAGCAGAAAAAGGCAATGCACTTGAATAAAGACCGGTACCGAAGTCCCAAGAGACTTAGCCCGAATGTGCCTCCTAAAAAGTTCAAAATACACGAGGAAGTAAAATAAGAGAACCCCCTATTTGCCGACAAGCGTTCTACTCGTAATCTCTCACTTAGTAGTTCCGTTCGCCCTGCAATGTTCGCACAATTTGTCTTAAATGTATTTGAATGCGTTTTTCTCTTTTTTCTCTCGTCACTGACTTTGTATGGGCCGCTGGTAACCCGTACAGCTATAAAGAGTGAGTATAAATTACTATAGTGCTTATATTTATGTGCGTTGTGCTTGTGCCTAAGCTTTTTGTAGTTCGTTCTTCCTAGCATAAATGTCTAAAAAATATTAAACAAACTGCAAGCGGTATTCTAAGGACGCGTAGTCTGTGTTGAATATTTACTGATTTTGATTCTGTGTGTTCATTCCCTAATGTTTTATACGGTGTTTGTGTTATGTGGGGTCCCTTGCAGAGTGTGATACAGACAATTGTTTAGATATAGAAGCGCTGCTTTGGATACTTGTTTAAATTATAGATGATTTACTAAATGTTTATCTCTTTGTAACGCTTGACAATTTTAGTTGATCTTAACGATGTGGATTGGAAGGTAATGGATTTTAATTGGTTATGGTGATGTGAAAGGGCGTAAAAGTTATTTGGTCAGTGTGTGTTGGTATTCAAATGCCCGATCGTGATGCTGAGCGGCGATTTTCGTCGCGACCAAAATACTCTATCAGCATGACCGACGGGACTACCGACCGCACATAAATGACGTTGGATTTTTATAAAACATTTTGCCACGCTTACCGATAAGAGTTCAAAAGCTTTATTCCAATTTAGCCCCTTAAACGTTAAGCTTTAAGGTAGTTTTTCTAGCACGCTCCCTTAGATGCTGATAGGGCATTTAGGTCTGTGCAAAATATTTGGATCAAGTTCTGTCTAACGTTTGTATGTATGCTCACAGTGCCCGGGGAGCCTCAAGAAGTAAAAGTGACCGCAATCAACTCGACTTCCATCCACGTAACGTGGAAACCGCCACAAGAAAAAGAAAAAAATGGAATCATTAGAGGGTACCACGTTCACGTTCAAGAATTAAGAGAAGAGGTATATATTCCATTAATTGAGTTGAACTTTTATATTCCAAATATTTATTGTTTTTACAATTTTAACCGTCGTAATTTTGCGTATTTATGTTAATATAAACTAAATTTTATCAGGGCAAAGGGCTTCTCAATGACCCGATGCGTTTTAACGTGATGGACGATACAACACTCGAGTTGAACATATCCGGTCTACAACCGGATACGCGGTACAGCGTGCAGGTTGCTGCTCTTACTAGGAAAGGAGATGGTGATCGAAGTCCACCGGCATCTGTCAAGACTCCTGGAGGAGTCCCAAATAGAGCTACTGTTAACCTAAAGTGCGTACAATTCAAAATTACTCTAAAATAAAATAGGAACTTATGATAAAAACTTTTTTTTTTTACTAGAAAAAAATATATACTTTACTAATAAATCACGATTTTGTTTTAGAATCCTAGAACGGGATCCTATAGTCTCCATTGAAATTGAATGGGCAAAACCAACACAAACATATGGTGACTTACTAGGATATAGACTTAGATATGGTATTAAAGATCAACCGCTTGAAGAAATTAACTTTCCTGGAACTAAAGTAACCTCGCATAGAATAAATGATTTAGAAAGGGGAGTGCAATATGAATTTAGAGTAGCAGGAAGAAATCAGATAGGAATAGGTCAAGAAACTATTAGATATTGGCTTACACCTGAAGGTGCGCCGAAGGGACCTCCAGCCAATGTTACATTTCACTTTCAAACTCCAGATGTTATCAGCGTTACTTGGGAACCACCTACGAGAGCTGATCGAAGTGGTCAAATTAAGAAATATGACGTCCAATTTTATAAAAGAGGAGATCAGTCTTCTTTAAATGAAAAAACGACAGAATTAACAAAGGCGGTATTCACTGGTTTAGAAGAAGATGCTCACTATGTGTTCAAAGTCAGGGCTTATACGGATCAAGGTGCCGGTCCGTACAGTAAGGATGTCACGGCTCATACTGAAAGGGATATTGGTAGAGCGCCCATGTCAGTTAAAGCCGTCGCTACTTCTGAATCAGGTGTAGAAGTCTGGTGGGAGCCCGTGCCTTCGAGGAAGAAGATTATTGGCTATGTTATATTTTATACTATGACTCCCGTCGAGGATTTAGATGACTGGCAGCAGAAAACCGCTCATGTTACACATTCTGCTGAATTAGGAAATTTGGAGAAATTTGCTGAATATGCCATCGCGGTGGCAGCGAAAACTGCAGAAGGTTTGGGCAGGCTATCAGAAAAGGTTACAGTGAAAGTAAGGCCTGAAGAAGTGCCTTTACATCTTAGAGCTCAAGATGTGTCCACCCATTCCATGACCTTATCGTGGTCTCCTCCATTACGCTTAAATCCTGTTAGTTATAAGATTTCGTACAATGCCATTAAAGAATTTGTTGACTCGCTAGGAATGACCCAAACACAAGAAATTCCGAAAAGGGAAATAGTTATTAAGCATGATAGAACTTCCTACGCAATTAATGATTTATCGCCATTTACTACGTACAATGTAAATATAAGTGCCATACCTAATGATAACTCTTATAGGCCACCGACAACAATCACTGTAACTACACAAATGGCTGCGCCTAAACCAATGGTCAAACCAGATTTTTACGGTGTTGTTGAAAATGAAATACTCGTTATATTACCTCAAGCATCTGAAGAATACGGACCTATATCTCATTATTATCTAGTTGTAGTACCCGATGACAAAACACATAATCATAAGAATCCTGATCAGTTTTTAACTGAAGACTTAATCAAGAATAACGCTCGGACGGATGATGAAAATGCCCCATACATTGCAGCAAAGTTTTTACAAAGAAATATACTATACACGTTTCATCTCGGTAACGATGAAATGTATGAAGGATTTTTGAATAGAAAATTAAATTTAAATAAAAAGTATCGCGTTTTTGTTAGAGCAGTGGTTGATACGCCTCAAAAGCATTTGTATACATCGAGCCCCTTCTCTGAATATTTATCACTAGATATGCGTGAGGCTCCTCCTGGTGAAGAACCAAGTAGACCTGATCCGAAAGATATCAATGGAGATCCGGAAATAAGAATAGAGGAAAATCGAAAAGAAGCTGGTATGGTCTGGGTCATCGGTCCTATAATAGCAGCCTTGATGCTTTCGTTGTGTTTAGTACTTTTGTTCATTGTGAAAAGGAGACGTCAACCCTGTAAAACACCAGACCAAGCAGCTGTCACTCGGCCTTTAATGTCTGCTGATATAGGATTTGGAGCACCGTCCGACCCAGTAGAAATGAGACGATTGAACTTCCAAACACCTGCTATGATATCACATCCGCCGATACCTATTTCTGAACTTGCGGAACATATAGATAGGTTGAAAACTAACGACAATCTCAAATTTTCTCAAGAGTATGAAAGTATTGAACCTGGCCAACAATTCACATGGGATCATTCGAACATGGAAATTAATAAACCGAAAAATCGTTATGCCAATGTTATCGCATATGATCATAGTCGGGTTATCCTTCAACCTATTGACGGCATACTTGGAAGTGACTACATAAATGCGAACTATTGTGATGGTTACCGCAAGCATAATGCTTATGTCGCAACTCAGGGTCCGCTTCAAGAAACTTTTACAGATTTCTGGCGAATGTGCTGGGAACTACGAACATCTACAATAGTAATGATGACAAAATTAGAAGAGCGCACTAGGATTAAATGTGACCAATACTGGCCCAGTCGAGGTAGCGAGTCGTATGGCATGATGACAGTAACCATTGCTGAAGTTCAAGAACTTGCTACATATTGTATTAGAACATTCCAAGTTACAAGAAACGGCGGTGCTGAACGTAGAGAAATTAAGCAACTTCAATTTACTGCCTGGCCGGATCATGGGGTACCAGATCACCCTGCTCCTTTCCTACAATTCTTGCGTCGCGTTCGTGCTTTGAACCCACCAGATGCTGGACCTCTCGTAGTCCACTGCTCAGCCGGTGTAGGTCGTACCGGCTGCTTTATTGTCATCGATTCGATGCTGGAGAGAGCAAGACATGAACGTACTGTCGACATCTACGGTCACGTAACTTGCTTACGGGCTCAACGCAATTACATGGTGCAAACCGAAGACCAGTATATCTTTATTCACGATGCCTTACTTGAAGCAGTAATTTGTGGAGATACTGAGGTGCCAGCTCGCAACCTGCATTCTCATATTCAAAAGCTCATGCGAGTTGACACAATCGAAAACATAACTGGCATGGAATTAGAATTTAAGAAACTTGCCAATATGAAAGCCGATTCCAGCCGATTCGTATCCGCCAGCTTGCCTTGCAATAAACATAAGAACAGATTAGTGCACATCTTACCGTACGAGTCTACTCGAGTTTGTTTGACTCCAAGAGATGGTTCTGATTACATAAACGCCTCGTTTGTGGATGGATACAGATACAGAGCTGCTTATATTGCAACTCAAGGACCTCTACCAGATACTACAGATGACTTCTGGCGAATGTTATGGGAGCATAACTCTACTATTATTGTTATGCTCACCAAATTGAAAGAAATGGGAAGGGTAAGTGGATATTCATTGGTATTGGAATTATGTAATTTGAAAGCTGTAATACTTAAGGGAGGTAATATTGTTTTAGGAAAAATGTCACCAATATTGGCCATCCGATCGTTCTGTACGATACCAATGCTTCGTAGTTGATCCCATCGCCGAGTACAATATGCCTCAGTATATCTTGAGAGAATTCAAGGTAAATGAATCTATTCTTATATAAACTTGACTAAAGAAAACAAACCACTTAATACTTTCTTGTAACCCTAGGTCACAGATGCTCGCGACGGTGCGTCCAGGACGGTTCGTCAGTTCCAGTTTACGGATTGGCCGGAGCAAGGAGTACCCAAGAGCGGTGAAGGCTTTATAGACTTCTTGGGTCAAGTCCATAAGACTAAGGAACAGTTCGGTCAGGATGGACCAATCACTGTGCACTGCAGGTTTGTTTTAAACTATAATTATATTTTATTATTCTAAAGCAGTTATATATTCTTATTAATCGTTAAATCTTTTTATATGTTTATACTGGTTTTCTACTAAGGCAACTAAGCAACAAATATCGTTCTATTTATGCTACGTATAAGAGAAATAACCTTAATGTGTGTATATAGCGCGGGTGTGGGACGCACGGGCGTATTCATCACACTGTCGACGGTGCTGGAGCGCATGCAGTACGAGGGCGTGGTGGACGTGTTCCAGACCGTCCGCACACTACGCACACAGAGACCTGCCATGGTCCAGACTGAGGTGACACAGACATAGACACAGATGCACATACAAATACACACACATAGCACAGGTCCACACATACACACTAACTCATCCAAACAAATAATAAGTACGCTATATCTTCTGTATTTTTTGTGACTTATGACTCGATCGAGAAGACACTACATGTTTTTATACATAACATAAATAAGTTCCAACGTTCACTCATATTTTTAGGCCGCGTGTGATTTAAAAATATACTTTCTCCATAAATTACGAAGTGCATAAACATTCGACATTCTATTTAAACCTTTTCAAGTGCTTCTCTGAAATGACCGCGCTTTTTAATTAATTTCAATGCGCTTAGCGATGACTCACGACTTAGAGTGAATTTCATTTCCACTACTTTTTAGTTTGCGGTTTGACATTTTTGTCTTTTTTTTAATCGGCTTTCAAACTTCACCCCCGGTTTCGATTTTTTTTCTATTAGACTGTAGAAAAAGTTTGGTCATTTTATAAAGAGAATTTGTTTAAAATATATCCATATTTTAAAATAAATACTATGGAATATTGGACTAAAATAAAAACTATACTACCTTTGTCAATACTTAATTGCATTCTGTAAACAAAGTTTAAAAAAATAAGCAGGCAGCTTTCAATTTAAATTCACTTATAAAGGTCTGAATACACGTCCCGCAAGGGAATTCTCCGTAGTGAAAGCTGTAAATTTTGCGTATCGACTAAGTAATTATTTTTAATGGAATTGGCTTACACCGTTAAAGTCGCTTCGTATAATCCAACCTTATAAAGTATATTTCCACAATAAACGAACGGAAACAAAGTTCTGTGAGCAGTCCTTTTTATAATACGCATTGTATGTATTTTTTTACTCAGATATATTGTTATATTCTTCTAAAGTCTAAATAATAAAGATTTGAGGCATGTCTCGTAATTAACAACTAGCATTTTGTAGGTATATTTTTATATATGTAATCAAACAGTAAATATGTGTAATGTGTTTCTAATGTTAGATGTAAGAAGTTAAAGTCGTTTACAACAGGTAGTAACTGTTAGTACTTTTATAAGAAAAATAAAAAAAGAAGTTTCAAGTCCTATCAATGTTCACAGGATCAATACGAGTTCTGTTACCGCGCCGCCCTGGAGTACTTGGGCTCGTTCGACCACTACGCTAACTGACGCTGAGACCGACTTGTCTAAACTGGAACCCTGTCCGCACGTATGTACACCGCCTTATAGAACAACATGTCTGTGGTAGATTGTAGATAAAATAAAATATATCAATGGTAGGTGACGTTTCGAAATTTGTCGTTTAAAATGTATGGTTGGTTTAAATAAGTATTATTTTTAAATAATGTAAAACAATTTTATATTAAGGTTGGTTACATTTTGGGTTATGTAAATGACTTGATTTAGGTACACCGCAAAAGAGTGGTCCTACATAGTTATGAGAAAAAGGTTTGGCTCACCTTTTTTATTTAAATTGTTTCAGTATTTTCTGTTTAAACATCGTCATTTATTATAGATCTCATAAATGCCATACATTTTATAAACGACACGTTAAATTTAAAGTAGTTTTGTATAATATCAAAGTGTTCTCACCGACAGGGTTCCGATAGCAGATGGGAACACGCTGTGTATACCCTATGAGGCTAAAGTTATATGTGCCTAGGAAGTTACTTATGATGTATATTACAAGAGACCATTATTAACATGATTGTGAGTCAAGGGTATATCTTTAATTATAATAAACCCTATATTAAACGAATACAGCTGTACTATTAAAATATAACGTTAAAGTTTAAAATGTTCGCTGCGTTATATATATGAAGGCAAACCATATTGTCTATGATTTAGCGGATATTTAGATATTACGCGACATATTTAAAACTAATCACATATTGTATAATGTATAAATAGTTATTGCAGCTGTAATTAGATATTTATTTTTCATATGGTGTTATTAGGTACCTAGTGTATATGATGTTTCATTATTGCAATATAACAACTCGGCGGGTCGGCTGTGTCGTGTGTAACTTTGTCATGTGTGTAGTAGGTTTTTGTAAATATTTCTTTAACTTTGCCATAAATAACTTCCGTTCAGTTATTGAATTCCTATTGATTTTATTTAGTTTTTTTTCACCTAACCGTTATTGAGCCATAGATAATATTTTTTGTTTATTTTCTTACGTAATAGATGTAAGAATATTTTTAATATCACTGCCACCAGATAGTAAAGATGGTGATTCGATGACATATCTATTGTTAGGTAGAAAAATGTTTTGTCGGTGTGTATGTTTTAATGCAATAAGGAAATGATATCTGTTGATCATAAATGTCAAATGTAGACAAATAATTGATTCCTAAAGAGTTTGATGAACTCTTGACTGCTTCTCCCATGGATCGTTCTGAAAATGCGAACTCCTATACATGCTATCGCTTAAAATCAATTTATTTTTCTCCTTGCTCCCCATCACTCTATATTAAGCTATCTTTAAGTGTAGTAAGTTGTTTAATCTTTTACAGTACCCCAGCCTAGAACATATCGAATAAGGTTATTAGGTTTTCCACTCGTTTTATACAATCTATACCTTGTATCTACGTGTAAGTTAAAGTTGAGCTTTTTAACTTAGATATATGATGCAGAATACGAAATCCTTTTAAATTAATCTTGATAAAACCGGTTATATCGAAAGGTGCGGCTTTTATTTTAAATCGATGCGTAAAATTGATTTATGCATCGGTGATTCGTTTATTTGACGACATGTCTATTTGGTCGGTTAACCGGACGTCAACTGCCAATCATTTGTAGCTAGTAAACTTAAGGTATAAATAATACAAAAACATACGTAGATTAATGGAATATTGTTAAATTGAATAGTGAAAATTTAATACTCGTTGATGGATCGCATATGTAGCCGGGTTTGCTTACACGTTAGTATTGAAAGTTAAAGGTATCTTCGATATTAGCTTCTACTGTGCCGTTGTTTTTACTCTATGAATTTTATTTACGTCCACTTTTAAGTATTTATGTTAAATCAGAATTCATGTCTCGTGCTTTATAAATAATGTATAAATATCGTATTAAGTATTAGAATCATTTCCAAGAATATACTTCTTTCCAAGTTCCATACGCACATACCGATATATTGGGTGTTAGATCAATTAGTTCAGTTTTTATTTTATTTTATTAACTTCCTTGTAATCGAGAGTGTAATTAACCTATTACCGATACTAAAAATATGTATAATTTGATTAAAAAATGCATTTTTATATAATAGATGGTGCCACTTTATTGTGCCGGCAATACTTTTTGTCTATGGTTAATTTTTGTTTTTATCTATACAGATAAATAAAAAAATATATGCATGTGACTTGAGTTTCGATTTTCTCGTATAAAATGGTATCGGTTTTACGGTTTTTGTAATAATTTTGCCATATAAGGTGCTGTATCTAATTCCATTTTTAGTACAAATAATGTTATGTAATCCAGTGTAATATTGTTTATATCCAATTATTTGTTAATTTATATGTATGTAAAAGACTGATTTACTAATTTTCCATGTGGTCTTAATTAATTTGTACCTATTATGTAATTTGACCTGTGTAGCTATTGCTTTAATTTTATTCGTTTTAGATATTTTATAGTAAGTCAGTTAAATGAATGTACCTAGTATGAAGCGGGGGACCGAAATTATTATAAATATCTACAAAAACGTAAAAGGTATTTATTTTTGCCAAAATAATGTGGATGCCCCAGATGAAAAAATATATATATTTTTTATAATACCACAACACGAAATATTAAATTGAAATTAATTTTCGAAAGTAATAATTTGGTTCCCCGTGAGAAGTAATGTAAGTGTATGATAATTTAATAATTCTTTTGGTGTATTCAATGTTGCAAGTATCCTTATCCAGTAGCCGCCTTGCGTTTTGTATATTTTGAATTGCTAAGTGGTACAGTGTTTCCATAGCTAATATTTTAATGCAATTAAAATGGCGGACGCAATATGGCGGGACTGTGTGTGAATGTATTTAGTAGGAGTTTGTAGACGATTATTTTATGAATGAAATATATCCCGCGCTGCGTCTCGGGAATGGATTCGCAAATTATACATAATGTATATGAAGAAATAAATTTATGTGGGGCGATATACTTCCTGGTTTGATTTACCTCTCCAAGTAGATAGAATTATGGAAAAAAAATTCTGTAGTCATTTTGATAAAGACTTGAAATAATATGATTAATAAATATAATAAATACAATTACTATTTACCGCTAAAGCCATCACAATCTTTTATTATTCTTGTCACGTCCTCCCTAACGTTGTCAAGATAATCGCATTACTAGAGTATTGAGTCAACATAAATTGGTCAGATGAAAACTTATGGCCACTATTAATTACCAAATTATGATATCTCACTACTAATCTACGACTAAATCTTAATGCAGGTGTTTCACAGAACATTATTACATTTAAATATATTTTACAGAGCAACAAGAAACATTTCTTAAAGTTTCAGACCTTTCTTTAATATAAATACATGTTGGTTTATATGGTTGTAGATTTTTCAGTGTACAATTTTGATTTTGGCTTTAAAATATGTAAGTATAATAAAAACATTTTTTTTAATTTTTAGTATTATTGAACTTAGATTTTTAATCTATGATATAAATCTAAACTTTTATATTTAAACAATCGATATATTTAGATTATCTTAGAATTCAATTAAAAGGAGTAATTTGATAGAAAAGATGGAAGAAGTTAATATAAATTTAATACAAAACCATCTTTGTTTTTGATAACTTAACATTTTTGCACAATATATATAGGTACATAAAATATAAATTTGATTTCATATTTATATAATCAAAGATAAATGGCTTTAAATTTAACGGCGCGTTAAAGTTGTAATATGATCAGTATCACCATCAATTAAAGACAAACCTTCATAACATATTGTTGGGATTAAACTGGGATAAGCAAGGATAATAATTTATTAAGTTAATCTAAATAACATAAATTGAGAGTTTCTTTATATATAAAACCCTCATGTTAATCCTACGCCGTGATAACTTAAGCTAGGTCAGAATAGGCAATAGTGTTCTCGAATAGATCGTGTTTGCATATCAATGACCAGGAGATTGGGATTGAAAATCTATTCTCTTGAATGTCTATTGTCGGTGGATTCGTCTGTGCACACTGAAGATGAACTCATTGGAAATGCTTTAAATAGTGGTCGTAACTAATAGGTAAGTCTGTTTTAAGTGTGACATAATTATTCTTCTCATTGCTATTTGAAGTCTAAATACCTCGTCGCTCTTCACCACCTTTCTATGAAAAGTTTATTTACCTACAAAACACAATATTATTATACTAATAAGCTACCTATTAAAACTAGTTAGCACTATTTCAGGAAATATTTATAAAATACAACACTGAGAAATGTGAATAAAAATAAATGTTATTTTCGAATGGTTTCGTATTTTTTTCTATTTAACATAATATCGTCGTAGTCTATTAAAATTTAAAATAAATCTTCATTATTTTTCTTTTTAGATTCAAAAACGTGTTCATCAAACGATGTCATAGAAGACACTGAAGAACTAGCCACTAGAACAAAAAGTTATTTTTTGAACCAACATGTGGCTGCGATTGTTTATCTAGAAATGATTTACCTAATTCATAAATACAACTAAACTCACCATCTAAACTAATCTGAATTCTGAACTGATCTTTTCTTTTAAACACGGTTGATCTTGTACCAACTGGTAAAACGTTACACGAAGTCAGGATAAAGTATTTTAACCTACATTTTATAAAAGAGATCCCCCCCCCGTAATATCCATTACTTCAGTCAAATTAAGCCTTATTTTGCGTGACGTCGTTTGCCTTTCTTATTTAAGAATTAAGGAGCGAATTCTGCCCTGTAATTATGTGGCCCGACAAATTGCATATTTCTCTTTCAAGATACGAATAAGGGTCAAATATTTTATTCAGCATTTGACGTGAAATGCCGCCTTATTTATAGTTTTTAATTTGCAAAAAGTATTTTTTTCCTTCTTCTTATATAGGTACCTAAACAAACTTGGTCGTAATTTAATTACTTTTGAGATATATGATAAATATATATTTGTAGGTGTAGATCGGATAATAAACAATAAATGTAAGTACTATATTATATTTTATTATATTAGTTATCAAACGAGTGGCGGTCCTCTTGGTGGTAGGTCCGTGACATATACATCAAAAGTGAAGATTGAAATTGATGGAAGAATCTAAAACTTATGGAGAGTATGACAGGTAGCTATAATATCTCTATTCTGATCTTTTGGAAAAGCGTAACTCGGTCCACGGCTGCAGTCTTGTGACTACAGCTAGGCTCCTCCACCTACAAATTCGTTCGTTCAGATATGTAGGTAATTGTCCCCAGTAAATGAATATTGATTTAGGATTTACGAATAATACAAATTTGAAACAATAAATATAATCTGTTCTTTGTGGACCACAGACAAACGTCAGTCAGTTATTTATGGCGGGATTACTTCGGCGCGGTGGCCAATATGGCACCCGGGGGGCTAATCCGATGATTTAAACATACAGCCCCCATCGATTTACTAAAATGTGAAAAGTAATTAATCATATTACAGCCTTCTTTAGAAATACGTAAAGTGCCTTTAGCGATGAAAGGCGACGATAATAAGAGTTTTAAAAAGGTAAAATGGGAGCTTAAAGTCGGTTTTTGTGTAAAATAATGACGGTTTTTTGTAAAATATATTTTAGCGACAATATTATTTACAGAGAGGAACGGAAGTAAGTTAAAAATTTATTATTTGTAACAACTGGTCAATAAACCTTTATTATTAAGATTATTTTATTAAATTGTATAAGTTTACAACTTTCACTCCAATATTTCACCACTATAACAAACGATAATAAAGAAAGATACGCCTTTGATCTCTTCTCTTTGACTAAAAATGTTTCAGTTGTTAATTAACTCTTCGCTACAGAAAAGTTGTATTCCTCAGTGTTGGTTGTTAAAATAATTAAAACTGTCTTGTCTAATATTATCATCTTGACGTTCGTATTTGTAAACATCAGTCATGAATGAGACAGACGGTTCACGACCTAAAAATTTACCAACTCTAGCTGGTATTTGAGTTTAATAAAAGAAAATATTTTTAAAGGTAATATTGTACTCTTAGTACTTTCTTAAGTAGAATGATATTATAGCAGTAGCCCCACGCTATGTTTATTTACAAAAACTCAAAAATAACCCGACTTTGAGCATTAATTATTTATAAGTAGTCCAACTCCCTGTAGGGTGACGAAGATCTTTATTAAGTGGCACAATTCATTTGGTGGGACCATGGAGAAGGGAGACAGATAAATGGGCGTTTATAATAAACAATATTGTGCTTGTAAATGAGTTCGTTCAGTTTAATTTCTGCGGCTCAGGTACGACAGCAGTTGAATCCTTGCAATTATTTTTAAAGTTCGTATGTTTACGTTTACATAAAGCACTGCACCCTGTAATTAAAAATAATTAAACCATTATGAGGTTTTTTTATATACATATAATGATTGTAGGTATTGTGACTTATACATGAAATTCTAGTTTATATGTAGGTTTAGACATTAAACAAATGTTTGACCCAAATATGTACCTAATATCTCATCCAGACTTAAAATCAGTAACTATGTATAATAAATATTGTTGGATAAATATTGTCTTCTTTACCTTCTAAATAATAAAATAACTATTTGCTGTAGGTATTGGCAATAAATATTGAATAGTAATAATGTAAGAAATAGGTATAGTGATAATAAAATAAAATCGGGATTATACCAACGTACAATTTAGTAATGTATTGTTAATATTGAGCTCAATTGTAGCATATTATGAAGTTGTAGGAAATTATGAGTTGGCACAGGTGTTCTTGACAGCTATTGCAACTGAACAAAATAGTACTCTTATAAACGATTTGTCCTTCCAACAATTGCACTTAGAGGATTTAGATTTTATATTTTCTACATTATTTTTTTTAATCTATAATCCAGGGTACTTATTAAGAATATTTTAAGCTTACACTATTAAAGGCTATTTAATTTAAGCTTACAATATCAATTTTCTAAAAGATTATAAACACATACATGCATACTATTATGAAATTAAATTTACGTTCTTTACCTAAAGCATTTACTCAAGTTGTGGTGGAAGCTGTGTATGTGGTGGAAGCTGTGTATGTGGATGAAGGATATTATACAAAACTGCGATGTCTTCTTGCTTAAATCCATCTGGTTATTCTCTTAAGAGAATTTGTAGTTAACTTTCCTTACCTACTAATCAGCAAAAATAGTTTATTAGTTTACCAAACTCACACATTTTCAACATTAGTATTAAAACTACATACAGTTTTGACACTTGATCCTTTCGCTCGGGGATTTATCTCCTAGCTCGTATCAAATGTCTGTCATCGAAACTTGTTATGGTGAGAGTAATTTTAATTACATGCTAAGTGGAAAATATTCAAATTAACCAGAGTACTCTACAATGGTTACATTCAACAATTTAATTTCAGTACGGTTGGATATTAATTTAATTAATTCACAGGTTAATTAAAAACATAATAGCCATAGACAAAGCTTAAGAGCCTGCTTGAAATAACTCATTCCTGGTTATAAAATTAAAGTGTGATGTGTTTGTTTATATTAATTTTTAATCTTAACATTTTGCTCTGACAAATACACTATTCTTTAATACTCTTTATAAGCAACGCACAGTCTGAAACTGAAACTTTCTTTAGATGTACCTAATCTCGAACTTTTAATTTTATCGCCAAGGGACAAGGAGGTAATGTGACAGACAAAAAATTGCTCTTAAACCAAAGTGCAATTTGAAATTGGATTGAATTTGAAGACGGCACAGATTGTTAAAATTAAAATATGTTTTTTTTTATGATTGGAATATGCAATATAAATATCGAAATCCAAAATCTGTGTAACTAACAAGTTTCGGAATCCTCAACTACATTTAAAATTTTTCGGAATGAGGACAAAAAGGGCTTTTCCGAACGATACCGGTATTTGCTTTCTTGAACAGATTTTACCGAATATATTTAAAAGATGTTTATGGAGCGACGGACATTTTTTATAAACTATATAAGGGATACCATCCGGACCTGGTGCTGACTTGGATGGTTTAATTTTATTGATTTTAATTAATTTATTGATTTCCTCCAAAGGTGGGTTGGCATGAAAGTCTTTAGTGGAAGTCTCAGGTTTGTGTTCGTTTGGATCCCCAAATAGTCTTTGGATTACTGGCACTTCGTATGTGCTTTTAAAATGGTCGAAAATTTGTTCGTTGGTCAAGAGAAGCTTACCTTTGTCACGTTTGAAAATGTTTTTCGAGTATTTAAAAGGATTTTGATCAAAGTCTACTTCATGTTTTGCCCGATCAAAGCCATCACGATTTTTTGTTATTTGATTTTTTATGCCTTGGATAAGTTTAAGAATTGATTGCAATGCCCTAGACAGTTGGTGACTAAGTTGATTATCGCCTAAGGCTTTGGCTATACGAAGTTTCTTTATAAGGTCTCTTTATTTCCTCCTCATTTTCAATTTAAAACTGTTTTCTTTATTTTTGTGAGCATAACGACTCGCAGGTGGATAGTGCTCTTAAAAGTAGTCGTAAATATTAATTTGGAAAGTCTCTACTTGCGCATCGAGTACCTGATTTAAGCCCGGGTGTTCTAACAGGGCCGCTATATTTTGGTCATGTACTTTCCAGGTCGATTGTTTAATATTAGGAATGCTAAGACGCGTCCGGATGGTCATGGACTCCTGGTAGTTTTCATTCAATGAGGCCTCACCATTAGATATATGAGGCCGTCATTTTCCTTAAGATACCGCGACTAAAACCGGCAAACTGTTCTAAAAACTTTTATTCAGGCAGATCTAAAATAAACTTCGAATAATGAAAGCGCAACATTCATCAGACGACTCCAAAACAGTAAAAGATGAAATATTCGCCACCTGCATCACTTCGTAGACCTAAGTATATAATTCTAATTTAATATATTATTATAATTTTCAGAACGAACCAATACCGTTACACAATGGGGTCCGATCCAAATCCATGAATCTTATTATAATTAGAAGTGATTTTATCAAAGCAATCTTTACATTATGTGGAACGTTTCCGACACCCTATAAATATGCAATATAACAGTGACCCTCGTTAAATTTGTTATTATACTTACGTTACTTTTATCAGATTAATTTTATATACATTGTATTATGCTGGGGCTAACACAGAATAGAAAAGATTGAGCAGGGTTATCGCTTAATTAATAAACAAAAAACATGTATTCCTGGTTTTAAATTGGGTTAAATTTGTTAACCAAAAAGGTTTTATTAACTTCTTTTTTCTTATATTAATTTAACTTTATTAAATAATTTATATTTATTTAACAAACATTTTAATGCGTCTATAAATTACCTACTCTGTGTTAATCGCATTGAGTAATGCATAATTTATTCACATTAATTATATTGCTCTGTAAAAATGAGTGGCGGAATAAAAGGGGTAAGTTACATTATAATCAGCGCTTATTTCGTTAATTTAGTGCGCAGATAATCACAATTAATTGCTTCCTTTTTTAAAAGAAAAAAAGCGCCAAAGATTCGAGCCTCTTTTGTTAACATTGTATAAGTTATGTATGTTAGATTTATATTTGTTTTTTTTTCCATAAACCACGGTTTATCAGGTTTGAATGGGCAAGGTATCCGTCCTTTAACGGCAAGGGCAAGTGTTCGATTTCAAAGGCGATTGTCGCGAGGGACTCCTACATACTACCTTACCCTGAGCGGAGGGGTATGGATATAGTATATCACAAAGTGAAACAAGGAACATGGTATTTTAAATACTAAAAGTGCTTGAGAATTAAAAATGCTATAGAAAACTGATCAGCCGTTACCGTATGGAATGAAAAACACTAAATTATTCAATGAATTTTAATAACAAGTTAAAGAATAAAACTAAACAAATATGTACTTCAATTATTTTAAACAATATTAAAATATAATCACAATCACTTTTTTTACAATAATAAACAAATAATACATTTGTCAGAACAATAAAGCAATCAATGCTTAGTCTACATTATTAAACAAAAAAAAATATTCTGATTAAAAAAAAAAATTTGAAAATCGAACATGTCTTAACTATTATGTCATTCAGCCTCCTTAATAATACTAATATCACATATATGATTAAAACATTCTTCTTGTCACCTTTTTAATACTGGCCTGTAAATAAAAAAAAACATTACTTTGATCTTAAAACAACAAAGGCTTTAAAATGTACAGAAGTTTTAAAATTTCTTAATTATAATTTAATTAGTATAAGATTTGTGGTGCAAGTTATTATTGGTATTACGAATCAGAAAAATGTAAAACTCTATTTCTTAAAGAAATTGATGTCTTTAATAAAGCACTCTTTAAATACGCCAATTAATTACAAGGAGCTTGAAGGGAAGCTATATCAGTGTAAGCTAGTACTTAGTTCAAATCGATGAAATAAAAACCAATAATGACACATTTTTGTGTATTATATTTATTTCGTGAGTTATGATTGAACTTTATGACATTTCTTTTATGATTAAAATGTAACTAAATATTAGAGAAAGATTTTAATAAGAAACCTTGAACATACCGCTATATTAATGATAGATATAAATAATTTTACAATTATCAGGACAATGACACGATAGCTCATTTGGTAGAGGGACGGTATTTAATTCAGACGGCGCAGGTTCGATTCCGACAAATATTTTATTGATTTATTGATTAAGTAACCTAAGAACTACAATTACTTACTTTTTCTGAAACCCAAACATACTCAATAGAGTGGGCTGGGAGTTTAATGGCTTCTTATTAATGTTTGAAATTATCTTAGGTTTCTTATTAGTTACTGGTAGCGTCTTCCTTGTGTTTTGGTTCGCCTTGAACTTGTCTAGTTGTGAAAGCGGTTTTAGAGGGGAAATGTCCAGTGGGGTCTAAAACATTAAATTTTATTTTAGTATAAAAATAAAACAATACATGATACTTTCGTCACAAGAAAGTAAAGATAATTTTTATTTTTTCTTATAATTAACTTACTCTTTTATTGTTAATAATTATTATTCTAAATAAATTATTCTTTCTTTATATTTTTAAAAATATGAATGTAATGTATGTTTATTTTTCACTTTTATTACATGTTGGTAAGGAAATAGATGATTGTATTTTTGAAATATTTGATATTAAAATTAAATCATAAAAAATCACCTGAGATCCAACAGCGTATGTATCTTCTATAACCGATTCGCTAAAACCAGTGTCGTTTGTAGTTTGCGAGTCCTTCAACTTAAAGGGGTTCCGTGTTTTGGGGCTCTCTAAAATAGGGCTCCTCTTTTTAGGGCTGGGTGAATTTTCCTTTTGTGAACTTTGAGAACCCAAGGAATATATATCTGAACATGTATCTACGTTTAAATTATGAGGTTTTTCAGGGGATTCCTCAATAACCGTTCGATTTTCGACTTTATTGCTTTGCTCAAAAGGTTGAATTTCTGTCGAATTAAAGAATTCACTTTCTATTATATTCTCGTCTAATACAGTTCTAGGAAATCTACTGAGTTTCTTTAAAACCGAAAAGCTCCCAGATCTGAGGAGTTTTTTAAAGGAACGACCCTTATTTTCTATTATTGGTGATTTCTGTTTCATAGTGGTATTATCATTATCGTCATCCTCAATAGTTATAATATTATTGGTTTCACTTTGTTCAATTTTCTGCTTTTTGTTGGCTGGTTCCATGCAATACATACTGCTAAGAGCTTCTATTGACAAACTGAAAGTATAAAACACATAAGAATATATGTAATTCATATCAAAAAAAGGTATCTAGGTTACAGGAGCTGAAGTATATTTTTAAAAGTTATTACCAAATTGATAAATTTTTAATGAAATTAAATAATTAATTCTGTTAGATATATAAATTTGTTTCATTACAACATAATACTATCGGTGAATTTTCTCGACTGTGTTTATGTTATATTGAAATTTTTTTTATAGAAAAGGTGTAAAACTGCAAGGTTTTTGTGGTTTAACTTTACAAATGACTTACAATAATTATCAAATAGATTAACGATGCATACTGACAATAAATTTAATTAGATAATAATAATATAAGTCTTTTTTTGATATTTATAAATATGCCATTATTGATAGTTAGATTTTAAACAAATAATGACCAAAAACAGTATTAATCCAAACGATTTAGAATAGATAAGAATCCTACTGCACTTTTCTGGGACTTATGTTTTTATTATTCACTATGCATATATTAAATTTATATTTTTAAATAAACCATTACTAACAACCAAACTGAACAAACTATTTTTTTTGTATAATTAATAGTTAATATTATAATAATTCTATTTACCTCTGATCTTGTGTTTCCGGTACATATTTAGTAGTTAAAGTAACTACCTTCCTTCTCGGTCTAGTTTGTGTTTGTATTATTGTCTCTGGTTTCTTTACTTTCTTAACCCAGGGTTGTATTTCATTCAGATACTCCTTGTAATTTTCATTCCATATACTTGGGTGGTTGGATACACCCATGTCTTTCCAATTAGTTGTTTTTATGTGTCCTGTCTGTGAAATATACAATTATAGTATTTTTTTATGTTATGAGGGAACGTGAATTCATATATAGGGAAACCGTCTTAGGAATCTGTACATATTTTTTGTATACTTTGACCACGAGCGTGAGTACTCATGATAATAAGTACATTTTCTCACTAAGTTTCTCTAAAAACATACCATAGGAGAATTGAACTGAGTCATTATGGTGTTTCAATATTATAAATAATTTGCATCAGTATCAAAGTTATGAGCTTATATAGAAAATTTGATGTAAGTCGCATGACTAATATTTGTGATTTAAGTGAATAAAATTACATCATGTCTGTTATCGGGGTCCCAATTATCCAATTTTTTGAGAGTGAATGGTTCTAAGTTTCCAAGAGCTAGATGAAAAGCTGTGTGAGGATCCAACAGCTCTCCTGCATTAACACATAATGCTTCTTCAACATCTGCAAATTTAAATGTATTTTTATGTAAATGTATTAATTTTATTTAAATGTATTAAATATTATATCATATATATTGTCATTATGTATTATTTGTCTTATATATTATATATCTTATCATTTTTATGCATTATATG
The DNA here is from genome assembly GCA_959347355.1 of Napeogenes inachia. Classification (NCBI taxonomy): domain Eukaryota; kingdom Metazoa; phylum Arthropoda; class Insecta; order Lepidoptera; family Nymphalidae; genus Napeogenes; species Napeogenes inachia. The sequence continues at coordinate 27,107,312 of OY365791.1, forward strand.
TATTTTTATATATATAGATAGTCTTATATGTTTTTTTCTGTTACTTTTATGTTTTGCACACCCCCCCAACATCCTCTGAAGTACATCGTAAGGTTGGCTGGCCTCTTGTGCTTTATATTTTATATTGTGCAATAAAGAATTAATTAAATAAGTAAATAAATAAATGATTATTGTATTTCAAAGGATTTATAAAGACGATTATGTGGTCTTTTAGTACTAATATAAGAAAATAAAAAAAAAATAAAAAATAAACTTTCATAAATGTTTATTAGGTTGTTATATGACTAATCAAACAGAACTATATTTTATAATAGAAATATTTATTTTAAAATGGTTTTACATAAAATTAATTAACATACCCTCATCGTCAGGTGGAGTGAGTCGGGTCATGCATCTGTCTGTAGGATCGTAAACATACTGGTGTTTGAATGTGGCTTCAGCTTTCAGGAAGTTCTCTCGATATTCATCACTCACTGGCAGGGAACGGTTAAAGAAATTTGATAGCTTTTTTAAAGCCTGGAAGGGATTTTGGTGTTTAATAAGTTATAAAGAAACTGCAATTGACGTTTTATATATGCAGTGGCATATTTTACCTACCTATTTAGTCTATTTATTGTATATTGTTAAATTATATTATTTATAATTTATTATTATAGATGGCATTTCTTATCATTGTCTAGTTAATTTTCAGGTCCACATAGAAACATTCAATCAATAAAATGTGAGACAGACATTGATAGTTATATATTTTTATGATGACTTTATTTTTCATATCATTACTATTTGTCTTGCAAATTTTCTTTAAAATATTTTTATACACATGAATACGTACTTACATTAGCAAAATTAGAATCCTGTGAAGCATTAACAAATTGCCGGGCCTTAGCCAAACCAATCCCTGGCAGCGAAGCCAGGTAGTCACATCCAGATAATATACACATCCTTCTGAACTTATCAAATGTGTATTGTTCTATTGGACATTTCATGACCAGCGGTAGTTTAATGGTTTCCACTAATGTACCATTACCATCCAAATCCATCTTGAAGAGCACCTGTTGACATAAAATTTAAACATTTATAAAGTTATTAAAGCAGTTACTTATACTTCATTTTTAAATTAAATAAAAATAGAAATATGTTTACTTTATAAAAGTTTTATTATTATTATTATATGATATTATCCATAATATAGATAATAATCAAGTAATTTTATTGTTTTATTTTACAGATAGACAATTTATTTACTTATAGTACATTTAAAAATAATAATAATATATACCTTTGTGCATCCAAAAAGAATTAAATCGGAGTCCTCAGTTATTACTAATTGTGCATAGTTCTTAATGTTAAGGTATGCTAACTGTGCATCAGCCTCATATGGAGCTACAATACAGTCTATGTTCCTCTTCCTACATTCCTTAATTAAAGATAACGCCATCATGTGGGTTATGTCTACACTGCGCCTCATAAAAGATCTTGCTTCCTCCATCTAAAATTTTATTATTGTTATAAGTTTATTAGTGTTAATTAATTACAAAAATAATTAACATTGCTCTTCTTATACCTTCCCTAAGCTTAATAATTCTGCAGCTCTTTTCTTAGATATATCTCGAGACCTGAAATAGTCCGAAATAATTATTGATAGCATTTTATTAGTCATTTAATAAGGATAAGGAGTCATATAAAGATGTGGTAAAGAAACAAGAGTGTAAAAATACTTGAACCGAATACATTCAGCACCAAAACCATTTAATTTGGCCAAATACAAATAGGGAAAAGGATGCCGAATATTGTATACTTTACGAATATTCGACACATCTCTAGATAACATTAATGCAAAAAATAAATATATTTTATTTCTTAGGTAGAGACTACATTAAGATGTCTCACTTACTCTCTTCTCTTAAGCTCAGTCATTGCTTTGGCTGGAAGATGTCTGCCATCAAACACTAAAATTGGCTTAATATTTTTCGCCTGCAGCATTGTCACATACTTCAAACAATATTTTATATATCTGTAACAATTGTTATAACGTCTTTATTTTATATGTTGTAAGTTAAACTTATTTATGGATTTCACATACATTGGTTTCACCTATTAGTTATGCTTAATTATATTTTTTAATTTAAGAAATAAATGAAATATACTCACATATCAGTTTCTTCTCCTCGAACTAATTTATCAGCGCAAGCAAAGGCACCTTTATGAAGCCAACAGTAAGTGTCTATTGCAACTGTTGATCCGCTGAATTCGCCAACGTTAGTTTTCTTTGATGCTTTTTCCAAAAAGGGTATCAAACCAGTGATACCCATCTTTATAAAACAAAAATGTTTGACAATACTATAACTTCACTCAAATATACACTTTTGTTTGCTTTTTAATTCATAATTATAAAGATCAAACGAAACTTATTGATATTTCAAAAGGATTATCACATATTAAGTCATTTGTTATGCTCAAAACCAATACTGTATTAAAATATTCTGTAATATATAGAACATTCTCATTCCCGCCAAATCAAATACCTTATTTACCAATTGGCAATTACTTATAAGTTGTACCTTAATTTTTGCCTTATGTCATAACTCATAATGGCATTGTCATATTACCCACAGATTACCATAAAATCATTACATTACGAAATTACTATACCTCATGTGATATTTGCTACCGTATAAATGAATTCCGATTATAAATATAGTACAATAAATTCACAATTAAGTTTTTAATTAAATTATTACCAGAATTCGGTAAATTTCATATTATTATTATCTAAAACAATATTTTGGAATGAGGGTAATTGGAAATTAAACTGATACTAAATAATAAGATAGTAGTTGCACGGTTTGACCTCTTAATTTTATTTCGAACTATAAATTTAGAGACCGGTCATTATACGTGCAAAAATATAAACTTAATGTCTGAAATTACTTAAAATGAAATTAAGTCTACGTGTTTTATCCTCAGCTGCGGCAATTGCAATGACTTGTGTTGTTTCAGCGGCAGCGTATTATTATAAAAGCCGCAACACAGAGGTCAATGAAGTGATGGTGTTCTGTAAATTACAGTTTAATGCTTACCACTCCTTTGATAAATTAGTCAGTTTCATTGAAGATGCAAAACATACCGTGAACGTTTGCATGCCCGGCATAAACAATCCCGTTATACAGGCCCGCCTCGTGAGTTTGATAAAATTAAAGAAAGTTAGAGTTCAAATTGTAATTGACCGATCAGGTTACAATGAGTCTACTGAATTTTTTCTTAAAGAACTAACTGAAGCTGGTAGGTGAACATTATTGTTTCTTTCGTATACTATAATTTGATTTTCTTATACAATATTTTGTTACTATTATTATTGATTGCAGGTGCTGAAATCAAATGTAAAGCAAATGAGCCCCTGTTTACCATGCAACATAAGTTCTGTTTAGTCGACGATAAGATTTTAATGACTGGAACGCTTAATTGGGGAAACGATCGCTCCTTTGATCATTGGAATTATGTTTACATCACTAGTAAACATCAATTGGTTGAGCCAGTGAAGAAAGAGTTTTATCAAATATGGAATCTTGCTAGTGATGTTCAATCGGTCTTCGATGTATATTGCGATAGTGATGCAGAAACATTTGAAGTGCATAGTTCTGAAGGTTCTGTAACAGGAGATCAGAATGTTACTGAAGAAATTTGTACACCAATTGAAAAACAAACATCAGAAAAGTATAACACATTCACAATCGATCACCCTTGTTTAGAAGTATGATTTTTTAATATTTATGTACAGTCAATTTTATAAACACAACATAATTATATTGATTTTGTCGAGCATTTATAATAATTATAAAAGATGAAATTTAAATTCTATTACCTATTTCTATAAATTTGAGTGATAATGTTCTATTCCACTAAGTAGTGTATATGCAAAAAAGAACTCGAAAATTAGTTAATGAATTATAAATATTTTATTACAAAGACTGAGGTCATGAAATAATTTCATATTGTATTTAATTTTAATCTGTAAATGATAAAAAGGTAAATAATTAATGCCTTTAAATTTTAAATCCGTTATTTTCAAATTTAGCAACACTGAAACTACTTTTGTAAGGAAAGTGTTTCCATTTCCTATTTAAATTCTTTTCCAATCTCTATCTATTGCTATTTTGCATAAAGCTTTTTTCCATTATATTATTCTAAATGTATTTCTATTTTTTCAATAAAACATTTTTTTAAATAATTTAAGTCTTTAATTGATTTTCTGTAAGAATGAGATAATAAATTTATTTTACAATGTTTACCCAAATCTACCGAGCCTAGAAGGATGCAAACGGTTAATTAATTATATGAGAATTTTATCAACTAAGAAAGGATTTTCGTCAACTTCAACTTTAAGGGGAGGAATAGGAGCAAAGTTTCTGAGTCCATTTTCACACTGACACAGTCGCACCACTAACTCCACCAACTGATTTATAGAAAATCTTTATCTCAGACTAGAAGAAATATATAATGATCATTAATAACACCTTGAGTTTATGATTTAACATTATTAGTTTCTATTACAATCCAAAAATATGAAATAAAATCCAAAAATCTGAAATAATTATAATATAATAGGTACATTTATTTATAATTCAAAGTTGAAACATTGTAATGACTTGCAATAAAACAATCTGCAAATAATATACATCTGTAACATAAATTAATTGATATTGTTATTTCAAGATTTTATATTTGCTCAGAAAAAGTAAAATACCTGGTTAGATATTCTTTATAAAAGATGTTTCTTTAAGAAAATATTCCAATCTATCTATTGGTTAAAAAAAATTAACTTCCTTATAACAGCAATATGAATTATATTTTAATTTGCAATGCGACTGTCTGCACCTAACAGATGTGCTAGCGGCAATAGCTCTTATAATTTTTGTTACGTTCCTTATTATAGCGTAATATCCTCAAACTGCGGCTACTACGTATACGCCAAGAAATCCGCACTCAGGTGGCGAAATGTAAAACGAGTGCGACTCGACACATATCATAATATAATACATAATTTAATACCTTAACCTTACATTACATATCATTACATTTAAATATTTATTACGTTATAATCAATTTTGTGCTATAAAGGAACCGTAATAAAAATAAGTACGATTTTGATGTTACATATTTATTACAAGTCGTTTACAAGTCGTTTTTCCAATATTTGCTATTAACTTTTAAACAGTATGTTACTTTTAAAGTAAAAATTATGAAAACATATAATGAATGTAGTAATTAATAATGAACACCAATAATCACCACAATACACAACTACTACCACCACCACAATCATCAGTAAAGTGGGGACCAGTAACATAGATACCTAAATATTCATATCAAACACCAGTTTTAAACAAATATATAATAATATTTAAATATTATTAATATTACATCTTATTTTTTTCATAGAAATATCAAAAAAATTAAACAGAACAAACATGGCATTATGTACAAGTATCAAGATTTTTTTTTATTTAACAAAATATTGATATTTTTAATATTAACAATATTAATAATTAGATATTAAAAATAAAAACGTTTAGTTAAAATCAAATGAGTTGCGACGAAGGAAACACCAATATTGTGTACAAGCCGCACTTGTATGACACAAAAAAATGCAGATGTTGTGGAGCCGCAGTCAACGTTCTAACAAATGACAAACACAAAGTTATATGATCTCATGATAGTTCCATATGTACTCCTATTTTTCTAATATCTTATTTAATGCCTAATAATAATAATCAACACTCACTTATACCACATAATATTTTTAACCTATTCTCCTCCCCTTATAGCTTTATATTTAGCAATTTCATTAGGAAAGGTTTTGGACAGCTCTGAGAGTAGATGACTTTTGAACCGTTTGTAAGAGTCAATCTTGCCTTTGACTTCTTCATTCTTGGCAAGGGCTTTGTCTATGCAGTCTTTTGTGTATAGCTGAGGATTGCGGCCTTGGTCAATATAGCTGGAACAAATACATTAATTCTTAAGTATGCATGTCAATTAAAGGTTGCAACCAAAGAATACATGGAGTATGTGGAAAATGATATGGCCATGAAAGAAATTTACACTATTATGTATGGAAGAAGTGTTGCAGATTGAAATATTACAGAAACCTCAAATAATTGAGATAAGGGCAGGTGGTGCACGAAACTTTCAAAATTGCATGTCAAAGTTTGATAATGGTATGTAGATCTATAAAATTTGACTCCATAGTATAGCATAGCATATGCTATATGCTTTACATTACTTACTCAAATACTTCAGTCGGGACATGAATATCATGTACTTGAGCTTTTAATTTGTCCACTTCCTGCAGTCCAGTGACTAATGATTGACTGAAATAAAAAAATTACGTATTACTATTAATATAATACTGGAAATGTTGAGTAGTATAGTTCATAGTGTAAAAGCAGTGGAACATTGAAAGAATACTTTTGATTGGAATGATATATCTAACTCTGATAATATTATGCTACCTTTCTTTTACACTTACAGGTTTAGTTCATAAAGTCTTTCTCAGTGTAGTCTTTCAAAATTTTAGTGAGTTTGGACTTACATTTTTTGATTTAGTACACTCTGTCCTTGAGGCTGAAAGTCGCTTACAATTATTCGTATTTGTCTAACGTTTTCTATGAACATTTCCAATTGGGTTTCAAGATTTTCAAGAGGAGACGACATATTTATATTTGTAGCTCAAAACAAGTTTTTACTTTGCAAGTAGTATCTTTGCAAAATGCAATTAGCTGTCACAACTCACAACTCGTACTAGCCCAATGACATTTGACAATCTAACTTTTATATTTGACGCAAATGATTGCAGCAGGCAGCTTACACTCTGTGGTTACAATTAACATGTAAGAACAGCTTGCAAATATACTTAATTTTTAATTGTGTACTTCCAAGTTCGTGGTATTTAGTATATTTTTGGTTTTTAAGTAAATATAAATAAAATTAAGAGTTAATAGAAAGTAATATGGGGTTGCCGTTTCCAAATTCTATGATTTATCAGTAAATAGTAATCAGCCCAATGAGATTAACTTGGTTGTCAAATGCTATATTGTCATCATATATTGTGATCAACCAAATTTAAACCATAATGTAACGTAATAAGATATATATTAAATATTTGTAGGTTTATATAATGGACCTAATAGCTAAGTTTTTCGGAATGAGAATTTAAGATCTAATTGTGAACTAATGTGAAATGTGCTGTGGACTATCTAAAAATATAATAAAATGGTATCGTCGATACATTATGAGTCAAAACCGACTACATTTGAAAGCGCAGTTGCTGGAGGAACAGCCGGTGCGGTAACGAGAGCGATAGCGCAACCCCTCGACGTACTGAAGATTAGGTTTCAATTGCAAATTGAACCTATTCAAAAAGGTTCAAAATACAGCTCTATACCACAAGCAATAAAATCTATAGTGAAAGAAGAAGGCTTTTTTACACTATGGAGTGGTCATATACCTGCACAAATCCTTTCTATATCTTATGGAGTAATTCAATTTTCAATCTTTGAAAAATTAACCCAATTATTTCGGCAAGCAGATTCAGACTTTTATGTGATAAATAGGAATTCCATTAATTTTTCAAATGGGGCAGTGGCTGCAACAATTGCTACTTTAATTTCATTCCCTTTTGACACTGTTAGAACTAGGTTAATAGCCGAACAGAAGACAAACAAAGTATATAAAGGATTTTTAAATGTATTCTCAAAAATAATAACAAATGAGGGTTCTGGAGCTTTGTTTAAGGGATTAATACCCACAATAGCTCAAATAGCACCACATGCAGGTATACAATTTGCAGTATATAAATTATTTACAGAAACTTTTTTAAATAGGCTTGAGTTCTTTCAACGAAGTAAAAATATTGGATCTGTGGTAGAATCTTCTTTAATTGCTAATCTATTAGCTGGTGGGATTGCTGGATTTGTATCAAAAACGGCCATATATCCTTTTGATGTTGTAAAAAAAAGATTGCAAATACAAGGTTTTCAGCAACATAGACAATATTTTGGACGGCAAATATTTTGCAATGGGACTCTTCATTGTATAAAACTAACTATTAGTGAAGAAGGTTTTCTAGCATTGTATAAAGGATATGGCCCTAGTATGTTAAAAGCAGTAGTTGTTTCCGCATTACACTTTGCTGTGTATGACGAGATTAAATATTTAATTTTAAGGCTTCACAGCTGAGATTGTGATGTGTGATTTTTAAACAAGATATATTTATAAAAGCTTAATTTCAAAGGAATATCTGTCTCATCTCACTTATGCAAAAATCTCTGATATATTTTTTGGATTCTAAAGATTATTGAGAAAAAATCCATTCTCTACAAAAAGCTCTATATATATAATCATTCTCTACAAAAAGCTTTTAAGAAGAATTTCAAATATTTTATATGTTGAGCTCAACCAAGTCTTTCTTCTCATTATACCCTATTGTTCCTTTATACCAAAGAAATACATTTCATAATTTTGAAATATAAATATTTAATTAGCTGTATAGTGTATGCTTGCCCATTAGAGTAGCAATTTCTGTGATAGTCTGTATTAAATATTAGTTTAATATATTAGATCTGGTATGTAATTATAAGTGTTAATATAAAACTCAACAAAATACATATTTATTTTCATATTGTTTTCATTTATTTCCCACCTTTCTCACCACATTTTATTATAATATTTACAAGAACAAATAAAGATAATTGAATGAATATATTATATTATACTGATTTCATATATAATAATAATAGTAAGGATATTCCAATATTTATCCATATGATATGACATATCCCATATTCCTCATCAATGTGTCTTTGATTGCTGGTTGTAATTCCTTCTTCATATACGTCGTTAATAATGTTCGTATTCCTTTGGTGAAAATATCTTCCATTTCGCGTGAAATATCTTCGGCTTCATCCAAATTATCCTCAGGTCGAAATAGTTTACTTCTTTCGTAGTTAATCCTATTGCTGGGTTCGTACACAATATCATAATTATCAGTCGATCTACCATCGAGTTTGTCATCGTCTGGAAAAGTCTCTAAACTGGGTTCGAAAGAGAATACATCAGATCGTTTCCGTCGTCTCAATGGTAAGTTATCTTTATTTCTTACACCATTTTTGTTAATATATTTTTCGCAACCATAAGCGTATACACTTATAAAACCTGGTTCTACGAATTCAGAATCTGTCTTTACGTTGAACTTCCCAGGATGTTGATTAAGAGGCCGGGTGTGAAAACCGATACCAGCTTTTCTTAGCCTTAGTATCATGTTGCATCCATTGGCTCCCCGTGATATTGGGTAAGCGTTGTCATATGAGTGGTATTGAGCATCTACATGATTTCTTCTCAATCTTCGACTTGGTGGTATAGTTCTATCGAGTTCGTTGACATCATATAAATCAACGTTACCACTAATTGTTATATCGTGGAAAAGAAGCATCGTGTCCAGAGATACATTTCTTGGGTCGAAGTAACATTTCTCAACCTTAACCCAGTTACTATTCTGAGGAAGACGCACGCGCATCCTTGTGACGTACATGTCTATAGGAGCACTTCTCATTGATTGGTATAAACTATATCCGTTGAGATCGATACTTTGACTCTAAAAAACAGTAATATTACATATGACATTGCATTGAAATGATAGATCAAAATTATTCTTTTATTTAGAAAAAAAAAACAGTTGTTAAGAACTTTAATAGTTTTACATTGCTGATGTTGGTCTGGATAAAATTTAATATGAGCTCGGAATAGTTAAAAAATAACTTTTTACACTACTACCAGTGGCATATCCAAACTCTTTGGCTGGTTTCTTTTTCTCCGTTTTAGCTGATCCAAGGCAGACTCGAGTCGGGATGAACACCTCTCTCCAGTCACAGGTACAGATGTCAACGGTTGAAGGCCACCTCCGATAGGTCTGTCGTATCTCTTCATTTCGAATAATGGAAGAAATCTTGACGCTGAAAGATAGTCAATATTATTATTTAGTTCTTTCAATGCATCTCAATGAAATTTCTATTGGCAATATTCTGTTTTAAACTAGTTGTTGTCAGCGATTACGTAGATTTTGTGTGATGCGCGAACATACAAGGAGATAAACGGACAAACATATATTTAGAAACTTTTGTTTCGTGGTGTAAGTATACATTAGTAACAACACCTAGAGAAGTAGCTAAAGCTGTTCGGGAAGTAGAAATCATAAAAAATATATCGAGATAAAAAAGGAAAGTTTAGTTGCAATTATTTTCCATAACATTCCTACCTTTTCACTTCTATTGTCTCGTGCTTACACCCGTGAAATAGTGAATTTAAACTAATTTCGTGTCTCGATCTCAAATTATGCTTTATAAAAATACAAAGCCCAAGAAAATAGTGTATTTTGTTTTGGTAGGTATATTTCAATTGAATACTTGGTTCATACTTGTTGAAAATTACCAGCACATCGCAAAATACTTCATAATTTTTTTTAATGCTTTTGATAGAAAATAAATAATATTGTTCTTAAGCTAAAATACTATTGGGCTCGAATTTATTGAAATACATATTATTAATATTTTCTTAAACTATAGAAACAGATTATAATATTACACGTTATATACATATATTGTATATAATTATATTGTCAACAACTTATATAAGTTTATTATAATATAAAAGTGTGTGGCGATACCAAGTAAAATAGAAAGCGTGAGATTTGTATAACGACGATTAATACAAAACATGGGTATTTTTTTAAAAATTCACTGATCATAATAGATTGTGTAACATTTTCTCTATACCTTGTTTTGAGGTCATCTCTAAGAATACTAATTGCAACTGTGTTGTTTATTTATAGCCCGAGAGCTTATACCTCTTTTTTGCTATAGAAGGTTGAAGAGTCAATCTGCTTCTTCAGTTATACGTAGGTACTACCTACTTAATAATCAATCTGTGTACTGAGCTAGGAAAGTATCGCAGGTTATTATTTTCGGTCGTAAGTCGTTAGATCTGCTAAACGGATAGATTGCGTTAGGTCCACAAAAAGAAATAAAAATTTAAAAACTATTTTAATAAAAGCAATAATTATTACCTACTTAGTAAGTTATTCATAGATGTGCAGCGATGAGTAAGAAGGAGTGTACCTACCTGTTCTTAGTGTGGTAACCTATCCTATCTGATTAATTTATTAAATATCGTTAACGTTATCTCGAAAGTTGTTCTTAACAATTTAATTTAAAAATCGAATCACCTATTTTAAAGTTCTAGATTACGCACAGCCTTAAGCCACTGAAGATAGAAGCTTGTAAAAAGTAAAACATATTTAGATTCTCATTTTCCTAATTAGTAAATTAAAGCTGAGCAAAGCCGAAGCGAAATGCTTAAATACCTATAAATCAACTTCGAGTGGAATGAGTATGGAATTGTTTAAATATTTTTCTTTTGGTTTAAGTATGAAGTATGATTTTCTTTGAAATTTCGGCATGTTTACACATAAGCCTTAAATAACTGCCTAATATTTAAAGTTAGTTCAAAATGTTAAACGTTTTTATCGAAGTAGGTAGGTAGGTACATTTTTATTAACACGTTCTTCACCTACTGGGAAATCAGATTTAAAAATCAGAAGCTTACATTTTTCAGACTCAGATCCAGGTAGTCCATTATCACTAGCCGAAGCCGTCTTCGCAAACAACACGAACACCCACCAAAATTTCACCATTTTTACTGCAACTATTTGACATGAAAACAACTTCGAATGCAAAGCGTAAGGCGGGTGAGAAAAAGTTACCGTCAAAATTCGGCGCGAAGACAGACAATGGCTGCCGTTCACTACGAATCTAAAACGAGAAATAAAATATAGTAGTCAGAAAACCATAAGAAGTGCACTCAGTGGAAAACAATCCCCGCTCAAAGCTAAGTTGTTCATCAGGCGTTTTCCGCGCGAAACATCTATGTAGGTAGATGACACAGGGATTTACTTTGGCAATGTCGCTATGGAGGTGAATGACTAGTGCGTTATTAGAGCGAGGATGATGATATGTGAGATAATTATCCGACATTTGGAGACAAGCCAGTCACAAAAGAACTAGATTTTACTTAAGCAACTCTAGATAACGATGAAGGCGGCTGGGTTGTTTTTTTCATCCAGCGCACTATTTCTCAAGTCCAATCTTTGATCAACGATGTTGGGTACAAAAAAGTTCCCACTAATTACTAAATAGGTAAATGTTACGTATTTTGTTTTCCCTTACGTAGATGAAAACTACAGCGAACCCACTCAAACCTAAAATTGACAACACTAAGATGTGATTTTTTTTAAATAGATATATATTAGTTTCTACCCCTTCTACTATTTATTTTTCATAAATAGGTTATTATATATTACTAATATACCTAAATATTACAAACAGACTAGGAATATTACTACAACTAGAAATTGCTTGCGACTCAGCCCTCGTGGACTACGGAGCGGTAGGTAGGTAGGTAGGTAACATTCGATAAGTAGGTACATGAGAGCAAGGCTAGTAATGATATCGGGTAAAAAGACCATTATCCTTTTATTATTGTCCAAGACATTTTCAACATTTCGGTATTGTAAGAGTCGTAATGAGATACCAACTATATAGGTAGTCTTTCTCTAACATATAAGCAAATAAGTCAACGCATGCAAATTTTTTTTTCAAATCTAACTGGTTCATTAAGAGTTAATTGCATTTAATTAAAAACATGGTTTGACCTTTATTTCATTAGTACCTATTTATTGCATCTACTTCTATTGATGACTAATAGTTTGGTTACCTTGGTTATTGTTTTTCGATAGACGATTATCACACCTTTAAGGTTACATAATTTCCAAAATTCTTTTGTGTCTGAACTACTTTCCTTAATTTCTTTGGCGATACTAATTCTCCTTGACGACATCTCACCTTGTCACCAAGTAGAGTGTAACGTTATTATAGAAATTGGGTTGGCGAGTTTATTTTCTTTGTTGTGGCAAAGAAAGTTCAGTGATCTTTTGAGAATTTTGTTAACTTTGTACAACGAACTCTGTTATCGTAGTGATAGCGTCGGTATCTACAGAATGTTTTAATGGTTTCATTTTTTCTGTAGGAGTTATATGTTAAAATAGTCATAATTTTTAGATAAGATTCTGTATTACCATATAGAGGTATTATTATAATTTAAAATACAGAAAATGTTTACGTACTTACTGCAGAAAGTTGGATTTTGTATATAGGAATATACTTAAATTTAAATATATTCACATACCCATGTATACCTACCTAATGTATCCTTATGTATAAAGAGATTATATCTTAAATGGCAGTTATAAGAGATAAGATAAAAGTTTGTTCTAATTTAAGTTTATGGACCCATGAATTGTACCCACTCATGTATTAGTCGCTTGTAAGATTTTAAGAAGATGGGTACATGATTTACAACATTTTATTAGTAAATGCGTCAAGAAAATGACTTAAGTGTTAGGAACGTATATTTTAATATTGAGTAGCAAGTAGGGGTTTCAATAAATATATATAGATTTTCATATTATTTATAGCAGACCATGACCCTAGTTGGCGACGTCTCTATTGAATAATTGAGGAACCTAGAATGGGCTATAACCATTCACATCCGGTCAGTGAATCAACTTTATTAATCCGATAATACAATGCTTTCCTTAACAAATAACACATTTTGAAGAGTTGAATTTTAATTAAGATGAGTGAAAACTATCATCTTCCATTATTATATCTCCATACTCCATAGACATGACAAAATGATTAATTCTAGAAATTGTAGAATTTCTAGAATTAATCATTTTATCATAAAATTAGCTACAAGTAAGAAAATATTGTTAAAGACAATTCTAGAAATTCTATGTAACTTAGAATAACTAGAATTAAACTTTTTATGAATGTAACAATCGAGAAATTTAATTTCAAAGTAAATTAGTCGTAAACTATTTACGGGCATGCTCTATTTTTTTATTTTCCTAGACTTGCAGAGGATTTAGATTATAGACCTTAAAATAATATTAGGTTTATAATGGTCTACTTATCTCTGTAGATATAGATTGATATATATATTTAAGTATCCTATCATTCAAAAAAAATTGTGGCAAGATTGTTTTTATTATCTTTATGAATAACTTAGAACAAAATTACCTACACTTAGGTATTAATAAAAAACAGGTCTCTGCCAGAGAACTAGTTTTAGGTCATAAGTTTCTTGGAATCATCTCGTCGTTGATTTCTGTTGGCTGAATTCTACTTTTAAATAACTCTACCAATCTATGATAAATATAGCTAGCGGAGAAATACGTTTCGAGGGTGTTTAATAATTAATTACTAATTTCATCATTATCAAAGCACCCATTCACATAAACATAATAATTACTTAGTTTAATACAAACAAGGTCAAATTGATTTTGATAATAAACACTAAATGAAAACAACACTAAATTGGATCCAAATCCTTGCATCAATAATTTTTTGATCATTTTGTCGATCTGCCTTTCTATTTGTTTTAAAATATATCACACAGAAACAATTGGAGGGATTTTTATATTATAGTAGGTATAGGTCGACACTAATTTAGATAAATAAGAATATGTAATGTATATGTAATAAATTTTTATGCATTTTAATATGAAAATGAGATAGTTCTCCGAGTGTATAGAGAGAGGTGTATGCTTTAGTAATTTATTTATAAAATTCAATCAATTCAATGAAAAATTCAGTCTGTAATATAAATAAAACGAAAAATGTGTTTTTTTAATTAGAAAAATTGTGGCACAGATTAAAGAGGGAGCAGCAAGAAACTGTTAGTGGCAATCTAATTTAATGTTATTATATTTAATTAGATTATAGAGAGAGATTACGATATTGTAATGTTGTATTTATTCAGAAATACAAAATCCGATATCGAAGTCTTGAGAGATTTGGATATAAAGAAATAACTGAATAAATGTTAAAAAATCTATATACAGGGTTATTTGTAATAAGTTAACCACCTCTTGTAGGCAACCTCTCTGCATCAATCCCAACATAATTGTTTTACGACTTTTAAAAATGAATAGTAATGTAAATGTAAGGAATAAATATATAGAAGTAAATCAATTATTTTTCTCGTTGCAGGTACCTAGAAGTTTAAGAGACTTTAAAAGTAAAATAGACTTTAAAAGATAGAATTTAAATGTAATAAGTAATCTACAACGAGAAAAATAAAATATACAATAATTGGTACCTACAAACGTTAGGTAGATATATGTAACTCGTTACGTACCTAGGTACTCGTGGAAATCAAGTAGGTATATAATGTTATAGATAACATTAACAACATAGAATTTTCGGGAAGCAGATAGGTAATATTGATAAACAGGAAATCTTTATACAGAGGTATTTCATATTATTAAATTTTATATCATATTATTTAACTTTGCACCAATCAGTTTTGAATTGTTGGTCTGACAAAATTGAGTTATGAATACACCCACAATAAATGAAATGAACTGATTCTGTACAACGTACCTTATATCAATATATGACTTAGATATTGCGTGGTGGTGAAGCAGACGAAGTCGCTAGGAACAGTTAGTATTAGATATTTTTTTATCCTAAGAGTATCAAGAATATTAAACATATTATAAACGCACACTGATTATTCAACACGGAGCTACTTCATATCTTAATATTTTTTTAGGGGAATTCGTGCGTAACAAAACTATATAAACATTACCAAACTACATTGTTAGTTGAATTTAAAACAATACGACCATTAAAATATTTCAATTGTATGCTCATTTCTAAATAATATCATAAGTACATTATGGTAGGTATATCTTATCTGTATATATTTTTCTTGTGCGACATACAAAGAGGTAAGATTTCATTTGTAAATACTTTCATAGGTATCTTATGAGTTCAGAGGCCCCTTAAACACATATCTTTTAAAACACTTCAAATTTGATATTTTGTAAGAAGCTTTTTTCTAAGTTGAATGCAAGGGTCGTAAAATAAGGTTTAATATGCAACCTTCCTCCTTTAAATGGGTTGTAATACTTTTGTAAATAATGGTGATATTGACTTCAGAACATTTATCTTATCAATATACTATGTAGTTGTTAAACCGTATGAGTAGATAAATGATTACGAAACCACAGATTCAATAATGTTAATTGATGTTTAAGTACTTAATACAATAAGGTGTTTTTTTCAGTAATTTCGCCTTGCATCTTAGCTAATAATAATAAGCGATGAAGGTGATGTTTACTTTTATATATAGTACTTATTTTGATATGTAGTAGATGTTAAAATATCGTGTTGACGTCATCCAATAGTAAACATTGTGATAATTGTGCAAGCTTAGGAACGGCCACATAGTATTGTAAGCAATTCTGGTCTTTATGTTAATGTATTAAGAACTATAAATTGTAATGAGATGTCAATTGTACGAGGGCCCGGCAGATGGATGTGGCAAGGCGGCCATTGTGAGCGAACAATGGGGAAAGCAATAGAACATAACAGCCGACATTGTAGAGCCAGGAAATATTTACTCTGTAAAAATATTACAAACAGACTAGAACACTAGATCTACAAAATATTACAAATACCATTAGACCACTAGATCTACAATTCCATCTATCATTAAAATCATTTGTATCACAATTTAAGACTAGTAAATTGGATCAAATATTGCTGGAATATAAAAGTGGTGTTGAACAAATGCGAGGATTTTATTCATGATTAAATTATGTTACGCCAAAATAGTTCCACTATTGGTTAGTTCGTAATAATTTTAGAAATATATCCAATCACAAACCATTGCTATCCGTATAAAGATGCACATATGGTTTTTAAAATTACCTTGTTCTCTTAATATTCAGACTAGGCAGAATATGGGCACCTAATTATGAACTACTGTTTCCTTAAATCTAATCAATTAGAGGCTAATTGCGGTTGTTTAAAAATGTAAATCAAGTAAAAATCCTAACTGCCTACTTACATTTAAAATCATCACAAGTTAATATTAAGTTTTCTCATCTCATGGCCAAACAGATTCGTGGTTCATTTTAAACTTTGTCATTGTCCCATAAGCAAACTATTGTTCAATTGAAAAATATATATTTTATATGTAATTTCGTTCAGCGCAATCAGGAACCATTACATGCATAGTTTGAGTAGTTTTGCAATAGTTTCAAAGAATATCAATAATATAGACTATATATAATATATGTAGACTGTAGTATCGTATAATAATAGGTACATCTACATATTGCAAGAGAGGTCGATACAATTGACTTGATAATTAAAAAACAGTAATTTAAAATTAAATCACGTGGCGACCTTGAGTTGTTTGTGTGATAGAATCCAAACTCTTGATGGTGCTATCAAAATATTTTTTAGAACCTCTCTGTAATGGTAATGGAATACGCTATTCAGTATTTTTAGGCTATAACTCATTTGGGATAGAAAATTATCGTGACTGCCTAGATAGGATGATTTGATTGAAATATGCAAGTCCCCACTTAAACTTATTTTAAAACTTGACGGATATTAAAAATATTTGTTTTAAAGCATTTCAAATGAGGACTCTTTTTCCCTGAAACATATTTATAAAATCTATATATAAATATAGTAACAGGTGAGTCACCATTAGGTAGACAAGAATATATATTTACATACAATTAAAATAAAATGTATCTTCTATATAGGACTGTAACTGTAACTTTTCTAACAAATAGTATCTTCGTTGATGTCTTTTTAATACTAGACGATAGGTAACTAGTAATAAAGACTTCAACGCTTTTTTTTACCAAGTTAATTATTAAATTAAAATAGTATGTATGAGGTGTTCATTCTATAATTTCCAAAATGAATATAATAATTTCTGTATGATTATAATCATAATTTTCTTAAAACCTCTAAATACCGAATCATAATAACTGAATATTGACATAATTTTTAGCATACCTAAAACGTGTTATTTATTTTGCTGTATTTTTGTGAGATAAAATGTTATTGAATAGGTACTTTTATCTATCGATGGCATGTCTTACTTAGGGTAAAATTGAACATTAATTGTAATTCAAGGCTCCTTATAATTAAGTAGCGTGTTATTACATCTGTAACCAAGTGTTCGACTATACGTAACAGACCACGTGACTTTAGAGTTAAAATTAAATCAAGCTGCGTGCATTTGCTCCCATAAAGTTAAAATCCAGTGCGATTGGCTATTCATCTCGCAGATTGATTTTGGTTAAGTTATTGTGTTTATATTCAAATAAAGTCCTGTACTCTTGTTATAATATTGAAATGGTGTTTAAATATATGAGCGATCAATTAATTATTGAAGAATCGACTACATTAAAACGCAATGAAGTAATACTTCCGAGTACATTATTAAAATGTATTACTCTTATTTGCACTAACCCTGTGGTATTTATACAAAGTGTGAATGATAATAATATAATACATAATATAATAAAATATAAAGTGATTAAAATAACAATATCGTGCTAAAATATAGTAATTCAGATATACGGTAGATGGCATTATTAGCAAATAAATGATTATACTTGACGTTAAATTGTGCAATTTGACAATTGAGTAATTGACATTCGTTTCGTGAAACAAAGTGATCCGTTTTGTTAATCATTTTCATGAAAATATAAGTGTTTTGCACTTCTGTTGCAAACTTATAAATTATTATTAAATCGCGTTAATGCTGAGAAAATGTAGATTTTAAAGTTAAAACTTATCGAGGTTGTTGTTATTATGGATCGATAGTTCATTGTTAGAAGATAGAACAAGGTAATCGTCGTATTTGTTTAAGACAAAAGGCAGAGGCTTCGTCCTTCACACATTAGAACATCGTTATCAATGCACGTAACCGATTGCTTTAGTTAGAGATGATTATGAAGTAACAAAACAGTGCATGTAAGTACTCGCTCTGAGGGCACGTCACTTGTAAAAATCATTTAAACGAAGTAAACGTATTACTAATTTTGGTTTACTCTCCGCTGGTGGTGGTCTTTCGCTTTCTGTTTAAAAGTAAAAGTGTAAGCTTACTAATGGGTGATAACCTGTATTAGTTTCACATAATGGCTAACGTAAAGATAAGAGTCAACTCATCTAAGCCTGCGTCGAATAAAATTAAAGGGAGTGGTAAAATAAAAAAATCGTCATGTAATACAAATAGTGATAAAAAGTCAGATTTTAAAACTGTTAAGAATAGTTATGTTAAAGATAAATTATATGACAGAGTGCTCATAAGAGATGCAAAACATAAGAAAGAAATTCAAGTAACCAAAGATAAATTATTAACAAAACATGGTCATCTGAAACTCAAAAACAAGAGCAATTTGAAAATATGCAATAATATTTTAATGAGTGAGTTGCTGATTGATGATAAAAAGAAAAATACAACTGAAATAGATCCATGTAATAGTTCAAATAATAACAACATTGTTATTAATCAGAATAAAAATACATTTCATCCATTACCAGCATCTAAAAATGTATTACATTACCAAAAACATGATAATTTTCTTGTAGATTTGGAAACTAAAGTTCCAACAAAACCCCCTGCAAGAAATCAAAAAAGGGGACACTTCGAATGTGATTACTGCCAAAAAACATTTCTTACTAAAGCTACCATAAGAAGACATATGTATATACATCTCAAATCAAAAACTTACCGTTGCAAGCAGTGCAAGAAAGTTTTTAGTAAACACATATATCTGTCAGCTCATATAACAAAGCAACATCCTGATTGGGAGCAACATTATATTTGCAATATGTGTGATAGAACATTTTTGCTTAAAGAAAATTTAGTGATGCATATAGCTAGCCACACTCAGCCTGTAGCTTTGTTCAAATGCATATATTGTAAAGAGAAATTTAAAAAGCAAATTGAATTGATGCAACATGAAAAACAACATCTAGTAAGCGGAGTTTATGATTGCATTATATGTGAACAGAGTTTTGACTGCAGAAACAAATTAACTTCACATTTTAAAACTCATTTGAAAGTAAAGGATTATATATGTCAACACTGTGGTAAGGAGTTTTTGAGAAATAACTCTATGAGACGTCATGTTCAAATCTGTCATGTGGGTGTGAGAATACAGTGTCCCATATGTAAGAAATACCTTAGGGGGCATTTGACTGAGCACATGCGCACTCATGAGAAACATCGCCCTCATAAATGCCAGGACTGTGGTCTGTGCTTCACACAGTCTACTCAGTTGACTGTTCACCGTCGCTCACACACTGGAGATCGCCCATATCCTTGTAGGATTTGTGATAGACCATTTACTCATTCTAATGCACTAAGGTTGCATATACGAAGGCATACTGGAGAGAAACCTTTTGAATGTGCCATGTGTCCTTTAGCATTTTCACAATTGCCGCACATGAAATCCCACATGCGGAAAATTCACGGCAAAGAAAAACCCTATAGGTGTCAAAAATGCAAATTATTTTTCAAATTAAAGGCTGATCTGGAAAACCATGCAAAAAAGTGTAAAGCAGAAAAAGAAATGTCTTTTGAGGAAAAAATTCAGGCTTCTGTGACTGTTAAAGAAGAAGAGGTTGTAGAATCTCCTATGAGTTTGTCTAGAATGAGGTACTTATTGGCGCTGCTCTTTACCATGATTGCTACTAAAGAAAAACTTAAATACTTAGGTGCGTACTTTTATGTTTATTATATTCACATAATACAAAAATGCACTGATATTTACTTTTTAACCAGTGTGAACTATATTGCTTTTTGTGCGCTCCCAATAAACAATATGAGAACACTTTATGTATCACTACATTCATTACATAATCATAAAATACTTCAACAGATAGATTCCTGTTGTTCAAAAAATAGATTTCATTGGTGTGATCTTCATTAGATATCCATAGACATCCAGACACTTAACATGATATCTTTGGAAATATTAGCACTGTCATTAAATGTGTTCATTGATATAGGTGTAAAAACTTCCTCATGGGTTGCAAATCTTGAGTGTTTTGTGTGCTGTATGCTTTTGTGAAGACCACAAAGTGTTTGGCATGAACCATTATGTAGATTGATCGTCGTTTATTTATTAGCAAATCTTACCCATTTGCAGCAGATAAATCGTCAAACAAGACAATGGGTATATAAGTGAGTTCATTTCCATTTCGTTTATAATCGGTGTTGGTTGGTGAAAGGGCTTCAATGAAATGTTTTGCAATTGTGTCGTGTTTTGAATTTGGTCTTTATGCTTTATTTTTGAAGGTTTTAATTTAATAGGTGGTGGCTCGATTCTGATAAGAATCTAATTAAGTTATATTAAGAATCTATAAGGGTGTAGGTTAAAGTAGTGTCAAAATAGTTTGTGTGAAGGTGTTTAACTTTTAATTTTGTGACAGGGTTCAACAAACGACTAATAGATGATCTATTGGTGGAGTCCCTAGAGGCTATGGGGCAAGTCCCCTCAAGAGATGCGTCTCTCACCGCATTAAAGCGATTGAAGACAAATATTCAAAGTTTGTTAAATGGAACAGTCCCAAAGGCCCAAATGGAGAAATTTAAAAAAGAAAACAAAAGTATGGAGGATATACTGGTATTGTTGACAGATGACAAAAAGTAAATAGGTAATCTTATACTTTGAAGGGGTATTACATTTGTTTATTATTTATTAAAATTGCATTAATATCCTAGAAATCCCCCTTCAAATAAATATATTGAAACCAAGGTATTTGGTTGCATAAAAGTTGAATTTGGTTAAAATATACAAATTGAGCATATTGCAATGCATCAACATCACATATATTTTTAAATAATGAATGTAAGAATTTATTTTTCTTGTGTAAAATCGTATATTTTAGCAAAATTATGTTTATTTTGCTAAATTATATTTAAAATATTTTTTTTGACATTAGAATTATTACTTTTTTTAATATAATAATTATTAGGAAAATTTTAACAACATTTTTGCGAAAGCAAAACGTAATATTTTAAAAATTACTAAATACTTGCCATAGAAAACAAAAAGTGATTATTCCAAAGTTATTAATTTATTAAACTTTAGTCCCTATTTATTATACCTAGTTATTTAGTTTAAATTTCAATATTTAAAATATTTTAGACAGCTTGAACTACTTTGCAATCAAAGTAAAGCATAAAGAGAATCATTCCCGTGACTTATTCTAATATATCACACAAGAAACAAAAATGGGTTTATATCTGCCCTAACAGTAATCGAATCTAGAAACGGATATTAAACTCAAATTTATTATAAATAAATCATAAATTATAATAAATAGATCATAGTAGTATTATTACGTAGCATATATTTTAAACTGAATGTTTTGTGCCATTAGTTGTTACTTTATTTTTTGATTAGTTCTATTCAAAGGAGTCTTTTTAACCGCATGATTAAGTTTTAAAATATTTCTAACTGGTTTAATTTTATTAATTTGTTTGAAACTTTTTAATTACATGAGTGCCATTCCATTGTTTATTTTTATTTGTTTAATTGGAATTGGTATATTTGACATAATTAAATCAAAATTAACAAAATCAATGGTTACTAGGATCATAATTATGTAGATAATTAAAATTGTCTATGATATTATGTTAGCTTGAAGTTAAGGTATAAATTGAGTTACGGCAAATAAAAAAATGTTTAGTACTGAGAAGTAAAAGAAAGTTAAAGAATTTTAATTTGTACCTTGTCCTCAATATGGCAGAATATTTAACGACATATAAACTTAGCTTTTTCTTATTCAAGTTAATTAAGTTTGTCTATTATCGATGTATATAAAGGTGTGTCCACATAAAACGATTTATGAGATAATTGATAGTTTCATTATAAATTTAATCTTAATAGTTATATGTCGACACCAATACAATGTATAATTACTTTAAAACAATCATTTTAATAGAGTATATTTTCCAGGTCTATTTGAATGCACAAAATAAAATAGTGAACAGCCAACTCTTTAATTTGATTTAAATATTGTTGATTCTTAAAATATAGTGTTGATTATATATATAATTTCGATTATGTATTAATTATAAATAAAGTATTGATTATATTATATTTGATTGGATATTATGTAAACTGGTATTATATAACGTAAATTTAAACGGCATGTGCTCACGTCTTTATAAAGATTAAGCATATACTCGATAATTCATCGAAATCATGTTTTTTTATCGCATTTGCTAAAACTTTTTTTCAACTAACGTGTTTTAGTAAAATCAATATGATTTCCTGTATTACCTACTTTATCTAAACCAAGTGCAAAAAAATTATCTACGACTTTTAGACTTAGACAATGCCGTCCTATTTTAAAAATGATTGTTTTAAATGTAAACAACATCAGTAGAATATTTAAATAGGAACAGTTTAGGTCATTTTTTATATTTATGTATCATCGCGTGGTCCTCACTGGAGGGAGGAACTAAACTTATAGACACCTAACTATAGCTGCAGCGTGCGAGACTGCTGTTGTAAAAATATGTTCAAATAAAACATTACTACTAAGTAACAATGAACGCTGCTAAGTAAAGGTATTTCTGATAACAGTTAGAAAACGCCAAGTCGTCTATTCAATTCATTTAGTTATATTTATTCATACAGCTATTTAATTATGTAAGGATATAATGTATGCAAGGAAATAAACTATTAAACGTCGTGACTCTGTAAAGTATTCAAATACAAAGAATAGTAATAATATACAAATTAAATTACGTCTTGCCAAGTATCAAGTGTCATTAGCCAAAGACAAAATCCCGCCTGGATATTTGGTTTTGCAAAATATTAAATAAGTTCGTTTTTTAAATTATTTTTGCTGTGTAATATGTAAAGGATTACCGGATTATACTACCAAAGAGGAAACCTAAGTATGTAGACAAATAAATGTTTAAAATGTGAACATGGTTTAATTTATACTAACTCCCAAAATTCCCGAACTTAATTTCTGTAGTTATATTTGAAGTCCGTTATGTTCATATTCATTAAAGTAAAAAATCTAACATTATACAATTGAATCACCGTTTCTCTGATCTTCCAGTACCTTTACTGGAAGTTAGTTGTCAGCTTTGTGAACGTTGCGCGATCTTGCTTCAAGCGAAAAAGTTTTTCGACGCTTTCAATGTTTGCCCATTCTCGGATGTTGCGCAGCAAGGATTTCTTACTCCTTCCAGAGCGTTACTGAGCTTTCCCGTTACTTAATCCATCAAATTAAGTAGGAGTAGTTGGTATCGCTCTTGTCGCAAGACTCGACTCAGTTATTTGACTTTTCTCTTTTTTATAGTTGGCAATAACTCCTGGTTTCTAGCCACGATGGTGATTGCTCTAAAGTTGGAAACATTCTGGGTTCAGCTAATACGAAGCATTCTCGGTAACACCACTTCTCAAAGGCCTCGAGACTTTCTAGTTGTCAGTTTTTAATGTTCAAGCTTCACTACCATAATATAATACAACTGGCCAGACAGCAATGGAGCATTCTTACTCGCGAGTTTTATAGACAGTTTACATCTGCACCAAATCTTCTCCATTCTCTTAAAACATGCTCGGTCGGTTACTATTCTGGTACAAATTTCTTGTTCACAGTCCCACTCCTCCACATCTACAAAAGCTCCGAGGTACTTATACATTCACACTCGCTCTAGGCCTTTATCTCCAACCTGGTCCTAAGGTTAAGGTCCCTGTTCCCTGATACAACCAGATACTTGATATTACTAACGTTTATGATCAACCCTGTCTTCAAACTGTACTCGCTGACCCAATCTACCAATAATTGTAAGTCTTTTTCTTAACTTCTTCACCGCTTCGCCGTTTTTCTTGACACCTATTTCCAACCCTACCAAAGAATCCGATATTATTGATATTTTTATTATTTTTATTTATTATTATTGATTATTGACTCAGAGTACAAGTTAAAAAGTTATATTTTTATATATTATTTTTTATTATTGATAATTATTGATTCAGAGTACAAGTTAAAAAGCAGGGGAGACAGTTCACGCCCTTTTCGAACTCCACGGACAGACAGATATTTATTTATTTATTTAAACTTTATTGTACAACATAAAATACAATGGGCGGACTTAATGCTAAAGCATTTTCTACCAGTCAACCAACACAGCTAACAGAAAATAAAACGATGAGGCTACAAAATTAATGAACAGAATGAAAACACTTAAAGCTAAGAATATCAATGGTGCTATAGTAAACTAAACTATAGGTAATAATATATAATAAATATATACATATACAACAATAATATAAACTAAATGTATATTAATAATAAATACCTAAGTATAAATATAGAAGTATATAAATTAATAATTCACCTTAAACAATTATACAGGTAATTATAAATATAGGTAATGACAGGATATGAACGAAATAAACAAATGTTATGATCTCTCATGTAGATATTTTATGATGCGTTTCTTAAAAACTTGTCTATTGGGAGCACGTCGAAGTATGTCAGGAAGGCTTTTCCATAGTTTTATGGCGTATACTGTGAAGGAATTAGACATAAAACCAGTATGTTGTAAAGGGATAAATAATAATAATAATAATAATAATATCAGGACAAATTACACACATTGATCTAACCCCTAAGTAAGCAAATTATTTGCTTGTGTTAAGGGTGTTAGACAACGATACAAATACATAGAAATACATATATAAATACGGAGATACATATAGAAATACATATATAAATAAACATAGGTTTGTTGAAAAACGGAGATAAAAGTCGTCAGTTGACCGCAGAAGTTGAAACTTGGACTTTAGATAATGAGGAGAACATGGATTGCTTAAAATGAAAAATAACTGACAGAGTTATTAAAATTCTTATTTTACGTATAGGTAGCCATTTAAGCTTAGAACGATATTCTGAAATGTGATCGAATTTGCGTAAATTTTAAATGAAGCGAATGCAACTATTGAGGAGGCGATCCAATTTGGTTAAGTTGCCTTCAGAGATATTAGAGTAACATACATCAGCATAGTCTATAAGAGGAAGAACAAGAGACTGCACTAACAGAGTTTTGGTCCGAATGGGTAGAAAGTTAGATATCGACTTCTTCAATCTCGGAATGATCCACTCTCACTGTTCTTGAGCCATTCATTGGGTAAGAAGCCTAAGTTGTATAACTCCAATACAATTCTCTAGTCAAACATTATATTCTAAAATCTTCATTGGAAGCGAGATTCGGCAAACAAATCACAAGCGTTTGTTCTTTCATTCTTACACCATGCTCAGATAATAAAAATGTGAGTTCCAAAACTACAAAAATATTTTAAAGAAACCTGATTTGTGTCCAACCTCGATGGCATTTTATATGATGTTTAATTGATTTTTTTAAAGACTTACGATTGGACCGCATACTCGCAATACATATTTTAACCTAAAGCCCTAAAACATAATTTGTTAACTACACATGCCAGAGCATACCACAGACCAACGGACATGGGAACTAAAGCTGGATGGAGTTATTATGTACATTTTGCTGATGAAATATTTCCCTTATTTTCCCTAAATCAGTAACGATGTTGGTTCAAACACAAGACCAGCGGACCGGGCCCATCCATTTACGTCATGGAGCATCTTTAAGACCTGGACTATATATATATATGGAAAGTATATTTCTCATCTTGGTTTTGCAGACGATATTATCATCGCGGAAAATTCTTCGGGAGATCTTTTTGGAGTGTCAATCTCCACCTGTCAATAACCACGACCGGTTCACTTATGTGGTGCCCTGACTGCAGGATTGGTCCACAAGTTCAAAATCACTCAACGGGCAATGGAGCTTGCTATGCTTGGGATCTTTCTCAGGGATATCATCAGAAATTAGAGTATTCGTGAGAGAACTACATTTACACACATAGCTTGCAGGATCAGCAAGTTGAAGAGGCAGGCGTACGTATGTCGCAGGACCAAAGGCCGTTGGAGCAAATAAGTCCTAGCGTGGAGAATGCGTTTTGGCATGCGTAGTATAGGACGCCCTCCGGTCCGCTGGTCTGCTGATTAGCTTAAGGTCGCCGGTGGAGGCTGGATGAGGGTGGTGGAAGACCGGGATATGTGGCGCATAATACGGGAGACTTAGGTCCAGCAGTGGACTGCTGTAGGTTGAAGCAGATACCTAATTGGAAATGCAGCCAACAAAACACATTTATTATAAGTATAAAATTGATAAATCTAACATCATTGTTTTAATTTTATTTCTTAGTCAATTAATTTCACTCGTAGATTTTCCTTGTAAATCTTCTTTTTTCTCCTCCAAAAACGGAAATTTCAGTTGAGATATTTAAAGCTTTTTAACGTTTGGTATACATAGTTTATATATTAGGTCATTAAGGCCGTGTTCCGAAATACAAACCAACATACTGGCCAGGCAGTGGCGTAACTATACCGTTCGAGGCCCGTGGCAAAATTCATCGGATGGGCCCCCTTCCCCCAATATACAAAAGCTGAACCAACAATAATATTTTTTTATTTTATAATACTTATTTATACACTTTTTCTTCTAAAAGTACAATAATAAATCACTATGTTAAGTAGATACCTACATTTAAACTTTATAATTATACTTAGGTACTCACTTGATTGTCTAATTTAAAGTACAGTCAGCATCTTATAGATATGGGCACATAGAGTAGTCGAAATGATATGGAAAACAAAAAAGCAATGTGATATATTTATAAAGTCCGAATAATCAAATTGTTTTAAGCACACAAGGTGTTCTAAATATAAAATGTTAATTCTTAAAATTCCTTCCCCCGGATTTTCCGTTCAGACAAAATGGTAATAACATCATTGAAGTTCAAATTTCGGGCCATAGAATTTTCGATGGATAGAATAGCCCATTGAATTTCTTAAATAAGTTTTTATCAATTTCAGTTTTGAAACCGATCGCTCGTCATTAGCCGTTGTCGCAGGAATGGTGAGAAATAATAGAAATGCAGTGCACCTTCAGGAAAGCTTGAAGATATAAAATGATTTTTTATTATTAATAGTCAGCAAGTTCTCTCATAGAAGATGATGTTTCTATTTCGTGTCTAAAAGAAGATCGAGGACTGAGAATTTCCTTGGAAAACGCGTAAATAAATCAGTATTGTTCAAATTTTGCAAAGTGGCAGGTTGCAAGACACTGAAATTGGAAACAATTTCATTCATTCCAACGAAACGCGATCTCAGTTGATTGATGATTATGTCTAATACACGATAGAATACGTTCACTTTAAACAAGCTTTCAGGATCTTGGAGACGTTCATCTTCACAAATTTCATGAAAATGACGTTTCACTTTTCTCTGACGAGTTTTAGGAAATTCAGGGCTTATAGACCATTTCACTGCAATATTATTTGCTTCCATTTTTAAATCTTCAAATTCATGTCGATACTTTTCAAGTTGTTCTAGACAGACTTGCAAACGCTCTGAAGCATTTGAAAGATCGATGGCTTTAGAAGCCGCGTCTATAGTTTGTAAGACTTTGCATTGGAAAACCAACAACGTAATAAAATTGTAGTTTTCTATCTTCTTCTTCAGCAAGATAGCTTTATTTCTCTCGTCTGTTTTGGAATTTAATAAAATAGTTTTTGTAAGTGCTTTTGAATATCAACAAACCGAATTTTTAAAGTAGACATGGCATCAAAGCGTCCTGCCCATCTAGTTGGATTCATTGTTTTTATGTTACTGAATTTGATGGTACTCCGGTTTCTAATTTACTGTCAGAAAACTAGATAATCCATCTATATCCATAATAATATTCCATCGTTTAATACTACGGCAAAAAAATATATAAAAATTTGTTGCACAGTTTCGAATAATCTTTGTATTTCTATGACCTTTGTTACTGCATCATTTACTACAAATTCTTTGAATTTCTAATACATTTTTAACTTTTTTATTATGCAACTGAGTAGGTAATAGAAATAAATCAAAGAGAGAACTTTTTTTTACTAAACATGTATGATAAATAAAAAATGTTGTGAGTTGGGATTCTCCTCTGATCGGGGGCCCCTTCCGGCTGGGGGCCCGTGGCATTTTGCCGGCTTGCCACCCTGTAGTTACGCCACTGTGGCCAGGGCTAATGACGTCATAACATCCACGCCATATTGCACTGGTGTCGGTGTCGATTGGCGTCGGTTTTTGACGTCATCAGCACTGGCCAATATACTGGTTTGTATTTCGGAACACGGCCTAAGTCTTTTAAAATGTATTTTTTGACACCTCTGACGTTAGTTAACAGTTGTCAGTTTGTCATAACTCAAAAGTCAAAATTGTCATAATAGGAAACCGACATGTAGAATAATCGCAAAATACCTACTAAAAAAATATTTTTAAAAGTTGGTTAATCAATTATTTTTACAATGGGAGTTACCGGAGTGTCCATTACGCTGGCTAACAGCATTATAGGCGTTGGAATACTTGCTATGCCATTTTGTTTTCAACAAGTAAGTTACTGTTTACAATAGTCAATAAATAGCCTTCGTATAAAACGAATTAATTAACTTATCAAGAGTTGATAGCATAACGTGTTTAACATAAAATTTTAGTTCTATAAATAGAAACGCATTGGTTTTCCATTTGCATTTGCATTTCCATACATAAAAACACTAATTTTTAATAATAATATAACAATGATTTTGAATGTTTTAGTGTGGCATAATACTCGCTACTCTGATTTTAATTGTAATGGGACTGGTATCCAGACTGTGTTGCTATTTTCTACTTAAATCTGCAATTTTAACCCGAAGACGTAATTACGAATTTTTAGGTAAGTTTATAAGTAAATTTCTTATAACATTAAGTCAATGTATACTAATAAAACATTTTTATTTTCAGCCTTTCACGTTTTCGGAACAGCTGGTAAAACAGCAATAGAAATGGGTATTATAGGTTTTTTGATGGGGACATGTGTGGCGTACTTTGTTGTGGTTGGAGATCTAGGACCTCAGATCATTGCTAAGATGCTTAATATCAACCAAAGTGATATATTAAGGTACATCAAATTAAGATCATACTTCAAATTTCATGAAACTATACATTCCTGAGTGCAAATTTTAAAGAATTTAATATTTACATACATGACTTTTTAACTACTGATCTTCCATAAATCAATAACTACTAGGTATGAAATAATAATAAGACTTTTTCTTATAAAGTAATTTGCTTTCAGAACTTCAATAATGGTGATAGTCTCTCTTGTCTGTGTGTTGCCACTGGGTTTACTGAGGAATGTAGACAGTTTTAGCAATGTCAGTGCCGCAACTATTGCTTTCTATCTGTGTTTAGTTATTAAGGTGAATTTATATTGACT
This sequence comes from Napeogenes inachia, assembly GCA_959347355.1. NCBI lineage: Eukaryota > Metazoa > Arthropoda > Insecta > Lepidoptera > Nymphalidae > Napeogenes > Napeogenes inachia. Next base: position 27,137,663 of record OY365791.1, read on the forward strand.
TCAATTTTTATTTTTTACATGTAACAGTACATATTTAAAAAAAGGTATATATTGTGGTTATTAATGTATAATTTAATACATAAATAGTCTATAAGGAATTTTGTGTATTTTTATATTACTTGTTTTAAAAAGAATTACATTAATACAATGAAATTTATCTAGAGGTCTTGCTTGATATTTACTTATCTTCTAATTTACTTAGAAATAATAAAAGTAGGTCAATAAAGAAAGACAGTCTTTTTTACATACTAGAATATAAAATATTAAATTGAGTTTTCTGTAATAAAGGGTTATTTAAAATTTAGAAATTAGCACTGTTTGAAGCTTAAACTTGATATTAATTTATGTAAAATATTAGTCTGAAACTAATTTTATTTTTTTATAAAATTGTATTTGATAGGTGATAGCGGAAGCTACAAGTCAAATGGTATCAACAGATTGGACAAGTCATATTGAATTGTGGAAGCCGGCTGGTGTGTTGCAATGTGTGCCTATATTCTCCATGGCATTGTTCTGTCAGACGTAAGTTATTATTATTTAAAATTGCAATAAAATTATGGATGTGTGGACTATTGTGAAGCTTCAATTAAATGATTTACTTTACAATTATATCTATGTATGATTGTATATTGCTCATTAAGTGTTGATATTTGTGAAAATATGACCACAATGTAGAAATACTCTGTCTAGTTTCTTGTGTGGTTCCTCTAACATCAGAGCGCATTTTATAACTCTTTAACATTCATTTTAAGTTGGGGTGTGTCTTTGCAGAAAAGCTTATAACAATAAGTATAGTATCAAATTGGGTCCTCCTGACAGTTTTATTGAATATATCAAGTTCAAAGTGAAAAAGATACAAAAAAAAATATTATAAAATGGTAATCTCAAACTGAACTGATATAAGAAACCTTGGACAAGTTTTTGCAACTTTGGTGTTTTTATATATAAAGGAAAAAATATCAAGTCTGGGTTGAGCTATTTATTACAATAAAAATAAAAATTAGAAATATTAAGCCATGCAGTAAAATAAATTTTAAAATATTAGTTATAAAATTCTAATTTACAAATTTCTGATAATATTTTAGGCAACTATTTGAGATCTTCGAATCTTGGCCGACTGCATCTTTAGATAAAATGTGTTTGGTGACGAAAAACGCTATTAATATTTGTTCAGCCGTTTATTTCACACTCGGTGTTTTTGGGTACATTGCCTTTGGCTCTCAAGAAATATCTGGTAAGTAAATAAAACAATAGAACAAAGAAAACATAAATTTTACCTATACATTACTCTGCTTTAAAATGCAGTAATATATAAAGTTTAGAACATAATTCATTATATATAATTATGTAAATATCATAAAAATACAACAACATAATGATAGTCTTTATCTAAAATATGATCTGTTTTTGAAATATAAACATATAACAATATTTGGTTCAAGGTAAGAGAAAACAGATCTGTGTTAATTAATATTGATTTAACTGATTTACTCTGCTGCTTATCAGAAAGATAGAAAAAGAGTATTTATAATTCATACATTTTAATTAACCTTTACGTAATTTAAAAAAATAATAATTTCTTTTACTTAAAAAATATTATTATTTTCTTTACTAGTTTTAATATTATTGTTATATGTAAACCAACTTTATATTTCCAAAATACATTTTAGGCAACGTGTTAGTGAGCCTGAGTCCCACCATGGCGAGTGACGTCATCAAGCTGGGCTTCGTCATGTCGCTTGCGTTCAGTTTCCCGCTCATTATATTCCCTTGCAGAGAAAGTTTATACTCATTTTTCTATAGGACGGTAAGTATTATACTAAACTAGTGATAAGCCAAGTTCAGAAACTTATTTAATCTTGAGATACACAAACCTACGTTAATTTAAATCTCTAAGTTAAATATGTAATAAATAACTTACACTTATAAGATTTGATACACTTAAAATTTTTAATATATCTTTACTTATAAATTACATACAAATTATTGTGAAATTAGTTTATGAATGTATGATTTAGACAGGACGAAAAATTATACGTGTTAGACGTTGAGTTAAGATTGATATATAATAAAATAAAATATTTACCCTTGTTTAACCAACCTTGACCTATTGACAATCTCTAATGTTTTTTATTATTTATTATAGGGATATTTATTAGAAATTTTAAATACTCTAATTCAAGAATTAAAAACTGCCGATTTGGTATATATAATTATTATTCCCTAGAATTTGTCAACTCAATTGAATTTCAACTTGTAAATTTGGAGAATCATATTGAAAGATGACTTCAGTGAACAGAACTTGGCTCTTTTAGTACACATGTTTAATTGCCATACATACATACATGACCCATACATCGGTCGCAGGCGCACGGTCAGGGCGACCGCTCGGTGATGCCGGCGCGCGCGTTCCGCTCCCTGACGCTGCTGATAGTGGGCGCGTCGCTGTGCTGCGGGCTGGCGCTGCCGGCGGTGGAGCGCGTGCTGGGTCTGCTAGGCGCGTCGGCGGGCGCGCTGGTGTGCGTGGTGTTCCCGGCGGCGCTGCAGCTGAGGCAGGCGCGCGGCGGGCGCGACGCGGCGCTGGCTCGGCTAGCGCTGGTGCTGGGGCTGCTGGTGCTGCTGCTGGGCTCGTACGCTAACCTGAGGGACGACCGCCCGCGGGCGCCTCCCGACGTAGTCAACATCGACAGGATCGTGGCTGACTTCTTCCAGAAGATGGAGAAGGCTGACGGTAATGGCTCGACTAGGATTAGCGATTTAGGTTTCAAAAAAGGGGAACACGTGAAAACGGAACTAAGACCGTTTTGAATGTGATTTCAGTAGATTTCATAAAATGATTTGAGTTTTGTTACAGAAGCGCTGGCGAATCCTCCGGCTCACGATGATCCGTCACACATGAAAGGGAACAAGTTGGACGATCAGATCATAAAAGACTCAGAAGTACAGCCTCCGAACCCGGTGCCGCCGGAGTCGCACTCCAATGAGAAAGGCCCGCCGGCCATACAATTGGAAAATAGCAAGTTACTTAAACAAGTATTATCCCAGAGAGACACTAATAAATTGTCTGTATCGCACTCCAGAAATATTCAATCGGCATTGAATAACGAAAAATCAGCAAACGGTGTCAAAGAGAATAAAGCACCGAACGTGGAAGATAAACCAGAAAAACCTAAAGAAAATAAGCCACAATCCAGTCAAGAAAAACTTGATATGATGAAACAACAACAACTAATAGAAACCATTAAACAACACGGCGAAGAACAGAGAGAACTAATTAAGGAGCAGAAAGAAATCTTAGACGAATTAAAAAAGACAAAAGATGAACTGAAGAAAAACAAAGAAGACACGGACACTAATGAAGCTAAGAAAATAGCTGTTGAAAGTATTCAGAAAATAGCTAATGTGGCGATAAAAAGTTTAGTCGGTGATTCTGACAAACCTAAGGATACTGGGGATTCGAAACCTGTAGAACCTATAGAAAATATAGTCAACAAGGCTGTGAGTGATATTGCCAAGAAGGCGGAAGAAACTTTAGATGCTATTAAAAATAAGGATGAAATGAAAGACAGCAAATATGAAGAGAGCAAAATAAATAAAAATGATAAAGTAATTAATAGAGCTGAGAACCCTATCAATAACGGCATGCAAAATCAAAATATTCCTTCTTCAGGCAAAAATAATCTAGAAAATAAAGCGAATAAAAGAGAAATTCCAAGGAGTAATAACATTAACCCAGCTATACAAGAACAATCAAAAAATGAAGAAACAAAAGACGTAAATCAAAATGGCAAAGTGTTAGGAAATGTAAAAAGTAAAGAACACATACACATGCCCGACGAACCACAATCATATAAACAAGGAGAAGACATTCAGAAGGATGTTCATCAAAGTATACCAAAGGCAAACATACCTCAGGATGTACTAAAAGTTAGTGATGATAAAATAAATAAAGTAGATAACGGAAATGAAAAATATCAAAACGGTGCTATCGTTTATAAAGAAACTAATATTCTAAAAGATATCGCGAACGGCAACATTATACCAAGGAGAAAGAGAGAAGTCGTAGATTGTACGGAGGAAATGATGTTAAAAGCGGAAGATAAACAAATTTGCTTGAATCTAGTAAACAAACAAGATGACAAGAGCCAAGATGTGTTTTTGAAAAATGTTAATTTGGGTGAAGTCGGTCTATCTAATAGTCTGCCGTTACAGGCTATCGCATTGCATCATATAAGATCACTCAAAAACTTTGAGGATGATAAAAAAAGATAATATTTATTTGAATTATTTTATTAATCATGTTATATAAATTCGTAAAGTCAATTGTTTATTGTAATATGTCCACTAATCTTAATATTTATTATGTATTCGCTACCATTTAGATTAGTTAGATGCATTTATTTATTTAAGAAGTCATTTAAAAGTTCACCAATAATTACTAAACGCAACATTCTAAAAGCATAGGTTTAAGTATAATACCTATTATATTATCTGTGATCTCAAACCAGTTTAAACTTGATCATTATTATTACTACAATTGTTGGATATAAATATACAATTTGGATAGTTGTCATCGACTGAATTTGTATCAATGAAAATATATTTGTGATTTTTGAAAACATTCAATAAATAAAACAGCAAATTTGTTATTCTTATTTTTAATAATATAAATGCAAACCCATAAGAAATTAATTTCTAATATTAACAAAAGCAAAAACTAATAAATAATAATTATTCCTTTATTTCCTTATTTGTTTCCGACGTTTTTTTCGACCTGCAAGAAGTTACATAGAAGTCTTTAAAATAATAATAATACAAACACAGCATTATCTTTTTAAAACTAAACAAATATTCTATTGTTGTAGACTTTTGTTTGTATCTAGAATTAGTGTGTAATTAAGCCTACATGCTTAATATCAAAGTAATAAAAAAAAACATATTTTTTGATATTGTGGTTTTAAAATTAATAATATTTGCAGTATGACATATTTTAAATAAATATTAGATACAAATTCGATTTTAGGGATTATGACAAGAAAAAAAAAGTCCGTGAAATCCCATGTGACTTTCGAATTTAGTGATGGATTGTTTGAAGACATTTTTGAAAGTGTCAAATCAAAAGTAAGTATAACAATGAGAAAATTTGTCGTCTCATTCTCAACTGAATGGCTGTTTAATTTAGTGAACTGACACGTACCTGGGCGTTTCAGGCTTGGTGCTGGAGGTAGAAGGGCGGCGAGTCCTTCGGGGGGTCGCCTCCACCTCCGACAGGGGGGAGCCCTTCAGGTGACGAGGGGGAGAGGGGGTTTAGTAAAAGGTTGCGGTGTTGCAGTACGATTTGACATATTATAAATTCTAAAATTTATTCTCGATATTTTTTTAATATAGAGATTATACAGGTTTTAATGTTGGTTACTTACTTTAATCTAATCTCAAAAATCTTCAAAATTACATATTTCATTTAAAAAGTTGGTTATATCAACATTTAGAATAGAACTAGAAAGTGACCATAGGTAATATAAAGGGTTATTTTTAAATAATTTGCCACCTCTTTACATCAATCCCAACATTTGATCTACGACTTTTTAAAATTAATAGTTTTAAAAATGTAAGTGTCCCATACAAAATTGATTTGTTGCCTCTGAGCATCTAGTTTATTATAAATATATGAATACCTTAATATCAGTGGACGGCCTCCTCCTAGGGGTGTGTAGCGCCTCGCACGCTTTAGTAAAGGAGGCGCGTCGGCCGCGCGCTGGACTGGCCAGCGGTGACCCCGCTTCGGGAGTAGCGCCTGTGGGGACGGGAGGTCTTGTTATAGTGATTATATTTATTGGTCGATTAGAAATTATAATCCAAGATGTCTTTTCTTCTTACATTTCTGAGTGACATTGCTATCATAGTTTTGAAGATATGCAACGGAAATATGTTTTTTTTTAAATTACATTAATCTGAAAACTATTATAATATTTCCTATAATTTAAATTTAATCACATCACATTATTCTATTATTTATTTATTTATTATGGAAACAAACGGTATAAAAACATTGAATAAAATTTAAAATATACATATATAAAAAGTACTTAACCATAAACAGTTTCCAAAATTGAAACTACACACATAATAAAAATTTGAAAAGAGACGCATAATAATAATGATAATAAATAACAATTCAAATAAATAAAACAAAACAATGAGAATTACAGTAAAATAAAATAAAAAAACAACCCGTCTTAGGTACAGTTAAATCAAATAAATCAAAATGACAATTAAGTCAAATAAATTAAATCAATAAAAATTCAAATAAATCAAACAAATCATAATAATAAATTAAATCGAAAAATTATAAATAAGAAGAACCTGAACCCGTTGTTTGTAATACACTTTTCTATATAATTTTAAGTTGTGTTAACTCACCGACATCCACAGATCCTCTTCTTCCAATCCTAGCTGCTTTCGGTGTTGACTTTGTTTCGGAGGCGGCTCTCGCTAGACGTTCTGTAAATTTAGTTAGTTTGTAAAACAAATATCACTCATACTAGTTCACTATAAAAGCTTTGAACATAAGCTAATCTTAAAAACTACGTATACCAATAAAATATATAAAACTATCAGTAATTAATATTACCTTATTATTTATAAGAAATATTAAATATGAAAAAATATTTATTTCTTAGTATCTATTAGGAAATGAAAATAGCTTTGTTATATGTTACGTATTGAACAGGTGCCTACATTTATCAATTATGCATACATTACCAAATGATTATACAGGGTTAAATTTAATTAGTTAACCACCTCTTGCAGGCAGCCTCTCTACATCAATCCTAACAACCTTGTTCTATAACTTTTGAATATTAATAGTTTTTAAAATTTGAGTTTTCTCATACAAAAATTTTTTTGTTGCGTCTGAACTGACTTTAACTCTGAGCGTAGTTATGGCGCCCGGGCGTTGACCTTTAAAGCACCTCTTACAATATACAGAGTAATAACTAAAAGAAGGCGCTAACATTTTTTTGTTTCGTGTTTATTGGTTTATTGTGTTGTTTATCAAGATTTTTAAAAAGTCGTAGAACAAATGTTGTTGGGAATGATGCAGAGAGGCGGTCTGCAAGAGATAATCAACTAATTACAAATAACCCTGTATATAGGACTAAATTAATAACTAAACGTACTACAGTGCCATGCAAACTAAATAATATCAAAGCGTACTCACGTGGTTTGAAATCGGTTTCAGAGTCTGTATCTCGCTCGTAGTCGGGGGAGCCTGAGAGCGGGAAGCGAACACTTACTAGCTTATCAATCGCTAATGCGTTAAGTAACATGCAGGTAGAAATTAAAATAAGCTTTGGATATTAAATAAATATGAGTTATATCAGAACATGTTGGGTTCAAGCACATTTAGAAGGAATGTGGTTATAGAATGTGGATTTAGTGCAAATTATATTACATAATATCAACTATATTTATATTTTTTACTTAACCAATATGAAGAAGGGTTTAAAACCCTTTGATGGATTGATATACGGCGTGGAAGAAAGATATGTGATATCATTATATATAATAAAATTAATATGTAATAAAGTTATTATAATATTTATAAACTATTTTATATTCATAACTTTTAGCTTATTTTTAATACATATGTATTCACATTCCTTCATTCATACATATTCATTCATTAACTGGACAATTTTATAATAAAATATGTATTTCTAGCAATTATTTTAATTTAAATCGAAAAATTAAGAGTCGAAGGCATAAAAGAAATTCTGTTTAATAAGTCTTGTTTTAAATTATATCAGCATATCCAATTCAGTTATAATTAAAGAACCCGACAGACAGACGGTTATTTGCAAATATAGGGTTCCGTTTTGTACCTTAAAGGAGCATTCAGCAAGAAGTCCTATTAAATATGATTAAAATACTATTATGTATTGTTAGGTTTTATGTATCCTTACTAACAATTATCTAAATACATCCATTAATGTTTTTCACGAAATGTGTACCATTTTTTCCATTTCCAATAATTTCTCACATTTCAACAGCGTCATGACCGTGAAAGATTACTCCGAAATGTTATATATTTATATATTAAGTTATATATTTTGTTAATAATTATAAAATGACAAATTCATCGAGAAGGATTAGCACCTGCTTCCTCTCCATCCAGCTCTGCCAACTGAGCTCTCAGGTTAATTGCCTTTATGAATTTAACATTCTATATACATTCAGACGCAGATCCAAGATTATTTCTAGAAGCATTTTTTAAGTGATGTTAAATATGTTAAATGATTATAAATGAGTTCTATATGTTAAATGATAATATGCACTACAATAAAATTGTAATTGTGCTAAATACTTAACAGTTGGGACAAAAAGTAATCAATGTGAATAAAAATTAAGTATTTTTTTTTGAGTTGATAGGCAATGGAAGCTTTACCTGTATCCGCGTCTATATGTATTTTTATTAAATAAATATATTTTATAAAAATGGTTCATCAGTTCATCCCGTGCAGTGCGTCCTCACCTTCATGGTCGCTGTGGCGGGGCGCGGGCGCGGCCGGGGTCAGCCACGACCCCAGGACACTCTTCTGGTTACGAGTCAACCTGGAATAAAGTGTAGTTCAATATCGATTTTCACTATTACAAAAAAATATTATTATTATCTATAATATTATAGATTATTGGTAATATAGCTTTTGCATGAATATTCTAGAAATCGTCAAAGCGCAAAATGAAATTTTTTTCTACTAAGTCTATTGAAAACCGAAACTTCGGTAAAAATGCAATCTATTTACCGTCTAGCGCTTGAGTATTCGTTAATAATTTCAGCAGTGACATCCTTCGAGTCTTCGGCGATGGCTTCGGGTATCACCGACAGGTCTGGCTTCACGTTCAGAACTGACTTTCGACCCTTCCGTATCGGAGCCGCTTTGACTTCGTCTTCGCTAGCTTTACTTCTAGTAGATTTAACAGAAGAATCCGAAGTCACGCTTACATTGTCGTCATCTTTCTTACCTCTACGAGATTTTCTCGGTGTAAGTTCTAAGGAGTCATCGAGTTTCTCTAATTCCTTGGACGCGCGGCGAGTTAATATTGTTCTTACTTCGGATGTTGGTGTTTTGGCTCGTGATTTTGGTGTTATAGTTTTTTCAGGAGTTTCCACTTCGGATTTTAAGGAGGGTCGTCTTCTGCGAGTTGTTTTTGTCTCCACTTTTTCCTCGACGGCCTCTGTTTCTTCCTTTGATTTTGTTGAGGTTGTTGATGGCGCCCGTTTTCTGGTTTTTGGAACCTTTTCAATAGTATCTTCAGATCCTAGATTCGTAACATCTTTTATTTCCGTCTTATTTTCAATTTCTTTATTTTCTATTTGTTTTTTCCCTTTTTCTTTTACTATTAGTGTCTCTCCAAATTCTATTTGTTTTTCTTCTCTTTTCTCTACCAATATTTCAGATTCTTGTTCACTCAAGATACCTCCTACATCTGTTTCCATTACTGTATCAAGCTGTTTTTCTAACTGTGTCTCAACGAGGTCTATATTTTCATTTACACTGACGATGTTTGTTTGTTTTGTAGATGAACCAGCATCTACAACATCAACCTCTATGGAGAGAGGAACTTCTTTGACCCCAGTTACAATCGGTAACTGTTCAACAGCTAGTGTTATTTCAACAGGTTGATCTGGAATAATATATAATTAATGACTTGCATAAGTAATAAAGAGTGCGTGTAATACTAAAAGAATGATGCCTTCCGTTGGAAGAGCTTATGGAACAACAAATAATAATAACAACACTATTCGAATATACTTATTAAGATACCAAATATATATTTATTATTTTATTAGAAAGTAGTTAAATTACAAAAAATATATATATTTACCTGTTTCCATGGCAACATCTTTTTCAACAGCAATACTTTTATCCTCGGGGTAGAACAGGTTGACAGATTGTTCCGACTCTATAACAGAGTTATCATCAGTTAGAATTGATATATTACGCGATTGGTTCAATGGATCTAAACTGAACGAGAGAGAAGCTTGGAATAATCCAGAATTTTCATTTGCTTTCTGTTCTTGGACTTCTGAAACTATAGCATTTTTTTCAGGTGCGACGTCTGGTACGTTTTCAGTGTTATTGTCTTTATTAATTGGTTCTACTAATTCTTCTTGTTTTTGTTCTACGTCGTTATTTTCTTCAAGTATTTCTAATTTGACGGTATCTGCGGAGTCATCGGAATCTTCAATGGATATAACCTCGTGGACATTATCAGATTCGGATTCCTGAAAATAAATATAAATAGAATTCTCCATAGATATATCATAAAGATACAAAAAAAAAACAAAAATCATGAATATCAAGGTATTTAATTCATAATTTACTTACATCTTCATCTTCTTCACTATCTTCACTCTCATCAGACTCACTCGAGCTTTCCACTTCACACTCATCAGACATCTCTCCCTCTATCTCATGAATCTCCCTCTCTATCTCCACTATCCTCTCCTTCTCTTTCTGTATCACTCTCGCGTCTTGGCTCTCTAGTTGGCTCCAATCCGTCTTAACTTCAATCTCGCTATCACTAGTCATCAAGCTGTCCTGTTTAGTTTCGTTAACACTGTTATCAGTACTGAGGATGCCGTAATCTGTATCGCTATACTTGATTGGGAAATCCCTTTTATCTTTATGACTCGAGTCGATGGTACTATCGAAGCTATTCAACACAGATTTTCCAAAATCTTCATTAATACTAGTAAATGCTGGCAGTGGCTTTACTTTCTCTTTTATATCCTCTATACTTTCATGTATCTCGTGGATGGATTCAATACTGCTTTGATAGCTATGTAGGACAGATTTCTCTGAGTAAATTTCATTAATAGTAGTGAACGCGGGCAGCGGGTTCATTCCAAGTTGATCGCTGTCTTCGCTTGCTTTTGAATTTTTTTCAGTGATTGAAAAACTTTCAGAGGAACTGTGTAAAATAGACTTGTTGACGATTGGAGAGAATGTTACATCCATCAGGTTTGGAAGATTCTTAGAAGACTTCATAGGAGTGCATTCTATAACGCTTGATGTTTCTGACTGTTCTTCAGCGGTCTCCATTTTCTCTATCTGTTTTGTTTTAGCAAACGCGTTCGCTTCAAGCACGATTCTTGATAGTGATTTCTTACTTCTACCATGATCTTTCTTCGGCGACATTAGTTTTTCGGGAGTCTTTGAGCGGCTTCTATTGACATTAATCGATATAAATAATAGTTTTAGTTTATTTAATTTATATAGTATTGAAATTAAAATAATTGAAAGTACCTCAAGCTACGCGGGCTGGTTACAACCGGTTGTTCAACGTTAATCTCCACTTCCGGTGTACGGGAACGACTCCTAATTAATACAATAAATATAATGGTTAGTTTAAACGTTGATTTGATTTAGAACCATGAGTAATAGTGTTGTCAAGGAAAGGGTGCGTTTGTAGTGGTTCACTTTTGAATTAAAAAATGGTAACTTTTTTCGCCGACGCTTACTTATTTTCTAAATTTCTTCCATATATGAATTATTATTAAGATTTAAAAGCCAATACTGTAAAATAAAACTTTGTCGATCTGAAATTTTGTACACGCTTATTTATTAAAATAATGACTGTGCTTATGATGTGGGCGGTGTATAAAAAAACTTGAAGTCACTAAGTGTGAGTTATTAATGTATTGTACCTCAGACTGCGCCTCGTGGGTGACTCCGTGGTGTCAGGCAGCTTGGTGGGTGATTCTGTGATGGCTTCCAGACGAGGTGATTCTATTATTTTCACTACTCTGTCTGGAGTACGAGATCTGCTTCTATAGAACATTAATTACCAATAAAAATATCAATTAGATAAATTTTTTGCCTACTTCTCCCAAGGATAAATAATTAGTGTTAATCAGGTACAAATTTACGGAATGATTTATTAATAAAAATATTTAAGGAAATAGGCACAGATACAAACTATATGACCTTAAAATAGCAGTATAGATGTGTGAAAAGTGTGTAATTTATAAAAAAAGTAAATAGTCTTACCTCAGTCTAGGTGGTACGAGAATATGTGTGGTGGTATGTGGTTCTTTTTCTATTGCTGTTGTTTCTTGCTTGGGTTGTTCCTGGATGGTGGTCAGTGAGCGCGGACTTAGATCAGGAGTGCGGGATTTGCTCCTGGTAATATATATTAAGGTTTTTAATTATGTTGCTTCCATTGTTTGAAGTTTTATTCGCTACCTTGTTGTTGGGCTTACCTTGTATTTCTGTTAAGTCTCATGGGGGTGATGATTGGTGAATCAGAACGCTCTGGTGTGTGTGAACGACTCCTGAAAATCGAGAAGTATCTTTTAAATGTATATTAAATAATAATAACTCTAAATTAAATATTGGTTGGTATAGGTAATTCACACACACTTCTCTATTACTTTTCTGAGTACAATATTAATATTATTCATATAAATATAAGAGTAACATAAATGAGTTATAAATAAATATAAAAATTCATACATAGATAAGTTATAAAATTTATTTTAAAACAAAAATAATTATACCTTTATAAATATATGTGTCAAATGTATGAATGTATGTTTGAATTATTCATACAAACATGATTTAAACTGACCTACTAGCTATGGGCGTACTCTCCCCTCCATTTCTAATACCTCGTCTACCTTTCGGCGTTCGAGGAACACTACTCGTTTCCAACATATCGGTTTCAGTATATTTTTCACTATCTTCCATCTCCTTCACTTTATTGTGGATACTGCTTCCTCTCTCTTTCTCTCTCCTGAGAGCATCTATCTTTTTCTGTTCTACGTGTGTATCCTTTTCTCTCTCTCCCGTGTGTTCCATATCTAAATCTCGAGAGTATCTCTCTCCCGAGTATCGTGGGTTGATGAGTGTGACTGGTATATCCGCTATACTCTCTATGGACATGTTGGGATCCTCTGATAGACTACTGTTTGCTGATATTGAAAGAGAACGCCTGAAAATTTAATTCGCATTTATGCACAACCAACCCAATCACCTCTCTGGTCGAGTAGTTAGAGCAGACTTCGACAGAGACAGGTATATATGTGATGAGCACAGATGTCTGTACATCTGAGTTTGGTTAATTATCTATACTAATATTATAAAGAGGAAAGGTTTGATTATTTTTTTGTATGTTTGAAATGAGTAGGCTCCGAAACTACCGATTTCAAAAATTCTTTCACCGTTGGCAAGCTACACTATTCCCGAGTGACATAGGCTATGTTTCATTTTCAAAATGCAATGTAATAAGCAATGTAATGCCTATATATATAATATTTCCACGGGAATAGGATACTATAGAATTAACTATAAGTCTATTATAGGTCTATTATTATAATTGTAGTTTCCACAGATTACGCGAAAAGCGACCTACACGCGGGCGGAGCCGCGGGCAACAGCTAGTTAAATATATTCTCAGTATTCATAAACACAACTAAATAATTTGTTTACTTAGGGGTTAGATCAATTTGTGTATTTTTTCCTGTGATATTATTATATATTAGATATTTTAGGAAGATGAAATTAAAAATTATTTAAACTGTAAGATTGGGTCATCACGATAATAATCACTCATAAACATTAACAATTTAACAGCATATTAGGTTTTACCTAAATTAATATTTAAAAAAACAGAGTGACAATATAATCTGAAGAGATATGTAAGATTTACCGAACTTTTGTTCGTATATACAAGAATTATTATTATTTTATAAAATTAAAGAGGACAAAAGTATTTCTTTTCTATATATAATTCCAATATAATACACATTTACCTCGCACGAACATTATCTTTGTATGTTTTCTTTGGCGGTGATGGATCTTCCAAAGCAAATTTCTTAGGAGGTGACTCCATTGGATGCATTGGACTCTGAAACATTTTTATGTTAGCACTTTTCAAAACAGTAAGTTTATTAAATAGATTATTACTCTTTATAAAGTTATTTCTAGTATAAAACTACATCGTAAGTAGTTTATTGATTTTATAAAGTTATTATAAATATATAACGAGAAAGAAAATAAAACCAATGAAGCTGGGATTGAAATAAATATACAGGGTTATTTTAATTAATTGGCCACCTCTTGCTGTCAGCAAGGCTGTCAAGCCTCTCTACATCAATCCCAACAACATTTGTTCTACGACTTTTTACAAATCTTCATAAACAGCACAAAAGAACGCAACAAAAACAGTTTTGCTCCCTCTTTTACTTATTACTGTATTTTTAACCCCCCCACCCGAAAAGAGGAGTGTTATAAGTTTGATCTGTGTATCTGTGTGTCTGTCTGTGTCAACGTAGCAGCCAAACGCGTGTACGGATTTGAATACGGTTTTATTTATAATCGAAAGCTTGGTTCGTCGAGATGGTTCTTAGCTATTTCTGGTCGAAAAAGAAACAGTAGTGTCCAAGATATAAAGATCTTATTGGTGCTGGTGAAAGGTTTTTATACGATATTGATAGTGAAAACATAAACAAGTGAAATTAGTGTGTTCGTAGGTTCATTTAGTAAAAAATATAGAAATGGAAAATAAACAAATAAAAAGCAGGAAAAAAAAAATATATAAATCCGCTCGATACAAATATATGTCTAAAACGAATAAAAATAATATTATTATGTACCCATTAAAGTCGTTGCGTCGGGGGACCGCTAAATAAAGAAATAATTAAAAATGCAAGTAATTTACCAAGGCAATATAACAATATCAAATCGTATCGTATAGTCAAGTCCTCATTCATTAGCTCCGAATTTTTGTAAAATAGACACCATAGTCAACGTGCGTACAACGGTCCTCCGAATCAACGACTTCAATAAGTACATAATAATATTATTTTTAGCCTTTTTAGACGAATTTTTGTATAAAATTGTATGGGAAAATTCACATTTTAAAAACTAATTATTTAAAAAAATCCTAGAACAAATGTTATTGGGATTGATATAAAGAGGCTGCCTGCAAGAGGTGGCCAACTAATTACAAGTAACCCTGTATACAAATTATACCATACAGAAAATACACTATGAAAAGGTTAGTAGAAAAGTAATACCATAAATATGACAAGATAATGGTTGTAGACTGTAGTCCAAGTGAACTCAGATATAGTTAGAAAATAAAATGGTGTTAATTTTCGTATAGAACTTACATTTTGTACTTCCGTATCGGTGTATATTGCCAGAGCAACCGGGGAAGGCGTGGAACCCGCCTCCGACGACGTTGGGATAGTGAACCTTAAGTGCCTGGAAATACGGCGCATATTTTAATACTAGCAATATTTTACGCTTCATGCTCACAGAGCTTTTAGACCTATAGATTATAAAAAAACTGAAATTTACTCATAAAACTTTTAGTTTATTGCAGAAATCATTTTAAGATAAAAGATATGCAAATAAAATAGACAAAGACTTGGAATGCAAAGAGAAAATTATATGATATGAATCTGTTTATGTATCAAGGTGTCTCGTCTCTGACACGCCTCTACGCTCGTACCTGTGGTCGTCAGTGCAGTCGTGGTCGCCGTGGGCGCTGTGGTCGCTGTGGTTGTGGTCGTGGTCGCTGTGGTCACTGTGGTCGCGGTCGCTGCGCGGGGTGGCGCCACGCGACGCTGACCGACGCGACTAGAGATAGACAATGGTGGTATGTTATTAGAGACACTTTTATAATAAAATATATATTATACATATTTTAACCTGAATTAAATTCATTTTAATTATATGTTTAATAAAGTAGTGATTAACATATTAGTTATATACACATAATTAGAAAAATCATAAAAACAATAGTTAAACATTTTCTTATTTATCTAGTTGTATATCAGATATGGTTGCTTAATTAAGTTAATCTTATTTGTTAATTTAATTGTTATAAATTATCATATAAAACAAATAATTTATTTATTATTATGTCTTATGTCACTTGCATTTTATGGTTAATTATAAGTTTCTTAATCTTAATTACACTAACATAATAAGTTTTATATAAAAAGGTTACCTTCAATATGCTCTGTGGAGTCTCGGGACGTATTCTCTCGTATCTATGAGGGCTCTCTACATCTGGCATGTCTAAGAAGCTGGCCAGCTGCTGGCTCAGGGTGTCGCTCACTCGACACGCGGATTTAGGCGTTCGTGGAGTACGATTAAGGTCGAGTTTCACTCGCTTTGCCGGGGTGCCTTCTGTTTTGTCTTGTAGAAGGCTGTAATTATTTGCAGGTTTATTAGGTATTCATAAAAGGATGGTTTGGTAACATTTTACTAACAATTATATATAACACATCACCTCTTGTTTCTATAGGCTTTTGGTGTACAAATAAAAGGAGTCTCTTCTATATTGAGTGCTCGTTTGAGACCTTTTTTCATTGTTGGCTTATTTGTCCAGGTTTCACTTGCGTTTTCTATTGTATTCTGTAAAAAATTGTATTAATTTATATTTTATAATTAAGTTAAGTAGTTATAACAAGTCCATATTTAATTTCTATACCTGAATGAATGATGACTTATATGTTAGAGTGTTTTTCGGTGAATTCGCCTGAACATACACTGACATGGGCTTCGCTCTGAAAACTGTGACATATATGTTTAAATTAGTTAAGTAATATTTTAATAAAAATATTTATCAGAGTATATATATCAGAGTCTTTTAATGACTACTTAAAATAGATTGGATAACTTATTCTTACAAAAATAAAAAATCTAGGTATGCATGTATTAGAGTGAAATCAAAATCAATTTATATATACAGTAGTACGGGTAACAATTACAACTACAAGAAGTAAAAAAAAAAAATTTTAAATTTAAAAAACCCCGATACAAATCCCTCCGGGAAGTAATCTTTCTTTCCTTACGGCCTTACGGCTAACGGCCTTACGGCTCGCGATCGCGAGCCAGGCGGAGGAATCAATATCCACCCCTCTACCATAAAAAAAACTTGTCAATTGACATCCAGAACACAAAACGAATTACAGATGTTTTGCCACACCCAAGACAAGGATAGTATGAAAGTGTATTAAGCCTTCTGCCTTTCCCTTCCTGCATAAAACAAAGCTCTAATAGTTATTTTTCGAGAAGATAGTTTTATAACGGTCGAGCTATAAGAGCTACAAATGCAAAAGTTGGTTTTACCACCAAGAGGAGCACATCTATTGTGACCATTCATTTTTCTTTGTTTAAATCGATCTATGGAAGTTTATATAAAATTCCTATATCAAATAGATTATTAGTATACGTCCTTCACAGTCGGAATGGAATATACATTATACAGCATCCCCGCAGTTGTCATCCCCATAACAAGAAATGTTTGGGCGTATCCAAAATATCATTGATATGTAAAAGTAACAGTGTTGGGGACAGTTTGCAACCTTGGAGAACCCCGGCATTCACGGGCTGGGTGTCCGAGCAAAAGCTGTCGTTAACGAACTGTATGCCTAGTTAAGATCGCTTCCATATCTTCATTATCATGAACTCCTTTGTAATTCTCTTAACCCTTTACCGCTAGTCACAATAGGTAAACTAGTTTAGTCAATGCCTATCCTGTTGGGTGTCCATATATATAGTATGCGTGTCGTACTCGTGGGCGTGTGCGGCGCGCGTGCGCAGTGAGCGACGGCAGCTGCGGGCGGCGGCACGGCGCGGCACACCGCACTCACCAGCGCGTCGCGCGCAGACACACACTCCGACACCGACGCCGACTTCAGCTGACTGTTGTACTGCTCGGCCTCCAGGTACCTGAACGAGATTTTAAATAAATATAAAATATTAGGTGGAGTAAAAAGTTTATTTGCAGTGTATATGAAAAGTCAAGATTTTTTTCAAAGTGTATTCAAATTTATCGTATATATGTACCATTTTGTTCGATAACTCTTGCCAACTTGTAGGTAGTGACATAATCCCGTTGCTATAAACATTTTACAAAAAAAAGACAAGACAAATATACAAACGCAGATACTTTTATATATCGAATATAAGTAGGATACAAACCTAGCCTGTTGTAAAAAATACATGACGAGAATATCTGACGTCTGAGGTTCATTACAGTCCTTCAGATATTGGATGAATACTTCCTCTTCAAAGGGCAGTAATGTTACTTGCAGGACCTTTGCCAGTTGACCAGTGTTGCGGCAACCTAATGGAGTATGTATTATTATAAGCAAATTCGAGATTTTTAGTGATTCAAGTTATTAATATTTGAAATAACGACAAAGAAAATCTTTTTATCCTAACGTTTTCAAACATTATATCGTCGTCATATATATTTTTTTTATTCTAGACATACTATAAAGAAATGAAAAATATTTGTAAACACTAACCTTTATAAAAGTAATTCAATAGGTGTATTTTATTATCAATAGAGCCGGCATTCTCAACGCACATTCTGATTACATCGAGGGCCTCAAACACAAGTCCTCTCGCTAGATATAGGTTAGTAGAAGTCTGCCAGTCGTCTAGTTTATCATAATCATTGTTATCATTCGCGTTTATTGGCGCTGGTTTCCGCACGTGTAAGTATTGTAGGGCAGACTGTGTCTTCTTTTGAGCCAGTAACGATGACAGAACCACATGGTGTTGCCAGTCCGAGAGCGTGTTGCCCGTTAGACATTGCAGTTGATCGAGCGCAAACTGAAATAAAATAAATAGTTTTTAAAATAACTACAAATATCATATTCTTTATATTTCTTATAAAAAATTACTTAAATATGTTATATATGGCCTTTCTTGGATATTATAGGTAGCTAAGTGATCACAAAAAAAATGCCCTCAAGATCTTATGATCATAAATCTGAAATAAAAGAAAATGAACAGAAAACTCAAACTCAACAACATTAAACATATAACAATAAACTCACATCAAAGTCCCTATGGTCGAGGTGCCAGAAGGCCTGTGTGGCCTTGATAGCGGTGTTGCTGAGACCGAACATGGTGGGGAACTGCATCAGACGACGGATGACGGCCTCGTGCCTAGAAATATAACTTGGTTTTAAAGCAACATGTTATAAAAACTAAAGGCAAGATTTACGACACTTATAATCTGTATTACCTGCCATTTTATTCAATACTTTGCCTGTATTTGAGATGATATATATTTTGGAGAATGCATATTACAACATCAGAACTGTCTTTTTTCCAATACATATGAAGTTACAAATTGTATTTAAGACCACAATTTAACATTCAGACTAACCGCATATCATCATAGATCATAGAGTAGTCCAGCAACAAGTACAGTAGTAGCGAGTGTTTGTGTTCGTCGGGTATGTCGGGCAACAGGTACAGTCGTAGCAGAGAGAACAGCGAGGGCGGCGGGTACAGGCCCGCATTCTCACTGCCGCCGCGAACCCACATCCTGGAAATATATATTTAAATAAGGAATGTTTTGTTATATCTAGAAAGTTAATGCACTTGCTAGATGATGGCAATGAGTAATTATCTGAATGTGTGAGATGGTTTACTTACTCGACCAGTAATACTTTGCATGTTATAAAAACTAAAATTAGGTTGCTACATGTGTGCCCATGTTTGGAAAAGCATTTTCTTTCTAAGTTCGAATGAATGGTAAATACTTGACAAAGTTAACAAACTTATCGTACGATACTTTAATATACTTACTGATGAACTCTGTTGCCTCCAAACTCATGTTCAATCAGCTGATCTATGTACAGTAATGAACAAGACTTGTTAGTCGAGTCATCGTCTAACTTGTCTTCAAGTCGGTGTAGTTTGATACGACTGAAAGAGTATTTTTTTTTACTACAACATTTTCTGTAGGGTTGTCAAAAAAGGATATTTTCAAAATAAAGTTGTTTGGTTTATTTTTATTATTAATTATAACAAACTGCTAACCGTTTATTATATATTCCACATAACTGATGTACAGGGTAAGGTAGCGTCTGTGTGTGTCTATCTGTACTCTTCTCAGGGAGAAGTCCCACTCGAACGAACCATTGCACAACTTGAAAGTAAAGTGATACTGTGCCTATGCCCTTATATTTCTCTTCCATTTCACTGAGGGCTGAAAAGCATTGACAAACATTACATTTCTTTACTTACTTTACATTACTAACTTTATTTAATTATTGTTTAGTAACATTTACACATACAAGTGAATAATACTTACTAGAAATTTTCTTTGGTACACTTAATGTTTTCTAAAAGTGAAAACACAATTATAATTAACTATCAAAACTCACCATCAGGCACAACAAGATTACAGCACTTGGTAAGAACACCATCCAACAAGCCGGTGAGCTGGCTCAGTTGTTGCACACAGTGCTCCAAACATCTAACTACATTCCTATAACAAATAATTCGAAATTAGAAATAGTTTATTATTTATAAAAATAATGCAACCAAAAAAGAAGATCTAACCGATCTGGTAAAGTAGAGGAAGTAAACAGTGGCGCAGTTAGTTCTTTTGCATTTTCCTTTAATTCAATAGCTCTGCTCCAAGACCATTCAACCTGATAAAAAGGAACAATTTTGTTGTCAATACAAATATGACATTTTGAATGGCAAAGATAATAATATGTAAATAATATTGCTGGGAAACTCACCAGAAAAGGTAATGTACATCCTACTCCACTGTGAGTGCCAGTGGCCCAATCATGAGCACACTTTTTTAGAAACCGAGATAGTCTAGCCTCTAAAGCCACTGAGAGAAGAAAACGCCGTTGATCCTCCTGTTAAATACATACATAATATAAAATGTAAGCAAGAAATACAATTACGCAATTATATTTTTGTAAAGAAAGAAAGAATCGTACCACATATACACAAAAGTAAAAACGCATACACACGCACTCTCTTGCATACACACACCCAAAGCAAAAACACATACATAATAACGTTCCTGATACACACATTTGCGGATTCTAATACAACATACGCAGTCTACACAGCAGACACTCACCGGTGACTCGCCCGCTCCAGCGTACAGCGGCGTGAGTCCGGCGACGCGACACGCTCCGTACAGTCTCGCCGGCGCCAGCAGACACGCGGGCCCGGCGGCGCACACCGCGCGCACTAGCTGACGCTGCACACCCACTGTTTGTAGTATTGATGCTTCGGACGTGTTAAGGGAGACGCAATCTGAAATATTATATAGGAAAAGCTAAAGATTTGCTAAGTCATGTGCTTTTTTGCTTAGATGCAAGTAAATATAAAATAAATGAAATTCATTGATGGCTTTAGGCTATTAGTTATAATATTACAACTCTCAAAAACCAGTATTAGAAAGTGGTAATGTCATTTTGGACCTAGGTAAGTACGGTACTCCAGTATCTGGACATCTAAAAACTTTCCACATTAAATAGTGGTGGTGGTGATGAAGTACTCACTATATTGTACTGAATTTGGATAGAAGTGTTCCTCGAGCCTTGTGGCATGTGAATATGGAGACACTGATGCTGGGTCCAGTCTCAGATCTAATGTGAGGCATGAACCACGGCTGATTTCAGGGCATCTGGCTGTACTCATGAATGCATTGTTTTCTAGACGATAAGTTGCTGAAAAAATGAAATAAATATAAGACATTTTATTTCCTTTCTAAGAAAACAAAACTAACTATACATACCAGGCATCTGATCTTTGTACCATTGGTCGAGATCAAACAGAAGCATGCAATGCTGTGTAATCATGTTGTTTTCACCCCAGCACTCCCACACTAACTGGCATAAGTTTAGCATTGCTGGCAACATTACACAGATATGTAATAATTGTTCATAATTAAAGAAAAATATTGATGTTGACAGTAATAAAATATAAAATAGAAATTAAATAATGAACACTAATTTATTTAAAAACAAAAACACAATGACAATGATTTCTGTCAATAATGATAATTAAAAAATCTTCACTTACTATCCTCTCCCTCTTCTCCTAAAATGGAATTGATAGAGTAAGTATTACAGGAAATACATCTTCCTCCAATGTAAATAGACACATCCTCAACTGGGCCCAGCTCTATTTGAAATCGAATTGTTGCCAAAGAAAATTCCTTAAAAAATTACACCTACATGTTAGATTATATAAAATAAAAAAACAGTTTAAAAGTGTTAAAAAACTTCTTACCTGATATAAACATTTGTTATCACTAAGCATTCTCTTTCCTTGGTAAGTCAAAGAGTACATGACAGCCAACGGAAATTCTTCCTCTTCAAATCTATCTATCACTGAAAACACTACCCACAAATAACAAAATGCTCTTGGATCATCACAGGGCTCCTGTAAAGTTGTTATAACTTTTTAGCTTTAAAATTATTAAATATGGTTTATCAGCTTTAAAATTAATAAATAAATAATAGGGCATACCTGGAATCCAAAATGCGTAACTGGCAGGCACTCTACATTGACTTGAGATGTGTATTCCAATTCTAAATTTAAAAGATTCCACAATTGAAACGCTCCAAAATTAAATCCAATAGCCAAACTTCCTAACTGTGGAATGTATTGCACTACAGTAGTTCTTATGTGATTTTGTTTTGCTTTCATACGGACAGTTCCATCAGGATTACGAAAAATATACTGGTTATCAATAAAAGAATTTTCATTAAGTAACACAGCTAAATGATCTTCATTTTCTACAGCTAAATCTCTCTGGTTCTCAATCTTATGTACAGATTTTAATGACAAAAATATTAAATTTGCCACATTTTGCTCACTTTTAACATGATTTTCATAGCCTTGAGATATATCTTTGAGTGCTGAAAATTTAAAAATAAATTAGTAACATAAATGAAATTGTTTTATGACAAAGATTGTGTTATAAAGTCAGTCCAACTTAAAAATATAAAACTTATATTTATATATAGGTTTTACATCATATATCTTAAGCAAATTAAAAACAATATTGCTTAATAATATAATAGTCATATACCAAGATATGGTGACATCCATTAAGTTTACTAAAAATGTTGACAAAATAAAAATATTACATACCTTGTAATAAGGAGGCTTTGTTGAGGTCAAAGACAAAAATCTCCCCACGGCTAGTCCCAGCCATGACCACACCATCAAAGCACATGAGTGGTCCATTTGGTATACTATCACAAACGGCAAGTTTTGTTATAATGACATCAGTCTGAATACAACGGAGTAATTGAGACCCATTAATGTGGAATATGCAAATTACTCCAGTTGTGTCATCACATTCCAGACTAATAATGAGTTGTTGTGAGTTATCTGTGAGTGGTGTTGGCAATTCAACAACACTAGTGACAGCAATCTTGTTGCTGCAAGTAATTCATATTTCAGTTTCAGGCTTTTAAAACAAAATAAAATGGATTATATCAAATTCCTAAAAGACTTCTTTTAAAACATTTAGTGTAATAATTTACTACTGTTTTTTGTAAAGATATTTTTCTATATGTATATAGTGGGATTTTATTAGATATGGATATAATATAGGTACATTATTTGTCATAAGAATTTTAAAAAAGATTGTTTTGTAACCTCAAACCATTTCCAAATGTCCGAGCTGCAATTTTAAGTCCACTCCTCAAATCAACTACACAAAATTTGGGACCAAGGGCAAGCCAGCCGTATTTTGTATCTCTAAGAATCCCACCTAAAGGGGTTTTGTCTAAAAGAAAATACAATAAATAATAAAACTATTTAATAATATATTAGTCATTTTTAAATTAGTTACTTCGACATACCGAAACTATCCTCGGTAGGTGATAAAAAACTAAATACAGCAGATGAAAGACTTGTAGTTTTGAAAATAGAAAATACACTTTCTTGTAGTTTTTGCATGTTGAACGACTTTTAGTACGTTGCAATACAAAGTTTGTTAAGGTTATGCTATTATTATTTCATTATTTAAAAACTATAATCTTATCTTTACGTTAACAGTAATCTTAATTTATCTATTATTCTAATTACAGCATTCACAATTCCATTAGACTTCTAATTGTTTAAAATATTCACAAGTACGGTATATTGTAAGCGCGACTAAATTCAATTTTGACAATATCTTGGATTTTGACACTTCAATGGCAACAAAAGTCACCGGTAAAAATAGACATTCAAATTTTTAATGTTGTCTATATAGTTCATGATAATCGATTTTATATATAACGTAGTAGAATTATTTTACTACTTCGTTACAGATGATTGATTCAAAACTGAAATAACTAACATTGATAAATTACAGGTGAAAAATATTTTAAAATAATCGATATGTATACGATTTCAAAAAAATAATGAAATAACTTTATTTATTACAGATGAGATTAAATCACTGATATCAATTAAAGATGTAATCTGAAATCAATTCAAGAGTTAAAATAAATAATAATGAAGCAAAAATCGATAATATTTTAAAACAATTGATCTGCACAACATAGATAATAATACTATGTTTATCCCAATGAAACAATAATTACATAATATATAATATGTATAATGTATTAATATAGATTATAGGTTATAATATCAATATTTATAATCGTTGTTTATCAAATTTAAATTGACATAAAATATGTTTCTTAAAGAGTTAAATAATATTTCGTATCATTTAACGTATATTTATAATTTGAATGTAAGTATAAGGTCGATAATATTTTTCGAAATAAAATGACAACAAAAATAATAAAAGAAACTCATTATTTATAACATGTCTTTATTACAAATAATATAAAGAGATAAGTAATGAGACAAAAATGTTCATATAAACAATACATACCTAATTATTTTGTATAATATACACATATGACAAGGTAGGGGTTTCATTATTTTTTTATTTCGAGTAACCCAAATTCGTATTAATCAATTTTGGCATATTACACTTATAAGTAATGATAATATTGAGTAAATTATCTAATTAATCTAGATCATTGCTATTTATATCATAATTTTATTATCAAGAGGAGTGTAATAAGATTATAAATACTTATTTGTATAACTATCTATCTTAAATATAAACTTAACATAATAATAATGTAATTAATTTTATTGAGCAAAATTTAATGGTTTTTAGTTTGACTGTATTGGGTAACTGAAACATTGACGATATTTCTATTCGTTTCTTTGGCATATGGAGCTATTTTTATTTGCCCTTGTACTATATTTAACATAGAAGTATAAGGGCTCTCTGTTAGATTATGATCCACATTGTAATCTGATTTCCGAGCATTGGGCGAATCATTTCTATTGTAGGTTGTTTCATAAACGGTTTTTTTCATAGAAACGTAGGGTTGTGATGGAATCGTTTTTTTATCTTGCATTTTCGCAGTAGTAAATCCATTTTGTTTGCTAGATGGATTACTCGTTTTGGAAACAATCGTATTTTCAATATCTGTTTGGTTATCGTTTACATTAGGAGCACTTTCTAATGAACTGTTTCTGGTGACCTGAATGCTATTTGACCTTGAAGAATTTCCACCTGAATAAATTGTCGATGTGCTTCCTATCATGCTTTTTAACTCTTCGGCGAAAACCTCTTCACTTTTTTGAAACCTTTGGACATGTGACGAAAGAGGAGTTTTGTTTTGTTGAACGGACAAACTACTCAGTGATCTATTAGGGGAGTTATTGGACATTTTATCTGTTTGAGATAGTTGTTTATTATCACTTTTAGCTACTGAGTTTTTAGAATAATTTTGTTCCATAGAACCGTAAGCGCTGTCTTTAGTAGAGCCGTGTGCTGATGATTCTTCTTTTATTCCATATCTTCTTACAACATTTGCAGGTGCTACAGGTTCAATATTTTGTACGTCATAGGAAAGCGGACTTTTATCGATTTGTCGAGTTACACCTTCAATAATTTCACCTGTTCGGGGATTTATATGTTTCTCTGTATCAAAACGGAGAGTGACCTTGTGGCTTTCATCGATAGGATGGGGCCGTGAACGGTCTTCCAATTCTGCATCACTGTCTTCACAAATGCTAGGTTCATGAGTGCTTTCTACCTAAAAAATATATGTAGGTACAGTTGTAATAACTGTGATAGATTGATATATTTACTACTTATACATATTAGATTCGCGTATTATTTACCTCTTCATCAGCTTCCTCTATAACACTGTTTTGAATCCAATCTCGTATTCTTTGCTTTTTAGCCTGACGATCTACGGTGGTTTCAATGCCGTGATCTCTAAAATGTTTCAATAAAATATTTTTTTCATTTGGATCACTGTGGAAACTATACATTGAAGGACAGAGCTCATCAATATCTCCACCAGCTAAAAACATATTAGTATTAGATTTTAGTATATTTATAAGGTGTTTTACAAATTATTTATTTGTCTTACCAACTCGATCTGAATATGCTTTAGCCATCCACCGATCGTCATTAAACCTTGATAATTCAGTGAAGTTAGCAACTCTTTTTTCTACTCTGGGTTCTATAAACTTTTTAAATAATTTTTGAGCCTTAGAGGACACCATTTTCCACAGCTTGGGTTGTTTTTTAAGTGGATTGGAACTATTATACCAGTTGTAATAGCTAGGATGGTGAAGATAATTATGTGATTAAAATAATTCATTTATAACAGAACAAAGTACTAAAATAGATAAAGGTACCTAAAATATCTAGGATCATCAAAAGCGGCCTTTTGCCAGGGTAAGCAACCGGTTAGACAAATAAATAGAACGATGCCAAATTGCCATATATCATGACTTATTAGAGCTCTGGAAAATAAACAGTGGGTTATTAATAAATAACTTTCAACATATTTCTACTAAAATGGACAGTTATTTGGATGTGTTTGACATTAAAGAACCACAAAACAAAAGTACTTGTATTACTTATAACTACTGTCCATAGATAGTCGTAATATTTCAGGTGGTGAATAAGGAAGCCATTCATTTCTTCTTCTTACAACAGATTGTACTTTTCTTGTTTCACCAAAATCACAAAGCTTTATTCTAGAAAAATCCGACTTGAAAATCAGTATGTTGTCCAATTTGACATCTCGATGAACGAGATCTCTTTGATGTAGGTGTTCTAACGCTGCGGCCAATTGTTTTGCCACTCTTTTTGTATGTATCTCTCCTATTCCTGTGTCCAGCATATTCGATGTTAAGTCACCTGTACAAGAATAAAATAAAACAAATATCGTTATTCATTTTCGGAAGTGAAGAAAATGTACATGGAATATAATTTGCAAATAAATTCCATATTGGCGGTATTCCAATAAACATAAAGCTTGTATATTAGGTACATTCATTGCAGCTGCGTAAATTTTATGCATTGTACAAGCATTTATAGAAATTTTCTAATGGCAGTGATAAGATACAAATTCTATATTACCTAAAGGAGCATATTCCTGACAAAAAACATAAAAGCCAGCAGTCTCAAATGCCACGTCGAATGACGTGACGATGTTTCTATGTGCACTTAAATGTAAGCTATAATGGAATTCTCTGTAAAAATCTCTAATAGATACATAGGGCTTAGGTAGAGCTTTTAAAACAATCTCTGTATCTGAGGCTCTGTGTTCTACTAGAAGTATCTTTCCAAACCATCCTTCACCAACTATTTGCAGAATATCAAATTCTTCAACCAAACATACCTGAAACAAACAATAATTTAATTCATGTTTATACAATTTAAACGAAATTAACAATAATAGAAAAGTTCTAACTTTTTCCAGTTCAAATTCTCTTATCTTATGTATAGAGCCAGTAAGGGCTCGCCTGTTACTACTGTTCATCTTTTGTTTCGTCTATCAGTCATCCTTTTAAATCTGAAAATAATTCGCTTATTATGACTGTCTGTAGTTTTATATCAAGTTTGTGAGTATCTTTCATAAAATTATAATCCCTACATCCTAAGGAATTGTTGACTGAATGGATCTTGGCTGATTGCCAGGTCTTGATGTCTACTCGAATACCAGACAGCTGTCCTGACGTCATCATGACATCACAGTACCTTTTAAATTTTGTCAGTCTTTAGTTAACTTTTTTTTAATAATAAACCATTATTTTATTAAGCAACTTAGCGACTTAGTAAATTTAATAGCACACAAAAAAAAATCTTTAAAAAAATATGTTGTGTGCATATTTTTCTATTTATGTTCTAGATTTCAGTCTCTGGGGTCATTTGACCAAATAAATACACTGCAGCTGATAAATTGTACTTTTAAGAAATAGACATTTAATTATCTGCGTTTTAATTTTTAGCTACTTGACTTGACAAGCATGTCGTTAAATATTTAGCTGAAATGGTAATTATACATTATAACGTCAATTTGATCTACTCTATACAAGTATTGTATTAAAGTAATTCTATGTTACATTTCTTTAATTTAATAAAGATTTCTAGATATTGAATAAAAATAAGACAGTATATTTACTTCTTATATTTATCAGTACAATATATTATTATTATTATTAGTATATTTATTATTATAGTATATATTTTTATTTATGTGAACTCTACATTATTATTATTAGTATATAATGAAAGATTTATAAATAGTAGATACTAGTTGTCTACCAGATACATCGTTCACTCGTATTTATTTACTTTCTTTACCTATCTTTATGTTATTTTCTAATTGAAATCTATAGCAAATTGGTTTTAACTGGTAATTCTTATCAGGCCTAATAACTTTACAATACAAACTCCAATCTTATTTTTCTAAACTATTGATTTAAACCCATCAGGTGTGTTATTTTGCAAAAGTACAGACGATAGACCGAGGTAAGTACGTCGCACATTTCTTCTTCTAGCCCTTGTATTTTCTTAGATTTCTTGAGTAGTGTGTGTGTGTGTTTTGTAGGTCTACTAAACTGATTTTCAATTTATATTGTAATTTCTTAAGATCATAATTTTGTTTGGTTAAGAATTTAAAAACACCATATTGAACAACGAAAGAAGTGTCTTATTGTAATAAATAAAAACTAAATATGCTTAGGGTTAGGAGAGCATTTTTAATTTTTGTGACTAATTTCAATAAACCTACTTCTTGACTGTAACAAAATTAAGTTATTAGTAAAATCAGATAAGTCAGTTATATATGAAGGATCATATAAGGTAAATAGGATAAATTTTAATTCTCTCTATAATAATACTTTTTACAATAAACTTTGATACAAATAATTTTCAAGCTACTGTATACTATATATACTATATAACGAGGAGTGAATCATATTTATTTTTATTAATTTAAGAAATACAAACAATTCCTACAGTAAGGTTAATAATTTTATATTTTTTCTTATTTAATAATTAATATAACCGGTAAATGAATAATAAAAATACATTAATATTTCCTCTTTAATCATCAAAAAAAATATATATACCTAAGTAGGAATCGCAAGTTATGTGCAATTGTTTGACTGAAGTCACATCATTACGTCTGGTTAAAAATATCCATGCAATTACCAAATGATTATAGAAAACCCAAAATTATAGGTCACTTGGATAGTATCCAGCACTTCCACATACACATGTCACATTCTGATAAATATTATGATATTTCACTTGAGAACACGCATCGATTTTATATTCCAGTGATAAATTTATTTCTAGACTTGCGGGTAGGTTGACCGGCGCTTAGGTACTGACGGCGCACGCGCAGCGACACCCGGCCGTTTATTTTCGTGCTACTTGTACACATAAAAAATATTTTACAGTCAGAAATGTTACGATCAACGACCTATCCGACCTATCGCTTGAACCTTATTAGTAAAATAAAGGCCATTTGTGAAGCTGTGCTTAATTGTATGAAAATATTTTTTTTGTTGTTTAATATATAATATATAATATATAATAAGAAAATATTTACTTTCATTTCTTAATAAAGAAATAATAAATATTACACATTACATTACATTAATTTTACCGTTCTTTTAAATTTTTAAGGGGTCGTATTATTTTTTATAAGAACTCGCTTTTTTTTATTTCAAACAAGACCCGTGTTAAGTAAAATCTTAATATTTCAATTTATTTTTGGCTGAAGCGGGTTCCTAGACCTTACGTGGCAATTTTCCAAGATTAATATATCAATGAGACTAACTTAAAACGTAATTGCGATACTAATTGCAGTTTGCAATTATGTGACGTTTATTTTTGAATTAGCGTTAATTTAGTTTGAACTAAAAGGGAAATTGTTGCTAAATACCTAAGTAGAAGATAAATGAGGAAAATTACCTGAGAAAGGAATTCGATATTCATTATGTGCTTCATGAGAGACAACGTACTAAAATGAACTTATACTCGAATTAAACCACAACTGTCTATCTAATATTTATATTTACTTAGTATTGATACCAGGGAGTTGTTGAATGGGATTTAGTGGCAAATTAGTAAACGTTTTACAAAATCCCAATAAACCTAGAATCCCGATAAACTTAAGAATTTAGTCGAATAAAAAATATATTATGTTCATCAATTAAGTGCTTATAAATTCAGAGAGAGAAATTTGCACCCATTGTCCACTTTTGTTTCTGCACCTGTTTGAAGACAAAGGAGAAACAAAGGCGGAAAAGTCAAAATTGGGCTTCCGCCTCTCTAAATATCGGTACAGAGCGCAGCAATAAGAGCTTCTTTATGACGTAGTCAATGGCTTGAGTAATATGCCGGCCAAGCCTTTAAAGCCCAAGTTAATAATTTCTCAGAAGTATACACATAAATAACAATATTAAGTAGTCTCAATCTTGTGTCTACATATTGGATAAAAATTTACTTGTTGAGGCTTCCACTTTTCAATATGTGGGACATCTTGTAGTACAAAGCCTAATTTATGAGATGGACCAAGAAATACTATAAATTGCATTATCCATCATATACTATGTCTGTATACTTATTGAAATCGTTGCGTCGAAGGACCGTTATACGTAAATTGGCTATGGTGTCTATTTTACAAAGCTTTCGGAGCTAATGAATGAGGACTTAGACTATACGATTAGATAATATTATTTCTTTGTTTGCTTAGGTAACTTATTAAAAAAAGTAATTAGTTTATAATAATAAAATACCTTTTTAATCCTCGTAGAATTACATAATAAGCAAATTGAAATTAAGATAGTCAGTTAATTCAAGTAAAAGCTAAATAACGAAAGGTGGTATCTACCACAAGAACCTTAAATTATTCCAGGTTAAAAAGTAGACCAGTCCATGGTAAATCTAAAATTCCATACAAATTTATCAAGTACTTTTAGTGTGAATGACGACAAATATTTTTAGTATCAGTAGGATTAAATACCGCGTATGCAACCTGAACAGAAAAATAACAGATCCACCATAGACATGGCATAAAACTTAAGATTGATCGATTATTTCACTAAAATATCGATTACAAAATTTAAATCTTAATAGGTTTATGAAACCTTATAACAATCAGTTTTCATTTTTATTGAGACTTACTCTCACTTCCATGGAATATTTAGTTCATATTTGGCAAAAAAATATTCTGAATTTATAAATTTAATCGAAACTATTTTCGTTGCATCCTTGAACATTTATCCAATTTATTTCTTAAAAAGCTTGTGAATGCCTAAATGGATTTTGATCTCTTCAGTAAGTACATAAAAATATTATGTTTACCTATCCTTTTTAGAAATCTTTTTATGTCGTTGGTCATTTATTTTTTTGTGTAATTTAAAATTATGCTACCTATTAGTTTCTATACTGTTCTAAATGCATCTACGAGTACACTAATTATCACTTATATAACTTGCACGATATTGGATAAGAACCATTCACCAGCACCAATAAAATTACAATATCTTGACACATAAATTACATGACTAAACATAGATAAGAACCATGTTGAAGGATTAGGCTTTCAATTTAAAAAACTGCAATCAAATCCATCCTTTCATTTGGTTGCAACGAGGCCACAGACAGACACGCAGATACACAGATAAACATGTCAAACTTATAAAAAGAGGGGCTGTTTGGGTCGGGGGTTATAATTAATTTTAAATGCATTTAACTACATAGTTTGAATACACTTTGTGATATAACACAAAGAAAAAAATTCAACTGAAATATACAATACAATGCTTCTTATAATGGACGGATGTGGTAAAATAAAAATACTAAATATATTTTGTTTGTTCAATAGATATTTTTATTTTAACTGAGCTGTCTAAATAAAGAGGATAGAAATAGCAAGATCAGCTAACTTAATACGACAGATAGACCAAGTTTTGTAAGTTATCAAGTTGGTAAAATTGGTAAATATCAAAGCAAACAACATTCTATATTCAAGACGGACCTCTTGCCACGATTCAATTAGGCATTCACAAGCTTTTTAAGAAATAAATTGGATAAATGTTCAAGGATGCAACGAAAATAGTTTCGATTAAATTTATAAATTCAGAATATTTTTTTGCCAAATATGAACTAAATATTCCATGGAAGTGAGAGTAAGTCTCAATAAAAATGAAAACTGATTGTTATAAGGTTTCATAAACCTATTAAGATTTAAATTTTGTAATCGATATTTTAGTGAAATAATCGATCAATCTTAAGTTTTATGCCATGTCTATGGTGGATCTGTTATTTTTCTGTTCAGGTTGCATACGCGGTATTTAATCCTACTGATACTAAAAATATTTGTCGTCATTCACACTAAAAGTACTTGATAAATTTGTATGGAATTTTAGATTTACCATGGACTGGTCTACTTTTTAACCTGGAATAATTTAAGGTTCTTGTGGTAGATACCACCTTTCGTTATTTAGCTTTTACTTGAATTAACTGACTATCTTAATTTCAATTTGCTTATTATGTAATTCTACGAGGATTAAAAAGGTATTTTATTATTATAAACTAATTACTTTTTTTAATAAGATTTATTTATAACTAGTAAGCTTTTCGTGCATATCGAAAAAGGGATTCTCTGTCTACGTATATTCTACAAGACTTTTATATTGACAGTTACAAATGCCACCCCAGTGTTATGTCAAAATCAGATGGAAATGGAATACGTCATATGACCACAACTGACAGTTAAAAAAAATGTTTTGTTGTGTTACATGATATTTTAGTTTATTCTTACTTTATGATTTCTTTTATTTTGAGAAGATGCAGCTACAGTACCGTCTATTGAATCGTGATAAATAAGCTTTATTTATATTTTGAAGGTAAGCCTGTTATTTAACTTTTGTATATAATATTACAGGTTATTCTTTTTTATAAATTAGATGCATGCTGTTTTTACTTAAAATTAATTTTTAGATATAAATAAATACGTAATTTTTCTATATATATATTTTTTATTACTAGGTGTAACATACTACCTTGTTTAGTAGTATAGTAAAATTCCATTTAAACACTTTTTTGCTGTATTAATTCTTATTCTTCTATAATATTACTGCTTATAAGATCTTATTCACAGGGTTATATTATTAACTATAATATATTATATAAAATTCAAGAAACCCAGTGTTTGATGTATCTTAATAAACTATACACATATTTAAAGTTTGTATAATGACTTATTGTCTAAACCAGATATATTAAAGTGAGAGTAAAACACATTTTTCCTTCATGACTTAATTTTTTACTAAATTAAAAACATAAATATGGCAGAATATTAAGAAGTAACTACTTAGAAAACAAAAATGGTATTAAATGGTAGTCTAATACCATTTTTGTTTTCTCTATTGTATGTTTGAACTACCATTGAACAAACCCTGGCTTTAATTACTTTTAACTTTAAAGTTATTAGTTCTCAATTTTAAATATTAAGAGTTACATGTGTACAACTTGAGAAACATAACTAATAGCTTATTTGATATTTAAATACTGTCTAAGGAAATAAGGAAATAATTAATTAAAAACCTATCATAAACTATTTATCAGTCATAGTCATTAATTTAGAGAGATCTAACTCATCAGATATTGAACTAACAAATTAATAACAATAATAATAATTGTTTTTACAGTTTTTTGATGGCTGGCAACTTTCCTTCAACCTTTAAAATCATTATTATATATTTTTAATACAAATATACCTTGTTACCTATGTTACATATTAAAAAGTGTAAATATTCAATTATATCATATAAGTTTGGGATAAAGTTTATCCAAAAAAAAGCAACAACAAATTCACCTTAATTAGTATTTCTTCGCTTAATTCAACAGTTCGGATGTTGGGAATTATATCAAAATATATTAAAATTTCACTGAAAAAAATATTTATTAATAAGTAAACCCCTATGGCCCGAAATGGTCTTGTAAGCTTGAAACTAGTTTTCATAGACTATCAAGTGTTTGATGAAGTCTTGTGACATAGCATTTCTTCTTGTGGTATACCATTCTTCCTTGAGCGCATTTTATAGCTCCTGAAGGTTGGCTGGAGCCAGCTTGCCATTCCATAGCGGGGATATTTACCTCTTGCTAGTATTTTCGTATTATGGATATTGCAATGTCATGCATAAAGAGAAACTTATTCGCCTTTTTATGACACACGTTCTGCAGTCCAACACAGGAAATATCTCACTGAAGGTCTTCTATAGATCTTTTCTCATCCATCATTACTCGACTCATCTGAGATTAGGACTACTCTCCATTGGTCGAATGTCCACTGTTCCTGATCTTGTGCAAATCAGAAGACGAGCCTGGCGGTGAAGTGTCGTCAGTTTAGGGTCATTGACTGGACTATGTGCAGTCAGGTCACAATCAGCAAGTATTTTTGACTGACTTGTACCCACTTACGACGATTTCGCCACGCTGTGGTTACGAGAAATCGGTTGTCGCGATGCGTTGTAGCTCCAGAGCAACGAGGATCTCCTCGTTGCCGTTCCTAGCCACCAGTTTTTCGATAACGTTGGTTCATACGAGGGACTAAATATCGACTAATATTCAGCTGTCGAGCTACAGCTCTCTGAATCTGACGAATTCAATTAGAGTAACGACTTGGGTGGTTTGTTTACAGCATAATAAACTTTTTAAGTCTTATCTAGTATCTTAGTAGTATGGGTGTGGAAAGAACATATAATCTCATATTAAAAATAAGGTTTAAAAAAAATCACTTGAGCGATTTTTCTGCACAATACACTCGTATCCTATAAAACTGGAATACATATTAATATCATATAAAAATTATAATTAAATCAACAAAGAAGCCATTTAATGCATTCAAATAATATAAGCAGTGCACTTTTAAATAAAATTTTGGTATAATGTAATCTACAGGAACTGTCTTTTATTTTTTTTGGTTGAGTAACAAATGTTATTGCTTTTTTAAAATTTTGTTTGTCTCTTTTTCTATCCTTCTATAAAGCAACATTATTTTATTTCTATGCAAATTTGTGTATATTTTGTGATTGAACAAATGGTATGCACAATAAGGGCTTAACAGTGCTGCAAACCCGCTGGCAAGGCTAGTTATATAAAATCGTATCGGTATAATAAAGCTTCAATTTCCTGTTGTATTAAAAACAATGAATGAACTACATTAGTAGTAACCATTCAAACTATCCCGACCAACTATAAAACATCCCATCACTGTTTTACGGTCGAAGATATGTGCGAAGTGTTAGCCACTTACTTTAAAATTCCATTAGGTTTTTATAGAGACCCCTTGTAATGAAATTATCTATGTTATCCCGAAGCTATTTAAGTCCCTACGGAAATTTAATTGAAACTCTATATTTTTTTTAATATTCGGCGCTCTTAATTGTTTTTCTAAAAGTATTAAATAAAGATTGTACTGAATTTGAAATTATGAATTTAGAATATCTAATACAATCTTTTTGTATTTTTTTTGTTAAGAACTTTCTAACCTGTGACTAGGCTCCCGAATATTTAAATTCGAATTCTTCAGAACTATTAACGAATAATTTTTTTTATTATAACGATTTGTATATTATTAAATCAAAGACAAATTCCGATTTGTAAATAAATATCTTTAATCCTTTAACCTAAACGAAAGATATGGATCTAACGTTATATTTAGATATTAGTAGTCCATGCTTTTATCTCATAAAGATGTATTGTGCGTGCAGTGCCTTATTTTATAGGGTGCATGTTGACAGTTTTGTGCTATATTTAATGTGCTATGTATTTATTTAGGTTTCCGTTCACAAACCCATTGGACAGTCGAATAAATCTTGCAATGTGCTTATAATTTATATTTAATGTGCATTTAATTTATTCTGTTAGTATGTATATTATTTATAATTATACTTTATTACTAACCAACATAAATGCAATGGGCGGATTTAATACTAATTGGCATTTTCTGTCAGCCGCCCCTTGTAGCTTTACAATTATATATTATATATATTTTATGTAATAAATAGATACTAAATGTATTGTATGTTTGTTATAGGTAAGTTACAATGTTGATTAAATAAGATGTTACATTCCTAATCCGGTGCATCAAAAGTACTGCCCGTCAATTATCTTAAATAATTACTATTTAGGACATTTTCTGATTTCTATAGCAAGTAGTTTAAGTATAATGTGAATGGAAAATAAATATGAAAAAAAAAAGTACTGTGCGGTAGAATTTATGCCAAGTATGCAGAAGAGCGTAGCAGTGTGTCATGAAACTGAGCAGAGGAACTGAAAATGACTAATTAAATAGGAAGGAGTAATGAGTTCAGATTCAGGAGCTTACGACATTTAGAAGTATGGTAGTTTATTGACAAGTTCTTCATTTAAGACAGTACATTTTTTAGAAGTTACAAAGGTTGAAGAATACCAATACCAGAATACTGTTACGCTGACCTCAGAAATCTGACATTCAGAAGCTCTGTGTAGAGTACATGTTTGTAAACTACAGGTCGACTTTTTTAACAAACTTACAAAAAGGATTAATAGCTTCGTTGTTAATTAGTTCAATAGTCAGTTCCAGTATTTTAAATAGTCTAAACAAGAGCTAATGAAATTTACGAACAAAATAATTTTATAGGAGCAAGTATCACAGTCTTCCAATCATCCTGTTTCACAGAAGAAAACTGGAAAATAGAGATGAGATGAGATGTTGAGAGATTGCATTAAACTTATGGAATATATGGAATCCGGTTATCCGGTACCTAATGAACTTAGAAATTTTGTGATAACAGCAGGTGAAGAATTTGATTAGCAGTTTATATCAACTGGTCGTATATATATCGCGAGCCTATTTAAATCTAAACCTAAGGCCTAAAAAAGGCCAAATTACAAAGTGCTATCGCAATAAAAAACGGCTGAAGTTATTTAAGAAGCTAAAGGTAGTATCAATCGGATTCTACGGACTTATGTGAAGCAGGCATAATTAGTAGATATTAAATAAGATATTGAAATAAAACAATATATATGTATAAGAAAACACATTTTTTCATAATAATATATAGTTTTTAATTCTTTCTCAAAGTTATTTACTAGTAAATTTAGTGACAATGAATAAAAGACTCAAAGGGACTTAAACGAACGCCTAATTAGTTCTATTCCCGTTCACCGTTAGTATCCACTGTTCAGTAAAAGTTGCCAATTAAAGGAGTTTAAGATAAAGGCAACAATGTGGGCAGCTTCCGTATTCAGATGGACAGTATTCTTGGTATATATGATGTATATGATTCAAACAACGTAATACCTATAATCTCGAATATAGTATATATACAAATTTATGATGATTTATCTGAACGAAACTACCAAGTTCCATCTACATTCAGAAAACCGCAGTCAAATAGTATATAATATACAAACTTTTTAGATATACCGGGTGCCAAACAATCCTAATCTTACCCATAAAACTGTTTGGAACAACGCCATACTGTAATTTCGATACGTGTTTCTATAACATTATTTCCCACTACAAATCATGATTACTAGGCTCTATATAAAGATGTTACATTATTTAATTTTTAGATCTATAACTGTAAATTAATCTGAGAAATAGTAACATCATACGCGAGAACATCTGTGACAGATAATCGGAATATTATCTATGGTACTAATGATAATAAAAAAGTGACGTTCTTCTTAGAAAACCTTTTTGAATGAAGATCTAAAGAACTACTAATCATAAACATTATTATACTTTTCATTCAATACTAATACCCACCAATAAATTATATATCAATATTTTAAATGACTGTGCAATAGCTTAAACAATTTCAAAGCGTATTTGGTGTAGGTCCATAGGTTATGGTATCTATCGTTTCAAAGCTCAATTACCTCGGAGATACGGTCAGCAGTTTATATGGAAAGTAGCGAACAATCCATCCTGTCCTGTGTTGGCTCGTGTGGGTCCGTTAGTTAGATGCACGCCCGAGCTGATACTCCTCGACGATTTAATTAAAGTATTGTGCTCCAACATTCACCGCGGATACTTAAGGTGACGATTCTTCATCAGCTTTATAAATTGCTTTCTATGTTGTCATGATAATATTAATCACAGATTATAATATAAATCAGTTCATATTTTTTATTTATTCTTTATTTTTAAAGTTATCCACTTCAATATAATTTAAGATGGTTTGTTTAAAACTTTCAGTATTTACTTTAAATTCCGTAAATTCATCCAATTAATCAACGATAGTTCGTCGCTTTAACAAGAAAGTCTCGATAAGGGATTATGCGCCATTATTATGCAAAGCTCTAAGGTTTCGGAAACGCAAACTCTCGTCAATTAAGGTATCGCTGAAACTCATCTTCCGAGCTGTACCTAAACCTATACGGCACAATAGAATAATGAGACATAGGACATACCTCGCCTAGATTGTTCTTCACTACACGAAATGTAGACCTTAATGGATTTTAATGAGCATTTTGATTGGAGGATTGGGAAAGTTCTTCGGTTTATGGTTATTTGCCATTCTTAGTTCTGTAATTGAACGATTGCTACGAGTTAATAGTTTTGTATTGAAGATAAAATGAGATTTAAGATGATTTATGGTTGGTTTTATTGTTGTGTTTGTCAACTTCGATATTATTTGTTTGCTTGAAATTGAAATTATGTTGGGGATTGTTCCTCGAAGTTTACGTCAGATTAGTTTTATTTTTTTATTTAAGCTATAATATGTCCATATTTTGATCCTTACAAATTTTTGGTAACTTTTTTACAACATTCAGAAATTACCTATGTCATAGAGCAATAATATAGTTTCGTTCTCGATTACTACTAAATTGGTAATTTGGAAGTTTTTATTAAATTATTTATCTTTATTAATATTTATCTTTATTAATATTAAATGGTTTTTTGGAACCTTATAAAATTATATAATGCTGATCAAAAATGTGTTAGAGAAATCTTCATTTACTAAATAAGACAAGTAGTTAATTATTGTAATTATATTATATTAGATATTCAACATATTTTATATTTATACCGTAAATCCTTTCAGCTTGTAATAAAATAGATAATTCCAACATAGAAATAGAAGTATTTAAATGAGGAACATTTATTTATTAGGGTAGTATATGTAAATACTTATAATACAAGATAAATCGGGATGTATTCTACAATTAATTGAACATGGCGATAAAATTATTCATTGCACCACCTCAGGGCTTACAGCACTACCTACTAACTAGTTTAAGAACGTTGTGGGAAATTGCTAATGAGGAACATAATTAAATAGCTGTAGAGGAAAATTGTTATGGACTGAACTTTCGTATTAACGGCAATGGATACACATATTAATTTATATTAATGCTGTTAACTATCTTAATTTGAACATGTATGGGATCAGAGTTTAACTGATCGGGTGTATTTCTTATAAATTGACTGGTAAATGATATTATGGCTGAATGGTATTAGATTGTGTTGTAGAATAAGTTATCCTAGTTTTTGAATGTCAGCGCAATATTATATCAAGTTACATGGATACAGTTGATTACTCTATGGTTTGTTTTGTAGCCGTGTCTGGTAATATTTATGTACCCCGGTGGGAATCAATTTCTGCTCGCGGACATGCGCTGGAGAAAGTGAATTATACTGATATTGTCATTGTACCCAACACCATTTCTATGTGCGGGGAAAGCAGATGCACTCTTCAAGTTTGTATTCTTTTATTAATATTTGTAGTTATTTGGATTCTAGTGCTTATAATTGTCGTCAGACCTTGTTTTGTATATCCTTTTGGCTTATTCGTATAAATTTATTACAATATTTAGCATTGTTTTTACTGTTCAGTATATTGTATGTGTTTATCTTTATTATGTATATTATACTTTATACAGGTTTATTAACTTATATTAAAAAATATATAATAAAAAAATATGGAATAATTTTTATCCACAATTTTAGAAAATATTGGAGGAGTAAACGTAAATCGGCGTATGTTTAAGAAGGGTTACGAATATCTATTAATGCAACTGTGAAAAAAAAAACTTAACATGGCTAAACAAGTTTAAAGACAATTTCAAACACAATAGTTTATTTTGTAGCATCTACTGGATTCTATACTGCACATTTTGAAACATTGCCTTAAAGATGTCGCCTCCATCCCGATAAAGCCGATTATACCTACATAGTATTAAGTATGCTCGATTTATCAAAGCGTAGCTCATTTTCCAGAGCGACGTGAAGTTATCCTAACGCTCACAGGTTCGATCTGTGCTCGTGATGATGATTTTTCTTATACATATAGGCAATTAAAAAAATGATAAACATGTTTATGAAAAATTTAGACATATTTAAATATTTTTTTCTTCATGAACCATACCAGGACAATAATAAATATAAATAAATATATCACCAACTGTAAAGCTGTAACATTTTCACTCTCCTGTATTTGCGTTATTTCATAAAACACTTGTTGAATTTTAACACCTCCAATTTACAATTCTGATCGTGAAGAGGGAGAGTTAGTAACTAGTAAAGGAATGCTAACCGTTCCCTCTATGTTCTCACGAGTTCGACTTGTTCGACTGTCTCCAAACGACACGGATTTTAATCGCAACAATGTCATTGCTGATTTATCTGCCGATGCGCCTGCGCATAGATTTCCATTTTCTTAAACACGCTTGTTTGGATGTTGTTTTGAATAGTGTATTTTTTTATATAGCCATTTGTTTATAAATTATTTTCCGTTTTTATTATCTACAATAGTTGTATTACCATACCATATAAATATACATTTACTTAATCTACTATCTAAATCACGCTTAGAGGGTTCGAGGTTTACTGTGCAATTTTGTTTTTAGATTTTTTTTTAAACAGTTAAATTATGTAATGCGTTTACAAAACATAAGTTATAGAAGTGGAGTACGTTTAAAGTAAATAATTCTGACAAGACAAGGAACAAAATTATTCTCATTATATATTTACATTATAACATTTAGTAACAAAATTAGTTGAACATAGCAAATATTGTTAGATCGGTTCTCACGTGCTGTTCTTAGCTCGGACCACGCCTCTACAAGGCCTATCATGTTTGCTGTCAGGTTAACTTTATCCATTGGGACAATGTTACAATCACTTTAAAAGTAGGTAAACAAGAACGAAATTTTGAAATTACATGCACTTTCTATTTTCACTTATATGTAACGTATTTTATGTTCCATGTTTTCCTCTATTGATTGACATTTTTATACAGATGATATAATATTTATGGCGTGAAGTGATTATGATTTTACGTTTACAGGCTTTAAAGGTGTCACCGAGGATGAAATTAAGTGAATAAACACAAACATAAGACACAAGCACTGACAGTATCTATCAACACATTTCACAAATCCCGTTAGGCTCAGGATAAGCGAATTTAACTACTTTAAATCAGATGTTCTTTTATGTTCTCTTTTTACAAACTTGCATTATTAAATACGTAACAGAAAACTAACGTTGTTGTTAATAAAATCATTTATTTCAGTATATCTTAAAATGTACTTGAAAGGTTGCGATTGTGTTCCTTCCATCAAATTATAAGCCGACCATCATCCTAATATCCTCCGCCCATTCAATAAGCAGTACCGCATTGATAGATCGTAATTATAGTGCGAGTTGGCTCGCAGCGGTAATACGGTATGGTTTGTGTTCTTGGATTTTGATGATCAAAATTGCCATTGCTGTGTCCCCAACTGCGTGTGA
Source organism: Napeogenes inachia (assembly GCA_959347355.1). Taxonomy (NCBI): domain Eukaryota; kingdom Metazoa; phylum Arthropoda; class Insecta; order Lepidoptera; family Nymphalidae; genus Napeogenes; species Napeogenes inachia. Next base: position 27,179,610 of record OY365791.1, read on the forward strand.
GCGTGTAATGCACACTGAATCAAGAAACTTCGTATTTGGTTATAATTCTCATGTGAACAAATCTTTATAATTCGACGGTTCCAGGCCTATTTGGTCTAAGCGACATTTATTCGTCGAATATATTTTTCCATTCTTTTTTATCTTTGATATTTTTTGAATAAGACCATACTTAGCTTGTAATACACACTTCAGTGTGTATTACAAGCTGTGTATTACATTGGCAAAGTAACTTCGACTTTGGTTGTTGCTCTCCTGTGAACTATTTTTTCCAATTCGCCGGTACCAGGGCTATTTGGTTTAAGCCACATTTTTTCGTTGAATATACTCTAAAAGTCTTTTGTTTTTTATATTTTTTGAATACCACTAATAAGTAAATTTAAATACTTTAAACAATAAGAATAAATTGTTATGATGGTAGAACAAAAACCCCAATACACCTGCATTTTAATGATGTGAATATTTACATACAAAGTTATTTTTTGGGTATTTCAATGTTATTGTTAATTATGCAAATCTATGCGATATCCTTTTACTGATTTCAAATAATGTTTCTTACGAAGGAAGTGCGTCGTAAACTTGACTGTACATATATTTTTTGGTTTTTATTTTCTTATTAATTAGAACGGATTTGTTTTCATTTAAACATGGGAATGGAACATGTACAATTAATGTTTTATAGGGCTAAAAAAGCTTCACTCAGCTCAAACACAACTTTTAGTGTTCAGTCGGATAAAAAACAGTAAAAATTCAAGTTCAAATATAACATGTGGTACATCAGCATAATACTCGCCACTTAGTTATCGCCCCAAGCTTTACAAATCGTCTACGCAAATGTCCTATGAAATTGCATCGTGAGTCCAGCTCAGACTATAAACAATGCGAGAATGCGACGCGTTTATGATCCAATAATGGCATGGACAATGTTATCTGCTCCACAAGCACTTAACTGACATATGCTCTGCCTCCTATAATATAATGATAGGGTAGCGCTTAGTAGAAAACGTGTGATCGTAATAAAAATATGGAGGCAAATACTTTTTTTTTTTTAAATAAGCAATAACAAATTGTCCTTGTATAATGACTATAGAATTCTTAATTGACACTGTAGCTCAGTTGGTATACCCAGGGGAGCTTTATCTCATAGGTCGTAGGTTTAAGTTCTGTTTTTGTTGATATTTTTTTCATTTCTTGTATGAAAATTTAAATAAGCCTGACATGACCAACATAGTTATAGTATATATGAAGCACAAAGGATTCTCCCCTGTGGGAGTCGAACCCACTACCAGTTCCAGGGTGCAAGCATACTACCTTGACTGCTGAACCATTACATCAACTGTAATGGTTAGTGAACGTTACACTATCGAAATCGACTTTTAATTTCGTCTGTTAGTTCGTAATTTAACACCTATTCAATTACTTGCCCCAAGTAACGTTATTTTTTTGGCTAAATTGTATATTCTGTTAAAATACAACAGATAAAACAGAACATTACCTCTGATATTTTGTTACATCGTATAAAACAATAATTTTCAACGTGCAGCATCAGCTCGTATATTTGCCACCGGGTATCTTATTACTGAATATCTTCTACAGTATTACTGGCACTATTTATTAGATTGAGTCGTGAGACCGTGCGCGGTAGCCGGGTCTAAAATAAATAAATACATATTCTCCTAACAGACCAATAAAGTAACGGTGTTTGCTTACGGTGAGAGCTTTTAACCGCAACAAATCTATCAGCAGTTTTTATAATATATTTACGAATATAATTTAAATTGCATTAAAGAGGTTGAGATTGTCTATAACATGTTACTAAATAAACTTACAATTATTTTAATTTTAAATAGGTATTGAATGAAAAAATTATCATATCCTCCGGATCTGTATCCTACAGGTCGAAGTCTCGAGTCCTCCTAAAAATCTTGGTAATTTTTTCATTCTTTATATATTTAAAATAAAGGAAAAGAAGAGTATCTTATCTTCATTATGGAGTCATGAGAGATAGAGAATTAACAAAATGTCTGTTAATTTACAAATGTTGTATAATTAAAATGGCCTACCTTTGTGTTTACAAGTATTTTTTTTGTATTATAATTTGTGCACTTTGGCACTACACTTTGACTACATATATTTGTTTTTTACAATAAAATACTTAGATAATACATGATTTAAACTTTTTTTGTAAAGGAAACAACGATACGATAAGTATAATTTACAAACAATTAAAATGTAAAAAAAGCTTTTATTACAAACGGAAGCTTTTTTAAATTTCAATATATCTTCGATTTACTTATTAGTGTCCGTGAAAGTCGTCTGAGTAGTATTTAATTAATTTATAGGCGGTATAATCCTAGTATAGGGTTTAGTGAAACGTAATAATGAGTTTTCTCTACATTGCTGCTTTTTGGATTGTATCGATAGACAATCTGTCTTAATAATAATCCTGGAATCCGATCGTAGTACCACAAAGTCCTAATGGAAATCGAAACTATCTAGAAACCACTTGAGTTATTCATAAATTTTTAATCGAAATCGATTTAGGATAAACCGTTATACGTTGCCAAATATACATTGTAAAAAGTTACGTAAGTGGAATATATGTTTCATCATCTAATATATACATAAAATTTTTGGCGATCGTTTGAAAGAAGCATTGATTGATCGTTGGCAAATCCGTGGATTTTCCATACTATGTATAATTGGTAAATAACAATAAAATACATATTCCATACTCCTATTTATATTATTTAAATTTTAATAGTGAATATAATAAAAGGTATAGGGCATATGTTAATATAGAATTTGATTGCAGCTTCTCCTACCAAGTCCAACTGTAAGATTAAACATAAAAATACGTCAAACTTCAATGTCAAACAAACGCACAGTAATTGTTCTAAATAAATACAAAATCCGTGGTTGAAAATCATGTGTTTATATCTGTGACAGCTTTTAAAGCAAATATATAAAGATACTATCAGAAAACAGATATCATATATATCATCAATAACACTGTCAGTTTGTGTTGCCAATACATTAAGGTTTGATTAAATTCCATTTGTAACAAGTACATCACATAATACCCTGGTTTATTGCCCGATTGCACAAATAGTATTTATAGATTTAGATTTGACGGTTTTAATGTTAGCGTCGTATTTGTTAAGCTTAGGAAGGCCAGTTTCAAGAGTTTAAAAGCTCTATTTATTTAAGCCGTTCTGACTAACAGTAATAATTTATTTCAACCACCATTTTGGATTACAAATTGCTTAAAACATACATTTCCTTAGAACACATGAACATTATAGTTAATTGATGGTTACAATAACTGTGTATATGTTCACGTTACGTTTGCTGTATATAATTAGTTATGTTTACTAATTATATACAGTACACGCACACATGGATGTCTATAATTTGGTCATTATATATAATAGTGTCTTAAGGTCCATAGATGTCAATAATAGTTAAAGAGCGCTCAATGACAAGAGCGTAGATATTTGCATAGAGATTAGTTGCAAATTGCTTCCTCTCGCCACAGCGATATAAATAATTTAAATGAACTGACAATTATATTTCCTAGACGTCTCGTAAATAGTCATCATATTGGTATTTATTACTATGTTTTTTTCAACAGATTTGTTTACTGATATCCAGAAATGTAAGTACAATATTGTAGCATTATTACATAAATACCCAACCTTAAAAATACAATTATAAGGACTAATTTGTAGTTTAAAGCTAATTGTAATGCCCGCTTAATAAATGCTGTTTTTAAATTATAAATTGTTCCAATTATTAATGTAACTACAGTTTTCTTCAAAACGTATATTTATTATTCCACGTCGTGTACAGGCTCATCGTTTATTGATGGGCCCGTAGTGGCACACTTTCGTATAGGTCGTATCTGAGATTTATACGCTGATAGTAATCTTTAGAAATAAGGGAACCTAAGCAATTGACCCTTATAATTTTAATTTGTAGTTTAAGAAGCTTGGCTTAAGACTAAGGCTGCGCACACTTATTGCCATAAAGTTTAATATTATTTTTATCTGTATTTATTTCAAATGTTCCCAAACTTGTGCAATCAACCATCACAGAGTGAACTACTCCTTACTATTTATTACTGATTATAATAAATACAAGTATTATTAAGAATTGTATATTTTTTAATCAACCAAACTTTGTTTGCATCATCAGTTCCATCTTCAATTATACCGTAGATATATTTACATCTGCATGCTCAAAATTCTATTATTTACATTGGATGCCTCAAAGATTAAAGTGCTTAGTTCGAATACCTTGACATCTTCTGACATCTCAATGTTCGAATCCCAAGTTCCCTACAACAGTATACCTGGTCGTGCCGCACGCCTGCATAATGCGCTCAACGAAGACCTATTTTTTGCTGTTGGAAGCGAATTTGAAATCAAACATGTCTTTGAAGTTACTATTTCTTGCGCCTTCGCTGTTGAAGCACCTACTTTTTATATTATTTGTTAAAGTTTTTCTTATCAAATAATTTTCTTACCGTGATAAGAACTAATGATATTATTTACTTAATCATGATTCCTTATAATTTATTATCAAATAATTAGTCATTAATTTTATTTAATTACATTTGCATGTAGAAATTTATTTACGATAGAGCGCTTCATAAACATCCTTGAGCAGTAAGTGAAGTTAGAATAACTGTATATTTAATTTAGTCAATAGTTTTTCGTGTGGTTTTGTTACCTTGAATTATTGTTATTCTAAATTGTAGATAATTAAAAATAATACAATAGAAAAAATAATAAAAACTACAATAGTAGTGGTCCCATATGTAACGGTAGCTGTGGGTAGTGTAATCGTTTAATGGGGTTTTGTTTTAGAAATTGAGAGGTTGCGGAATCGTGACATTTGTGAGCCTCTTTCAAGATACTAGATGGTTGGATTTTGTTTGGAACGTGTGGTATTGTGCTTTATTGATTTCCTGGATGATTTCATTAAGAATGTTTATAGAAACTTCTATTAAGTGCTGTTATGTTTTAACTTTTTAAAGGAAGAAGAGATCTTTATATGGGATCAAAAAAAATAAAGATAAATCTTTATTTGGGACTAAAAAAAAAGAAGGAGAGATCTTTATCTGGGACAAAAAAAAACATTTTCTTGGTTTTTCTTTTTAATAATACAATGAAATAGCTCAAGTATTAAGTACTTAAGTTAGAAAAACAATGCATTTCTTTAAGTATTAAGTAGATAAATGACAGTATTTCCAGTTCCTCAATATTCCGGATTGGCGAAATCTAAATTAAAATATAATCAATACAAACAATCAAGAAAAAATAATAATATACATCTGCTAAAACAAATATCGCTTAATAAATTTATCTTCAGTTGTTTATTATTTCCATCCTGAATCCCAAATGCAATCGAATATTGTTTATTTGTTGCCATCGAACTGTATGTCCGACTCCGCCTTTGGACACACCTCCTGTATCTATCCTTTTATCTTGTAAACACGAAATCATGGATTGTATTAATCTTATATCCAGACCTTACAAAGTCTTTACAATGATATAGAGACGGAATTATATAACGTTTTCTATTATTAATATTGTTATTATATTAAATGATTTTTCTCTTCTAAACAATCAGAACCGAAGATCTAAAAGACCGTCCGTCACACTGCAAACTGAGCTGTCGTGTCGGTACTTCTGCTTGATGGATTTAGCATTATATTATATAGATGGTATATATTTCGTTCTACGTTTATTTAACATAGATGTACATCATACACTCTTTCATGGCTTTGTAAGTTAATGTCAAGACAATATTAGTCTTTTATGTAACCTAATCATTTAAAACTTTTGATTACTCTCTGTTTCAGTAGACGTGTATGATGATTGAGATATAATAATTGCTTGTTTAGGGATGAAACTTCGTTCGTCTCGATTCTGGATACAGTTCTACTAAACTTATATTGAAATAAAATACTTTGGAAGTTCATTTGCATCATTTCATATGTAAAGACCAGATTAATAATATTTTGATTTGAAATTATTTTATTATTTTATTTTCTTTTGATATTGGACAAATAAAAAAGCAGACTTCTAGTCTTTATATATCCACTGTATCCACGGTTAGACCACTCCAATTAAACTCAGATAACTCGCTTAATTGAATACAATTTCTGAAACACTAGTAACAAATAAATATCGCAGATGTTATTAAGATTATAGCGATTTATTTGATACCGATTATTTGATTTTTGTACTGCATTTGTTATTAATATTACGTGACTGAAAATAAAATTATATTTATCTATCACAGAAAAACAATAAAGTTATATTTCTTACAGAAATATTCGATGTACAATTGTATGAATTTAATCTTAGGCTATTTTTAGGTAGGTATCAATTATTAGGCTTTTATAATTAATTAGTAATCATTTATTGTGTCATTACTTCCCGCTACTAAATAATTTCACAACTTTGATTAACTTCGAATCAAATTAATTAATTACAGAATATGTTATTACTTGTTAACACCTTATAAATTATTTTGATACTAAAATCTTGTTTGAGATGAATTAATCGAAATGCCCTTCCTTATTAATGATTTTCACTTATTCTCAGTTAATCTGTTTCCATCAGTTCTAAGTAACTTACTAACTTCAAAGTTAACTAATAGATTGGTCAGAGGACTTAGGCCCTCTGTTTTGGTGAAGCTTAACTCTGTTGTTAATTTATAAGCTCTTTATGAATATTTTTAACATCATTATTCTTATGGGAAAAGAATGCGGGTTTCTAATATCTATAAACTTTATATACGCTAATAGGAAACCTTAGTGTTATAAATACATCATAATTTCATAAAAGTGGAAGCTTTGTCTCTATTTATTATTTTCTTTAAATAAATTATTGAAATCAAATCCATAAAAAATTTGTTTCCCAAAATCGAAAGAACTTCAAGATGGAGTATGATACCCCGACACGGTATCATCCTACATACTATCGAGGACGTATCTGGATAATTATAATAATTACTTTATATATCAGAACTTTAAAAGGAACACTTAAAGGATAAGATAGGTCATTGAGCGTTATCTAGCTCTATACTATGATAAGATCATAGGATATCATTAATTCGACCTATTTGTACCTATATTAAAATGTAGAAAGTATGTAAAATGTAGTTTTTGAATACATTAAATAAATAGCTATATAAATCTGGATTCTTCGTTGTCCTGTAAGAAAAATACTCAAAGGTCCCTTATTTTAATAGCATCAACCCCTAATGGGTCCTATTGTAAATTAAATTATCCAAGTACCCACCTAAACACACAAAAATATGTTGGTACCTATGTCAAATCTATTCAGCTTAACATTGCCCTAAAAATTACATATTACGAATATATTAATGCACAATATATGTTTTAATATACATAATTGTATAATATATAGTATAGGCTTATATTTTCTTTTATTTGATAGTTTTTTTTTCTATTTAGAGTTTATTAACCCGAAGTATAATATATCAAGTATAACAATTGTTTAATAGACAATCTCACGAAATATGCTAATATCAGAATCTTAATATAATAAATTACAAATATCATATTCAAAATAACGAACAATGTAAGTGTGACATCTCAGCTAATCGGTTTAACTTCATTAATTAAACTCTGGGATTATTGACCGTAGACCGTTTTGGCCGCTATAATATTATCATCACCCGTATATTTATCACTATAATTATATTTTAGATACTTTTGAAACATGTTTTGTTTAAGTAAATTTAATTGTATGTTACAAAAATCTGCAAATCCTTAAGTTTATATCACAATTACACTATTATTTATCTCATTACAATATTAATATTTAAAATAAAGAATATAAATAGTAATATTAATGCGTATAAAGATGATGGAATGGAGTCATATTCGCCATGTTCTATGCAAATAAGCTAAGAATTTATATGTCATTGTTGTTAATATATTAACTGCTATTATAAGGAAAGTGCCTGGTGATGAATAAAGTTAACGGTAAACTTTTAAAATTATATTGTTGCCATCATTTTGTACTATTTAGCACTACATGTAAAAATATATTCGTGTTATATTTTTATTAATATATATATACATAAGAATATGTAATAAAATACTTATCAATCAATCATTCTTTTCAAAGATAGCTTGCGGTCGGAACACGCATAGTAGTCAAGATTTATAAGCAAAATCTCATACTTTTCTTTTTAAACAGAACCTTAGAGCGTTTGGACAAATGGCAGCTATTTGTTCCAACTGATTGGGATGTTGGCCGTTGGGATGCTTGATTGTTTTCTGTGAACCCTCGCAAAGTTGGGATGGAAAAGCTATGGATCAAGGCAACCAATCTACAAGTCGTATCCCTGTAATATTTCCTTGCTTCCGAGAATAACGGTTTACTTGAGTCTTAAATTTCATGTTCGCCTTCGGTTATTTTATCTTTATCTAAACTGTTAGAAATTGCCGCGGATAATCTAATACCATATATGTGTTTTTTATGAGACTGTCTCTCATTATTTTATAAAAGTTTTAATATGTTGAGAAATCTCCAACTTTGTAACTAAAGTGTCTTATCTTGTTTTTGTAGGTATACCTACATTAAAAATAAGTCCAAACGGTTATTTAGATTTTAATTAGCATTTTTATGATCACTAAAATATCAGCGACAATTTATAACAATCTCACGTTACACCTAACAATGTGCACGGTATTTTAAAGCGTTTTTGCAATATTTCTTCCTTAGCTGGTTCATTTGTTACGTCTAGGATTTATTTACAAGCAACATTATCTTGTCCCTTCAAAGTGACTGGAGTCGTGTATACGAATATATGGTGGTATTGTCATTAATATTGTGAGGCTTTTATTCATATTTTACGGATAAAACAGATTGTGTGTAATAATTGGATATGCGTCAGATGTGTCGTTACATGCGTCAAATGTGTCGTTACATGCGTCAAATGTGTCGTTACATGCGTCAGATGTGTCATTATAATATGGTCGTAAGTTAGCCGCTGGCCCGGGGCAGGTGTCATTATGCCAATCCACAATTCAGTGTCTAACGTCTGCATGATGTATCGTCTCGCCTTATGAGCTGCTGAATTGGCTTCTGAGAACTAGGCTTTGTACTGATTTACAATACTTAATAGAATTTAAACTATACATATATTTGTATTTTTGTATTTCTTTATTATTTCTATCTAAATATACATACAGATTATTTATAGTATTTTCTTTTGAATACGTTTTTTTTAATACCATTTTTGTCTAATAGGTAAAAAATAATAATATTTAATATAAAATACTAACTATTATTATAAAACGTAAAGAAACCTAACACGTAGATACCGTAATATCCTACGACTTTGTAGTAAAATTAATTTAAGATTTCGTAATAGATACTCTATCTTAGATACAAATGATGTAACACAAATAAGGTTCGTAAATTGATTATTTTCAATGTAACGCCTCATAAAGGCCAAGAGTCGTCCACTGCGTTTGATTAAGAGCGGCTTAATGAAATTAATCACCATACCACGGAGAGCTTCTTGACAAACGACCGAATGTAATTTCACACGCGATAATCATACGCCTGTTGTTAGGTGCAATATCCTAGCAGGCGTCAACGTGCTTGACTAATAGATCTGTTCTGGAAATAATTTTAAGCTTGTAAATGTTTTGAAATGGTTATACATTATACACATTACGAATTGATATTTGTGTTGCATTCTAATAGCCATATAATCCGTAATACTGAACGACCATTTTAATTTAGCACGGTAGAATTGCATAGCTCTAAATTTGTGTAATTTTCTATATTATTTGAGGGTAATTGGTAACTTTAACGGTTTATCAACGCAATTTTGCAATTATTCACTTAAATTTACTCCTATCTCGGTATTAAAGCCGTAGAGTTTAGATCATAGAAGGCTAGACGGTATTTATCATAGTGCACTTGAAGAGAAACGAGATCGTCGCGAGGCGCGGCTCCACAACCGATAAATCTGCCGCACTTAACTCGCAACCGGTAAATAACTATGGGATTTCCGCGTGCGAAGACGATGCGCTTGCGCATAAATCTATGCCCGTATTGTGATATTGTGTTGCCATTATGGGACCCCGGGAAGGCTGGACGTCACATAAATACGTGGCCCGCACTGTTAGCCCTCTGTCTGTCTGTGTCTTCTAGCCTTTATTTGAAGCGTATACGTAAACTGATCGCGAGTTGTTTATTTATATGAATGTTTGTTGAATTTATCACAGTACAATTTGTGAGTTTGTATGGAAAATGTTTCTTATTTATGATCACTAAAAATCGAGTTTTTATTATATGAAAAATATACTTTCGATGTTTGAATAACTGCAAAATTTTGATCAATTAACTTTGGAATCTTGTTACCAGCATTTGACCAACTTGGAACGTTCTAATAGGACGTCTGGAATCGCGATCGAAACGATGCAACACGTGTTCGGAATTACCATTATTATCGATCATCTCGCGGCTTCTAACGACCTGCAAGTGCGAGCTGGATGTGAATTTTAGCCGGAGATGCCTCTTCCCGTTACCAGCGTTCAGTAATTGCGTTCTGTTTGTTTACCCGTTGCAGACCGCACTTAAATTAAACATTGTTTGGGTGCTGTGGTTTTTGTAATTTACACTTACTAAGAGTTATATGGTTTTTTAATCTAATTTTAATGATATGCACAGCACGTAAAGTTGTAAATTTAGATTCTAGATTAAACTTGCGATTTGTATAATAAGAAATAGGATAAAATAAATATGTTTTAATTTTCTGTATATGTTTTATATGATATCGTTTAAATTACAATACATGTCTATAAACATTTTAAACATGTTAAGTTTATTTAAATATTCAATAAATATAGATCGAGGTGACGGATAAAGACGATTATACATCGACTAGATTCATCAAGACGATTAGTAACATGGTAACTCAATAGATTAAGCGACGGGATGGTTTCTCAATGATCAAGGTTCGACTTTTATCTGTGCTAATGAATTATCAATTATTGTATAATAAATTAAGGTATTTAAATAATTCAATCAATTTTTATAGCATTTTAAAAAATGCACAAAGTATTCGTTAGCAGAGTATATGCATGTAATAAATGAGATGAATGTCTCAGCATTATCAACTCGTTCAAAATTATTGCTCTATCTGTATGGTGGTAATTTTATTTAGAGACCGTGAAATTGGATACGCTACAGTATTTTATTCAGTAATGCGAGATAATAACAATTATACTAAAACGAAAACTTTAAGCACTCTATATAATGGCGCGTGGTAACAATGTTAAAATTATTATGTCATAAATATGTTCTGTGTCTAAATAATTATGCACTTAAGTTAAACATAAAAAAAACTAGTAAAAAAAATAAATTCCAAAGGGTTAATCAGATTTCCTTAAATAACAGATAAAGTTACTCTCGATTAAGCCATCTTTTAAACCAAAAACCTAAATCAAAATCGATTCATCCGTTTAGGAGCTACTATGTTACGGACAAATGTATACTTTTAATAACCTCTCTTTTTTTCATTAAAAGTAAGATATTTGGCTATATACTTACAAGTAAACTCACTTAAATGTAATTCTACAATAAATTAACTCTTAAACTGGGAATTGCATCCAGTAACGAGGCTATGCTTTTATCCTTATCTCCCGGGAATGCTTATCTGAATTAATGGTAACGAAATATTTGAAAATATTGCATTTGATATCGGCAATACAATATAATAAATAATTGCCATGTTGCTATTTTCTTTATCTCGAACACTGGCATTGAATGCTATAATTAAATACATTTAGCAGAATATAATCTGATATGTATTGGATCATGTTTTTAATTAATATTTGCTTGGTATTAGTTATTAAATGTAAGAAATAAATATAAATGGGATAAGAACTAAATTATATATATTTTAAATATTGCGGGCATGCGTTGTTACAAATAAACTTTCTTTACTAGTGTTTCTTTTTAACTTCGTTAAAGAAATTGCTAAATTAAAAGCAAATCTGAAAATCATATATTTATATTGATGTATTTTAGATAGGATATTAAAGAATTATTAAATAATATCTTATCTTAAAAGTGTTTTGTTAGCCAATCTAATGCTAATGATAAACAAAACTTATGAAATAAAAATCCACAATTCTATGGAGAATCAATTTACTTCTATTCTAGAAGGCACAATGACGTTTACGATTGAGCCACTATTCTTTAATTAGATCGTAAACTATTTGTGAACTCATGACTGCACTGGGTACTGGAAGGTACTTCAAATTCTATCGATTTTAACTATTGTTTAAAAGCCGATTTAGTACGACCATGTTATCGGTTTTCGGGTTTATGTATTTTGACATATAAATGTTAAGATCATGTTTCTTATTAATAGTTTTAGTTAGTTCATTATTATAAAACTAGGTATTTTCTATTCAACAATGTACATTTCATGAAAGAAAGAAAATTCAAATAAGATGTATTTTTGACTTTTATACTAGAGATATGGTTTGTTTATTAGATTCGAAGACAGTATGATATGTTCCCTTTACAATATTTTATTGCGAAAACCTATTATTTCAATTAGTGCTTCGTTGCATCAGTGCGTCTATTACAGACGTTTCAAAAACTTTGCCACTAAGTATAACTCGCAAAAGTATATACAAAGTTCTTTAAAAAATCTCTCAATCGAACTATGTTAGAAGCTATGACAGACATGACAAACGCATCATAAAAACAAAAATCCTTACTATTATGCTCCTTCGACGTAATTCAAAAATGTTAGGCTAAAAATAAATTGTACTATGATAAACTCTTGCGATAAGATATATTTATTATTAACATAACTCGCTTGTTTTGTTATATTCGTAAATTTTTATTGCTTCTGTTACGACCGTTTGCTCTAAATTTTAATGTGCAGATAAAAATAGGTACTGTAGTAGAATTAAAAAAATATAATGAACTCTGAAAATTTCATTTAATTTGGTTGCCAATATAATATATTTCCAAATATACGTAATTCTTTTTAAACGATTAATGTCAACAATTTATTTCCACAAATAATACCTACAATAAATACATTAGATAGTAAACAGTAGACACGTACAAGATAATCCAAACTTATGCAACCACATTATGACTCCGAATCCACCTTCCATCGTTTCAACTTTCACAGCAAGATTCGTTGATAAAAACTTATTGGTGTCAGCTGGCCAGATTGTAGGAACCTGAAAGCGCATGTACTGCACCTATCTACCCGACACGGGGCATGGGCTAAACAAACATTGAAGGTGCATGGTCCAAGTCAAGAAACATATTCATTACTTAGCTATTAATTGAAAATAAAAAGACAAACTGTAGATTTTTTTTATTTTTTTATATAATCTAGGGCAATGCTTGGCTTACATTTCACCTGATGGTAAGTGGAATGTAGTCTTGGGTGGTAAGGCGCATCACCCTAGCAATCTATTCACTCTTCTCTTGAATGTATTGTAGATACCCATTCTATGTCTGAAAAACTTTACTGTAATTTTTTAACTTTCTGGTCTAGTGCGAAGGAAGACTACCATTGCTAGAACAGTCTTAATCCTACTAATCTTTTTGCTATAAGGGCGAAGATGTGTTTCATATACTTTTCTTCAAAATCTGTGTTAGAGCAGGACAGATATATTATCAGATATAACATCATATTTTCTTCCCAAATTATGTACACTCAAAAATCGTTTCTCTTGTAAAGTAATAAAGCCGCTATCCGCTTATCATCAACAACCCTCATACCTTTCACCGTGGTAAGATATTGTCCGTGCTGTCGCGATCCTTACGCCTCATTACCATATACTAGAGCATGACAGCCTTGCAATTAACTATCTGTTTATTGTTGAATTATAAGCGACGTCGCCTGGTATCACTCCCGTATGGTAGAAAGCTACCACTAGATTGTGAGCGGGTTAGATTTATTGTGCTGTATTGTTAGATGTTGGGTCTAGGGACGTGCTTGTATGGTCTGTCTAGTTGTGTATGGTTTGTCTAGTAGTAGTTAAATGCAAATAGGTAGGTAATGAGCGCACCGCTTATACCTGAATGGGGTATATGTGAAAGGTTATAAGGTTCTTACCCGTTATAATAGAATGTTACATATTTGCATACTAATTATTAATTATATACATATTATGAAATATTTTTATTATAAATCAGTGTTCATTGTTGGAAGATAAAACTTAAATTTGTGTAATTTTTGATAATATTAAAATTTCTTTGTTTAATAAAATAATATTCTTTGTATATAAATTATTAGTTTTATGTATAGCAGGTACTAATAATATAGTAGAAAACTACTTAAATCGTTTTATTGTTGATATTTAAATTACAGTTACAAACTCAACCTTTCACGATGTTTACACAAAACCTTTCATACATTCTGAGCAAGCTTCGATTCCGTATATATAAATAATGGGTAATGTCATTTGATAAACTTGTACAGATTGCTCTTAGTAACAAAATGTTATTCCAATTAAAGTTTACTTACAAATACATATATTATATTGTATGATAGATGTCATTTAACTCTGACAAGATGTGGTCTTAGTTAAACTATATTTATTTAATTAATCTTACAAGCACACATTTATGTAATTATTTAGCTATTGCTTGTTAAATATAAAATCATTAAGTGAAGGTAAGGTCAGCTTAATATAGATGCTCTACTCATGAAGGCTTGCATATTATTAAAAAGGATTTTAATATATATTTATTAGACTTTCATTAGAATATTAATTGTTTACACATGTTCATGTATACTCTACCACAACATACAGTTCTTTTATTATGAATATTTAACATAATAAACAACTTATGTGGTGGGGTATACCCCATAAATCTATAGTGACCGCTTAATTAACTAACAAATCACATAAATATCTCCACTCTCGCCATAAACGCTCTAAGCGAAAAATGTTAAACTGATAAATAGCGTACCTGTCGACAATCATATCGACGTATGATAATGAAAACGATTTATTTTAACTCGAGTTTGACATTGCTTGAATAATGTATTTTTTTTAAATTAGGTAGGTTTTTTTTTATTTTTGTTATTTAATGCGAATGTTTAATTCATACAAGGTGTTATATTTCGTTTATTAGAGCTGTTAAGACACATTCTTCAAAACCTATAACTATTTTAATAACAATCTTGGTTTTATACTCTGGTAATTTCTCATAAATTTAGGTTTTTTATAAATAAAGTGTTTAAAATTGCGAGTAATTATTAAATAAAGATTGCTGTAGTTTGATTATCTTCTTCATTACTGTACAAAATTGTTGTAATAATAATAATTCATTAAATATATTTTAAGACGGTAGGGTATAATTTTGATGACTACTACCTACCATACTACCTACGGTAGGTATTCTAATTTGAAATGATAAAAGAACACTACCCTCAATATTTTATTTTAAAACGAAAAAAAATAATTAAAATTGTGGTTAAATTTTGTAACCACAAATTTACGATCTCTATATGGGCCAGTTTGAAAGGTCATTGGTAAATGAAATGCCATTTACCTTTTGTGGCTGATAAGCAACACAAATAATAATGGAGGTTTTTTTATATATAAGGATCCCTTCTTACGAACCTTACCTGATGTAAAGTGGTCACCGGCGCTCACGGTGTTTGCAGTATCCGAGGAATCACAAGAGCGTTGCAGCCCTTTGAGTTGGGAGTAGGCGCCTACTTTTGAAGGTACCCATGTCGTATCTAGAAATATCACAATAAGCTTTTTTAATAAATATAAAAATACTATAAATTTGATCCCACTACTTAATGATTTCGTAATTAGATTGACTAAATTCGAAGTTTTGCGAAATTTTAACCTCAAATGTAATAATGATGTATGTCCATATTTTTTAATGGTTAACTTTTCAATGGAAAATAAATATTTTTAGTATTAGGCACTAAAACCTTTAGAGAATACTTTCTTATCATGTCATTACTCATATTTTTTGTTAAACGCTGTTAAAAATATAGAGTGGGTGAAATAAACGAGATATTATCAACAGAGTTAGACGCTTGTCTCGTTTTTGTCAATATGTTAAATTTTTATCCTCGGGAGATAAGATGAAAGATGTTTAAGAAACTAAATTAGTCTGTCATTTTTATTTTATCAACTGTGCCATCTGCCATCAGTCAATGGATTCAAAATATTATTTAAAAAATGCAAATGGTTTTTAAACCAGCAATGCTTTTTTTAAATTATAATGAGCGTTTCAAAAGCTATGTAAATTTGAAATAATTATTTCCGAAACAAGTATTTGCATGTGCATAGAACATAATCAAGAATCTTCTCTATAGAATAAAAAGAACTGTTGCCGATCTTACCTAACTTAATAACAATTACTGTATCAATCGCTGTGACAGTCTTCGCGTGACAATAAGGCGTGTTCTGAATGTTACCTTACGCATACATCATCGTTCTTGATACACCTGCGACGCCCCGCCCATACCCCCCCCCCTCACTTCTCACCCCCTGTCTTTGGCCGATTCACGTTGCCATCATCAAGACGGAAAGAAGACCATTCTTAGTTCAGACATCATTCGGAGCGGTTGTTACTATCGCTTAACTATTCGGTGCTTGAACTTAGTGCTGTGCTAATTTTACGTGTTTTATATCGTGTTCAGTTTTCCTATCTCTACTAATTGTGAGTATGATTTTGTTTATTATACATGAACCGAGTTTTTATAACGGTTTTTAATAGTATATCTATTTATAGATCAGGTCGTTTGCTTTATTTTTTGTTTTGTTTATTTCTTTTTGTTGTGTCGGTAAATATTTTTTTACGTTGTTCTGAACTTATCTTTAGAGTTGTCTCACTTGTTGCTTAGAGGGTGGAGCTTATAGAAACGATAACGCACGCGCTAAAACCTTTACCCGGAAAGTTTTTTCCCTTACTTATTTAACAATTTAATTAAATAATACTATAAATATATTTAACAACCGAGTTCTATTCATTTCATTCATTCATAAAACAATAATAAAAACACACCATTTTAAAAGTAAGCAAAAGTGAAGTTAAATAATAAAAAAGTCGAAATATTTTCGTAAATAATTTCGTTAAAC
Organism: Napeogenes inachia; assembly: GCA_959347355.1. Taxonomy (NCBI): domain Eukaryota; kingdom Metazoa; phylum Arthropoda; class Insecta; order Lepidoptera; family Nymphalidae; genus Napeogenes; species Napeogenes inachia. Next base: position 27,196,765 of record OY365791.1, read on the forward strand.
ATTGCAGGAGTAACTTAATTGGTAGAGTATAGAAGGTGGAGTGGTTTTCGTATATCAAATGTGTATTCAGTCGCTTCTTAGCTCCACTGTAGGTATTTCATTTATAATAGGTACTTATGAAACTATAAAACGTAAACATTGTTCTCGTACTCCGATATAATCGATGCACTTTGAGTAAACAAACAAAAATGTTTATTATACAACTATTTGTCATTATGTTCAAATAAGATCTGAGTGAAAATGAAATCGAATGCTAACAGTATTTACATATAAATATATAATAAACTTGATTTAATTATAAATATCTAATTACTGTAATAAAAAAGATAATGAACATAGCAATAGTTAAAAAAATTAAACTTAGTTTAATAATAAAATTATGATAGCAATCATTTACGTCAAATTAAATATTATAATATGTCACCAGAATTTGAAATACTAATAATATTAAAGTGATGTATGTATATTAAAATACCAAAAGATAAAAATAAACACAGCAAAATGATAACTATGAAATCAAAACATGTTATATATATAAAAAAACATAATTGTTTAAAAACATTTGATAATAATGTATTGAGATAAATAATGCTTATGAAGCTATCTGTTCAACAAAGATGTGGGGAATCGTAAAATTAGTGCTGATAATGTGATATCAGTCACATTAAACCATATCTACATGCTCTCAATAAAGATCATAAATTATAATTATAATTAGGTATCTAAATAAGTATGTATGTAATAATGCAAATATAAGAATATACGCGATGCATGTAGATATGAGGGTTCTAGGGCTATTTGGTCTAAGCGATACTTTTTGCGATGTAGAGTTATTTATTTATTTAACCTTTATTGTAAAAAAATATATATATACAATTTGCGGACTTAATGTTAAAGCATTAGGTATCTACCAGTCAACCGAACCACTATACAGAGAAATAAAAACTACTAGGGTACAATGCAGAAAAAAAACAATTAACATTCAAAACTATATTTCATATTTAAAACTAACGTAACTTAATATCTCCGTTTTGTAAAAAAAGGCCTGGAAAAGTCGATATTTAATAACTATTTTACCTTAAAAATATATTCAATATATTATTCTAAAATTGTCCAATGTACATATCTTTATATAAACAGTTTCCAGTGATGTCTCAAAAGATACTCGATATTATATACAATACAAGAATACAATGTACTACAATACAAGAATACAATATTGTGCATTATAAATCGCCTTGCTATTTTCATCGTTGACAAAACAATTAAAATAATTCAAATATTTATTATGTAGAATGTTGTTGCAATGTCTAGTTGATATCATATTTATTATGAGTTTGTAGTGGATAAGAATTTATCGTTAATCAACGATTTATTTTCACTATTTTATGAATGAATTATATTTTTATTATTATATAATTTAATTGGAGATAAACTTGATTCATATCTCATATCGTCAAATTAGTTGTATACATATCATTATAACAATGCATAGGATGCAATTTCGATAAAAAAAAATAATATGTTAACTGATATAAATAGCAAATGTCATGAGCTATAACAAGTCTAATATCAACAGCAACAAATTATAAGATGGAAAGATCAAGATACTTTGAACGGTTGTGAATAACATGCAACTGAACAAGCGCTTGTGTTGTTTGCATGTCTTTTAGTCTTTAACCCTAAGCTAATAGCTTAGACGTGACTACATATGCTTAAATCTAGATCGTTAATCTCAGATGCCCTGAAATAAACAGCTTTAATGTGTTTTCTATCCTGCAAATTGTCGTTAAATCAACAATAATTAACACAAATATTATAATGTCAAATGATAATGCTCAATAAAGATGTTATGTTGTTTTATTCGACAAATAATAGATAACCTAAATTAAATCAAACTTGTATTTGTATTTATATTGTAAGTATAAATCTATGAAATCTGTAAAAGTAAAAGTCTTTAATTGATCCAAGTTTAAAAGGAAGTCATCAATTATAATTAATATTTCTTCCAATTCGCACTCGGGTCTTGAATGACTAATATCCGGTACGAGACATCTGCTGATCGTTTGATGTCATCTTTTATCTGTATCTTTATTATGTGCATCAATTTCTATGAAGTTATTGTTATTTTATTGGTGGAATGTAAAATAAATTTCAATACTTTGTAATATTGATATATTATTTTCAACAAGGTTGTTATAAAATGTAGTATGATAGTTTGTTCTTGTAGGTTTGCTTGCGGTTTAGAATAAAAGCGTTTGAGTTCACTGTCATGTGTGACAGTGTTGTTTTTTTTCATCAAGAGTACATCGGTACAATATAATGGGTGCAAGTAACCATTTTATATATTAACGTAAACAAACAATCAAATTAAATGACATTAAATCTTAATTTATGTATTTGATAAACATAACAGGCAATAGAATAAAGAGTCATCGACTCGTGTCGTAAAAACCAGTATCATCACAGAACACCGAATAAAAAACAAGATAACCATCATTTATCAATATTTAATTTGGAAACGTTTGAAAATTTTTACAATCACTTCTGTCGTATATTGATGGTGTATTGGAAGTTCTCGTACTGTTATTTAAATATACTGAATGGTATCTCGCAAGTTCAATATGGATACCCCGTTATAATTACTTGATCCAATCGCCTCGTATAAAATTTATATTGCCTAAGCTATCTGGACTCATTTCATCGACCGTTTACCTTTGAATTATATAAATATACATTATGAAATTATACGATTATGAAATTATACGATTATTATTTATTACGTTTAAACCGATTTGTAATTTAGGATAATTCTTAATATTGAGGTATATTTAATTTAATTTATACAAGTATTAATAATACTAGAAAATAAAAAGAAGAGGAAGAAATCTAGTTGATTAAATACCTTATAAATATTTTTTCTATAACTGACTGTCTGTATGAGTATCGTTGGTACCCGTATCGTATTGAATACAATAAAGATACATTGCTTTTATATTTCATTATAAAATCGAAATAATTAAGAGGACATAAAAAGCGTAAGAACTTCTATTAATTTCTGATTCTTATCAACAATATTAATAGTGAAGGGGATAAAATTAAACGTAAATAAATGTTAACAAATATGCGAATATCTTGAAGTCGTAAGCGATTCTAATATATCATGTACTTATATTAACATCACTATTATCATCGATTGTCTGAATGGTATTCTCATTTGACATGAGATGCATGTCTTCTCAGAGTTCAGTATTACCGTCTTTCTAAGGATTTATTGAACACGAAATAACGGTCTCCCCTCGTCAGTGACGTCAATGATATATCACGGGCTGTTTGATTGAGTAATTTGATTTTATTATGTTTTTAACATCATTTGAAGACGTGATAATAAATTTTGTCTATATAACATATTTATGTAGTATAAAATCTTATGTGGTTTAAGTTTTCTATTCTCATCTATTTCAATTGTTAATATTTCTAAATATATTTATGGCTTATTATTAAATATTAAAAAAGAAATTGCCGCAGTTTATGTACTGTATGTATGTTGTATGTATGTTTCAAAAGGGATAACGGAAACCAATTATTAATGTCATCGGTGTAACGAAGATTTATTTATAGGTAATAGTTTTAATTTATAGCCACAACAAATGTTTATAGCAAGCTGCACTTTCTAACTTCGCTATTTCCACCTGCAGCTTTATTAAATAAACTTATGAGAAACAAACTTATGAGTTGTTATTGTAATTCATTGGCTTATGTCCTAATAGATAAATGTTGAAAGGAAAGGGCTATACAGAGTTAGTGTCGCGCGCTCAATATATCATAGTCAGAAGTTGAATTGTAATTCTATATAGAAATGGTAATTTAATATACTAAACTAAATCAATGTTTAAAATAACTTTTGGTGTAGTGGTTGGTGCATGATCACTGCTGAACCAAAGGTTGTGGGTTCGATTCCGATACGGGGCAATTATTAGTGTGATTCACAGATTGTTGTTCAGAATCTGTGTGTAATTTGTATCCGTTATTTATATGTTTGCGAAGTGAAGACACAGAGATGATATAATTTCTAATGCGGAAGCTGTCTTTTAAATAAAAAAAAGAAAAGTACAAAATAAAGTTATTTTCTTTAGTTGATCATGCCCATTGTTTAGGTTTATCGTGCGATACATTTGTAGAAATGAATGTGTACTAACTAGCGGTGGCGGTGTTATTTATGATGGCCAGTGCTTTCGACCCGGACTTGTCAATCACTGATACATACCAGCTGAGTTTGAGAAACCCAGTGATCTTAGCCATGGATTAGTACAATTGAATTTAAATCCTATGTCTTTGGTTTAAAATATTTAATCCCGAAACACTATCGGTACAATACTGGCTCAAGTTAGCCATGGTCATCCATCATTTATGAGTCCGTGCGCGTAACGAGTCTTTATTCGAGAAAGATGCGCCTGCGACGGTTTTTACACCCTGCACTTATTGATGGATCACGAATATGTATTAGCTTATCGGATTCAAATATACATCTTGATCAACGTCCGTCTAACAAAGGTCTCTAACCTAACCGTAATCTGGCATATATCGAGCATGCGTTAAATATCCCGTCTTGTCTATTCATTTCTGTAAATGGAAATTGTTATTTTAGCTTCTCAAAGGAATCAATGGTTATTCACGTGGCTATCAGATGCGCATAATTGAATGCGTAATGCCTATGAGACTCCCCACGTGAGTGACGTTGTTGGAAGAAATCACCCTAACGATTGTCAGATTGTATCACAACATGACGTTTCAATACAACGTAGATCAATCAGCTGGGACCCAAATGCATGTTTTAGAAATATGTGACTATAATTGAAGATTACTAGAAATAGCAGCGCTGTCTATGTTGAATATAAACAAATTTAAATGAATGAATTCGATTGGTCGTCTACATTCCGAAACATCGTAATGTTTCTTTTCGATCATTTTGCTATAATATGCATAATAAATCCAATAGCTTCACACGAAACTTGCATAATTAGCCATAATACTTAAATACCTATTAAAAGTAAAATATCTTTTTCTTTATGTAGGTTTCAGAAACCTAAGAGTTAAAGGAATAGGAAGAAATAAAATGTAGAATTGGTTTCTCTTTGCAGTGGCGCTGAGATTACTTTTCCATATAGGATTCAATCAATGTCGAATTGATTCAATCTTTCATTAAAAATTAAATAATGATTAAATTACTGCTTTTTTAAATTAAATTGTAAAAAGAATTAATATTAGATTAAATTATATCCGTTGAATAATTAAATATACCTAATCAAAATTGCAATTAACATAAATAAATTAAATAATCAATATTTTTTATTATAATGAACTCCAAACATCGTTAAATTAAAAACTTATGCCGTAACTTATGATGTAAACATCAGTCTTCTTAGTGTTTCATGCCTTATGGCAGTTTTGATTAATGTTCCTAGGCGATAGTGAAGAGTGAGAGACGGACGGACAATATTGTCTCATTCAGTGCTAATGATGTATTGACGGCTGTTATCTATAGATTGGGCATCTCCATGATTCAATGTTACTGTTTTTAAATTTCGAATCACTTTTTTTATTCTTTTTAATTTTGGAAAACCCAAAGCACAAACAATAACACATAAAAATATTAATAAGAAAATAATAATAATAGGTCTTCACGTATAAGAAGTTTGTATATAACATAAATATATCGTTCGGTCAGAATGCTTATACGTGTTGTCGTGCAAGTATTCAATGTATGACAATGTGCAATGTGTTGACATTACATAGCCTTTTTTAGAAAATATTTAACCTTTTTTTATTAAATAACTAAAATACTGTTATTTTAAACAGCGTTGAAACTTAAAGCTTAAGCTGTTTATGTATTCATTAATATAAGCGAAAGATTTCTTAAATCAAACATAAAATCGAGAGCTTTTTGATCAATATCACGCTGAGAAGATCTTTATCGATGGAGCGCATCAATCTTACATAAACACTATAATTCATGTTATTTCACAAAAACGGTACTATTCCGCAATTATATTGATTCGTATGTGAACCGATACTTCATCTCCACGAAATCGGTCCAAATTACTCAATGTTGCGGCCTCATCTACCTCCTAATGCTATTGTTCTTACAACAATGTAGCTTTTAAAACTTCGTGACTCTCACTAAACGATATACTAACAATACATTTATAATAAAACTTTATTATCTAAAATAATAACTTATTTTGTTAAGATCCATGAAGAAAGCTATCAACTAATGTTATACTTTTTGTTATAAATTTTTATCTTAAATGACTTAAGATATAGTAAATAAGTCCTTTTAATTTAAATGTTAAGAACTAAATTTGTGTGGTTTTATATTTAATAATACTGTCTAGACTATTACTCATTATACAAGTATAGGTAAGCGAGCCTTTCCTTATTTTTTAGGTTTCTTAGAACTAAGATAATATTTTTATTACCAACAATTTTTTTGAACATTTCGTTATAACTGTGAATGTTAGTTTTTATTTCAAAAGATAAGGATGTGTTGAACAACAAATATATTTTGACAAAAAATATAAGAATATTAAAATACCTACATTTGCGCAGTCTCATTTGTAAGAACTTTAGGGTTGGTACGTTTATCTTTACGAAATGTTGTAGATGTAGATTTCTTTATAAAGAGTATATAAGTAGTCCATACAGAAGTATAGAAGTAGTTATCTAGGGTTTTAGAAGTGGCTCACTAGTTATTCAGCCCGTATGTGTGGCATGATTATAATTTTCATTCTCTTTATTTCGATACATTTTGGTATCTAACGATTCTCAAAAAGCAAGAATAGAATGTTTACTAATTTGCTTCTTGATTATTAATTTTGTTTTCTATAAATATTGCGGTATACGTAATAATATATTGGGTACATTAAAATATACGTTTGTTTATGTAAAACTTAAAAAAATGTATTTAATAATCAAATGGATTAGACCTATTTCAACTTTATGAACAAAACTTTTAAAGCTATACTTTATAGGGAAGTGTTTCAGTATTAATAGTTTGCATCGCTGTTAGCTTCGGTAAGGTTATCCGGATACCAGTATATTTATTATTTACCACGTCAAATAACTTCCTATCAAACCATATATTAATTTCATCTTGTTCAACCATCAAACTCTTCATTATCGTAGCATCAGATTCGCTCAGTAATGAAGATATCGCAGCAATCTAAGCTATCATGAATATAGCTGTAGATAAAATTGAATTTAATAATAAGTAATCGGTAATGATTTCTCCACTTATTTGGAATGTTTGCCAGCCACGTTATTATTAATAATGCATTTGTCTTATATATAATAAAATTAAATATACAAATTGTTCTTTTGTCGTAGATTTTAATTTATTATCTTATCGTAGAGAGTTAGATAGTCTTACTGTAATATCGCAATTTCAAATATAAATGAGTTATTTAAAAGAGTATGAAAGTTTCTTGCCTTTTTTTAATTATATAAATCTCTTTTTTTATCTGCGCAGTATATATTACATTTAAAAGTACAATGTTTGTATTTGACATAAAAGTTTGACTTTGAAATTGAAGATAGAAAATATAAAGGCTACATAAAATACATTTTAAAACCCTTTAATAGTGTTTGAATGTGTTTTAATGATGGGAGATCTATACTTTTTCTAATGGAGTTAGATTAAAATTAGTTAAGATTTATTGTGTCGAAAAAAACTATATCCATTTAACATTGTTTCATTAAAGATATTTTACAATAAAGAGGTAAGACAAACTGAGTTAAATAAAAAATATGTAAAGTTGTAAGAGAGCCAAGTTGCATTATTACTAGTTTTTATCTTGTTAAACCTGATTGAAATAAAAAATTACTAACTTTTAATTATTATTTGTTTGAACTTCGTATTTAAACTTGTTTTTAATAGTTGATACGTTATTTTTAAATAGTACTTACATTTAGTTTTTTCCGGTGACGATTTTGTAGATATCGATATTTCAAAGAAGTTTTAAAAAACTTAAAATCGTTGCAAATAGAGAATTCCGATTGAAGTCCCTTTCTGTTCATGTACTTAGACGGCCGTTCACCGTGAACGTGCATAAATAATCGTTGGTAATTACTTTTTATCGTGACACACTATTAAAACTATTTTTAGTCGCATCACTAGTTTTTATTTATGTATAAATAACATTCCGAACCAATCGCCTCTACTAACGATTGCAACGTTTTGTAACAATCGCTTTAACGTCAAGGCGTTTCGATTATAAAAAATGAGTCGAGAGTTTAGTGATAAAAAAATGAGATGACTTAATTTATAATATACTTTACAGATATTTTGCTCCTGAGGTCCACGAATGCAGGAGTTTAAAATCCGCTTCATGTAAATGTAAGTTATAATGAACTATATTATGAATTGCACTGTTTTTCTTGTGATTTAAGTATCCTTATTTAAAACTCGATTATTTAATTGAAATAATATGAATTATTGAATGTAGGTTTACGGCTTTTCAATACACATTTACGTAACGCAGTAAATTCTGATGGATATTAAATAAATTCTATAGTTTAATAGTTACTAATTCTCGTGTCCATTGCTTCTCATTTATGACTGTTATTTCGTATTTTAATTTTATTCGCTCTAAGCTGTGCATTCACGTGGTAATCTTTTACGCAAATCTCAAGTGTAATAAACGCTGGTTAATTATCGGGTACACTACAGATTCCATTTTTGTTATGAATTACAACTTATTTACATCATTTATGCTGCGTTTGATATATTATCATCACATACTATATCTTTCTTGGTTTATTCCTTTCGAAATGATTGGAAATTATATATTTATTAACTTCCAAAATACGGTTTTCTGTTCAGGAGAGGCGAAAACGTTTTTTTTAGGTCGTTTATAGGTTACAGACTTAATTTAGTGACTAACTTATTACTGTTTGAAGTTTATATTCCTAAGTGAGTAATCCATGTATTTTTAACCTAAGTATGTTATCAATTTCATATTTATTATTGTGTTATTTGTAGAAACTCAATGCAAGATTATTGACTTATTAAGCAATGCCGTGCCATACATACCTTCGTATAGTGACATAGACGTATCAGATCTTCCAAGGAAATACAGCTTTATAATAGTTGATGCAAGTTATGTTTGTGATACCAAGACCATTTTCCCTCTTATCAAAACAACATACATGAATTAATAAATAATCAAAACTCAAAAGCTAGTTAGATGCATTTGGAGAGACTTTTATTTCCAAGAACCAGTCTTCTTCTTAGGTCATACGTGATCTGTTGGTAGTACACCAGCGTAATATCCCCACAATATAATATATATAACAGTCACAATATAATAAAAATTACATCACTTAGATATTTACATTTTCCTTGATTATTATCACGTATGTGTATTAGAATATAGAACAAAAACACATTTAATATATCATATTGCTCCAATTTTAGAGTCTATAAACTATAGACTTAATTGCAATTAAAGTCTAATAAATTGCAATGGTCATAAATAATAATTCGTAATACTAATATCAAACGCGTTCTGATTTAGATGTCACTTGATAAGCTTATCTTGATAGCTCTTTCACGTTCCAAAGTCCTTCTTGTATTGGAAAGAGACGATCACATTTCCCGATTAGGTTTGAAATGCAATTATTGCTAAGTAATGAGTAAGTACTTGGAAGAGCAATTTGCGGCACTGAAGTAGGTTGTGAAATAACTTATAATAAACAGTTTAGTGTTGATGATGTTAGGTAATAAATAACTGGTTATGATTATATAATATATTTAAATATATTTTAAATCATATTCTTATCTAAATTTAAGTATATAAGTACGTTTAAAAGCTCGGTCCTTTCATATATGTTGCCTTGGTTAAAAAGCACGATATAATAGTAAAACATGACTAAATTGTTGATTTCTTAAGGTATAGCAATACCAGACCGCGATGGTTAGAAATCGATTTTCCACGGCAACGCCTGCGCAGGCGCACGCACTCTGCGATTATACGCGTTGTACCGCGAACACTGCTGTCTTAATAATAACGTACAAGTACTCATAATAATTATTAATACAATGGTAAATATTTTGTTTCTTACTTTAAAAATACATTTTAAGAAATAAACTATACATTTTAGTATTTATAATATTTAAAGTAAGGCATGTGAAATTTGTTACTGTCATTTTTCTAGTCTGAGCTATCTACCTAGATGCGACAAATTTAACAAGATTTGCTTAACTAAATGGCAACCAGTCGCTATAACGGCTGATCCCACGCGTGCGCAGGACACGTAGATTGAATTTAGATGGATAACATTTTATTTTGAATACTCAACTCTATAGTTATAAAAATAGAGTTGAAAATATTTGTTTCTTAAATACCGGTAGCTTCTTATCTTTCATATTGCTACTCACGTGTTTCTAACTTTATATAAATGCCAGCTTCTTATCTTAAGCGTAATGTTTCAGGGAAATTGTAAAAAACTTTCCTCATCTCTTTATTATAAAGACCTAGTAAAATATAATATTAAATATTAAGTGATCAATATTTGTATATTATTGTTATATAATATATTTAACGCTTAAATACTTGAATCAAATATCCCACAATAAATTACAGTACGAACAGTTGTGAAACGGATATTGAATCCTCGCACTTCGAGTCACGATGTTTAATTTTAAATCATTGCGAAGTTTTAGAAAGCCACACGTCTTCACTCTGAAATTCTATTTATGCGAATCAAAAGTACTTCAGTTGCTATCATATCCCGACATGGGTTGAATGTAATGGATTTTGTGTGAAATTGATTTGAGAAATTCCAAAACAGCACGGATTTGTTTAATAATTTATTTTATACTATCATACTCGTGATACGTTGTTATGACTTGACTATGAATGGTAAATTTAAGTTGATATAATTAATAAAATATATTTATTTAATATATATGATAGGTTCATCTGTTTAGGACAATATTTGCAACGCGTATTCTGTCACTCGCGTCAACTGTCAAACGACTGACATTTATGACGAAAGCTTTAAGGTTACTTTTGAAAAGTTAATATGGTTGTTAAGTTTTTAAATTATGATTTTTTATTTATAAAAGCCTTCAACAAAAATTTGCAAAATCAGTTCAGACGTTCGATGACTAAGTGCAATAGGGATTTATAATTTATAAACATATAAGCATTAAATTCATTTGTTATATATACTGTTATTAAAAACTTGTTTAAAAACCACATCCAAAAAAAACCTATAAAAAAGAAGAATATTAAGCTTAATTAAGCTTTTCGTGTCTAATATGCTAGCTCAATGATTTCATTTTCTTAAATTTGTACAATCTTATAAAGGTCAGTTCAAACGGCGCCTGCTTCTGAATATATTAACAAAATGGCGCTTGTTATAATAAATTCAACGATAGAACACCGGAAGTCAGTGACATGAATGTTATGTTGCCATGTTTATGACTTTATACTTCTGGGTCATGATATCATGGAAAAAAGTAATCTATTTACACAAATGAAATGTAAACAAATGTTCATTTCGATATCACGTTTGACAGCTTCATAATAAATATATATTTACTAACAAAATGTTATAGTCTATTTTATTCTGAGCACATTTCAACTTAACGTCAGTAATCAGAATAAGAACGATCTCGTTTTGATCCAATACATCCTGCCCGTTAGATGATGGGGAAATAATTTGTATGCAAACGGTTTTAGATGAACTTATAAAGATATGTTTAGGACGTAGGATAAATATATGTTGAATATTTCATTCTATATATATAAATATAGAATGAAATATTGATAAAATGAACATGGGTAAGACTCGAACCTCCAACATTTGAGATATTATCTGCCCTAACCTATGGTATCAATCAACTTCTATTTAATTTTAAAATTGTATATGTTTTGGCAATTGCACCTTTATAATTGTTATTTTGTTGCCGGCAAGAAGCCGAACGCTTTAGTCGACAAGTAACTTAAAATGTATACTTTTTCATTGTTTTTGTGTTGTCAAAACATATGTTTTACATAACCGTGTTGTGTTCATATTCAACGATTTTAATTAAATAGTTTTGTAAAACACGGAAATGACTAAAGAATAAATTTTGCAGTTATACAAAATATATGATAATGTTTCAGAATTAAATAAATTAAATTCCTTAATCTTAATTGTATTAGAATGATAATTTGTCATTATTTATATAACATGCTAATAAACGTTATTTGTAAAGATATGTTGAATAGTTTGGTTCTCTATTTCCACCTTACTATTAAATTAATTGAATTGAAATGGTGTGGTAAGAATGTGTTTATTTATGAGTAATAAATTATTATAATATAAATATTACGAGCCATTAAAGTTTCTTGTCAAATCTATATTAATCCCGAATACTAGCAACCGTGACGTCAAATAGAAGCTGGAAGATAGGGTTGTCTGTTAAATAATTAGAAACAATAATTTACTCTTGACTTTAATAACAATATTAGTAATTATAAAGTACTGTCGTTTATAACAGAACATGAGTTTTAAATCGTCAAAAAAAAAAATCAAATCTAAACTATAAATGCAGTAAAAAATCGAATGCAGTAGACAACCCTACTTTCTTAAGTTACGCTTCATTTTAATGCGATTCGTGAAAGAATTTATGTTAATTGTGAATCGAAATTTGTAACGTCAATGTATGTTATGACTAATTCTCAAATTTGTTATTGTGCCCAATAGCGTGTTTAATATTATAGTCATATTTCCTAATATGACTAATCTTACTGATGTCATTATATTTTTCCTATAATAGATTTTCTGTATCAGCAATTTTTTTTTTAGAAATTTGTAATTTTTGTAAGATACGAAGTTATTTTGAATTGATAAGTGCTTGATCTTATCTTTATTCAGAATTGATAGGCGTTCCAGGAAAGGTAGATAAGGATATTGTGTTTTGTACGTTCAAACAGGGTTGTGTTAAAAACTTATATTTTTTATATGGAATATGTATTGTAAAAACAAGAATTGGATATATTTTTTTAAATAAATTCTAAGATTAAAACTATATATATTTTACATAAAAATTAATAGAATTTCATGTTAATTATTCAAAATATTTTTAGTCAATTTAATTATGTTTGGGTAACTTTAAGAGAAGTACTTATAACCATCTAGTACCTTAATAAAAACAAACTAAGTCAAAAAGTTTTTCCAGATTTTTTTTTACCTAATTTCCAATCCAATTTTCCGAAAAATATAAAATAAAATAAAAAAGCTTGTAAATCATTTGTATGTATGTCAATTATGATTTTACCGATTATCATAATAATATAGTTTAAAATAGCGATCTATTAATATTCTAAAAAATATATTTAATTTAAACATGTCACTTTAATGACAATAGAATAGAAACTTATGATATACAACAATATTAAAAATATATTTAAATAAATACATAATACATATCAAGTTACGTAACATTATTTCGTTTTCACTTCAATTTGCATGGTTCTACCAGTACTATTATCAGTTACATTAAAAACAGCTGTTAAAGTTAACGGGGTGGTACAGCTATCTGTTATTGAACAGATACTTGATCGTTTATCATTTCCGTCTCAGGTATTCTGTGATTCTAGAAAGATCTTGATAAAACTGACTGGATTGGATAATTGACGCTATCAAATCGTTTCCCTGGTGTGAGGCTGTTTTGTATTATACGTTATGTTTGTGTGTGTGTTTTGTATTTTTAATAATTTTTTTATTACTATTTATATTCTTAATTTTCTTTATTTATTTATATGACTGGTTTATGTAGTTAGTATTTCTTTAAGTTGTATGATATATATTACTTGTACAGACGGCCATTAAGGTGCTTTCTACAAGTTTCCACAATTAGCGCAATTTGCTGTATGTAACTGCGATTGTAGATAATGCCTTGTAGATGTAATCATACCATTTAAATATATTTATACAAGTTACTGACTAGATGATAACACTATCCAAATGCTGCACCTTAATGTTGAAGAGAATTATGTCAATTTAAAATTAGAGGTCTTTACTTCCCCCTTAAAATAAGGAAGGGAAAAGTGAAGTGAAGCGAAGAATCTAGAGTACCTAAGTATCATACAAAACACGATAGTAATTGTTGTGTTACCTAAGTATAATTCGACCCCACATTTGGCTCCTACATAGGTTTAATTGGCGTCTTAACTGTGAATGACTTAATTGTAAACCAACTTAAATATTATGTCACACATCGTTTTAAATAATAAAGTTGTAAATAAACCTGAGATGTTTTGCAAGAACGTATTTTTGTTCCTCAATTCATTCCTCAACGTGGCTAAAACTTTTATCGCCACCAAATCGACTGTCGTAAATCCATAGTCGCGGACCATTGTTGCCGTACACGGTACTTATATGGGAGCGGCCAAAATAAATCACGAGCAAAACCATATCGGCACAATCGTAGCCTATCGGTCGCATCGACCGCGGGCTACATCGAAAGATACGGCGGTATTACGCTATTGAATTAGCATTACCGCTGTTCACAATATTGTTCCGGCTCAGTGCATGTTTCATTTATCATGGTCGTATTATTTTAATTTCTGTCGTGCGTCCCTATGAAGAGGACAGCCGGTGGAATCGTGCGAGATCTTAACTCCCGATAAGATGAACAATCTCCACATAATCTCCTCATCTCGCCGGTCGCTCGCATGCCACCTGTAGAACGTTTGATGGCATTTCTAGCGCTTCCGTCCACATATTTACATTCCATATAATAATAGATACCTTCATTATTCTCGCATTAATTCTGTTTATGTTTTTTGTCACAGGTTTATCAGCGACCTGAATGATCTTCACATCAACATCTATTAAACGTAAGTTGATAATAATGGCTAACATAAAACATCTTCCGTGTTAATTAAAATTACTTTTATTCGTCTATTATTGAATATTGATATAATATAGATTAGTTCCAGCACGTGTCTATGTATCATTAAAAAATCGTTCGATAACAAGACTAGATTTGATCTGATCACATAATCAACATATTTTCTTATCTGTGCACTTATAATTTACATACATCTTTATTGATGGACCCATTCCATTCAAGTGTATTAGTTAATAATAAACCAATAAATTCATTATTCAATCAAGTCCATCTGATATCATTGTCATTGACCGCAGGCCACTCTCAATCAAACTATTTGAAGTTAATAGACGTTAGATCGGGTGTGGTGTGATGGATATTGAATAATAATTGGTGCACGTCTGTTGGTGCTCGTCACGATGGAGATGGTATCAAGAGAGCGTGCCACATCCATCAGGGATGTACCCTATCTCTTTCGGTATCGCTCGCCAACGATAACCATTTATACCATTGTCTTACCGGTCGATTATATCGGCGAAATTTGTGCTCGCCTCCGCCGTTTGTCTTTCGCCGCAAATGAGACGGGCAATGGGCTACGCGACGGCGCATAAAAGGCTGGTTTCTGCTAAACTTTTGCCTAGTCATTAATATGCCGTGGGAACATAACCTTATCGATTGTCATTACAGATTTCTCGAGCGATGTCGCATCTTATAATAACCAAAGTTAATTTTATAAAGATAAAATAAATCATATTTTATTAATGTAAAACATATATATCGAATTGATATAATGAAATATATATTCAAATGTCGACCTCAACAATATAAGTCATATTCCATTTTGTCATTAATAGTGCGCCATTTGCAATTGAACCGACACTAAAGTTCAGCGTTGGCGATGCCCTGGACCACTTAATAGCATTAGCATCATTGTCTTGGAGTCATTAATAAGTGGTCGGACAGTTCTATTGGCCGTAGTCCATAATAGGCCAGCTCTATTCTAGTCTTATGTCACGAATTCGTATCCTAATAACCCTCGGGCGTTATAGGCATACTTGGACAAATGCGAAATTGTTTCCTAGTATAAAAACTATTGGTGTTCAATAACTGTTATTATCCTAATTCTCATATTTAAGTACATCGTAGTACATTTATTATGACTTTCCATTATATATTAATATTTGATAATATTATATAATTATAAGAATAATTTTTATTCAATTATTTGTGACTTTAAGGATTTCTTTACATATTTTATTAAATATTGAAGCCGGACCTTGAATTAAGACGTCTATGAAGTAAGTAGAGCAGTTGCTTGATGTCTTGATAAAAAGCACTGTACTCTGTACCGGATGTAACATTTACTGTCCATATCAATCAAGTAATCGACTGGAAGATGAAAACGTGTTTAAGTTATGAATGGGGTGACAATATAGGTCCCTGATTTACTCGTCGCCTTACGAAACGTCAGCTGATGTTTTGATTTGATAAGTCTGATTGACGTGCATCTATCCAGCCGCAGTTCTTATGAACTGTCAGCAAAACATCTCTTTTAGGAGATAACTCCTTTAGGACATTGATCTTTGCTACTCCGAGTGACAATATTAGCTTTTGTCACTTACTCGATGTGTACCGAATAAACCCAAAAATACTTCCAGTTGCAGTCGGAGGTTTTCTTTCGTAAATTTTACCCATCAGCTTAAGAAGGCTTTGCGCGTTTGCTCTCTGAGTAACTATAGTTGGGTCTTATCGCTTACTCGATGTGTACCGAGCAAACGCAAGGATTTTAGTTTTAGATGTTTTTCTTCATACTGTGTGACTGTGTATATTATTACAAATAATTAGTCAGGAAACCCTACCTATCAATTGTCTTACAGTAAACTAACAAAAAATATTTAGAATTGATTCATATTAAGAATTATTCTTAATGAAAAAATGTGTAATTTTCCTTGACTCGTGTAATGATGACCGGTATTAAGAAACTACGACTTGAATAAATCAATTACAAACAACGATAATTATACTAGAAGACTAGTGTCCTAAGTGCTTTTACATTTATACTTAATAATAATGATAAAGAGGAAACTTTGACCGGCGACAAACCTCAACCAATGATGCATCAAGCAGTGTCCCAATAGCTTTAATTTAAGTTGTATGTGTTGAGTGCAACGTCGCACGCGCACTCTATTAGTCCCAATTAGCAGTTGCCTTTGATCCGCCGACCCGGGGTGTGAGACTTTTGAACTCGTATTCCTTAATGTGATCAGCTCCTACGTTTAAAATTGCAGTTAAAAAAAAGATTTTTAGAATTGTTATTTTTATCATACTATCAATTAATGTTACAGTCTTAACTAGATGTATTATATAAGTGATTACGTTTCTAGGGTTAAAAGTAATTTGATTTGCACGAGCATTAAGTCATTAAAATGATTCTAGGAAGCGGAGCGCTAATAATAATCATTATCTGAAGACAACAAGCGACATTCGCGGACGCCTGCGTTCATTTGTTATTATATGCCAAGATAAAGTTGACGGTATATTTCTTAATTGCTTATTGCACGATACAGACACTATCGGGTCACTATTTCCAACATAATAAGCATTATCACAACAATAACAAGCTAGTAACTCGCAGCTTCCAATGCCCATGTCGACGATGACGATAACCTAGACGCTCTCTGCCTCAGTCCGATCTCGGTTCTAAGCGCGTCAACTGTAACTTGTACTTGTATTAAATTCAGTTTTTTTAGTCAACTGTAACTTGTACTTTTATTATCAGTGAAGTTTAAATTCAGTTTTTTAGTGTTTTAGTGTTGTGTTGAATATATGATATTTAAGTGGATTATCGCATGAGTTGGTAATAAGGTGATTATATTAAACAGTTATAGTTGATTGGTAAAAGAATGTTTAAATCACACGTGATTAATGACGAGTATCAATTTTATTTGAAATATAATTAATCTATTGTTACGTTGACCGTACGATAGTAATTTTATCAGAGTTAAATTGTCCGAGAGATCGTTTGTGTGTGGTTGAATGAGATTTTTACGTGTGAGTGAATGGGTTACGGGTATCTCAATCTTTAGGCAGGTACAATAATCATTAATCACCTCTTGTTTACTCAAGGACGTGGGATGCTGTTTTGACCGTCTTTTTGGTCTTGAATGTTTCTCAACATTAATTTATTTTCAAGTTTCTAAAAAATATATATTTATAAAAGAGGTTAGTTAAATATTAATATTTTTTTTAATTGGAAGTAATTATAAAAACGCCAATTATATAAAATGGCTTTATATTTTATAATTTATTTATGTAGAATCTTGTTATTTTACTAATTTTATATTCATCTTTACTTGTTGATGATGATTACTGAAATATGTTTATTCCTTTGTAAGTGATTTTAAAATTAACGCCATGTTTTTATGTATAATATGATATATAGTAGATGTTTATATAATTTAAAGCTTTTCATCAAAATTAAGGAACTTTGTCGGAGATTTAATTAGTTTCAAAAATATACGTGTTCTAATATATTGAAATCTTTCTCATACAAGATAAATTTGTCAATGCAATTACATTAGCTGGATATACTCAATTTAATTTGGTACACCATATAAAAACTGATCTCGTCAAACATTTTTTTAGAACCGGTTTAAATATTTCCCAGATCCGTCTTTAGTATCTTTTTCTATAATGTAGGTATAGAGTACCCTGACGACCATGTACCAACTTAGAATGTACCATGTACCAACTTATAATGTACTATGTACCAATGTATAAGACTTATTCATTAAAACGTTTTATTGTAGAAAAAAATAATAAAAAGATAAATACTTAAATCTCATAACTATACACTGCTTTCAATTAATATTCTGTAACGGTAATTGTATTTTGTCATTATTCATAGTTTTCAATGTGCGTTACGTTTCTTGAACAAGCAATACTTCCAACTCGTAATACCCATAATTAACAAGCGGTTGATTTATAGAATAGTTAAGAAAAAAATAAAAAAAATACTAAATATGAATACTATTCTTTTATGAAAATATTAATTTACGGCCTACACTATTTTAGTTTTTTTAAATAAGAGATACAAAGTACACCCAGTCTTTGGACCAGACAAGAAATTGTTTCTTATATGAATTAAACCCACAATGTTTACTTAGTTCAACATTAAAGGTCACTTACTACTACACTGACCACTA
This sequence comes from Napeogenes inachia, assembly GCA_959347355.1. Lineage (NCBI taxonomy): Eukaryota > Metazoa > Arthropoda > Insecta > Lepidoptera > Nymphalidae > Napeogenes > Napeogenes inachia. The sequence goes on from OY365791.1 coordinate 27,215,857, forward strand.
CAAATGCCAAAATATGCAAAAAAATAGTCATGGTTAACATTCTAGATAATACACTAAAAGAAAATATGGTTTAATTGAAGTCAACACATATTAAAAAATGCTAATCAACTCGCATGTGAAGGGATCTGTAGTCAGTACTGTCCGTTCAATATTTACCACCAAACATTTTTTCGATGTAGTTTAGGTTTCGTATTTTATTAGGTCATTATTAGGTCACATTTTGAATTCCATTATGGCGTTGGAACAATTTAGCATCAGTCCGGCTAAAACGTGGTTTTTTTTATTTTTTTTTTACTTAAGTTATTAGTTTTTTTTTATTAAGTTATTGTACTTACAGATTTGTATTATTTTTAATAACCTTACTTAGTTATTAGTATTTATTACTATAGTAATAAAGACTCTGTGAACATTTTCAGTTTTTACCGGCTTTGGTCAAAAGATAGAGAGAGATTTCGGTATAAGGATACTGATAGAGAGATAAAACGACATACAACGGAGTCCTAATAGAGAACTGTCAACTGTTTCTAGATATATAAAAAGCGGCCTATACCTCCTGCTAGTTGACATTATCAAAAAACTTTCTGATCCATCGATACTTTTGTAACCAAAGTTGATATTGTAAAAAAAAAATATTTAAATCAGTTGAATGTTAAAATAAAATATTGTATACCGTATAGTGAATGTAAAAACCTAAAAATAAAAAAATCTAAGTGTAAAATAGATTTTAAAATGTTAATATAAACGATATTATTATTATATATACGCTTAAAATATGTTTGTTTTTGTAAAATACTATTCTTTTTAATTGAATAACAGTGCATACTCAATATAATTTTTTAGTGTATACATTTTTTTATTAAAAGAATTACAATAATGTGCTTGGTGCTGGATATATTAAAAATAAAAGCATATTCCACGTTGTGATACTGTAAATTGGTAAGATCGAACCCCGGACTTATCAAACTTCCAGTCGGAACAGATCTTATAATATTTATTTCTTATTCTACAATAGTATGCAGATTCTTTGTGCTTTTAGAAATGTTGCTTGTATAACAAACTTGTGTATGCAAATACAAAATGTCGGAAAGCGATGTCATTCGAGTGACCCGACGACATTTTGAATACATTAGAGACAATCGTTTTACACCGAATTATTGAAAATACGTGACTCGTGAATAATAGGTACATATTTTTTACGCTATTTGGTATTTAACTATTTGTTTACTTTGTTTTGGATTCGTTTTACGTGAAGTTTTTAACTTCATTAAATATATTGGTATCTAAAGAAGTAAAGATAAAAGATAAAAGAAAAGAAAAGAGGTAAAGATGGCTAGACAACTCAACCCCTAAGGTTTTAATAATAAGGCTTTCTTGTGGTCTAATCCAATCAGAGTTTCTATTCTTATAATATAAGTTGTAGGTAAATGTAGATACATTTAAATATATTTACCATTAACACGTCATTAAATATTTGTTGACATGTCACCCCTGCTCATAATCACTTAATAATATTAATTACAATAACATGTTACCCAACTACCGAGTCATTTTATCTGGTACCAACCAGATTCAACATGATCATGAAGAAAATTACCTATGTGAGTATCATTCTAGAAAGTAGTAACATTTTTATTTATGGTATCAGATTCAGCATGGTAGTGGTGCTGAACGGTGTGCTGGCTGACGAGTGCCCGACTTCGGTGAGAGCGCTGCTCACAGCTCACCCAGGGTACAGAGATGCGGCTGCTCAGCTGCTGGGTACGGCTCCCAGGGTGGTCGGACCTGCAGGATTGTTGTATGTTGCACAGAGGGAACTTGCGGCGGTCGTGCCGCATGACAGTGAGTTTGATAATGCTAATATTTTATGTATGAATGTTTGGTCCTTCCGTTATTACCAAACGAAGGTTGGTTTTTGCGTAGACTTTTTTTAAGGTAAAGATATAGATTTACATAAAAAAAAACTATACGTCATTATTAAGTTGTTCAATGATTACAATCTGTGGTATCAGTCAAACTATGTATTACTACAAAAAGCAAATGTATCTGAAAAAATATATTTACTAGTATCTGTTATTAATAACTGGTTTTTGTATATTACAGAAAACATCAGTATCATAGGATCAGATGACGCCACATCATGTATTATAGTCGTTGTCCGGCATTCAGGTAACTATTATGTGACAGTGACATTGAAACTATATGTATAACCGGACAATAAAAAAATGCATTATAAATTACATATAAACTTAAGTATAAAGTCAGTTAACCCGATATAAAATTGCGTAGTGGAAACCCTTTCTATAAATCAAAAGAAAACCCGTGCTCTACTTTAAAACAAGTATATAAATGCTATACCTAATTTAGTTATGTATTTTTAACTATTATAGGTTCCGGGGCAGTATCTCTAGCTCATTTAGATGGCTCTGGTACAGAGGAAGCTGCAGCCGCTATGGTAGCCAAAGCCCAGCAACTTGCTGTTGGCTACCCGGAAGGACGACTTGAGTTACAGTTGGTCGGAGGATTCACTGATCCCCACAGATACTCAGATGAACTCTTTGCTAATATAATGTGTAAGTTCGCTTCCTATATTAAAGAAATTTGTCGTATTACCAAAATTAAATGGGAATAAAACCACCAAGCTACTTCTTTTACTATCTTACAGCTTACTGTAATGGGCTTTTTGTTTTCAACTACCAAAAACTAGATACTTAGTTATTTCGTTTTTCAAAATTCTCGTAAGACAGATTTGAAAAATGTATGTAATAAAAAAATACTATATTCAATATACAAAACATCAACGTCACTATTTTATTAAGGGCTTCTAATACACCTACGATGTTTATTAATAAATACCGCCCCGTTGGTCGAGTGGTTAGCGCAGACGCCTAACGTGTTACGGCGCAATGGGGCTCGGGTTCGATTCCCGGCGGAGACAGGCATTTTATGTGATGAGCATAAATGTCTGTTTCTGGGTTTGGTCGTTTATTAAATATATTTTCAGTATTTATATGTGTATTTCTATGTATATGTATCGTTGTCTAACACCCTTAACACAAGCAAATAATTTGCTTACTTAGGGGTTAGATCAATGTGTGTAATTTGTCCTGATATTATTATTATTATTAAATATATAAATTTTATATTTTTTCATTGCATTCTCTTAAAATAAAAGACACATTCTTCATCATCTCCTCCATTAGGTCATTAGGTCTTGTACAAAAGTTCCGAAGGTCAGTCGGTTGTCAGGGTGCCAAATGGCGAAATATTAGCGGAACGATGCGTGGGCGGGTCACTGTATGTGTTCGTGATTTAATGATATGAGATTCAGTTTTCTTTGGGGCGTAATTGATGGCTGGCTTCTTTGTTGAATAACTTTATTCGTCCAATTGATCCAAATTGTCAAGTCTTTTTGAAGTTTTAGGAAGTTTTGTTTGAATAATTGTTATAAATCTGTTATTAGCACATATATTTGAGATTTTGAGTCTTTAAATATTAAAGTAGGTCAATGACTATAATTTTATATTTTTATACAATATATATTGTTCCAAAACGAACTAAAAGTAAGAGTTGCAGGACTTATGTTAGCTTTAAGAATATCTTGTAATTAATAATTACGTACACGAGTAAACATTAAAATCTATCAGACATAATAATAGAAAAGAACAATCAGACTTGCTGTGCTTCGCAGCTTCAAATCTTGTGGAATTTGTTTTGTTAATACAAGAGTATTAACTAAATATCAGATTGGCCCTTCTTCCACTTATATTTCTAACACATATAATATTAATGTGGATAAAACGATAAAAGATATTGAGTTTTATATATTGGATTTTGGTCTTCCAGTATCATTCCATCGTCTATCGGAAGAAATAGATCTAACGCTGGCGTGTTGCTGCGAGTTGAACACGGCGCTGGGCGGCAGCGCGCCCGCACCCCTCGTGACGGGGGTGGGGGTGGACATACGGGCCGGGGATCTGTTCCCAGCCACCTTCCCCGATAAAGGACCTGAACAACCCCTGCGAGGGGCTCGCAACATCACTGGAGGACCCAACGCTGCACAGGTTAGAGAGTCGAGTGATCATTTTAGTGTAAATAAACATGTTGGCTCTGAATAGAACCTCCCTATATTTTCCTGGGGGTGCCGTAGAAGCGGACTAATAGGCTAGTGAGTACCATCCCGCAGTACTTATCCCAAAGGAGGCAAAATCCCACCAGCACCGAAGTTGGTTGTTGTCAGGGTGGCGGCTGGTCGTATACCTTTTGCTATATCTCTTTCAATATGCTTTCATATTGCGCTGACCCCAAATAATTTAGATAAATGCAGGTGATTTTCTGTAAATATATGGGAAGCTAAATGTTTTCCGATAGAAATAAATGATACATTATTACTGAATAGATTTTATTTATGTCTGATACGTGGAGAGACAAGATTTTTTGATATACATAATTTCTATGACACATTCATTGTTAGAGAATGAATTAGAACAAAGCTAGTAGTTCTCTATTAAAATGCAAAATCTTGGTATCCAAAGGTATGCGATATAAAATACGACCCACCTTAAAGTATGCACCACATTAAAAAGTTGTATAAGTTAACCAAGTGTAGGATAAAATTACATTGGGTTTACATCACACTAATCTGACAGAAGTTCGACAGACAGGCAGCTTTCTGTCACAATATGTATAGTTTTAGTCACACCTCACTTTTTAGGTGTTCGACATATACGACAACGCAGTGGGCATGTTACGCATCGGACCCTTCAACTACGAGCCTCTGCGTAGTGTGGAACTGTGGCTGGGTCAGTCCGACCAGTTCATCTTACAGCATCTCAGCACCACGCCCGCCGCTGAGCCGCCTCACTTCGTACACAATGTAGGTATCCGTTCACTCATTCATTTACTTGTTATTTGATCGTTCTTTCGTTCGTTCATTCACTTGTTTTTTTTGTATACCTGGTAGATAAAAAAAAGGCTCTTAGGATCAAAATATAAAAGTACCCCTCACGAGTGTGTCTCTACTGTTTGAGTTTTTCATGTTATCCGATTTATATGTAAAAAAAAATCTTATACCTATTAATGTATAATTTTGCACAGACAAAAAATAAACCGCATTCGTAGATTATGAAATCGCCAAACTTTATCTCATAGCAAGTGTCATCAACAATTGACTAAAGAAATTGTAGCTCTATTAGTTTTATATAGAATTTAGAAATTTATATTAGATTTTTTCTTACAGATCCGCGTAACCCTCAAGTTCATTCAGCAACATCCGTTTCCGGCTGTCACAGTGTTTCCGGATAACCGGCCGCACTACTACCGTAGAGACGAACAGACCGGGTGCTGGGTGCCAGTCCGATTTTAATAAATGTTCTTGATAATGGCTATTATTTATATAAAAACGTATTTGGATTTTTGCTGGTCAGAGTATTTAGTTGTCTGAATTGTGTCAAATTTTGTTCTATATTTAGTTTTTAGTGAATATATTTTTATCATCGTTAATAATTATCAAATACAATGTGATTTAATAATAGTTTTGAAATTTTGTTTAATTATACAAAACTTATAACTGTCGTAAATTGAGTAAAATACAACATTTTAATTGCTGTAATAATTAAAAAAGTTACAAATGTTATGCATTCCATAATTATATTTCTTTGTTTCAGTAGTATTTAAGTGGACAGAATGTACTTTTATTTGACGAACAAACTTGCATATAACTGAATTATTATTAGATAATATCTAATTGATTTCTGTAAATATAAATTAGTTATTTGAGTGTTATTAAGTTTATTGTATTGTATATTTTGACTTTTTTCATATATTTAGATTTTGTTTGTATAATCTTAAGTTTTTCCAGAATTTTTAAAAATTGATGTAACCGAGGGACATAACAAAATTGGAAATAAAATTTATTATTTATTAAATAATAAATTAGAATGAGTATGTCTCTATGTAGTAAAGGGATAAATGGCAACACAGAAAAGACGCTGTAAATATTTTAGTGATCAGTTATAGTTAAAGGCGTTATTGTTTTGTGAAATAATGAATATATTGAAAGTTCAATAGTTTTGTATTGTTTTATTTATTTTAACATCTTATGGTTTAAAATAAAAAAACTTGGGTTTATTGATAAATATAGATTTATCAATACCAATGAGTACAGATCCGCTGAGTTTTCGGTACGTATTCGGTATTCGGAGTATTCGGCATCTTTTTTGCTACTTGTATTCGGCCGAATAATTCGGTATTTATTTTTAACCTCAAAACAATATTCTTAAACCACAAATCAACATATTTCTTTATCAAGCCTGCAGCCACATGTAGCGTACTACATGTTAGAACATGGTTATGACAAACAAATAATGAAATGGTAAACCGAATAGTATTCGTTATTCGGTTATTCGGTGAAAGCATTATTCGGCGCATCTCTACTAATAAGTCATTGTATTTTATTCAAAAATTGATCGATTGATTGATTGATTGATGATCAAGAAATTATTCAGTTAATGTTACTTTGCCAAGAATATCAAAATAAAAGTAAAGTATCTTAAAAATGTGAAAATGTAATAAATAAACATTACTTCCATCAAATTCAGTTTTTTAGGGTTCTTTACCTAAAGGATAAAAATGGAACCCCATTACTAAGATTTTACTGTTTGTCTGTCTGTCGTTCTCCAGGCTGTATCTCATGCGTCATGATATTTGGACAGCTAAAATTTTCATACATAATATATTTATATCGCCTCTATAAAAACATATACATATGAAATCAAATTTTTTTAAAGAGGGGCTTCCATACAACTAAATATAAAGTTCATGTGATGATTCTTTTAATGAATTATTGATTTATTATGAAAAATGTTGAGTGAAATAACTCTTTTAATAATAATTAAAACGGTTTTATAGATACAATTAAATTTTGATTATGGGGTTAAATTTAAATTACTAATGTAAAAAATTAGAAACATAATGACACAATAAAGGGCCGCATCTGGACATCTGATCCAATATATTAACATCTTTTTTCTTGTTAATATAATGATATCAGATTTTTGTTGTGTATCACTATATTGACACTTCCTCATCATATTCACTATATTAATATTTTTGTTTTTGTCAAACGTCGTGTAAAGAATATTCATTTAGGTTAGGACGAAATGTTATAACTATACCGAATTTCAGCATTTTCCGTTCAAGCATTTTCGTGCAAGCAAACAAATGTTTTACAACTAGCAATAAATACATTAATTTAGGCTTATGATACATACAGCCATTAGATTTGGATTTTAGCTTAGAGGTACGAACGTACGAAGTATAAATTATTAGTCTATGGTGTAATCAAAGTGTTTTTTGTTTACGGATTCTGATTACTGACTTTGACAGGTGACAGCTGATCTAAATTATTTTTATTCTCGAAAACTATTACAGAGTAGAAGTTGTTACTCGTTGTTAATACAATAATTAAAAGTTATTTGTGTTTTAAAATTGTAATTAAAAGGAAAATGGAGAAACCTACTGTTACTGAGCAGCCACCATCGTACTCAGCGGCTACAATGGCACCGGGTATGTTTGGTGTTTAAATTGTTATGAATCACAGCATAATGTTTCCAGATAAGATTTATACTTTGTTGCGCCATCAAAAATATTTTATGCAAAACATAGTTATTTCCCCACTATATACGAGATTATTTTCTAAGAAACAGATAAAAGTCTGTACTGTAAGTAGATTTTGAATGTCTCAAAAAATTTACATTTTGTATGATTGTTATTACTGTATAACGCAGAAACTGCATAGTATTCTGATATCGCTGCTTCATAATGTAACCTTATACTTTAACTAATTGGATTACAATTCTTCGAGCTGTGTTACATATTTAACATCATAATTAAATTTTAGGTTCATTGTTCCAAATTTCATAGAACTGTTTCACTAATTAACTAATGACAGCTGCACTGAAGACTATTCTCATTGTTTGGTTTTCCAAATACCTTTACTGGTGACTTCTATACCTATTATTATACTATATATTAGGGATGGTTACAAATGATTTCAAAAATAAAATATGTTATTTTTAAACTAAAATACTATGCTTTTAAAGGTTGTTCAAAAAGTAAGTTTGACAAGTAATACATAGAAATTGATGCTAGAACTTCTAAAATGTAATGCATTTTTGATTGTTATTGCATTCTAACAAATAACATCTAACATATAACTAATTTAAGAACACATTTAAAGTATTTATCTTCTTTGATACTCCTTAAATTATAGTTTCAGTAGTTTTATTTGAAAGTAGTGTTAAAAAAATATTAAGTGTAGATCAAAGACCATTATTGGGTTTTTTAATAGTAATATAAAAGTGTATATTACGTTTCTATACTTCTATACATAAAATTATTTAAAACACTCAAATTACATTGAAACTTTACTTGAAACATCATATGTCTGTTGAAGGTCATAAGATCATATTATAGATTAATTACTACTACTTGGAATTGTAAAGGTTTATTTTAGAAAATAAATATACATTTCTATAGATTAGCTAAATTTGTCACATTCATGTTTCATTATAGCAAAACATTTTTACACTTTTAAGATTTAAACTATATTACAATTTGCTTTGTTTTCTTTATTTATTTTCCTTGAAATCTCAATTCTCAATGCATATATGTTAAGTAATATTTCTTCTTGGTAATATTAATTATACTCTTAAAAGTGTAAGTTGTTGTTCTGAAAATACTTCTAGCAATAATACTACTTATCTGTATAATATTATTGATGTATATTTTATATATAATTGCCATTTAGTTATTTTTAATGGAGTTAAAAGTTTAGATAAGCCACATTTTATCACCATCTAGGGGAAAAATCGTAAGAATGACTCATTGTCCTTCAGCTTGGAGTGCAATGTTTTATCATCAATGCAATAAAACATAATATTCTAGAAATTGTACAGTTATTTATTAATTTTTCAGGGGCACATATGTATCCACCACCGCCGCCGCCATCATCGCAGCCCCAGATGACTCACGGTGCTTTCCCTCCGCCCCCACCAGGTTACACGCCCTACGGAACTACACCACAGACCTCATTTGCCCCTAACTATGGGGCCACAAGCATTATTATCCAACCTCCCATAATCGCTGTAGGCGCCTGCCCTGCGTGTCGAGTTGGCATCCTAGAAGATGATTTCACTTGTTTGGGTATATTATGTGCTATTTTATTTTTCCCAATTGGTATTCTGTGTTGTCTGGCTTTGAAAAATAGAAGATGCTCCAATTGTGGCGCCATGTTTGGATAGGGCAGGTAAATCTAGGACTCCATTGTTGTATAAGGAAAATTTTACCGTCCATAATATGATTGGTAATTTAGTATGAATACGTAAATTACATTGGCATCATAATAAATATGGAGTCCGTTTTCGTCTCAAGCATTATGGAAGTTCCGACAAATCGAATTTAACCATCCTGCTAATTCAAGCTTAAACCATTTTTTACCCCACTCAAAAACAAATTATAAAAAATAGTTGAAAGATTATGTAAGACTAATGTGTAATTATGGTTTCATAAATATTTAAACCGGTTTTTGGGTTAGTCCATATGCAAATAGTAAAAGAAAAAGTTTATATCATTCCATTTATTTAGTTTCAAATTTAAATTAACCAAATGATGGCAAAGGTTTTTAGAATAAAATTTTTAATAAGGTTTGTTTGAATGGAAAAAAAATACTTTTTTAAATACTTAAGTGTAACCATTTGTCCTTTTTTTTGTAATGTTGGTTTTTGGTGATAGAAACCAGTTTCGTGTGATATTTCCAGTTTTGTGCGTTTGCCAAATACAATTTAAATTTATAAATAAGGTGTGTATAAATAAAAGGATAATTTTTATATATATTCAACTATGTTTTTGATGCTAATATCATAAACATATAGTCGCTCAGATCATGGTGGGAGAGAAGCCATAAGTCAACATCAAATATTTTTTTATGTGTATATAGATTCAACAACTGCTATTATACATGTATTAATTTTTCCATAAAATTCACTTATATACTAATTTTAACACAAAATTTGGCTACAGAGTATGTAAGTGCCATTATTACTTTCTCTCATGGGGAGGAAAAGAAAAGAATATCTATATAAAATATATTTTAAGTATGTACTATATAATGACTTTTTTTAATATTATGGTGCTCTCAGTACACAGTCATTTACAGTTTATTAATTGTTATAATGTTACAGATTAAATATGTATGTAAATAAATTGGTTCATTGCTTAACCTTTAGCACAGTTATTAATTAAACAAAGTAGAAGTATTGTTTAAACAATTTATTAAAGGAGTCAATGAAATAGTTCTATAATCACTCGTTAGTATCACCATGGAGCACCATAAATATTTTCTATTTTTTTTATTGAGACTCTAAGGCTTTGTGGTAAGTTTTCTAAAATATAGCATTAATTATCTGTTAGCATATTTGTTTTATTTTACAGTAATTAGAAAGTTTATTAAAAATGTATTAGAATTAATAATGTACAACCATTGCTTAACATAGTATTAAGATCAGTAAAAGGAAGAGGTTGGAGAAGGTGGGTACTGTTATTATATAATTATGATATATATATCTAGCTGCTACTGGTGCAATGATGTTATATTTGTAATAATATTACAATTATTATTTTAAACCTATTTTGTTACAAATTTAAACAAAACGGTTTTTAAATTTAATTATAACATGTTTTAAGGAATGTTTAAATGATTATTGATGATTATATTTTATTGCATCAAAAATCTTGTAATTTACAGTTTGCATTTATAAAAATGTCTAAAATATGTAAGTTATGTTAAAGTTTATTTTATGTATCTAACACTTTGGCAATAAATTAACTGATTATAATTTAATTGACATGTACTTTTAGAAAATATATTGTAATAAGTCTATTTTAGTTTGAGGAAATCAAGATTTTTTTTTAAATATTAGTTTCTTGTTACAATTAAAACTTATATAAATAATGAAATATATTGAAATGTATGTACAAAATAATAGAATGCTACAAAATAAATAAGGCAATAACAAAAATATATCCAGTAAAGGTAATTAGTAATAGATGGTAGACTCCCACACAATAAATAAAATAATATTATGTTACATAATACAAATAAAAAATATATAATATGTACTGAAGGTTTAGGTTTAGTGTCAATTGCAGGCGCGAATAATTGAAATGAATAAAGATTATTACAGTAATATAAAAATGTTATGGCAAAGGAAACTTGGATAGAATTAAGTTAAAAATATTCAATAATATTTAAAATTATGTACTATATAAGAAGTGGAACTTCATTTTAGTTCAAGTGTTTACATATTGGTTTGATATATGAATCACTGAAAATGAATAAATTTAAAATTTATTGAATGCCTTGTACTGTGGGAATTATTATCATAAGAATTTATATTAATCGGAAAAATTATATAATGTAAAGAATTATTATTATGTACGTTTGTAAAGTAGTTTTTCCAAATAAAGTTTGGATAAAAAATGTTTTGTTTTAATTTAATTATTGCGTTCCATACGTAGTGAGAAAATGTAGACAATTTGGGTAATTTAAATTTTGGCTGAACGCAGTCGTCAAAAACTGCTCGCTGTACACATTTCCATGAGATTTTTATCAAAGGATAGGGACGGGAACGAGATTAATAAATTATAAAGGTTTCGTGTCAAATTTAATACTACGAAATAGACGAGGATGTTGGATAAAACCAAGACAAAAAAAAAGTAGATTTGTATAATTTTATGTGAGATTGGTACTGACCTGGTCGAGCCAACCCGTACGATTTTATTTATACTAAAATAATAATATATTTGTGGTTGTGACGATGCCATATAATAAAATATAAAGATAATAAGATTCATGATAGAGGTATAGTAGTATATAAGTAGTAGTAGTAGTATAAGTATGTTTTCAGGCTTAAAATAAGTATATACATCCTTAACTACCTTTCAATCATTTTGTAAATACGTGATACCACCAGCAAACCATTTTATCGCGCGCCGTAGCCTGGCTACGACTGGATACAAGTGTTAGATATTGTTACCTATTAGATATTAACAACAAATATCTCAACAGATGTCTCTTAATATCATAAAAGGATTATTGTTATGCAATATTAAAAGAAGCTGTGTGATTATTTAGGTGCACGAAATAATAACATCGTAATATATTTTTTTAACATTATAAGAGAAGTATTTTCACACATACCTACATATCTTTCGTAACGTGTTCCGCTCCAAGGCAGATAGTAAATGTGAAATTGTATGGTCTAAAATCTGTTACAAATTCGATACACCTCGCTTGGTATAATATCAAATCAAATATAACCTTAATATTACCTAAGATTACCTACCTACATCGAAAAAGTGTTGAGCAGTTCACACGTTATTATATACCTACATACCTATAAGTTCTCTGTCGCCTGCACACAACTGATAACAACGGTTCATTGGACGAATAGATTGAATGACATCGTTCTGAAATAAATTTTATCAACCAGATGGTTTTTGACGCTCCAATAAATTAAATTATTGTGGCTGCAAACCGCTGTTTGCAATATAATAGATTCTTGTACCTATTTTCCTACAATCCTATAACGTAGGTAGCTCTAACGCTGTTATCAAGAATACGTATATATACCTATACATATTTGTAAATATTTTAAAAGGTGGACGGAAATTAGTTTAAATTAAAATTACTAGATTTAGGAAGTTTAGTGTTTAAATAAAATCAATGACTAATTAACGTCTTTCTGTTACCCTGAAATCAAAATAAATTAACAGTTTTTTTTATTTCTATTAAAGAAAGGTAAAATAAGTAAACCAGAAAGTCACTACATTAATTCTTTAACTTCGCAGCCTTGTGAATAAAAGACAATAAAATGAACACCATATTCTAAAAGAAATAGAGTATATAAAGATCTGAAGCGAATATTGTTAGTGGATATGGCATAACTTCTTCTTTTCGCATGTATTCAATAAACTCCCTTATATTATTTACCGAACATCTCATATTTTGGATGGAGCCTTAGGAGGTAATGCCATGAGTCACGATACCTTCTGCCTTCATGTAAGTTTATAGTAATAGGATTTTAGGATTTTAACGTTGACTTTTTACAACCAACCTCTGAATTTAGATTATTTTATTGATTTTTTTGGGTATATCAACTTTTAAATGAAGAGATAGAATTTAACATAATTATTATAATAATAGGAATTATTAGCAGCATAATTGAGCTGATCGTAAGCGAAGCTCTTAACCGTTTGGAAATCAATTTTTTGAGGCAACATCACAGGAACACCACTTGACCAATTTAAACCAAAATTCATGGCACGCATGTCAAGGACGTGACTGAGCTTGTTCTCCAAAAAACAGAATAAAAAAATGTGGTTTCGTTTTAAAGATATGGTCAAAAAACTAAACCTCCCAAAGACTTAAGCTAACAGTTTCTAGATCTCAACAGAGGTCCCTGTGCATGTCCATCGTATTTCTGAATCGCGGTATCACATACAAAACTGTTGTTATCATAGTAAATTGGCTTGTTATAAAATATCTTCTAAATATTTAACACAGTTCTGCCCTGAAATCAATGCAAAAATCATCTGAGGCCTTTATGTTCATGTTCATTTGGTCGTTTTAATATCGATATTTAGTCTTTAGAGTTTATAATACATAACTGTTTCGAATTAATTGAGCTGAGCGTATAATCAAAGTATTGGAAACAAATTAAAGTAAATTTCAATCATTCGGAGAGGCTTAGCTTAAAATCGAAGATTTACTTAGATGATTTAGATGTATGTACTTACGTCCCCTTTTCTTTTGCTTCCTACGCTGCATACATATATAAAGTTGAAAGCTTTACAGAGTTGCAGCTCATAACATAATAATATACTATTTTATTCTCATGTAGTAAGTTAGTTATCTACTGTGGAAAAGTTATAACTTTGACGGTCGAGTTTCCTCTACGAGGAGGCTAAATGAATGTTTATATATCAGTTTCATTGAGTTCCCAACTCAGTGAAACTAATAAGTTAACTATTAACTTTAACTTGGACAACTCATAACATAATATCGCAATGATAATTTTTACAGATATTTAGATATTATTGCAGAAAGTCAGCTTTGGTTAATTTAGACCAACATCGTAAAATGACGAAATTGCCTAAACACAAGATCTCCAAGTATATGAACTCTCAATGATCGTATGCCTTACGGTCTTATGCACAAATGCTACTAAACAAATTGTTAGTAAATGTTTCTACCAACCAAAACTGGTTTAAAAAAATACAATTAGTGTTCAAAAATATACAATACCTACTGTACCCGACCGAAATCTGCAATATAAATTGCGGAGAGAAAAATATTGAACGTGTAAACAATTTTTTTATATGTTTAATTTTGTTATTTCTCATGAAGAGGTATTATCACTAATCATATTGTATTTATAAATTCATATAGTTATTAAAAGCAGAAATGTTCAAAATACATTTAAAACATGCTCATAACGAATAACTTTTAGATGCCTATATCAGAGTTCAAGCGTTTAACAAAATACTTTTTCAACCTTTGCTCTTTTTTAAATATATGACTTAATCTTAACATTATAAACTAACTGTTATTGGCAATATCAGTAACTAAATACTTATTATACCAAAATGTCAATTAAATATTAATTTTCTGAATACTAACGACTAGACATAGTTATGCCTAATATCATTTGCTGTAATTTTAAAATTTACTTTAAAATAATTTATGAATACAAGCCTTTATATAAGACTGCTCTATTCTTTTCAGCCGATTGGGTTCACATTATTCTATTATGTATTGTAGGTTGTACACCTACGTAGCTTGACTCTACGGTGTAGAGCCTGTGTAATTACGACATCGCACGCTTCATTATGAAGGACGATAATTGAAAATAGATTGCCACTAGTGCTGGTAATAGCTAAATGCTCCTAAACTAACTACTACTGAGTACTGACTACTAACTGTGTTCTAGGAGAGAAAATATAAAGTCAAAATAACAGTGTATATCTGTTAATTAATTCTTTATAATTAATTATTATTTATCTGTATAATTCATTATTTATTAATCAACATTCATATCTATTCATGATGCGACAACGTTTAAGATCGTCGTTAATGGAGACAAATTATGGCTTTCAGTACATTTATTTTATATTTATGATTTATAAATAGAGACTAATATTCCAGATTTATTATGATATTAGATAAACATAGATATAGTTTTTGTAAATTATCGATTTTAAAAGTATTACAGATAATGATAATTAGGGTTTTTTTTATCTTTATTACTGGTAGAGAGATATAGAGTTGACTGGTTGAAAATGTCTTTGTGGCATTAAGCCCGCCTTTCGTACATTATATTGTATATTACTTATTACATTTATTTCACAAATAATAAAATAAAACCATTTGTAATTTGGATTACCTAATTTTATTGGTAATTCGGAAAATATACCAGTTTCTTTTTGATAAATAAAATAATAAGAAAAACAAACTAACTTTGAAAATATGTAAAAATATTTATAGCAATCAATCTATTTTGTTACCTACACTATTATCAAAGGCACAAAGCTAAATTGGACCTCAGGTTAACATGGGTCTAAGTTCCATCTAATATACACTTCAATACATGAACACAATACGTGTAGCTACACAAGGGACACATCCATATAGATTGCCTTATTTTAAATAACTTTATACTCTCTCCATCTAGAATAATGATCCAGATTGAAGATCAGCGAATAATAAATAATTAAATTAAACAAATAACGTTTGTATTATTGTTCAGATAGTTTTATATACTTTAGTATAAAGTTATAATTTTATTGCTAACCGCACATAATAGTATTACAATTTTATTACTAAGAAGAATAACGCTTCCTATAAATAAATATAAGTCTATTTAGAAAAAGGTAATAGGTCATTTTGATTTTAATTAGTTTTTTTTTATATTGTTGATCTATCACACGTCCGACATACAAATATTAATTATGGTTTACTTTGGTCCAAATAAAAGAAACGTTTTGTAAGAAAACTACTTTTCATTTACTCCGTCTGCTTCCAATCTTAAGAAACAAAAAAGAATAAACATCTGTTATAACATAAAATTCATATACACCTAGGTATATGAATTCTGTATTCACAGATTTGCATTTATATGTAGTTATTTAATAGCACCAGTAAGTTTTCAATAAGGTTTATTTTTTTGTTAAGTTAAAGAAAAACAAAATAAATGTATGATTTCAAAATGAAGATAAAAAAAAAACAAAAATATTGTTTCTAATTTCTTAATTTATCTTAAATATAATTACATCTTAAATTTACAAGACAGTAGGAGTCACCAAACATCAGGATTTTTCCAGATTTTTCAAAAGCAAATTGATGAGTCTCTTCTGAAGACGGTCTGATGTATTGGTAGAGGAATTCATAGTCACTTTCTCACAATTTGATTTGATGTCGTCAATAGCCATCATCACTTTGATTTTAAATTGTCTTATTTGATCTTCCGACATCGTTTCGAATTCAGGTAAAAGACTCAGGAGGAAATATCTCATAGAATCGTTGAATGTACGAGGGGGCTCCATTGTTGTAACGGGACTGCCTTCATAGCTAATCTCTTTGTGGTCTTGCCGCCTCTTTCTAACATTAGAGAAACTACACTCACTTCTCTTTCTCTTCATGGGTAAAGAGTTAGAGTGAGACAGCAAAGCATCGCTGTGTGAATCTTCATCAGATATTGTTTCTAAATTTCTTGTGTCACAGATTAATTGACATTCATCTTCTGATTTTACAGCACATATAAAAATATCTGAGTCTTTACTGCCATTTACAACGGTATTATTAGGTTCTTCTTTTTGTTCGACGTTGTTCGTTGGTTTCAGAAATGGTATAAGAAAATGTAAATATGGTATTAAGTAATACGGTTTTCTAGGTTTGTCAGTAGGTTTAAGATTTCTGAGAAGTGAACTTCTAATATTCCTCCATTTCTCCTTACATTCTGCAACTATAAAAATAAATATAATATAATGATAAATGAAAACAAACACGACATTTATAAATAACGGTAATAGAAAAATCATATACTAATTACGATGCTTTTAATAAAATCGAAAAGTTTATAATAATTTGCAATTACATTCCTTATAAAAAGTTTGACCAATGACGCTAAATATTTCCAAAGTAACATTAAAACTAAACTAAAATTATATTTACGTACCACTCAATTCAGTACTGCTCGAGACTTGTGCCCACGCCTCTTCAGCTAAATCCTTACGATTGTATTCTGGTAGGAAATTATTATACAAGCAATCGAATTTTTCAATTTCTTGAACGAGTCTTATTTCAGACGACATTTTTGTACGTAAACACGCATATGGCACGAAACGTGCAGATACACTATCGGCTCACGGCCTCGCCGCGGGACCGACGCGCCCTCCCCGCACCGGCGATTCGCCGACCCCGCGCTGGCCTCGTGTCGTCACCGCTCCACTCCTGCACGCTCTCCGTCACTCGTCAGTGTCTCGTGTGCATTCGGCTCGCGATCGGCACCGTTGAATCGAGAATACAGCCGAGTAAGTTTATTGACTCCCCTTGCTAAAGAGCAATATTAATAACATAAAACATTTGTTGCGTCTTTGCTGGTGATTTTAGTAAAAACTGTTTAATCTTTATTAGTACAGCTGTTTATTTTATAGATTTTAAGATAATATATATATATTTTTAAGGTATTATATATATTCAATATAAAATTAAGTTATAAATTACTCACACCGTTTCTTTAGGTAACCTTTAGTTATAAAGTTTATTTAAATAACTTTCAAGTTATGTAGTAGGTACTTACTGACTTTTTAGACGATATTTTATAAGAAGCGTTTTAAAATGTAATAGGTAAGTACCTAACTATTATAAAGATCAATTTCACAAACATCAGATTTCTGATTTATACTAAGTGGGTATATTACCTAATATTCAAATAAAAAATACTTCTGTCTGTACATGCAACTCAATTATTGTAACATAGAATACACAATTATGTATAATATATATTTTTTAATAAAGACATAAATATGTAAAAAAACATTCGGTGAATAATTATATAATAATTAAGTACTATGAGTTTGTCAGTCTGATTTTTGATGTAGTAAATCTTGTTAGATGTGTAAATAGTGTGATTAATATAGATGTACCTATATTATGACATTAAAAGAAATATTTAATTTATACTTATTTACGAAAAACAGACTGTTTTTATTTGTCGACTAGAATAATTGTATGCTAAAAATAATGATGTATATAATACCTAACGCTCCGTTGGTAGATATATACATACGCCTGCGTAACGTATTGATGACGAGGCTCGGGTTCGATTCCCGACAGGCACAGGCATATCTGTGATGAGCATAGATGTCTCTATTATGTCATAGGATTAAAACAATTTGTGTAATTTGTCCTGTGATATAAACATATAATGTATATATGTTTATATATGTTTTTGATTTATTTTAACTCAAAACAAACCTCAAAGTGTAGGTACATGGGCAAATAAAATAGAGAGATGTTGTGTCAATTTGAAAATATATAAGGATAAGTGTAGATTAAATTACAAAAACCTATATATATATATATATATATATATATATATATATATATATATATATGTATATACAGGGTTATTTGTGATTAATTTGCCACCTCTTGCAGGCAGCCTCTCTACATCAATCCCAACAACATTTGTTGCCTCTGAAATGGTGGCCAAATAAAGTCATATACATTGTATTACATAATTTGCAATATTAATTTCTTGTTAAATCTATATTCTTCTTACTATTATTATGTATTAGATAGAGATAGTCTCTTATGGCGTTTCATTGACAAAGCTCAGGCAAATCAATTGTTACGCCGAATACTGACCCCGGAAGTCGGAGCTAATTAATTCAAAACCAAGGTTTTATACCACTACTCAAAAACGTTAAATCCATATAAATCTTTTTGACATTAATATTATATTAGATATTAACTATTGAATAAAAGTATTATAAATCAATTAATTTGGATGTGAATGTGAAACAAGAAGGTTCTTCTTTTAATGAATATGAATATTGCCTTAAGGGATCAAAATACTGTCATCATTAACCAATTTAGGGTGTCTTAAACTGCCTTTAGATTGATAGCTTTAGTTTGTTCATTCTATATTTATTAATTATTACAATATTTTTATAAATATCTTTTTGTCATATTGATTATGTCGTAAGAGAGTCGAAATAAATAACTTATTAATTGATATATTAATTTTAATTTGATTATAATAGTTTAATTTCTTACACAAATCATGATAAAAGTATAGCCTAATTTGTAATTAAAGTCTTAAGTCTAGGATCACTAGAATTAAATCAAACTCGGAATAGTTTGATTTAATATAATTTAATGATTTAATTTAATTTTAATTCAATCAAGCATATATACATTTTAATTATCTGACGTTGCATGTATATAATATTTTTATTGTTGTCTAGTGTTCATACTATAAAACTATTTATATAGGTTTATGTCACTAATACTTATTGAATCAAATGAATAAAGTTGAAATATAACTATTTTTACGGATTTAACTCACGTGCAATTAATTAAATTTTAAATTTATATGGATACTCCATCTGGTCTCACTGTTAACACAATTGCTGCAAAGCATTCGAAACGTCGGGTTAAAATTAAAAAGTAAATTTAAAATTTAATTAATAATACGCGAGTTAAATCCGTAAAAATAGTTTAATTAAATGTGCAGTACTCGTGAAAGTCTTAGAAAATACTATTAATAAAGTTAATATTACCGATTTGATTGGTCAAAACTTCCAGCCTCTTATTTAAGATATTTTGACTTGATTTTAAAAAACCGCTTGCAATTAAGCCTTCACGTCTTTAAATTCCATAAACCTAACATTTATTAAAACATTTTGTTTGTAGTTTCTATTTCAACGGAAAATCTGGATTTTTTAAAGTGTATGAAATAAATACGAGGTATACTCAATTAATTAAAACCTAAAATATTTCTTATTTGTAATGTAGGTAAATAAAGACTTATATTTCCATGAGGGGACCGTTCATTTCTATTTTTTTGGTATTAAATTATTAATATAAGCTAATATGCTAATGAATAATATTATATAGTATACTATTTTTGTATATGCCGATAATTTATAATAAATAAAATGAATAACTAAATTAAAAAGTGTTAATCAATAAACCCATAAGTTATTGTCCCGCCACCTAGCGGTTTCACTTTGTACTGATATGTTTATATAACAGACGTAGTTATGTTTCCCTAAGGTACAAATAGATGGCGTTGTTACAAAACATTACGAGTATATTTGATCACACATTTGTATTATTATTTTCATTTAAACTTATATTTGCAAATTGATTCTAAAAGAACAAACTTCAGTATCAAATAAATAATAAAGAACTACTATGCAATTTAATATGATACAAAAAATAATAATGATAGAAATGAAAATATCTCGCTTGCTTTCTATAAGAGAGAGAGAGAGAGAGAGATAGCAAAGACATGGCGTGCAAATTTTTCGTACGAATTTTTACTGTCTAGCCCCCCTTCACAACGCGCGATAAAGAACTACGTTCCAACAATTCAGTTATATAATAAAAAAGACATACAAATATTATGACTATAAAAAGTAGATAGACGTAAATTAAATCTAATAATAATAATAGAAAATATTCTATATAAACTAAAACAATAACAAAAAATAAACACTAATTTTGTGGCCTTATCGCTAAAGAGCAATCTCATCCAGGCAACTAATAATAAATATAATAATCTTGAAAAGCACTTCTTTCTTCGAACATTATATTTTTATTACCATTGCTTCGGAAACAATAATAGAGAAAAAATCTGCTGATAAAACATATTCATTCTTGAGTTACCATAAAGCAATAGGGAAAATGAATTATATTAATATAAAAGCTCTCAATAAACCGACGACCGTGTGCTCAGGCAACAAGTTAAGAATCAAATAGACTCAGCCCCTTGCTTAAGGGATCCGTAGTTATCTACCTATTTTTTAACCTCCGACCCTAAAAAAAGGTTGTAATGAGTTTGGACTGTGTTTCTGTTTGTCTGTCTGTGGCAACGTAGCAGCCAAACGCGTGGATGAATTTGAATGCGGTTCTTTTTAATTGAAAGCTTGGTTCGTCGAAAAAGTTCTTAGCTATGTTTGGTCGAAATATAAGCAATCTTCTCCAAGATATGGAGATTTTATTAATGCTGGTGAAAGGTTTTCATACAATATTTGTTTTAAAATTCTTATGATGCGTAACGCATTTTTCCAACGAAAAAAAAGGTTTATTTAGTACAACATAGAAAACTTGATAATAATTTTAAAAAGATGAAAAAAAAATATAAAAAAAGATTAAAAAAAAACCCTATACAAAAAGACGTATAAGAAGGATAAAAATAATTATGTACTAATTGAACTTCCTGCGTCAGGGGACTGTTGTACGTACATGTTATATGTTATTTGCTAGTTCATAATTTTAAATGAATAAAAACTATTAGTTACTTATAGTTAATAAGTTTTAAATGAATAAAAACTATTTCGATTGTAATACTGGGAGAGACCACTCCGAGCAGTGAAATTTACGTAATTTCCAGGGACGAAATATAATCTAGATGCTTCTGCTCCAGTGCCGATAGAACCTAATGAGACATACACGATCTTGTCAGTACGTTGTGTTAGGAGATTGTAATTGAATACCTTCAGTCAGGCGCGTCGACCAATAGGCCAATATACTGACACTGACTACTAACTGAGGGTCAGCATAAGGTAGAATTTTCTGTTTATGAACACTTTAAAATAATTTAGCTGATATATACATAATAACTTACTATTTGATATATACATAACATCTAAATATTTCTTTGAAAAATTGTATTAAATCATCTAAAATATCTTCATTATTTCTAAAAATCTTCACTACATAATAGTTAAAAAAGAAAACAAGTTCGTAAGTTAAAGATAAGTCATAATTAAAGCTTAGTTAGTTTTTTATTACGACTCTTAATTAAAATATCGTAGACGTAGTGTAAATGTAAAATATTTAAATAAGTATATTTACAATATTTGGTAAAATAAATATATTGTCTGGATAGTCATGTACACTTCACAGACACTCTAGTGTACAAACACATCAAGCTTGTATGCAAGAGTCACAACAACGTACTGATAAAGCTCTCCGAGGCAAAGCTTGCTTTGAAAGCAATCTAGTGTAACTTCATTACTAACTAAGCCCCAGTCAGGTAACGTTTAGGTATCTAGTACATGACTGTTGACTACTGAAGTGATTTTAAACCTATCACAAGTTTCAGTACAATCAAAATTATATTAAATACTACTGCCGGTTAATAGAAAAATTGATATTATATTTTATTTTGTAAGCTAATACATAGTAATAATATAGGCATAGACATAGCACAGGTTCTTTCTCCCATCTCCATGGACGGACAGTCCCTAATTATAATAATTTAAATAAGCTACCATTCTACCATGCAAATTAAGTTTGATTATAAACAGTTCAATAGAAGTTTATCATAATTACTTGATCTATTTATCTCGGGATTTTTTAAAAAATAATAAGCAGATTTTAAACATTGAAATAATGTAGATATTAATTAAAAAATATGTTTCTAAAATATTGTTTTTAAATACAAATTAATAAATAAGAAAATAGAAAAATGGTTAAACCTTGTATGTTATTATCTCAAACCTTACAATCTGGACAAAATTCTATAATAAAGGTACTAGAGAATGTAAAATATAAACTAACGGGTTTATTTTGAGTGTTTATCCTAACACTTTGTATGTAAATTGTCAACCTTTGTCCCCGCGAAACTTAGAAACTTAACAGTTTCTTCAGAGTCTGCTTTGAAAGTTATGACGCAGTCCTCGAACTTACGACCAACTTGTATAACTAGTATAACAACTTAAATCTATTTTCGCATACAAAATAAGAGTATAAATAGCTGAGAAAATATTTCAGAAATAGCCCATATAATATTACTTAATAAAACTTGGAGGTTATTAGTTTGGTCTCTAGAGAAGCAGCTGAGCTCAAAGTCACTACAACCTCAATAAACGAGATTTAGGAGATAGTTGGGAAACTTATACAATTAAGAATAGTTATTTATTCTATTTCTTAAATTATTATTTAGGAACCCCGATAAAGTTAGAAATACCTTAAAAATGTATTCATTTAAAAATAACTTAACAATTTAATTATAGATATCGAGATGGTTTAAACCATGTGACTTCCTGATGGGTAATCAAAAAGTATTTTTTAGCTAGATTATTATAAACGAAGTTGCAAGTAACATTATTTATAAGTGATAGTGGTATCACTTATTAATAATTTACTACGACAAAATTGATCTATACTCTTGAATATAATATTGTGCATTCATTTTTTAGTTTCCATGGTAGGTATTGTGATAGCGGACGTCACATTTGTCGAATTGAAAAATGGTTGATTGATGAAATGTCCAAGGGGTTTTAAAATATTTAAAATAAAAAGATTAAATATTTTGGTTGTAGTGCTTCGTCGTGGCCAACTAGAAGTAGGAGAAGTATCCCAGATAGTGTTCATTAAATTTGATGACCAAACCGTGGGCACTAGGTTAAAACATGCGGAGGGTCTAGTATCAATCACACCAGCATCTGCAACTTTTCAAGCTATTAGAGGTTACGGTGATGTTGAGAGGTTAACGCTTCCGCTAATATTAAGTTGGGTTGTCACCGTTCAGCTTTAAGGTACAACATTAGAGAGGGGCTGAGGGATCTTGTGAAAAAAAATCGCAAAAGGAAGCTTTAAGTCTAGTGAAGAATTTAGATGGTATTGTATTAAGTGATTTAGAGCCATCAAAGTTATTGAACAGGCCACATGACCGTAAAGCAATACAATACAACGATTGAGACAGTTAAATTAAATCAATATTAATTAAATTTTACAAATTTTCCGTTCAATTGATAAACGGAAGTTGGATCAAATTTACTTGCGAGTTTTGATTTTTTTTAGGTTTAAAGATGTTTATTTATTACTCAAAGAACTTACTTTCACTTATAGAGTAATACAAATACATAACTTAAAATGTAATACACTTGGCGGTCATTTACACATAGGTTCGTTATACACATTTTTTAAAATTTATTTATATTTATGTATATTTTTTTCAATGACCCAAAAAAGAAATAATTTAAGAGAAAAAATTATTTAGTTGACAAATTAAGATTTAATATAAGTTTTGATTTTTAAAGCGAGGGCTTAAGGTGTATTTGTAAGTTTGTTAGTCTGCATATATAGGAGGAAATTTCTACAAGTAGGTACAATAGTTAGTCATATATATTCTCATAAACAAATACTTTTAACTTTTTCTTAAATAGTGGCATACTCAAACATTCCTTTATTTCAGTAGACAAGTTATTATATAAAGTTACCCCGTCAGATAAAATGTTTCTTTTGCCAAATTTAGTCCTGGGTATAGGTTGTTTCATTTTGTTTGTATTTCTTAGGCTGTGTGTGTATGTTCTTTTTGTTAAGGTAATTTTAGTATGTACGATCCCGGATAGTATTTTTTGAATTAAGATGCAAATGTTTTGTACATATGTTTGTTTTAGGTTAAAGAGTTTAGTTTCTTTATATAATAATGGAGTATGTGTCATTCTATCATAATTAAATAAGATTTTTATTATTTTGTTTTGGGCGATCTGCAAATCTTTAAGGGTAGATTTTGAGGCAGATCCCCAAACCTCAATTAGGTAGTCTAGTTTGGATTTCACCAATGCATTGTAAACAAGATATCGTGTCTTATGTGGAATACAAGAAGTCATTCGACGTAACATGCCAGCTAGAGATATTAATTTATTTTTAACATTTTCTGTGTGAGGTTTCCATGTGAGTTTTTCGTCTAAAAGTAAGCCTAAATATTTCTCTGTTTGTGCTCTATTAACAATGGCGTTGGAAATCATCAATGGTGGGTGGTCTGGAATATTTTTATTTTTTGCCTTAAAAATTATGTATCTTGTTTTTTGTATATTAACGGTAAGAAGATTACATTGACACCAGCAGCTATATAGATCAAGGTCAGTTTGTGCTCGATCTATTATTTTTTTTATAGTAAAAAAAAAACTAATGGGCCTAAATAAATCAATTCGAAACTATTCCGCACCAAACAAAGAAATACGTAAATCCGTTCAGAAACCTCGGCGAAATCGATGTACATATATTAAAAATATATATTTACGGGCCGAATTGAGAACCTCCTTTTTGAAGTCGTTTTTTAAATGTCTATTGAGAAAGTTGCCGTAACAAAGAATCGGCACTGAAAAAACTGAGACTAAGTTTAATGAAATCGCCACAAACGTAGTTTTAGTTTTATTTTATTATTAAAGTTTATTATTGCGACTTGCAACTCTTAATAAAGAAAAAATATTTTCACCACTTATATATAAGTATAATATTAGTTAGAATATACATATAATTTTCTTTTACATTATTATACATTTTTATAGTATGTACATACATATGGTTTCGTCATTAGCATTGTAAAATATAAAAATCTAAATACATATAACAGTTTTATTTTTATTTAAACATATACGTGACAAATAATGATAGTCCATCAATACTTAATCAAAGTGGTTGTAAAATAAAGTTTGAGTATCTTAGTTTTTTAGTTTTTTAAACTATTTCTATTTCATTTTTTTTTAAATTTGGTATACATTATAAGCTATAAACTATATTATAAACTATAAACATAAAAGATATATATTTTTTTCGAATTTCGTATTAAATTCAATATGTATCTCATATATTTTTTTAAAATATATAATTAATAATTATAACCAAAAAATCTACCTTTCAGCTATAGATACAAATTTATGCAGCATGCCAACAATAACGGAAGATTCGATTAGAGCGAAAAAAGTTTTAACCATCTTTACCATGTGAGTTCTAAGAATCGGAGAGTTGGTTTCGAAACTTAAGGCATGTCGCTGACCGCGTACTTATTTTGTCTCTCTCACTCTTATGCAAAAAAGATCTGTAAGGTAATTATTGTTCCTGGAGATTATAATCAGGATAACAAGATAATCTATATATAAAAAAAAAAAATTAGTATAAAATATTTTTTATGAAAAAAAATACAAAATAGGGAGTGAACTGTATATTATAGTTTTTAACTGTTTACATTAAGTCGAATTGCACCCTCAAAGTTGATGTAGATTTTTCCTCAAACTGTTAGCTCTTTCAAAATATCCATGAGTCTCATTCTACAAAACCGAATACTTATTTAATACTTTATCGGATATTTACGGATTCGTTTAATCCTTCTTTAAGCTTCGAGTTTCTTAGCCGCTTACAATGAAAGCCTCAATAAAGCTTAAAGGTCCTACGATCTTCTTCATATAGGATTTGAACCGTAATGTAGAGAGTTTATTGTTTTTCTTGAAATAAGTATAACTCTTGCTTTATGTGTTCGTAGTTATAGATCGAAGTTTTAGATTTTATCAGAGTATCTAATCTATCAAGTAGTTCAAGAGGAAAGACAGAGTTTATTTAAATATATATATAGTTATTGAATGAACTGTATTAACGAAACTCACTCAACATAATATGCTAATCAGGCTGTATATTTAACTATGCAAGCTGTATACTAAGCTAAGACAGCTGTACAGATACTATAAATCTTATTATATTTACGTTTCAGCAGGTCCATTACGTTATACATTGTATACTATGATGCATGTATTAATTTGATGCTCGTATCAGCCATGTGTGCTTCAGTGACGCTTTGAATATTTGAAGACAATGAAATTTACTGATGCGTCTTATTATGTTGAGAGGTGTCGATAAATTTAACATTGCATTTCGCACCTTAAAGCTACGCGAATAAGATGTCCTTTTGTTTTTCACATCTTTAAATAATATACAGAGTTATGTATTTATAAACATTTAAAATCTTTAACAAGAAATGAGGTTTTAATCAATTACTTTACAATTTTATTTCAATATAAAAATCAAATGATTAGACAACTATTTTTCTGGTTGTTTTATTCAGTATGTTGGATCAGAAATTTTTGAAGTCGTTATTATTATGTTAAAATGTAATTTTCAGTACAAAAAAAAGAAGTGAAGAAACGAAAAATACGAAAATAATTATCTCTATTTTAAGAAACTAAATTAATTTCTATTATTAGTGGTTTTATCTTGATATCCGAGCAAAGCTTCCCCGGCAGAGATAAATCTGTCGCAATAAAGAAACTAGCCGTTTTTTATTTAATGTTATTATTAATTACTACTTACTTAATGTTACAGTTACTTATTTAAAAAATTATATTTCAATATATTCGTTTTCTGTAGATTGCGGTGCTATTGTTATTCAAATTTAATATGCTACCATTTCAAATTGTGAATAGGGGACTTATTTAAAGACTAACAATACTGGGAATGCAGTACGGAACTCGCTCGGGAAACTTAGATGCTTGCCAAAAGAAACTATTGTATATTTCTGACACTAATTGGAGTACATTAAGTGGGGTAGATTGAATCTTGATCAATTCATTACCGGAAGTCAACTATTTGCTCGTTTACCAGTAAGAAAAAGCCATTCATCGTATTCCAATTCTTAAGATGTCTCATCGTTTTCTTTGACTAAGAAACTTTGAACGAGTTAAGTTTTATCAGATCAGGTCAGATGATTTTTTTGGTCACCAATTTGGTGTGAACTTAGCGAATAGAGAAATGTATATCAGATTGATTTTTACCCTAGTAATTTTCTTTATATATTGGTTAACTGCAATTGTTCTTAAAATATATGTTTTATTTATTACAGTTCATAAAGTAATCATTCTGTGTAACATATATGTTGTATGTAACGAGTTTGGCGAATATTATAAATGTTTTAAACATTCTCTTAAAACCTTGTGAAATTTGATAATTACTATTTATTATTCGTGAAAAGGTTAATTACTGTCACATAATTAAGCATTTGCCAGTCTAAAGCTAATTTTGTTAAACTTATTTGATGCAACATTCTGAATATTAAAACGATGTTAAATAATGTTTCAACTCTATATTTGAAATGGTAGAATGTTTCGTTGCATTTAAATTGTTTTAATATACATTTTATTATTATCACAAGGTTTACTTCACTGCACAATTTATATTTTCTAACTTAAATGGAATTGATTAAAAACTAAACTTCTTTCTTAACTTAAATTACTTTTAGACGACTTTAGATTAAAACCAGTTTGCAGTGTTGCACCTCGACAAACGTGCTTGGTTTCTTTATCTGCTCTTTTATTGAGTTATGTAAGTAAGATATAATATTTTTACTAACCATCTTATTTTTAAGATCACTTGATAGAATATAAAAAAATTAATAACATTATGTAATACACACATTTATTATTTGATTTTAACATCTTTAGTATGGACGAAAGAAAGCAGAAATATTTTCTTTAAAAATGTCCTAATCCAAATACTAAAATACTGACATTCATTAACACACACTTACTACTCTCATATCGCATGACTCGGTCTAGGAATTTCGGATAATTTTAATCGGTTTTTATTGAGTCCTAATTGTTGGCGGTATCGTTATATATAATTCAAGTCAATAATTTAAATAGTTCTTCTATTGTGAATAGAAAATGAAAAAATATAAATAAACTTATCTATAATTTAAGAAAATAATGGAATAATTACCATTGCTTCTTTCAAAAATCTTAGTTGTTGTTGTTATGGCTATTTGATGTCGATTGACTTCAGTTTCAGTTTAAACATTTTTAAACTGAAACACTACAAACACTACTAAAGTCATACAAATACATGACTTAAAATGTAAGACACTTGGCGGTTATTTACACATAGGTTCGTAATACACTATTTTTATTTTTTTTCTTTTTCCAATGACCCAAAAAGAAATTATTAAAGAGAAAAAAATATTTAGTCAACAAATGTAGATTTAAAATAAGTTTTAATTTAAATTGATTTATATTTTAAAAAAGGTAAAAACGGCTAAGGGCTGAAGTTAAAAGTGTGGGGGAGTTCCCAAGTGTGTGCAAGTACGTCCTCGTCGTCTCCCCTGGACCCCGACCTGACCCCGGTAACGCAGGTGGCAGGGGGGTGAACGAATCTTGCAGACGATACTTGGGTGTGTTGGTATTTTCACTGACGTCATGCTGCCTTTACGTGACAGGAAAGGAAGATTCTTCAAAGGCCCTTCTCAGGGCCGACCAAAAGGCCCTTCTATGGGCAAACACGAAGACGTAGATATTCATTCTGACTCCAATTTTCTCGAGAATCTGGATGCTGACGATTTGGTTGCGGATGAGCCGACTCCGTTGGTCGGATCTTCCGCTTATGACCCTAGCAAGCCTATCGGACTTATACTTGATTTTGGAATTGATGTGACGGATGAGGTGTCTAACCATGAGGTCTGTGCTTGATGAAATCGAGGTCCTCTCTCTCTGGTGTCTCTCTGCTGCAGAGTGAAGCGTCCGGTAGCGACTCGGAGCTTGACGTTGCATTATCAAAATGCAACACTGCTCGTCGTGGACGCTCCACTTCGAAGTCTCGTGGAAGCGACTTCGCTAGTGCAAAACCAGAGCTGCGAGCCCACAACATGGAGGTCCAGGAGGCTGAGTGTGAGCGGAAGCTTCAACGACAGGCTTTTTGGAAGACTGCGAATGTGCCTAGGAGGGCGCCGGGCTCCGAGGAGGATCTCTTCTTGAAGGTGCTTCCTGTGCCGTATCCGTCCTGTTGGAGTGCCACCGATATGAGGGCTTCTGCCGGATTACATGCTTTGTCGATCTACGGAGTCAGCCGGAAATCCCTCAACCTAAAGGGCACGATGATGAAAGCCCTCAGGGACGCTTTGAGCAGCTTGCTCGCGATCGTAAAGGTCCTGGCTAGTCGAAGCGAGCCGGAAGAGACGAGTCCTATCCGCGAGAATAATGCGCATCTCCACAGGAAGATAGTCGCCTTGAAGGAGGAGCTGAAGGCCCACCATAGGGATATTTATTATAAATGTTTATACATTTATCATGTTTATAGATATTTTCAAACAACGTATTTTGGTCATGATATTTATTGTATTTATATATAAATGTAATAGTCGTGCTAATTGTATTGTGATAAAAAGTAATATGAAATAATATTTATGACCTTATATTATTATTTACCTAGTTTTGGTATTTTAGTAGTTACGAATGATATCGCGAAGAAGGCATGAATAATTCAGACGTAACTGACTCTAGTATCTAGACGTATGTACGAGTATCTATACATGTTCGATATAGCTTTTGACTACGTTTTATCACCGCAGTAACAGAGTACTGTTTACATTGTGAAGGGAGCGTTAATTGCAAGCAAATTGCCATTACCACCTAGATTGAAGATCTAGAGTGAGCTATATGCAATCACATGATGTTTTGTTTTGATAAAATTACAAGATAACTTCGTAACGCTGCGTGCTTCGTCAGGTGAAGTTCAATGTGTTTGTTGAATTAAAACATAAAGCTTAACAGAACTTTTAAAAATGTTTCCACATTTTTTAGCTTGTTTCAATATTTATTTAAATATAGAATGAAAAATAAACCGATACGGGCAGGGGGTTCGAACCCGCGAACTCTTCAGGGTTTTCCACAGGTTGCGGGATCTAATCCCTGTCCGTATAATATAGATATTTTCAAACAAATAATAGCAGATTATTTTTTAAGTTTTTTTTATTATTTGTGAATTTAATATTTTAATTTTTATGCTAAATATAATTAATTTATAGGGAAATAGAGTAGTACGTCAAGGAGTATAATCATATAAGCCAATTATAGAGCGAAGTTAAACGTCATTTCACGTCAAGCAACTTTCGTAAAACATTAATCTTAAGTTATTCCACGTAATGCTCTTCCGGTGAGGAAAGAAAATGTAAAAAGGTGAACTATTTCATAAGTTATAATATTTATGTATGTGACAATACTTATATGAATGAACATTAAGACTTTAGGTATTAGTTCTAGTAATTTTGATTTTAACTAAATCTTTATCCGAATCCGCCTAATTTTTGATTTAAATGTTCCATTACATTTAGCAGATACGTATTTCTATGTGGAGTACCTTAGCATTGTCCATGAATTAGGTTCACTGAACTATACTCACGTATCGTATCGTATGTATCACTCTAGATTTTTTAAATAAATAACCTGTTTGTAATATTTAGTAAGTTTTTAAATAATTACTTATTTTTAGCAAGGTTTATAAGAATAAAATACTCATATATTTAAGATTATTTAACAATTACACGAATAAATAACTCAAACAACATATAAAAAAAGGTAAAGATATCTATTACGGGAAATAGAAAACTGTTAGTTTGTAAGGGATACATTTTCCAGTGCTCTGCCGTTGATTAGGTTTCTTGTTTAGCGACATCTATGAGTCAAGAATACGCCATGTCGTCTAAAACTGTACACTTAATCTTTACAACAATATGGGGGTTTCAAATGTTTTAGCTATAAATTCTAGAAAACTATTTAATTTAATATTTAAAATAAATTGTTAATACATATTTCACTTATACAAAATAAATCATTTTATATAAGAGGCTGTGTATATAAAATTCTTCTGCAATGAAATTGTCTGACTCTTGCTATATTTACTCTTCTTCTAAGTCTGCTGAGACTTAATAATTATCTAAGATATTCGGTACATATAAGATTTTTGAATAATTGCCATTTTTTTTATTGAGTAAATATTAGTGTTATAATGCAAGTTTTAATTAAGAATTTAATTACACAAATAAAAAAGTTTTACCTATTAAAATTATTACAATCATAAAATTTAGTAAATGTTAATAATAGCCCCCCTCCACTTCATGGACAGACGACTTAGTAGGAGTCGCAGGGCGCCGTTGGACGCAGACCTCTCAAAACCGTCAGTATTGGAGGCGCTTTAGGGAGTCTTTTGTCCACCAGTGATTTTGATGACTGATGATGATGACATCATTTAGTTAATCGACATCGAATAGCCGTAAGTAAGTAAGTAATAAATACTAACAGTTATTGATAATTATATATCTTCCATAATAGAAGTTAGGCATAGATGAAATTAAAAATTCTTGAATGGATCTCAATAAATATGAATAACAAGAAAGTTGTTCTCAAACTATTTACTCATTTATTAGTATTATATTTGTTATGGTTAATTAAATATTGTATTATCTTGGATATAATAGGGTTGATAAGATTGTAAGTCCACACGAAAAATTAACAAATAGACAGATTACCTTATCGTTTCGATACTTATTTAAAGTTGTACAGGAAATTTTATGACAAAGTTATCGTAAAAATTTATAATATCCTTGGTTTTTAAGACAAACTGAGCATTGGCTATCTAAAAATATGAATAATAAGGAATTGTATCATCTTAAAACACTAAAAATTTAAAGCTTGTACCTATGCATATAGTAAACTGTGATATCGCGAATTAAAATCATAAAGATGTATGCATCTAGAGCTAAATTTAATAACCATCTAGTTAATAATAATAAATATTTGTATTAATATTTAAAATGGACTTAGTGAGTTAAATTGGTTTAATCAAAGTATTCAAACATTGGCAAAACCAATTAATTTACGTCAGGCGGAGATCATAACCTGAATCATAACGGTAAATTATTCATTATCATTATTATTTATGAATGACCAAATTAAAATACTCTATCTATTCTGTAACTCTATTCAAAGTAAGAAAAAATTGTGGAATTTTAAAAATATGCAATTATTAAATCATACATTTATAATTTTATAAAACACAGAATAAAAAAATCTAAGCATTCTAATTTAAGATTTATGAAGTTGTAGGTGTGAAATCTAAACCAAAAATCTTTAGATACGTCTGTCATGAATCAATATTTTCGTTCAATATGAACATATTCATAATTATTTTTTTTTTAGAAATCAATTATAAGATTTTTTATTAGGTTTTATGACCAGATATTAGTGTGTCCTTTGTTGAATTATAATTAGAAGGAGTACTCCTTACATTTATGAAAAAAAGCTTCAACATTTTTAGTTCATACTAGACAACTATTCTGTTCTTGAAAGAAAAAAGGTTCGATGTTTTTAATACATACTCGATAAGTAGTTCCTTAAAGAAATACATAAACGTATAATAACAAACTCATAAAAGAGAGCTGCTGCTGCTCTCTGTTCAACTCTTGTTAAACATGTAAGATCGCCATGTAAAGTTTTGAACCCACCCATTCTCCCAACTGAGCTACCATCTCGGTTAGTTAATTTTGCTTATCTTGATGAATTTAATATTCTCCATTCTATATTCAATCGTCTATATTGGGACATATCTAATATCTAATAGATTTTCCTACAAAATTCTAACATTTTTTTTAATTTTGCAGTATATAATAGCGTTGCGAAGATACCACAATCGTTGAATCGCAATCTGGGAAACAAACCAGGAATATACAGGTCGCGGGTTCGAATCTCTGCCCGTATCGGTTTATTTTTCATAACGTAAAAGTGAACTCCATTGTGGAGAGGTTTCTTGTAATTAAATTTTGAAATAGATCGATTTAGATGGGTTATTTAATAATGTATATCTGATATTTAAATTATAATTATTTATAAAAATTAGACAACGAAACACTAAATTACACATGAAATGAACTTGTTTGCGTGTTTCAATAATTTTCGATATTCTTGCTACTGAAAATATATTATTCAATACAATATGGATGTAAAACTTTTTTATGTTGGAGCATGTGGTAAGTACGTGGTGGGATCGGACGTGTGTGAATAAAAATCCTTAACACGTATATTCTGCCTCTCCAATATATTGAATTTCCTGACATAAAAAAAGATCTTTTAAACGTGAACTGTATTGATTAAATTCATAATTTGTTAATTCTTAAAGTTTTTTTACGATTTTAATATTTATGCCATAGATTTATATCGGTAATGTGTTCATGAAACTACTCATGATAATGCTTTCAGTTAAATATTTCTTCAATATTTATAACTAGCCTTTGGTGCCAGGTTTGTGCTATGCTCAATACGTAAAAGATTTTTGAAGTGATAACTTTTAGTCCGTTAGACACTTTTTGCTTGAGGGTAAAACCGAAATCTCGCGTCAGAAGTTGACAGTTGGACAAGTGGTAGTAGTATGTCAGTGAATCGAACGTTGCTTCGTAGCTTAATATATTTATTAGTTTTTGTGTATTTATTTAAATATATTCAGTCTCAGTGTGAGATCCTTTCTAATTATTATTTTTTAATTTAGTTTAATAACATTGTAGTTTTATTCTTGTGATGTCTTAATAAAAATAATTTAATGATGAATAACTATCATATTATAATACATGATTTTGAAATGATATTTTTTTTGAATTGTTTGTTTTGAATGATTTTTCTTACTTTCTTTACTATTATAGTACATCAACTATTATTATAATTAATATTTTGTGTGTTGGGAAGTATTTATAGGTAACATTACCAAGGAAACTAGATTTTTACGGAACATTTTAGTACATTTCGTACTTTTAGTAAAAATTAAGAAATATCTACTAAAAGAATATATGTTTTTTTTAGGATTGGACTTAACGTTTTTTATTTGATTGTTAGGGAAATTAACCTATTATCGTGGATATAAAAATAATATAACATGTAGCTGAGCTCTTACAATTAGAATAGTATGCAAAGCCGATCTTATTGCTAAGAAAAATCTCTGACAGACACAACCATCAAGTGAAGAAACTTAAGTAGAAGAGAATACGGGATTGTGCCATTAAGGAGAAATAAATAGTGAAATAATACTTCAACTTAGGGCCTACAATAAACTGTTTATTTAAAATACTAACAAATACATAAATTCCAAAAAAAGTACTACTTAAATATTTCCTTTTAGTTTTCAAACAAATATTTAAAATGTTCGAATTCAATTATAGCGATAACGTCAAGACTTAGGACTGTATAACGAAGCCGATTACATTCATCGAAATTTCTCAAATAAGTCATGCGATATGTAAATGTGTGGGTAGTAACAAATGTTAGTACTTTGGTATTCGGGTTAAAATCACATGTATACCATTGTTTCATAGGCGAACATGAAACAATTTTCCTTTTTACTGTATTTTTTCTGACAGAAAAGAAAATGTAAACATTATTATCGTAATTTTATTTTTGCTATCATTTTACGATACTGAAGGTTTAAAACCAAATGGTAATATTTATTTTATAGTTGTAAAATGTGAAAAAATATTTTTTACACATCATATTCAGGTTTTAAAATGAAATATGTATAAAGTAACTACGTTAATAGTAAATTTAAATTCCTTCTCATTTTTTTTTCAAATGATATATTCCATATTGGCAAATAAAGAATACAAATTTAGGGCTAGCTTGGCTTGTTTTTCGGACGACCTCGAAACTTAACGGCTCAGTACTAGGATACTTGGAGAGACAGTCAGGTAAACGATCGTGAAGACCGTTATAACGACGAATGAGGTTTTCTAACTAATTTGAACCAGATTCAAATCGACCTCCTCCGAAATCTACGCAGATCTCAGTATGACAATTGTTTCTTTTTGCACATCCACGTATTAATTATCTATAGGCTGCACTCAAAACACCGTCCCAGCACTCTTCGTTTTGTAAATCGGGTTGTAAAAAGATTTATTTCGCTAAATATAGGGCAGCTAAGAAGAGATTTAACACGCCTGGTGGGTTGCGGATGCGTTAATATAAAAAAACACTTTTTCAAACTTAATTTCTTAGGTATAAAACTTGGGAAGAGTATTCTTTGTGAAATGTTAAAAATTACAAGGAACCTGTTTTAACAAATAAAACACACAAAAGATTGTGAGGGCGTTATAGTGAAAGTAAAATAAATATTAGGTTTTAGGTACTATTAATATTGGAAATGGATTTACATAAGATTTAACGCAGCAATTTTGAATTTTTACTTGCTATTTTTTTCCAAATACTTCTACTGCTATGACACTTTACGCTTGACTGCTTATGCAGTCTCATGGCTACGAAATTCACATGAAGTGGACCAGATGTCGATAAAACGACCGGAGATCATTTTGCCCCCAGGGATCATTATGTACCACTCTCCCCTAATTATTCTTTTGTATTATTAATAATAGCGGGGACGCTTGTTAAATACAGTTTATGGATTACAATAACAAAAAATGTTTCTTATATTTAGATGTTTTTTTTTGGTATCAACGTGCCTATATATCTATTAAAAAATAAATAAAATGTTTTACCGCTGAATATATTATTCAGTGATAACTTTAAAAAAATAATATTTTTTTCCGTCATAGTGGGAGACTTGTATAAAAAAAAACTCATCAACATGAAAAATCAATATGAAATACGTCAATAATCAATCAATAAAACGTATAAGTGAAGTCTTAGGAATTAAGTTGTTGACATCTTTAGTGCGACAGTATGATCACAGAATCATTTCAAGTTAGTCAATGATAAATAGTTAAATGTTGATGGTAAAGGGTACAAGACTTTAAAATCAATAAACCCTCTATTCACAGTTTGGATGGTATAAGTAATTAGGTAAATTTGTTAAATTAAAAATGACGTTGAGTACTAACGAATACACTTACAGTTTCTTTTATGCGGAAGCTTTATCTCTGCCGGAGAAGCTTTACTTGTGGTTTGGTTAACAAGATAAAAACCACTAATAATAGAACTTTCCTGCGTACAACTGTACATGCGTTATATTTAAAACAGAACTTTGTGTTATTCCTCATTGTAATAATTTTTGCTTATGCAATTTTAAAAGATACAATATTTCATTTTGCTTGAATATTTCTTATAGTATTGGATGAATCGTAACTATATTAGTGCTGTTAAAAAGCTGTTATTCAAAATGTTAATTATTTATTTTTCTTCATAAATTATTTAACGAAGTATGCATATATTTTATAAAACGTAATAAATATTATTATATCCACAGGAGATATACGGTACAGGTTGACAAGTGCATATATGTATCATTTCCCAGAGGCAGTATGGTTATAGCTAGAACTTTTAATTGATTTCTCTATATATAACATCGTTGTTTAAAACATTTATCGTATTAAAATAGCACACTATTTAAGGACAAACAATAAGAATTTGACATAAAATCTAAAATGAATTATGTTTATGAACTGAGACAACTTTTAGAATTGAGCTTCTTTGATTCTGAAAGCTATTTCACGTATTGTTTTAAAACTTGACGTCAAAATGTAGTCAGTCGTAAGATTAATAATTAACTAAATAAAACGTTTTCACCTTTACATATTATGTGAACTAAATAATGATATGTAAACTTTTAAGAGATCAATTAATATGGGATCAATTAATATATAACAATTCACTTACAAAAGAATAAATAAACTATCACATGCTTATATAATTATAGAGGGTTAAGCGTTTATGTATAAAGTTAAACACACATAGTAGGTAGGTACTACAGAAGATCACAAGATGCCGAATTGCATTTGTCGGCTTCATCAGCATCAGCCGTATTGATTAGCTGAAATGGTCAATAAATAATATATTCAAACAAAAAAGAAGTCATGTGTCATTAATAAAAGACGTGATTTCAATTCCAATATAACCTACTTCGTCAAAATTAAGGAGTATTTTGCTATTTGTAGTGAAAATCATCTCATAAGGTTTCTTAATATAGAAATATCTTAGTGTTATTTATATTTATTATCTAACATTATACTGGGATAAATATATATGTTAACATTAAATTATGATATGATAAGGTTAGTAACTTAAATCACTTCATAATGAAATAAATGTACGATATATAACATATTTACCCGAAGTGGAGTAGGAAGTTGACAACCGCACCTGTTCCATAAACAAAAAGGTGTCCCGCACCCTGTCGATTAGGTGCGTTAAGGAAATAGTGTAAACTGGTATTATTATCATTATCTTACAATCTATTACATATTAAACTTCGACATAACTTATATAACTTGAGCGCGTCAGAAGTTAACTGTGTACAATCAAAGTGGGTCAGACAACTTTGGCGTGATACTTGTTCAACGCCTCCAAGACAGTGCTTCCTTCGGAGGAATCAGTTCCACGACCTAGTAACTTTATTATTGTTTATTATATCATATTAGTATTATATGGAATAATAATGTTATTGTTTTAATAGCTTTTTTAACTTTAAATTTAATTTTTATTGAGTAACTTAAACATAGATGAATTTTAGGAACAATAAATGTTCAGTCCTTAACAATATTTGGAAATGTCAATGTATATTTGCAAAATATGATTTAGAATTCTTAATTGTAATTCTTGTATAAAGTATGACTTTTAAAATTATATGATCCGAAATATAAGATCTGAAATAATTTAAACATTATATAGATATAGTTTAATAAATAAGGTGAGGTGACGAATCTGCGAATTATGTATGGATGACACGGGATTTTCAATTTAGACCAGTGGGAATCGGTTTACAATGAACACCTACTTCATAGTGAATTACATAATGGACCAGCCGGAATGTACATAAAATAGCAAATATATTTGTAGTAAATATACAGCTTACTTGGCATATATTAAAGATTTCAGTCAGCATCATCAATAATTAAATATTACATTTAAATAATCTCCTTCTTTCCCTTTGAACGGTATTCTTTTTTCAAAATTTAAATTTAGAACACAAAATTTATGTATACATACATGTTCTTTGTTTGTGGTAATTTAGTTAAACTTTGTTTTAGTTTTGTTTTAGTAATTCGTTCGTGAATTGAAAGTGGATTTTAGAGTTCTCACAACAAAGAGATCATCTTTCTCCATTCATCTTCCAGACAGAGCAAGATAATTTACCTTAACTGCAGATAATCTTAATCCATATTACTGGAAATGGTTTAAATATTCATATTTTTAAATTTTAACCGATAATTAAACCATGCTCGACCCGAATGTAGGTTTACAATACATTGAATATCTTATAATATGTTATCTATTAATTAAATTTTTATCGTTTTTAAATGATAATGAATAATAATTTATACTTTTTCCCTTTAGGTAATTTAGCCAAATACAATCTGAACGCTTTCATGGCAATTTACATTTATTATATTTAATCTGGCATCGTCCATCTCTTAGCATAAATTAACTTGTATGGTCAAACCCTTTATTTGCATGTGAATACTGTTTAAAATAACAATTAATTTAATATATTATCTTCTTCTGATAAGGTAAACTCAGAAACCTCATTTATTTATGATATTAATATTTTTATATAAAGGGCCGCAAATTAAAAAACCACAGACTACATACATACATAGAGTATACGTATTTTCTATCCCCAACTAATAGTAACAGATACTAACACAAGTTTGTAAAATTGTATTTTGTGTAAAGCCTCTTGAGACACAGGACAGACAATGACTTAATTAAGTCAATCACAAATCATAAAGAAATCCTATATTTTTTTGCTTTTCTTCCCTTTGGACATGATAAATATTATAATCCACAACAATAAGTTTTTTTCTTATAATGGTTATAATAGACTTGTATTTGGTTTTTGAATGTAAGTGACTTTTAAAGGTTAAACAATTTTCTTTCTTTTCCCCAAAATAAAAAGTAGAGTTGTGTTATGTTCTTCATACGTTCACTTTTATAAAAGATAAATCTTTCATCTTAATAATTCAATATTATTTTAAGAACCGCAATATGGCTTTATATATATATATATAGCAATATTATAATTAAGCTAGTATTACTTAATTATAAATAAAATAAAGTAAGTAATAAAATTCATAATACATAATGATTTATTTAAAGGTACTTAATAAACCATCCCTTTGGTTAATACTATTTATTTTAACTTATTAAATAGCCCCCGGAGTGTGCACAAATTTATGTGATAACTTAAAATAATATTTGCCCAAGTACCAAGTACCCCTGAAAGGTCATTTACGAAAGACAACACTGCCCCTGGAGATCGTTAATATCCTACATTACTAAGAAAGTTCGTCAATTAAAATATATTTTATGTAAGATTAATAGGGATTTAATACTTATTAAAATTGTTATTGTCTCTTAACAATTGAAGAAATGTTATAATATTTAAAGATTATAATTATATTTCATGGTGTAACGATACTGTACTCTCGAAGTTGAATAAACTTTATTTTCTGACATTACCACGTCTCTTAGAGTACACTTTTTTATCTCGGCACACTTTTACGTTTTTCATAGAGTCTTACATATAGAAATATACTGCCTCCCTAGTGGTGTCTTCCACATAACAATGAAAAAAGATAATATGCAACATAACATCAATATACAGAGTGAACTTTAGAGTGGATACACAGGTTTTAACAACATCGGCATTCATAGGCTAAATTTCTGAAAAGTCAGAAAATCCGTCGAGAATTACCTGAATGCCCAGTGAGAAAGCTGGCGATCTACCAGAATATTGCTTAAACTCTTGGGAAATAGAGAGGAAGCTTCAAATTTATAGTCTTGTGCCATATGATTTCAGAAATATAATCCGGCTCTCCCGAGTCATAAAGAACAAGGACAATAGAGTTCTTCGTAAATAGTTTTGATATTATCAGGAGACATAAACTTTCTACTATATTCTACTATATTTTCGATTCTTACGTAATACGGCACTTTCGTACTCTTTGCTGGGACCACAAGGTAACTTTATAATTGTTATATTTTATATAATTCTATGTTCTCATACTAGATATACTACAGACATACATAAGATACATTAATCGTGAATACTCTCTAATTTTATTTGAAACATACAATACTCTTTTTCAATAAATATACTTAAAAACCAGCCATGTGGTGAAGTACAATCTGCTGTAATTGATAATTATAGTTCGTTAAGGGATAGCTTATTCCAATTTAGGAGGAGAATCGATTTAACCTTGGTTTAAGCCTTGCTATAAATGGCTTATTTTGTATCTTAACGCTATACCTACTACTCTCTAATAGTCACAAATATAATTACTAAAGTATAATAAGACAGAAATGTTGTAGTTATATTTAGATAATAATTTGTATGTTCAGGAAATAACTAATTAGCTGTTCCCCTTTATTTCGTGTTTTACGTACGTGCCTGACACATTTGTCTTATGTTTGTAGAAGTTTGTAATAATTTGTAATAAAAATATTTGTAATAATTACCTTCCTTTACTTTGTATAAATACAAGTATAAAACAAATTTATTTGCAATGTTTTTTTTTAAACACTCAAATAGGTTTTGATGTTTAATTGTATAGACCGTAACGATCCCTGAAAATTATCGACGAAGCTGTGCTTTTATAAAAGAATTTATCTTCGTGAAAAAAATATTATAAGTGATAGTTGTAACGGAACATTTACATTATTCCTGTTTAAGTTTATATTACTTTCAAATCATAATGATAGAGCTCTCATTAGTATATTAAGTACATGCCGTAAATTTTCGTAATTTTCTAATTAATTTTTACAGTTTTTATTATTCATTATATCCATATGATTCAAGGTAATAATATTTTTTTTATAATTTTTTTCACGACAGAAACAAAAACCTTAATGAATAATAATTCTTAATTATTTATTTATCTTAAATAACAATTAAAATAATTATCTCTCTAAGTCGCTAAGTTCTTTCTTTTCTCCTCACTGCCAGCTCTGGTTAGATATATATTTTTATCATTTTCTATACTTTAAAATATTTATAAAATACCATTATATACAATAAATACTACAGTTCAATATAAAAATAACAAGAATAATAAACGGTAACTAGATCTTGTTAGTGGACCCTAATAAGTGAATTATTTATATGCATTCATTCATTAAAAAAATATTATTTATTTAGTACGATTTGTTATTTTAATAATAAAATAATAAACAAATAATAAATTGTACTTAGAATAAAATGTACTTTACGTAAGGTTTAAATCGTTTTCAAATTCATATCAACATTGAGAACAAATTTAAACTCTATCTCCAGCTCTCTTTATGAAAATAGCACTTGAGGCGAACTGTAATTAAGAAAACATTTAAAACTTCACATAACGTTGCTTTTATAGTATAAAACATTTTGGCAGATAGTACATACATGTTGCATACATTCATTATATATTACGTCTTATTTTTAAAGAGTCCTCATAACATTTACCTTTACATAATGGATTATTTTAAAATAATCTATTTCAAATCAATTAAGGTTACTAATTTAAGTACAGAATAATTGTCTACTTTTATTAAAATTATTTGGTCGATTCTCATTTAAGATTTTTTTTTCAATATGTGGTCTTTAATAATAATTTAAAGTTATAAAGCTTCCGCCTTGTGTCTTAATGTTTAATTAGATTTAAGTGATTAATTATCGTTTTATTTTAAAGTATTTTTAATTAACTTTATCTACATATGTGTAGCGTATGATAAATTGGCAACAGTTAAAAGCAAAGTGCTTGCTGTATTTGGAAGAAAAAATGCTCTTTCCAATTAAGACTAACTACAGCGTCGAATATTCCACAGTTAACGCTACATAAGATGAGTTCGTTATATCTTCTTGTGAAAGCCAGGTCAAAATATATACATAAGAAATCATATACACCAAGTTCTCTTTGTATTGGATTTTTTCTTTAAAGTAAAAATACTTTATAGTTCTGATACTTGTAACTAACCTAAGTTAAAGTTTTCACTGAAACTTAATTCTTTAACCTTAGAGTTATTGCAAGACTACGTTAGCAGTAAGAGGTTTTTTTTATCAAATAACATGTATGCTATATCTACGAAACTACCCTTAAAACTTAATGGTGTAGATTATTTTACAGTCTTTTTATTTATCTTTGTTAGATTTATTTTACAGCCAATCATGTAAAATATCTTTAGGATTCCCCATACGTTCATGTTAAAGCCAACATGATATGAATTCCCTGTTTACAAAATAATACTACTTTACATCAATCCAAAAAAGATAAAGATCAAGAAGAAATAGATAAAGATAGATAAAAAATAGATAAAGATAGAGAATATATAATTCAATAAAATAATTATTTATATATTTATAAATTATTATTCTATTGAATTATATATTTAAGTTAATACAATAAAAATCTTGAAATAACTTATTTTCCATGCACGACTGATAGCTCATTTAATTTATTATAATTTTCAGACCATCTTTCCATTTAGATTCATAGACTACAGTAAAATTTAAACTTGCGTCATTTCCAGCGTATGAAACACAATAGAGATGCTTCTGCTCTAGTACCGACAGAAGCTAACGCGACATACACAATCTTGTTAGAACGTCGAGTCAGGAAATTCTAATCGATTACCAGGCGCATCAGGATTAAGTCAGGCGCATCGACCTGAAGCCTAATATACCGATATACTAACTGCTAACTAAGGTGAAACTCAAGGTAGAATTCTCTGTGTATTAAAAGCTTTTACTAACTAGAATATACATGCCATTTAACAAATAATTCTTAGCGTTCCGTTGAACATATTTTATTAAATCGTATTTTTCTGGATTCTAAATATCTATATCATTCAAGACAAAAGGATAAAAATCTCTCAGTTTAAATGTTCAAAAACGTCTAAACTAATTTTCTTTTTTTGTAGAAATATGTCTTTTGCTGTAGAAATATGTACCTGTA
This sequence comes from Napeogenes inachia, assembly GCA_959347355.1. NCBI lineage: Eukaryota > Metazoa > Arthropoda > Insecta > Lepidoptera > Nymphalidae > Napeogenes > Napeogenes inachia. The sequence continues at coordinate 27,259,671 of OY365791.1, forward strand.
CCAAACACCATACTGACACTTTAGTGTACTCTCTCTCGCTCGCCGAGGTATGTTTTGAATACAATCTTGTGTAACTTCATTACTAACTATTTCGAACTCAGGTAACCGTTACGTATATAGTACGTAATTGTCGTAACTTTCGAAGTGGTTTTAAACCTATAACTAGTTTCAGTACAATCAAAATGTTGTTGTTTTGTTGAATAATTAATGGATGGAGACTGGATAATTTATTTTTGCTTTGTAATCAATTTGTTAGTGTAAGCCAGGTGGCTTAAGAATTAAGGTTAATTCTTTTAGAGTTGAATACTTTTTATAAAAACAAGATTATCATAGCGATAGTATTGGGCGTTAAACTTATTTCTCAATTACGATGATTTTACAAGATTTGATACAAAAGAATTATTAACGCTCCATTAACCAGAATTTAACTCTTAAAATAGAATAGTAAACTTTAACATGTTATTTGTAGATACAAAACCAGAACTTTAAAATGAAATGTATTTCCGGGAGTTGTCACTGTTAATGTGTCTCAAAGGCAGATTTTATTTACGACTCATGTGAATCACCGGGGCCGCTAAGGTTGGGTCTGAATAACACATTTTGGTATAGGACAAAATTATATTACTAAAATATAAGGATAGAAGAAGAGGAGAAGAAGGCCGAAGAAAGTGTGGATGTAGTGTGTGAAAGATGTAATGCTGAGAAAAGGAGTGTATACGGAAGAGGAAGAAAATGACATGATGTGCCGACCTCACATAGTGGCACAAGGGCAGGAGAGAGAAAAGACCCCTTATATTGGGTAAATATTAAAAAGGCATTAAGTAATGCCCAACAAATATATATATTTTTTCAAATTCACAACTGATACTTAAATTCATTAATGGCATAATATTCGCAATTTACTGTTTCGATATATAAAAACTTAAAAAAATATATTTCTTACCAGTAGGTAACCGGTTTTATACATAAAATATACATTTATTTACTGGAAAACATTAAATATTTGTATTTCAGAAAATGTAAAACCACATTTAACTTATACTCCTATTCTATACTTAATAAATACTTACCCTCAAAATCTAAAATGACGTATATTTCTTATGAAACATTTAGAAAAAGTGTAGTGGTTTCGACGAATTCCGTCGACATATTAACAAGCCTACAAAAACTGCGCTCATACATATTTCAAACATAAAAAAAATAATAGTAATCGGTAACATATTTCAGGTAGTTTATTTATTTATAATCAAGATTATTTACAAACACATGGGGTGAATAATTTCAATATCTATCTCCATGAATCCGCTTAAACCAAAATCAAATTGATGGATGGGAGCTTAATAAATCATTTAAGTATCGTTCAAATTTGTCAAGTGTAATATGCATGAAATTACTTACCGAATAATAGTAGACCTTGGTTACATTTTAGGCTTTTATGTTCTCTGATAAAGAGACTGATTATAACCGTCAAATTCTTTAGAAATAATATCAGGCTAAATATGTACTTATGTATTTATGTTAATATTATATAATATAAAATAAAAACTAAAGTAAAAAAAAATATATACAACTTCTTTCATATGCATCTTGTTAAATTTATTTATTTAGTATTGTATTTATGATTTATTTTACAGTTTGCGACAAATAGAGTTAAATGATAGTGGAAAATATAAATCTAACCGCTCCCCTGTTACCTACAGATAATGATTTTTCAATTTGTAGGCACAGTCATTTTATAATAATTATAATTAGGATTAGTAGATAATTCATTTATATCGATGGTATTGCATAAATAAGAAGACAATGGAATAATACTAAAATTACTGGCTTTTAATCCCCGACTCAAAAAGAGGGGTATTATAAGTTTGACCTGTCGATCTGTGTATCTGTTTGTCTGTCTGTGGGAATGTAGCAGCCAAACGAGTAGACAGTTGCGACAGAATGTTCATTGCGGTTTTCGTCGAAATGGTTCTTAGCTATGTTTGATCTAAATAGAAACAGTTGTGTCCAAGATATTGGGGTTTTATTGGTGCGGATGAAAGGTTCTCATGCAATATTGATAGAAATATTTAAGCAAGTGAAAATTTGTGTGTTCGTAGGGTCATTTAGTACAATAATGAAACCAGTAACATAATAAGTAAAAATAAAAACTATAAAAAAACACAGCCAGCTAATAAAAATAATATTATTATGTACCTATTGTAGTCGTTGCGTCAGGGGACCGCTTAATAAAGGAAAAAATTAAAATACAAGTTATCCTAAGGCAAACAAAGAAATGACGATATCGATCGTATAGTCTAAGCCCTCGTAACTTTACATAAATTAAGTAAAGTGAACTAAACTGAACCGAACCGAACTGAACAGAAATTGAATTGAATTGAACCGAACCGAACATTAATTAATTTAATTTGATTGGATTGGATTGGGTTGGATTTGATTTGGTTTGATTGATTGGTTTGATTTGATTAAGTTTGTTCAAAATATCAATAATGAAATAATAATATAGAATTTACAATAGGATCAAAAGAACAATGGTTCCAAGAAAAGGATGATATGGCTGTGATTTTTTTGTAGTTTTTTTTTTACTTGGCGGGGGCGGATCTAAAATTGACTATGAATACTTCTATGACTGGCACGTATACCGTTTCTTATTCGTCACCAGGTCAAAAGCTTAAACGTAGAACAGAAGTAGCTTCAAAATATCCAACAAAAATATTATTAATAAAATGTTTGATCATCACGTTTTCTTTTTACGGTGTCTGGAAACACCAAACTTTTTGATTTCGTGTTACTGCAGTTTCTTCCTTTTATTCGAGCCTGAGATGCCGGTTTACGGCGCTACATAATTATTTCTCCCATATATTATCCGCCCTTAATCTATCCCACAGATAAGATAGCGACGTCATACAAAATAAAAGAGATATTATGTAAATCATTTAAGTTATTTTATATGCATTTTTGTTCCAACACAACTTGACAAAGGAATTTCGGAAAATGTCTAAATTATATTGACATTTTCTTTAGAAATTTCCTCGTTTTTGTAAAAATATTAATAATGTAGATTACTTTGTCTAACAAGGGAAAAAAGAAATAAATTTGAGCTTTTTATAAAAACTTAAAAATTGACACAACGATTCAAACAGCTGGAAGCAAAGGCGATAGGAAATGGAAAACTGTTAGTTTTTAATGAATACATTTGCCGTTGCACTGACGGTGATATAGTTTTATTTTGTTGTTAAATATATAATACTAGTCTTCCGTTCGCGGTTTCGCCAACGTTATCCGGTTATTTAACTTTTAAAATTTACTCGACAGGGCTTGCATTTACACCTGCACCTCTATATATCCCTTTAGTGATTTGAAGGCGTATTTTTATTACTGTTATGCATTATTTTTTATATATGTTAAACGTATTAGGGAGAAGTTAACACGCGGCCACTTTTGAAAGTTGTCTTAAAAAGTTGGAGCCACTTTTTTATCTCTCAATGAAGAGGGGAACTTTCTCGATTTCCAAAAATCCTCTCTTAGTGTACATTAGTGTCTCTCTTACACCCTCAGACAAATACACAAGACAATTTTCAGCTACTTGCGTTCAGTAGTTTCGTTGTGCGTTGTCTGTTAGTTAGTCGGTCAGTAACGGAAGAGTTTAATAATATAGATAGATAGATTCTACTATTAAACATACTATAACTAATAATGTCAATATAATCGTCTCATATAAGTACAAATATGAAAAAAACGAATACCTATGTATCTCTTAAACAAGGGGCTGAGTTTATTTGATTCTTCATCTTGTTGACTGAGCACACGGTTGACTTATTGAGAGCTTTTATAATAATATCCTTAATTTTCCCTTTTGTTTTATATTCGAGAATAAATACATGTTTTATTATCTGTTTTTTTTCTCTATTATTGTTTTTGAATCGATGGTAAAAAAAAAATAAAGTTAGAAGAAAGTATCTTATGAGATGTTTATATTCTATACTATATCAAATCAATAGCTAAATTCAATCTACAAAACCTAGAGTGCTTTGATTTATTTTACTACTTAATTGTAAATATTTTTTGTATCCTTAAAAAAACATTAGATAATACAACAAACAAAATTGTATTGATTTGATCTGTTTGTGTAGTGATAATATATAAAACACTAAAATTTATTAAATATGTCAGCTCCAACATACTATCGGCCAACACCTATTTTCTTTTAGTGTTCTTAAATGTTATATCTATCCGTTTGTTATTTATTTAACTTTAAAGCTAATACTTATTAAAGAAGTCAGTTTTTTTTTTCGAATAACTGTTACTTTTATTATTTTTGATTAATCATTTACACTATACACCTCAATAAATATACTTAAATGTTTATTGAAGTAGGTTTTATTTAAGGTAGTAGTAGTAGTTCGTATAAGTACGTATGAGGGTTTCCTCATACGTACAAGCTTGTTAAACTGCGCCGGAAGTACTTTATAGTTTAGGTATACCATTAACTACTCGCTAGGGAGCAATTCCAAAGCTTTGTTCAAGGAATGTTAGTTTGGGGCTACTCAAGTTTTTTTGCTCAAATTTTATTTTGATTCTTGGTGAACAATCTCTAATAGAGTATTAGAAAAAGGTAGGTACCTATAAAAGTTTGTTCTTGAAATGTATGTTATTTGATTTAATAATAATTCCGATGCTTTCACACGGAAAAAATCAATGAGTAATAAAAAAAATATTGAAAGTTATGAATTGCGTATACAAGCTTGTATTTATTTCATCCTATTCAACAATTTTCCTTCTATTTGTGTTCAAGTAGGTCGGAAAAATATGCTTTAATAAGTTTTGAGTAAATATTTATAAAATTTCAAGACGTGAACGGCTAATTGCCGTGAAAGGACAACCTAGACAAGATCACTTTTATAAAGGGGGAGCTGGATATTCAGGTGGATATTTTTTTTCTAGACCGTAGTAAAAAGCTAAAAGTTACCTACTTGTATATAAATTGGTAAAATTAACTTCAATAATTTAATTTAATAAGTATTAGTAAACTGTATACATGGACTATAGAAGTGACAGAATGGTGTCCTAGATTTAAAAAGAGAAATAAAGGTAGACAATACTGAAGATGGGAAGATGATATTAAAAAGGTGGCAGGAGTAACTTGGATGAGGAAAACAAGAGATAGAGGCTTGTGGTGAGCCCTTGCTGAGGCCTATGCTGTAAAGCATAACGATCAAGAAACTCATCGGTTTATACGACGTAAATTATGTTTTAGACACATGATTTAATTTTACTACATTTAAAATAATAAATTATGTTTTAGACACCTCTAAAACATAATTTATTATTTTAAATACCGTGCTAATTATAAGTATACAATTTTAATTTTTCTGTATAGACTTTGCCATATTTCATACTTAGGCCTACAACAATAGATAAGCAATTAGAATAAGTAAGCAATTTTTTTTAGAATAAGTTAGTTATAAGTTAGCAATTAGATAAACACAATTATAAATATACAATAATAAGTATACAAACGGGATTGTATTTGTTTATTTTAGACATTATTCGCTGATCTGGAATCTGGATCGTAGTTCCTGATGGAGTTAGTTAAATAAAGTTGTTTAGAAGAAGGTAATCTATTTGTGTTCATGTATTGAAGTGTCGGAGAGATGGAAATCAGACTCACGTTAACCTGAGGTGCAATTTAGCTTTGTAACTTTGATAATGATAAAGGTAACAAAATAGATTGAATGCTATAAAACTTATTAAAGATTTTAAAACTTACTTGATTTCATCTTATTTATCAAAAATAGAATTATGTTAAATCTGTATTGTTTGTGCGTATTATAGATTATATAGAATCATAATCTCCCTCCCTCAAATATGTGCGAAGGGGGTGTTGGCTGGCTCTTGTGTTATGCTCGTGAACGGGTGCTGCTTGCGGTGACTGGTTGTGTGGCAGGCCGAAGATTTATATATATATATATATATATATATATATATATATATATATATATATTTACTGTTATTATTATTTAATTTTCGTTGCCTGAAATCATTGGGCTTCTTTTCCGATTGATTGCGACGGTTCTAGTTGTTCCAAAATTGCATTTAAGTTTATAAAATAAATAAAATTGACTCATTTGCAGGGTTGATGTTATAATTTATAAGTCAAACATTGTTAAATTTTATTTAAAAAGAGCAACTGTTGAGTTTCTGGCCAGCTCTTCTCAGCAGAACAGCATTCCGAGCTGGTGGTAGCTTACTCACAGACTGACTATACTGACCAATTTAATGTAATTGACGATTCAAAAGTGCGTGTAAATGCCTACTTGAATAAATATATTTTGAATTTTTAGAATTTTGAATTTTGAATTTTGAATGACAGAGTGTTACACTCAATCTTTATTTAGGAAAGGATTTGAATGACATCACAATAAAAATGCAGGAATTTCGCATCCTGTATCTCTTTTTTTTTAACCTCGGGAATCCTCATTGATACACACCTCCATCCAGGGGATGATGTAGGGGGTTATGTAAGACTCCTACTCACTAAACCTGACGGTTGCCGCCGCCGACATAACAGGACACCACGGGATCGCTTTCGCACTCACCGCGATGCCCCGACGTAAGCCACGGAGAGAGAGGCTCAGGCCCCCTTCCAGATGGTCCCAGGAAAGATTAGAAGTTTAGGTCTAGAAACGAGAAGGAGCCCCAGACCAGGAGTTCAGAATCATCATGACACCGGTCTAGCCGGCCACGAGGAAGCCATTTAGGTGCGCGTCTCCAAGTCCCAGTCTGTGACTCAGAAACAGGAGTTCTCGTCCCGGACCCGAGCCCAGAATCAAGTCCGAGTCCAGCACCTCCGCGGTAGTCTCCCCGAGAGAAGACCAACGGTCAGGCCTCCTAGAAGAGCAGACTCTCGATACGACTCAGCGGGCTCAGCGGTTCTGATCAAACCGCGAACGCGCCGGGCCGCGCTAAAGCCCCCGCTCAAGGCAGAGGACTCCCAGGGAACCCACCACGCCCAGTCTCACCATCGGCAAGCGCAAAAGTGGCATCGCCCTTGGCAACGATCAGCGCAGGCAACGTCCCGGACCTACTTCCCACCAAGCAATGTTCTGCCGATGATTGGTAGAAAGTGGTCCAGACCCCTAAACAACGCAGACGGCGTCTCCCTCAGCAAGAAAGAGGCCGCCGCATATCCCCCCATACAGCCACTTAACCACTCCACATTCCACTCTGTTATCAGAGAAGTACCAGGAGCGACCCCGCAGCTAACCCCGGCGAAGAGGACCTGCGTCCTCCCACCCTCGCCGCTCGGACCATCTCATCGTCAAGCAGCGTCCAGTAACTGCTCGTCGGTAAGAGGTCTAAGCTTCTCCCCCGCAGGCAGACCACCCCTCAAGGTTGCCCGCACCTGTCAGTCGTGGACCGGGCACGAACCCACATGACCGACCCCACCGCACCGGGTATTAGCCAACGGGAGAACCCGAACTCTTAATAAATAACGAAAAGTACAAAGACCATTTTAAAATTCGCCACACATTGGTAAATGACATGAGTTCCTTAATTTTTTAGCCTTTATATACTAATAGCAATCTATTTCCAATTATTGTAGTGAAACGTGCGCTGTCGTAAATGCACTCCTACACCATAGAGTTAAGCTACGTAAGTCTACACTACACTACACTACACTACGCTATAAATAGTAAGTATAGGCCTCCTTCACGTGATAACTGTGTTTTGTTTCACAATGGAGTAAATGATATAGTGTTGTGCTGATCATTACTAAAATACAATTTGTATATAAAGTATTAGAATTTTGGTCATGTCATTATTAATCGCAGAATAAAAAATCAATACGTTATACAAATATAAGAGTGTAGACTCTGTTATGCAGAAACAAAATCAGACTAATACCACAATTTATTTAATAGATTTCACTAAACTAATTAGTAAATGTGAAACAAATAGAAATTGGAAACAACCAGTGTACCTAGCAGCTCTTAAATTGTAAAACCTTTGTTATTTCACGAAACATAAAATATAGTAAAAAGTTATTTCAATATTCTTTACTTCAATTGGATTAATACATCATCTTACGTAGCTTGACTCTACGGTGTAGCAGTGTATTTACGACAGCGCACGTTGCGATACGAAAGTCGATAATTGGAAATAGATTGTAGTGTAGTGGCAATAAACGCTTAAAAAAATATACGAGCTTACTTCATTTGTAATACAGTGACGATAATTATATAAATTAATAACATACTGTTTTATTTGGAAATATTTGTAAAAACACATGTCAATACATTTCATTAACACAAAACTACTATTGTACATAATTACTTTAATTTGTATTGTTTTGATTAATTCTAATCAACTGCAAATATCGTTTGTATTCCTAAAAACGCGTTCAGTAGATTTAGTTAGACAACAAAATAAAAAATGTACCATAGATTTACATGGGAAATGTTTGTACTGCTCTAATCTAGAGTATGCCTTGATAATGTAGTAAAGCAGTAGTAGTAGATATATGTAACATTATTAAATCATAATAAAATTTTGATTATTTTTATACAACAAAGTACACGGGAAGACGAGATGTTACATCACCAATTGAGTATTTGTTCTTCCAACACACAAAGTTTAAGGCATTTATTAAGGAACGGTTATAAAAGTCAAACCGATAGAAATAAAATGGAAAGAAATTTAATTTGTAATTTGTAGCTATTAACAAATATGGGTGGATTTCAGTAAATTCCAGTTATCACAATCGTTAAATTTTATTTGATAATAGCTTTTTTGTAAACAATTTTCATGCTGAAAATCGCCATTGTACCAATAAATGTTTATTGAAAAATAAAGTTGAAAAGTTAGTAAGACTTTTTGGGTACTTTTTAATTTCTACTATAATTATTTTTTTTACACGGGAAACATCTTTTAAATATCAAGTTAAGATTTGTCACGTGATGTCATTCACGTATAATATGTATGTATATATATGCATCTGTCGATATGTGTTGATTTATTTTCACAGAGTACAATAAAATGGCTGGTTAAAGTTTCGGCTAAAGCATACTTTAACCGTCATAAGTCATAACGTAACTTAGTACAAACAATTATATTATAAGGGTGACTTTTATAATATTCAGTAAGTTTAAGATATATATACTTAGCAAAAAAATATTCAAATCTTTACCTCATTCTTTTTCATGGCTGAATGAATTGATTCAATTGTCTACACGTCTTTTTATTTCGTGTAATAAACGAACGAGTTTGGGTTTTTGGTTCTGAGACCAAGGAATAAGGTTCCTTTTAAGATTAAACTTAAAAAAAAATGTATAAATTTAAATGTTAAGCCATATAATATAGCAGTGATACTATTTCATTGCAATTGATTCTCTTTCTTATCAGAATAACAACAATAAACAAATAGCTTTTGACGCAACTTCAGTAACATTTAAATTATTTAAGATATGCATTTTTAATATAACAAAACAAAAATAAAATCATAACAAAGATTTTTATAAACTTATTCGATTTACTTTATTTTAATCTTTTTATCTTCTGCTAAAAAGTTAAAATTAAAAAGGTTTTAAAACCAATATAAAATATAAATCAATCATCATGATCATTTAAAATGGCTACGAATAATAAAACGTTCTTGATACTGTTTAGCATGGGAGAAACCACCGACAGTCAGGGTCAGTGATAAATAACTTCTGCTGAAAACATAGTAATCGATGTTGAGGTTTTTATATTCAGACAATTTGAATATGTGACATACATATGTATTACATATTTCACTTGTAGTGTGTTGAGTATAGTAAGTGTGGTAATATTATTATTAGTGCTTTGAAGATGTAAGTGTATGTGTGCGAATCCCTTTACATAACGTAATTAAATATATTGGCGACGCAAGAAAAAATGTTACGGGTTTTTATGCAACCACGACCTATCCTACCACGCCCTTACTATGACCAAAAAAGTTACGTTTATATTATATTAATTACAATATTTTCAATTGCATTAAAAAACTTATTGAAAATTAAAGATGCAGACCATTTCATTCGAATGTTCTCGACAAATAAGTTAGTAGCTTTTATTGTAAAGGATAACATTTGAGTATTATCATTGAGAAAAGGTTTAATCAGGATTGAGGATTGAATAATTTAGGATTAAAAAATCACTATAAAATTATCAATAATTTAGATAGAATTTCCCAAAATCAAATAACTTGTATAATTTATTTTAGTCATTTATAAGTTATGTTAGTGTTGTATCTATTGAAGCCTATGGAAGTAATATAGATAGTAAATAAACGAACATTGCATGTCTCGAGTATATAAAATATTTTATTATTTTGAAATTCTTAAGTATAAACTATTTCATTCTTATTTTGTTTAAAATGTTTGAGTTTACTTGTTCCAAGAATATTTTCATACCAAGCGTGTAAAAGCCAATCTACCGTAATTGTCAATTTTCACTAAAGGATAAGCTTAGCAATTTTAGAGAAGCGCGCATTGGTGTCACGTAAATTGGCGCATTTTGTAACTCAAGCATAATAATTGAAATATACAATAGCAATCTCTTATTATATAGTCAAAGTTATTTGTTATGTAATTTATGTCAAATTAGGTTTGAAACATAAAAGAAAAATATTAAACATAAATAATTTATTTTCTACAGCGTAGTGTAATAGTATCGGAATATTGATAATGTGCAAGGTGTGTTAAAAACTATTCGAGATAATTAGACATGATATCGTACAGTATGAAATCAAAATAAAATAGTTGGTGCATGAAAAAGAATGCTCTAGAATACAATTAAAAATTTTGAAATAAACGAATTAATTTTTCTTTATTCCGGTTGTTTAGAGATTTGTTATTGAAATAATATTACAAGTTATAAATACAAATGGTATTTGTTATATGTAGATAATTTTGTGGAATAACTATATTAGATATTATAAAAAAGATTTTTATATCAACACTAGCCAAGATGTGCATGTCTACACAAAATATTCTTAATAAATGTACGGAATTCATATGTATTCATCATCTACGTAAATATTTAAAATAGATGTTGTTGCTTCTGTTATACATTATTAAAAATCAGTCACATGACTACAAAACATTATATAGGTAAATACAAATAATTTTCATAGACGCATTAGAAAACCTCCTTCATACCATTATTAAATACAAACCCTCTGAGTAGAAGAATGTAAATGTTGGCTTCGCGTAAATCATGTTAATCATGTTGGCTTCGCGTTTGATTTTTAAAAACATAAAAAGGCACATCTGTTGGTAAACTAAACAGCGTGCTTCTGACTGAACTGACGTTTAGATTAGGTTTAAAAACAAAACGCAAGAAAAGTTGCGATGATACGATCCGTTTCCGAATTTTAACAAACTCAGCGACAGGTCAGTGTGTGTGTTATGATAATAAGATTTATTGACATTCCACTCTATGTGTAACAAACATGTAGGTATAATCAATTATCAAAGCGTATAGTTAATACGGTTAATAACAATTTTATAGCTTTAATAATTATTACATTTTACGGTAATAAGTAATTAATTTTATATTAGTGTTAGTATTTAATCAGCTTTTGTTGTTTCTGCCAACAAAACATTTGCTACAATTAATTGAAAATCATCTTCCAGTTGATTATACACAACATACAGTACAGTGATGCCAACCAAACGTTTGAGCATATTATAGCGTTGATCCAAATTAATTACATGTTTGTGTCTGATAACAATTTAATCTCCCTTTAACCGTGAGTTCACAGTTAAATGTAATATGTTATATACTTTAAACATTAAATTACTCATAAATTTACGAGCTCTGATACAGTTCAAATGTTTCATTTAATCAAAATAGTTTAATTGAAATGTAATAATATTGAGTGTGATTGCTTATCAACGGTTAAATAAAACATTAAATTAATAAATCTATCTTTACTACTAAAATTGTGACTTGTGCTCTCAATAAAAAAAAAAAAATTTCAAGATTTTATAAATCATACTAAGAAAGATATTTAAGAAATGTAAACCTCCCGAGTTGTCTTGGTTTTTGGCAATTTTATGTCTTTAAAAATATTACTATAATATTTCTACGAAGGATTTTGAAAATATTTCAATTAAAATTTGTATAAGTTGTTTATTTGTTTAAACGTATTTAAAATATTGAACATGATTTAGCTTCGTAAAATATTATAATGTGAATCATTAAGTTAAAATATTTTTTTCTCAAAACTAATATTTAATATTGTAAGACCGACCCTAGTAGTTTTAATTTATTTAGTGGTTATATAAAGAAATACTTACTCTAAGATTCTCGAGATCTCAATAAGAGGAGAAAAGAACTCGAACTTGAAAGACGATAAAACGAATTACGTTAAAGAAGATAAGTGAGTCGTAAATCACTGATGAAAAGAATAATTTGGTTCGTCTGTCCCATTCTCGACCTTCGCTGACATTTTTTAAGTACGGTATAGTAAGCCATAACATTTAATCAAGTAGTGATGCATAATTTATATTCTTAGGAATAAAGATTTTTATATGTCTTTTTATTTATTATTAAATTTCTTCTTCCAGATTTAAATTCCTAGTTTTTTTTGGATTAGTTGACAAAAATCAAAAACAAGTGACCTTTAAAATTTATAAAACTAAGTATCTCAAACAGATTAGATTGGACTAGACTATAAATAATATCATAAATATTCGATATCTCGTTGCCCTACGCGAGCTGCATGCATTCACGAATAACGTGCGACACAGGAAAATTCTTTGTGTGATTCAAAGATTGTTATTCTAAATTGGGTGTAATTTGTATCCGTTATTTATATGTTAGTAAAAGCCCTCGTGACACAGAGATAATATTATCTCTTATTGTAATTAAAAAAAAATGTGTGCGTGTACTAGCGTACACTCGTAAGAAGTGAAACTTCTTTATGACGTTATTTTTAAAAAAATAACTTAAAAAATAATTAACGTGATCACGCCCACGTGTTGGTGTTTTGAAAAATGCAATCAAAAACTGAGGTTGACTTTGAATCTTTTAGAAAAATAAATACCACAATCAACATTCAAGTATTAAAAAAAATTGATACCACAATTACACCCACGTGTTAGTGTATTAAAAAATACAATCAAAAACTGAGGTTAATTTTAAATAACGTGGAAAAATAAATACCATTATTATTATACCTAAGTATTAGAGAAAGAGATGTAATTACTTACTTTTTTTAGAAATTTACTAGAATTAGAATTAAAATAAACCCTTTGATTTTGCTGATCAGTTCAATATAACATATATATATATATATACATATATATATATATATATATATATATATATATATATATATATATATATATATATATATATATATATATATATATATATATATATATAATATATATAGAACAATTTTTTTTGATATATATATATATATATATCAAAAAAAGTTGTTCTGTGTATCTGTGTATTTGTGTATCTGTGTCATTGTGTATCTGTGTGTCTGTCTGTGGCAACGTAGGAGCTAAACGCGTCAACGGATTTGGATGCGGTTTTTTTAACCGAAAGATGGTTTAAGAAAAGATCAGTATGGTCGAAATAGAAGCAATCGTTTCCCAGATGTTTAGGTTTTTTTGGTACTGGTGAAAAGTTTTCATACAGTATTGATGTAAAAATCTAAACAAGTGAAATTTGTGTGTTAATAGGATTATTTAGTACAACATATAAAAAATAAAATAATTTAAAAAAGCAGAAAAAAAGTATATAAAAAACCCCGATAACAAATTACGTCTTAACAGGATAAAGAATAAAGGAAGAAATCAAAATGCAAGTAAATGACCAAGGCAAATAACGAAATAACAATATCAAATCGTATAGTCTAGGTCCTCATGCATTAGCTCCGAAAACTTTGTACAATACAACGGTCCCCCATCGCAACGACTTATTTTTACTTAATATTATTTTTTAATAACGTTTTAAATTGAATAAAGAACTTTTCATTTTATTTAATTTCTCATCTAGATATTCGACCGAACGTAACGGCTTTCAGAATTCAATTCATTTTACTTTATACAAGACAAAGCGTCCATATAGATTGCCTTATATTGAATATCGTTATTCAGATGCTTGGCTGTAGTACCTCCATGTATTTGAGCAATTTGCATTTTACAATATCAAATACATTTACTTCATATCAAACATATGCAATAATTTAATAAAATTATTAGAACTTTATTGTTTTGTAAATCCAAATTTGATATTAATTAACAAACCCCTTTTAATGATTTTTTCTTTCTTTATGTTGCATTTAATATATATGTATGTATTTGACTTGAAAAATAAATAATAAAAAGTATAGTGGGTATGTTAAGTACACACTATACATAGAATTAAAAACTAATTAACTACTAAACTTTATCTTAAACTAATTTAATAGTTTGAAAAACGTGTGATTATCTGTAATTAGTCATATTCAATAGCATGTGAAAAATGTGTGTGTGTGTTTGTGTGTGTGTGTGTGTGTTTGTTAAGTTACCTTAAGCGTAGCATCAATTTGTAATGATATGTATATTAACTTTACCAAATCAACAATTGTAGCCTATAGCTTGTTTTAGTGTAATTAAAAATATATTGATTATATCGATTATATTTATTGATTAGATCGGTAGTGAGACCCGATATCAACTATATTAAGTATGTATCAATGCATTTTTTTGATGAATGAGGTTTTTGCTACTGCGAGCAACATGCGATGAAAAATGAGAGTCCGAGGCCTATCGATCCTTACAGGAGGGACAACCTAGAGGCCAAAACGATAAAACTTTTGGGTCATTTACTTTATTATAGCATTATTGTAAAACCTTTTGATTTTACCAGTTAACCATTTTTTCTTGTTCCCTAAATTTTAATCAGAGATGTAAATATATATCTAAATTTTAATCAAAAAGACATTTAGATTAAATACTTCCTGTATCTCTTTTTCAAAAAACTTTCGTTCTTTTGTAGACTGGAAAATGTGCCATAAAAATTGGTTCGGACGCATTAAACTTTATACAGATGGTGTAAAGTTCATTGAAATGTTTAATATAAAATATAACCCATCACCTATATCCTTATTTATTTAAAACATAAAAAAAATCGTGACTTTCATTTACCTTGTTTATTTTATGTGCATTCTATTGTTTATAGATTCATTGTATTGAATTCTAATGCTTTTAAATGAACACAGTTTAAACTCAGTGCTAACTTAAATATCTTACTTAACGCGCCAGCAGTTAACTATAAACAAAGTGGTTAAAGTAACTTTTACGTGTAACTTGTGTAGCACCTTCAATATGTTGCTCGCTCCTGTTACACTTGCACTTTGATATAGTTCAGTTTATCAGAGTATACATTATTATATTAAGTTATAGAATATAAATTATTATAAATGTCTTGCTTTTTGAATAGATAATATATATCAATTATATGTCGGAAAAGATAAGAATAAGGTTATTTATATTAACTTAACAAAATAATCAATTTCAACTCAATTATAAATATAAATTCAATTATAAAACCTAAAAGTTTATGAGCAACTAAATAAATATATTTTATTAACATGATACTCATTCTGGCCCAATAAAGCATACACGTTAATTTGACATTAAATATTTATTAAAAAGATAATTTGAATTAATATGTTGAAGATATCGAGAGCCAATATATAAGATGTTTCTAATTTACTCCAATACGTAACTAATTAATTAAATAATAATATGAAAAAAAATTTTTTTGCTCACTGTACGAATGAATGTTTTTCAATGCGCTGATAAAATTATACATTAATGCTTACACACTACTCGGTGCATTTTAAATTTAGAAACCTAACTAGGTACATATTTGTAGCATTTTTTGGTATTATAAATAGGGTAAACTGGTTTGTGGATCATCTAAGAGTAAATAACGTATTTAAACCATAGAACAGGAAGACATAAGATGTCGTCGCAATGCACCCTTGGGGAGCCCACTCAGATTTATGAAATGGTCTGTAAATAATATAAGGGACTTTATTGAATGTGTGCGAAAGTAGAAATTATTTGACATTCACTAGGAATATTCGATTCAGGCATTTTCTACCTTATTCCGTTTGTCTTAAAGAATATTTTAAAAAACGTCTATGAACTATTTGTTACTAAGGTTACGCAAACTAAAAAAATATATTTATTAAAAATTAAGACCGCAGACAGAACTTGAAATTAAGTTATTAAAAAGATTACATATACGAGGACCTACTGAATTTGTTCGAATAACATGTAATTGTTATAAAAAAAAATTGTAAATATTTTTTTA
The DNA here is from genome assembly GCA_959347355.1 of Napeogenes inachia. Classification (NCBI taxonomy): domain Eukaryota; kingdom Metazoa; phylum Arthropoda; class Insecta; order Lepidoptera; family Nymphalidae; genus Napeogenes; species Napeogenes inachia. The sequence goes on from OY365791.1 coordinate 27,276,021, forward strand.
TGTCCTCTTTTTTAACCTCAGGAACCTATCCTGGGTACACACCTGAAGGGAGCCGATACCCTCTTCTAGTCGAAGTCGGTCTTAGGGAAACAGGTGGGTAACTCGACTCGACCATCATCGACCGTGTCCAGCTCCGCTACGGTTGTGTCCCCGAAATGGGGACAACCGGTCAGGCGTCTTAGAAGAGCAGACTCTCGATACGACCCAGCGGGTACAGCGGCTCTGGTCAAGCCACGCACCACGCGCACTAAAGTTCGCTCAAGGCAGGGGACTCAACGTCGAACCCGACAAGTCGGGAACTCACCACGCCCAGACTAGAAAAGACTAAAGAACATCGCCAAAAAAAGTAAAATAAGTTCAGTAGAGTTTCAACATTTAATAAAATTAGCCCTCAGATTCTTAAAACATATTTATTGTTTTGTATTTACATGAGTCATTTCACTGGCTGTTGTGAGCATAATAATAATTAATACACTAGCTGTAAAAACCCACCCCATAAACATTTTGATAAAGATAAATATACTCAAAACAAAAATCATCAAGGTAAACAACAACCTAGTAGTACTGAAACAAACAGGTATAGCAATCGTCGTAAATGTTTAATTAACATAAGCAAGCAAGGAGCTTCAGATTTAGGGCAGAATTACTGAGACTGTAACCAAGTAAACACACATGTATAATTAGAAAGTTTCCTTAATTAATTGCTCTCGCAAACGGTAAATGCCACTTGAAGGGAACTTGGGAGTTAAGAATTTCATATGCACTCGGTTTTGACTTGTATTCATGAACCTTTACCTCAGTAACGTCTTAAAGATTCAGTTTCGTACTATTTGAGCGCTTGTTAGAGTTAGCAGCGCTTGTTATTTTTTTTCACCTTAAGCTGCTAAAGCTGCACAAGTCTGGGAAGTGATTTAAAATATTCTTCAATGCATTCGTATTCAAAATTACCATCATCGTAGTTCAGACAATTTCAAGTATAAATAATTGTCCCTTATCTCCGCTACAAGCATATATTTTTAACTCGTAGGTACATTTCAAACCAAAAACAATATTCAAGACTTAAAATTTGTGCTTAGAGTGTACCTTATAATTAAGGGTGCAACTAAAATATAACAAAAGTTTTGCAAAACTGATCGAGAACAGTTTCTTTATTTATCTTAGAGTCGAGGCTCACTAAGTTAAGATAAAATATCAACATACAGTAGACCAAGCCTGAATATTTGAAGATAAGCAATTGTTTTGGTCATAATCTCGGAGCTGAAACATTAAAGGAAATACGGTTTAATAATTTATTATAATAAAAAGACGTATCTTTATCTTATTGTTTTTAATGATCTTTGTATAAACTTTTATACATTTTTTCTATTACTATTAAAGATTCTGAGCACTTGTGTAGTTATAGCACAACTAAAATGCTCTAGAGAATAACTAGTCTTAAGGTTTATAAAGTAAATGTTAGTTCTGCAAATGTTTCTGTTTCTTATATAATCAACAATATTTGTCTCGATGATAAATGATACATACAGAACAAATCTTTGAAATATGTATTTATCAAATACGGATGATAAACATATATTAATTAATAGTTATCAAATAACATTGGATTGATTGGCTTGATTGGATTACCACATTGAATATTCATTTTTACTTGAAAAAAACATGTACTTTTTTAACATCCTCAAAACGATATTTCTTGAATAAAGCTTTGGAATTGTTCCCTAGCTAGTAGTTAATGGTACAAACTAAAAAGCTCTTCATACGCAATTTCACAAGCATAAACTATAAGGTATAGTAGCTAGACCTATATTAATACTTATAACGCTAGGTTTTGTTTTAACATTATAAAAAAACATTTGTAAAAATTTCAGCTTTCTAGCTATGACGGTTTATGACATACAGCCTGGAGACAGACAGACAGACGGACAGACAGCGGAATCTTAGTAATAGGGCGGGACCCTATTTTTTTTGTTTTGTTTTTTAAAAAAGGAACCGTACTGTACATTGAATGTGGCTATTAACATATGGCATTTATAACTAACTTTATCTCTTTATTACCATTCTAACTTTATCTCTTTATTACCATTGATTCAGAGACGATAATAGAAAAAAATTCTGCCGATAAAACATATATTTATTCTTAAATTACCATAAAATGGGAAAACGAAGGATATAATATTATAAAAGCTCTCAATAAACCGACCGTGCTCAGTCAACCAGTTGAAGAATCAAATAAACTCAACCTCTTGTTTAAGAAATACGTAGGTACTTGTTTCTTTCACATTTGTACCTATATAAGACATTGATATATTTGCTATGATAAAAAATATACGATATTATGTTATGTTAAAAGTACCATCTACCTAATATATATATACATACAACTCTTCCGATACTGAGTGACTGACTGACAGACGATGCACAGCCGAAGCTACTGAACGCAAGAATCCGATATTTGGTATGTGTGTTTGGTGGAGGGTGTAGGGTAGCTCTAACAGTTAATATTTGGAAACTACTCCATTTGGGGGAGAAAAAGGGAATAAACTAGATTTCTTTTTCTCCAATGGTTTAACTTGATATTTTGTATGAAGGTTTTTACAGTGTACCAACTTAACACTATGAATATTTTTTAGTAATTGAGATTCCTTCCCCATTAAGAGAGAAAAATGTGAGTCTGTCTTTGTATGACAACTTCCAGACTTGGTCTCGTGTCAATTCCCCCTCTAATATCTTTAACGTATGTATAACTACATCCATAGCAGAAATAACATCACGCCTTTAATCCCTCAATAGGAAGGTAAACAAGTCGAACCGACTTAATTCAAAAAACACTAGGGCGAAGCCGCGAGCAGAAGACTAGTGTTATATATTTCACTTCAAAATAAAACTATCACCGTCAGTGCAACGATAAATGTTTTCATTAAAAAACTAACATTTTTCATTTCCTGTCGCCTTTGCTTGCAGCTGTTTGAGTTGTGTATATTTTCATGTTTTATAAATAGTTCAAGTTTATTTTTCTCTACCTTTATTTGACCGAGTAATGTACATAAGAAAAAATCTAGAGTTGCTTAGAAAATAGTAAATTAGGATTAAGCGTAAGGAGCGTATTAAAGCTTTTTACGAGAAAACTTTCAAATTATATATTTTTTATGTAAAGTAATTGATTTAGGAATATATATTTCCGCCCGGGGTACCCTTATCAGGGGGGGTTCCGCCGGAGCGTCACGGTGAGTGCGAAAGCAATCCCGTGGCGTCCCATTGCAGTGATGAGGGCAGCCGTTGGTTTTTTAGTGGGGTGCCTTAAAAATGGCAGCGTTTCCTATGCTGTCGGGTGCCGCACATACCGCCCGGCCATCGCCTTCCTGGCCGGTGTGACGATGCGGAAACGCATTTTTCCAACGAAAAAAAAAAAAAAAAGGAATATATATTTCTGGGGGGCGAACGCCGGGAACCTCCTCGTGGTGCTCCCTAGGTAACAACGATTACAGAGAACCTTCGGGTTCTCCCGTTGGCTAATACCCGGCGCGGTGGCGGTCGGTCATGGGGGTTTGTGCCCGGTCCATGGCTGGACCGGGCCCGTGGTTCGCGGTTTGACCAGAGCCGCTGAGAGCGTTGGGTCGTATCGAGAGTCTGCTCTCCTAGAGGGCCTGACCGGTGGTCTCCTCTCGGGGAGACTACCACGGTGGGGCCGGACACGGTCGATGATGGTCGAGTCGGGTTTTACACCTGATTCCCTGAGACCAAGTCCGGCCAGACCCTGGTCTCGGCCCCCTTCAGAGGCAGCAGGCTTGGGTGGGGGAAGGGGATCCCTCCACAATCTTTCAAGCCTGCGAAAAAGGGATGGGTGCTCCTCGTTGCGGGGTGCCCTCTCCGTGGATAACGTCAAGGTGGCGCGGTGAGTGCGAAAGCGATCCTGTGATGTCCCATTATGACGGCGCGGCGGCGGCAACCGTCAGGTTTAGTGAGTAGGAGTCTCACATAACCACCTCCATCATCCCCTGGATGTAGGTGAGTATCCATGAGGATTCCTGACGTTAAAAAAAAAGTTATAAATATATTTTTAACAATAAGTAATATATTGAAAATTTTTTGTTAATAAGATTAAATAGAAACATTTTATAGTCTAATATTATTAATAATTCTTACATAATATAACTTAGCAAATAACAATAATATTGCTCTCTCTCTTTTGGATATTATCACTTAGTTTGTAATATTTTTACTTATATTTATATATAGCCATTGTCCGTACGTCTTATCATATTAGTTAGTGTTTTGGTGAAGTACAGGTTAACGATCAATTCATTTCTAGGTTTTATTTTAATGTAATATGTATTTTATTTTAAACCAAGTATTTTTTTTCATTTTTATCCTTAAAAAGTTATGGATAATGGCAGAAAATATAAGTAATCCTTGCAGTTTTGAAAGACAATAAGACTGACAAAAAAACAACCTTTATCATTAGTTTATGTCTGTCTCAATAGTTTTAATAAATTATATTTTTTTATCCTTCTTAGAATAATAATGTTAAACATCAATCTTTAAACATTGGACCCGTTCTACTGTGTATTAATATTTAATCAAGACTCAGTGAGCCGAACCCAGTTTTGCTGAACTTCAGTAATATTTTCAGAACATCAATTTTCAATTAAGCCTAACTTTAATCCAAGGTTGTGTTTAACATGATTATGCAGAATAATGACAAAATTTTTTTGATTATAATTCATTTATTATAAATATCCTAGATATAAATTTCAAGTCATTAGATGAAGTAAAACTAGAATTTAAAAACTGAAACAAAAATTCGAACGAGTTATACGAAAAGTTTAGCGGTTTAAATGCTGTTTTCACTTTATTTACCACGTATGTTTTAAATTAAATTTTTCCTAATGACTTCACTGAGTAACGAGATTATAAAAGTACTTTTCAACTGTATGTTCGAAGTTAAATAATTTGACTCAATTTATACATTATATATTATAACTTTCCGTATTTATATTTACCAATTTTGTTGTAGTACCAAAAATACTAAGGACAGTTGTGCTTCGACGTAATAAATATTAAGAACTTTATAGTATACTTGTTTCAGTAATACACAGTAATTGCACTTCAAAGTTTAATATCCAACCATTTGTAATAGTATGGGCGAGAGCAGCCCTTACAACTCGTTTTATAATATTTTAACACGATAATATTTAGGTGAGGGTAATTTACAATTTCATAACCAACTTACAGATGATATTATTTATACCTTATAATTAGTTCTAATAATTAATAAAAGATTAAACATTATGTTAAAATATCCTATGCTTCTAATTCTTAAAACATTGAACAGTAAATACTAAATAACATTCCATAATTAATTGTGTAGGTGGCGCTACTGTTGAAACTTATAAACTAAAACATGTAAATTCCAATGTATTTACCATTTAAATTATTATAAATAAATATGACTAACAATAGCTAATCTAAAAACAACCAATCATAATAAAAATATAATTTCGCTTGACATTTAGGGTTTCAATTTTGTCCTATTTCATTATCAGTGAGACTTTCTGTGAAATATTAATTAAATATAGGGCAGTGTGAATCGTATAAGTAAAATTAATTTAACCAAACTTAGTAATAGAAAAATCAGTATAAGAGATTTATTAGTAGAACTAAATAAAGTTACATTGGGACATTCGTGTTAGCAGTTTATAGTATCATATAAGGATCGTCAAATTGTTACTTTATTTAATTAATATTACTTAACAACTTTAAATAGCATTTGCCAAATAAATTCTTCTAATCTCAGTAATACGGTCATCTTATCATAGTCATCAGTATGTTATAGTGAAATCATTTTAGTTATAATTTTTAAATAAACTAACTTATAATTAAATAATTCTGTTTTGAGAGAATTAATAATAATGTCTGCTTTTAAATTTTTATTTATTTATTTATTTATTTATTTATTTATTTATTTTTATGTCTGTCTATGCTGTTAGCCCTGTTGGCTATTACAGCGTCACCGGGGGAGCGGGTGGGTCAGGAGACCCGCCCTTACAAGGGGGGGCCAGATGGGCCCCCATAGCTTTTAAATTACATTAGGAAAAATGAGGTACAAATTAAAGATTTTTTTTACTTTTGTTTTTAATTTTTTTTATGCTTTTAGCCCTTAAGAAAAGAAAAGATAATTTATCAGATATAACTTGGTTACAATCTAAGCGTAAGAAATCAACTTTTTGCATAATTCAAAATTTCATGATTATAAATTAAAAACCCTTTTTTTTATTGCATTGCTTAACAGTTACAGATAATTTCATATAAAAATGAAGAATAGTATATATATATAACACAATAATAATAAACAAACTAAATTATAATTTATGAATATTTATTTTTATAATATAAATAAATATTAATAAATATTATTTAGTATATACACATTTTTTTTTAAAAAACTTTCTGATATGTCCTTTTTGTCTTAAAAAATAAAAATAGAGCACAGTAATAAAAACACGGATATCTTACAAGTACCTAGTAGTATAAGTTATAAGTAGCTATCTTATCTTAGGTCTTAATCGTCTACCTCAATAAAATGTGTATAATAATTATAAGGGTATATATATTTTTAAGGTGACGAAGAAAAAACAATAATAACATTATTTAACATAAGTATTCTTGAATTAAGAAGAAAATAAATATATAAAAATATTATGAAAAGCTTTTAAATGTATTTAATATAAAACATGCGCAAATAATACTACCACTTAATTATATTCAATCAGAAGACAAATATTATTAAACGCTCTTTTATTACTTTGACAATTCATCGCTATTTCCTTGGATAAGTCTCCCGGAGAGTGTCAATTGTCAAGTGACAAGAACATTTATAAGAGAGTTAAAAGGATTTAGGCGAGTACCGTATATATATTTATTATGCCGTTATTTTAAAATCAGAATGTATTTAGTGATAATAAATATTACCTCATGATATATTTGAATGTGTAGTTCATTAATGATAACAAGAATAAATTATGTTTAAACATCGTGAAACACACACACTGTTATCACGTGACACAGCCTTTGACACGTAATACAAAATGAAAATAAAATATAATAATAAAAATAACAAAAAAATATATAAACGTTAACATTTACTATTAAAATATTCCTACTCAAGTATAAGTATTTTTGTTTTGTAATATAAAAAAACGTATCTTTTATACAAGGTTTTTAGTCTCACGGGAGAGATTTGTTCGAACATTGAGGGTAACGAGCTAAAATTTCAAAGTAGTATTATAACTCTGCTTGTATGTATAAAATGATTTTATTAATTCAGTACTTTGTTTTGAATTCACTACTTTGTTTTTGGGACATCAAATATGCAATTTTAAAAGTAAGTTTACGGTTATAAATGACTACGCGTTAGGAACACTTAAAATTACATTATGTGACACCTAACATAATATAAGTGTCGCAAAGGGGCTCGGGTTCGATTGCCGACAGGGACAGGCATGTATGTGATAGATGTCTGTATTTCTGGGTATGGTCGTTTATCTATACTAATATTATAAAGAGGAAAGGTTTGTTTATTTTTTTGTATGTTTGAATTGAATAGGCTCCGAAACTACTGGACCGATTCCAAAAATTCTTTCACCGTTGGTAAGCTACACTATTCCCGAGTGACATAGGCTATGTTTCATTTTCAAAAAAATAGGGATGATTACTAAAACTTGAATATTCTAACGCAAGGTGTAAAAAAATAAACAAAAAAATTCGTGCGCTGCAAAAACGGTGAAAGTTACGCAAAAATGATGTTCTATGAAATTGTGTCTAGAAAAAGATATATCTAGCTTTTAGGGTGGACTCACTATAACCTTTTATATGGTTATGAAATTAGTTCTAAAATACAGCGATAATATTTTTGAATGCGTTTGTTTGTGATGTGGATGTATGTTATTATTTTCAGTTTGATATCGTAGCAATGTAATGCCTATATATATAAAATTTCCACGGGAATAGTATACTATAGAATTAACTATAAGTCTATTATAGGTCTGCATAATTGTAGTTTCCATAGATTACGCGAAAAGCGACCTAAACGCAGGCGGAGCCGCGGGCAACAGCTAGTTAAATATATTCTCAGTTTTTATAATGTGTATTTCTATGTATTTGTATCGTTGTCTAACACTCTCAAAACAAGCAAATAATTTTCTTACTAAGGGGTTAGATCAATGTTTGTAATTTGTCCTGTGATGTTGTTACTATTATTATTTAAATGGTGAATGAAAATAATGTATAAAAAAATTAAAAGTTGTATTGGCTTGAAAAAATAACCAAATCGGTGAAAAGCATCGAATCAAAAAAAAAAAAAAACATTGTAAATATTATTAGTTATTTTTTTAATAAATTTGAGCCGTTCAAACGCCGCCATTTTGCGCGCGCTTCGCGTGACGTAAAATGACACGTCCAGTGAATGTTTACCCTAAACTTTTTAACTACTTCATAAATATTTTAAGTTTAAACTTCTAAACAAATCATGGAAGAGGACAAAATCCATCGTACAAGTCCTGAAGAGCAAGAATAGTATTAGAAAAACACAGGGAAAAGTGTTTTTTTTTGCATTCCAAAATTTGCCAAATAATACGAAAACAATGGTGTATGCCTTCAACAGTAAACAAAGTGGCTAAAGTATTGTTTTACTTGTGTAGCGCCTCCAAGAACTTGCTTGCTGCAGTTACATGCACTTACATTTAGTTGAGTTTATTAAAGTATATTTAGTTATATCAACGTAATTATCGGTACAAACAAACTAATAATTTTATAAAAATAAGATTTTTATTAAATATACTATATAAAAATATGTACAAAACATTAGACTTAAAAAAAAAAATAAAAATAAACAATATTTCTTTCGCAACGATTGCTTTTTAAATAATCATAAAACGTTTGAATTAAATGATTACTCATTTTTTTTTGTAAATGGATAACAGAAACGATAACACAAAAAGTGAAATGTCAGAATACAGTAGGGCCCGAGGCTTTATTGGTCGGTTTTGTTGTTGACAAGTGTGTGGGAGAGAAGTTAGGATGAACGAGTTAATACCTTTGTCTTTTAGTAGCGGAGGTATTTTTCCTTTGACTTTGTTATTTGATAAAGTTAAACATCATGAACAGGGAGCTAAATGTATTACATAATGACTTTATATTTAACTTATTAAAGGTTGATAAATGCTCCACTTTATTCGTTTTTTTTAATCATCCATTAAAGTTATCATGTCTACAAATTGCACATCTCAGTCACTACTTTCTTTTAGTCCAGACTTACATTAAGAAGTTAAAATAACACCTTCCCTTGCTGATGTGACCATTCTTGTTCATTTTCAATATTGAAATGAAATATAAAAATACTTGTTTTCCTGCCTTCGGACCATTGACAATTCGTCTTTAAAATGCATATTGCTTGGTTTTAAGCCGTTCGTCGGTTATGAGGTAAATATTTTAATCCACTTGTATTTTGTCGTCCAATGAAAAGTAAAAATACTTTTTGGTTTACTGTTCTTATCAATAAACTCTCAAAGCACTAACATAATGATGAACTATTGCTTGATGAATGATGATGTAATTAAATCAATAGTAAACCAGAAGTTATTTGGTGTTTCTTAAACTTCTTAAACTAAATATTTACGCTAGTCCACATCAAGGATCGGTTGGTTATTCCTAAGTTTTATAAAAAAAATAAGAGTCTCTTTTCAGATTTAATGTAACAATCTAATGTAGTTTACAGCTTTAATTTAATTATAGTAATTACAGTAATGTTCGCTTCTATAGATTTAAAATATGATGGGATTTAAATATTGAGAATCAACACAGTACCCTAGTGCTCCATACATAATTGGGTTCAGGCTTTTTTAAATTCTATTACATTCGCATTAGGGAATATTTTACAGTAAATACATGTACCGTTTGTTAGTAAGATTGTGAAAAGTTTTATATAATACTTAAATTTACGATTACTCTACTAAAAAAAGATTATATTTATTTTTTTAGTAGAGTCAATATGGACTAATCAAAATTTAAAAAAAGGATAGTTCGTCAATTGTGAATGTATGATACTAAAAAAAGTCATTATATTTGAAGAAATCTTTTAGAATTTAATAACTATCATATTAAATCATATTCTCAAGAATGTTTCCCGCTGAATAAAATCAAACATGTCATAATTTTGTTTTAATAACATTTAATAATTAAACCAACAGATACTTCTATTCGAATGTTTCTTTTCAAATATATTTATATAAATGTAATCGTGGGCATTGATGTTGGTCTCACAAAAAGAAAATTGTTACGTATTTTGTAAATTTAATTATTTTGTGAGACTGTTTTTTGTCCTGAATATATCACTGAATATATTTATGTTTCATATTTTTGTCCTATATGATACTATACGCTCCATCGTCAATTTAACACGCCATTTTGAAACTAAGCAGTCAAATTAAGCGATTAAGAAGAGTAACTGAAATAATAATACAATATATTTCTTACTATTTTTAATCAACGTAGACAAACAAGAACTTTCATATTTACGGCATAGTTAGTGAGACAAGTCTAAGTACATGTGTTTATATACAGAGCTTAAAAGTTATCTTAATGAATCACCAACTCAAACGGTTATTACCACGCGCTTGAAGGGAAGTTAGTAGTCCAGAGTTTTATCTGTACTCCGCTTTAACTTGTGTTTACAAACCTGTTACGCAGTTATACTTTAGCGCCCCAGTTTATACCATTTTACCGCTCACAAAAACAAGATATTTCATTGAATGTTGTCAGCGTATAATGCTACCATCGCTGAAGACAGAGTTCACACTGAACTGAATAAAACATTTTTTCTATGCATTCTATTCTACATAGCTCAGAAATTTCCAAGTTTGAATATTTTTTAAAAGTAGAAATATCAAGTGAAAATTATAGTAATTGTCATACAATCATTTGTAATAATGAGCGTTCTTACATTTCCTACATAGTAATAGTAACGCACTAATTAGTACATCGTAGCAGCACCGTTGTTGGTATCCTTTTTTACTGTAAAAATATTAAACGGTATATAAATATAGAGGATTAAATGATTAACATACAGAATGTGTCCGTTTATTTAACGAATATTTTATACAAAATAGTTAAAAGTCTGCAATCTCAAATAAAAAAAGTTTAAATATATTTCAAAACATGATGTAAAAAATTAAAGCATAATATTATGGTTCTAGCTTTTGATGATTTATTTCAGCTATTCACTTAATACGGCTCGGACGCAACTTGAAATTTGTATTCAAGGTATTTATAATTAATGATTCCATCTAATAATGGTAAAAACGACCTCCGACTTAAGTTAGTCGACGAAAATTTTCTGTAACTGAAAATATAACACAAGTTTCGCAAAACTAAGCTCGGGTTTTTGAATCTAAGTATAAACAATAATACACAATAGCACTGATCTGATCTGATCAGACTGATCCAAATATGTATTGATGACATACAAATTGATGTTATATATTAATAAGTGAATATTAAACTTCAGGTTAACAAAAAAAATCAGAATCAAATTTTAGCCATACATTACTTTTCCTATTTACCTAAATGTTTGCCCCTGATAATAGATCTAGAATAGAATAATTAGATCTAATCTTAATAATAATATATCGCCCTACATCACAATAAGTGACAATGTCAAACATTGCTCTACGACAACTAATTAGCATTCCGGTTGACCGTTGATAAATTATGTAATATTTTACCTACTACCACATAGTACCTGACTCATTACGACATCTCTGAAACTAGTGTTCATGTAACATGGTGATATACCTATATAATTTACAGTGTTGAGTAGATTAACAGGTTAAAATACAATTTGAATTTTAAGTAAATAGCCCTTTCAGGAGTTCATAGTACATTTATTTATAATATGGCTACATATTTATAACCAGTATTGAGGGCACAGACATGCTGACAATGTTTGCAGTTTGAAGACAGAGACAAGAGGTTCATCTGTCATTGACCGCAAATGCCTTCTCTGTGAACAGACCCATTTACTGAGATGAACAAAGATGTGCAGCGTCCGCTTACAGCCAAATATTTAAAGATTTCCAACATTTCCTGTTCTGTGTCACAACATTTTTGACTACTTCAAAATATAAACTTGTGATGGTTTAAAACACGTAAAAATAAGAAACAGAGAAATTATCAAAAATCTTTTAAGATTTTATATGTATAAATATATATATATATATATATATATATATATATATATATATATATATATATATATGAAAGTCCAGAATTTCAAACCAAGGCATACTTACAATTACATCTGCATATCGTATAAGATTTAGCATTGCCGTATGCCTTTGTAGGTTTTATTAAATTAAAATTTAATTTCTTATAATTTATTGCATGTTAAGCTGAATTCTGAACTCGTTATATAAATCACACTCCATACGTTAACTTTCTCTTAATATTAAGTAATTGGTTTAGGTTTTAATAATTATAGTGGTAGTACTGCAATGGTACAGCGACAATTAAATAGAAATATTATTTTGTTATTTGATATTTTAAATAAAACTAACTGCTGATGAATCTAGCCATTTATATGTAGTAATTTTTATTGCGATGGAGGTGATATTTATTACACTTTCTCCGAAAATTCGAACCAATGTATACCAATCCTAACTTAGCGGTAAGTATTGGACATTGGAAAATGTCACATCCAAAATATTGTTTTGATTTGGTTGTAAACGGTACTTCTTGAGCGAAATATATACAAAGGATTTAATATCATTTATTATCACTATATAAATTATTGTAATTTTCCTTTCCTAAAATTTACCATTATATATTTTATTCTATGTTTTATTCTATGTTTTATTATTTATTATTATTTTTATTTATTCTATGTTTTATAAAGTTTTTTAGTATTACTGTAATTTTATTTAAAATTTATAATGCAATTACTACTTTATTGTTGTCGAATATCAAGTTTTGAAACTCTTGTATACATTTATTTATTACTAGATCAAATATTAGGAAAGTTTAACAGTTCATCAGTTTACACTTTACCTAAAATATTATCGAAGAATTATGGGTCGCTTCATATTTGACAAATGGTTTCTATCACATTATACTAACTTTTAATTCTTAAAAAGATTATTTTAAAAAAAAATACACAATACTGTGCTTAATAGCACAAAATTGTAAAAATCTTGATGATTGAAAATGCCCGTAAAAATCAGTTGAGTACTGTAAAAGAACTAGTCGATTAAAAATCTAAAACAACTTCATTATACACTACTTTTTACACACGATTTAATTATTAAAATTAATAAACAAGAATGGATAATTTGCATAACTCAACGAAGAAGGAATTCAATTTATCCCAAATAACTCACTCACTCAAAGAGTCTAACTTCCCTGAATTTACCCTTAGGCCTGGAATTATAGGAATCCATTAATCGTCTGTGCCCTTAAATCTGTCCATCAGAAATTTCCACTAAACTTTCCCACTAAATGTCTCTTAAGCAAATGTTTACCGACTGAGAGTATAATTATTTTAATGCTTACTTACTAAATTGTTTTCATATTATTAATTCCATCTATAGTCTAAATTAAAGTCTTTATTTTTATTAAACACTAGGGGTCGCTCGCGACTTCGTCCTCGTGGTTTTTAGTGTTGTCGCTATAACTAAGTCAGTCAGAACCTATTAGATTGCAAACATTTTACACTTTAAAATAAAAGAGGGTTTCTTCATCAATTGATTCTTTTATATTTTTTTAATAACACTTAGTTTATATAACTATCACTTATCAATACATATGGATCTGAACACTAATAAGCGCCCAATGAAGACTGATGTCCTTTTATACAAATCTTAGAACTTCATTAAATTTTATTTACAAGTCTTCTATTGACTAACAATATGACAATTTGACACTTTAATCGGAAGTCAAAAGTGAACTACTAAATAAACTAAAACATTTTCTAATAATTCAACATAACTAATATATTATAAATACATTAAAAATAATAATTGATATAAACTGTATAAAATTTCACAAAATAACCGTTACCAAAAAAGGTAGCCGTGCCGACCCTGTCAATTACAGACCGATTTTAATCACCTCCATACTCTGCAAGATTATGGAGCGTGTATTGAACTCGCGCCTACTAGCATACCTAGAAGGTAACGATCTCCTCAGTGACCGACAGTACGGGTTTCGCCGTAATAGGTCTACTGGGGACCTCCTAGTGTATGCTACTCACATTTTAGGCAAGACCATCGAGAAGAACGGAGAAGCGGTCGCCGTCTCTCTGGACGTCTCGAGGGCATTTGACAGGGTCTGGCATGCGAGCCTTATAAGCAAGCTTTCAGCATACGGTATATCTCCTGGTATGATCGGCTGGGTAACGGACTTTCTGAGCCACAGATCTCTCCGAGTAGTTGTCGACGGGTGTTCCTCGGAACCCTTGACAATAAATGCCGGAGTGCCTCAGGGGTCCGTTCTTTCTGCAACTCTGTTTCTGCTGCACATTAATGATCTGTTGAAGCCCGGTATCTATGGGTATGCAGACGACAGCACAGTTGTAGAAAGATATCTGCCGAGTACTCGGGCTAGTCGAGATCAAGTACAGTCTGAAAGAGAAGCCATGGTGCAACGTTTGAATGACAAACTTCAGGCAGTCTCCGCATGGAGCAATGCCAATCTTGTCAAGTTCAACGCCACCAAAACGCAGACGTGTCTATTCACCGCCAAAAGGAGCCCTTTCACCTTGGCTCCTACTTTCCAGAATGTATCCTTGGAATACAGTGACCGGCTTCAGTTGTTAGGCTTAGAGATTCCCTCGAACCTCAACTTTGGTCGGTTCATTGAGTCCAGAGCAAGAGCAGCAGCAGCAAAGCTTGCCGTTCTTGCGAAGGTTCGGCAGTACTTTACACCGGGACAGCTTCTTGTTTTATACAAAGCACAGATCCGGTCGTGTGTAGAGTACTGTGGTCACATATTTGCTGGTGCCTCAAAGTCTCATCTTGCGGTTCTGGACTCAATTGAGAGGCGAGCAAAGAGGTTTATAGGCGATCCCGAATTGGTCGGAGCCGACCTCCAAAGCCTTGAGCACAGGCGTAGAATTGCTAGCCTCTCAGTATTCTATAGGATACATTTTGGTGAGTGTGCGCAGGAATTACACGAGTTAATTCCCCCGTCCCCCTTCCATCACCGGACGTCCCGACGCACGGCAGGTTTTCATCCTTTTGTTGTGGACATTCCACCTGTCCGAACGAAGCGCTTTGCTTCCTCATTTTTACTGCGTACAGCAAAGCAAATATGTCCTTAAACCTTGAATACACACGTCGCACATATTATAAGGTTATATCAATAAATATAGATCCATTAGTATATCCAAAATACAACAATAGATTTACATGAATTTGTATGAAAAATCATTTGTATTTTAGTAATTCTTTAGTAAAACGTTTCAAAATTAGATTACCAAAAAATACTCTACTTTCTTTCATTACTTTAAGGATAAATTTTAACACATATGTAAAATAATTTATAAAACTTACATATTTAGGAAATTTGTGGGATAATTATACAATAATTTTAAGTATTTAGAAACTGCGCTGAGGTTAGTTATGCAAAATAATTATAGTTTAGATAATGTCAATATTAAAATAAACTTTAATTCATCTATTGTGCATTTAAAATGATAAGGTAAGTTTTCGTTAAAAAAAAATATAAAATACACGTTCCGACAATTCAATCTTAACCATGTCTTTATTGTAATGGAACTGTCTTGATACAAAGTGGAAAAGTCTGTATGTGTAAGAGACAACGGCGTTGGCAACATTGATATAAAATAGTCGAGGATATTACAATTATTTTAGTTTTATAAAGTTTAACATTTATTTAAGGTAACTATTATTTCTGAACGATAATTAAATCTGTTTACAACATGTAGTAAGCAGATTTATTACAAGTAAAGCTTTTCAATTTATTTATAAAAGTAAGTGATTTTTCGTTACAATAGAGAATCGTTGTCGTATATTTGCTCTAAATAATATTTTCTTTATATATATAGTTATTATTAGTAATTACACTTAGTTTATTAGAATGAAAACCATTAGGAAACAAAAATCTTAGCACGAGAAATATCAATTATCGTCATGAAGGATTCTAGAGCAAGACGTTCCAAATAAGTATTATTTACTTTTATATATAATTATGTATTCTCATCGTTACTAATTAATTGTAGAACACGTTTGTCATAATTAAGACAAACCTCGATCACAATTTGTTTTCTTGTGTAGTGAAATGTTAAATGTACAACGTCACTGTTAATCATAATGATCATTTTTTTTATATTAACTTTCAAATTTCTTAAGCTTATCACGGTTCTACACATTTTTCTATAATGAAACATTTTAAAAATCAAGTATTAAAATGATTTCTTTGCTTAATACGAGCATTATTATTCAGCTACCCTGAAACATTATCGCTATATTCAAGTCGTAAAAGTATAAAAATATGCAAAGTTTTTTATGAGCAAATTTTATGAGTCATTTTTCATGTTCCGTAATAAAAAAGTCAGTTAAAAGATTTTTCTTCAAAATAATTTAGCGAGTTTATCTTTGTTTAATTGTGTGTATTCGGATGAATTTTCATCCAAAAAGTTATTAAGTCATTAGAAGACTTTACATATAAAATAGCTATGGAACAAGGTTATGACATTAAGTAGGTACTAGCATTTTTATAAGATCTTTCGTATTTAGAATACCTAAAGCAGTGAATAAAGCTATAGCATATATAAAGATTACTTTGTAGAGAATATGAGAACAGCTTGTAATAAAGTCTGAATGACGATATTTGTAATAATGTTCACTTAATGCTACAAAATGTTATAGTAATGTTCTAAACTCAGAAAGTTAATGATACTATAACAGCAGCAGTTATTTTAAGACTTATCGAGACTCGCAAGTTTCATGTTCTGAAAGGTTTTTGTACAATTGATATTAACTCTTGCCAACAGGTTGACAATTTTTTTTTACTTAAGACTATATACTATTGCTTACGTGAATATATTTAAAGTAGTATCCACAGCGAACGTTTCAAGTTTGGCTACAATCTCAGATTAAACACTTGGCCTGTTTCAAGGAGTTACTTATAAGAATGAGCTTATAGAAACTCTTTCGATAAGATATGGAGAAGACCATTCACTAAAAGTCTTTATTGAACTGGTTTAAGATATCAAAAAAATATATTATTTGCTACCCCGTAATATCTGTGTACAAGTACAAATATTATGCTCGGTGTCCTGAGCAGTAAACTACAGTCCTTTAGTTTGTGTACCATTTTTATATTATATTGATATTACGAAGCCTGGTCGTCGAGGTTTCTCGTAGATCCTATTGCAATGTATCTAACCAAGGAATGAAAGTGTAACAAACCATGTTTTGTATACTAAAGTTACTTTAAAATCAGTATTATTTTGATGGTCAATGTTGCTGGTCCGTAGCAGCCAAGGCAATAAGGAGAAAGTTAAATGCACCAAGTTCTACGAGCATTAGTCTTAATTTGGACTAATCCGATATCATAACCTTTGTACACTATAAGAAATAGGCCCATCCTTTATATCGCAGCATGGATGAGACACAACATTTTTGACAATCGCAGGAGGCAAGAGGAGCGTTGTCAACCTTCACACAGAGTGTTGATTTGGCTTAATTTAGCTCAAATAATATTTTCTTATGAATAATATCTGTATTAAAATAACGGAGTAATGAATTACGAAATATAAATCTAGCACAAATACGACTAACTTCATTAATGCATAAAATTAAAGTAGGTACTAAAAAGCTAAATTACTTTAAGACTACTGAGTTCATTAATCTCTAATTAAAAATGTAGGTTAAAAGTTATAGCAGCAAAGTCAGCTCTGGTTTTGAACAATGATGCTCAAAGAAATTAATTTAATTTTAACTACAAATGAAAAAAGACATTCAGGATTTGATTTAAAAAATGTATGAACTTAAAATAGATAACTATATGTTGTTCTTTCTTGACTAGAATATAATTTATTTTAAATTTATTAGCAAATTTATATTTTCGATCAGAAAAGTGTCTTTGCGTAGACAATTTATGGCTTTGAATTATAAATCAGATACCTACGTTGTCTGAGTAATGAGTTTCGCTGGGGTCAGCGTATGCAAATAATAAACATTTAAATTATGTAAGTAATAAAATTTGTATACCAAAGCTGTTAACGCATTAATATGAATTATTTGTTCTCATTTGTCTGTACCACTGTACAATGTGTATTGTGTGTAATGTTGCCTTAATTCTGGCTGTTCATAATGGGATCAGAGCAAAGAATAGGCATTGTTTTAATCGTTATGTACGATGCTAATACCTAGTAATTCCAAACAGTAACATCATGGTTTTGATTTAAAGCTTTTAATAAAACAGACATTCTTGCTCAGAAGGAAACGACCTTTTACTTTCTACATAAAAATAACTTGACTATATAGTAATAATGAGCATGGATACATGTTAATGCAAGAGAGACGAAGCTTCTTAACAATCCATGGATTCACCGTGCGGGTGCCGGGCCCATCGCGTTGCAAGGAGAGGAGTGCAAGCAGTGCCTGGGACTTGCGACCCAGGAGTAGGTTTAAGGGGCCCCTTTATTATGCGCAAAAACGCTCACCTTCACCCTCCACACTCCTCTCCCTACCTAACCAAATTTGGAAAGAACCTACTAATGCCGCCTTTGAAATACGTTCTAGAAATGAACCAATGCTTGTTCTAGAAAGGCCAAGGTCTTTAAGTAGGCTATAGAGAGATTTTGCTGTTATACCTCTCGCTCCCACTTCTACCGCGTACAAACTAACTATAAATTTATTCCTGATTAAAGAGGTAGTTTGAAAGTACTTGTATTTTGTCGGAGTATGTTCAAGTAATGCGGAAGGATAAAAATTATGTAGGAAAGAAAAATATAATTATAAATATGTTTGGTTTATGTTCTTGCGTTCTTTTCTTATCATGCGGTTTACCGCTCATGCTCATTTGTGTTGATGTTGCTACAAATATTTTGAACTTAGCTTGATTATAGGTTAAAAAAATGTATGTATCATAATTGTACAAACAGCCGTATAATTATTAAATAAATATTATTATTTTTTGGTTATTAAACTAAATAAAGATTGGCTAGTTAATACAATTAAAATATTTGATTAATTAATTCATAATAAAACCGACATAATTTTATTTAGGATTGGTTAAAATTGTTTTATGCGGCTTTAAAAATTAACATTTTCCGTAAACGCTTATAAATACACTTTTAATTTAAGGGTCGTGCTTAACCAATCTTAATTAGGGTAAAAGGTTTTACTACCCTGCTTATTGCAAAAGGGTTTCCATCAGATACTATTGTACAACATTTATATTATTCTGTTGAATTTCAAAAACTATTTATAAAAACAGTTGGTTGAGACTCTGATATGATAAATTATAGGAGTTATGGGTGAGTGAGTAAGACAGTAGGAATGCCGGATGTTGTAAAACTCTCCTTTTCTCTCCGCATGTCTTTTTGGTTCTTGCGTCCCTTTTTAGTTCTAAACAGTAGCAGCGCGTCTTAGAGTGAGTGAAATCAAATCAAAATTTATTACACACGTAAATATTTATTATACACATTACTTTGAAATAACTTTTATTAGATTATATTAATCATATTTATTAGTAAATTAGACCATTAGACCGAAAATAGAATAAAATATTATCTTGAGTTAATGTGAATTTATAATAATAATAATATCACACGACAAATCACACACACTGATTTAACCCCTAAGTAATCAAATTATTTGCTTGTATTAAGGGTGTTAGACAACTTTACAAATACATAGAAATACACATTTTAAATACTGAGAATACATTTAATAAACGACCAAACCCAGAAATACAGAACGGCTATGCTCATCACATAAATGCCTGTCCCTGTCGGTAATTGAACCCGAGCCCCATTGCGCCGCTTTACGTTAGGCGTCTGCGCTAACCACTCGACCTGCAGGGCGGTTAAACAAGCAAATTATTATAAATAACTGGACCACGTGGTCTAATATTATATCTTTAATTTTTTTTTTTAGACAAGCAACTTTTTTTATGAAAGTATTAACGATATTTTCTACCTCAGTTTGCAATATATTTCTTCTTCAATTATTTACAAACTACAAAAAAAAACATGTGTTTTTTTATAATTTTTTTTTTAAGAATCCGGTTGACTTCCAGGTAATGTAGTTTGCGAATATTAGGCTAGGTGTTAGAAGTAGAAGAACTGACTACCTAGGTTTCGGCAATTTTATATACTAAATAATTATCACTATATTTAATACATACTTTCTATATTCTCATATTACGATGTGTGTACTCATACACAAATATATTAATTTTAAAACCTTTTTTATTTTGTAATTAATTATACATGAAAGTTGTCGCCATATGCCAGTATCATGCCTATTTACTTTAACTTGTTAATACAATGTACTGAACTATAAAGTGTATTAAATTATTTTAATAATTCGAGAATGTTTTGTAGCATTTAAAATTTTAATATTATACATTTTTTTTCATTATTATTACACGTTACTTTACTGCGTAATATATTTTTTTCTTTTACAATTGATTTTATAATTTTCTTAAACATCAAGCAATCCCAAAAGGAATTTATTATAAAACTAAAACTCTTTCTTAACTTAAATTACTTCTAAGCGATGCAACTTCACTATAACGATGTCTAAAACAACTTCGTAGTCAACTCTTGTGTCACCTCGACGAGCGCGCTCTCGTTACCTGCGCTTTTATTAAGTTACTTAGATTATATAATGCGCTTAGTAATAATACTCTCATTAAAATGACTTGCCTTAATAGAAAATTTATATTAGAAAAGAAATTATGATATTAAATATAATAAGCTATACTAAATAAAAATATATTTAACATAAATAGGTATTACATGTAAAATATTACATACATACGTTATAATTTTGTGTCATATCGTATCTTCACTATCGCATGCTGTGTAATATATACCATCTTATTTTATTACTTCTAGTTAAATGGATTTTGCAATCAAGATTTTGAAATCATTTCGTAATAAAAAGAAATTAAAAACAATATGAATATCAATATAAAGTTATTGGTACCATTTTAATTCATTGACCGAAGGACTAATATTCACAAACCCACAAGTACACATACGTTGACTGAGACAGTTCCGGAATCTTAATTATTTTAATCAACTCCATTATTCAACCGCAATTATTGATAATATCATTATCATATTATTAATATTGTTAATTTTTGAAAGCTTTTGTTGTTAATAAGCGTCAGCTTTTCATTCGTGTCGTTGGAGTTTTGGTTTTAAAATGGTCTCATTTGAATGGGGTTAGTCTGTCCTTTCTTTTAATACCATTCCCAGCCCGAGCAAACGCGTTTTTTTATATTTTTTTTTTTGTGTAAAAGTAACTTACCATATTTTCACCAACATTAGCACAAAAACATAATGTTTAAATAACATTTCACATCTATTATGCTATATATTTATCAATTATGTATTATTTATTATATTAGTATTTCATTTTAATATAACTAGAAAAACACATTAGTTTAAGATTCCCGTATGTCAAATAGTGGCAACTTGACAAATGATGTTTGTATATATAGTCAATAACTTTTTTTCAAAACTGACTCTGTCAACTCCGACTCCAAGTAGTCTTGTCTGTCCTACCCCTAGAGTGTTTTTGTAAATCCGGAGGCGCGGAAGGAGGGCAGCCCCCACCCGCTGTGACACTGTTGAAATCCAATCGAGCTTAGCTATCGAGGCGAAGGCGACAAGCAATCCGAAGTGGCGAGGGTGAGTTGGCCATTCTGAAGCGCCGGAGACGTCACAGAAGTCTTACTTACAGTTTGGGTTAGTTATTGAAAACTTCAAACCGGTATATCCCAAAAACTAAACATTTGTCCACAATATAAATGGTGTCAGGGGATAAGGTTTTCACCTCCTCTCCCTCCAACTCCAACTCCAGGTTTTAACTCCAACGACACGAAAGGAAAAAATACCCTGAAATTTATAACAGTTTAAGAATATAGTCAACATATACTATTATACATATAACTTAATTAACCTAATAGATGTCACCACCGTCTCGATAAAGACGATCACATGTAGAATGCTTAATTCACCGAGGCGGACAGCGATACGGTAGCTCAGTTGGTAGAGCGACGGTACGGTTTGCCAGTAGTCGCGGATTCGAATCCCTGCCCGTATCGGTTTATTTTTCATTCTATATTTATATAGACTATTTATTTTTATGGAGGACTCTAACCTAAAAAAAAAGTTATTAATTTAAGTATTTACTTTTAAAATAGAATTTGTAAAAATAATATTATTTGACATAAACATTAAGACAACTATATCATTTAATTCGTTGTGTCGTGAGTTACTTCCTTTTTGGTAATCTATTGATTTGATGACATTTTATAAAACATTCCAATGCCAGATAAACAATGTTATAAGGGTTAAATAATTATTTTATTTATTAATCACTAACACTTAGTCTACAGTATACATACTACAATTAAGGTCCACTAACATAATAATTTATTCTAAGACGGCACTTTAAAATTATAAAGAAGGAAATCTAATGAATATAAGTCCTAAGAATTATGAGTACAGAAACATTATTCTTACTGGGATAAAGTAAAAATTGTTATTTTCTATAAAAGAATGAAGTTTATTGTTTTATACAACAGATTTTCTTACTTCGCAGCATAAAACATAAACTCTAATCCAATCCAATAAAATGTAAGGGAAGATTATTTTATATCCTTATTTCTCATTTACATTACTTACTAGATGTGCCTGCGACTTCGTAAGTGATTTAGATTTTCATAAAACATACCCTTTGTACTTACCAATGTATGTAAATAATAATCAGGTAGTTTTTGCGTGTAGGAGTATTTCTAGTTTATTTATGTATATCTTTTATGTCTAATCACTGGTAAGCAGGAATGGTACGAAAATAAGAGATTATTAACTTCTTTATTTGTTAACCGATTGTTAAAAAAAACAAAATGTAAAGTGAATCTCATTACAATATATTCCCGAAAACTGCATCCAAATCGATTAATCCTTTTCTGAGATTAGCATTAGCGTTAGTGTACAAACATACAGACATACAGAAAAACAGACAAAATGAAAAAAACATTGTTTGTCGTTCTTTTACTTATATAAAGTTCCAGCATTATGCATTTTTTTAATATTTTACATGTACAGCGATCAGTTACAGTTTTATTATATGTATAAAGATAGATTTCTTGAGCACTTTAGATACATACATCTTTTGATAGAGTGAAGAGTGGGTAATGAAAGTTAAAAACTAAATGTTTCTTAGAGTGATAAACAGACAAAAAAAATAAATGCTGAAAATCGATTCTGTTAGCTGTTACTTCACATCCTGGTATATTTTTATTCAATGTACTTTTCAATGTACAAAAACTACTCCCCTACAGATTTATTACATGTATAGAATAAGATTTTCATGGTACCTATTACGTCATTGACATAAATGTACATAACTTTTTTATTTATAAACCGATTTAGATGAAATAAACACTAAATATTAAGTGAAAATTATTACAATATTATTAAGTCGGTAAGACTGCATTCAAATTATTTAAACGGTTTCTGACATTAGCGTGCACAAACATACAAAATGAAAAACCATTGTTTGGTGTTCTCTTGCAAATTCTCTTATAAAGCACCATGATTTTTTTTAATATTTTCCACGTACAGATTTCGATCAGTGAGAATTTTATTATACGTATAGATTTCAAATTATAGCCATAAAAATTGTGACTTAAGATGTATACATTTTGAGATTTATGGGAACCGTTTAGTTTTATATCGTGCAACTTTGTTTCCAAATTACATTGTCTTTCAACAAATACTTGGTAAATAAATAGTTTCATGTATATGATTAAGACTAAAAATTTATTTGATTGATTACGTAGATTAGATGTCTATTTTTTATTTTAAATAAAAATTACTAGGTATTGTAGATACACGTTGACACGATCGTTTTATAATATTAAGCAAAAATTTTGGATATCAAAACCAAATTTAACACGTCACTTTATTAAAATACCAGAATCGTTAATATTTAATTGAACTTGAATTATTAATTGTTTATTCATCGAGGTCATATTCTTGTAAGTGAATGGTTAAGTTCAAACTACACCTCATCAAGGGCTTATAACTAATTCATCAGCTGGTCAGCGTGCACTCTCAGAATAAAAACACACTCGCCACTTCCCGTCACATACAATTCAGTATTTTAATTAACTTTTCTTGATTATGAATTATGTAATTAATGATTAAATCCTTTAATCAATTTAAATTTAAAGAATGTAAATATTAAGTATAATAAGGTTTTCTTCTTATGAAATGTACACAAAACTACCTAACCGTAAACGATATAATTTCTCATGATTTTAATATGTTATTCAGTAAATATATTTAAATTAAAGTATGTATTTACATAATTATTAATGTATTTACATTTCATTAATCACTGTGGTACGAGTTAATATTATTTATTTAACATTTATTATTAACATAGGGTCTGGTTAATAATAAATGTTGTAGAAATATAAATACATGATAATTTTTATTCACTCATTTTCATGACGTCAGCACTAATAAAAAATATATATTAAAAACCAACTTCCAATCATTTGACCATCAATCAGGAATTTTTAATTAAGTTCGGTTCAAACTACACTTAGAAATTAGAAAAGTTTAAACGAGACATATCATGCTAGTGATTAAATGCTTTTACAATTTTTTAAATGTATTTTAGCTGTTGCCCGCGGCTCCGCCCGCGTGTAGCTCGCTTTTCGCGTAATCTGTGGAAACTACAATTATCCTATAATAGACTTATAGTTAATTCTATAGTATCCTATTCCCGTGAAAATTTTATATATATAGGCATTACATTGCTAATTACATTGCATTTTGAAAATGAAACATAGCCTATGTCACTCGGGAATAGTGTAGCTTGCGGTGAAAGATTTTTTGAAATCGGTCCAGTAGTTTCGGAGCCTATTCATTTCAAACATACAAAAAAATAATCAAACCTTTCCTCTTTATAATATTAGTATAGATATTTTATACGCAAATAGAATAGAATTTTAAAAAGTTTATATAAAAAAAGGTTATATAATAATAATAATAAGATTGGAAGCTTAAACCTGGTTTTTGGTCCTTACCCACTTTTATAATGATTAGAGAATTTGTGAATGTAGGTTTATTTAAATCTTTTGATTTTATTCTGCCTTTCTGATTTTAAGTACCTTCTCATTTATTTATAATACTAAGACTGTTACTAAGACAGCTGTCCGTCTGTCGGTCTCTCTGTCTCAAGGCTGTATCTTATGAACCGCGATAACTAGAAAGTTGAAATTTTATTTATATACTGCAAAGTTTATATATATCTATAAACATATATATCTATAAACATACATTTATTAAAAACAGCTATTGAACTATTATGGTTTCTTAGCAAGACAGGTAGGTGCAATATCTTTTTTTTACCACCAACATGTTTTTTTTAATATCAACCCAATAAATAATAAACAATTCAAGGTGAAATTGACATTAAAGCAGTTGTGTATAATATTGTAAGTTTTATAACTTGCGTATATTATATACGCTACATATTATTCTGGCAAGAATATTTGTTAATATAATTATATATTGTTTTATTGTATTTTAAATAGTTTTTTTAAACGATACATCATTTCATTACACTCAGATTGCGGACTTTAATTAAAGTAACGTTTAATGGAGATGAGCACTTTTCACTTTATCACTGACGATAAAACGGAAGATATCGGTCTCTCGTAATGATATGTATAATATTTTACTAAAACATTAGTGGTATATTTAATGCTGTATAATCTAAAATATATATTAATAATATCAGCAGTATGAGATGTTGTCAATTATGTTAAATGTAGGAAATTTCGACAAATGATTTCTTAGTTCAGTGTTCCGACATTACCAATACATTGTTTGTTGTGGTAAAAAACAATCACGGTACCTAGTTCTTAACAAAAACTATACTGATTAAAGAAGGAATTATAAATTTCAAATAACAATATCACTTGAGTATAATCACCAGTTACTTGGAAATACTTTTAAATGGTCTATTATAAGTTTGACGATTCTTTTCTTGAGTCACATTTTACAAGGACTTTTTTTGTATAATGGAGTTTATCGGAGACAGTTTGTGAATACCATTTCTAAGAGATAAAATGACATAACTTTATTTTAATATTAAAAATATAGGTTAAAACATGTAGCGTTACTTTTTTACATTGAAACTAGTAATAACTAAGATTCTATTCTATTTAGTAATTATACAACTTTCTTATCTTATAACATATTTGCATGTGTATTTCATAAATTATTCAAACAAGGATAATTATAGTTATAGGAAACAGTTTTCGTGCGAAGTAGCCATTTACTCATACCACAATGATTAATGAAATGTAAATACTTTGATAATTATGTAAGTACATACTTTAATTGAAATATATTTACTCAATAAAATATATATATTTTTTTAATTATTTTTGTTTTGGGTTTTTTTTTACTTAAAAATAAAACGCATTCTTTCTTTAATTTAAAAGAAAACAATCAAAACTAACGAGTATTTTGTTAAATTGTCTTATTATATAAAGGCTTATATCGACGTATGCAGACGCCCTTACAATTTATAATTAAAACATTATTGATCACCTGCGAAAGTGTATACTCTCGTTTCCTATATGACCTCATTAAGAGGCAACTAATATTTATGCATTGTCCATGGATGTGGAAGTAACGTGGTTACCTGTAAAGCGTTTTAAACACCATCACATTTGCTTGACGTTCGTCATTAAATATTTAAAGAGGTATAGAGGTATATAGAGGTCAGTACGTCGGGTTCGATGTTGGCATTTATTGACGCTTCAGTAATACTTCTTCATGTATAGAGTATACATGAAGAGGTAGGTATACTTATCAATAATTTATTACCTTCATTAAAATTATAATAATTTAATAAATTGCATATTCAAAGTGATGTATTTTTAGATAGGTTCATAGATTATTAACCTTAATAAAAACGTTTCTGTGACAATTTGATACTTATCTAAATGTAGTATAATATTACTGAAATAGACTCAAAATAGATTTTTTAATTTCTTTACAACTTTCTTATATGATTTCTATGCAGCTATTAGACCAATATATATTTAAAAATATCCTATCCCGTCGTTTGTCGCTAATATAACCAGTGCAATGAACAAACTCCAATAAATTTAAGTCACGTTATAAGAAATTTATAACTGATGAAAACTTTTGTTACTTACTAGAACTACTTACTAATAGTAGCACAATAATTGGAATAGGAAGAGTAGAAATGCCTAACACCAATATATATTTCCTTTGTGTTGTTCCATCTACTCATCCTTAATTAAGGAGGTTTTTCAAGTAAGTGTATAAATTTCTGCCATCTTTATACCATTTTAAAATTTAAATACACTTAACTTTATTTTGCCGGACAGTTACACATTTTAGTTAGATGGTTACGTATACGATATAAGTACGTAAATATCGTGTCTATACACATTGGCACACAATAACCGATATTTATATAGTTGTTACTAAAATGTCTAGTATCCATTTGAAACAAATATTTTATCTAAAAGTTGTATTTACAAAAGTTTTAAAAACATAACCCATTTCTCACTCATATATAGATGCCTCTAGATAACAAAACTAGATCACCGGCAGTGCACCGGAAAATGTATTCATTACAACCTAACAGTTTCCTATTTCCCGACGCCTCTGCTCGCAGCTCGGAATTATTTCATGTTTTTGTATCCACTTTTATATATTTTATTCCTATGTATTATAATGTATTAGAGTGGAAAATACACACAATATTATGAGTCTTTACATTTTTCAAAAATAAGACAATAACAATAAAGACTTTGATCTTGTAATTATTCAAATATAAAAATTTGTAAATGAATCCATAGAAAACAGCAGGTGTACTATTGGTAAAGATCTAAAAAATACTATTTTGAATTCGTTTCAGAACTGAACTAAAGTTTTAGAGACCAATAAAATAAGAAATGAATTTAAAATTTATTACAATTAAGTGTACTTCTTAACAATGTTGTCCTTATTATATACTTGAAAAATGCATATCATTGAATATCAGTTTTTATAATGAGTTTGTAATTTCTTACATTATCTCATAGCCTAGCCTTGACCTGTATAATAAAGAGACGAAATACTTAAAAAGAAATATTTCACATATTTACTACACCCAAGTAGAAGATTTGACCATCATGTTATTTTAAATAAGATGTAGTTTAAAACCTCTTGGCGTGGTGTTTCATCTGCGATTTGGCTTTGGAAAAGCCTGATTTTTATTCTAAATAACTTCTAACTAAAGGCACAAAATGTATGTTTATAACATTGATCATGAGGGAATTTCATACAAACTTTTCTAGGTTTAAGTGTTTTCTTGTACCTTCTAGCTTACGTAATAAAATTAGCGCAGGAATCAAATTCGGCGAGTAGCTGTTTTTTTTTAATTTATTTTTAACTTTAGGTCTGCGATGATGACTCCGTCATACGTATAAGCAATGAAATTATGCATAAAGTATATATTTTATGTAGTATGTATGATTGGAGGATAACTGGGAGAGATCTCTTAAAGAGATAAGTCGATCCTTTGTACATGTTTTGTTTTTCTTTGTATATGTTAATATTTTGTAAGTTTTGATGGTACATAAATAAATAAATAAAATAAAATAAATATAAGTATAAATGGTAAATATTTACATAAAGGCTTTTATTACTATACTGATTTGACTTAACCGTGCCTTCTCATTTGTCATATATATTTTGTAATGTAAAGTATAAACTTTTAATGTATTAATGAATTATAATCAAGTGACTTTAATAACAATATTTTTAACGGATTTAATGTCCATCGAATTGTAGCTATATTTGAAACGTTATTTTATTTGTATTCCGATGTTTTGATTGCTTCGTAGCAAGATATTGCTTTATTCAATGGATAGACAAAAAAGCAATGTTGATTTTTTTAAACATTTAAAAATTTTATGGCTCCAATCAATCATGTGTACTATATAGCGGCATTCATTCCCTAGCGAGGAACTATAACTGATACTTTATCAAATGTATAAAATATGGTTCGTTGTGTTCCCTGTCCACTTCAACGTGCGCTTATTGAAAAAGATGTTTCCTAACTCTTGTATATATGCTCCCCTCGGTTGGAAGAATTTGAAATGGGTAATTCATTATAACATTACACAAAAACGGAGACCCCTTAGATTTAAAAACTATAGACCCATCAATCTATTGCCAAATATTTATAAACTGTTTGCAACAAAAAAATAAAAATACTAAGTCGAATCAAAGAACGCATCGACGCTGCACATCCTAAAGAACAAGCTGGTTTCCGATCGGGTTATTCAACTATAGACCATATACATTGAGTCGACCAAATAATTGACAAATATAAAGAATATAATAAAACCCTCTACACAGCGTTTGTTGACTACAGCAAAGCATTTGACAGCATTGGTCATACAATCATCTAGAGTGCTTTGAATAATTTAAAGATTAAATCTAAATATATAAAGATAATTAAAAATATATATAAAAAAGCGTTTGCGATGTTAAATTAGAAAAAAAGAGCAAAAACCATCAGGGTAGAAAGAGGAGTTAGACAGGGAGATCCTCTATCTCCCAAGCTATTTATAGCCGTACTAGAAGAAGTATTTAATAGAATAAACTGGAAGAATAAAGGTATCAAGGTCAATAAAGAATTTTTAAACCGTCTTAAATTTTCAGACAATATTGTCATCTTTAATTAAAATTCAGAAAACTTCAAATTATGCAATGCTTAACCAACTATATCAAGCAAGCGCCACAGTAGGTTTTGAAATGAATTTTAGCAATACAAAAATTATAATAAATGGCTTAATAATACCTGTAAATGTTGAATGACATAGACTGGAATTTGTAGAAGAATACATATAATACTTGGGCAAGTTAATATCTTTCAACAATAAAAGAAATGGAGAGAAAATAATCCGCCGAATAAATATCTTGGATAAAATATAGAAGTCAAAAGGAAATTCTAAAAGGCAACTAGAGCTTAGAAATAAACAACCATGCCACCAACCAACCATGCTATATAGTTGCCAAACCTGGACTTTCATAAACAACATGAAACAATTTATTTAATTTAATTTATCTATCTATCTATCTGTCTGTCTGTCTGTCTGTCTGTCCGTCCGTCCATCCGTCCGTCAGTCTGTTTGTCTGTCTGTCTGTCGGTCTATCTATCTATCTATCTATCTAAAAATAGTGGTCCACATCACTATTTAAAAATAGTGATGTAGACCGCCATGTTTTTTTAACATAGATACAATTTGTAAAAAAAACGACTTCTATGACTGATTTTCTACTACCATTACAATAATATAATAATAATTAGAGATGCGTCGAATATCCGGTAAGTATTCGGTATTCTGTATATTCAGAATCTTTTCCGCCATTATTCGGCAGAACTATTTGGTTTTGGACTTGATGCCGAATGTATTCGGTTCGAGTATTTCTATTTTTTGGCTACACGACACGTTAAAGAACTAATAGACAAAATTTATATTTGTCATATTATAAGTCAAAGAAATCTTATAAATAATGTGCTGAATAGCTTAATAATATAAGGCGATTTGGTTTCAAATTAATGTTGATTTGAAGTTTGAAGTATAATATTTTTGGTTAATATGAATTTGTTGTACTTTTTACATTGCGCCATCCGTTGAACACTAACAACAGTCCATCGCCATATACAGCGCCATCTGTTATACTTGTTTTTTTTTTTTTTTTTTTATATGGTCTAGGGCAATGCTTGACTACATTCCACCTGATGGTAAGTGGAATGTAGTCTTAGATGGTAAGGCGCATTGCCCTAGCAACCTATTCACTCTTCTCTTGAAGAGACCCACATTATATTTGGCCGGAAATACCGACGCAGGCAAATTGTTCCAGTCCTTCGCTGTACGCACTAAAAATGAGGAAGCAAAGCGCTTCGTTCGGACAGGTGGAATGTCCACAACAAAAGGATGGATACCTGCCGTGCGTCGGGACGTCCGGTGATGGAAGGGGGCCGGGGAATTAAGTTGTGTAATTCCTGCGCACACTCACCAAAATGTATCCTATAGAATACAGAGATATACAGAGATATACAGAGATATACAGAGATATACTTGTAAAGGAATGGTTGAGTTCAGACTAAACCACATCAAGGGCTTATAATTAATTCATGAGTTGGTCAATGTGCGTCCGCTTTCAGAATAACAACGTACTCGCCACTTCCAGTCAGACAAATACAATTTCAATGAGTAGCTGCTTTGTTATCCTTAATAATGTATGTTGATTGTAAGATAAATAAAAGTATAAATAAAAACAAAGCCTAAGCAATACTGATAGGGAAATTATTTTTTTATAAACTTTTGTAATACATTATAATTTTATTTAAATGTATATGTATTTTCATCTAATATCGTGACGCACTAATACAAAAATATAAAAAAGTAATTTCAAATCACAAACCTTTGACCACCATTCAGAAATTTTAAATTAAGTTCAAATACGCTTTTCAATTAGAAAAGTTTAAACGAGAAATACAATATTAACGGTTAACTACTTGCACTTTTAATTTTATTTTATTCATAGTATATTTTACATTCTACTAAAACTGAATAAAAAGTAACATGTAAATTTTTTAAATTGACTATATTGACTATTATGAACTTTTATCTATTGGACAATGAAACTTGGGCACGGAGAGTCCTAGCCTAGTTTTGTAAATATTTAAGGGAATTAGTGAATGTACTTCGCGTTATTTAAATTACTTTGTGTTTTATTCTGCTTTTCAAATATTTTTATGTCCCGTTGTATTAACTCTTAGTTTTTTTTAATTAAGAGGACAAAAATTATAATGAAGTGATATTCTATTGATCAATACTTTTGCCAAATGCGAGTTGAATGCACACGAAAGACACTCGCGGAGATTGTGGAAGTGGATCAAGGATGATAGAAGGCCTGTGCGATATCGGTGACTGTCCAGTACGGCGAGAGCTCGACATAGCATGGAACGATAGTATACTTGGACTTAAAGTGCCGTCTATGTATCTATGTATTTTAACTTTTTCTTCTAAATATAAGCATATATGCATGTATGTTTATAAATAATAATGAGTAATATTCATATCATCGAATAAACACTTATTTCCTGAATAATAATATACATACATAATAACAATTAAATAACTATATAATATATGTTCACTTTTTTACTCTCTTTTATATATTGCTATTTAGATGTGGATGGTGATGGATAATGAAATAAATATATTTTGTACAAAATAGATGTTCCTTTTTGGTCTTACAAATTGCTTATTGCTTATTGCTTAATGCTTAATGCTTATTGCGTAATGCTTAATGCTTAAAGCCTAGTGCCTAATGTTAAATGCTTAATGCCTATTGTTTAATGCTTTAAGCTAAATAATTGGTGCTTGCCGCTAAATGCTTGACACTTAATGCTTAATTAAAGCGGTTCAGCAGTTTTTGCGTGAAGGAATAAGAAAAAAAGAAACAAACACAGTAACAAATACAAAAAAGTTATAAAATGCAAAATATATAAAAAATATCCTATGGCATCCTAGAGGAACATCTTTTCGGGATAGAAAATTTCCTATTTGTTAATCCAAGTTACCCTCTATGTTTGTTTCAAGTTACCTGAAATGCATATTGCTTGACGCTTGATGATTGATGCTTGACTCAAAAAATTTCAACATTATGGTTAATTTTTGAATTGCAATGCTTGATGCTTTATTCCAAATGCTTAATGCTTAAGGCTTTATGATTGATGCTAAATGCTTGACACTTAATACTTAGTGCTTAATGGTGTTCTGCAGTTTTTGCGTGAAGGACTAAACAACAAAGAAACAAACATACAAAATAACAAATACATAAATGTCAAAAAACATGAAAAAAATATAAAAATGATCCCAAGGAGTCCCAGAGGAACATCTTTTCATTAATGCTTAACGCTTGATGCTTAAAGCTTAATGCTGATGGCTTAATATTTAATGCTTAACGCTTTATGCTCGATGCTTAATAATTGATGCTTTATGCTTAATGCTAAAAGCTTAAAGCCTAATGCTTAATGCTTAGTACTTAATGCTGAACGGTTTATGCTTATTGCTTACTGCTTATTGCTTAATTCTTAGTGCTTAATGATTAATGCTAAAAGCTTTAAGCTTTATGCTTAATTATTATGGCTCAGTGCTAAATGCTTAATGCTTAATGGTTAATGCTTATGGCTTAATGCTTTATGCTTAAAGCTGAAAGCTTAATGCTTAATACTTAATGCTGAACGTTTTATGCTTAATCCTTAATGCTACTTGCTTATTGCTTATTGCTCAATGCTTATTGTTTTGTAGCTTAATGCTTAATACTTATGGCCTACTGCTAAATGCTTAATGCTAAATGGTTAACGCTTAATGCTTATGGCTTAATGTGTTATGCTTAAAGCTTAATGCTTAATTTTTTGCAAGTATTAAGCATGTAGTATTTTAAATCCGCTAAATGTTTTATTATTTTTTTTTAATTTGTGTGTGCAATAAAGTGCTAATCTATCTATCTTTTTACCTATTGGCTGCGGCCTCTCGACCCCAATTTAAAATTTTTTCCCGTTCACTTTGTTTAGGGTTCCATATCGAAAAGCTATAAACGGAACCTTTTTACTAAGATTCCGCTGTCCGAGATATTGAATGCATTTGTTAAAACATTTATTTATCTTTAAAAATAATCTTAAATATAATGACATATGTTTTTTATGGTTTTATACGTCTACGAACGGTCGAGAATTACGATAATTTTTTTTATTTATTTCATAACTATGTAAATTTATTGAATCACAACAATAGATGATTTCTTGAGATATTATATATAGGTTCTCCTAAGAAAATTACTATTATCGTGTATTACACATAAATTTATAAAGAATCTATATAAAGAAATAAAGCATTTGTACCTGATCTTAACTTATTCATTAAAAACATGTAAATTATAAGAATAAATAATATATTACTTTCAAACTGTTCTTTTGATTCCTATCATATATAAATATATGTTTTTTGTAAGATTTTCTTCCTACCATTATACGATTAACCTGAAATATGATGGCTACATTAAAGTGAAAGTTTAGGAATATGCCAAGTTTTTATGACAAAATTTTATGAGCCATTTAATTATTCATGTACCATAATAAGAAAGTGATTTAACCATTATTTACAAAATTGCACAAGCAATGTTACCGTTCTTGATTTACCTTTATTTGTTTAAAGTTTCACATATTAGCATATAAAACTTTTAATAAACTTTGTGCAAAAAGAATAAAATTGTTATTTTTAAATACAGCCATATGTTTATAACCTCGATAGGAACTTATTCTAATTATATAAATTTATTATTGTTATGCCATTCTTAATTTTGTTCCCATCTAATCCTATCAAACGTTTGACCAGGATATACTTAGTAATAGTCCAGTGCCAATCATTTCTTATAACGAAAAATAATAACAGAATGAAACCTTTTGGAAAAGAGAGATAATATTTAAAAAATGTAAGGAAAATAAATTAAAGGCGATATGAGTTCGGGAAAGGGGTGGGGGTGAACTTTTAAGGGTAATAACGGTTTATTGCGATTTCCGGCAAAACTACGAGTCCTATGAAAAAAATTAAATGGAAAAGTTGTAGGTAATAATAAGAGCTACAACTGTTTTATTTGCAATTTTTTTACTCAAAATTTAGGAAATGAATAAGTTTTTTGCTTTTATAATCTTTTCAACGAATAAAAAGCTCACGGACTTTTTCAAAAAATCAGAAATTTTGACGTGATACTTTTTGACTGAAAATTAGGGTACGTTTTCGTAATTAAATTCAAATAAGGAGAAACTTTTAAATTTTTAAATCTAAAAAATGATAGCGTTTTAGGGACATAAAAAAATAAGTTTTCACCAAATTTCATTAGGAATAATTTGTTTTTTGTAAAAAATAAAAAAAAGCAAAAACTTATTTATTTCCTAAATTTTGAGGTTATGTAAAAAAATTGCAAATAAACCAGTTGTAGGTTATTATTATTACCTACAACTTTTCCATTTAACTTTTTTTCGCAATAAACCGTTTATTACCTTTAAAAGTTTTCCCCTACCCCTTTCCCGAACTCAAATTGCCTTTAATTTATTTAGCTTTTTTTTATATTTTCATGCTTTTCCAAAAATTTTCATCCTGTTACAATTTTTTTGTACTTTTGATTATTTTGAAAATATAAACAATCTTTTTCTGTAAATTATAAATAAGTACTCTATTTTAAACAAAATGTGTTTATTACCATTAAATAATTTATAAATAACAACGTAATAAATATTGTAGGTTTATAAGGTATAGAAAATTCATAATAAAAATATTATAAAATGTAAAATAAAAAGTAACAGATACGTTTATTAGTACTATTTATATTATTTTAGTTTTCCCGTTTATCTCCGTGAAACTTCACAATTTTTTTACAGTCTATTTTGGACAAATTATGAAACATTAGTCGAATATAGAGCTAATTTATATAACTCTTGTATTACAAATTTAGTTTTAAAAAAGGTAGATAATATTGATTGTTACTGTAGGTTGAATAATATTATATGTTATAGGCAAGTAATTCTTTTCTTATATATAATAAGATATATATAATAAGAATAACACATAAATACATAATTAATTCATGTCTTATCATTTTTGTTTGAGCAAAGGCAAAAGAAATTGTATGGCTAATTTACAAAACGCAGACTTGTATACTGAAAGTATGACACATATTAAAATAAATTAAACAACAGAATCTCAAACATTTCTGACTTTTATTTACCATTTTTTTATAGGAGAAAAATATAGCCATCACTTCAAATATGTACGGTTTTCTGAGGCAGGGAAAAGTATGAGATTGGGTATATAGTATTGGGTATATGGGTAAATAGATATACATATATGTATCTTTTCAACACTGCATTCATATTCTTTCTGTTATAATTTCTCAAGCTGTGATATTGACATTACGGACAACGACGGCCCATGGAGACTAAACCTCTAAAATCGAGATAAGAGTTTAAAAACAATCTAACACTATCCTTTAATATTGTAAACAAGAAAAGGTTGCTCTTTTTTTTTAGTGTTTGCACAATTTTAATAATTTAATGACCTATAAAAACTTTTGTATTGAGCCTCCAGCGACTTGGAGCTCAGCTGCATCTCTAGACACTTAGCTTAAAGTGAATAGTTAAGTTTATAGTTTAAAGTAAAAAGCATCTTGAAGTTTTACAAAGAAATATAGATATATCAATATTTTCTCACCTTTACTTAAACTTAAATAGCATCACAATAATGGAACTCCAGTTCAATACACCTCTATCTTAATCTTAATTGGTTAAGCCGTCTGTATGTTATCTATAAACATACAGACATAGCGATAAAATTGGGTTTTCTTTCTCTTACAAAGGCATCAAATCATGATTTTGTTTTAGTATTTTCCATGTACAGTTTTCGATCAGTGATAATTTTATTATATGTATAGATTTAGATAGAGACCTAGGTAAAGAATTATATATTATATTATCATACAAATATTTGATACCTAGCTCACTTTGAAGAATTTTTTGATAAATTTATATATTTTATTTATATGTATATATAAAATATATAAATTCATCAAAAAATTCTTCAACAGTCTCAGGTCGACTTTTTTATTTTTATAAAATGTGTTATTTCTTACTTCACGAGATTACGTGAAGAGACGAGACTACCTAAATCATGTGAGTCTCGATCTTGGTAATCATCACAATAATATTGTACTAAAGGTGTCACGAACGCCGTAAACCAGTCTTCCAAAAACTAAATCTCTTTATAAAGGGTCGGTACACACTAGGGACACCCAGCAGAATGCTGTCGATATGTCATAATAATGTTGTCTGTCTTACACTTTCTGTGTAGTAGTATTATAGAATGTAAAATTTTATTACTGTTTAAGTTAGTAATAATATTTTTTATAGTATTCGACCTTTTCATATTACTTAAATGACATATGTATGAGAATTTGCAACAAAAAATGTAGCATAATCAAACATTTGAAAATAATACATGTGACATTTAAGTCTTTAATTATGAATTTCAATTTGCCAGAATTAACTAAATATCAGATGAGACGTTGGTTTACTCTTCTTATGCAATTACACATCAATTAGAAATGGTTCTTGAGTGTACTTGATTTTGAATAGGTCATTTTTTAAATTGGGGTCATTGTAAATAAATTTTATGTTGTACACTGAAAAATTATATCATGATTCATGTTTTTGTTTTTACATGATCAACTTTGCATTCTAAAGAGACTTGATATTTTAAATCTTAAAAGACGTGGCCACGTCTTAAAAGTCGTTTCATGAATATAGCTAACATGTACAATGTACATTACTGCGATACTGGGAAGTGCCATCATTTAAGAGATGAAGTAACATTCTCCTGCAAACCGAGTTTTAAAATGTCTCATATATAGTGGTTTCATAAAGGTAACTTATATTAAATTTCCTGAAATATTGTCATTTTTCTCAGTATTTTCTCGAATTTTCTTGAGAAAACATTAAAATGAAATATTTTTTTACAAATGAATCTTGCTAATAATTATATTTATGTTGAAAACCTAAAATTAATTTGTTTTTAAGTGTTTCGATTACTTTGTGGCAATGGTTTCAACAGAAGAATTAGATGTAGGCGCGTGTCAGTAACCCCGTTTAGCAGTTATCTACCCCCAAAATTGTCTACGATACGGGCCTATGCCCGGAATCGTAGAAAACTTTGCAGTGCTTTTGAAGTGCGCTTTGTGTGCTGCCTGCCTTCTATAATTCAGGAAGCACACAAAACGCACTAGTAGATGGTACCTATATCAAA
The DNA here is from genome assembly GCA_959347355.1 of Napeogenes inachia. Lineage (NCBI taxonomy): Eukaryota > Metazoa > Arthropoda > Insecta > Lepidoptera > Nymphalidae > Napeogenes > Napeogenes inachia. The sequence goes on from OY365791.1 coordinate 27,314,262, forward strand.
GACATGGGATTTTTTTGTGACGAGTCGGTCGCTGGTGTCAGTTGGTCTGCGGATCGATTGAATATCGACGCCCTGAAAGTATGGCCACATTAAAAAATACTACTATTTGACTATAAAAGTAATAATGTTAAACTTTTGATGAATTTATAATTGATAAATAAACTATTCATGCGTTTTTGATCTTTCGACACGGAAATTATCCGAATCTGTAACCTCTGAAAGTAAGTCCTCGTCATTATAGGAATTGAGATATCTTTTCATTATTGAATTTAGCAAATTATTTGTAATTGACGTTATAGAGATAGAGGTGTCGACTATTTGGTTTGAATAATGTAAACTAACATCCCTTACTAACTGTACCGTATCAAAGATACTAAAATAAAACAAAAAATAAAATCAAAAATAATGTCTTAAAAGCTTTTTATTAAAAAAAATGGACACAGTTTATTGTAGTAATTGTAAATGGTGCGCTAGAACTTAACGACCCAATTAAAATTCTGTGATCGGTCACATGCAGTCACGATAGCTTTATTGATTTATATTTTTCGTACAAAAGTTTATAATGTGCTCATATTTATTACCAAATACTATTAAAAAGGATTACCAAGGAATCATATTTAAATTATGTGTCTAATTAGTTTGTGCCATTTGCTTAATAGTTATTTATCTAATAGTAATAATATATTATATAGTTTTTCACTTAAAATGTACGAAATATGATACAATAGCCATTGTCTAATTACAGGAAAAGAATAAAGATTTATCACAAAAAAGTCACTTACGTATGATTTATAATTTTTCAAAACACTTTTAAAATGAGTAAGGGCCACAACTTGCCCGAACTTTAATAAATTTTTATACAGAATTGACTTCAATTCATCCTTTTGACAATTTCTTTTATACCTTTACAATTGCAATGTATCTTACTTACACAAGTAAGGGGGATGCATTACAAACCATGCCAACAACTACGTAAATGTGCAACAGAAGTTGTGCAAGTTTGGACAAGATTTACTATGTATAGATATATACCTATATAGCTATGTTTAATTGTGGTGTATCCCTCCTGTATTGTAAATAGCAAACAAGTAAGGTTCTCGGTTCATAACATCAGAAGAACAAAATATATAAAAGATTTTCTAAATCTCCCGGGAGAAAAAGATTAGAATATAAGGTGAAGTTTTATCAAATTACCACAAAAGTTTCTGTCTTATTTCATTATGAGAGATTGTGATCGCAACTCCCAAAATTTATCTTTATCAAGAGCAAGTATGACAGACATACATAGACATAGACATTATGAAACGATAAAACTATGACTAGTTTGGATTTTTTTTAGAGACAGTAGTTTTTAACTTCTCCTTGCTGACTTAATTTAGTTTTCAACCACGCATATTCACTATAAACTGGGTGCTTAACTTAACTACAATACACTTGATGATTGTTAAATAATACTTAATTTTAAAACAAAATAAGGTTTGGATTTCATTTAAAAAAATAAACTAATTTTGTAGTCAATTATTGTCTGTCTTTTATAGAGTAGTTTATTAGGTATTAACAATCTCATTGAGGTTTATTTTATACTAGAAAATGCTAAGTTCAAGTATACATTTAGGTATAATATGGGCCATATCGTAACTTCACTATCGCGTGCAAAGTAATACTATTTTTAAATAAATATAAATGGACCCCATTAAAAAGGTAAAGGTTTGCATATTTTATAAGTCTCAATAGTATAATAATATCATAAAAAATAAGAACAGAAACGAACTTTCACTACAAATGGTCAGTAGTGGTACAGTAAGTGGTAATTCAAAAATTATTAAAAATCAATACTTAAAAAAAAAACAAAAGACAGCCATATAATTTTGCCTCAAAAGCACCCTTGTGTTGTGTGGAGGTCCTTCAGATTTTCTAAAAAAAATTAAGTTATATTTTTATTCTACCCTCATAAATCCTATGGACTTTACCGCCTGTCAAAACAACGAAAGCAATTAAATAGTGATGAAGTAATTTCATAGTATTATCATACTACCTTTCATATCAAGCAGACAACTAAACCTATTATTAGATTTAAGTATTGTATACTTGTTCGTACGTAGCTTTTACATACACCGTAGCAATGGAATTACATAGTGCAGTGTAGCGCGTTGATTACAAGCAGATTGTCACTAGCGCCTAAATTGAGGACCTCGAGCAATATGCAATTACATGACGCCTCAGATACTCGGAGATAAGGTAACTTCGTAACGCTTCGTGCTTCGTTAGGTGTTGGAAAATCCTGTATGTTGCATTTTAAGCTTCTCTTGCCACGAAATACAGTTGTTTATTTTTAAAATTTTAGCTTCCGCAAAAGAAACAATGTCCTTAGGAAAAATATACAAATAATAATAATAATAAATATATTACGATAGTTAATATGAATATAACTAAACCATAATGCACCAAAAGAATTAAAATCCTATTAGAGAAAAAAAAATATTTAAATTATTGATAATAAATTAAGTATACATTTTTAATTACTGTTATCAAATATAGATACATTAGATACATTTTATTATGATAGCATTAATAAATCAATTTTAAATTTAGTATTTTAAATTTAGGCGTAAAATAAAACATAAATAATGTATGACAAGTGCAACAATATCTTTTTATATAATTTACTATAACATTGTGTTAACTAACTCATTATATACGAGAGTTACAAATAATAATTAATAATAAATGTTCACTTATTCATTTTCCTATGCAATATTTTAAGAACGTTTCGATCGGTTTTATGAAATAGATTCAAAATTTCATCAACATTTAATTCTATCAAATAAAAGGTTATTTCTTTTTTTCCAGATAACACACTATCACCATAATTTTCTCTTTATAATGCAATGTCGAAATTTTAAACAATTTAAATATCTGATTGTGAAAAATATAAAGATTCTTAAAAATGACTGTGTCCATCTACGTAAGGAATATAGAATGGTTTCTTTTACATTTTTCATAACAAAGTTCGGTTATTGGTGTACCCTAAAAGTTGAACTCATAAATGTTACCTTTTTTTGCAAGAATTGGTTAGAAAACTTTAGTTGGACAGAGCTTAGAGACAAACGTATAAGTATTAATAAATTTAGATCATTTTAATCCTAAAGTGGCAGTTTTGAGAAAAGATTTACAATTCGAGTGAGTAATGCCAGGCAAATTAAATTCCTCTTTTGTGAAATAGCAAATTTACACATTTTATAAGTAATTGCTAAGATAAGGGGTTAGTTTATTAAGCAAATATTATAATAATAATAATTTTAATAATTATTCTTCTTAAAAATCTTTACACACAAAACAGTTGCTACTGTTGCATCTAAAATAGTCGTAACTGAAGTAGATAACTATGAGAGCTGATAGAGGATATAAATATTTTTAAATATATTTTTTTATTATAACGAAATTATAAAAATACTGAAAAAAGCTGCTAATTGTTGTTGGTGGGTTGCAAGTACTAGCATCAAAGACAATAACTGCATGGTAGATCGGATGGCACATTTTCGTAAGGTTTTTGCAAGTTCGAATCTAGTGGAGTCCATGATTTCTTTATTTTTACTTTTTTTTGTTTTTGTGTAACTACAAATTTTATTATTTCACAATTTCTATAGTCAAAATAGTTTTATTTGTTAACATAATAAACCAAATAGGTTTTCGAAACGAAGTTTGGGTTGGATTCTCAAAATTATTACGATGATTATATGAATGATTCTAAATGTCTAAAGAAAATATTATTTTTAATAGATTTTTTAAAATATATCAAAACATTTTGATTTATAGAGTGTATAATAATTTCGTTTTGATTTTGCAAATTTGATAAACTGTCATAGGTTTCGTAACGTCAAAACTAGTACTAGTGGCTGTTTTTATTTTTTTCAGAGAACTTGTTGGTATATAAAAATTAATGTAAAACTTATTTGCTCTGTACTACTAGAAGCCATAAAATGTCGTCGCACTACACCCTAGAGGTCCATCCGAAATATGAGATGGTCGTTAAATAATATAAGAGACTTAATTGAATGTGTGCGAAAGTAGGAGCTATGTGATATTCAAGAGTTATATCGGTGTAGGCTCTTTTATATCTTATAGAGTAAGTATTAAGGAATATTTTCCAATACATCCGGTTACATTATTTATTAGTAGAGTTATACGAAGTCAAGAAATATTTTGTTCGTGAAAAGTTGTGTGCTGGGAAAATTTCAAAACTAATAAAGAATTGATGATTTACAGTGGAAGGCACTTTTTGTCATGTTGTAGTGTGAGAATAGTTTAATTGTACTCTTAGATACAATTCTATATTCATAAGTCTATACAATATTTTTTATAAAAAATACAAGTAGCACTTTCTAGTTATTAGATTTGTAGTGAATAAGATAAATATAATACTTAAATTTATATATAATACTGTTAAAATAAAAAATATTACATTTTAATTTGGAATCTGTCATTTTTATAAGATTGTTCATTGTGTTTTCGTATTTTGGCGCCATTACATTGTACAATATTTTGCGATATTAAAATAGAGTGGTGTCAAAGAATTTGAAGAAATCCTGTCCGAAACCAAAAGATATTATCTTGGGAAATGAAGATAGCACCTAGAACCATATCCGGTATTTTAAAAGATGACTTAGGACAAAATGACCATATTTATGCTTAAAGCTCTAAGGAAGCTTCCCAATTAGTCGACGAAGTGCAACGTGGGCATTATCCGACTTTAGTGATGGTTTGGTGGGGTATTAGTTATGAAGGATTGACTGAGCCATATTTTTGTGAAAGAGGTATCAAAACATCGGTACAAGTGTATCAAGATACCATTCTTGAGAAAGTAGTTAAGCCCCTTAATAACACCATGTTCAATAACAAAGTATGGTCCTTCCGGCAAGACTCGGTGCCGGGTCATAATCCGCTGGATTATGATTTATGGTAAATTTTAGAGAGTTCGGCTTGCTCTAAACGCTGTGATAATTTGAAATCCCTAAAACAATCCATACGATTGGCAGTGAATCATTTCCCCATGGAAGAAGCGCGTGCTTCTGTTGCCTACTGGCCTCAACGTTTAAAGAACTGTATTGCATCTAATGAACACCACTTCGAATAAGATTTTTATATTTTGAATCCTACTAATATTATATATAAATACAAATTTTTGCAAGTGGTTTTATCTGTGACATAACATAGATTGTAGCGCGATAACTAATTGCCACGGACGGTCCTGTTTTTAATCGTTTAGTTTACTAAATTTCACATAATTATTTGTGAAAATCCTTTTTATTACCCGACGAATTTAGAAGGAGTGTTATGTTATTCAAAAATACGTAGTAGAAATATAGCCAATTATGCTATTTTTATGTTCCCTGCTACAGTGTAAACGGATTAAAGGATTTTGACGTATGAGGTATCGGTAGATACCTACGTCAAAAATAATCGAAAATAATATTTTTATGGCTTATGTCACTAGCCATAAAAATATTATTTTTACAGTCTACGTGGATAAGGTCACGGTCAACAGCAACAGGCAACCCACTGTAAAAGTAATAAATGTTATTTGTAAATAAAAAAAAATGTTTTCTTTGTTACATTTATGGCAAGACTAGGTATATTATAATTCCATATATGTTAAAAAAGTAAGACATATTTAATTTGATAATAATTTTTTCTTATTATCTTTAAATATTTTACATTCTAGCTATTTATTTTACTTTGTGTTTTAACACAAGTTACTTGAATTAAAATGTCCCAAACCCATTTTGAATTATGAAGGGGCGGTTTATAATAATTTAATTAATTATCTAATAACGTAATATATTATTTTATAACTTATAAAATATATATTCCAAATCTAGGTTCAAAAATATTGTAATTCATTACAGGTTCCTTTAAGAAAGAGATAACTATAATTAAGGTTGGATTTTGTTTAATTTCGTACATATTACTAGAAACTTATGATCAGGCAATATAAACCTGTAATAGTAGGTAGTTAATTTAAAAAAAACTCTCGACTGCTCGACTCCTGAATGTATTTTCTGCTCTTGATAAACCTGTAAGTGCGTAATGTAAAAAAATAAATATGAAATTTTTAATATTATGTAAACTTTCACGGATGCTATTAACAAGATCAAACAATTTTAAAAGAGATTAATAATCTTGAAATAATTTTAGAAATATGCTGTAGATAAAGTGAAGTGTTTAATTCATGAATTTATAATTACAGATTTATTAACAAGCCAAGGCTATCCTATAATTCATGAATTTATCATTACAGATGTATCAACAAGCCAAGGCTATGTTAATGCTTACGGTACGGACAATAATTACCCATATTATTTTGCACTACTATGTTGTAATTAACAATGTCACAATGTCAGATGTTTTGTACTTTTATATATATAATTGTACTAAAATTATATAATTGCACTATGTTATATTTTAACGGGTTGATAAAAGCTTCTAGTAGTTTAAACTTATTAAGTTTCCCTGCCCGAAGCTTCCCGAGATCTCATTGTAAGAGGTAAAAGAACTCAACCTTGAAAGAGGATAAAACGAATTACCTTAGACCAGATAAGTGAATCGTAAATTACTGACAAAAGGAATAAATGAGTCCCGTTCTTTACCTTCTCGTACGTCCCAGAGATTTGTCAAGTACAGTTTAATAAGCCATACCATTTAATCATAATGTTATGTTTTTTTTTTTAAAAAGAAGTGATATTGCAAAATGAAATTACTTGCTTGCCTAATACAGGTTTAATAAAGTTGTATTAGAGATAAGTACTAGAGATTTATTAAATGACTTTTTACTTTTTCATTTCTTTCTTTTATATATTTTTTACATTAGTATATTATTTTTATATTGCTATCAGTGATATTTTTTTGTCAGAACTTAGAATAAAGACCATAAACTATAGTATAAATCATACGTTTTTTTACATAAAAGAGACATCCATGAACCCAGCACCGCACCCGAGCAAGATGTCCAGCCCATCCTAATCCCACACGCCCCAACCTGATAGCCACGGAATACCGCCTGGCGATGCTGTATACCTGAAGAGGCATCCATGTCAGTCCCAGATCCCCCGCAACCGAGTGCGCCTCATTACTGCATCCGCCAGCCGAGATCCTAGGCAACACCTGTTGCCCAGACATTCTTTTCGTCGCGCAGCAGTTCCATAACTGCTCGGCAGAAAGAGGCCCTAGCTCTATTCCACTCTACAATCCACTCTGCAATCAGGGAAGTAGCAGAAGTGACCCCACGGGTGACCCCGGTAAAGTACAATACGAATAAAAGTTACTCTTAGTTTTAGTAACTTTAATTCGTATTTTGGTTTTATTTTATAAAGTCTAAAATAAATCATTCTTACAGATTTTACAGGTGTGGTCTACGTAATACATAAAAGTCACAAGTAATTCATTTGTATAACTAAATATCAATAATTTAACCATACATAACTTGTCGTAAAACAAAGCATATGACTTGTAAATAGAGCCTCACAAAGCATGTTAACGAAACACAGTCGGAGTTGAACACAACAACCAATCAAACTGATATTGTTTCGAAGGAATATATTGATTATATGGTATTATTATATTTATGCAAAAGTTATATTTGAACTGTAAAAGTACTTGTTAAAAGCTTTTATAAAATAAATCATTCATTGTTAGTAAAATAAAAGGTTAAAAATAACTTACACCTTAATTTATTTTTTACGACGGTACAAAATTCTATGAAATTAGTGATATTTGTTTTTGGGGTGTGCCAATTAATTGACACGTCACTAATTGCCTGTTTCTTTGATACGATGACCGAATGTTTTATGTTATGCTAATTTAATTTATTACCAGTGAAGACCAGAGTAATGTAATTTAACCCCCTTGTTGGTCGAGTGGTTAGCGCAGACGCCTAACGTGTCACGGCGCAATGGGGCTCGGGTTCGATGCCCAGCAGAGACAGGCATTTATGTGATGAGCATACATGTCTGTGTTTCTGGGTTTGGTCGTTTATTAAATATATTCTCAGTATTTATATGTGTATTTCTATGTATTTGTATCGTTGTCTAACACCCTTAACACAAGCAAATAATTTGCTTACTACTACTACTTAGATCAATGTATGTAATTTGTCCCGATATTATTTTTATTATTATTATTATAATTATTATTAATGTATGACAGTCGTTCCAAAAATCTTTTGTATCACAAATAGTACGTGTGTAAAAATAAAGATATAAATGGTATATATGTAGGTGTGAATTATTATACCTTTAAAGAATAAAAAACATTTAAAAAAAGAAAACGTATTGTAATTTCCATATTTATTTAATCTTTATTGTTTTAATTAAAAATTTTACAATATGGACAATTAATACTAAATAGCATTATTTCACAATCAATACTAGAACGTAAGTAATTTAAATAGTAACAAATTTAAGACATCATATTTAGGAACGGACTCCAAACAATTTTGCAACAAACAAACTTTGAAGCACTTCATGTTTATTTTAACTTAGGTATTTAGCCTAACTAAATAGATTTATTAGATAGATTTTATTGAATGTAATGAAAAAATATGCACTTGTACAAATGAAATATGAAAAGAGTAACTAAACGAATTATGAAAACATATGAAGAATTAATGTAAATAATTAAACTTAGTTTCATTAAGCAATAGTCATAAAATTACCCAAATTATAATTATTGAAGTGTACAAAAGAGATTTACTTTTTAATAATAGAAAATTTAAACATCATTAATTATTATCACAGTTTTTTTACTTCATAAATTTTCGTTCAATATAATTCGTTAACACTATACCAGCATTGGACTTTTCTTAGATGTTTTAATAACAAAAAGATAAACTCAGCCAAACAAAACATACATTATTGTTGTTTACCGTGAAGGATATTATTTAATGTCTTCAAAAAGTCGATTGTGGTCTCAGTAAACATGGTGAAGAATCAAATAAACCCAGCCTGTATAAGAGATTCGTAAGTGTTTACTTATCTCTATCCAGAATATTTTTATTTTGGTTGGATATATTTTTAGTTTTTTGAAAAGAAAATGTTCTAATTGTTAAAATTAAATTATAAATACTTTAAAATGTTTTGATTTTGTATATTCTAAACTTTATTTAAAAGTGTTTCTAAATATTAAGTATTTCATTACAGAATATAATTCTTTCACCAGCAGAACTCAGGTAAATGTATTAATGACAAACTAAAGTTTTCTATTTCCTGTCACCTCTACCTGAAGCTGTTTGAATCGCTGTGCATGTTTTCATGTTTTATATGTAGTTTAATTTTATTTACTTGTTACTTTGTTTATCCGAGTAATTAACATAATAATAGTATGAGTGTACAAAAAACAAGGAAATAGCTAAAGGATAAAAGTTTAGATGGTTTCCAATACTTCGTTGTTAAGCTGCTGTTTAAATGTATATCAACGCTTTTTGAATTATTTATATTATAATTTTGTTTGTATTTTATATAAAGCCGCTATTCGGTTGACGGCATATATGTACAGAGGATAGAAGAATATACGGGTAAAGTGAATAGGGGAGAATAATTATGCATTGACCCACAACAGGATTTCAGGCTCAATAAAAATCGATACAACGTAACCCAGCAAAATAAGTGGAACTATATTATGAGAAAAAATAAATATGTCTTTAAAGTTTACATTAAATAGTGGTATCAGAACCACCGAATAAATTAGATTTAATTTCATGAAATAGAATGCCAAAACTTCCACAGGCAAGCTTGTTTTGCTAGTAAGCTTAAAATGCAAACAAAATACTCATAATATTAATTTTATATTTATAGGGTATTTGGGTGCCATTTGTGGTAAATAACTGTTCAGGACTGTAGGATTAGTCAAATAGGATTACCTTTATGATTTCTTTTCAAGTAGTAATGTTCAGATACTCAAATTCTACATACGTGTCAGTTTACGGAGTGATGGTAAATAATATTAGAAATCAAGTCTAATTTAGTAAAATATCTCTGTTAGTGTATATATGCCTATAAGATCTTCTAAGTAAGGCCTCTTTGTGTTGTATTTATTTGTTACCATCGTCAACTACACCACTTTTTAGTTAAATACGGAAAAGTCACAAGAATACGAAAAATATAGATTGTTAAACTCAGAAATATTCAAAATTAGTGTATGCGTTTTATCTGGGCGCAGCAAACAAAATCTGGGAGGAAAAATATTGATACTTATTATGGACACTTTGTTTTGTTACTTACAAAATCTTTTTTTTTACAAAAAGACATCATTTTATAAATAATTTGGGAAAAATGTAGACGGAAGGTATTTTATTTGTGAGTATTACACACTTAAGGAATAAAAGAAAGAAAAAGAAAGAAACTCTGTAACTGACATCTCGAGTTCAGAAGTTCAGCCCTCATTAATAGTTACGCGTCTTTAAATCCTCATTGTCCTAAACTTTATCTACAACTCATGTAAGGATTATTATTTTATTTATTTACGAATAAAATAAAAAATGTAGTTAACTAAAGTAACTTAATTATAGAATTAAACTTTTTAATCTTACTTTTAAGTTCTTTTATTGTGTTCACGTATTTAAAAATAAATCTACTTTTTTTACTAGTTGCTCAGTTATTTAATATTTTTTAATTTAGGTTTAATTTTTTTAAATTGTCATTTACTTAATATCATGCATTAAGATTGACGGTGGTTATCGTGCTTTTTAATTTTACGATACTTATATATATCAAATATAACTTTAAAATCACAAAATTTCATAAATAAGTATTCATTTGGTATTTATATTATATTTAACTACTATATCTCTGATGATAAATTCAATGTTTAACTTTTTTTAACTTAACATTCTGTTTCATTTTTTTCATCTGTGAGAGGGTTCAGAAACGAAAGATAGATATTACAATAAGGAGTGTAGCAAAAATCTTAAGCCGAGCTTGTTACAAGATTCACAAGAGTTATTTACTTTATAACATTTAGTTTATTATTCCATTTGTTCTGTTTACAGTACTAATAAATTTATAGATATTTTACAGTACTTATGACAAATTATTATACTCTTTTAGGATTCGATCTCTTTATTTTGAGATTATTCATATCTTTAACAAATTAAAAATAGTATATTTTAAATATATATAATTAATTTAATTTAATAATAGTAATATAGGGACACCTCTTGATAGGCATATAAATTTTCTCTAAAGGGCTTAGTTCCCTCGTATAATATAAATGGCTGAAGAATTCAAGACACATGACTTTATTTTTTATTCAAGAAAACGCAAGAACAACTTTTCGGTGTAAATATAAAGATATAAAATAATAAGCAAATGTAAATGATTTATTTTAAAAAGCAATTTATATTTTACGATACTTTAATTAGACTTATTCTGGACCATCCACTCAAGAACATTTGAGGATAATCGCATCAGTTCTTTTAGTGAAATTGCATTAGAGGAGAAAAGGAAGATTTCATTTATATAAAGTAAATTCCAGAAAATTGGATGCAGTTTTAAGAATGCTTAGATCATGAAGTTAGGTTTTCGCTTAACTACGCTAAGTTTCAAAAGAACGGATTCCTTTTTGAGTCCACACAATATATTTTTCGTAATTGTATTTTTTGCTGGTGTTTTTTAGATGCTGTTTAATATTGTTAATATGTCAAATATTATTATGAATTCATCTTTTTATGTATCTTATATACTTGTTAATGGTTATAGATTACATATGAAGTATATTGAAAGCTTCATTCAATAACCAAATAATATAATTATTAAAAATACAAAGATTTTTTTTGTTATTAGTCACATTTCCCTCCATTTCTAAAGAAAGTAAGAATTTTATTCTGACTAACTTTGTGAATGCTATATTTAACACAGCAAATAAGTTTCTTTTATCCCTCGAGTCCCTTTAATTATCACAAAGTAATAATTAGTTGCTGATTAGGAAATTGAGAAATCCATTTTCATTAAAAAAAATGGGATTTCAAATTCAAATACAACATTATTTTTAAATTATATCCATAATATTATTTACAGCTGGTCTAAATATATACAAAATAAAAATATTTATTAGTGTATATACGTTGCATATACTATTTATAGCCAAATATTAAGAAAACAAAATTCTTCTGAAATATTAAATTATTTATAAAAGAAATGGCTTCACCTATCAACGAAATTTTAAAAGATGTTTGATGTTAATTATATTACATGAATAAAAATAATTGTGTATTAGAAACTACGTAAAATATTAAGCAAAAATTACCGTGGTATCTCAAAATATGGTATTAGTGGCCTCAAAACTTTTTAACAACAATTTTTATGTTTATTTTTGTTTTTATTTTTTGTTCGACAGGAGCTTTAGAAGCTTTAATTTTTATTTCCGTTGTATACATTTTTTAAGTGGATACTTTACTGGCATGCCCGTAATATTTTTTTTTGTCATATTTGTTTAAATTGATGCTGTTTGTTTTAAATTAAACATTTGATGCTGTTTGTTTTAAATAATTAAACAATCGGTGCTGTTTGTTTTAAATTAAATTAAATTAAATTAAATTAAATTAAATTAAATTAAATTAAATTAAATTAAATTAAATTAAATTAAATTAAATTAAATTAAATTAAATTAAATTAAATTAAATTAAATTAAATTAAATTAAATTAAATTAAATTAAATTAAATTAAATTAAATTAAATTAAATTAAATTAAATTAAATTAAATTAAATTAAATTAAATTAAATTAAATTAAATTAAATTAAATTAAATTAAATTAAATTAAATTAAATTAAATTAAATTAAATTAAATTAAATTAAATTAAATTAAATTAAATTAAATTAAATTAAATTAAATTAAATTAAATTAAATTAAATTAAATTAAATTAAATTAAATTAAATTAAATTAAATTAAATTAAATTAAATTAAATTAAATTAAATTAAATTAAATTAAATTAAATTAAATTAAATTAAATTAAATTAAATTAAATTAAATTAAATTAAATTAAATTAAATTAAATTAAATTAAATTAAATTAAATTAAATTAAATTAAATTAAATTAAATTAAATTAAATTAAATTAAATTAAATTAAATTAAATTAAATTAAATTAAATTAAATTAAATTAAATTAAATTAAATTAAATTAAATTAAATTAAATTAAATTAAATTAAATTAAATTAAATTAAATTAAATTAAATTAAATTAAATTAAATTAAATTAAATGAAATGAAATGAAATGAAATGAAATTAAATTAAATTAAATTAAATTAAATTAAATTAAATTAAATTAAATTAAATTAAATTAAATTAAATTAAATTAAATTAAATTAAATTAAATTAAATTAAATTAAATTAAATTAAATTAAATTAAATTAAATTAAATTAAATTAAATTAAATTAAATTAAATTAAATTAAATTAAATTAAATTAAATTAAATTAAATTAAATTAAATTAAATTAAATTAAATTAAATTAAATTAAATTAAATTAAATTAAATTAAATTAAATTAAATTAAATTAAATTAAATTAAATTAAATTAAATTAAATTAAATTAAATTAAATTAAATTAAATTAAATTAAATTAAATTAAATTAAATTAAATTAAATTAAATTAAATTAAATTAAATTAAATACAATTTAATACAATGAAATACAATTAAATAAAATAAGGTTTTCAATTCGAGACATTTAAATGAGAAATTCCATGTTACTTACAAAATGCCGTTACATTTGTAAGGGTATTGAATAACATAATATACGTTACAGTTATATTTATATAAAGTAGAGATAAATTCTGTAAAGAGACTATTCAAAACATATAATATTGAAGTTTACTTTGTTATTATTACTTGAGACCGATGAAGGAACTTGGCCCTTTTGGACCACTTTTGAAATGGATGAAATAAATAAACGAATGTAGTCCATTTTCGCTTTCTAGAGAGATTTTATAGAGCGTCTTATTAAATTTCTTCTTCCGTATTTTTATATTACGATTTATTTTAAATTTGAAAAGAATAAAAGCAACAAACATCCATCCATACAATCATGCAAACATTCCCAATTACATATAAGTAAGATAAGATAAATGTGAATGGTCTATTGTTATAATTGTAACGGTTTTCATAATATTTGTATTTAATAAGACAATAATAACAAGGACAATTAGGGATAAAAAAAAATTTGACCCTATGACATGTTACAATATGGTAAAAATTTATATTTTTGCACGCTATTTACTCTGTCAGAAAGTTGAAAATTAAATACGAGACGAAATGTTATGTTAGTCTAGTTTTTTAACTAAAAATTTACTAAATTCTTTTTTTTAAATTGGTTAACAAAAATAATACTTTCTAATTTCTTTTGTCAATTAATTATTTTTATTATATTTCCGTTTTTTTTATTATTGACATTTTCATAAGAAAGTCGTAAATAATACGTGTATTTTCTTGGTGTGCATTTAAATCACGAATGTTTTTTTGAAACCCATTCGTTTGTTTTTGACGCCTTACATTATAATGAATTTGGTATATAAATATATTTAAAACCAATTTTTCTCGCTTTTCCGTTTACGTAACCTAAGATTCTTTCTTTTAATTTCTTCTTTCTGAAACGTGCCAATCTCTACATACAAGTATATCAAATCAAGCAAGCAGACTTGTAGTTACCAGTCTGCTTACTGCGAATCGCCCATTTCATCGTCCATGGAATGAAATCTTTTACCCGGGTATATTTACGTAATTGAATCAGAATTTTGGCCGTCTAGTTTAAAACCCGTTCGAGGTTAATATTGTTGAGATCGAATCATGGCTGTTTCGCAGTGTGAATCGATTGTAGTTCACTGGTTTGCAGATTTACCATTATAAAATTTATATTACTTACATTAGCTACCATGCTACAAACTATCTATTAAATATATAGCACTGTGATGAACGATTCACAAATTCAGTGGTTCGGAATAAAAACGATGTTACCATCATCCACTGATCATTGCGATAAATGAGGACCATTAAATCTATTAAGAATGATATTACAATGAGCATATATATCAATGAGTTGCATTATTATTTCTGCCAATATGCCAATAAAGAAAATTCTTCATTAGAAATAAGTTTTTATGCCGTCTTAAAAGATATATACATGCACTTGTAATTAAAATACAATAAATGGTGTTATAAAAAGTTGCTAATTAAAAAAAAATATAAAAAAAACTTTTATTTGAAAATTAAATAATTTATATTTATTAATTAATAATTAAAGTAATGGTATGTAAACCGTTTAAAAAATACCTACAAACTAATATTTTGTACGGTTAAATTTTTAACAACATATACCAAACCAAGTCGACTAAATATGAGTCTTTGGTTATCATAAAGTAGATATTCGGAGGGCAATGATCGAGGAAAAAAAAACACTTTTTCACCTGCATAATTAAGGTAATCATAGCCATTAGCAACCCATATATTAACTTATAATCTTCGATAAATACATAAGCATACACGCTGAATAAAGAATTTACCTCCCCTCCATTTTCATGCTCATTCCAATTTTCCAGTTTGTACGCTTATACGTGTCCAAAAACTTAACTGCCCAATTCATTGATGATTGTCGATTTTCGTCGTTCTTGTACTATCGTCGTATTGCGGTGGTAATTCCGACACAAATTGCGGTGGTAATTCTGTCTCTTTTAACATTCCCGGCGAATACGAAAAACCCTAAAATCGACAGATTGAAAACATGCATATACAGGCGTCTGTCTGTAGGTATAGTACTTAAGAGCGAATCAAAATTTTAAATGTGATTTTGTAAATATCCTTACAATGACATTTTTAAAAATATACATGGGCGAACTAAATGTACTCGTTTATCATTAAGTGCACTGCTTGTTCTTTTGCAATCCAATCTCATATAAATATAAAATATATCGCAGGCCATCTTATAATAGAACCATAAATAACCGACATAAAATAACCTTACTATTAATAAACGAATAAACATTTTGAGAACAGCCTTTTTATTAAGGTACATATTTAACCGTCGAAAGGGTGAGTAAAGGTCTATAATATGATCCGGTTAGGAACTTATAACAAATTCAGGAGTAGGATAATAACATTTATCAACGCTTTACCCGGTCATGAAGAGTTTTAATTTATTATTTATGGCGATTAATTTGATTATATTTATTATAGTGCTTTTCTAAACATCACATTTAAATTATCTAATTGTTAATAGATTCTTGTTTTTCATTTATACACTATTGAAAATCCATTTAACAGAACTTACAATATGCTAATCAAATATCTAAACATATAATATCGTCGGCTAAGATTTAGTTTAATGTTTGTCTGATAATAATTTGAACTGCTTTAATCTGTAAATTCAAAGTCTAATAGCACACATGTAATAGTTTCCACCATTAAACATTAGACATTTTATAATTTAATTTAATTTGATTTTTATAATTTAATAAGAGGTGTTTAAAAATTTTGGTACTTACAATGTTCTTTAATTGGCTTGTAATAAGATCTCTATAAATGATTTCTAACTTTGATTATATCTTAGAATTTAAAACAAATAAAATACATCGTCAACTCATAGCAGTTTTGCAAAATTTGTGAACAAAATTATCATGTGTCTTGCAAATGGAACATCAAAAAGTAAGTTAACCCTATAGGGCTGTATGCAGCAAGAATACAAAGAGCAATCAAATTGGTATCATTTCAACAGGATATAAAAAATATTTTTTTGTAAAACGTGTAGAAATTTAATTAAAAAAAATAAGGAATCAAACAAATTACGATATTTACATATTTAAACATAGTTTAATAACACGAAATCCATTTCTGAGATCACAACTAACTAGTTTAGTAATAACATTAAATTAAAAAAAAATTAAAACCTCCGAAACAAAAAGACTTCAAAAAGGATAAAAATAATATTATGATGTACTTATAGAAGACTAATGAATGATTTACGATTTGATATTGTTTTTTCGTTATTTGCCTCTGTAACTTACTTTCATTTTGATTATCTCTTTTAATTAACGGTCCCCCGATTATGAAGACGTAAGTTTATATCAAATTCTAATTATTTTCAGAGAAGATTTTATTGTTCTTGTTGTTTGTTTGGGAGAGTTACAAAATAATACTGATAAAGCTCTCCGAGGTGTGTTTTGCATACATTGTAACGTAACTTTATTACTAGCTACCAGGAGCTTGGGTATCGTTTAAGTATCTAGTATGTAACTGTTAGTTCCCAAGTGCTATTAGGAGTATTAAAACACAATCAAATTATTTTCAAACTTTTTATTGCTGATAAGCGTTGGGACATTTGCTTTTTAAATTGGTTTACTTTTTTATTTATTTAATTGTTTTTTAGACTTAAAGAAGTCCGTTTTTGTATAGATTTTTATATAATCTAATTATTCTAATCATAAAATTATTATATACTAGCTGTTGCCCGCGGCTCCGCCCGCGTGTAGGTCGCTTTTCGCGTAATCTGTGGAAACAATTTCATAGAACATCATTTTTGCGTAACTTTCACCGTTTTCGCAGCGCAAGCAGTTTTTTGTTTATTTTTTTACACCTTGCGTTAGAATATTCAAGTTTTAGTAATCATTCCTAATTTTTTGAAAATGAGACAGCCTATGTCACTCGGGAATAGTGTAGCTTGCCAACGGTGAAAGAATTTTTGAAATCGGTCCAGTAGTTTCGGAGCCTATTCATTTCAAACATACAAAAAAATAATCAAACCTTTCCTCTTTATAATATTAGTATAGATAACAACAAAAGTCTTATCGAAATCTATTTGTCTTTGAGTAAAAACTAAAGAATGTACCTCAAAAAATTGGTTTAAGACAAAGGTTGAGATATTCAAATTAGACCATTTATATGAATGTGATTGTATCTTTGCTTTGAGGAATGATATGTATCTATCTATCAGAACACTCAAGATTAGACCCCTGTCAAACTTATGTGTCATTAGGGTCACCAGGATGTAGGCTGTTAATATAAGCTACTTGTAAGATAAGACATAAGATAATACATTGATGATTTATTAAGACGGTGTTGTTCTTTGATTTATTAAAATGTGGACACTAAAGAAGTTTCTTTATAATTATGATGTAAAAATAATTGGTAATTTGTTACAGTAATTACAGTAATATTGAAAAATGGCAAAGCTATGGTTAGTGGAGCCTTATCTATTTATACTGACATAATAGCGTAGAAAAGTATATATTTTTTGTAACGTGCTAATGTAGGGATATATGAATGTAACAGTCGGCTTTAAAAAATTATGTGCCCATTTGAAAGCTCATTTATAAAGAAAGGTTTTAAGGCTTCTAATACTATATAAAAAGTGTTTTTCAAAATAATATATCATAATGTTTTAATAATAAAAATAATTACACACAAACAAACACGACAAAATACACACACATTGATCTAATCCCTAAAGAAAGCAAATTATTTTAAATGTGTTAAAAAAAATATCACTATTATTCCAAACGAGTAGTTTATTGTAGCCAACGCGGACAGAATCGAAGGCAACTTCGACAATACATTTTCTTATATACATCATACATAAATGAACTAACCTAATCGCAAATAAATAAAAAATACTTTAAGCGGAATCGGAATTGTAACTTCTATGACCGTGAGAGATATATGTAATATTGATACATATAATATTGTTATTATATTGTAATTCTGTATGTAGGTAAAATAAAGATATTATTATTTATGAAACTACATAATACCGTTGACAATAAATATGCGAAATATTGATGTAGCAATAGATTTAAGAGTTTAGACTTATTTAGAACTATATATCATTGTTATTACTAGTACATTATTAAAGTAGTAAAAGATATTGATTTGACGAACTATCGGAAGTAGCCTGAAGATATTAAATATATTGTATTTACATATCTTATTAGGTAAGTCGTAAATGTGTGAAAGATATAAGATTGTTATAAATATTCTAGACATTTAAAATGGTTATGTACTATTATATTGTTATTATGAGATAATTAATGATGTTTAGAGTTGTGAATATGACCAATCTCCAGAAGCTGCTGTTGGCGCTTCTGTCGATGTTATTATGTTATAAATATGGCTGTTAGCCTCTATTAAAGGTAATCTGTATTGGACAACTGGCAAGATAAGTGATTCTTATACTTATATTGTTTATAATATGTGTAATAACTATTGTGGGTATTTCACTGTATTGAGTTATTGATAATTGTGTCTAAATAATTACACAGTAATAACTATATTACTGTATTTATTATATTCATGTACCGGGAATCATTTTGTTATATTAAATGATATATTTGTTTAGTTCTTTCTTTTCTTTAAACTTATCCAGATAATATTATCATATACCTATATAGTGGGCAGAGCCTGATTAAATACATTATAGTATATTATTTTAGTGGTTTTTAATTGTAGAATCTTATAATATCTTACAACCGCATAATAATCCTTTGACTCTTGCCAGTACAGTACAATAATTCATGTAATATAATACACAGTTGTGATATACATTGCTATAATAATTATAAAAACAAACATAGTTGTTGCTACAAACATATGCTTGACTACAAATTTATTTGAGCAATGATTCACCGACCGAATATTTATTAAATTTTATTTTACCTCATACTTATTTTAAAGTCGGATAAAAACTATTTGTAGTCAAAATAAAAGCAAGATAAATTAAATAATGCGGACTACATTCGTTAACTTCTTCAATTCATTAAAAAGTGGGTTAAGACTCTTTTGGCCCAAGTTTTATCGTCGGTCTCGAATAATAATGACAAAATTTCATTACAATCTTATCAAAATATCAAAACTATATTTTTAACCGCAGCTTATAAAATTCAGTTTAGAAGTTTTACAAACATGTTATTAAAATATTATTCTGAATTATAATTACTTTTAATTCATATAACACATAGATTAAAATATTATCTTTGTCATTCATTTATTCAGACCATTCATTTCAGTGGTTAAATTATCGTTCAAAATCTATAGACGAGTGTCATAATCTCATGTCACCTCATAAGGTGTGGGGACCCAAGGTTTCAAGGTTATAAAGACAAACAAATATATTTTGAAAGTATGAGTATTTAGAGAATTGTTATTTAATGTATTTGTATTTTTTTTATTATTATTGAAAACATAAGGTTTTCAAAATGTATTTGTCCTTATTACATTGTAATTTTACATCTCGTTGGAACTACTAACGAATTTAATTATAAGTCTTATCTTAATAGTGTCTAAAGTTCAAAATACATAAAACAAATAGATTTACATACAAATCACGAAGCACAAAACGTTGCGAAATTACCTTGTCTTCAAATAGCTGGAGTTTAATGTAGTTGCATTCATTGGGCTCGTGGTTTTCAATTTAGGCGCTAGTAACAACTTGCTTGCAGTGAACGCCTCCATCACTCTGTATATTGTATCATGTTATTGAGTTGCATCAGCGTAGTTAACACGCAGTTAGTACGTAATACATATATAGGAAGCAGATCTAACTGTTAGACTATAATAGAACTCTTTATTCAGACTTTTATCAGTATTTTTTATAATTTAAGAGAAAAACATTTACATTACGACGCAAAAAAGTTGTAGTAACTTAGTAGATTATAGTCTTAATAACTTTTAAAATTTTGATTGTAAATTAAGCTTAATTATTTAATTCAATTTGTATTCACGTTGCAAGAAAATTTTAGAATAAAACAAACTCATGAAGTTGTTAATTAGACATGACTTAAAGTGAAATCCAGTATTCAACTGCTTTATTCTAAGCTTTAAAGAGTCACATTATTTGTGGAATCCTAGACTAGAAAATAAATGTATAAAAAATCATTTCTTTCAATTTATGACTCCTCATGTAATTACACAATGTTATATGTAATATAATACTTATTATTATTATATGTCAGAGGTCGCACCTTACACTACGACAGTTACATAATATGTAGGATGGACCATTAATGAATTGCTTGTGACATCTTATAATAAAGTTAAAATATGTATATGCTATATATAGCATTAAGCTAACATTTTGTATTTAGAACGTACAAAATAGTTTCACATATTCAACATCGATCATAGTGATAACGTCAATAATTGGAAATGAATAACGAAGCCGATTACATTCATTTGAAATTCCAGAAACCTGTCATGCGATATGTGACTATATTTGTTTGTTTATGAATAAGAGTACTTGGGCATTTGAATTACCATTTGGAAGACATTGTTTTTAAATAAACATTTTAAAAAATCATCAATTATTGCATAATAGATTCCATTTTTGATATAATTTTATTTAACTAGAGGATTAAAATCACATGGAAAGTATTACAGCATCCGAATTCATGTTGTGGCCGATATAATAAAGAAAGTATTTAATAATTATGTGGTATAAATATTTAATTGATATAATTTATTTACTTCCATTGAATAACATTCTCTTCTTTATTAAAACAAGTAATTTTAAGTTAAATATGAATGCATTTTTTTTAGTATTACTGCAGGTGACGTAAATAAGGAGTTCACTAAATTATTTAATTCCATTGGTTACCATGTTCTTTTAAAATGAGTCATTTTAAGTGAAATATGAATGCTTACTTATTGGTTATTAGATTTCTTACTATATTGAAAAAGCGATGTGTTCTCTTGTTAGATAAATGTTAAAAGAACTACGTTATTAAAATAGAATAAAAAGTCCTGTTTTTTTGTTTTACATAACAACAAAAGTGGTTACTGTAATTCCCATGACTTAATAATCTTAGACCGCGTGACGCCAAAAGACAACAAATTTTAAAATTAGTTTACAAATTATTCATACCTAACTTAGTGTACGTTTATAACAAGATTAAAAAGCGTTAATACAGAACTCAAAAGACAGTATACTGAAAGAAATTTTACACCTATTTTCAGTAATTCATTATTTACCTGCACTGACACTAAGGTGGTCTGAAAAATACAAAGGTGGTCTCTATTTACAAATCATAAAGCAAATGTGTTTATTTTTGAATTAACAAATCTGTAATGCCTACGTCACTGACTAATCACTGACTTGCGGCACAAAAATGATTTCTGATGCACCTTGCTTTTCTAAAGAGAGCGTAAAAACTACTTTCGTATAAAAGTAAACTCCAGCACTTTAAGATTGACTCGTTGAAAAACGTAGTATATAAATGATATACTCTATGCTGCCTACCTTGATCTTTTGAAATTTTGTGTTCCATTCAGAGTAGCTCTTAAACTAATTACACAACTTAGTTTTACATTAAAAAAACATTCTTATTATAAATTTTTCGCATACCTTTTTTTTTACTTATAATTGCAGTGGTATATAGTGATATAATTGACCTACATTTTGATTATTTTCTTCATAGGGCATCATTTTTTAGAAAGAAAGGAATAGTAGAGTAGAATAAATGAAATCACTGTCTCATCATTGCATGTCATTATTTCTGAGTTATATATTGCTATCTATGTTATATGGATAATTAATTTAGCTACCGCCTACCTGTTATTTGCAAGTAGCAACTACTTTGACTAATGCCAGACGAACTTGATATAGAAGCAACTCATTCTGCACTGCCAGTTTGATAGCACAAATACTTAATGTATTTTCATTTAATGTAGAGTGTAGTACCGATCTAATTCGGCGACTTCATCAGAAATTTGCATTATTCAAGTATGTAGCCGAGGAATGCAGAATTGTCTGACTCTAATGGATACCCTTTTTGGATAACATTTCTTTCGTATTCGGGAGAAAGGGCTTAGGCATAGTGCCCGTACTTACATTAACCTATATGAAAAACAGAAGTCTTACAACAATATGGAAAAGTATATTTTAGCGTATAATACTTTTAAGGAATAACTATTAAAAGAGATGTACATGAGTAAGAAATTAAATGTTTACAATGCACCGTATTTTGAAAAAAATGGAAGCTCACAAAACTCTAAGCATTAATTTTTTTTTTCCTGTTATTCTCATATCACAAGTATCTAACAAATACAAATGTGCTCTTCACAAATAATTGTTGGTACAACTTCTTCTGTTTTTTTTTTTTTTTAGTTCGCCTAAGTGAATCTCCGCGTGGGTGGGCGGAGGCTGTATCCGGGTACAAATGAGTTTTCCAGTTTGTTCTTTGCTTACAGTTATGATATTTACAGTTTTGCGGTTTTCTTCTTTTCCGGTTTTCATTGCTGCCATGTTATGTTGGACTGTTGTCGTCTGGAGCGTCGATGACCAGGATGGAGTTCAGGTAAGTTGGTTTCTTTTGTTATTTTTCTTATTACTGTGTATATTATTTTATTTTGTGTTTTCCAGGTTTCCTTCTCTCTCCGGGGTCATAGTCCTCGCTCGTCCTCCTCGCATCATCATTGCAGGTTTGGTCGGTTGTATATTGTGCCATGTAGTATGCTGTATTGCTACTTACAGTGCTTATTTGCCAGTTTATACAAGGTGCTTATTTGTTGTTTTATTTACATTTTACATTTGTATTTTATTTTATTTACAGTAAATTTTTTATGTGCTTATTTGTTTTTTACAATCTTTATTTATATTTTGCTTATTCGTTTTGTTAGCTTAGGTTCTACTTAATTCTAAACTTAAATGTAGTTCTGGTCCTGGACTGGTAAGATTCTTTTTTTATATATTTATTTTTTTATTATTTTATTTTATTTTTATTATTTTTTTATTTTTTATTTCTTTTTCATTTATTCATATAATTATTAATATGCATATATCTTGTTTATTTTATTAAATTTATTAAGAAAAAACTATTATATGAATTTATAAATAAAAGTATTGTTTTTGGCTTGATATTTAAGGATTAAAATGTTATGTTGGTAGGGGAGATATCACAGAGGATTATTAACTTTTAAAATTTTGTGAACTATGCCGATGGTACTTTTTAATACGAATGCATTGAAGAATATTTCAAATCAGTTCCAAGACTTATGCAGCTTTAGCAGTAAAAGCTGAAAAAAAATCATAAGCTCTGCTAACTCTAACTAGCGCTCAAATAGTACAAAACTGAATTACTAAGACGTTTTATGAGGTGAAGGTTTATAAATACAAGTTAAAGCCAACTACAGATGAAATTCTGAACTCTTAAGTTACCTTCAAGTGGCAATTACTTTTTACGGGAGCAAGATCGTTAATTATTGTATCATTTATAAATATAGTATAGTATATACTATACTAGCAGACTCGGCCACGCGTTGCTGTGGTTGCTAAGGTTTTGGATATACCTATTACATTGTACTAAACTATTTAAGAAGTCACGGTATTAGAAAAAATAAAATTAAAAAAAACCCCCGACCGCTAAGTAAAGGAAAAAAATTAAAATGCCAGTAAATTTATGCCAATAACGAAATAGCAATATTTTGATATAAAATAATATTGTGACTTAAAATTAAGATGTAAGTTATCCTATGTTTCAAGTTGGATCAAACTACACACGGTGTGCAAATTTAATTAAAATCGGTTAAGTAGTTTAGGAGTCCATCGCGGACAAACAACGTGACACGTAATTTATATATATTAAGATATAGTATAGTATAGTGGATATTATTATATTATAAATATAGTACAGTACATACTATAGTATAATAGAAACTATATAAAAAATATATTATACTACTTCAAGAAAGTGAATTTAAACAAAACATTTTTGTTTCAGTATTTAGAATTATAAGACAAATATATTACCAAATTATGATACGTCGCTACAAATGACATGAGCTCCTTAATTTTAACGCATTTGGTGTTAGTGGCAATCTATTTCCAATATCCAATCCAATATATCGACTTTCGTAGTGAAACGTGCGCTGTCGTAAATGCAGCACTACAGCGTAGGATCAAGCTACGTAAGTCTACAGGCTGGGCAAGATGGTGTATGAATTGAATAGATTATAGATATTATTTTTAATTATAAATAGATCGAATAGACCATAAAAGATTTTTTTAATATTTCATTTTTCTCAAAATTAATATAGATATGTGCCTTGCAAGTAAAAAAACTAAAAATATTTAATAATTATAAGTCAATAAATTTCGTAAAATATGTAATTTAGTATTCCCTAGTGATGCTCAAAACAAAACAATCTTAACGGAAAACTCTTAAAATCGCAGTCAAAGTTTTTATTTCACTGCATTTTTGAAGAGCCAGAGGCATTAAAAAAAGTTTATACATATTTAATAAAATAGTTTGTAAAGCAATTGTAGTCTTCTTTTGTATTGAATACTAACTGGTACTTTTTAATTTTCTTTAAAATAATCTATTCAAACAACGACTTTGTTATTCAAAGTGCTAAATTTTCAGTTTCATTCCTCTTTCTTTTAACTAGTAAGTATAACCCTCGTAGGATGCTTCTCTTAACTATGTTTTGTTTCATGATAGAGTGGATGATGTAGTATTGTGGTGATCATTAATAAAATGCAATTTGTATATACATGATAAAGTATTGAAATTATTTGGGAAATTTGTATATTTATTGTAATATGTTGTAATATGTTGTATTTGGGAACATAATTGTGAGTTTAAACATCACAGAATAAGATCAGCATGATATACAAGTATAATAGTGTAAACATGTTTTATACAGAAAAATAGAAGAACTAATATTTGGTCAGAATTTCTATATCCAGGATTCTACTTATAGGCAAAAGTAAACCAAATAGAAGTTGGAAACCGCCAGTGTTCCTAGCACCTTTTAATCATAAAACTATTTTTATTTAAAAAACTGGCAATATTGCATAAAGTTATTTCAATATTTACTCCGTTTACATCGTACTTTAGCTACTTCGATTCGATTAATACATCATCTTGCGCAGCTTGATTTGACTTGTAGTAGGGCAGCGCACGTTTCAATACGAAATTCATAATTGGAAATAAATTGTAGTAAATAAAATCCTCCGAAATTGTGGAGTTTGTATCATGTTAATTACTTGTTAAAACACATATAAAGTAATAACATATATTTTAATTTACATATATTTGTTAGTAATATATTATTTAACACATATTTGACACTTATCAATGCTCTGAGTTTTTGAATTTTATTAAATTCAGTAAGTTAAATATATATATACTAAACCAAAAAATACCCAAATTTTAGTAACACACAAAGCAATCACAACCGAAATAAAAACAACATCAAGAATGTTCTGTTTACCTTATTGTTTTTTTATTGCGGTAGGCTTTTAACATCATCTTGTTCTTGAATGATTTGATTCAAGTACACGTCTTTTTATTTTAATTTTGTAAAGGTATCTTTCAGCGCTCTTGCTACCAAAAGATTAATTGGGATTTTAGAAATAAGGTGTGTTTGTTTGTGAACTCTGAAGACTGTGACCTCAATAATTGTGCCGTATATCTGAAGCTCCTTGCATCTTATGTTAATTAAAAATTTACGAAAATACCTGTTTATATTAGGGCTTTGATGAGTTTGGTTTTTTAGTATATTATAGTGTTTGCCCAAATCATCATGGATTTAGTATTTTTACATCCAGATTAATATTATGTTGACAACAACCATTGAAATAACTAATGAGTAAAATAAATTATGTGTATCTATTTATTCTAAACAATAAATATATTTTAAGAATGTGAGCACTACTTATATGAAATGTAACTGTACCATTCGAAAAAATCTTAATATCGACAGAGCGATCCGGTCACTGGTGACGGGAGCAATGTTCGTATAGATCATAGGACCCCGTTAGAACGATGACGCTCGTACGCCAATATATTAAGTCGATTGAAACTAAAAAAGAAAAAAATTAATTTATCTTAATAGATTCACATCGAAATAAGTAATCGAAGTAGTGCGCGTCACCGTCGGCGGTCAACACTGATTATTTTAAAGTATAATATAACATTAAGCGTCGTCGCGGTAGTCCGTCATGAATATAACGAAAAAAAAATTTTACGTACAAACCGACAGATTCCATACGAAACGCATAATATTTTATATTATGAATGAGATGTTCGGTGTACATGTGAAAATTGCGAACGATCGAAATAATCGAACGTAATAATAAAATAACATCGACTCTCTCGAATCACTCGCACTCTTCACCACCTCACATATGAAATGTAACTAACGTAACATTACAGAACTTACTTTTTTTGTTGAAATTTGTCTAACTCTCAGTTAAATGTTTAAAACTTGTATGTAATAATTACATAGCATACCGTTAACAGTGTTACACTACATAATAATATTAAAACTTATTTTACCTTTTAACTTAAAGTTATTTTGATTACTTTGTTTATAGTCAAGGGTCAAAGCATTTAATAAATAACTGTAATTCTAAAAAACTCAGTATGTGTAATCTTTTTAATAAGTATGTAGACGAATTTATAGCTGATAATATGCCATATTATGATATTTGTGACTCCTGCTCAAGACTAATTTAAATCGAATATCTATATTGAGATCGTGCTAATATTATATTCCAGGTATCTATTATTTATTAATAGCCTTTTCCAATTCAATAACATATCGTTGCTCGTGATGAGTGAAAAAAATAAAAAGAACAGTAGGCCACCACAATAGTGTTTTAGTAGGAAAGCGTTAATTAGAAAATATAAGAAATGGTTGTATGTTAACTTTTAATAAAGTAAAAAAATGATAATAATTAAAATAAATAAATAAATAAATAAATATATATATATGTATATGATATATATGTAATTACTGTGCAAAAGACTCACTTATATCGTTTTTTAAGATACCTAGACTCCTTTTTTAACATGTTATCTCAAAATTCGATGTATAATCTGCCAAATACAGACTAAAAGCGAAAAGTGCACCGGACGTGTCCGTGGATAGAAGTAAAAATTCAATAACATAAAGGTGCTGCTAGTATTTACTTTTTTATTATTGTCTATAAGATTTCAAATTAAATAAAAATAATACATTTTGGATTTCGCGTAGCCTTATTAATAAATAGTTAATACATATTTTTAAAAATATTCCTTAAGCCAAACAGAATAAGGTATAAAAAGCCTGAACCGAATATTGCAAGTGAATGTCAAATAACTTCTACTTTCTCACACATTCAATAAAGTCCCTTACATTATTTACAGACCATTTCATAAATCTGATGAAGCCCAAGGGTGCATTGCGACGACATCTTATGTCTTCCTGTTCTATGGTTTAAATATGATTCTTACTTGTAGGTGGTCTCCAAACTAATTCACCTTATTTATGTATCATAAATAAGGTGAGATATTTATACATATGTAGACATTTATATGTTTCTGAGAAATAAAAGTCATGCGGTGGCAAATTATGTTGAAGGCCAAAACAAAATACTCAATGGAGCATTTTATATATTGAAAAGCAATTAAGGTAGAATTATACAATATTGTTTTTTTATATGTTTTAACTTATCTTAAGTGTTTGAATAGTTAATTTCCCTGAGAGTTGAAGATATTCGTTATGTTTTAACGATTTATTGTTATAAATTATCATAGCTTGAGTTACTTGTTCTATCTTAGAGAAATAGAAATATAGATCATTTACAGGAATTTTAATATTTTATTGAGTGAATGAAAATATTAAAGTTTTTAAATGTCTAATTCTGGCATTATATGTCAATGCTTCGCATGTCTCTAATTATGATTATACCCAACCAACATGATTATGATTGATTGGAGATAAAAAAAAGCTAACAATATATAGTTTTGAAATATTTTAAAACCGAAATGGTATAGTATATTATGTAAATATATAATAATAATCTCACAGGAATTACAGAATTACACACATTGATTTAAGTAAATTATTTGCTCGTGTTAAGGTTGTTAGACAACAATACAAATGCATAGAAATACACATTATGAATACTGCGAATATATTTAATATACGACCAAACCCATAAATAAAGACATCTATCCTCATCACATAGATACCTGTCCCTGTCGGGAATCGAACCCGAATTTCATTGCATGGTTACACTTTAGGCGCCTGGGTTAACCACTACACAAAATTAATTAAATATCTCTTTACCCGGCTGTTTACTATTTAATATGTAAGTAAATATTAAATTTAATACATAATATACTCACGTAAAATAATCGAAGCTTCGAAATATAGCGGACGTGAAGATTTATCATCCGTGTGCGTAGTATTTTCGTCCGTTGACAGCTTGTGTCACTGCCTAATCAATGCATATTTTAGATTATACTAAGCAAGCCTAAAATAGCCTATGATTGATGATTTAGTAAAGTTAAAGTTACATATAATTACAAAGGATTTATATTATAGTCAATAATAAAGGAAAGTACGTATGTTATTTTCATTAGTAATTCACGAAGCTTATGTAATGAGTTGTACTCGTAGGTATATACATATACGGCTTAGTATTTCTGATTAAGATTTTTATTGTATATTTTATCTGTAATAAAATTATAGTTAATGTTTTGGCAATAACTAGGTCAGTCGACGGCTTTAATAATTGTATGTATATCTGTAGTAACTGTGCTCGTCTCTTGGCTCTAATTCTCAGTTATAACCGACAGGGTTCGAATCACACGTCTGGTAATGCTTGTCTAGTTACTTGTGACATTTATATGGACACCAAGAAGAAACATATTATGTTTTACTTATTTTAATTTATTATGACATGAACATATTATGTTTTACTTACTTTAATGAATTATGACCTGAACATATTAAGTTTTATTTATTTTAATTTATTATGACATGAACATTTTATGTTTTACTAATTAGAATTATTTTTTCAATCTTTCAAAATAAATATGTTCATTAGTAGATTAGTTTTGTGAACTTAAACGTTTTTCCCTTTTAATTTTTTTTAAAGATAAGGGTATCTAATAATGCTAGTTGTACAACATGGGTTATTATTTTGTGACTATAACTGAAATTAATGACATACTAAAGAAAACTATAGCATTTTATGACTAACACAGATTTATATAAATAATAATATTAACAATCTTAAATACTTTACGATTGAATAAGTTAACGTATCAGAACATATTTTCTATGAGGCTTTAAATGAAATGACATATTTAATACGCTTAACGTAACTTTACACACACACACACACACACACACACACACACAAACGCACGCACGCACGCACGCACGCACCGCACGCACGCACGCACGCACGCACGCACACACACACACACACACACAAAATTTACATTTGAGACGTTTATCTTTATAACAGTAAATTTATCAATTTACATTTTGACTTTTATTTAAAAATAATTCTAAAAAGTATGTTTAGTGTTTATCTCCGAACGTGGGACACATGGCAGAGATATGCTTTAAATGGCCTTCACTTTATAAGCGAGTAGTGAATTAACTGCTTATATACATCGAATCTCTTCAGAGATTCGATGTATATAAGCAGTAGAATAAATACCGTAGACTTCAAGTCTACGGTATTTATTCAGAGCCTTATCTTAAAAATACTTAATATAAGAGATATATAAAGATTTAAAAGAAAATACATTTAATATTTACAATTTAAAAGTCCATAAATAATAAGGTATTTAATAGCATTAAAATATTTAGGTACTATAAACTCACGTTTTTATGTCAAGAAATAAAATAAAAACGTTTATTTTTCTAACATATAATATTTTTATCATTCATTTACATTCAATAGAGAATAATTCAAATACCCCATTTAGATATGGGACCGAATGTGAAGGCTTTCAGAATTCAATTCATTTTACTTTATACAAGACAAAGCGTCCATATAGATTGCCTTATTTTGAATATCGTTATTCAGATGCTTGAGTATAGGACCTACATACATTTGAGAAATTTGATTTTTACAACATTAAATTTTTTAACTTTATATCACAACAAAATAAATATTTTGATAGAATTTTTAAAAAGATCTTTCCTGTCGTGTAATTCCATATTTGCTAAATAATAAAAAAAAACATTTTAATGCTTTTGTTGTTCGTTTCTGTTGTATTACATATCTTGGCTATATCTTGGCTTTGGCAAAAATGAAATATTAAAAATGTATGAACGTGTATTTCATACAGACTTATATCGTGTCAGTTATTAAGCCTATTTTTGAAAATTTTACATTTAGCATACATTTAATATATGTATTATTTTTTATAATTTTTTACGCATCTTTATACACTATTAGAAGATATACTCAACCTTATATAAAAAATGATTTTGCAAAAGATTATCTGACGGATACTTTTGCACAATAACATTTTTATCATTTGTCTTTATAGTATTCTTTTTTGAGTCAAGCAAAAATTTAGGACAACAATAAAAAAGGTAAGGCAATTTAGGTAAGGCATTTTTGAAGAGCCAGAGGCATTAAAAGAAGTTACAATAAAACTAAATCAGAGTGTTTTATACTTAATGAAATAGTTTGTAAAGTAATTGTACGAGTAATTGTAGTCCTTTTTGTTGAATGTTAACTGGTAATCTTAATTTACTCTAAAATAATCTATTAAAACTACGATTTACGAGACTTTGTTATTTAAAATGCTAAATTTTTAGTTTCATTTTTCCTTCTTTTAACTAGTAAGTATAACCCTCGTTGGATGCTTCGGTTAACTATGTTTGGTTTCATGACAGAGTGGATGATATAGTGTTTTGGTGATCATTAATAAAATACAATTTGCATATATAATAGTGTAACCTTGTTTTATACATTAAAAAAAATAGGACTAATATCTGGTCAGCGTTTCTATAACGAATTTCACTATATCCAGGTACTACTAATATGCAAAAGTAAACCAATTAGAAACTGGAAACCAGTCAGTCAGTGTTCCTAGCACCTGTTTAATCATCAAACCATTTTTGTTTTAAGAAACTGAAAATATATTTATTTCGCTTACATCGTACTTTAGTTTTATTCGATTAATCTATCTTCTGCGCAGCTCGATTTGACTTGTAGTAGTGCATTTACGACAGCGCACCTTTCAATATGAAATTCGATTATTGGAAATAAATTGTAGTGGTAAAAAATCCTCCGAAATTGTGGAGTTCGTATCATGTTAATTACGCGATAAAACTTATATAAAGTAATAACATATATTTTTATTTACAAATAGTTATTAGTAATATATTATTGAATACATATATGTCACTTAAACAATGCTCTGAGTTTCTGAGTTTTATTAAATTCAGTAAGTTGTTTAATATATTTATACTAAACAAAAATACTCAAATTTTAGTAACACACAAAGCAATCACAACCGAAATAAAAACAACATCAACAATGTTCTGTTTTCCTTATTGTTTTTTTATTGCGGTAGGCTTTTAACATCGTCTGCCAGTAATTCATTCTTCTTTTAAGGTTGAATGATTTGATTCAAGTACACGTCTTTTTATTTTGTAATTTTGTAAAGGTATCTTTCAGCACTTGTACTACCGAAAGATTAATTGGAATTTTAGAAAGAACAATAATATAATAAACATGTATATATTTATATACGAATACATATGAAATTTATGTTAACTATAACCAGGATGCCTTAAACAACTTCGTAGTGTATTAAAATAATCTATTAAAAATGGTTAAACATATAACATAACAGATACTTAAAATTAAGAGTAGAAGAATATTTTTAACCTCCTACTAAAAAGAGGAATGTTATAAGTTTGACCTGTCGATCTGTTCAACCTCCAACTAAAAATAGAGGTGTTATAAGTTTGACCTGTCGATTTATGTATCTGTGTGTCTGTCTGTAGCAATGTAGCGGCCAAATCGAAAAAAAACAGTCGTCTCCAAGATATTGACGTTTTATTAGTGCGGGTGAAAGGTTCTAATATGCAATAATTAGCTGTTCCTAGCATTAGCTATTGGCTTCACCCTATATAGGAAAAAAAACTTTGTTATGTAGGCCAAAAAGTGTTAACACTTGTTTATTCAGGTAAAGTACTTTATTAGGGATAGCTGTTGCCCGTGTCTGCTTCCACGTAGACTGTAAAAAATATATTGGTATGGCCTATGATCGTAGTCATAAAGAGTCACGGGCAACAGCTAGTGATAATATAAATCCTTTCATCAAAATATTATTAGTTATACATACATATAATAAAATTGACACTGATCGATTTCTGTACTTGGAATATATTAAAAAAGGGGCATATTTATAGGGGGCAAGAGAACTCAGAACAATGGTTTTTCATTTTGTCTGTATGAATGAACCGATTTGGTTGTATTTTTCGAGATTATATTGTCATGGGCTTCACTTTACATTTAGTATTTTTTCTTTTAAACAAATAAAAAAGTTAATAATCTCTTGTTTTCATACCATTGCGGTAAGACTTTTTTTCAAAATTAAAAAAGTTGTCTTCCCTTCAGGAAATAATAATACCCTTTCCAATAAAAAAAATACGAAATTGAACTACCTACTCTGTTAAAAAAAAATCTGTGACTAAATACATAAATAAAAATAAACTAAAAAATACTCCTACACGCAAAAACTACTTGACGGAGTTTGATGAAACCTTGAAGGTTTATAATTTATACATGGGTATGTACAAAAGGTACGTTTTTTCGAAATCGAAATCTACGCGTACGAAGACGCAGGCAAAGCTAGTAATGAACATTATTAATATACAAATTTAATATTCGTCAAGAGTTATAAGCAATTCATCAACGGTCAACAACTAAGGAATTATAGTACATATTACGTTATATCATTACATAAGGAGTTTTAAAATTAACTAAATGTTGATTAAAGTCATATCATTTTCTCAAGAAAGAAATATTTTCAAAATAATCTTTATCTTTGTAACTTTGAAATTTTACACCTCATTAAAACTAATAACGATCGTTAAACAAAATTTTCAATGAAAATTACTATTTCGCAATACAATTATTTATAAAATAATCAGTATTTTTAAGTAATATAAAATATAACAATAATAATAATGGCATCAAATTTTCTTATAACTTTAGAAAGTACTAACCTTACGGATTTGACTTATGATATAATTCGTCTATTCCTATTTTGTAAGACAAAATAAGTAACCAGAATCTACAACAATTGTAATAACGGATAGGAGGCCAGCAGATCAGAGGAAATTGAACATGATTGAGAATATATGTAACCGCAAACTATTAAGGTTTAATTCTAAAATGTACTTTAACTAATTGAAATATGTCATCATTACTTTTTTGTAAAATTAGTGCTTCTTGCGGTGATTGATCGGTCGTCTGGCTGGCCATTTAATGATATTTAATTATTCGTAATTTTTGTTTTTAATAAATGTTTTCATTCAATATTTATATTTTTTTTATTTTTTTGACGCCATAATAAGAATTGATTGCGTTGGTTCTAATGGTTTATTAATTGCTTACAAAACATTGACTTTTGTGTAACAGTGATAAAAAAAATATTCTGAGTTTGCTGTAGTTCTTGTTACACCAGGGCGCGTTTGGAACCGTGTCTATACAGAAGGGCTTATTTCGATAAGTATGGTGTTAAAATAAACCCTCCCAACACTTGTTTTTGACGCACATAGGTGATCTCTTTTATGGATTCAAAGTGGAAAAGATATAAATAAATAGTTGAAAGTAAACCGTACGGATAAATATCATATTAAATGGACTTAAGTCTATAGATACAGTCCGTCTTTCTTGTTCGATTTGAATAAAAATATTTACTGACATAGACATTTTTATTTTCAATTTTAGCAAAAACATAAATAAAATAAGTTTAGGCATTTAAATACTAGAGAGTAAAGGCGACGGTAAATAGACAACTGTTATTTTGAACTAGATATTTTTTTTAGTTTTTTATTTCGTTGCACGGCCACCGATCGGGTTTTATTCTGTTGCTTATAAATATGGAATACGTGGTTTTATACATAATGTAAAAACAAACACGGATCAAATATAGCATAACAGGCTGAGTTTTGAGATCTTTAAACATTCAATACACAGACGGGTTATTGAGAACTTTAAAAATAATATTCCTTACCTTCGATTTCCATTTATGTCCATTGGAAAAAGCTAGCGCGCGCGTTTGTTTATGTTAGTTTGGCAGGTTAGGTCCGTCGAGCGAAGCAACTCTGCTCAAACTTTCTTATTTTTTTTAATTTTTAATTCTCACTCGATCAATAAAGAGACAGCATGGCGATTATCTAGTCAAGTTAGTTAGCTATTTGTTCCTAAGTCGAGTGAAAACAATTAATATATTTTGTAAGGAGTTGAATACAGTTGAGTAAATGTTTATTATTAGCCAGCCAACCTAGCCATTGTGGCTATTTTAACTGTGTACATTATAGTGCACTGTTCCATAGACTTATTAGTATTAGCCGCAGTAACACTAAAAGAGCAGTTAATACGCTCAAAGATATCAACGACCGTAGCTACTATGTATGAGTGTCTGTTAATGTGCACACTTTGTTATTACGGTTTTAAAATTCGTCGAGTATTAAATACCCGGCAACAATGACACCCATTTAATCAGTTTATTTTGCATACTGATATTTTAAATGGATTGTATGTTCGTATCGATTAGTTTTTCAAATTATATATATATATTTTTAATTTAAAAGTACCACGTTATTCACATTAATAATAATATCAGGACAAATTACACTAATTGATCTAACCCCTAAGTAAGCAAATTATTTGCTTGTATTAAGTTAAATAAACAGTATAAATACTGAGAATATATTTAATAAATGACCGAACCTAGAAACAGACATCTTAGCTCATCACATACATGCCTGTCCCTGTCGGAAATCGAACCGTTGCGTCGCTTTACGTTAGGCGTTTGTGCTAACCACTCGACCGGGGCGGATATTATATTTTAAAAGTATTCTTAAGGTTTTCGCTTAAGTGAAAACACACATTATAAGGCAATGATTATAATTTTAATATATTTATATGGTAGGTATATATTATTATTGAAAGAATGCTTTATAATCATTATATTAATTACATTTTGTAAAGTCTTTTAATTTACTATTATAAGCTTTGGGTAAATATATAGTTTCGGTATTTTGGTAAGATTTTGTCATTATTATTCGAGACCGACGATGAAACTTGGGCCAGAAGAGTCTTAACCCACTTTTATAATGAATTAAGGGAGTTAACGAATGTAGTCCGCATTATTTATTTTTTTGCTTTTATTAGGACTTCTGATGGCTATGCGACTTTAAAATAAGTATGATTTAAAAAAAAATTGAGTGACTTTTTATATTGTGTATACAGAAATAAATATTGTATAAAATAAGAGCAAGCACCTCAAACAAATTTCAATAAACTTTGATCGTGTTTATAACAAACATCAATAAACTAAAGCGACTGTCGGCAGTACGTAGCCTAAGTTACGATGTTGTTTCTAAGTTTCGATGTTCTGAATGCACATGATCCGAAAATGTCTATTTGCGGCAACGTGAAGTAGAGCGGTGACGACTAACCGTTCGACGAATAAACTGTGGTAAGAGGTCGTATTTGATCGGTATTACCTCAGTGAATTTATCTAGCTACTGTCACAAAATATTCATTGCCCAAATAAATTTGTGGTCAATTTTCGTTATTAAAAAATGGTCGTTATTAAAGTAGTATTATCTGCTTGCTCTTAAAGTATACATTTCCACAAGTGTACATACACGGGAAAACGTTGGAAAAAAATATTACGATCATTATTTACGCTAGCTTCCATTATTAATTCTTAGAGCTGTTTATGCAGCGTTGGTTGGTAAACAAAATTTTAACTTTTAATTGGTGTAGAAGAAATATCAAATGATCTGAAAAGCAATTAATCATTATATTCATAACAGAATCACAGGATGAAATAAATACAATTTAAAATAAATTGGCATTTGGTTTTTCATACCTAACGCTACATATTTGGGTCATAATGGCCAATTCATAAAAATCATAACATACCTTATATTCATTTTCTTGGTGTACATCTAAAGTCACTGTCTTTAATAACATTTTATTTTAATTAAGATTTAATTTTCTAGGTCATAAATAACCAGATTACAATCAGAACATGATGTCACGTACTTGATTTTTACATAGCAATAGATACAAATAATAATTTTTATCAAATAAATTATAAATGTCTAAATAAGACTTTACAACGATACGAATTAGTTAAGTATGTTAAAATAGTTCAAACCGGTCCGAGTTAAACGTGACTTGGTATATAATATTAAAAACATTAAGTATAATTAAGTCAATAAAACTAAATGTAAAAACACTTTTGTATATATTGAGAAACTCTTTTATATAATGTAGTATAAAATATGCAATTAATTTCAGTGATGTGTCAAGACATAACATCTATAACACTCTAGTCAAACCCCACTTACTATATCTCATTGAAGTCTGGGGCTGTCCTGCCAAAACAAAACTAGATATTTTTCAAACAGCACAAAACAAAATAATTAAAATTCTATTCGGTTATCCCTTTCGAGTATTAACATCAAAAAAAAAATAAGGAAACTAAAATAATGAATTCGTCAACTTTATGTATACAATACATGCTTATTTATTAAAAGATCTCTCAAAGGAATAATTCACAGTAACATAAATTTTACTAAAATAAAAGATCATAGTAACGAAGTAATCAACGAGATAATTATGTTATTTTACCGAAAACATCTTACGGCAAAAAAACCCTCACATTTGAAGGAGCACAACTTTATTATAAAATACCTGCACACATCAAAAAATGACACTCATTTAATGTATTTAAGACAAAGTTGGCTAATGTATCAGAATACTTACTATAAAAAATAAGTTTATGCCTTAAATGAGTACATAGTCGTTAATCTATATATATAAAAATGAAACCCGTTTTCCTTGGTCACGGCATCACCCGTGAATGGTTGGACCGATTTCACTAATTCTTTTTTTGTTGTATTTGTTATTATTAGGAGAAGGTTCTTACGGAAAAAAATATTAAGAAAATCTCTCAGAAACGCGAGTAACAAATGTCAATGTCATTCACAGCCATAGATTATATTGATGAAAGAGCATCGTATTGAGCTTAGTGTTTAAATAAAAATGCAAAGATGTTCAATAGCGATTTGTAAAAATATTTGTGAAATTATTGAATCCTAAGAAATAAACAATATTATGAAAATATATATTTTGTTTTTTATTTAATAAAAAATTAGTAAAGTAATTTTCAGGAATAGCGAGACCAGGGAATTATGGATTCATTTTTATATGGAGGATTCAGTTCAAATTGAATAGATACTCGTACCTAAGATAGGTCAGCTATACAAAATAAAGTAGTGCATCATTGCAACGCTAAGGCGGTACGAAGAAGTCAGCTAGTGACGAATAAGAATGTATAATATTTATTACTATTTATGTGTATTCTCGTGTAAGTGACGTATGCTTTTTTGAGAATAAATGTCTTATACCATAATTATATAGATTATTATAATAGCTTTATATTTGCTATAAATCACTGTCACTATTCGGGAAAAAGCAATCTTTTATTTTATATGAAATTGCAAAAAAATATTATTCTTCAACGGATTCTCGCGTGCTACAATATAAAACAACGTAAACTATAATATCCATTAAACGGCAAGCGAAGATCTTTTAAAAACCTATTTCATATAGCCATTAAAACTCTATGAAATACATATTAAGTTTCATGACTATAATTTGAAATGATATCGTTCAACTTTATTTCCATACAACATTGTTTACGAAATAATATATGAGCACTTATAATTTCTCACATAAAATAATTTTTTTTAAACGCAACATTCATTCCTATTACTAAATTTCAATTACCTTTTACGAACGCAATATCAAATGAAATATTTTCGTAAATCGAGAACGATCACACCCAATGAAAAAAACCTAATATACTTTTTTGTTGTTCTTGATAATTCAAAAAATGGTTGCTTCACTTTTTTGTTTAAATAAGTTTTGATGGCATGGACGTTAAGGGTCGCCTGCCAACTATATGCAACCCCTTACTCGATCAGTTTCAGGTGTACAGCCCAATTATTATTCAATAATTATGTCAGGTCATAAAACATTCTTAAACAGAAATAATGGAGCAAAATTCTTTTTTAAACTAATTTGAAGCAAATGTAGGAATGTGAATATTGTGTTATAAAAATACTGCATCATTCGCTTAGGCCTTAGGTAATGGAATTGAGCAAGTTTTGAATTAAGTGACCGGTTTAGAATTTAAATGTTACGTTCTATATTATATGTAGAAGCATTAGGACGAGTAGATAGTAGACTTTTTAGCAAGTTTTTAAGAAAGTTAGTAATCCCGTGATATTGCAGCAACCCACATTGAAGGTGCTAGCAGTTAGAAACATTTTTTTTTGTTTTTAAGCGATATTCTCTCTAATATTGCTTTTTTTTAATTAATAATGATTGTCGCTTAATATATTATAGTAAATAAATTACGATTGCAGCAAAGATTGCAAAAAAAAATGTTCATACTCTGAATTGTATGTGCTTATGTTATTTCAGAAGCTGAATATGTGGAAAAATAATTTCATTCAGTTTACTATTTAGCAGTTCAAGGTATTTAATTTGAAAACATTTTAAAAGTTTTACCAGTTCTGATGAGTGGTAAAGTAGAGAAAAACTAGAGCGCTAAAATGGTACTTATTAAAACATTGTAAAAACAAGTCAAAATCGGGTACAGACGAAACTTTAAACTCTTAGATTGAGTGAGTGGGAATTACGATTTGAAATGACGTTAAATGAAGAAAAATTCCAAACTGTACATGTGTATATGTACCTACATACATTTACATAGTACTCGAACATATAGTCTAGTAGTTTTGATGTATAAATGAATCTGATTACTTGTCTACTTTAAATACATAGGCAAGTATATAAAAATGTTAGTAGATAAATGTTACGTTACATATTATTATTTATCATAACTTTTTTCAATCCTATAACAAAATTAAGCTGCTATATAAATTAAAAAACATTGTTTTGATTTATCAATACAGAAAATGTTAAGATATAATTTAACAATTTACACGCTTAAACTTTTAAAATACACATTTTTAAATCTTCTAGAGAAGATAAAAATAACCAGTCCCTTATAAGATTTTTAACCTTAGGAAAGTTAAGTCCACATTTTTTTCATAAATAAAACATTTTTTGATTTCGCATAGCCTTACTCGTAACTAAAATACCTAGATGCATTGCAAATTATGCCTTAATCCTATTTATACAAGGTGTAAAAGAGCTTAAGCTTACATATCCCGGAATGTCACATAATTTCTACTTTCGCCCATATTCACAGAAGTCTCATATTATTTACAGACCATTTCATATTGCGGATGGGCACTCGGGTGCAAACAGACGATATCTTCCGACTCCCTGTAGTATAATGTAAATAAGTTTCTAAGATTAGTTTTGGGTAATTGCTTTTAAAACTTTATTGATCGTTAGCTTTTGCTCATAGATTTACTATAAAAAATAGAGTTTGTTGTTATATTTATTTTCAAAAGAGCTTATTTAAAAAAATCAGTTTAAAAAAAATATTTATTATGGAAAATTAAGACTGAATGTGCTAGTTATATAAAGTATGAAGTGTAATTAATAAAGTATATTAATATTTCGTAATATACGAAAACAAATACTTTATAAACTACCGCCATTATAAATATCTCTATATAAAGTCTGGTAAAGCAGATTTTTTTTTTATTTTTATATATTTTTTTATATTTTTTACACCATTTATATATTTATATAATATAGATAAAATACATACATACTTATTTTAATGTTTAAATAACGCAGTTAGTCTATTTAATATTACATAACCTGTCATTGTTGCATATTTGATACATACTATAATGACATTTAGACATAATAATGATTCCTTTATATACATTTATAAAAGTATAAACTGTTACTACTACTATACTGTTACTTCTGCTAACCTATTTTGCTAAACAAGTCTTAAACAGAATAGTGATACTGTAAGCACGAATAGAATAGATCAAGGCCTTAAAATTTTGGATGTTCATTATAGAATTCAACATATAGCGTATACTTAATTTTCATGTATTCCTATGAAAATTAAATAAAATTGCAAAGAAATATGTGTAAGGTATGAATATATAAAATAATATTATTTTGTATCTGAAAATAACTTACTAATAAACTGTGTATTTATCATGAATTTTTATCTATTAATTAGATGGACAAAAAAATTGACGTGTTTCACAAGTAATTGACAAAAACTACACCTGGAATATGATAAAACATTTTCTGATTGCACAATGAACTGCCCTGTTAAAATTTAAATCCAACATTTGTTTTACTTGATTAATAGTCCAACAAAATCAATTCTGTGCTATAATTTTGGTTTTAATTTGTAATACACCAAGTTTATTATAAGACACTCATTTAGTGCTTCGTTCATTTTAAAAAGGAAAGATAAAGTTCATAATAAAGACCTAATATACAATACACATTCTTATAAAGTGATTGCTGTATGACAATGGAAAACCTCATATCATTGCAGTATCTGAATTTTAAGTAAATAAATAAAACTGATGTCAATCGAAATTCGAAACAATACTGACGTCTAATTGTAATTTAAAAGGCTTTAAAAAATTTCTTTATTCTTATTCTTATTTTCAATTCTTAAGATTTTACAATTAGGTATATTTAGCAATTATAAAGGAGACGTAACAAAAACTACATAATGCAGCATTGCAAACATTAGAAAATTTAAAAAATTAACTCATTGACATACTTATTGTGATGGTACCACTCTAAATAAATTGAAATTCCCTCATTTGTCACAATGATCAGTGGTGATGGAATAGTGTATAATGTCGTTTTTATTCCGGACCACTGAATTAGTAAATCGTTCATCACAGTGCTCTATATTTAATACATAGTTCGTAGCCTGTCTCAATGCTAGTTTAAGTACCTAATATACATTTAAGCATAAACTAAACTGGCTTGAAAATGTCATCGGTGCTTTAGTACAGTAAATATATGTATGTAGTATGATTATCATTGAATCATTAATGTCTACAGAGTGAGAATCTAATTTCATTAATTAAATATTCACGACCTGTGGTAATCTGGTATATATTCAATATGTAGGTAATTTTTTTTATTAACCTTTTATATCTAAAAGTATTACAAAACAATTTTCCCAAAATATATAAGTCTGTATGTAATTGGTCTACTCAGAAAAAAGTGACCGCATTTTTGTATAGTTTTTCTAAAAGAGGCAATTCTTAAGAAAAATAGAACATTACGGCTATATGTAAATTGCTGAAATATAACGATTACTGTTGAACAAGTCGCGCAGTCGTAAATCTCGTCTGCTGGGAGCTTTACTAGCGTGCGCTGCATAAGAAATACACTAAAATAATGTATATACATCATACTTGAATCAGATATTGTTCATTATTTCAAAAATTTTAATTTTGTTTGCGAAAACCCTTTTTTTTGTAACTATAAGTAAGTTACTCCTTATAACAGTGGGGTGTGAACGCCGTGACGTATTGAGTCACGTGATCGGAATCGTTTGGAGGGGCATTTGAGACATTTTAAATATTCGAGAGCATGAAGTCGAAGGGAATCGATTAGTGAGAGCCTTACAGTTCGGACCTCCCAACGGAACCGGTGGTTCACGCAACTCTGATAATTGTATACCTACTAAGTAATTTGTGAGAATTGGTTACCTACATTTAATACAAGAATTGTCATATTGTGTCTGTGTGGTTTAATTGCCTGAGACCTACGCCTCGGATCCTGTACTAGAGGATTCCATCAAGAACGAACAACCCACTAATATGCCTCTATCTCCGAAATATATATATTTTTAATATTTTTTGTTTGATATTAATTTAATTA
Organism: Napeogenes inachia; assembly: GCA_959347355.1. NCBI lineage: Eukaryota > Metazoa > Arthropoda > Insecta > Lepidoptera > Nymphalidae > Napeogenes > Napeogenes inachia. The sequence continues at coordinate 27,357,156 of OY365791.1, forward strand.
CTGATACTGATTAATGACTAATTATGCAAATACCATTCAAACCTGCAGTTACATTAGATTAGTTAGAATAAGAAGACGAGAAGAGGTAGAGATATGAAAGAAAATGGATATGTGTTTTTATGAGTATTGCTGCCCTCACACCCTATCTGTCCAGTCAACCATCTTTAATTACATTTAACAATCTTTAATTACGCAGTAACCATGAATGTTACACAAATTGGCAATGTGAATGAAAATCTCTAAATAATGAATTTATGATCTGAGATGGAATTACATTTCAGAAAAAAGGTGACTACAGTTGAGAAAAAAGTTTTCGGCGAAAGATATAATTACAGACAAAAAAGGAATAAATAACTGATATGCTTATTTTTACATGTAACGTGCCTTTACAAACCTGTTAGTTTAATAAAGTCAACTATTCTTACAATACATGGTTGAATGTATTTCACGATTCTCATTCTTCATTTGTAAGGGTTGTGAGAGAAAATGGCATGTTTATCTCACAACAATATATGTCACCGATATGTTTTCAATGGTCGTCACTTTATATGCGAGTGGTGAATCTGTCATTGCGATCTTTTCTGTCTACAGACATCCACCCACCGGAATCTACATAGTCTTCATAGTCTGTCTGCATACTACACATTCTGCATAGTCTGTGGTGTCTGTTCTTCGTACTATAATATTTTAATTAATAATTTAATAATAAATAATAATTTAATTAGTTTTATATTAGTAATTTTCAATTAAAAAAAATATTAATTGTGAATCATGTCAAATTTATTTTCAATTATTCTAAGTATAAGAATCCAGAAGAAGAAATGAAATACCGATATAAGAAAGACATAAGATATATATTCTAAGATTCCTTTGATTCATATTAAAAGTGGTCCCGAAAAGGTTTTATAGGTTATTTCATCAGGTAAAATATTAAGGATAAAATAAACTCCAATGTGATATTGCAAGAACGGATAAATGTATTGAATACTTTCTTTACATAACTTACCTGTACTTTGTGTAAATATAACTGTAACGTATACTATGTATTCAATACCTTACAAATGTAATGACATTTTATCAGTACCGTGGAATTTCTCGTTTAAATGTCTCGATTTCTAAACCGAAGGTAGTTTCCAACCTCGTTTCGAATTCCAGCTAAATTGTCAAATGTTTGTGTCTTTGCAATATGCGTTTTATATATATTTTGCCTGGTGTCTTAAGAAGAAAGTGTGTAAATTAAGAGTATATTTTTTTACTTAATGTTTTAGTTTACTTTCTAATAAGCAATTATTATTATAGACGTTAATTTAAATCAAATATCTAATAAAATTTCGTTGACTGATTAATTAAGTTTCATATTTAAAAAGACAAACTGTTTTTATCTGACAATTTAGTTATAAATAAAACATACATTTAAACATATATTTGTATGCTAGTGCATGTTAAAGTATTGTATATATATTTAGACTGACCCTAAATAATGTTATAATTAAAAGTTAACAATAATGTCGTATTTGAATTTAGAATCTGTAATTTTAATCCATTCATTGTAAAATCTCATTTTATCGCCAAAGAGTGATAAATATTTTGTGTTATTGAGATGGAGTAGGATGATAAAAAAACTGACTTGCTGCGATTACATTACACAAAGCATACCGAAAAGGTATTTTTTTTTCAAAATAAAAAAATAATAAAAATTATCCTATGTTACTTCTAATATCTCTAAAACTATGTGTACAAAGTTTCATAATGATCGGTTGAGTAGTTTTCGCGTGAGAGCGTAACAAACAAACTTAAATTCGAATTTATTATATTAGTATATTTATTGAAGGTTTAATGAATCGGTGATTTTTTTCATCGGTATCTATTACTATTTGATTCGTATGTAAATCACAATCAATAAGTAATATACTATAATGAAGTTCCTATGTCTTATAATTTATCAGCGAGAGGCCTTTTTAGCATCTTATAGGCACTAAGAAAACAGGTATATTACTAAATTAAAGTTACTAAAATATACACATTAATTCCAATGTTATTTCCTACCATTTCTTTGACTGGCATATATGTGGGATTTAACTATCTGTACATAAATAGATAAAAATAATCATATAAATTAAGTGTTTGGAAGACGGTAATCCTATCTTACTGACAATACATTTACAGATCAGTTAGTTACGTAGCTAGTAAACGCCTTAGTGAATTACCTCAAACGGCACCAGGCTGAAAGCTTTAGTGAAGACGAGTAAGTACTTCCAAATGCCCCATAAATAAAAAAAATATTGTTATAAGCACTTGGTTTTCATTTTACGAGCACCAAAAAAAAAACGCCCACTTATTTTCCAATTTTTTTGGGACCTTAGAATTACTATTAATTTGAGAATTACATCTGTATTGGGTCACTACGTAATTATCCGTGTACACTATCCCCGTATATATTTTCATCCTTTGTAAATATATGGCCCCAACCGAATAGCGGCTTTATATCAAATACAAACGAAGTTATTACATAAATAATTAAACAGGCGTTAATATGCATTTAAGTTGCAGCTTAACAACGCCATATAGGAAACCACACAATTGCCTTGTTTTTTGTACACTCATACCACTTGATGGACGCATACTTATCTTGATTACTCGATCAAAAACAGTTAGAAATAGATAAACTAAAACTAGATATGAAAACATGAAAAGATGCACAGCTATTCAAACAGCTGCGACTGAAAATAGAAAACTTTTAGTTTGTAGTGAATACATTTTCCTGAGACCTGACGGTGATAGAATTGTATTGTTTATTGAAATACGTTATCTTGAGTAATACTTTTATATTTAGTTCAGAAAAATATAATTATAAAAATTAGAACATTTTATTTTCGTAATCTTTTGATACATATTTAAAATTTACCGAAACAAAATCAAAAATATTGTGGATAGAGATAAAGAGATAAGTAAACACTTACGTATATCTTATACAGGCTGGGTTTATTTGATTCTTCAACATTTTGTTTGAGGACACAATCGACAGCTTTTTGAGAGCATTAAATAATATCCTCCTCTTTTCCTACTGCTTTATGGTAATACAAGAATAAGCGTATAAAATAATGTGGCTGAGTCTTTTTTTATTTAAACTTGTAAGGATTATAAATAAAAAAAAAACATGCTGGTATTATATTAGCCACTCCAGGACAAAAATGTGTAAAGTGTGAAATGATAATAAATTAATATCTATTTACAAACTGTTTAGATTCCCTCTCCTGTTCAATAGTAAATCTCTAGTTTTTCACGTTACCTGAAACAAAATATTAAAAAAATTATCACATTAATTGTTTTGTATTTTTTAAACCGTAAATCATTAAAGAAGTCATTTCATTGTATTAATTTGCTCGTATTCATTTAAGTGGTTAAATATATTTATTTGTTTAAGGCTAGGCAACGACTTCAAACCTTTTAGTAAATAGGACATATAAATAATAGGTATATAATAAATATTAAATCTTCATTATTTGTTACTTTTTAGTTTTAAAGTCGGCTTTTTTAACGTAGATATTTTTATTTAATTTAGAGATACTTATTTATATTTATTTTTAATCTGTACATATTTCCATATTTCGTTTTGTTACTCTTTAACGTCTTATATTTTTTTGCACATATTTTTTCGTTACATTTAATAAAAATTACCCAACTTAAAACTTAATACTGCAAATCCGTATGTTCTTATACAAGCTAGTTAAAAATGACAAAGTGCTTTATAATTTATACTTTTGAGTACTCCCTAGGGAGCAATTCGAAAGCTTTATTCCAGAAATATCGTTAATAACCTGTTGCTAAATAAGATGTGTAATAATGTGTAATAGTGTAATAATGTATAATAGTGTGTAATGTGTAATAGAGTGTAATAGTGTAATAATGTGTAATTTGTAATAGTGTGTAATATGTAATAATGTATAATAGTGTAATAATGTGTAATAGTGTGCAATGTGTAATAGTGTGTAATGTGTAATAGTGTGTAATGTGTAATAGTGAAATAATGTGTAATAGTGTGTAATTTGTAATAGTGTAATTATGTGTAATAGTGTGTAATGTATAATAGTGTGTAATGTGTAATAGTCAACACATTTTTTTACTGTGTTAATTCGGAGGTGTTTAACTAACTAACTATTACAATATATAAATTCTTATACTTTCTAGTTTTAGTGAATGCTATTCAGCACAAAATCTCCATATTATAACATTTTGGTGAAACAATAAAGATTAAATAAATAAATAAATAAATAAATATGGAAACTATTTGTAATTTCCAGCATATGTTTTGATATTTCCTTATATTATATTTCGAAATAATATAATAATCGTGTTTTTTATTCTTTAAATGTATAATCTTTCATAGCTATAAGTAAATTATACTTTTATATTTCTACAATATATGAAATCAAACTAATATACAATAACATAATTCTGAACCGTCAAAACAAAAGAAAATAAGGTGCGGTCAAATTTAATATCTGCTTAATGTTTTAGATTTTAATTGTAGGTAATTTTACAGTTCAAATATTATTAACTTTTTGCATAAATATAATAATACCATATAATCAATATATTCCGTCGAAACAATATCAGTTTGATTGGTTGTTGTGTTCAACTCCGACTGTGTTTTGTTAACGTGCTTTGTCAGGCTCTATTTGCAAGTCATATGCTTTGTTAAATTATTGATATATAGTTATACAAATATTATAAGACTGGTATGAATTAGGTAGGCTACTGCCATAAGACTGGTTTTTCTTTAAAAATTATAAACTAAAATTAAATTATTTACTAAAACAAAGAGGCTTATGTTCGATATAAGAACAAAGAGTTCAACTATAGAATCTTTGGGTAGAGTAAAAATCGTCCGGTGCACGATGACCTGACATTGCAATTGACGCGGATCGAGTAAGGTCGCCACTGGGGTCATCGCCATGTAGTATTACATCATTGTATTACTAAATAAAAATAGGTATATGTACCATATCAATTCTTCATATTATTATTTTTTATTTGATATCTAGTTTTTGTGTTTAAGTCTGAGTTCTGACAAAAAGTATAACTGATAGCAATATAGACAAATAATAACAATTTGAAAAATCAATAATAAAAACCATTAAAAAAAATAATAATAGTTAATTTCGTAAATCTTTATTATTAATCCCTTATTTAACCTGTATCAGTCAAGAACTCAATTTTATTTGGAAATAAAACTTATTTAAAAAAAAATAACTTAACTGTTAAATAGTTAACTTAATGATTAAATATTATGTCTTATTAAACTGTATTTGACAAATCTCTGGGAAGTACGAGAATATAAAAGACGGGACTCATTTATTCCTTTTGTCAGTAATTTACGATTCACTTATCTGCTCTACGGTAATTCGTTTTATCCTCTTTCAAGGTTGAGTTCTTTTACCTCTTACAATGAGATCTTGGGGAGCTTCGGGCAGGGATTACTTCATATACCCACTGAATAAGTTTAAACTACTAGACTCTGGTTTGCAATAATAAAATCTAATGAAGCTTAATCATTTTTATCTACAAAAGGTATACAAGATTTTTTAAAACCTTATTTTAACCCTTGTGAAAACATTTATATTGTCACCGGACATTAAATCCTGCTCAATATATTTCAACATTTATTGATATTAATTTAAATACTTACTAGTCGCTTGTACTTCACAGATCTCGAATATTTTCATCACTATTCCTTTAATACCTTAAATATAAATAACTCTGTCATCTATTAGTAGTAATTTTGTTTAATAAGCACGCTTTTAGAGGCGATACAAGAGTTGACGTAAGACTTATTTTAAATACCTTGTTTAAAGTAATAAAGAAACGTCTAAAATTAATTTAAATTCAAATAAATTCAGTATTACAATCTATTCCTTTTGATGGAAAAAAAGATTCAACATTTGCTTAATTTTTAATCTGAGTTTTTAAAACAAAATTAAGTTATTGATATCTTAATATCAATAACTCAATTTTCCTAACCTAGCTTAAACATAGATTAAACCTAACTATGCTATCAAAATATTTTAGTATGTAAGGTTATTATTAAGTAAGCTTTTGTAAAATATCAATTGTGCATACAATTTATAATCAGCGAATATTAACTAAATTATAATCTACCTAATTAATCAAAGGTCAACAAGAATTCTAATTAGTTGTATCCGAGCAACCTCTGACATTGTCAAATAAAACATTGTAGTGCAGATTGATATAGGTAATGATTGTCAGTACCGTAAGTATTAGCATAGCCTTGGTTGGTATTTTTGATGCAGTACATCTGGAATGATAAATTCATGGAAAAGGATTTCAATAATATTGTCCTGAATTTCTAAAAAAAATCTCGGATTTCAATGTTTATTAAAATAAATATTTATCGAATGTATTTTTTTACATTTCTTGCACTATAGATACGGGTTTATCAAAAGTAGAAAATGAGATAGGACTTCATATTCTGCTTTTGAGTCGAAGGATTGTTTTTAAGTAATTATTTAGGTACTATTCCTGTATCACAAATATTTAGTACCATGTAAGAAATGGAACATATATAAATTATAGTTACATTTAATTAATAACAATATTTTTGAACCTTGATTTTGAATATAGAAGATTACCCAGCTTTTTTTTAATAATACGTAAAGCTTATTCTTGGATTAAATACGTCATGCTTTTTACCATTTACGGAATAACAATATATTTAATTTTGTTATTCCAAGCGGCTTTTATTGTGACTCATTTTATACATAAGATTATATTTTGTATAAATTTATGTTAATTTATAACAAAATAACAACACTGGACAAATTACACACATTGATCTAACCCCTAAGTAAGCAAATTTATTGCTTGTGTTAAGGGTGTTAGACAACGCTACAAATACATAGAAATACACATTATAAACACTTAGAATATATTTAATAAACGACCAAACCCAGAAATACAGACATCTATGCTCGTCACATACATGCCTGTCTCTGTCGGGATTCGAACCCGAGCCCCATTGCGTCGCTGTCGTTAGGCGTCTGCCCTAACCACTCGACCAACGGGGTGGTTTATTTATTTATATATAATATTAGAGTTTGCATAAAGAAAATTATATGATAATATTATGGTATATCACATAATTTTCTTTATTTATGTCAACATTAAGGTACCATTTAGGGTAGCAACGACAGTGGTCTTACTGAGCAGTATAAACTATTACAAACCTTGCATATCTGAAAACAAATATATTTTTAAAAATATTATTATTGATTACCCTTTGATTATAATGTTCAAAATATACGGTCATGAATGCAAAAGTTATCCGAATTTTTGTTTTGAGGCATTGGTATTTCGCAATCGGAATGCTGGAAAAATATTTCAATCAGTTTCCAGACTTTGAGATCGTTAGCACTTAATGCTGAAAACATTTATGATATCATAAGCTATGTCTGTAGCACTGCAACGTTACTGTGTGATATGTTTTTAATTACAAGTTAAAACTGGTTAAATATGAAACTCTTATCTCCTTAGTTTCATTTAATTAGTGGTAGTAACCGTGTGAGATTCTGATTTATTGAGAAAACTAAAAACTTTACATATTTGTGTATTTTGACATATTATAGCCCAGTGATTTTGACGTAAATAGGAATCTGCGTTAAGACCTTAGTTAGAAAATTGTTGTTTTGTTTGTTGGTCGAGTTAATAGCGTGATTTGGTACGACTCTAGTAAAATCACATATAAAGTATGTAAATAAAGTAAAAAACCAAAAATATCTTTTGAGAATATGATAAGTTATTACATATATTCATTTTTTTATAATTCTTTATTCAATTACTAACTGTGTCTGAGACTTCGTACGTGTTGATTAATATAAAACGTACCCTTTGTACATACCCTTGTATAAACTATAAACCTTCAAAGTTTACATCAAACACCGTCAAGTAGTTTTTGCGTATAGGAGTTTTTCTAGTTTGTTAACCCCCCACTTAAAAAGAGGGGTGTAATAAGTTTGACCTGCCGATCTGTGTTAACATCTTTTCTTATTAATAACTAATGAAATTTAGAATTGTGATATTTCACAAAGGAGGAATTTAATTGGTCCGGCATTACACACTCGAATTGTAAAACTTTCCTAAAACTGCCACTTCGGGATTAAAGTTTTGTAAGCAAACCTTGCAACGCTAACATTTCTGAGTTCAACTAAAACTTTTAGAGCATACCACGAACTGAATTTTGAATATGAAATTAAATGTAAAAGAAACCACTTTCCCTTACCTATTTAGGTCCATTTGGACACAGGGATTTTTAAATGTCGTAATATATTTCACATTCAGATATTTAAATCATTTAAGAAAAAAATAACCTTTTGTTAGATGGAGTTACGAGTATGTTGGTGAAGCTTTGAACCAATTGCACAAAATCGATTGCAGACTATTTTTAATATATTGGCTTAAAAATATAAATAAGTGAATTATTATTTGTACCTCGTTAATTAACATGTCTTAAATATATAAAAAAAAAGCTATTTACGTGCAAACAACTTTTACAACCATCTTTTCAGTTATATTTATATTAATTATCATAATATACTTTTTTTTATGGCTTCGAAAGAGTAGCTTCAAATGCAACATAAAGGATTTACCAACATCTGACGAAGCATGAAGCGTTACGAAAATACGTTATCTCCGAGTATCTGGAGCGTCATGTAATTGCATATTGCTCGAGGTCCTCAATTTAGGCGCCAGTGACAATCTGCTTGTAATCAACGCGCTACACTGCACTATGTAATTCCGTTACTACGGACCGTAGTCTACGGTGTAGTTAAAAGCTACATACGAACAAGTATACAATACTTAAATCTAATACTAAGTTTAGTTACATCTGCTTGATATACAGTATGAAACCATCTTTGCCATTATTTGATAACTTTCGTTGTTTTAACAGGCGGTAGAGTCCATAGGTTTTATGAAATTATAGTAAAAATAACGTATACTTACATTTTCGTTAGTTATGTTTTCTGGAGGATCTGAAGGGAACACAAATGTGCCTGTGAGCCATGATTATATGATTGTGTGCAATCCTATATATACAAAAATTGTACAGAATCAGCTCATGTGTCAACTTTAGACATAACAACGCCTTTACTCAATGATTGGAATGATTTTTGTTTTTTTTTTTTTGGTTTTTTGTTTTTTTTTTGTTTTGGTCTTCCTTTTTTTTGTTTGTTAATTGTGTTTGTATACTGTAGCAGCATTAGCATGAGTCGTGAACTGAAAAGCAGCTTTAAGCTGAAATCATGTCCTTTGCAGTAGCATCTTTTTTATATGTATAATAACTGTAATAATTTCTCATTAGTAAATGTATTTTTACTTGTGTATGCTACTTTAATAAAGTTCCTAAAGCTCTCAATATAAAGAACTCAATATAAAAAGCTTCATATAAGGAACCTAAATCTATATTTGAACTGGAGCTAGGTTAAAAGCCATAATAAAACTCGGTTTGCAGGAGAATGTTTCTTCATCTTTTAAATGATGGCACTTTCCCAGATCGCAGTAATGTACATGTACGGCATATTCACGAAACGACTCTTGAGACAGAGTCTTGTTATTCTTATAAGATTTAAAATATCAATTTTCTTTAGGATGCTAAAAATTTGTGATCTAATTAAGTTTGGTGGCAGCGAAGGGTGCAAGAAAACTCAATTTAATTATTAGAGTTATAATAAAGAGTTACAATAAAAGAAATTACAATTAATTATTACTAAAGAAGTGATTCTAAGTCAGCGATTGACCCAGGAATGAATGTTTTTTGTCCTCGATTCCCATCGATGCATCACGATGGTGAGAACGCAAGCCGTGTGGTGTCGTCTTCAGGATACACGAGGCGTCGTGTCAGCATTAATCGTGTGAAACCAAGTTGGTTCTTGCTATATGAATATTTCGTGGCTATGCTTGCGTAACACCTCCCCCCGTAGAACAGTGACTATTGAAGACCTTGGTCGTAAATTGCGCTGGAAGTTCTGATTCATCCCTTTGAGGTTTTTGGATGATGTGTTTCGTATGTTTAAGTCGGTATTTTCGGTATTGAAGGCCGCTAATTAGTGCACATGCACCGAATAGTAACGTATATAAAGGTATTGTTGTATGGTAGACGCTATTATCGTTGTTCTTGCTTAAGTTTACTGGTGACTGTAGAATAACTTCTCTATTGGTATCGTGGAGATTAGTCAAATTAATGGAGTTTAGTTTGAATATCAGATGTGCTGCTGAACTGAGTATATTTTCTTTAGGGACATCTATTATCTTCAATGCTTGACCTTTTATTCGATCATTGAGGTTTGATATGATGAACTCTTCTGTTTGAATGAAGCAATCATATGGAATTATAGCAAGATAACTTCCTTGCAGCATCTTGTAGATATCTTGATCGCAGGACAAGCGTACTTTAGTTACAGTTGGAAAGCTGATGGTGTAGTGGCGATCGTCAAGTTTCTCGTAGGCTGACGTAAGTAGCGATACAGTGACTGCTTTACATTCCGGAAGTTTTTGCTGCGTAGTAACGAGGGCTGTTACACAATCAAGCGATGTATGGCTATGTATATGGTGTATTTTTCCACATAGATATCCTTTAGTGAACTTCGGGCATTCTGCCTCTATGTACTTGAAATCTTTCAAATGGGTTGCAAGGAATTGGTATTGAGGAACAAGAATCTCATGATTTTTATTAGGGATAATGGATATCTTATATAAATTATATATTTGGGATTCGATAATTGGGAATTTATATACTATAACTATTTCATTTCCTACATAATATGAACTGGGATCTCATCATTTGTTTTAATTTTATGCTTAATTTTGTTCGTAAATGTTAATTTCTTATAAAGATTACGTTTAGCTTCAACTGTAGTAGCCACGGTTTCATGCAACGTAACATATGTCATGATGGTGCTGAATAAGTTTTGAACACGTTCATAAAATTCTTGTGGAGTAGAAGACCCCTGAGTTTGTAATGATAAATCGTTAAATAAAGCGGTCTCGTCTCGATGGTCAGCAAAATTATTAATAAGTGCACTACGAATACCGAACCAATTTTCAGGAATGCCGTTGGAATTTATCAATCGAGCTGCAGAGCCTGTGATCTTATTTAATATACCATTAATAAGGGCCAAATTGGTTAACTCATAACCCGGTTCTGTTTTAAAATATGCAAGTACTAATTGATCACATAAATTTATAAATCTTGTTAGCACATGGGGGTTACCGTCAAAATCAGGCAAAACTCTAAGTGACTTGTATATCTCACCCATTTTATCTTGAGACATTTTAATATGAGGTAAAACAATATTTTTTAATTGCCTAAATTCGTCTATAGTATCGAGACGGCTAGATCTACCCTTACACAACCTACGGCTACTGGTTTCTCTCGGATGAAAAATTTTGGACACTAATCTAACACACTAATTTAATTTAATTACATATATATGTATTTATATACTAAATTACTTGAAAAATCTACTTAAAGTAAAAGTTTATTATAAATGAAAGTTAATTGGATAGGATAAAAAATAATGTTAAAATTAGGATAGGTAAGGACTTGAAAGATTCAGAGTACTTACATAAACATGATTTTCTTGCTGAATCGATGCCTGGATTCACCTCTGCTGACCGCCAGGATGTATGTAGATTCGGATACTCGAAATCGGTTAGCCACGCGGGACTTCGGTCCGATATTAGGGGAAATCTTGACGCGACACGCACCGAATATTTATCGAGTATCCTACCGACTGCGCCAATTAAGTTTGGTGGCAGCGAAGGGTGCAAGAAAACTCAATTTAATTATTAGAGTTATAATAAAGAGTTACAATAAAAGAAATTACAATTAATTATTACTAAAGAAGTGATTCTAAGTCAGCGATTGACCCAGGAATGAATGTTTTTTGTCCTCGATTCCCATCGATGCATCACGATGGTGAGAACGCAAGCCGTGTGGTGTCGTCTTCAGGATACACGAGGCGTCGTGTCAGCATTAATCGTGTGAAACCAAGTTGGTTCTTGCTATATGAATATTTCGTGGCTATGCTTGCGTAACAATCTTAAAAACAAAAACATAATATGATTTACCAGTATACAACATAATGTTTCTATACAATGAATTCTATTTAAAAATTACTTACAGAATCAAATACTCTAAAGAAACATTTTTAATTGTTATGTAGTGACCTGAATTTGCATTAGAAGAGTAAATGAAAGTCACATCTTATATGAAGTTAATTCTGGAAAATCGGAATGCATATTTACGGACTTAAATGTTGACGGAATCTTTGTCGTATCTACACATATAAATTACTATTTATATAATTACTATTTTATGTTATTACTACCGGAGATATTGCATAATATACATAGAAAACAAAATTATATGACGTATGAATTTTGAACTTGAACTTTTTTAAAAGACGAATTAGCATGTGTTCTTTAATTCATATTTTTTGTTGCTGGAAAACTGTACTAAAACTAAATGTAATATATAAAAGCAACATATATTAGCACCATATATTATCACGAAAATAGTAAGTAATACCTTACCTAGGTCTCTCTTTTGCTGTGCATTAGCTAAGTTAAGTTTATGTGAAGTTTTCTTAATTAAGTACCGTCTCAAGAGGCGCTGACACTTCAATAAATATGAAGTTTGCAATTTGTTTTCAGTTACTAATATATTAAAAATCTACAAAATACATATTGAAATCAAAGCTTATAAAAAAATATAATTAAATCAAATCTTGAGTATACGCATATATAATAAGGTTCCACAAGACATCTTAGATCTTCCTTTTCTTGGTTTCAAATCTAAAATTAAAGGTATATTATTAAATAAATCTTATTATAACATTCAAGAGTTTTTGGTTCATCGAAATGTGTGGAACTTGGGTCATTGACTCATTTGCTGGTTGCTGGAGGGTTGATGTTATAATTTATAAGTCAAACATTGTTAAATTTTATTTAAAAAGAGCAACTGTTGAGTTTCTGGCCAGCTCTTCTCAGCAGAACAGCATTCCGAGCTGGTGGTAGCTTACTCACAGACTGACTATACTGACCAATTTAATGTAATTGACGATTCAAAAGTGCGTGTAAATGCCTACTTGAATAAAGATATTTTGAATTTGAATCCAATAATCTCATATCAGATCAGAGATCCAGTTAATATTTTTAACGTATTTTAAACTAGATTCCCATTTTTATTAAAGGTATTTTTAATATAAAATTTTAATAGTTAAGAAAATATTTCTTCTAGGAATAGCCTTTACTATATTTTATAAAAATTAACACAAATAGTAAAGTCTCTCGAGAAGCAGCTGAGCTCCAAGTCGCTGGAACCTCACTAAACAAAGTTCTTCTAGGTCATAAGGTTATTGCCTTTGTTCAAACGCTAAAACAAAAGTTCATTATTTTTTTTAATTACAAAATTATACTATATCAAAGAAAATTGTTACGATGCTAACAAAAGAAGTTTTCATATTAATTATCAACCAGTAATCGAAATGTTAATGAAATATTTTCATCCCTAACTATAATTATTGACTATCTCATATTTTTCTCAAAATGGACAATAAAGAAATTGTTAAGTTTCTAAGTTTCTTGGAGACAAAAGAAAAAATTCTAATACGTACCTAGTATTTTTTTATTTTTTTTATTTTTTTTATATGATCTAGGGCAATGCTTGACTACATTCCACCTGATGGTAAGTGGAATGTAGTCTTAGATGGTAAGTCGCATTGCCCTAGCAACCTATTCACTCTTCTCTTGAAGACACCCACATTATATTTGGCCGGAAATACCGACGCAGGCAAATTGTTCCAGTCCTTCGCTGTACGCACTAAAAATGAGGAAATAGTCACAGTATTAGGGTAAAACGGTTACTGAGAAACGTACCTGTTACTTTTTATATTAAATACTTAAATTATTCGATTATAATTGTAACAAAAAAAATAATAGTAGATTTAAAACGACATAGAAATATAAAAAAGGAAAATGTTATAAACTAATATTTATTACTTTTTTATTTATTAATATTTATATATAACTAAAAATATTTTTTTACAAACATGTATTGTTTATATTTGAACTTAAATTTATAGAGTAATTAATACTCTTTCTCAATAATGGAGTTCGGGTTATATATTTATTATGAAATAACAATAAAATAGAACTTTGTGGTAAAACTTAATTTGTATGCACAGCTGCTCTTGTAAGTTATTATAATAAGAGACGGCTAATTTACTGCGATAAGACTAAGGCATATTTTTTAATTGAAATAAAATAACTACTTAGTTATTACTAGTTCGAAAGGCTAGTGATCATTCAAATTGGTTTGATATGCCAACAGACGCTTATCAATACAAACAGTTAAATTTAGATAACAATAAAAAAATCAATGGATAATCCCAAATCCAAGTTCTACGTTCCAGAAAACCTCGAGCTACTTAGATATTTATGATGGATAAAACCGGTATTATTTTTGTTTTAATTATAGCAAGGAAAGCTATCTCCAATAGGAATATGGCCATGTTAATTGCTCGTACACTGCTCTAATACTCGACTGTAAACCCCACCTTTCCGTATTTTGTCAAGAGTCACAAAATCATACTGGTAAAGCCTCCCGAAGTATGCTTTCAATACAATCTAGTGTAACTTCATTACTAACAACTTTGAGCCGAGGTAACGTTTAGGAACTACACGTTAACTTCCCCGATGGTTTTAAGCGTATTATTGGTTCCAGTACCATAGAAATTTTGTTAAATTTTCTGAGTTGTTAGTTGCAGAACGGATATTTCCTTATAGTTTTGTAATCACTTAGTCATTTTCAACAAAATAAGATTATGTTAGTAATGCATTTACATATTAAACTTATTTCTTAATTCAAGTCAATCATATTGAAAGATTTAGTCGATTTTAAACTTGGATTTAATTATTTAACAGTTAAATATTTTACCGTAATACTTTTAGATATACCTACAAGTTTAGTTTTAAAGACATTTTTTCCCGAATTGTGGCTGTAATTACATAAGCACATTTCATTTCTGATTCAAAAATATTAAATAGGGCAAGGCCAAGGCAGCTAGAGATCTGTTTTAATTAATAAATATTGTTAAAGGATACAATTATATAACTAAAATATTACATTGTCTAGGTATTATTTTGTCTTCATGTTTAATATTTGCATAAGGTTTGTGTAGTTATAGGTAAGGTTTGTCTAAATATAAATACACGCAATTTACCTTGAAATAATTGAAGTCCAAAATTAATACTGAAACTCTTTAAAACTATTTGTTATTTTAAATGAATTGTTTTGATAAACAAAACGAACACTAATATGTTATTTTTATACTAGCCTCAGCCAGCGGTATTGCCCTCGTTCAAGTGGTAGAATATTTTATTTTATAATAGAATATTTATTTTTTGTCTGTTTTTCCAACGACTTTTAACTTGTAAATAAAACTTATACTTATTATACCAAGTTACATTTGAAAATAATGTATGAATAAAATTCCAGCCATTTATTTATTTCTAATCTACACTATTCACTAACAAATATGTCGAATAATTAAAATATATAAAGTATTAGCGGAATCAAAACAGGATTGGGTGGATGGAAGACATCATCCTAATAAATAATTCAAGTATACTTCAAATTTAATTTTGTTAATGCAATTAATTACACCAATCATTTACCAAGACAATATTAAATCTTGGTTCCCTTAGATTTTGTCCTTTATTTTTTATTGAAATGGACACTCCAAATATGAAATCGTATATTTATATTAATATTAAAAAAACAAACACATTTCTACAACTGTGAAACACCTCACCCAGTACAACGCGACACCGTTTTTCGTGACATCGTAAAAATTTACTCTCATCATTTTTCCCTCACACTCCAGAAGAAGTATAACCTCAAAAAAATATTTAGAACTATAAATGCAGAAATAATTATATATCATTTATACAGACTGGGCTCATTAGACTTTTTAACAAAATAAAATTCTGCCTTTTCCCTATTATTTTATGGTAAATCAATCAATCAATGTACCTGTAAGAAAATTATCAGAAGCAAAGGCAATATATCAATGTACCTGTAAGTAATAATATAATCTTGTTTACAATCGTGATCTTTTATTAGCTTATATTATGAAAGAAAATTGAAAAGCACATACTTATAGTCTATACGAAAATGATAATATAGATTTTCTATATTCTATTAAATCGTAAATCTTTTTTGTTCACTTTTGAATGCTATACAAAACTAAATTATAGCAAGAATAATTTAAATTACTGGTTTTTATTTATACTTTTACTTTGATCTAGATCTAGCCTCGATAATTTTTAACATAATTTCAACACAATCGCAATACAATACTTAATTTTAATTTCTACTAATTTTATCCATTATATTACATTTACAATAATAATTATCTATATCCACTTATTTTATAATATTTTTTATGTGTCCCTATTTCCTTACATTACGATTTTCATTTAATACTTCTTGTACATTTTGTTTCATTAGATTCAATGCCTTATAAGCACTTAAGATGAGTAGTTATTCTCTAGAGATGTTCTACCGTTGCAGTGGACTTTACTAAAAGGGTATTAGGATTAGCTGGGACCAGAATTAACAATAATAAACTTATATCATTGGAGTAAGTTCCTATCGAGGTTATAATTGTATGTCTGCATATACAAGATTTATTTTTTTTTGCACGAAATTTTGAAATGTTTTTTATGCTAAAATGTGAAACTTTCAAAAAAAGGTAAATTAACGACTTTAATATTACTTGTTTTGTATTGTAAAGAATGATTAAATTTTTAACTTTTTTATTGCGGTACAAGAATAATGGCTCATAGAATTCTCTCGCAAAAACTTTACGTATTATTAAACTTTTATTAATGTAGCGATAATATTTCAGGTTAATTGTATAATGTTTTAAAGTAAAAAAATATTCTACACCCTTGAGTAAATGATATCATTATTATTTATATAGGTGTTTAGGTACTATTAATACTCTATCTACTGACTCTTAAATCCATGGCTTTAGTCTGAAATTCTAACAAGGATTAATAATGTTTACATACAAGAATTACAAAAAATAATTATTATTATTTTTTTTTTTTTTTTATATGATCTAGGGCAATGCTTGACTACATTCCACCTGATGGTAAGTGGAATGTAGTCTTAGGTGGTAAGGCGCATTACCCTAGCAACCTATTCACTCTTCGCTTAAAGACACCCACATTATATTCGGTCGGAAATACCGACGCAGGCAAGCTGTTCCAATCCTTTGCTGTACGCAGTAAAAAAGACGAAGCAAAGCGCTTCGTTCGGACAGGTGGAATGTCCACAACAAAAGGATGAAAACCTGCCGTGCGTCGGGACGTCCGGTGATGGAAGGGGGACGGGGGAATTAAATTGTGTAATTCATTATGGTGTCATTATTAATCCTTAAATGAAAACATTTATATTGTCACAGGATATTAAATCGTGAATTGCTGCTTCATATTTTGTGGAACTGGGAGTCAACGAACCTTGCATTATCTAGTACATGGGTGTTCAACCAGTCGATCGCGGCCGCTAGTCGAGTCGATTCCGGCTAGGCAAGAAGTATTTAAAAATTTTAAGTTCAAATTAAGATTTACCTGCCCTAAAGGTCCATTAGAATATCAGGAAGTACGTAATTTTCTAAAATAAATAAAGTAGATCTAACAGCGATTAGTCGGTAAAAAAGTCGATCTTAATTCTGATTAAGTTGGCCACCCCTGATCTAGAATATTTAAATTATGATTATTTATATTTTATAAAACATGACTTTCACGAAGAAACGTTGCTTAAAAACAAAATTAACCTTATTTATCAAAGAAATACTTTTCAGCATAAAATTTCAACACAGGAGCTTATAGTATGCCTAATAACAAATATGTTGAAATTAAAGACAATGTCAACAAAAACTACGTACTACTTAAATAATACATGTAATTTGCGAGATATATATCTGTGCGCTAAGCTCAGGTTTTATAAATATATTGTATTGGATCGGGGAGGATCTTTGAATTATTTAAAAAACCAAAACTCAAAGTTAACGGTGACTTTAATTGATCGACGTGGATTGCATACTAAAAAGTATACCTACATACAACTTATATCTACACTTATTCTATAAAATACATATTGCAAATTCCATGCGTAAACTAATTGCTTTTTTATTTATGTAGGCATATCATTCTTCAACATATATTAACCTACATATAGAAACCTACTGCTGAAATCAGTTTATAAATCTCTACCGGCTAGCATAATAGTTAGTCTACTATACTACAGTGATTTATAGAAAATAAAATTATAACAGTTAGTAACTATATTAAAATTGATGGATTAGCAGGCAGAGTTTATTCTGTGCTAATCCCATGGGAATTAGGAAGGCAGGAAGATAATAACAATATTTTTTTCGGATGAATACATTTATAATTGCATAATTTCTCAAGCATAGCTAATGTTTATTTTTGGTTAATTTGTAAATAGTATCATAAATAAAAATTAGGTTAATATTTCTTACTATGTAAAAATATATGGGTTATTACAAACAAATTTAAAATCGATTTGTTTATTTATTGACACTCAGATAAATTTAGTTAGATTATTGTTATTTTAAAATGTACCCAAATGTACTCTCATTCACATTATCTGTTACTCAATGAAAATCTGACGTAATGTACTATTTATATAAACGGTACTGTCTCATATCTTTTTCTTTTGGCGGACATTCAATAAAGTCTCATATATTATTTGTCAACCGTCTTATATCTTGACACTAATGGAGCCCTAAGGTGAAGTGCGTCGACATGTTATGGCCTCTTGCCACTACAGGAAGTCATAAAATGGAAATACGTGACGGACGTTGAAATGTACATAAACAAGTATTTCACTGAAAATAGGCAGTTAATATTAGACTTCTTATAAAATGTTTAATTGACATTTTATTTTATTTCTGACATTTAAAAAAACATGATGTATTTTCTAAGATTTTCAAGAGTACTACATATTGAAATAAAACTATTTTACGGATATATAATTAATTAACTTTTAAAAAGGTGTCAGCCACCTTCGTCTCGACTTGCCGTTAACACGATTGCTGCTAAGCATTCAAAACATTAGGTTAATTTTAAAATTTTATTAATTATACGCGAGCTAAATCCCTTAAAACAGTTTTATGTCAATATGGATGTATTTATTATTTGATGTTTCAGTACTTTTGAAATCTTGTAAGTAAATGATAACTATTAAAAAATATAAATTAAATCAGTAAACGAAAATGAGACCCCACAGCGCAATTATAGTTATGATATATTTCATATTTTATGAGAAATTATTTTATGTTTGCGAGGCTCGAATTATATTCTATAATGAAAATGTTACTAAATTTATTATTCAAATCAAAGATTGTTCATGAAATTCTTTATTTATTTGAATGAACGAATTACGAATGAACTTACAAGAAGAATCTGACATAACACGAACAATCAAAAAACTAAAAACTGACAAGAGTCCTGGCTCAGATAATATACCAAACGAAGCAATAAAAATAGGAATGGAATTGCTAGCCGGACCATTGACCTGCCTATTCAACATGATTTTGAAATACACTAAAACGCCCGCACAATGGTCAGAGTCAAACATCATGTTACTATACAAAAAAGGAAACCCAAACGATATAGGGAATTACAGACCTATAAGTCTGCTACTATCTATATATAAACTCTTCTCTTCCATCATAGACCAAAAAATAAACAGATCCCTAGAGAAAAATCAACCAATAGAGCAAGCAGGTTTTCGAAAGGGTTTCTCGACCATAGACCATATCCACACATTGGAACTCATTATAGAAAAATATCGAGAACAGCAGAGACCGCTCTACATAGCTTATGTTGACTACCAAAAAGCATTCGACACTATCTCACATGAAAGTACATGTGAAGCATTGAAATCCCATGGTGTGGAGAAAACATACATAAAAGTCATAAAAAATATATACAGCAAGATAACAGGTAGAGTTAAATTAGAATCGACTGGTCATAGTTTTCCAATTAGAAGAGGGGTGAGGCAAGGGGACCCACTTTCGCCAAAGATATTTAATGCAGTGTTGGAAACAATTATAAACAAACTGAATTGGAGTGGTTATGGCATAAAAATCAAAAATAAACAACTGAGCCATTTAAGATTTGCAGATGACGTGGTCCTTCTATCAGAAACGAGCGACAAATTACAAGAAATGATCAAATCTCTCAACACAGCCAGCCAGAAAGTAGGTCTAGAGATTAATTTATCGAAGACGAAAATAATGTCAAACAGTTTTAGAAAAACTATCGTCATCGGTAACGAGCCCATAGAGTACGTCGATCTATATGTCTACCTTGGAAAACAGATCGGATTCGTCATAAACAGCAACGAGCTTGAGGTACAGAGGAGAACAAGAAACACATGGAATAAGTTCTGGAGCTACAAAGAAATTATGAAGAGTAACACGCCGGTAGAGATTAAAAAGAAATTTATGGACTCTTGCATCATTCCCTGCTTAACATAAAAAAAATAATGCAATTTAAATTAAGAAATACTATAGAGGAATATTTTTCAGCAATGAATGAATTTGAAATGAATATATGCTATTTATTTATTTATTTTATTTTATAATACAATCAATTAAATATAATTAGTATGTAAGAAAAATGTGTCATGGAATAATAAAAGGCTTTTTATTTTTATTTTATTTATTTATTTTATTATTTTATATTTGACATTGCCATAGTAACGCAGTCCGTCGGAACCAATGTGAAACATTCCAAAATCACCACCACCATTCACACATTAAAAATTAATGAAAAAACCATTTTGCAGTGGACCAAATTGTGAATCTAAACAATTCTCAAGTCCTCTTGAGCACACACAAAGAATTTCATAAAAATCGGTCTAGTCGTTTGGGAGGAGTTCAATGACAAACACACGCACACAAGAAATATATATATATAAAGATATGAATTATGATCAGATGACCTTTTAAAAATATTTTTAATGGATGTAGCTCGCGAGTATTTTGTATTTTTATTTGAAACATAATACGATAATTTTATTTGTAACCCAACGTTTAGATTGCTTAGCAGCATGATATTTCCTTATTCATTATTATTATTTATATTAATATTTTATCAAATGTGTAAAATAAAGAATAAGCTTGTCTATGGTTCGTTGTGTTCATGGCCGACTTCAATAAATGCTTATGAAACTAAAGAAAAAGATGTCCTGTAAAAATAGAAAAAGATGCGATGATCCTTTCACTATACTCTTTTATCTATGCTCCTCTTGATTGGGCGAATGTATGATAATCTATAATTAGTGTAAAATTTGTAAACCCTGGCAGATTGTAAGACATTATATCCTTAATGTATCTTAAGAACTGGCAACTTTCTTATAATGTTAATAAATAATGCTTTTAGAAACCTATTTTACGATATTTCGATTACGACCCAATGATTTTATATCTAAATTTATGTCTGTATATCAAATTAAAAATATTTGCTTTGAGAGTAGTGAAGGTAAATAAAAGATTAAAAGTGGTATTATAGAAGAAATTGAACTTATATATTGGTAATAAGAATTCATGAAATCATTTTATTAGAAAAGTTTACTTTTTAAATTCGAAAATAGACTTTTCATGTACAAGTGCAGCGCACAATCTGTGCTGTCCTTAATGGACTTGAATTATGCATTGAAAACTAAATTGAATTGTTGCACAAATAGCTGCGAGAATACAACAGCATATTTGTAAATTTGCCAAGCGCGTTCCCTACATGAATAAATTTTAACAGTCAACTAGTATTGTAAGACGTCTTCGAAAAACGTCGCTTCAATAATAAAAATTTTTTAGTGATTTATTCTCGAAAAAAATTTAAATAAAAAATTCATTCAATAAAAAATTTTAAATAATATATTCATTTAATAAAAATACACATACTTATAGTATTTTTTTTTACTTTCCTAACGAGCATATTAAAAAGAGATAACGAATTATTGAAAACAGATAAAAACAATTAGAAACAGTTACATGACAACAAATGCTTAAAATATTTTAGTTTTTAATTGTTAACAACTTCTCAGCTTTAAAAACTTATAAATAAAATATATATACATACTAAAAAAATAGAAAGTTTATCATCTTTTTTATAAGATTGTTATTATTTTATTACGTTACCGATCCCACTCTAATTGGGGTACAACAAGTTTTAACGTTCTTTTCACTGACATCTCATATCTACAATCAGCATCCACGTGTCGTCATTCCCACAGATTGCTGCAAGCTTTGCTGTATTTCTTTCTTCCAAACTTACATTGCTAACCGCCCCGCAGGTCAAGTGGTTAGCGCACACGCCTAACGTATCGTAACGCAAGTGGGCTCGGGTTCGGTTTCCGACAGGACAGGCGTGTATGTGATGAGCATAGATATCTATATTTCTGGGTCTGGTTGTTTATTAAATATATTCGCAGTATTCATAATGTGTATTTATTTATTTATTTATTTATTTATTTCAATGTTGTGAGAGCAAATAAACTTATTATTATTAATAATGTACTTGTATCGTTGTCTAACATCTTTAACACAAACAAATAATTTGCTTACTTAAGGGTTAGATAAATTGGTTTAATTTTGCCAGTGATATTATTATTATCTTATTATTAGTATTATTGCGTAAGAAACGAAATTTAAAATACTTTACATATTTTAATAAATGAGCGCTGGTGTTCTGATACACTACTCATCCGGGATTAACAACAACAACAAAAATTTATAGAGAATAAAACCAGTCACTTCAAATCATCCGCACTAAGACACTGCCGCATTTCAGCTTGTATAATATTGGCAAAATCGCTCTGCCACTGTTCATACTCTCTATTGATAATTTGACTTCAGCTACTTTCACCTCTCTTCATCAGCACACAAATAATTTATTTCAACACAATCATTTTGTTCATGCATTAACCTTTAAAATCGTCTTTCTAGTGCTTTTTTATGACAATATTGTTTGAGAAGGTCTTTCACAATTTGTTATTTATTCATTTAACTAGAATAAAAAATATGTACGTCATATCTGTCGTTTTTGCTATAAAGTACAATATTTTTCCTTGGGGACTTTCGAAATATTTCTGTTGCTGAGTGTGTACATTGCCCCTAGAGATAGCGACTACATTAGTAACTGTCTTTTTTCCTCAGAAAACAAAACTGAAAGTAAAAATTATATTTAAATACACGTTGTTATATTGGAAATACTTATAACACAGTTTTATCGGACGAATCAGAATCATCTATGTGTAAGCGTTTGCGGCTCTGGCAATGTTTTTGCGTTTTTGCTTTAAGAAAAAATAAAACATTATTAAAAAGTATAGGTGACTCAAGTTTTTATCGTCTAATGTAATAATGTTTTAGGAATGAAAAATGTATTTTAATAATTAAGAGAAAAAAATATATTTCGATTAATGTTTATTACCAAAAATGTACTAAATTAATACAAAACTAATAAACTTAAATACATTTTATAAAACTTAAATGATCTATTATTAGTTTAACAATTCAACGCTCTTCCCTTGAGTACTAATTAACAAGTATTTGTGTTAGGTAAGTTTCTAGGAGACAGACTAGGAATAAGTCTCTAGGGTTGAGAATAACATTTTTAAAAGATTCAAAATATACCTTAATATATAATTATTATGGAGTTATGTTTATATCTACATAATAGTTTACAATTTGTTAAACTATGCACGTTAGATATAAACTAGAGATTATTTTTTTGTTCTAAGATCCTAAGATCTTAGAACGTACATTATTGTAGTAAGTAAATATTAGTATTATATTATAATACATCTGCATGCGTATTAATTAATTATTACAACAGGAATGTATTAAGTAAAAAAACATCGTAACGCATCGGAAACTCACGGTTATTATGTAAAGCAGCCATTGATACGTACCTAATACTGTAAATAATAAATTTATAATCTTTAAAGAATTTAATATTCTCAAAAAGAATTAAGAACACCTAGTCTGGCAAATGGTAATGATTAATAAACTTCTAAAAAGTTTATCAATCATTACCTTTTGCCAGACTATATACTTTTCTCTAGGGCTCCATCCAAATTATTACATGACAGATAAATAATTTAAGGAATATGCACGAAAGTAGAGCTTAGATATGTGAGATTAAGTATTAAGTTTATTTTTTTGCAATTTAGTACACTATTTATTATTAAGTCAAGTAACTTTTTTTTATTAAGATTGTGGCACAACCCTAGCAGAATTAAAAATCTGACAAGCAATTATAGACTACTTTATTCTACTCTTTTTGGTCTATTGCGTCGTCGAAAACAATACTTCTACAGATAACTTTACCGCATCAAAAACACTAATTAATATTATAATGCGTACGAGATGTGATTATACATAATATATTGTCCTACATTACAATAAGACGTAGTCAGGGATTGCTCGGCGACAACTAATTAGCATTCCTGTTGACCTTTGATAAATTATGTATTTTACACTTAAGTTCTAGTTTGCGGATTAGATGTAATGTATATTAGTACTAATATATTGTAATTGACTTAATGAAACCTTCATAAAATGTTATTTAATGTGAAGAAGATAAATATTTTTTTTATTTTATCAAGTAGCACTGTTACTACTTTCTATCTTGAAATTCTGATAGATGATTTGTAGTTCTCTAATAAAATAAAATTTTCTCTATGCCAAGTTTAAATGATGAATTAATAAATTGATTTTTATTTTATTTAGTATAACCGCCTTAATAATATGATGAAGTAATGCGATAAGGTTAACTTTTTAGAATGTTGGTACTTTTGATGTAGATGGCACCGATTTTATAAAAAGTTTATCTTATTTACTAAAAAGTTTACCTTATTAACATATACATATTTGAGTAAATTAACACTCCTTCTAAAGGCGTCGGGTAATAAGAAGAATTTTCACAAATAATTATGTAAATATTAATGAACCAAACGATTAATACAGGATCTCCCGTGGCAATTAGTTATCGCGCTACCATCTATGTTATGTCACAGACAAAACCACGTGCAAAAGTTAGTATTTCTATAACCTGGTAGTTCTATGTGTTATATTGGTACATAATCTACAATAATCCTAAGTTTCATCAAGATCTGTTCAGTAGTTTTGACGTGATTGAGTAACAAACATCCATCCAACCAAACATCCAAACAATCGCACTTATATACTTATATTAGTCAGATAAATTTATAAGTTTTTTAGAATTACCGTATTATTACTGTTATTGATGACTAGATTTGAAAACACCCATGAAATTTGGCTCTTAATGGATTAATCTTTCAAAACTGTGAAATTATGTGAATAAAATATTGGATAACAAATATAACAATTAATGACACTATTAAGCCATAACGTATTCAGTTTGTAAGTTCTCTCGTGTAAAGCTTTCACTCCTACAGGAGTACTTTCCTCGTAGCAGTTCATGTAAGGAGGTAATAGCTTGTTATAACATAACTTAGCGATACACTCAACTACAAACAGACCTATATATTGCACAGTAGATTATATATTATGTATCTAATATATTTATAAAATTTTGCAGTGTTTTATAAGTTCAATGAGTAACACATTGATCAATAATAATTTAATAAAATTTAAATTGTTTATGAATAATGGATTTTTTTATAAATATAGAAGTAAAAATAACCCGCTATGGGTAGGGATTCGTAACCGCGACCTCTGCGACTCTGTGTCGTCGCTCTGCCAATTAAGCTAGCGTATCGCTACTCGTCTCGGTGAATCAAGCATATTATATCTGATCGTCCTTACTTATAAAGAAGCTTAACATGGCTATACATGTTTATAAATATTATCATACGGAAGTAAACTATTCAGGGGATATTACATATATTTATTAAATTATCTATAATATGTAAACCCCATAATCACTGCATTATTATACGAATATTTGATATATTCATCTTCAATATATAGAGCACAGGTATTCTAACAATGTTCGCAGTTTGAAGGGAGAGACAAAGAGGATCATCTGTTGTTGACATCTTCGATATAGACAGACCTATTCACTGAAATGAACAATGATGTGCAACGTCTGACTGTAGGAAATATAAAGTGGGTTTTCTAACAACATGGTACATAACTGTTGAGTAATAAACAATATAAGTGTATGATTGTTTAAATTATAAATAAATAAAGAATTTCATGAACAATCTTTGATTTGAATAATAAATTTAGTAACATTTTCATTATAGAATATAATTCGAGCCTCGCAAACATAAAATAATTTCTCATAAAATATGAAATATATCATAACTATAATTGCGCTGTGGGGTCTCATTTTCGTTTACTGATTTAATTTATATTTTTTAATAGTTATCATTTACTTACAAGATTTCAAAAGTACTGAAACATCAAATAATAAATACATCCATATTGACATAAAACTGTTTTAAGGGATTTAGCTCGCGTATAATTAATAAAATTTTAAAATTAACCTAATGTTTTGAATGCTTAGCAGCAATCGTGTTAACGGCAAGTCGAGACGAAGGTGGCTGACACCTTTTTAAAAGTTAATTAATTATATATCCGTAAAATAGTTTTATTTCAATATGTAGTACTCTTGAAAATCTTAGAAAATACATCATGTTTTTTTAAATGTCAGAAATAAAATAAAATGTCAATTAAACATTTTATAAGAAGTCTAATATTAACTGCCTATTTTCAGTGAAATACTTGTTTATGTACATTTCAACGTCCGTCACGTATTTCCATTTTATGACTTCCTGTAGTGGCAAGAGGCCATTACATGTCGACGCACTTCACCTTAGGGCTCCATTAGTGTCAAGATATAAGACGGTTGACAAATAATATATGAGACTTTATTGAATGTCCGCCAAAAGTCGTCGTTCGCTACGTAAAAAGTGAAATTTAATATATTGGAACATCAAATTCATATATTCAAACAAACAATCTTTATATACATATTCATACGGTATCGATTGGTTGAATTATGATAAATGTACATGTAATGACGTTAGATATTGTGACTTTTAAATATATATTTTTTTAAGTTTGATTTTTTTTAATAAAAGACGCGTTTACAAGACAACGTCTGTCGGGTCCGCTTGTTATATATATAAATAAAGGTTAATAATATCAACAGCTAAAAATATTTTCAACCTTATACCTCACAAGTATGGTTCATAAACTAAAATAACAGAAAGTCTTTGAAATGAAAAGGCTTGTTGAAAAAAATACCCCTGTACAAATAAAACATTTATCCTAAACTCAACCTTAACCAGTAAGCAATAAGTTCATAATACATATTAACAACTTGGCGCTTACGATATTATGAAATTATATGTACACAATACTCGGCCAAGCTTCGTAGTATGCGGAGTGGGGGGTGTTAGTTTTTTTCGTTACGGAATTTCTGGATTCGGTCTCCACGCTCAAGGCCCGCGATAGAAGCTATGCAATAGCTTAAAAATACACAAAGAGTCTAACTTACATGGACATCTTTAATAATATTTTAATTTATCTAACAAAATTAATATAATTACTTAGCGTGTTGGTTTATCTGAAACTTATAATAGAAGTAAATTAGAAAAGACATGGATTAAAAAAATATTAAACCTTTAAAGTTTACTTCTTAAAATAGAGTATTACATGAAATGTAATAGCGTTTTTTGGTTATTTATATAGTTATAGTTAACTAGTTTAAAATAAGGGCAAGTGAGTACGTTTGTAGAGTAACAACTTTGAAAGTCTATTAACGGATAAAAAACCTTCAAATGCAGAGAAACATCCTCAATTTTTGCAACTTTCCTGCTTAAGTTAATTAAGCTGGAATTTACAAAAAACATTTAAATTGGGGATGAAAGTTTACAATTAATTTCCGTCATGATCAATATCTTAAACATACATACATTTTTATGCGTTTGGTGTAACGTTATTTAGAATGAAAATCAGACAGAAAGCGAGTTGATTACATTTTTATCCAAAACTATTATTATTAAGCCTAACTTAAACAGAGATATTGTCTGAAGTCATTCAATATCATTATCTCTTCGAAGACTTAGCTAACCATATCATGCATGAACCTGTACCCACGCCAAAAAGGCACTAAGTGGTGTTAAATTACAACTTAATTAAAGGTTTAGATTACAACTTAATTAAACATAATTATAATAATATGATGGTTAAATTTTCTACTTGTATACTCAATATCAAGTATATTGGATTAATTCTCATTCCCATACCTGTATTGCCTGTCGTTTTTAGTTTTTAGTCGTTTTTTAGTTTGTCCTTGACCTGTCAAGAAAAATTAAAATCTAGTACTTAACATTTAAAACTAAAATGTCTGATATTCATTGTTCTGAATATCTATTTAACAAATTTATAATAACGACACGATTTTTTGAAAGTTAAAATTAGTAATAGTTTAAAGTTCATTTATTATTTTATTATTCATTAAAACTTAAGTTTAGTTCCCAAACCAATTTAAAATATTAATTTCTTTTATTTCAACGAGTAGAAAGTATAATTTTTGTTATCTAAGGTTGAATGTTAAATAATAGTATAGAGAAAAGATTGCAATCAGAGTTATCTATGATTTTAAGAGATTTTCCGAGTTTGGTAAACCGTGGTTAAAAAAGAACTCATCGTACATAGATAGATAGAAATTTAAATACTCATATTATTGTGAATATTTTCACCAAGAATATATGAAAAAAATATATATATAAAACTGGGTACAAAAACATGAAATAATTCCGAGCTGCGAGCAGAGGCGTCGGGAAATAGAAAACTGTTAGTTTGTAATGAATATATTTTCCGGTGCACTGCCGGTGATCTAGTTTTGTTATCTAGAGGCACCTATATATAGATGCGGAGTAGATTATGTTTTTAAAACTTTTATAACTATAACTGTTAGATACTATATTTGTTTTAAATAAAAGCTAGATAATTTAGTATTATATAAACCTAGATATTTAGTAATGCTGCTTTTTAAAATTAATAGCTACTCTTTTGTAACGACATAAACTTAAAAGAGGTAGAAGTACTTAAAATACATAGGTAATAAATAAATAAATTTGGAATAGATCTTTAATTCAATTTAAAAACAAATAATTGTCTAGAGAAACATGAAAACCGTGTTTTTATTAACACGTTCCAATTGGTGTTGGTGTTGTCTTAACGTGCTTTATCAAGGTTTAAAAGTGATAAAGATAATAACTACTAATTAGAAGCTACATTTATTACCATAAATGTAACTTAATGAGAAAATAGTGTTTTTTTTCATTTATTTATTTAAAAATAATACAAACACGTTACAAAGCAAAAACTCTGCCAAACTACTGAGTAGTTTGTAGGCTTATTTAAATTATTCTATTTATGATAATAACATTTTGACGTTGACTTGACTTGAACGTCAAAATTTTATTTTCTCAGATCATGGTATGTTAGTTTAAGAACAAAACAAAGTCAAAGTTTTTTTTTCTCAAACCCTTGACTGATAAGGAGCACATATGATCGGGATTTATAATTCCATTCTAAGATTTCCAAATCCCGAATACTCTAAATGACACTTCAGGTCGACGTGGTTGTAGCCTATGAGCTTTTGATAGATACGTATTGTTCCTCAAGGCAAAGATATAACCGCATGCAGATGATCTAATTTGAATAACTTAACTTTTGACTTCCTACTATAAATATGAGGGCAGTAATATATAACAGTTTTCTTTATTTTTATTTGGTTGCAGTTCCTTTTTATCAAAACTAACAAAGGATAGACAATCTAATTCGATTCTTAATTCTTTAATAATACCCAGGGATTATATCTTTAAAGTTTTTGAGAAGCCAACGATTTCGTATTAAATACCTTAACGTTACCTGACCCCTTTTTAGATAATAACGAAGTTACACTACGTTGTATGCAAAGCACTCGTCGAAAAGCTTTGTCAGTAACACTTTCGTAACTCCTGCATACAAAACCCTTTGTTAACAGGATGACTCAGGCAATATAATAAATGTATTACATTAATGTTGTAGATAAACTTATTTATTCGCTCTCAAGAATAAAATTGTCTCTACAAATCAGCGTCAGCGTATTCGAGAAGAGGTAACAAAAGAAATTGTGCTATCAGGGTTTTAGTCCGCAATGATAAGATTTTTTAAACGATTAAGGGATTAAAATGATATGTGGATGTGATTCTTGTGTCGTAAACCTGCCAAGATAAATATTTGTCAAACGTCAATGTCAAAAGGTGTAATTTAGTTATCAGATACTATATTAGTCACCTGTCTGCTGCCAATTTCATTAACCTGTGATTTTTTGTCATTCACTAAAGACCAGTTGTCCACATAGGCCAGTCTTCTAATTAGCTTAAGTCGTGATTTAAAAATTTAACAGCACCAAATAGGGCTATGACCAATGATTTTATGTAAAGCAAACCATTAGCGTCAGTGCTAACTGTGCAGCTAACTAGAGTGCACGTGTTTTTCGCGCGCGTTATCTGTCAAGTACATATCGCATCGGCTCACAAAACCGGTTTGCACAATAAGTTATTCCTATCGTTTTGTCTCTGACTACGGGGACAAGATGAATACGACGATTTCACCCCAAAGTTACGCCACTGTAACACAAAATCCAAGTTTCCCCACTAAAGATCAAGCAATTGTTCTAGATTCAATAGAAAATGTTCAAATAAAGGATTACGCTCAAGCCTTGAGCAAAATAATCGATTCCAAAATGATTCGATTTCTTTCTCGAATCTCCAATAACCGTGTGTGTGTTTTTGTAGCTACCAAATCGTTAGTAGAAGAGTTAGTTGAAAAACATAAGTATGTTAAAATTAGGGACATGGAGATTCCAATTAGACCGTTAATTAGTAGGCATAAGCGAGTAATTTTATCAAACGTTTGTCCAATCATTCCCCATGGTTTGATAGAAAACAAGTTAAATGAACTCAATATAAGGCCGTCGTCTTCAATTACCTTCTTACGTGCAGGCTTTAGTGAACCAGGTTTTAGTCATATACTTAGCTTTAGACGGCAAATGTTTGTAGCTCCAGAAGATTTCCTCCGTCTACCAGACCGTATACAAGTTGATTATGAAGATACCACGTACTGGATATACCTGTCGTCCGATTCAATGAATTGTTTCTTATGTAAAAAAGAGGGTCACTTAGCCCAAAAGTGCCCCGAGGTACCAAGTAATCAGTATAACCTGGAGATTGAGCCCTCGCCCGAGGAAAATGTTACTGATCAGACAGTGGCCACAAAATTCAAACGACCTCATCCTCCTACTGAATCCTCTATCACAGAAGATGCTTCGCCTGCTCCACGCCACGGCAGTGACGCTTTAATGATGAGTGAGGAGAACGATAGTGATGTCTCCCAGTCTAGCTGCGAAATTATTTACAAGAAGAAAGGCTCCAAAAAACAACGTAAATCTACTGTCGACACACAATCACCTTATTGGCATCCAATTGAAGAACACATACAGAATTCACAGAAGAATTATCCATTAAATGCTACCGAGCTGAAGACTTACCTTGAAAGTACATATGGTGTACCAGATATTCAAGACATCACTTCACAGTTTACAGAACAGGTCGAGCCACTTATAGACATGCTTAAAGACCTTATACCAATTATTTCTAACCGTAGTTTGAAAAACAGAATGACGAGGATTGTAACTAAGCTTAAACTGTTAAGTACCTAAACTTTTCCTTATCTCCTTTTTTTTTTGTTTGTTTTTGTTCTCTCTTTATACCTAAAATCTCTCTATATCTAAATAAAATTAAATTAAATTTATGATGTCATTAAACACGCCTATAAGAAAATGTATAGGTATAAATATTGTTCAGTGGAACTGTCGTAGCTTATTGCACAAACGCGATGAACTAGAAACACATCTTTTCAGGGAAAGTATCCATATATGTATTTTGTCGGAGACTTGGTTATCTGAGAATAAAAGTATAAACATATCAGGATATAATTGTTATAGAAAAGATCGTGAAGATAATTATGGCGGTTTAGCAATTTTTGTACATAATACTTTATCAGCTCGGTTAAAACAGGTTCCCTTGTCACTCAGTACTATTGACTTCTTATGTATAGAACCGATCAATAATACAAATTTACAATATATAATTGGTGTTTATACGTCTCGTGGTACAACACGTACACAAGATTATGACGAGCTTTTCGGCTTTTTTAATGAAAAGACGTTGATTGCCGGTGACTTTAATGCTCACCATGTAGATTGGTCTTACCTCACGGATAGTCGTGGTCGCTTAGTGGCTGAACGTAGTTCTGATCATGATTTTGTCTATTTAAATGATGGAACGCCTACTCGTATTGCTTGTAGGGAAAATAGGACAATCTGTACCTCACCCGATATAACGTTTGTCAGTTCGGATTTGGTCCTAGATTGTGATTGGGCAGTTACAAACGAAACATTAGGAAGTGATCATTTACTAATTCATATCAAAATAAAAAACTCTCAAATTTTAACTAGTTATAATAAAAGGAATATGAAGAAAGCCAATTGGGTAAAATATAACAGTGAGGTTGAAAATAATTGTACGGATTTCTATTTTTCTATAAATGTTCAAGATAATTATGACAAATTTATTGCAATCATTAATAAAGCATCTGAATTGAGTATTCCTTACATTAAACCTAATTTTAAACATTATTCTAAATTTACACCAAAGCCATGGTGGAATCAAAATTTATCTAAAGCTGTTGCTGAGAGAAGGCTGGCGCTTAAAATATTGCGTAAAAATCGAACTGTAGAAAATTATCTAATCTTTAAAAATAAAGTTACAGTGGCGAGGAAGCTAATTAGAGATGCGAAACGTAAATCTTGGCAACAATTTTGCAATAGTGTGGATTCTAACACCTCCAGTTCTGAAATGTGGCGAAAACTTCGGTGGATAAAGGGCAGATACAGTCAAATAGAGCCGTTACGCAAAATTGAAGCAGACACATTCTTAACTAAACTCACTTAGCACCTTGTCTCACTTGTCGACTTAGCACCAACCAATGAACAAATTCTCTCCGTCGGTCCCACTACGTTGATTACAATGGCAGAGCTTTTAGCAGTACTTAAAAGAAAAGATACGTCAGCCGGGCTTGATAATTTAGTATATTCCATGATTTTTAACTTACCACAAAATGCCAAGGAAGTTTTATTATACATATTTAATCAAATTTATAAAACTGGTTCTATTCCAAGTCAGTGGCGAAAAATTAAAATTATTGCTATACCCAAAAGAGAGTCTAATACAACAAAGCACAGACCGAAACATCGCACCGCACAAAACATTTAATGTCATTATTGCTAAACGTCTTGAATATTTTTTTGAAAGTAATTATATATTTAACAAATTTACCTTAGGGTTTCGCCGGGGCTATTCATGTTTCGATAACTTGTCACGGTTCGCTATTGATGCGGAGATAGCGCTATCCAAAAAGCAGTTCGTTTTGTGTGCTTTTGCTGATATCAGTGATGCTTATAACAATGTATCAATTGATGCATTGATTGATTGTTTGATAGACTTTGGGGTGGACTTTAAAATGTGTATATACATAAGAGAATTTCTGAGAGAACGTCACCTTGTGTACAAATTAAGCAATGGTGATGAACTAATTAGAACATGTCGCCAAGGATTAGCACAGGGTGATCCAATGTCACCTATTTTGTTCAATATTGTTACAACTAAAATTATTAATAGTTTGCCTAACCATATAAAAATTTCTCAATACGCTGATGATTTCTCATTTTATTATGTTAACGAAAATCTAAATATCTGTGCAAACGTAATCCAAAATACTTTATGTAAATTCTCTTACCTCGTAACTCAAATAGGATTAGAAATCTCTTTATTGAAAACCAAGTTATGTGTTATTACAAGAAAGTATAAAATACCTCCCATATCAGTTAAAATAAACAATTATGAAATAGTACTTCTATTAAATAGTATTAAATTTTTAGGCCTTTGGGTGGATAGTCGTCTTAATTGGAATAAGCACATAAACGAAACTGTTCACAAATGTATAGCGTATGTAAATATACTAAGCAGCGTTAGTAATTCGTTTCACGGTGTACATGCCAGTCATTTACGTCGACTTTATATTAGTATTATTAGGAGTAGGTTAGACTATGGCAGCATTTTATATGGGAATACGAGCTCTAGTGCAATTCAAAGATTAGAAATCATACAGAATAAATGTCTTAGGCTTTGTGGCGGTTTCATCCGCTCCACACCTGTTCATGTCATACAGAGCGAAGTATGTATTCCACCACTATTTCTTCGTAGAAAATACTTAAGTGACAAATACTTTCTTAAAATATCTTCTAGACAAAATGATTACTGTGATATTCGTCTATCTGATTTTAAAAATATGATTGATAATGGCACACCGTATTGGCGAAATAACCAACACCCTCTATTATGTCAAAGTTATAACCAACTCAAAGATTTAAATATAGCAAAGTCCACGGTGTGGCCTTCACATCTGCTTCCATTTCTTATATCAACTGTTGATTTGACATCTATAATTTCAACTGAAATCAAAGACGTTACCAAACCAAAAGCTAAATGTTCTCCCAATGAACTTAGAGATGCTAGTAATACAATGTTTCAAAAACACTATTCAGGGTATACATTAATTTATACTGACGGTTCAAAGTCAGATAATGTTGGTGGCTGTTCCTTTTTTGATCAGAGTGCTGGTGTTGGGGCTAAGTTCCATGTAAATAACAAGAACATTCCAGTGATGGGACTGGAGCTTTTGGCCATGGCGGAAGCTTCAAAGTATTTGCTATCAACTGATTATAGAAAAATAGCTATCATCACTGACTCCAGGAGTAGTTTATTTCACCTTATCGCATGTACGAAAGGAAAATTGGGTAGAGTAGAAGCTTATCTCATTATTAAATGTATCCGACAATTGATACTTAATGGGATTGAAGTTCGTTTCCAATGGGTCCCCTCACATGTAGGCATTACGGGCAATGAGACTGCTGACAGGCTTGCCATGATGGCCTTGTCTGAAGGAATGCCACTCCTTGTTACACCTCAGTTCATGGATTATATTCCACTCTTGAGAGAAACTAATCATGATCAGTGGAGGAGATATTTTGATGACACGTCACGCGACAAGGGCATATGGTACAAGACTTTAGTTGATCAACCTCCTCAGATTCCCTGGTTTTCGTTAGGTAAAATGAATCAAAGAGAACTAGTTATTTGTTTTAGAGTGCGATCTGGACATGTTCCTCTCAACAAATTCAACTACCTGATGCGCAAATCAGAGAGTCCGAATTGCAGCGTCTGTGATAAAGAGGAGGATCTGTTTCATCTGTTATTGGAATGTGACATTAATGCTGATTTAAGAGAAAAATTATTAGTAGATTTAGACTGTCGTAGAATTGACTTACTTTTTATGTTACACAATGTTTTTAGTATGAACTTTATGTGTGAAAGTGGAGGAAAGGTAATGAGTTACATTATACAGTCTTTTAATTTAAGAAAACAGAGTATTGATCCTGTGAGCAGCACAGCTTAGGTTGGCCGGCTTACCGGATTGATCCAAACCATACTCAATATCAGTGATATTTGTTTAGTGTGTATTAAATTAAATAATTAAATTATACTTAGGTATCTAAGTTATTTATTGATTTTTTGTATTGTTTTCTCTTTTCTTGTAATTATTTAATACTGACGGTTTCTCTTATTGTTAAAATTGTTTTTTGTTATATTTATATTTAAGCTGACATAACCTTTAAGGTGTATAGCTTATAAAATAAAATAAGAATAAAAAAAAAAAAAAAAAAAAACCATTAGCGTAGAGATTGTAGTGGCAAGATAGGATTATCATTAACAAAAATGGAAAATGGTAAGGGAAAATAAGAAAATAAGGAGCAAGGGTTATTCTGATGATGAATCAGAAATCTGCTTACAGAAAAACGAGATATGAACTTATCTAGATAACCCTCATTTGTATGAAAGCTTAATAGATACTATTTACATCTGTAAAACCAAAATGAATTCTCTATTGAGAATTATCCTAATGATATAATGCTTAAAGTAACAAATAATAAGTTACCTGAGTTGTGCAAACCCAAAGCAATCCACGGTAATTTAGATTTTTGGCAAAAAAATTAAATAATCGCAATATTTATGTACAATCCCAGATTGCTAAGTTAACTTTGGTATGTAATTCAAATACCACAGATTTTAATGTTAGCGGAACAGGTTTTTTTTAGGTTGTTTCAGTTCAAATGATATGATAATAACTTTAATTCAAGTTCAAATGATATGATAGTCATTAAATGATAAAAACTTTAATGAAGCTAATATAAAATTGAGAAGTATACAGCTTCATGTAGGCATATAGAGTGAAGCGACGATAAATGCTATCATCCTACTCGACGTAACCTGTTGCTGAATTCGTTATAAGTTACTTACTGAAATAATTACTGAAACTGGCATACTGAAATATTTAAGATAGCACTGATCTACGTAATATTTAACTTTATATTATTTACAAACTATTGCAAAATATATTGCATTTTCTTAGATCGAAAAGTGACATGGTTGATAAGATTATATTTTAGTCAGTAACATAATAGATAATTTATATACTGTTTCGTAAATTATCAACAATCCAAGTATAAAAATAAGCTTCCGTTTTTAAGTAGCCGCTGACTTACTATAATATTAACATAGAAAATAAACTAAAGGCTTGTAGTATTTTCATGAACCACGACCGTATTCAGGTCTTTTATATTTATTATAAATAATTTAAAATATCACCTTGACTGACTGCTAAATATATAATCTAAAACTCAAAAAAAATAATGTTCTTGCAATCTGAACAAAATTTTATTTTTAGCGATAATAACTAGTAATAAGATTTTAGTTAAACTTAAAAGTAGACTATAGTCAAACTTAGATAAGTTACAGCTTATGTCGGTGTCAGAGCACCTTTGCTTGAAAACAAAATTTTTAACCTGATTTTCAATATTAATATTTAAGGACAATAGCTAATCTCTTAGTAATTGGGCTCTACTGTCCATTAATATTTTATCTTGACTCAGTGAGCCGAGTACAGTTTCGCAAAATTTTGGTAATATTTTCGGTTACAAAACCTCAATTTTGAGTAACTTTAATCAGAGGTCGACTAACAATGTAAGGTAGAATCATTAATTATAAATACCCTCCATACAAATTTCTGAAACATTTTGGTACTTATAATAAAGTATCTGGAATAAATTATCAGTAGCTGGAAGCGTAATACGAAAACTTAAGATATTTAAATATAGTCTTCACTTTTTACCGCGTATGTTGATATATTATTATTATTATTGACTCAACTGAGAAACGAATTAAAAACAATATACTGTTCAAGTACTATAGTATACGCAACGTTTAATAATCTGATTAACTTTATAAATCAAATCATAATATATATTCTTATGTTCACATTCCTTTTTTTATATTTTAATTACGGCAAGGCAAATGAGGAAAATGAGGAAAATGAGTACCAAAAATTGCGACGCGTATATCTGAGAACTGAGATTTTTTGTAATTTATCACAAAATATTAAAAATATATGGCCGTACTGGAGATTGCAAAACCAAACAATTCAGATTTCTTATACAATGAGGATCGTAGTTCGCAATTTGAATACGGAAAAATTCTTTAAATTTTATATTTTATCGTAATTTTTTTTGCTTGCCTACGTTTATTAAATATATTTATATAAAAAGTGTTATATCTGTCGTTTTCTGTATGTACTAAGTTGGTTCTCACCTTAAAATGTTTTGTTTATTTCCACAACATAAATTGAAACAAATACTTACTTAAATAGTTACAGTAAATCAAAGCCATTTTTATTTTATTTGCTATCCATGAAAGCTCCAATGTATGTAAGTTAAATCACAAGTATATTTTTCACTTGACTTATAAAAAGGCCTTACAATTTATATTGAATATACGCCTGGTATATTCTTTTATTCTCTTTTATTTACAAATAGTTATGTTTGATACGTATTATTTATGTTTTCATGCTAAATAGTTT
This sequence comes from Napeogenes inachia, assembly GCA_959347355.1. Classification (NCBI taxonomy): domain Eukaryota; kingdom Metazoa; phylum Arthropoda; class Insecta; order Lepidoptera; family Nymphalidae; genus Napeogenes; species Napeogenes inachia. The sequence goes on from OY365791.1 coordinate 27,395,417, forward strand.
GAAGTTAGAGTCAAGTCTAAATAAAAATGCAAACTCAAATTGCTAAGGCGACTTACCGACCTACTTAATTTGCGACGTCTTTTGTAAAACTTTTAAATCATACAAATTTAAACAAACAAAAGGTGTTCATCAAATTTGTATTATTATTATTTCATTATATTTTATTTTAAATATCGTCAATTATATAAAAGGAATTTCTTGTTTAAACTATGGAACTAAATACATATTCTTTATTAAATAAAACTAAATAGTACTTCCAAGAGCCTGTAACTGGTACAGACTCTTGGACGTACTACACAAGTAATTCATTATAGTTACTTTAACCACTTTGTTTATAGTTAAAGACTAGCGCGTTCAATTAAATAAGTTTTTTAAGTTAGCACTGACTTTAAACTATGTTTTGTAAAGGAAATATATTTCAACACAAACTGTCTCCAAGTAACTCAATGCACAATGAAATGGCAATTAAATGTACCAGGTTTTTTTTTTTTTTTTTTTTTATATAATATTGCGGGCAAACGAGCGGACGAAGTCATCTGATGTTAAATGACTACCGTCGCCCATGGACAACTGCAACACAAGGGGAGTTGCGGGTGCGTTGCCGGCCTTTAGGGAAAAGATGTCTATATACTCGACGTTTAAATACCTCCAAATTATAGCGCTCAGGGAAAACCTCTGGAGGAAGATCATTCCATAGTTTGCATGTGCGTGGAAAGAATGAGCGCGAAGCTCGCACATTGCTTGCAAACCAAGCATCTAAGTGGTGCGGATGATATCTAGTCCTTCGGCGAAGAGTGCGATGGTAGAAATGTGATGGTGGCACTATATCGAAGAGCTCTTCAGAACACTCACCATTGTACAGTCGGTAAAAAACACACAGAGAACCAACGTCTCTCCTAATACTTAAAGGTTCTAAGCCGTCTGTGAGTTTGGGATCGTTGACAATGCGGACTGCCCGATGTTGTATGGAGTCAAATGGGTGGAGTTGATATTGCGGGGCACCAGCCCAAAGATGCGAACAATACTCCACATGGGGACGAACCTGAGCTTTATAAAGCAATAACCGATGTCCCGATGTGAAGTACCGGGCCGCCTTATTCAGAACCCCGAGCTTTTTTGCTGCCAATTTGGCTTTGTTCTCCAAGTGACCTCGGAATTGGACCACGTTCGTAATGTCAACTCCGAGGATCCCAATACTCTTATTGATGTTAAGGGCTGTGTTCCGAAAGCCCGGCGCCATAGTGAAGGGGGTCTTCTTAGCGGTGAATGCGCAGACTTGAGTCTTCGAAGGATTAAATTGAACGAGGTTTCGCTCACCCCATTCAGAGACCTGCTCCAAGGAAGTCTCAATTTCGGACACAAGTTGCGATCTTCTCTCTTCCACTTCCGTCCGAGGGATATTAGCACGGCCAGTGTATAAAGCATCAACGGTACTGTCATCCGCATAGCAACGAACGTTGCAGGATTGCAACATGTCGTTAACATGCAGAATAAACAGCGTAGGTGAGAGCACTGAACCTTGGGGAACTCCAGCATTAATAGGCATGGTTTTAGAGCTAACTCCGTCCACAGCGACCATGATGCTGCGCCCATTAAGAAAATTGGTTATCCAATGGCTTAATCCCTCGGGGAGACCGTAAGATGGTAACTTCGCTAAAAGAGCTTTATGCCAAACCCGATCAAATGCTTTCGCGATATCCAGGCTGACTGCCATCGCTTCCCCTTTGCTTTCAATGGCGGTTGCCCAGCGGTGTGTTAGGTACACTAAAAGATCTCCAGCGCTGCGACCACGACGAAATTATGTAGAGCTTTAATCTATAAATGATTTATAGATTAATGCTCTACATAATTTAATAATTGAACCTGGTCTCATAATTAATATGAGACCAGGTTCAATTATGTAGAGCTTTAATCTATAAATGATTTAGTCAACTTCATGACTTTATTCATATATTTCTTGAAATATTTAGCTCTGTAGTATAACATTTGTATCTCTATGGAAACAGTTATTTATAAGTTATTGTTAAGAAAATATTGTGAATTATAAATTAAGATGTATATATATATATTTATTTAGACTCTTAAGGTTTCTCTATTAGACTACAATAATATTGTAGATACACAAAATTAATCTATAGATACATCTTACAATACCACAAGATTTTTCTATCACTGCCATCGATTAAACTCTGTAAGGCCTCAGTATTAAAAATAACTCGTACACTACAAAATATACATGAATGTTGGCGATATAGGACAGATAAAATTATATATCTCTTGAATTATATAAATATAACTCTTAACAGTCAAACATTACATTATTTTTCAAACACATTCGTCAGTCTTATAGTTTAGATTGAGCTAGAGGGCGCTATGATATCATAGCGCCTGTACACGTATTTTACAATATTACCTACTTATATAAGTAGGTAATATTGTAAAATACGTTCTTACATTTACCTAATAAATAATATTTGACTATACTTCTTTAAATAATTAATGACTAAGCTACATGCAAAATTGAACCAAGCTTTTGATGTAAAAAAACCGCATTCAAATCCGTCACGCGTTTGGCTGCTACGTTGCCACAGAGACACAGATACACAGATATACACATCAAACTTATAACACCCCTCTGCCCCCTCTTTTTGGTTCGGGGATTAAAATAAATTGTTAGCGCATAACGCTCTCATATGTCGATTTATAATGGAATGTTAATATTGAATAAGGTATTAAAACAAACTATTGATTTAAGTCAGCATTTTGTATATTTACTTTGGTATTATTTCAAATATAGTAAGTACTACTTCGTTTGTTTTACGTCCTTATTTTAACTACTCAAACAAATCTCTTTCGTAAGAGTGACAGCTTTTTAATAAAAGACAGTTTGACTATGTAGTTACTTTTGATTATATTTTCACTTTTAAGAAATTTTTGTATCACATGATTATAAGCCCAATTGGGTTTTTTAACGTAAAAAAACAAACAACAAATATTTAAGGAATTTTCATATTATGTTAATTAATTTTTTTTTTAAGTTTTTAGATCAATATTTGCATTATTACATGTCAATGACTGCTTTGCGTGATAACTGTATGTTTCCTATCACAATGTTGGTTCATCATTTATCCTTGTTTGGATCTTTTATAAAATACACATATAAATATATTATAAGGTAATCAAATTTTACAATTACTGAATGGAATATAATTTTAGTTATCACCAGTAAAAATCATTATTATAAAAAATGATGCTACAATTTTGTTATTCTGGATATTAAAATAACGTAATATTAAGTAAATCATTTTGACTCTTTTATAAATGTTATTCTAAAACTGTCTTCAAGAAACTTATGACAAAAAAATACTTGTCAAATGTTTCTCAAGAAAAGACTAATGAGTTGTCAAACTTATAATAGATCATTTAAAAGTATTTTTTAAGTGACTGGTGAGTGATATTCAAGTGGTATTGGTTTTTGAAATTTATAATTTCTTCTTTAATTGGGAATTTTTGTTTAAAAGAATACCGTGATTGTTTTTCTCTTACAACGACCAATGTATGTTGGTAATGTCAGAACACTAAAGACAGAAATCGTTTGTCAAAATTCTCTACATTTAACATACTTGATAGCATCTCATACTGCTAATATTATATATATATTTTATAAATTCTACCGAGCAAGCAATATACCATGAATTCTTTAGCAAAGTAAATATACATATCATTACGAGTTAAACGTACTTTAAATTAAAATTCGCAGCCCATCTGTAATGAGCTGTATTTTGGTACTATATCCGTGTGAGTATTTCAGATTCAAGATGTTGTTTTCGTAAAATGGCATATTTTAAAAAAATATTAAAAATACTATAAAATATATATAATTATATTAATCAACTTTCTTGCCAGAATAATATATAGCGTGTATTATAATTACAATACACATTTATTATTAGTGTTCACATTATAAACAGCTGTTGTAACATTAATTTCACCTCGAATCTAATTTCATTTTAAAATTATTGTACTGAATATATTTGTGGGAAAATGAGCTTTTCACCTACGTGTCCAGCAAACTAAAAAATAAAAAAAATCAATCAATAGCTGTTTTTAATAACCGTATGTGGGTATATATCCATAACCCTTGTAGTATGGTAGTCTCGTCAGTTTATTCAATAATATTTCTTTCGATAAATAAAACTTGGGCCCAGAGAATATAATTTATTTGTATAAAAAGGTTTATTTTTATTAAAAGGGTTCTAGCTTATCTAGTTTTTACAATAAAATTTAACTACATAAAAAATATTTTTAAAAACGTCCACTCGGAATTAGTAAAAAGATAAAATTAGTAAAAAGAAAAAAAATTAAATGTCGACAACTGAACTACATAATCTGTGAAAATTTCGACTTTCTGGCGACGGACAGCGAAGTCTTAAAAACTTAATTCTGTTTTTACCTTTAAGGTACGGAACTCTAACTAATTGTAAATAAAAAAGAATCCACATAAAAGCTTTTAAAACCAGAATTAAAATAAAAATAAATATTGCGGATTTCATTCATTCCAATCTTTATTAAAGTGGGTTAAGACCGTAATTCAAGTTGGAACTTCCAATATATTAAGTTTAGAATAACGAAGTTACAGAGTTTATCTATTATTACTTTTTTAAATTCTATTTCATTTGTATAAAAAATATATATTTTCAAATACACTTAAAAATTAAAAAGCATTTAATCACTGACATGGTATTTCTCGTTTCAACTTTGCTAATTGCAAAGTGGAGTTTGAACTCAACTCAATTAAAAATTCCTGATTGATGTTCAAATGATCGTGTATTTGAAATGGGGTTTTAATTATTTTTTCTTATTAGTTGCGACGTCATGAAAATGAGTGAATGAAATTTATCATGTATTTAACTTTCTACGATATTAATATTTAAACGGACCTATGTTATTAGTAATATAAATATATCGCTAATGGTTTGTTTTGTTTACACCTCATAAAAAGAAAACTTTACACCTAATTATATTCTTATTATTTAAAAGATAAACCTATTTAACCTTTAAAATACATACAACTCAAAATCAAGATAAGTTATTTAAAATACTAAATTGTATTTGTGACGGGAAGTGGCGAGTGTGCTTTTATTCTGAGAGCGGACGCACGCTGACCAATTGATGAATTAATTATAAGCCCTTGATGAGGTGTAGTTTGAACTCAGCCATTCACTTAAATGTATATGACTTCAACGAATAAACCTTTAGTACTACAATCTCTTTAATCAGATTTTAGATTTTCTTTTCTTTTCTTTACATATAATAACTATTGTTTATTATATATAAGAATATTTAATCCTTTTTTTTTGTAATATTATGGAGTTAGTCTGTAGAATCATTAAATTTAATATTTATATTAATTATTGCCATAAAACCGTTTCATAAAATCTACTTGTTTCTAAACTTTTTAAAACTTTACGATACTAGTGACAGTGAGTATTTAATAGGCACTCCAGCTCTATTCTGCTTTGCAACAATTCTATTTTTTCTCCAATGCCCAATAATGCCAGTAATTTAAGTCTATTTAGGAAAGTACGATTTTTTTTTATATAATCTAGGGCAATGCTTGACTACATTCCACCTGATGGTAAGTGAAATGTAGTCTTAAGTGTTAAGGCGTATTACCCTTGCAACCTATTCACTCTTCTCTTGAATGTATCCACATTGTATTCGATCGGAAATACTACTACAACTATTTTACTATTTTATACATGTCAAACAATCATCATATTAGTATGTGAAACACTGATGGAAGAGTTTTGTACTCCGGCTCAAAGAAAGCTTAATTAAAAACATCACTAACAATTAACCACCGGACTTTTTTAAATCTTTTCCTAAATTAAGCGAGCTGAATTTTGAGTAACATATTTGTTTATTTGTATTAAAAATATTCACTATCATTTTGTTTACATTGACTACTTTATAGTCAGACATAAACCTTTTCAAATCCGGGCAATTTACTATTTAACTCGCTGACTGTTTCTGCTGTTTGAAATTAATACGTTTTGCTGCTTTTATTAATATTTTATAATAATTATACAGCATATATATCCATGCTTATTTGAATTAATACTAGCAACCAGCGTAACTTAGTAAATAATTAAATAACTAATTTCAATAATTGTTACTTATAACAACCAAGCAAATATCATATTTGTAAATTACTTTTAAAACGAACCTGTAAAGTTTAAAAAAGTTTTTAGTAGCATATTGGTATGGACATATCAACAACGTTATGTAAGCACTGGCATAGTTTTTATTATTCAAAAATAAACAATAAATGTAAATAAAATTGTATGTCAATCCATTTAAGTCTTTTAAAACATATTTTCTTTTACTTAAACGATCCCAATATTAATTTTAAAATTAATTTTTAAAATAAAAAAACCACGTTATTAAAAAGCTCTCAAAAAGCCACCAAAACTATAAGCTCATGTCACATGTCAGTTGCACAAAATTGGTATTTAATTGTTTCACAAGTGGGTAGATAACGTGTCTATACGTAAAAGTAACAATATATAGTACAGTATAAGATTAATAATATAGTTGATACTATGTTATATAGTATTTGTTTGAAATCGATATATAAACTAGGAAAAAGGTTGTACAGAGTAACCTATTCCGCATTCATAGGTGCCGCTAGAGAATAAAACTCGATCACCGGCAGTGCACTGGAAAATGTATTTATTACAAACTAGCAGTTTTCTATTTTCCGACACCTCTGCTGGAAGATAGATATCTATTCGTTTCAAAATCTAGTTAAACATATTTCATTCGTTCCCTTGTAAGACTGAAAAATATAGATACATTTATGTACAGTACCATATACCAACTAAATAAAGTCAAAATAGTTTGAAATAATAATACTTTTTTCAAACTATTTTGACTTTATTATATAAAAGTATTTTTATTTTATTTAAAGTTTTGTATTGTATCTCAATTGGTAGAGATTCCAATTTCCGGGACCGTTTTCCAAAAGTCACGAGTTCAAATCCCTGCCGAGATCGGAATATTTTTGATTGATTACATAATTATTTTAAATTTGAATATTCTTGAAGCATTGTTATGCTTGAAATTGTCTATAAAATGTTCAGGCGTATTAAGAATATTAAAATTTTAAATAATTGTTGAATATTTGCCCATATCGAAAATATTCAGATATGGGCAAAGATTCGAACTCGTGATACTAATTGGTAGATTGTTTTGCTTCTTTAGATCATTAATATGATGATCAACTATGATAAATTCTTGCATCTAGTGATAGAGTCAGCCAGATTAAATGAATTTTAAATTCACTATCTCAAATGTTTACTAAACAGAAGTGACCTATTTAATGTTATAAAACTAAAAAGCTCTACAACAACTTTTAGGTAAACTTATAGCTATTGATATTTTTTCTCTCAGCTTTTAGTAAAACGTCAATAAATTCACTGGGGGCCCATCTGGCCCCCCCTTTTTAAGGGTGGGTCTCCTGACCCACCCATTCCCCCGGTGACGCTGTAATAGCCAACAGGGCTAACAGCATAGACAGACAAAAAAAAAAAAAAAAAAAAAAAAAAAAAAAAAAAAAAAAAAAAAAAAAAAAAACAATAAAAAATTGCATCGTACCAGCAGACCTAGGTTGCCGCTGAATGCGTTATTAGTGCCTGAAAACTAAAAATTAGTAATTATATAACTTTGTAAATACTAGACCTGTACAAAAATAATTTAATTAATAGTCGAATATTTTAAGAATGGTATTTTTCTTTATAATTCCACTAATTTTGTTACAATAATTGGAGTTGCCAAAATCTCAGAAAAACCATCATCATCAACCACAAGTCATCTTTATCAATTGCAATATTAGCATCTTAATATATCTTAGTTAGTTTGTACGCGGTAGAAGTGGGAGCGAGAGGTATAACAGCAAAATCTCTCTATAGCCTACTTAAAGTCCTTGGCTTATCTAGAACAAGCATCGGTTCATTTCTAGAACGTATTTCAAAGGCGGCATAAGTAGGTTCTTTCCAAATTTGGTTAGGTAGGGAGAGGAGTGTGGAGGGTGAAGGTGAGCATTTTTGCGCATAATAAAGGGGCCCCTTAAACCTACTCCTGGGTCGCAAGTCCCAGGCACTGCTTGCACTCCTCTCTTTGCAACGCGATGGGCCCAGCACCCGCACGGTGAATTCATGGAATGCTAAGAAGCTTCGTCTTATGTCTAAATTTTAAGAAAATAACTAAGATAAATAAGATTTATAGCAGAATGTCCCTGATTAAAATCATTTTTTTTTAATTAAATGATGCTGTAATATTAATAAAAATATCATTTTATTACAATTACTTAATGGATTGTTTTATTAATGATCAACAATCTCAATATAAAGAGGCGCTTACGATTGAATAACAGTAAAAATATTATTATCAATGGAGATGTTTAACCTCCCTCCCTCCTTTATCATATTTTGTAGAATGAGTTTTAAATATAACTCTGGTAAATGATAGTAATATAAAGTACTAAACTAAACATAAAACTAAAAGTACTAAAGTTGCAGGATATAAAACTAAACGGATCCCATAAATGTTAAAATGTATTTGAAATAAGTATTTAAATATTCTTCACTCAGTTTGTCCTGACATTGGAATGTTTTAAAAAATATCATCAAATCATTAGATTACTAAAACGAAATTAACTAACTACAAATAATTAAATGAGATTGTTGTCTTTATGTTTATCTCAAATAATATAATTTGTACAAATTCTATCTTGAATTATTTTCAATAATAATACTTCAATTAATAACAATTTATTTCCATGGAGGGCTCTATCATATAAAAATGATAGAGAAAGGAATCTTAAAGTCTTCCATATCTTCGTACTCTGCAAGATGATTTAATTAAAAAGGATCTGAATGAACGAATGAGAATTAAGAAGAATACTGAAATCAAAGGTGACAGACACGTGAGACGTTGTTAAGATCATTAATTTAGATTCAATTTGATGGACAATGACTTTTTTTTAAGAAGTGTACCTTCTTACACTCTAGTTAGTCTGTAAATTTTACAGAAGGTGACCATTTCTTATAAAGAATAAAAGTTTCAATTACGGTTGTGTTTTACTCGCTTGATTTAAGAATGTTCCTTTAACAAGGAGAACCTTTATCAAAAATAAGACAACATAAAAAAAACATTTATTATTTGGGAGCGTAAATAGTATCATAAATTTAATGTTACAGACCTGTCATGTTAGTTGATTTATTACATCGTAGGTATTGCTTACTTGACACACCACTGACATTACTTTCATATTTTTTACGATAAAAAGATAAACGATTTGTTATACATTATACATATATAATAAATATGTATAATATAACAAGGTGTTTTGTAGAGGGTCCAACTGAGCGTGTTCAGGTACCTATTTAGAGAAGACAAGTTGGCCAAAAAAGTCCTAGACCTTGTATTTTTTTTTGGAAATTTTTCGTTTTTCACCAAAATTGTACCTGATCACTTAAATAACATTTCTAAACTAAAATCCGTTTTAGACCGGATGTTTTCATGTAAGTTTAGTCTCAAATGCATGCTCCAACCACGAAAAGCAAAATCAGATACAATCTGAACTACCTAACTGATGTCTACATTCTGAAGATAGTATGCATTAAAAAAATTAATAAATTTTAAAGTACATTATGTAAATATTACATAACCTAAACTATATCTAACAATGTTACATTTACCACTGTTCATTACACCTAATTATGTGTCGGGTTAATCTTTGATGTCATTATATTATATAACTCTTAATCAGGACTAATTATTAACCGTGTTAATGTACACCTGCATTATGAATATTTATTTGTGTGACACGTGATCATTATGAGACGAAACCAACATATAATAAGGTTTCATTAATATATCATCTCCAATTATTTTAACAATTTGTAACTTTACATAGTTTAGTCAATTATCAAACGACAACAAATAAATCTTATTTTACTAATTAAATACTGCTCTTTATTTGCTTCTATTTTCCTTGAATTCCTTTAAAATAGTAGTAATCAAATTAAATGTTATTTATTATACAGCATATGATAATGAAGATACTATGTGGCCAAAAAATGTAAAGCATATAGGTATGTAATATTTATGTTATAAATATATTTATATTAAGTTAAGATCATTATATTTAATAGCACAATTTCTTTTCTATTTTTAATGTTCTGTTATGGCAAGTAATTTTAATAAGAGTATTATTACTAAGCGCATTATATAATCTAAGTAACTTAATAAAAGCGCAGGTAACGAGAGCGCGCTCGTCGAGGTGACACAAGAGTTGGCTACGAAGTTGTTTTAGACATCGTTATAGTGAAGTTGTATCGCTTAGAAGTAATTTAGATTAAGAAATAGTTTTAGTTTTACTATAGCGATATATATCCTATAGCGATTGCTTCATGTTAAAGAAAATTAAAACATTATTGTGCAATAAATTTAACTTAACCTGTGATAATGAAAAATGTTGTATAACATTAAAATGTTAATGCTACAAAAAGCTCTTAGACTGTTAAATAATTCAATACATTTTGTAGTAGTATTACAAAATTGAGAAAGGTTTGTAAATTAATATTTTTTTGTATAGTGTATACACACATTATCTCGACAAATGAAAATATATATTGTGTAAATATATCTATCTCTTAAAGTAGTACAAAAGTTTTTTAATTACTAGCAATAACTGCTCTATATAAAGATAGTAGAAATATAATTGTGGCCGTTAAAGACATTTCTTATATAAACTAAATTAAATTTATAACCAGATAAAATGAAAATTATAGACTTTATTTTTAAATATAGAGATTTATTTATTGGTTTGTAAAATATCCGCAACCTAAGTAGTCAATACTTCTATTTCTAATATATCACCTAATAGTCGTAAACCACATTACATTTAATTCTAGAAAACTAATCGCTCTACTAGCATGACATAAAGTGATTAAACGGCACAGAATCTATCATCATTTACCTTAATTCTGGATTCTTACAAGAAAATGTTTAAAAAACATTTCGTAAACTCTAAAAACTATAGAATTTAAAACTCATTCTACTATATAGACATAACTATCACATTATTATTGTTGATTCTTATATAATAAAAGGTATTTTGTAAAATTTTAATTTTTCAAATGAAAACAAACAATTTATTATCATTTGAATAAATTAATTATTTTGTGAAACATATGTTAATCTAGGTAGATTTTCTACCTACATAATACTTTCATGATTGGATAGTCGAATTGATGTCAATGCCCTAGACAGTTGGTGACTAAGTTGATTATCGCCTAAGGCTTTGGCTATACGAAGTTTCTTTATAAGGTCTCTTTTTTTCCTCCTCATTTTCAATTTAAAACCGTTTTCTTTATTTCGTGAGCATAACGATTCGCAGGTGAATAGTGCTCATAAAAGCAGTCGTAAATAGTATTTTGAAAAGTCTCTACTTGCGCATCGAGTACCTGATATGAGCCCGGGTGCTCTAACAGGGCCGCTATATTTTGGTCATGTACTTTCCAGGTCGATTGTTTAATATTAGGAATGCTAAGACGCGTCCGGATAGTCATGGACTCCTGGTAGTTTTCATTCAATGGCTCACCATGAGATATATGTATGAGGGTAAACTCTACCCGCAGTGAAAACTGAAGATCTTTCCGACGGTTGCCGAACTTCAGCACCATTGTGTGTTTTAAGATGTTTAATAATACTATTTTAGTTTTATGTCCGTCAATTAAATTAAATCGTTATAAATTTATTACAACAGTACAACAAGTTTTGATTTTATATATACTTAAATGTATTTATCACAAATTCTGTTTAGACTTCATTATTTTACCTTATTAGGCTCCTTTCATACGTAACCTGAACGTAAAAGGCTTTTTGGAGAAGAAATAATATTTGTGATTTAGATTTATTTATTGTATGGATCAAAATACAAAGAGTTTGTATTTTTATTTTCATTTCTTGCGGGTTATTGATAAAAACGTACCTCATTTTTTTTTTAAACCAATTATGGAAATGAATTAAATCAGAGATCAATTTTATAACATTGAAACGCTGTTTTTCGTGAGTTTGCCTATAGTAATTTCTATTCAATAATAGTGATAGTGTTACAGTTTAAAGTAGGTATATAAGATGTTTTATAACTTTGGATGTAATTAAAAATTCACTAACCTTTATAATATAATAATGAAATGAGGTTTAGATTAAGTGCCATTAATAACATAATATATAATAAATTAATTGATTTGTTTTTGTATGACGGCTGCGGAGGTAATAAAAATTATAATTATAATTTTATCTACACTAAATGCAAGTAATGAATAATCAAGTAAAACTTCTTAACTCTTCTCGCATTACAATTTCCTGAATATATTTGCAATATTTTCTGTATTTAATAGAATCAAGACCAACATAAATAATCACACAAATATTTTGAAAATCACTCACTAGTGTGTCAATAGTTTAACGGTCACTTTTGGTATTTACTTTTATAAGTAATATTACAAAAAGTATTACACTTTTTCAAAATTTTATTTTGTGATTTTTACGTTTTATTCGTGTAATTCAAATCAAAAGTTTTAGTCATGATAAATTCATACGAGATTAAGTACCTATATTAAAAAATTTAAAAAATATTTTCTAATTAATGTATTTGTAAAATATTTTTTATAAAAGAGTTATAAACCATATGTAGGTATAAAAAAGAGATTACAAGTATTAAAAAAAACTGTGTAAAAAGAACTTAAAACTTTGAAACTAGACTTGATAGACTAACATAATGATTTATTTAATATGTATAATTAAAACTATCATTAACTGTACCCAGGTAATGTTTTGTAACAAGTTCAAACAATAGTAATCGTTTTTGAAAGTTATTTAGCCTTATTATGGCAATTTTGTATAATACTATTTGATTGAAACCCTTTTGCAATAAGCAGGGTAGTAAAACCTTTTACCCTAATTAAGATTAGTTAAGCACACACTCACATTAAAAGTGTAAAGCGTTTACAGAAAGTGGTAATCTAGATCTGTTTTCAAAACAATTCTCAACACTCTTAATTAAATTTGTGTTGTTTTCAGGAATTAATTAACCAATAACTTTAATAATTGTAGCGACTAGCTAATCTTTACTTAATTTACTAACCAAAAAATAAAATGATTCATTTTATAATTATACGCCTGTTTGTACCTTTATTTATTATAGGTTATGTTATTTTATTAAATTATAAACAAACTAAGTTTGAAATAATTGTAGCGACACAAACAGCACTAGCACACAAATACCACATGAGTGGTAAATAGCTTGTATGCGAAGAATTTAAGTAAGTAAACTGGTTATTAGTATTAGTACACCCATATTTATATTTAGTTTATTCCATCCACATTCATACTTATACATACTTCTCGTAACATAATTTTCACCTCTCCACATTACTTAAACTTAATACGACCAAAAATTGTTCTTATTTTCTCGAATAACAGTGCTACTTTTAAACTAACTCTCATGTTTGGTTCAATTCAGAGAGGCTTTTTTTTTTTTTTACCATATTATTATTTAATTTGGGTTTGTGTAATGTCTGTATCATTGAGGCTGTATCATTATATAATTTATATAAACTAGTAGTTAAGCCTAGATTATAATAATATAAGCCTCTATGAGGGTCACACATTTAGTATTTGAATAAACATAAATAAATACGTAAATATTTTAGAAAAGAGGCTACCTTTTATACATACATTTCTCACATTATATACTCTCATCATCTTATATAACCCGTCAAAATTTAAGCAACATTACACACAATACACATTGTACAGCAGTACAAACAAATGAGATCAAACAATTCATATTAATGCTTTAACAGCTTTGGTATACAATTTTTATTGCTTACTTAATTTAAATTTTCACACCAGGGATCACTGACGTCAGGGCGTGTAAGCACACATGTGTGTACTCTTTATTCATTTATGTTATTTATTTTGTGCCTACTCATTATTATTTACACACAAATATGTCTACTTTTTGCTTCGATACCTTTACAAGCTGTCAGAATTTAGGCAACATTACATACAATTCACATATACATACAAATCAGAATAAATAATTCATATTAATGCGTTAACGGCTAACGGAGAGGAAGTCAGCGTGCGTAAGGACACACACACACACACACACACTTACTTCAGTGAAATCGTTTTTCAGACAATTAATCTGAATTATTTTTCAAAGCAATAAATTGTTTAAGTTCTTATTTTGTTTATACATTTTTTCCCAAATTTAAATTTTCGGGATCTAAAATATGAGTGTGTTCAGGAACGTAGAATTTATTATTTTGTAAAAAAAAATGGTTTCAAATACTTAAAATTATAATATTTTTACATTTCTTTAATAGTTAAAATTAAATTAATTTCTTTGAACACTATTCTCCAAGACCAGTGCTGACATTACGGCTATGACTCTTAACCTACATTTATAATTATAAATTAATAAACTCAGCACTCTTAAGGTTATTTAGCTTTATATAACTTTTATTTTATACATTAATGAAGTTAGTTGTATTTGTGCTTAAATTATAAAGTTATATTTCGCAATTCATGACGCTGCTATTTTAATACAGATATTATTCGTTAGAAAATATTGTTTTATCTAAATTAAATCAAACCGAAACACTCTGTGTGAAGGTTGACTAAGGTCCCCTTTTCTCCTTTGATTGCTTTAACTTTTGCTGCGAATCCATGCTACGGTTCAAAAGATGGGACCTAATTCTTATAGTGTACAAAGGTCATGATATCGGATTAGTCCAAATTAGAAGTCCGACGCTCGCAGAACGTAGTGCATCATTATTTAAAGAAACACGGTTAGGTAAAGCATTTTGTAATAAAACCTATGATAAACTACCTCGAAGTACAGGCTACAAAGGTAAATTCGCTATTTCATTTTTGAAAAAGTCTTTAAAATTTTTATTTTTTTTTTATTACGGAATGATGGCTCATTAAACTTGCTACTAAAAAACTTTGCATATTATTATACTTTTATATCTTGAATATAGTGATGTTTCTCAGGCTAGCCCAATAATATCATAAAACAAAAATCGTTTTTGTTACTTGATTTTAAAATAAGTCATTTTTAAAATATGTAGAATAATAAGCTTCCAAATCTTTAAGTTATATAAATAATAAATATAAATATAAAAATATGTTATGATAATTATCATTAATAGTGATGTTGTTCATTTAACATTTTAATACGCAAGACAAGAAGCTATGAAACATATGTCTTATTTAGTACACACGTGTTGTAGAATCAATTAATAGTGATGAAAATAGATAGTTATATAAGATAGTAAATAATGTTTATTTTACCATGTCTTGCTCCAGAGTCCTTTGTGACGATAATTGCAATTTCTCGTGCTAAGATTTTTTACTTTTTTTGTTTCCTCATGATGTTTCAGCAAATCCTTTCATAGCGTTAATACGCATAATCCTATTCTACGCATACTTCTATTCATAGTCCAATAGTACGCAGCGTTCGGAATATCACCCAAAATCTCTGTCCTACTTGCAAAAACTTTTGAGTTTTTGAGTAGCTCACATAACATTCATTTATAAGCAGTAATTTTTCATTTCATTTCAAGACATTAAAATAAATAAAAGCTTTTATTTAGATTAGTAATACTATAGATAAAATTAATAAATCTTTTAGTTTAACAAATTAGTAAATAAGCATGAAAATAATTATATTGTCTGTCGTTAAGTATTTACCTCAAAAGACATTTAGTGGGAAAGTTACTGAAATTTTGAGATGGACAGGTTTAAGGACGCAGACGATTAATGGTTTCGTATAACTTTAAGCCTAAGGACAGATAAAGGGCAGTTAGACTCTTTGAATGAGTAATTTGGGATAAATTGAATTCCTTCCTCGTTGAGATATGCAAATTGTCATTTTTGTTTAACTATTTTAATAATCTTATTTTGTGTAAAAGGTGGTGTATAACGAAGTTCTTTTAGATTTTCGGTGACTACTTCCACACGATTTTTACGCAAATTTTCAAACATCTAGATTTTTAGAATTCTGTGCTAACTATTGGCCAAAAGACTCTAATTAAGAGAATTAAAAGTAGAAAACTTAGTACAAGAGTATGACAAAAACAATTTGTCAAATATAAAGCAGTAATAATGATCAATCATTCTTCGACAATCTTTTAGGTGAATTGTGAACTGATGAAGTTGCCAAATATTTTGTCTAGTAATAAATCAACGTCTAAAAGAGATTCAAATTTTTAAAATTTACAAAAATAAAGTAGTAATAATATTAATTTCAAATAAAATTACAATAAAACTAAAGTAGAATACTTTACAAAACGTAAAACATCTTCTAAAATAATACAATGGTACATTAGATGGAAACATTTAAATGAACCGTTTAAAATTACAATGTATAGTCTAACATTATAATATATATACAGTGAAATATAATTATTATATTAACGCTCTTTAGATAAACATCTATAATCCTCTTTGGTGAGATCATCAAAGAGGATTGTATAACGTTTAGAAGCAAATTAAAAAAATAATATTTGATGTGATTTTTCTAATATTATGCTATAGTTCGTAGTTAGAAAATTTGGTAAGATTTTTGAAAATCTACTAAATCGCCTTAAAGGTTAAACTAAAACTAAGGTTTTTAATATATTCCAATTAAAATGGAAATAGTACATCGATGTTAGGAAAAAAATAAAAAAAAAAATTTAAGAAGTTCCTAATTATTAAAGCATATTGTCAAGATTAACCATTATTAAAACTCTTTAACATTATTATAATTACTAAACATATCTATTGAATTTGTACTGAAAACATTAATTAATTATTAAACATATAGTCAATTTCATTGAAATACACTTTTCTTGACCATATATTAAGCTTCATTGTAACTTAACTAAAAACAATGAAGTCAAGTGAAGTAATTTCAAATATGAACTCATATAATAATACCCATACACACAGATATACCTATTAGAAACTCTACACATATGCATATTGTGTACGGTTTCTAATCAACACAGACAAGGAGGCAGCTACATATTTACGGCAGAATTAGTGAGGCAATTTGTCAAAGTACATGTGTGTATGCACAGCTTGAAAGTTATCTTAATTAATCGCCATCTTAAGTTGTAGTCTCAACTCATACGCCTGAAGGGAAGTTAGTAGTCCAGAGTTTCATCTGTACTCAGCTTTAACTTGTGTTTACAAACCTGTTACGCAGTTATACTTTAGCGCTTCAGTTTGCACCATTTTATCGCTTATAAAAACAAGATGGCTTATTGAATGTCGGCAGTATATAATGCTACGCTTATTGATTTATTATTTCTCCGGATTCCGTACTGGCATTAACATAATTCAATATTTAATTTTGAATATTTTTATTTTGCATTTTATACCGTACAATATTAAGCGAAAATCATATATTTTATTTTAATATAATAATAATTTACTATAAAAAAGAGAATTTTTACATTTGATACATATTTACTATTAGTAAATACGTCGTAGCACCACTGTTATTGTTAACCTCTTTCTGTACCTACAATAAAAATAATAAAAAAACTGAATAAGTCAGTTTACTAAATGTTGAATATATTCTACAATGTAGAAAAATATTTTTATAGAGATTATAAAAATATTTTTCTACATTGTAGAATATATTCAAATGGTAAAAAATCTAAACAGATTTTTAAACCTCTATACTTTTCATCTTTCTTTTCTAATTATTCATTCAAGCTATGTACTTTGAAATTTGTATCAAGGATATTTATAATAAATGATATCACCTAATAATAAACAGGACCTCAGACAATAGTTTTTTTTACGAAAATTTCTGTAGCCGAAAGTTTTACATAAGTTACGCAAAACTAAGCTCGGCTCATTGAGTCCATGTCTTAAATATGAATACACAGTAGAGCGGATCCGAATCCGAACATATCTGATGTCATTATATATTAATATTTAAAAATTAAGTTAAAATAATAATATAAAGTCATATTCTACTTTTATTATTTACCTAAAATTTTATTTCTATCTACAACCGCATAGAATGAATGGTATTCACAAGAACTCTTTTTTCCTAAAACAATACAACAACATAAGGAACTTCTATTTATACTACATAACAAACGTAAACAAAATTTGGTTTTTGAATCTAGCATTCTTATTTTCATAACATAAAGTATGGAATAATATTTATGAATCGAATTTACAATCTAATCAAACTGAACTTAATAGTACTTGAAATCTAATAATTTTCTATTAATAATAAAAAACGAATGTGTCGTTAGTCTGTACCAGCATAAAGACTAACTAATTATAAATTATTACAAACAATGATTGTACACAATATAGGTATTGCCTTACATTTCAATAAGTGACGATGTCAGAGATTGCTTGGCGATACCTAATTAGCATGTTTGGTAATAAATGATGTTATATAATTTCAATTAATAATTGCAGATTAGATATGTTTGAAAATATCTATAAACATGTATACCCATGTTAAGCTTATTTAAATTTATATACAGATTTTAAATTTAAATTCAGATTAGATATTTTACCTACTACCTATTCACTGAATTTTTACGACTTTTCTGAAAATTAAGAAGAGCAAACTAATTGCAAATAATTTTCAGGTAGGTTTCATTAATAAAAAAAATATCACATTTATAAATTTCCGCACCTCTATGGTTTCTACAAGTTTGAAATTTGAGGAAATTTTGACTTTTGTCATCTTGATTTCAAATAAGATAGAATTTAAAGAAATTTCAACCACAAGAAAGGTCAAAAGGGCCTTAATTAAAAATCACATTTTGAAACTATAACTCAGATTAGTATACCACTAAGCAAGCCAACTTTTTCAGCGTGTTAAAAAAGTACCAAGAATAAATTTTATTAAATTCCTTCCACAAATGATTGTGAGGGTTAAAATGACATTAAAGATATATTAATTATTGTTGACGCTATTTTTAATAATAGCGCAGACGGCTAAGACACTTAAATATTAAAGAAATAATATGAATTCTCACTTTAAAATATGAATTGTTAAAATTCATAGATTAATTAGTTCGAATAGTTTAAAAATATTGTATAGTGGATTTATCATATAGTGATTAAAATCATCATCATCATCAATAAATCTTCTTTGTCCGAGTTACCTTATAAATACTTATCTCGCTCTAATCGTTTAAATTCTTTTATTTTATGGAAAGTTGTAAATAAAGGTATTGGACAACATTTATGAAGGAAACAAGTTTATTAATGATAGGGTTGTACATGTTTATGTACACATATATTTTTTAAATTTTTCTATATCCAGCTTTAACTCCATCGGAAAAGCTATGTTCGTCACAATTCAGATAACGAGATAAAACCATGCTGTTATGTATAAATTTGCAATATTGCGTAAGTTCAATTCTATTTAATTAAAAACAATTTCAATTGTGTTTTGGACAGTAGTGGATTTAGGTTTGAGGAAGCCCTAGGCCCGAGACGATATGGCGCCCTTTATCTTTTGTAACAGTATATATAAACATATATGTACATATATGTACATATATGTGTGTGTGTATAAAATAATTAAAATAATAACAATAATAATAAGAAATCTAAAACATTTATTAATAACTTATCGTTAGGGGCTTCACATTACGTAAAACTATAAAATTATTACGAAAAATTAAAAAATAAAAAATTTATGGCATGAATCTTTTGACACTTGTATAATTTATCATGGTGAAATAATGTTTCGTTTTATAATAAAGCGCAAACAAATGTTATAACTAAATTTTGAATGAAAAATATGAAAAATATGAAAAAATCTAAATTCTTAAATAAATAATATGCTAGCATTAAAAAAAATTTTTTTTTATCTTTTTGTTAGATATTTTAAATTTTAGGACTTGCCTGATTAATTATTTTAACAAAGAAATTCTACCCTAAAAATGGTACCATGTTTCGATAGTAAGAGCGCAATAAAATAAACTTTAAAATTTGGTCTTGCAGTTTACAGAAAACCCAATCGATTTTAAATTATAGTCATCTTAAAAATTTTGGCGCCCCTCACGGGCCTAAGCCTAAATCCGCTACTGGTTTTGGAGAGGTTCTGAAAGAGAGCAGAGGTTCTCAGAACTCTGAGATAGAGAATTATAAAATAAACGAGTATGTTTAATACAGTTATATAATATTTTTACTTACAGTATCTAGAGCACAGGTATGCTGACAATGTTTGCTGGTTGAAGACAAAGACAAAGAGGTTCATCTGTCGTTGACATTGTCTTCGCTATGGACAGACCTATTTACTGAGATGAACGAAGATGTGCATCTTTGTTCTTCTCAGTAAATAGGTAGGTCAATAATCTTTTGAATTATTAATAGAATTTCCAACACTGCGGTATAATATACGGTACGGTAACGGTAGACAATTTTAATTACATAAATATTATTATTTACATAATAATGTTTTTAAAATTAAAATGATCATAACTTTCACATCAACGAGGGAATACCCTGTCTGTGACCCCACTATTTGTCTCAATATTCATTCTTTTATTTGACGGAGTATTTATTTACTATATTATAAAACTTAGATATATTTAGGAAAAAAATACCGCATCTGCATAAATAACAATAAAAGTGATAGAAACAACACATTACTATGTTAGTTTAAAAATTTTATATGAACTTCCTCTTTTCTATATTAATGTTAAAACTTATTTTCATCTATGTACTTCTATTCTAAGCCAAATTGTTTTATAGCATCCTAGTGGAAACCTATTAGCATCTTTAAAATTGTAGGACGGTCTCGTAACTGATTCGGATACTATTGAATGTTCGCCAAAAATATTAGAGATGATACATACACACATACTCCACATTATTAATATTTTGTGTTATAAACAGTTTTAGTAATATTTTGTAATAAAACATTTCTTCGTAGGTCCATGGGCAGTTATAATACGAGGTTAAGATCATCATATATTTATTTACTGATATTTATAATCATACGAAATAATTAAGTTATTCTTTTGATAATATAATAATAATAATAAAAATAGATTTTATTTCCATCACAATCAAGCTGAAACATTTTACATTGGTACTTATCTTAGGCTAATTCTAATAAACACAACTTGATTGGTGAGGGACTGGTGCCTAAAAAAAGGTATAAAATACCTGTACTATTAGGTCACCAGGTCCTCCCTTCGGTTAGGAACTAATACATGCTAGATTATACTTAGATGTTAAATGCTATGACAATATTATTAGGTATTTAAAAAAAATATATAAAAAATGAAAAGGAATAGAAATACATGCTCTTATTTAGAGAGGAAAAACGAGAAATATAATTACATCAAAATTAAAAACCAGAAAAACTCTTAAATTTAGACATGTATACAAAGGCAATATCCATCCAATACAGAACTACACAGTGTAAATACAATATTAAGTATGTGTAAAGTCAGCCGATTAAAAAACAAGTAGATTTTCAATGTCTATGTAAGTAAAGGATTTAAGCGAATTACTTATAGTAAGTTTGCATTTCAGTTTAGGGAGATGATAGATTGGTATTGATTTGTTGACTCTATTGTACAAAAAATTGCCTAGATAATAGTAATGCTTTCTAGCAAGACTGGTGGAAGCCTTGACGATGGGACATACCTTGCGTTTTCGTCTTTTTCCAGCGTTCAGATTTGGATCATATGTCAGTTCTACGTGTTTTTTGAGTAATGTTCTTGCGATAAACAGTTTCCTCACGGTTAGAACGTCCCAGAGCTTGTAAAGATCACTAGTTGGGTTTAAACATTACATTATAACCTTTACGTTACTTTTCATCTCGACTATCTTCTGTTTAAAAAATACATATTTTAGTAACAAAATCGACACGACGATTTGGTTACTAATATATATTGACCTACATTATAGTCATTAGATTTCAAAATCATTATACGAAAGTTCTGAATACGAGTCAAACCAACACATATTCCCAAGTCGATCTGCATACATGAATGCAATATTAATTTTTCATCGTTATTTAACTTCGTACTTTTTATTAAATTAAAACTTCATTTTCTTTATAAAACAAACTTTGCACGCTAAGCTCAATTCTGAACTTGTTATATAAATCACACCCCAGACGTTGACTTTCTCTTCCTATTAAGTTTATTAATAATTAGTTTGGTTTTTAATCATAATAATGATATTTGATATTTTAAACTAAATAATCCTATATCTTTTTTAAATATAATATACATTTTAAAAATATAACAGTTGTAGGAGTATCAGGTTAAAAAAGCTGTTGTTGTATAATATATAGCTTTAGCTTAAGCTCGCCTTTATCACAGAAATACTAAAAAAAATAATTGGTCGATATTTTTTGTGTTGTTTTATTTTATTTATAAAAATAGGATCCGCCATTGTGCGTTGCGGGAGCTGAACTGATCTTTTTATGGTACTAAAATCATCAAAAACTCTGCATTTAACACTGATGCAAGCGCATGACGATTTAACATGGAAACTCCCATAGACAAATTTCTTTTGCTATTACTTTTTTTCTAGATGACATTTTTAAGTTCTGGTTTTTTAGGAATCATCTCTAATAAAAGTTCTAACTCCCTAATGAAAGTGGTGAATATCTGTTCAGAGGTTTCGAAGCTAGCGCGGTCGTAAAAAGCAAAATGAACGGTTAAGAGCTTCCCTTACGCTCAACTCCATAAAAGTAAGCTTTTTTAAAAATTAAATAAACTTAAAATATCTCTTTAAAGACTGCCAAAAGTGATGAAACAAATCCTGAGTGACAAGGTCTAAAAAAATAAAAGTTCACTGAGTAAATTTGTTGTATAATATTTTTAGAACAACCCACTATTTATGTTTTTCGGTGAAAATAAACTATTATGGTAAATTATTATCATTGTTACGGGTTATGTTAAAGGGTAATAGCTTCTTAGCATTCCATGGATTCACCGAGCGGGTGCCGGGCGGCCCATCGCGTTGCAAGGAGAGGAGTACAAACTGTGCCTGGGACTTGCGACCCAAGAGTAGGTTTAAGGGGCCCCTTTATTATGCGCAAAAACGCTAACCTTCACCCTCCACACTCCACTCCTTACCTAACCAAATTTGGAAAGAACCTACTAATGCCGCCTTTGAAAAACGTTCTAGAAATGATACTAATTTTAGAAAGGCCAAGGTCTTTAAGTAGGTTATAGAGAAATTTTGCCGTTATACCTCTCGCTCTCACTTCTACTGCATACAAACTAACTATAAATTTATTTCTGGACAGTTCGTTGGTCAGTTCGTCATACTTATTTAGCTTGTTACTCGTTAAAAAAAATAAGAAAAAAGGTTTCTTAGTGGTTTAAAATAATTTATTAATTTAGTATAACCAAAAAAACATTGTCCATTATAATTAATAGTTACACAAAATAAGGAAAATGCAAAAAATAATGCCAGCTAGACTCAGCGGTGGGTTACTGGAGATAACACCTTAATTTTAAATTATATATATAAATTAGTAGAAATCCTAGACGTCACCGACAAATCATAAGCGAAGACATACGCATGATCCCCCTCTTGTCAGTACCTACTGGAGAATCACAGTCAAACACTTGTTTATAATTATAAAACTTTGAAAATGGAAGTATTGATTAATGGTATAAATTAATATTGTTCATCACCATATTATCGGTGTTACAGTATAGACTAGCTTCTTAAAATCAACTAGTCAGGAAGCAGGATACAGGTCAAACAGGACGACGCTCCGAAGATTCACGTCTCCCCCCGCGAACCAATTATAAAAAACCCGTATTTTCTAGGTTATATAAAAAACCTCCTGTAATGAATAAATTACCGGTTAAACTACCTAATAATACTAATCTCACTTTGATTTATTGAATTAACAATAAGTTATAATACCTTATGGAGGAAAAACGCCTCGCAAGCAATAATATTAGCCTATGTCGACTCCGAAGGTTGATTCAGGGCAAATACTGAAATATTACCACGTAATAACATTAAATAAGGTCTCAAAACCTATGAAACATATCTTAATTCAGAGTAAAGAATCAAATTACTTACGAAATATTGTTCTAACAAACTTTGAAACTGCCGGCAATAGGAATTATAATTATTCCATATTAATATAATAATCTAATGATTTTAAGAAACAACGCTTCAAATGCGTTAATAAGATAACAAATAACTAAAACAGTCACCGAAATTTAATAAGATATTGCATTCGGAAGTGCTTCCGAAAGAAAAGACTCTAAAGATCACGACATCGAATTTTATAATCAAAATATGCATGCAAACAATGAGACTATGCACAGGCCGCGTTACACGAAATGTGGGTAAAAATTGATATAAATAGGAAGAAGACCAATATTTTAATAATTTAAGAACAATGCACTACTTATCTAAAGGAAGAAACGAGTGTAATAGATTGATAACAAATTGTTATACTAAGAAATATAACAATAAAACAACGTTGGCTGCAACTAAACTTCTGAAACAGTACGACAGCTACTTTCAAATAATATTTATCGATATGCTAACCTTAATAATGATTAATAAATGAAATTCAAAATAATAATTATAAATAAAATGTTTATGTTTTCAATAACATTTTGGGGACTACAAGGTTGGCTTAAGCTGGCAACATTTCAATATCTTAACAAAAAGAAATGTCACAGACTAATTAAGATATTGTAATTAGCTGTTAAGAGATAAATAATTTACCTTGTCTACGAATTTGACAGATTATAAGAAATCAATTATATTAAAATAATTAATATTAAAATATCTACAGAAATGAAATTTCTATGTAACAAGCTTGAATGTGTGATCATGGGGGATGTTTGTTTCCCAGGGAACAGTAAGCTTCACAAGTATCACGCGCCTCAGATGTTTAGAATACAGGAATAAGTCCGGTCTAAATGACGAAACATTAACATCCCCAGAGATTTTGTAATGTTTGTCATACGTGTCCATCATGAGAGTCCAATCAGGAGCCGCGCCTAAAATTTAATAAGGCTTCGCTTTTGATTATTTGGAGGAGCCTTCTTTTACGAATCCTTCAAATCGTTTGGTAGTTGTTAAACCCTTCCGCGCTCTAGCTACTGAAAGACTAACCGCTTCTCGTATAATTTCTAATACCTTATCGTGGCGACGCGAGTATTGACCTTTATCTAAAAGTACCCTACACCCTACTAATAAGGGTTTTATGGTTCCTATTGCCTTCCCACAGATGTTGCAAGACTTTTCGGTGGCTTTTCCCCATCTTACCAAATTACTTTGATCTGGGAGCGTCATTTGGAATGCATTAAGATATAATTTTAATAATACTATGGACCAATCATAAATTAAGATGCGCCACTTTAAAGCTAGTGGAATACAAAAATCTCCTATGGTCACCCATTCGTTTTGAATTTCTAGGCTCATCGCGTGGAGTCGGTAATTGTCGTTTTCGTCTTGTCGAATAAAAGATTTTGTTAAGTCTATGTCTTGAATTTTCCTACTTGATCCTAGCCCTACTTTATTCGTTTGAGCACCTATCATTATTTTTTTATGGAATTGAAGTCGTGACTCGAGCTCTTAGGAAACTTTGTCTTTTTAAGAGAAGTTACAGTATCATCTTTAGATTTTCCGTTGATATGTCTTTTGGTAACTCCTAGATGTTTGTAGAGCTCCGATGGTTTCTTTAATTTTAGCACAAAATTGTTTCGGTCTCTAAATAAGGTTGAAGAGTCCGCTGAGTGCGCTAAACCGAGCCATAACTTCAATGTCTTTATGACGCTTGCATCTAACTTTGACAAAAGGGTTTTATTAATAAATATGCTTCGAAATTATTTCAAATTATTAAATATTAAACAAAAAATCCATCTCTGGGTCACTCAATAGCTCTACCAATTGTATTACGCTAAAACAACGTAGAATGTAACTACATGGTAACACCTTCTAGTTACATTCTACGTTCTACGTACCATCTTCTTACATTAACCGGTATTGACATAAGTTTTTTTTATATTATTATATAGTAGATAATAGCTAAAAAATCTATGGATGAAAAGTTGAAATTCGAAAAAGATATGTATTTATAACAAGAACATTAAACAAATTACAAATTTAAACTATTTAAAACACGTCTTATAGATGAAACTTAACTTATTCTTATCAAGAAACTGTACATATATTTACTGCAGTATATACTTTAATATGAGCAAAATAAGATATAAGAATGCCTGAACAGAAATATGGATCATTTCATATTTTGTATGGAGCACTAGAGTACTTTGCTACGACATATTATGACATCGTGTATCACAGTGTAAATAGGTTTCTTACATTTTTATATACAAACCTGTTTTATCGGTCACTAGCTCTTACTCGCTAGCTTTGCTTTGAATAAAAGGTTTTTTATTTCAATACATTTTTATTTAGTTATATTAACTCCGAAAAAATACTCTTAAATATTTATAAAACTTATGAATAACTAACTGATCCACTCCTAATATGGAATGGTGAAAATGTTTAGTTTAAGATCTTTAAGAAACACCAAATAACTTCTAGCCTCCGATCGATTTAATGGCATAATCTAAACAATTATTCATCATTATGTTAATGCTATGAGAGAACATTCATAAGAACGTTAAGCTAAAAAATATTTCTAGTTTTCATATTATATTGAAATCTGCCTTTTTGAATTTTCTCATTAAATACAAGTGGATGAAAAGATTCACCACATATCCTAAAAACGGTGGAAAAACCAGTAATATGTATATCAAAGGTGAATTGACGAGAGACCGAAAGCCAATAGTAAAAAAGTTTTGCCAAATTCTCCTGCATTTGGTTGTTTTTTTTTTACATTTCCAGGTAAACTGTGTGTTACCTGGAAATGTAAAAAGAGGAAATTGAACAAGGATAGTCACATCAGCTTGGACGACTTTAAGCAGAAGGAAACTGATAGATGATTTTTAAAAGACGAATAAATATTACATATCTGTGAGAAGATATAATGGAGCATTAACCAACATTTAGTAAGGTTCCTGTTCATGCATCTTTGACTTAAATTAAATAACAAAGTCAAAGACAAAACAACTCCGTTACTAAAAGACATAGGTATTAACTGGGACTCCTTCATCCCAACTCCTCTCCCGCACACTTGTCAACAACAAAACCCACCAATAAAACCTCAGGCCCTACTGTATTCTGACATTTCACTTTTATGTTATCCTTTTTGTTATCCATTCACAGTTCAGAATGAGTATCTAATCGTTTAATTAAAACGTCTTATTTCAGACATAACATTAATAACATTCGCATAAACACTCAGTACTCAATTAACTACGTATTTTTATACAAAATATCACATTGTTTGTATTTTTATTTATTTATTTATTTATGTACCACAAATAGTTACAAAAAAAAAACATAATAATAGCATCATAGAAGATCTTCGAAAAAGTAATGAATAATAATAATAAATTGGTAAACTTTTATCGTGACCTTTTTTTATTCATTGTGTAATTAGTTTTATTGTATTTAAAAACATGTCTCGAATTTTAAAAATAGAAACTAACATGTTGACGTTAATGTTTGAAAAAAATGTATAAGCATGTATAGCCATGTTAAGCTTATTTAAATTTTTATAGAAATAGAGATGAAAAATAAACCGATACAGGCAGGGATTTGAACCCTCGACAGCTGGGACTACTGTCCCGTCTACTACCGTCCCAGTCGTCGCGGGTTCGAATCCCTGCCCGAATCGGTTTATTTTTCATGTTGAGTTTATTTCAACTGTTTTTTTACAAGCATGCAGCTACATTATTCATTACCTATTATTTGGTTTGGTGATTATTACGATGATATAACTGAATATACTTTTCTACTAAACTCAATTAAATGTAAGTGCATGTAACTGCAGCAAGCAAGTTCTTGGAGGCGCTACACAAGTAAATCATAGTTACTTTAACCACTTTGTTTAGCAGTATAAGCGTTGAAGCCTGAAGGCTAACGCGTTAAGTTCAGTTAGTTAATTAAGTTAAGATTGAGTTTGAAGTACGTATTGTAAAGGAAAATAATTTAATATAAAGTTTATATATAAGTTACTCTATGACAATGAAATGCCATTCAAATAAGCCAGATTGTTTTATAAAATTTATTCATCAAGCGTCTATATTTTATTGGTGAATTACATGATATTATTAATTGATTAGACGAGACGAAGCTTATTAGGTAGGTCAATATCTATTTGAAAAGGTATACAAAAGTTCCTACCTGTTTTAAGCATTATGATATTAAGAACATCGCAAAATACCAGAATTAAATAAATACCAGATTCACAAAAGTATTTGAGTAATTGTGTTCTTATTACAGTTACACTGACTATTCTTCATTTTATTATAAATTTATTAAAGATGATTATATAGGTAATACCTTACGAAGCTAAAAAATCCGGCTAATATTTACGATTGTTTTAAATATTGATTCGATACTTTTCACCAATTTTGGTCAACATTTCAGGCTATTAAATACAACTTTAAAATTTAATTTTCTATACTGTTCCCGATGAAGCAAAACCCAAATAAAATATACGTTATGTTTTTATTTTATGACGCTATTTTCATTGGATAAATTTTAAAAACATAATTTACATTCCTAGAAAACCTTTTCAATTTCATTCACAACGTGTAATCCTTTATTTTAAAAATTGCATATTCAAGATTATTCAAAATCCAAGTACTAAATTAATTTAAGCATTTTATACAAACATCAAGCAAAGTTATGAGCCTTCTTTGAAATTTTAGCTCGTTACCTTCAATGTTCGAACAAATCTCTCCCGTGAGAGTTAAAGTGTATAAAGATACTTTTTTATCTAGAAAGAAAACTAGCAGATGCAATTCTCTAACGTTTTAAATTTCCTTATAATTTTTATATTTTATTTCATTTTGTGTTACGTGTCAAAAGCTGCACCGCGTGACAGCTGTGTGTATCCTGACACGATGTTTATACATAATTTATTCTTGTTATCATAAATGAACTACACATTGACATATATGAAATATATATATATATATATGTCGCAGATCACGATAATTTAACGATAATTAGTAACTCAATTGATATCATTGTAATAGTGGGGTGTGAACGCCGTGACGTATTGAGTCAAGTGACCGGAATCGTTTGGTGGGGCACCGGAATCATTTTAAATAACCGAGAGCATCGAGACGAGAGAATTATTGTTGAGTGTGAGCCTTACAGTCCGGACCCCCCCAAACGGGACCGGTGGTTCACGAAACTCTGATAATTGTATACCTACTAAGTAATTTGTGATTACCTACATTTAATACAAGTAATTGTCATATTGTGTCTGTGTGGTTTAATTGCCTGAGACCTACGCTTCGGATCCTGTACCAGAATACTCCATCAAGAACGAACAAGCAACTAATCTACCTCCTATCTCCGACATCAGAAGTGGGATTCACTCGGGCATCAAAACCACCAACTACCCGCGAGATAAGTTTATTGAAGCTACAAATCACGTCAAGCAAGAAATGAAGTGATTTTATTATTTGAAAAGCACACTACAAGATAATAACAATGAAGTTCCAGAATCAATACAATCAATCAATAGTTGATAATCAATGGTTGTAAATCAATCAATCAATCAATTATGAAGAGAAACGTTTGTTACCTTATAACGGTATAATTGAGATCTACCCACATATCAAGAAAATCGAGTGAAAATACCAATTTAATCGCTTATGCAAGTCGTTTATTAGATTATATGACAAAGCGTTGGAAGAATTCTACGAAAGAAGAAATCGTTGCTAATGAAGAAAGAAAGAAATGAAAAATTATGGCGCTGACAATGCGGCGCGAATGGCGATAATGGCGCGGCTCGGATGGCGATGACGGCGTAGCGTGGACGGTGCTGATGGTGCTGATGGCGCTGATGGCGCGGATGGCGCTGATGGTGCTGATGATAGTGACGGTGTTCGTGACGATGGCAGCTATGGCAGCGGTGCTGGCATGGCACGTGGCGAGCAATGCGTTGTTGTCTGCGCAATTTATCCACCATCGAGCATGTTACAGCGTAAAGGTGATTCGTTTCAATTTACTTAAGTTTCAAGTGCTAAATGCTCGCTAGTCAAAGAAAATCAGATTATTTAGACAGAAATCATATGTAAAGTTTAAGTGTTTTAGTGTATCCGATCTTATTAATATCTTTTGTGAGATACGGTAATAAATAAAAAAAAAGTCGGTTATAATTTGAGAATTTTGGATGTCAATGTTTATGATGATAATGATGATAATTGTTCTGTTGCTGGCTGTTCTGGTGATAATGATAATTAATACGATGTCCATTTTACTTGACGCCAATGATGGTTGTCTATCTTGACTTGACGCCAATGCGGGTTGTCTATCTTGACTTGACGCCAATGCGGGTTGTCTATCTTGACTTGACGCCAATGATGGTTGTCTATCTTGACTTGACGCCAATGCGGGTTGTCTATCTTGACTTGACGCCTATGATGGTTGTCTATCTTGACTCCAATTAGTCCAATCTCATGGAATGACTTAGATTGAGTTATGTTTTATGTAACAACTTCAGTTATCATAACTATCGATTTTAGAAAGATTAATTATTTTTTTTTATGTGGTCAGAAAGGCCGAGCGAAGCAATATCTACAGTTGTATATTGTTTGGATTTCAGATACATATGCACACGAGGGCGTGTGACTTGTCAGTATGGCCGTGTCGCAGATCACGATAATTTAACGATAATTAGTAACTCAATTGATATCATTGTAATAGTGGGGTGTGAACGCCGTGACGTATTGAGTCAAGTGACCGGAATCGTTTGGTGGGGCACCGGAATCATTTTAAATAACCGAGAGCATCGAGACGAGAGAATTATTGTTGAGTGTGAGCCTTACAGTCCGGACCCCCCCAAACGGGACCGGTGGTTCACGAAACTCTGATAATTGTATACCTACTAAGTAATTTGTGATTACCTACATTTAATACAAGTAATTGTCATATTGTGTCTGTGTGGTTTAATTGCCTGAGACCTACGCTTCGGATCCTGTACCAGAATACTCCATCAAGAACGAACAAGCAACTAATCTACCTCCTATCTCCGACATATATATATATATATATATATATATATATATATATATATATATGTATATATATTAGGTAATATTTATTATTACTGAATACATTCTGATCTTAAATTAACACCATAATAATTATATACACGGTACTCGCCCAATGTTCTACTAAACCAACTAAATGTTCTTGTCTGTTTACACTTGACACTGTCCGAGAGTCTTATCCAAGTCAGGTACTTGTAAAATGTGACTCAAGAAAAGAGCGATGAATTGTCAAAGTAACAAAAGACCAACAAAAAAGTTTTTGAAGGGACTTGTCATTGAAAATAATGAAGTGGCAATATTATTTCTCAATAAGTGATTTTAATTTAGTTTTACTTTTCAATCTCATATACAGCTTTTTTTCTAATATAAAGTTTTGGTAAAATTTATTTTACTTCTAAGTTTTAGACTGCAATGAAATAAAAAAAAAATAACCTTAAAATATTATGTATCGGTGGTTCTTAGATTAGCTATAGAGTTGATAAATTTTATTACGCACAACTTTGTCTATTAAGCACAACTGTCATTGGTAGTATTTTCCGTACTACAATAAAATTTGTAAATATGGATATAAATAAAGAGAATTATAATATTTGCGATATAAATTGAGTCAAATTATTAAATCTCAAATACAGTTGAAAAGTTCTTTTATAATCTCGTTACTCACAGAAGTCATTAGGAAAAATAAAATTTAAATCATATGTGATAAAAAAGAAAAACCGTATTTAAACCGCTAAACTTTTCGTATTTTTATTTCAGCTTTTAAATTCCAATTTTACTTTATCTATGAGTTGAAATTTATATTAGGAGTATTTATAATTAATGAATAATAAAGAAAAAAAAATTAAACATTATTCTGCATAATCATGTTAAACACAACCTTAGACTAAAGTTAGGCTTAATTGAAAATTGATGTTCTGAAAATATTATTAAAGTTCAGCAAAACTGGGTTCGGCTCAGTGAGTCTTGATTAAATATTAATACACAGTAGAACGGGCCCGAATATTTAGAGATTAGATATTGTTGTTTAACGTTATCATTCTAAGAAGGATAGAAAATAATAATTAAGTAAAACTATTGAGACAAATATATACTAGAGGTAAAGATCAGTTTTCTGTCAGTTTTTATATTACATTAACATACTATTAGTAGGTATTATCAATAAAATAATAAAAGATGAAAACTGCTAGGGCTACTTTTATTTTCTGCTATTATACATAAAAATATCTAATTAAATTGAATTTGAATATACATAAATATATATATATATATATATATATATATATATATATATATATATATATATATATATATATATATATTGCTGATACAAAACGGAAAAAAGTAAATCAAATACAACGTATACAATTTGAAAGTTCTCTCGTATAAAGCTTCAACACCGTTGAGCGAGTTTTGCTCGTCACAGTTACGCTAACGAGATAAAAGCTTCTAATAACATAACTTTGCCTGCATACAACTTCACACGGTCTACTTACTTCCTGTTAGATATGTGTCTACATATCCGTAGATGTATGTATGTATACCTATTTTTATTTAATATTTTTAATCATTTACAACTATTTATAATTTACTCTTATTTAATTTATTAAACTGATGAACGTATCGCCAGTTTAAATATTATGCTAGACACATGTTGCATCCTATACATTTATCTAGATTTTTTTTGTTTTTTATTTTTTTTTTCATCTTCACTATATAGACAACAGGTATGCTTATAATGTTCACAGATTGAAGAGAACGCGGCCTTCGCTACAGAGAGACTCGTACAATGAAGTGAACAAAGATGTTTAAAGACTTGTAGCAAAGTGGATGTATACGTATGTAGATATTTATAGCAAAGTAGAAAAATGTTTTTAAACACTAAAGAAGAAAAACTATGTAAAAAACTAAATTAAATGAATGATTCTCAATAATTTTTAATAAAAAACTCAGACAAATTAATAAAAAATATGAATGCAACCAATCAAAACAAGGGATCTCCTCACTTTCAATTAAATGCCCCATGTCTTTGGCCTTTGCAGAACACAAACATTTGCATAGATCATTATTTGTTAGTACAGACATAATGCAATCATACATTAATAACTAAAATGATAATATGTACAGGTCTAAATGTTGTGTAAAAATGTCTGAAATCAATTATCAAATACTTTCTTCTAATTCTACTTAATGGTATACTTGTTTTGTACATCTCTGCCAAACTAGTGTAATATGATAACTGTTAGCCATCATATAAGAGAAAACGTA
This sequence comes from Napeogenes inachia, assembly GCA_959347355.1. NCBI lineage: Eukaryota > Metazoa > Arthropoda > Insecta > Lepidoptera > Nymphalidae > Napeogenes > Napeogenes inachia. The sequence continues at coordinate 27,428,959 of OY365791.1, forward strand.
GAAACGAGCAAACTATTTGAATAAGGCATTTATTAATCGCATCTTTATAAGAATTTACTTAATATATGTCTTATATTTTTGTAAAATATAAAAAAATATGATTAATATTAAATAATCATTAGTTTTCATCAATTTCACAAAAAAATATCTAATTTTCTTCAAAGCTACAAAAATTAGTTATATATTTACAGACTTGATGTAAATTTGAGTAGCCTTATTTTATTTTTTTTTTGTATCTCCGTAACTCTCAACATATTGGCAATAGATTTAGATACACGTCTTATATTCTGTATTAAAAAGTTTTCTTATTTCCAAACACATAATTATATCATGAATCACACGAGAATATCAGTTAGAGTTTGACTACGACCTACATGCAATTAGAGTGCCACAAAGTAGACCTTTACTTATCGAAAGCTATACTAAATATTTGATATTATTACATAATATGTCATCATTATACATTTTGGTTGTGATTGTCTGGTCTACTCTAATTAACTGTCTGATCTGCTCTAATTAAATTTGTGATACGTTAAATTAAAACAAAATACTGCAAAAGAATCTCTGGAATGAGCATTCTTTTTTTTTATCTTAAACATATAATATATCAGTGTGTACTGAATAATTTTGGCCATCTTTATTTTTACGTCTGAAATAAACAAATGTTCATCATTATAGCAAATTGGTTTCTTAGGGTTCCGAACCCACAGGGTCAAAACGCGACCCTATTACGAAGACTCCGCTGTCCGTCTGTCAGTTATATACAACAAACGTTATTTTTTGCTTGATTTTAATAACGGCAACAGGTAGAAGCTTGACATATCCTCAGAACATTTAGTCATAATAACTAATTAGATCAATTAAATATTTAAAGGGGTCTCATACAGCAAACGTGATTTATTTTGTCTTTTTTAATTGTAATGATACGAAAACCTTTGTGTGCGGCTCTGACATGGACTTAACAGGTATTTTTTAATTTGTGAACAATACAATTTGAAGTATAACAATATATTATCATCATTCTATATCAATAACATTGTATTATCAAGGTATATCGGAGGTGTCAGGTCGATTACGATAACTAAGTAATTATGTTTCTGCTTGACAACGAATAAATTATTAGTTATGTACTTTGTATTTAGGATAAAATTTACCACGAACATGTACATGTAACGATTATTACATAACAGTGCATTAATTGCAGACTATTATATATAACGCTCACATTTTTGCACAATATGCAAAGAAATAAAATTAATAAAGTAAAATAAAAAAAAACGTACTGACCTAGTTTAAAAAAATATATACCTAATCTTCTTTAATCTTCCTAAACAGTTTAAATGTCTACTTGAGCGAAGATTATTAATTGTTTATATAGTCAGTGTTTAAAAGTTTAAGCATCGATAAAAAAACCACAAATCCTTTTAATAATACCTTAAGAATATCAAATAAATCCGACTGTTATCTCGCAAAGTATTCCATTTATCCTGAAGATTCCAAGTTCTCCCCAGATATTAGTAAATCTAATTACATGACTGCAATAATCAAAGAACAAAGTTAATTTCTAAATAAATTTTTTTTGCGCACTAAATATTTCAGCAAACAATATCTTATAATAACTTTCTTCTTACAGCACCCCCACTAAGTAGTTTATTGTTGTGAAGTGGTCTATTGTTTGTGAGCTGTTGTACTTAAACAATGAAAATAAAACAAACTAAAGTTATTATTTTATTTCTGACCAAAATATAATTATGGTTTCATATTAATTCATCAAAACCTGGTGCTAGATATGAATATTATAATATATACCCGTTTCTATATCGACATTCTACACTGATCCCAATTTCACTCATTACGAATATCGTTATAATAGTAATAGTAATAACTAGTTGTGCCTCCGACTTCGTACGCGTAGATTTCGATTGCCATAAAAAGTACCCTTTTTCCACACCAATGTATAAACTATAAACCTTCTAAGTTTCATTAAATACCGTCAAGTAGTTTTTGCGTGTAGAAAGATTTTTATTGAAAAGAGTTTAAGGTCCCTGAGGTCCCTGGTCCTATGACCAAGATGAAAAATGTCTTACCCGCAGTAGTAGGAAAGTAAAAGATTATTAACCGTCATACCGACTTAAATGAAAAAAAAAACACTAAATGTAAAGTAAAGACCATGATAATATATTCCTGCGAACTGCATCCAAGTCGGTTAACCCATTTCGGAGATTAGCGTGCACAAACATACAGACATAGATATACAGACATAGAGACACAATGAAAAACCATTGTTTTGAGTTCTCATGCTTAATCAAAATCCCCCCATTATGAGTTGTGAAAATATTTTCCATGTACAGACAATTATCGAATACAGTTCTATTATATTTATATAGATACATTTCTTGAACACTTTAAATATGAACAAACAAACAATGAACGTGAAAAACGAAATTTTACTCAGACTTACGCATAATTTTTATGTATAAAAGTTATTTACATTCACAACTAAAACTAAGACAATAATAAAAATAAATGAAAAATTAAAAACACCCCGGCACCTCTAAAAAGATAATCATAATTAAAAATAATATTATTATGTACTTGTTGAAGTCGTTGTGTCCGGACGCCGTTATACATACATTGACTATGGTGTATATTTTACGAAGTTTTCGAAGCTAATGAATGCGCACTTAGACTATACGAATAGATATTGTTATTTCTTTATTTGCCTTGGTAACTTACTTGCATTTTGATTTCTTCCTTTATTAAGCGGTCCCCCGCCACGACGCCACGACTTCATTAAGTACATAATAATAATATTTTCTTTCTTTTAAGGATTTTGAATTAGAGGTTTTCTTTTTTTTCTGCTTTTTTAAGTTATGTTACTGGTTTCTTTATTGTGCTAAATTAACCTACGAACACACAAATTTTCACTTGTTTAGGTATGTCTATCAAAAGAAGAAATTGCATAAGAACCTTTCACCCCCACCAATATAACCTCACTATCTTGGAGATGACTGCTTCTATTATGACCTAACATAACTAAGAACCATTTTGACAAAACCAATAACATCCGACCACTCATTTAGCTGCTAGAATGCCACAGACAGACGCACAGATACACAGATACGCAGGTCAAGTTTATAAACACTCCTCTTTTCGAGTAGGTCGTTAATAAAAACGGTTGCAACGTTATACAGTCTTGAATAAAAAGGGCATTAGATATATATTCACAAATATTGTAAGATAATGTACAATTATGATTTAGGTTACAATATCAATATCAAAATATATTGTAGGTCTATGCCCAATAACAAATAAATGTTTCTTAATTGAAATATTGTAAAAAGATACCGATGTAGAAAATCTACGACGTTATATAATGAAGATTTGATCGCTCTTGGAAGTGTGTTAGTCTTGTCTAACCGTGTTTTGTACTGACCAAAGTCAGATTTTTCCAAGATTTCTCAAAAGCAAATTAATTAGTCTCTTCTGCAAACGTTCCGTTGTATTCGTAGGTACATTCGTTTTCGCTTTGTCAATATTTGACTTGATATCATCAATGGTCATCATTACTTTGATTTTAAATTGTCTGATTTGATCGTCTGACATTGTTTCGAATTCAGGCAAGAGACTCAGGAGGAAGTATCTCATAGAGTCGCTGATTGTTCGAGGCGGATCAATTGTTGAAATTGGGCTGATAGTTTCATAATTTATTTCTTTCTGGTCCTGCCGTTTATTTGGAACATTGGGTGTACTACAATCATTTCTTTTTCTTTTTTGAGGTAAAGAGCTCGGTTGACATATTAGATCGTCTTTGTAGGTATCATCACCGGATGTTGCTTCTGAACCCATAAATGATTGAGTGTCACAAATTAACTGACATTCCTCTTCGGATTTCACAGCACATATAAATATATCTGGTTCTTTGGTTACACTTCTAGCTGTAGTAGTTTCCTCTTTGCTGTCTACATTATTTATTGGTTTTAAAAATGGTATTAGAAAGTGTAAGTATGGTATTAAGTAATATGGCTTTCTTGGTTTTTCAGTGGGTTTAAGATTTCTAAGAAGTGAACTTCTAATATTTCTCCACTTCTCCTTACAATCAGTCACTGTAACAAATAAGAAGACAATTAAGGCATCTTAGAAAACCATCTAAACATTAAAAGTGTCCTTTATAAAAATTCACTTAGAACTTAATACACATTTTTTTTCTAGTGAACCATTACTTTATTATTGGTTTATTATATCAGAATGACCCTTTATTAAAAATAATTATTACATGAATCAACATTAATAAGTTCTATCTATTTTAATTAAAGTTTGTTTCAGTTTCTTTTATATTAAATATTCTCTTTCAGATCCCATTAAAGCCAGTTCCCGCGCCCAATATGCTACACTCACAACGCTTGAGCTACTCATGTCTAGTTTATAAAAGAATTAATACCATACATGATTAAAGCCTCATAAAATAAAACATTAATGAGTATATACTTATTTGAATAATGACAACCATATTCATTATTTACTTGCAATTTTAATTCACCCTTAATTTTATGTCATATAAATGTACACAAGGACTTTAAATTATGTACTAACCAGATAATTCAGTGCTAGTCGAAACTTGTGCCCAGGCCTCCTCGGCTAAATCTTTACGATTATATTCTGGTAAGAAGTTATTATAAAGACATTCGAATTTTTCTATTTCCTGCACGAGGCGTATTTCGGAAGACATGTTTAGACAAAAACACAACTCGGTTGAAGCATGCGAGGGGCACACAACGGGCAGGTAGACTATTGACTGCGCCGCGGGAGCGCTGCGCCCTCCCCGCACCGGCCCCTCACCGCCCCGCGTGCGCTCCGCGCTGATTTTACACCGTCTACGGTCTACATTAATTCTAACATGACCTCGGTATGTATCGTTCGTGTGTTTTTGGTCGACGTTCAGCCAAGAATAATTGATTACTTATTGGCTATTAAAACCTTTGACCCGCTGTAATCATCGAAGTTCATTAGTTATAATTATCGTACTCCATATCCTATGATTTGCTAAAGTTGTTCAAGTCAATTAACTAAATTATATAATTAAAAATATTTATAAATTATTAAACACAATGTATTAAGCAGCTCTAATAAAACTATATAAATGTGTAACTACATAAATGTGTAACTATATAAATGTGTAACTATATAAATGTGTAAAGATGGTATTCAAATACATTAAAGACAATTACTTAAAACAACCGAAGAGTCTCGATTTAAGCAACGTATTTTACAGATTCACCTATTTATCTATTTGTCGGTGTACGCATCTCGTGGCCTGGAAGAATTTAATTTGGATTCGTTACCTTGTTATCTGTGTTGAGATTTGGAATTTGCACCCGGAAAATGCTGTAATTTTTCAGAATATTCACAAAATTAGTTTGGTCTAAAATAGCATTGAGAGTAGAAATATATCAATTTCTACAGTTATTGAGGGATGATAAATTAGGAATATTATTTGATTCGATAAGGGCGGGTCTAACAAAGTCGTTTTTCAAAATCGTTCTTGCTAGCAAAAACTATTACAAATGTATATAATTATTAATTTATCCCAACAATATTATCAACAACATCTATGAAGATAAGAGTCGCGTGGGGGCCCGTCTGGCCCCCCCTTTTTTAAGGGTGGATCTCCTGACCCACCCGCTCCCCCGGTGAAGCTGTAATAGCCAACAGGCCTAACAGTATAGACATACAAAAAAAAATAAGAGTCGTAGCCACAGTTTCAGCTTGAATATTATTATTAATATTTATTATTTTTAGCAATATTGTAATATTGAATTTATTCTATAGGGTATACATATTTATAAGGTGAAAAAAATACAGAGAAACAAATTGTTAGATTTTCGAAACTATTTCACTCTATTTTTAATTTTTTTATTTAATATAAGTATAATTAAAACTAAACTAAAATCATTTTTTTTACAAATTGATAGATCTTACATTTAGAAAAACACATATTTCAATCCAAATAATATTTGTGAAAAATAAATAAATATTATCTTTTAACTTAGACCATTTATCACCTTGAATAATAAATGAAATTTGTTGTTATGACTTTTATTTTAGCCAGCGTGTAAACAAAAAGTAAATAAATTATGTAATAAAATTTCTAAAACAAAGCAATAGGCTCATTAATATGATTTGTCTGTAGCCATTCGCCTTTACTATTGTACAATGTATATTGTGTATTAGCTTTACTTCGCTAATATAAAATAACATACAAACTGACTGTTTTATCTTTTAAGACAGTAGTTTTATCTGATGGTTGGATGGAGATTGATCATCATCTATCCACAGAACTTTAATATATAAACCATCAGTTTAGATATTATTATCATCATATTTATTTCACAGTTATTTAAGGTTTTTAGCAAAAATCAAGGAGAAGCAAAACTTAAACGAAACTGCTTAAAATGTTTATTAGAGTTAAATCGAATAGGTTATTGCACCTAATATGTGTATGTCCGCCGTTTACTAAAAATAGAATAACTTACGTCATAACTAAAAATAGAACTCATAAAAATTATGCCTTATGTTCACAAATACTTTTAGTTACTTGTAATACTTCTTTTTATATTTCAATCAATATATAATCCTAGATAAACTGCTTTTTTCAAGAGTGATAAGAAGCTAATTTGTGTAAAATAAAATACATCTTTAAAACTATATACATATATGTATATAGTTAGTTATTAGCATTCATAAGCTTGTGTGATAGGTGTTAGATTTATGTATAGTCCCAATAGTATGCTTCATCGTAGACGATCTCAATGTGGCTTACAGGAGATTAATGATTCTGTGGCTAGGCTATAATCGATATTGGCTTTTGAAATGCAGCATGTATTTTAATGTATCTTACATTAACCTCAATGTTATAAGTAAATTTCAATGTTATACAAGACCATATAAGATTTATTAAATAATATAAATGTACAAATTATGAAAACGATATAATTAATAAACTTTCTATAATGATTTTTTCGTTTAAAGATATAGGAAGAACATTTCATAAATACTAAAACCATACATCCAAACCAAATATTAAAAACTTTGTTCAAGAGCGGTAAGGAACAGTTTGTTAAGATTTTTATCTCAGCAGTTGTCTGACTCTTGTCATTATAGCAAGGTTATGATGAACAATATTTTAAAAAACTAAAAAAACACGCTTTTATTGCTAACCGAACTAAAAACTAAAAAATAATTTTTAATGACAAAGAGTATAAAATTACAGTAGTAGAAGATCGAACAATTAATCATAGTGAATCCCCTTAATATAAAATTATAATAAAATTTAAGTTATTAACAGAATAATTCAATTCTGAGTAAAAATCGTGGGGTGCATTTTACTGTGATTCATAACTATCCTCTCATAGATAGTTGCTAATAGAATGATTGTAATACCTTAAATATCGAACACCCCACGCTTTTTACTCAGAATTGAATTATTCTGTTAATAACTTAAATTTTATTATAATTTTATATTCAGGCGATTCACTATGATTAATTGTTCGATCTTCTACTACTGTAATTTTATACTCTTTGTCATTAAAAATTATTTTTTAGTTTTTAGTTCGGTTAGCAATAAAAGCGTGTTTTTTTAGTTTTTTAAAATATTGATTATTTTTTATTTTTTATTTTTTTATTTTTTTTTAAGGATAATGGGAAACTTTTATCAAATTATTGCATTGTCATCGGTCCTTGATACGTGTGCAAAGTTTCAATTTAATCGGATCGCTGGAACCTGGTGAAAATTAAGCTCGAAGATTCCGTTACATTCATACATACATACATACATACATACAACCCAAGCTAATAAAAGCGTGTTAAAAAAGAAAGGCGTATAATTAATAACAGAATCATTTTAATATTTGGTTGGTAAACTTGAATCAAATAATTATTCGTAACAATTCAGGTTATTATACAATTATTTAAAAAAAAACATAAAAAAAAACTTATTATTATTAAAAGGTCAGAATTATTCACTACTTTATAGTTTCTTCGTAAGCCAGGTCATTGTAAATCAGAAACAGAATTAATAATTAATTTATTAAAACTGAAATGACCTGATGGACCTGGTGCTAATCTGGTAAGAACAAAATTTTAAACTCCTATTTTATTCTCCAGACACCATAACCCTAATGACAATAAAAAAATAAAAAAGTTGCCTCTTCTTTTGAAAATATTTTAATATTTTTTTTTTACGTCTACCACTTCCATAATATAAATTTAAAAAAGAATATCTAAAAAGTGTTACAGTAACTTTAAATTTCACAGAATTGAATACACAGATATTATGATATATTTTTCACTACCGATAAGTAAAGTGAAATTACAATAGAGTCTTCGTATAGCTAAATTGATTTTTTAAAAATTTTTGTGCGCTAATAAAACCTCAAATTCTAGTTACAAGGTTCGTTAAGGATAAGATCATTCAGAAGAACTAGGCCAATATACTTGATGGACTTTTAGCTTATTTATTTAAATATTTTTTACAATATTGATTATTGTTGCGATGATAAGACCAGAACAATTTACAAGTGCCGAAATAGTTGCTTAACAAGTTGCTTTCTGTCAAAATAATTGCTTAACAAGTTGCCTTCTGTCAAAATAGTTGCTTAACAAACTGCCTTCTGTCAAACCTCCCTCGCTGTTGTCAACAGAATCCTAAGTTTTATAAAAAGTGTTTGATATTTATACTCATTTAAAGTGAGCCTTACATTTTGATAATTTATTTTAAAAACGAATTGAGTTGCCCAAAAGTCTAAGCTTAGAAAATCATTTTAGTATTGTCTAGTATTTATTTATGTTGAAGCAGTTTTTTTACCTATATTTTTTGTATTTTTTTATACTTTAATAGAAGTGTAAGTATTGTATCGTCTTGGAATAGTTTTAAGGGAATTTTAAGAAGCCATGTTATTTATCTATCGTTGTGCTGTGTTTTGTAAAAAAATGTATATATCTATATCTGATCTCTGGATCAGAAAGCTGTGGAAGTATTCAAAGTGACCTGGTGGTTATATAATTTAATATAAGTTCCGTCGAAGTTTTCTAATCGCATTTATTGCTGACGTTAAATGTTTAACTTGTGTGTTAACATGAGTAACTCCATTCTAAATAGGAATCTAAAAACTTAGATTTCTGTGATCTTCACAGAAAATTTTAAGAAAAACCAGTGCGTACGTAGTCTTTAATATGACAGCTATAAGAGAGGTTAAATCCATAGTTTTTCTTAAAATCCCTGTTGATGACAAACTTTTTTGTACATATACCAAGAGTATATGAATGAAATTGGCTAGTAAACTTAGTTCTGCCGCCTAAGTTGGTAAATAAATAAGATTCTTTTCTTTACTGTATGGTGACTTTAAGTATTACACCATTGAAGTCACTTTGTTGATATAAATAATACTTTTATTTTACAAAGGATAAGTAACTATCCACGCAATTTAAAATCTGGGCTCTAGAAAATCTGTGCGAGATAAGTTTAAGCAAATGAAAGTAATCACTATCGCTGGTCAGTACAATTCAGTGATATTGTTAATGTAAATATGAGTAACAAATTTAATCTTAGGTCGCCTTTTACTCAAATTGAGTGAAAAGCTCTTTTTCGTAAAAGAGTTACTCACTTTTATATCCCATGGTTATGATTCCTTAATCTGCAAAACCATTTCTTTTTCAAATGTGGATATTTGGAAGATTGTCCACTTCGCTTTAGAGATCTAGGTAATCAATAAAAATGGAATAGCCTTCAGTTTCTGGAGTTCGTGATTATTAGCAGGACTCTAGAAGTTTTCCATGTATATGTGGCCTGTGTTACATTACAAAAGCTACAAAATCCATATAATAGCGTCACAAAACAATTTATTGGCTGTCCCCTTCTCTCTCCAGTTCCGATTGTTTCGAGGTTAGTAACTGTGGAGATACTCGTAGATAAGAAAAATGGAACGAAAATAAGTATATATTAAGTATTTACAAGATTGCATGGACTTCACGTAGACATGCGCAAATTTTACTGGGAAAGTTAAAACATTTCCTAGTTATCGTTTATGGTAATTTTAATTTGTTATTTATAGTAAATGAAACATTTTGTTACTTAAAACTGAAACTTAAAGAACGTAAATAAATACTTTTAATAAAAGACATATCCTTAATTAATAGCCATTTTATATGGTTTGCGGATTTTTTACGTATACTTTTGAAAGCCTTTTATACAAAGCATGCAAATGTAATCGTGAAATATGTTAATTTGAACTTCTAATTACATTGGATGTTTTAAATTATAAAAGCTAATATAGAACTTAGAGCAAAGCTATTAAGCTTGGATTTCCTTTAATTATGTTTAATTTTATTTTTCTTACTTTGTCTTTTTTATGTTCATTTCAAAGAGAAAACCACAGTTTTCTCTTTGTCTTTTAGGTAATGAATGAAACGTAAAAACCACAAAAAGAAAAGACTAATTAAATAAGGATACGGTATCAAAGCTTTATATTATTATAGTATAATGTATAATTTTATAACATAGAGTTTAAACAAAAGTTATGTCCTATATTTTCAGTATCTACATCAAAATTAAATATATATGTAAATGATTTTTTTTTTGTGAGATTATGTTTCCTAGATTCTACTCATATTATATACTGTTAAAACTTGTTTCAGTAATACACTGCACTTCAATGCACTTCAATGTTTTATATCCAAGCATTTGTAATGGGCGAGAGCAGCCCTTACAACTCGTTTTATAATATTTTAACACTATAATATTTAGGTATTACAATTTCATAACCAACTTACAGATACTATTATTTATACCTTATAATTAGTTCTAATAATTAATAAAAGTTTAAACATTATGTTAAAATATCCTATGCTTCTAATTCCTAAAAATATTTAACAGTAAATACTAAATAACATTCCATAATTTATTGCGAAGGTGGCGCTAGTGTTGAAACTTATGAACTAAAACATGTAAATTCCAATGTATTTACCATTTAATTTAATATTAATAAATATTACTAGCAATATACAGAAACTATACTCCTTAATGTATAACGGGTTTGAAAGGAGTGCTGGGTATTTAGGTGTTTATTTTTTATTATTTTCACTTAGGTTAACTATAAAATTATAATTAAATAGTTTTGAAAGCAAAATATTGTAAAAACATGGTATTTTTTGCAAATAGCTATTTTTATAATATATACATAAATAACACTATTAGGAACTAAATATTTCTAATAGTGTTATAGTTTTTTTTGTGCCTGTAATGAAAAAATCAACGATCAACATGTGTGACAGCCGGTCTATATGATGATTTAAAGGTGATCACTTGAATGTGTCGCTGGAAATATCAGCCTTCATTTTTTTCAACCCAAATATTTCAGTTTTAGTACTTATTGATTACGTTATTGTAAGTTATTAGAAAAAATGCATTATAAATAAATTTTAAGACTGACGATTGAGCGTCGCAACCAATGAGATCTCACTTCTTTTGTCATTGAAGTAAACAATCAAGGCATATATCATAACATTGAACTTAGCTCTTATTTCACATTCAAGTTTTTGATGGGATATATGCTTGGGAAAATAATATCAACGAGAACTGAATAGTTTATCAAACTAAATAATTCAAATGCTTGTAAAACGGGTAAAGATGTTAATAATACGGCATGAATTTTATGTAGGAGACTTGAGAAGCAGGTAAATACATTTTAGAAAAATGTTTTCTTTTATTTCCATATCAAAAGAGCAACTTCAAGTGCGCTTTATGTGAGCTTTCAAGATTGTTCAAAATATAAATTTTTCAGGGCCCAGTAGACTAAGACAACTTTTGTTGACAACAAAATGTATTTCTAACTTTTCATAGTTCATACTTTAATAACATAATACACATTTTCAGTGGCCGCCGTGCCATGACGTAACTGATACTAGTGACAATTATTTTACCTATCAAAATTATTTAAAACACCATGTACAATAAAAAAATACATAAAACATTAAAATTAAAAAACATGATATAGACCGTAGAAGATTGAATAATTTCAAAAAAATATATTGGAGTACTTTTATTGTTTTCAGAGAGACGAATTCACTAACCCGGATAAATTAAAATTTAAAAAGTACCATCTCAAAGTTTTACTAAAAAACTTTAAATAAATGTTTGTTGAATTTTTTTAAATTTTATTTTATACTTTTAATTTATGTACATTTATTTATAAATCAGAACTTAAGTTTTATTATTCGTGTTCATAAATATAGAAATAAACGTTACTTCAACGTCAAAAAAATAAGAATAAATCTAATTACTTTTAGCAAATCAAATAGATTCGTAATTGAAGCCTTTACATTTCGAGACTATTTTTAATATATGGATAAAAAATTCAAATAGATGACGTCATTGGCTACTAGACCTATATCAAAATAAACTATAAAAGTATTGGAATTGATAACTTAAAGGTAAACAATAACTATAAAATTTATCTTATACATTATTATTTATTTTGAAATAAAAATATATTAGGTAAAGTAAATTTGAATATTTTTTCGCGCGATTTAAGTTAAATTTAAATCAGGCCGCCATGATAGATCGTGGCGTGACGTCACGACGAAATAAACAGACACAAGTCGAATAGTGTTCTACGTTATAAGTTATTACAACATTGTATTTTGAGTAATTGCCCATATCATTTGATAGCTATAAAGAATGATGTGGACTATGAACAATATCACAACTAAAAATATAGTTAAATAGTAATACCAAATGAAATAAACCAAAAAAGAGTTTTCTCCTTAGTTTTAGTGGTGGTGTTTAAGTGTTTCTTACTTATTTTTATTTCCTTTTATTATAAAAGAAAGAAAGGTCTCATTTTCAACAAGGCTTTAGTGGTGCATTTATTATTATGACGGAGTAAAAAATTCAAAATGATAACCTTGCCATTAAAAACAAAGAAAATATGCTTTTAAAAGCTTCACTTTTAAATTCTAAATTCTTAGGGGTTAGATCAATGAGTGTAATTTGTATTGATATTATTATTATAAATATCCAAAGACATCTATGTATATAATAAACAGGAAAAAGTTTTCCGGACTAAGTGAAATACTTATAAAGTTAACAGAAGCAAAAGTTTGTATTCAAACTAACAACTTGTCAAAGTATTGTCTTGTTTGTACCTTTTCTTTTACAAAATAATATTGGTATGTTTCGTTGTTTTTCCAATCTTGTCGGGGTTTAGATTCAAAATATAACGCCAAAAATCTATTAAAATCCATAAAAAAACATATAAGCTACTTAGGAAGACATTCCGTTACTCGCATCTTTTTGCACTTGCAGCACTTTACTCATCTTTGTGTTCAAAACATAGAACCCAGAATTTGCATACAATTTGCATCCTGACTTAGCCAAATGTGACTTTATAATACCATAAATTTGGTGAAAAATAATATGTCACATAACTTTTGACGGTTTTCCGTGTTAGGTAATTTTTCTAACAAAACAATTAATAATTTAAGCATACTGAATGCCTATAATTGTTTTTGCCTCTAAAAACAATATATTGTAATATATTGCTTTATAGGAAGATCTTAACAATTAATATATATATATATATATATATTTTGGATTAAATATCCTAACTTCCGCTTCTTTTCAATATGATTCTAGATTTTCAAACATGATATTGTAGCACTCCTGCTCTAAGTCAAATACTCTGAGAGAATGTACTCAATATTAATTAGGAGCTCTTAAGTTTCGGCTATGTATTTTCAAGTAACGAATACTCGCTTCCCTTACCTTACTAAATACAATGCTTACTAAGGCATGTGAAGGTTTACAATTTCGACTTGTTAATTACATTTTCTACGTCTTAGTGTTTCATAATGTTACAAACTATTTCACTAACATTTCCTCAGGACGACTTTCATGAAATAGTGTGACTATACCTGCAATTTAGAACTATTCTGCAAATAACTCTAATAATTATTAATTAGTAAGTACCCTGTTATTTAACTTGAAGATAGCTTAGACATTATTCGTTCATTAATAATCTTCATTGTAAACTCATTTTGAATTTGTCAGATCAGTTTAAACAGAAAGCAAACTTAGACACATATTAATATTCATTACGTAAGTTTATGTTTGTTTGCAGTTCTACACAGGTGGTCCTCAAAGACATACTAGTGCTCCATATGACCGTTTGTTTAATAACTTTTACTAGCTGCTACTAGTACGACCACCGCTGTAAACTTCTACCGACACAGCTATAAAGTGCTACTGCTGTATTTTATTCACAATATATTCAAAACGAGAGTTTCGGATGTTGCTAGGGATGCAAATAAGAACTATACTGTGGTTCAAAATTTCGGATGAAATCTTTATAAATTGAAAGCAAGTGAATAATAATTTGAAAATGCATTAAGGCTTCAATATTTTATAAATGTTATAAAAAAGATTTACTCTCTTACAAAATGCAAAACTATGGTTTATTTTATAGTAAATTGTTAAATTTAAAGTAAAACTAAATGAACGCACCCTTAAAAATTAGAAATAAGCTTTTTTATTTATATAAATCGGGGAAATGAGTTTTCATTAATTTTCATAAGCGTCGCTTTGGCTTGAGCTATCAAAGCCTTCACCTACATTTATAATGAATTGACGGAACTGAGCGTGTGTGAATGAAGCCTGCGGTCTTGAACTTATTAAGTCTTTTATCATATCCAATTTTTAAACCTATTTTTTTAAGAAATTGTTTATTCTTTAAAAAATTCTACTTACTGTAGAATGTAGTATTTAAATAAATAAAAAAAGGTTTTTCAAAAACAATATTTGTATTTAGCATTAAAGACAAGAAGATAAAGATCACAAAAGATAAAAGATACAGTAGATTTCTTACAACATTATATAAACACCACGATATAATGATACGTTATGGAAATTCCCTCTATTTATTTATACACTTTCTTTTACATAGAAGTAACATATTAATACAATATAAATTATTAAAAATCATATTTCATTTGCATTATAGCATAATATGGCAAGGCCATTAAAGAACATAACAATTTTGGTCCCTTTTCAACTTTATAAACTTTGAATATACAACAAAATTAAGGAATTAAACGACGTCCAAAGAGATATAGAGGCTATAAAAGTAATTAAGTCTTACAATTAAGATACACAGATCCAATGAATATAAATACCAAGCTTTAACTATTACACTTTTAAATATCAAACACTGCCTGACTATCCAACAAAGCGACACTTTAATGATTTAATTGTATTCAATATTCAATTCAATCAACCGGATTATTATGAGAATAGAGTTGTCAAGTCATTAAACATTATATTTGTCATTAAGCAATTCAGAAGAAGAAATATAGATATCGCGGAGTACAATCGACCAATCGAATGTCTTACTCACTAATTTTATAGCACCAGTCCAAATATTCCGGCTTATATTTGTACTTTTATCAGTTATTAATATCACTGGATCGAACACGATCGCTTATCATTTTGCGCATTTGATCGAACTAGCCTATTCAAATTGAGCTTTGGACTGCCACTGACGCTTTCTCCGTCACTTTTGGCACATGTTTTAGTTCTCATTATCATAAGGTCTGTGCGGATGCTCGGTCTTCGTACGTTTGGTGCGACTACTCCACAAGCATCCGATAGTCTCCTCTTAATAGATAAGGTGCATTTCTTACTTCTACTACTTTGACTGCTAGTTGGAGGTAAGGTACACGGACTTCCGAATGCAGTACTGACTCGTTTGTGGTGATTTGGAGCCATTTCTAAAGGTAAATTCGCTACAACAAAGAGTTCATAGAAAAGGTCATCAACGTGAAAGTTCTTTTTGGCGGACGTTTCGACGAAAACACAGGCGGAGTCCTGGGTGGCGCAATACGCGCTCGCCTCCTCCGCTTGTACAGTCCTGGAAAAAATAGAGATTATAAATTTATATAAATAAATTACAATATATAATACGTTTAAAATCTTCAAGTATAATAAGCAGTTAATTAAATAACACCTATACTTGCTTAAAATTAATTTGTAACTTTTTCTCTCGTATAAACAATTGAACCTTCAACTTTTTTTTAATTACATATATTTGCTTCGAGCCATTACATAAACAATTAATCTATCTAAACCGTTAACGATACGATACGATAAAAACAAATAAATAAATCTTTGTCCAATCCAAACTTTTTGATTGAAAACTATTCTCGTGAGACTTCTGTTATATATTAGTTTTTTTTATAAATTGGACTAAGTGAATGAATTCCAATGAATAAAACAATAATAACTTTAGTTCTCTGTCACATTTGTTTCCCGCTATCGCCATGGGAACCCTTGGAGCCTGTTTCCGACCGCGACTGCTGCCCCCACTAGCGCTGGCCTTCGTGTCCAGGATCTGTTCCCGTAACCGGATCACTTCCTCAAAAGACTCCCGACAATCCATTGCAAATACCAAGACGAACAGATCACCTGGTATAAGAAATTGAATATAAATTAAACACCATCTTAAAGTCACTTTATTGTTAGTAAAAGAAATAAAGAATATTTGCATAATTTACCAGTTAGAAAGGAGAGCCTCCTCATAGCTGGAAAGGGATGGTTTCCTGATGTATCCAGGAGGTCTAATTGGTAAACTTCACCTCTAATCCTATACAACTTTCGATGAAAATCTTCTATAGTTGGGGTGTAGCTGTCCTCAAATTTTGTGCTCAAAAATCTTGATACTAACGACGTTTTACCCACACGAGCTGACCTGCCGAAAATTTATAAATAATCAGGTTTTACTCATGAAAAACAATTTCACGTGCACTCATTTCTCTTTTATGGTAAACATTTTTATTCAATTTAGTTATTTAATATATTTTATATAATACTTCATTTATATGTTTCAGCAACAATTTTTTGTTGGAGTCAATTTATTAAATGCTATATTAAGTCTATCACATATGCACATGAGGCTTTGGAGCAAATTTTGTATTTCTAAAAAAGTGCGTTCTTGCTGTGCTTTTTTAAAACGTATTCTCATTAGGTAGTTTAATAAAGAAGGAACAATATACTATCATCATGATTAACAGTGCTGAATGGTTCAAGGTGGATGAAAGACAGACTTATTTAATTATTTTATGTTCTATAAGATAAAAATAACTGGCTTATTTTATTACTGAATATAACTATATACCAAGATTTTATTTACTATTGTTAATGTTATTCATAATGAATTGACTTACAAAATTGAATCACAAAACTTCTCATATTCCTTCACTTTTATCAATAGCTTTTATTCTGCTCGTATTATTTTAGACAATATTGGAATCTAAATGTTTAAATCTTTTTCCCGCCTTACCTAATTTATAAGAACTTTAAAATATTTTAATAGAGAAAGCTTAGATTCTTATTAATGAGCTGCTTGACAAAGTTGTAATTCTAACATATGCGGCATTAGTGACGTCATTCAACCGACACGCTTCACTTCACACGACACTCAGGTGATTACACCTGAAAACCCCGGATTAAAGATTATTTCAGTAAAAACAATTCAACAATCCAACTATTCAACATAGAAAGAGTTCAAAAACAACTCAAAAAGAGGGGACTTAAAAATTTGACCTGGCGATCTGTGTATCTGTGTAACGTATTTGATTGACGTTTGTTTTTAATCGAAAGCCTGGTTCGTCGAGATGGTTCTTAGCTATGTTTGGTCGAAATAGAAACAGTCGTCTCCAAGACATTAAGGTTAAAGGTGAAAGGTTCTTATGCAATATTGATAGAAATACTTAAACAAGTAAAAATTTGTGTGTCTGTGGGTTCCTTTAGTACGATAAGGAAACAAAGAGCAGAAAAAAATATATATAATTTTTCATTTATTTTTTTTAAATATTAAGTAAAAATATATTGATAAAATAAAAAGTAAAAGATAAAATAAAAACAACTATAAATATCAATATTACATTACTAAAAACACGACTTCACCCGCGCTTATGATACGAGAAGCGATTTAATAACTAACACAAAGAAAGATGAAAACATAACACCGGATTTCTTTAAAGAACTCAAATATTAAGTTTTACATTCCTAATATGAGAAATGACGAGTATTAAATACAAAGGCCCTAGCACAAAGTTTCATCCCTTGTCTCACCGCCTACAATTTATATTTAGGACAAAAGGTTGCTTGAATCCCCTTGGCCTCAAACTATGTTAATATATCAAATTTGATCTAAATCAACCCACTGGTTCCGTTGTGGAGACTTAATAAACAAACATTAATATTTATTTTAGCATTAATACTATTAGAAGGTACTAAATATGTATATCTATAAAGTATATATGAAAACATAATTATATTAATATAATAATGATTTTATCCTGATTACTTTAGACTTTTTATTAATTAAAAAGTGTCATAAAAGTAAGGGCAATCCTCTTTTATATAGCCAAGGGAATAACAAACGTTAGCTTAACGTTATATAAACACTAATCAAATAATTTATTATGGTAAGAACTTTTCCGTGACTCATTATCTAGTAAGTATATTTAAAATTCAGTGATCTAATCTCAATTCTAATAAGTTTGCTAATGTTAACGATTATAAGAAATCGTTGTTGACTAAAAAGTTATTAACAAATACATTATAGAGAACTGCTCCTTTTAATCAATTTGTATTCTTTAAAACCTTGAAAGTATGCAAATTGAAAATTAAAAACCATTTATTATTAAAAAAGATCGTCAAGATAACAGCGTTTTATTTAAGATATCGCTTTCGATAGTGATCTAAATATTTTAAAACACATAATATTGATTCCTCAATTTGTTGACAGAGTTACAAATCTGATTCAAGACATTCCAATTAAAATACATCACTACATATAATAAGAATAATTTTGTGATTAGAACGTATTTTATTTTACGTATTATTTGTGATTCACGTCATGTATGCAGTATTTTCTTACAATCTGATTGGTTAAAAGTTAATTTCGAAAACAGGTTTGCTTATGTTTTAAATAAATGCACTGGAGCTATTCAGGCACATGTTATGGCATGTGCAGCCAATCAAAAAATTGCATAATTATTTATTGGTTACATTCGCTACTTTTGTTATATTAAAAATAATTTTAAGGTTACATTAATTACATTTTTAATTTAGCACGTACTTTACATTTTAAATATATCATGTCATTTAATGATCCTCGCTTATTCTTTCGTTCACGCTCATATGAATTTTTAGTTCAACTCGGGGGAGTACTTCAGTTGTCTGCTAAAATATATAAATATTTAAGTACACGAAAATCCCTGCGGGAATATAACTGGATGTGTTTGTATTATTTAAATTCACTTTTTTTATATTCAGTGCGTAGGCATTCTAAATATAATAAAATTATTTACGTCTTACTTACTTATTTACGTCTACTTTCAAGGCCTCAAGTTTTAATGTTTAAAAAAAATGAATGAAAATTATTACCTAATTTATGAAGATTGTTATTAACAGCTAATGGCGGTCTAATTTCAAACAAGATATTCATGTTAAATTATTTTAAAAAATTCGGGAATTAACGCGTCCGGAATAGGTTTCACAAACCTTTTATTTGCCTGACGTTTCAACCAGGTTGCACCGGCCGTGGTCACAGGCTGACCGGTTTTTTTTTAATAATTATATATAATGAAACGCAATAGTTTAAAAGCTAGTATAAGATATTCTTGTGTCTATTTTAAATGGTTTACTGATATTTGATTCATAGAATTATTTTAACCTAACGAAAGTTTCAAATCGTAGTAAAACGAAGTCTTTTGTTTTAATAATATCTATAATACAATAGATAAAACAAATTAGTGAATATTTCGGTAATTTATATTGTATAGTAGCAGGTATATTGCATACTAACCAAAATAAAGTTAACGACATCTAGTCATATAGGCTCAGCATAGACACAATATCATCAGATTAGTGATCAGTGATACTTATTTATCGCTTAAAAGATAAATAAATATAACCAATATTACTTACCCTATTAATTATAAATCTGAAAACTTATTAATTATATTTAAAACTTACCCCAACATCACCAGTCTGTAGCAGTTCTTTGGTGGTGGAGCAGATTCTTCGCAGCTCTGCGGCAATGGGGTACTTGGTCCCGGCAATTCCAACCCTGTATCTTCTGCAATTTCTGTCCCGGCTCCTCTACGACACAGCCAAGAGGTTCCACACTTATCTTTGCCATCTTCAACAGGTGCTGCAAACTGACAGCGTCGAGGAGACCTTGGCTTTCCAGCGGTAGACAAGGATGACTTTAAAGGAGAAGGAGGTGCTCTAACGGGACTTGATGTTGCTCTCACAGGTGAAGGGGATACCTTAACTGGAGATGACTGCAATGACCCTTTATCCGTCCCGTTTAACATTTTAATGAAACATAAATTGTAACATTATTTATCACTGGATTGAAGCATTGATATTGACATCGGTCTATGAAACATTTTTCACTTTTAATATTTTTAATTAGTCACTTGCACTCTCTACTGTTCTTTGTTTTTGAGTTTGGCTATTTATTATCAAAATAAAAATATTACAAAGGTATTTTAAAGATATAACTTAACATCCTGTGTCACTGAAAAAATAATCCATTCGAAATAAAAAAATCATGCTTGATAGAAAAAAATACTGGTCATGTTCGTATTTTTACCTTTTATGACAATCAATTCATGAAATAATAGATAAGTCAAGGTTTGTATAATCCCATAAAATATATTCCATAACCCATAATAGACCTATCAAGTAGAACCTATGCCCCTCCTAACTAAATTCCTATTCCTTACCAAAATTGTCCCATCCTGCTTAATTTTCGTATTGTCTTCGTATACCTATATATACAATCATATTATCCTCTTAAAACATCTGGAAGACCTTGTCAACAAGCAATAGATTATATACTGTTTGTTAATAAAAACACATTTGATAAAAGACCATGAAGCAAAACCAGCAAAACCTATAATTCAACATGTTTTACCTTTCATGACTATTATATAATAAAAACAATTTAAAATTAGTCATAAATTAGAAACTAGTAGTCTTCAAGTTAAGTTATTCAATCAGTAATACTTGAAAGTATAATAATATCATGACTCCTTTGTTATTTGATTAGATTAGATTTGGTGTAGATGAAAATGAGAACTAAGTATGTATTTGTAGTTAAAGTAGTTTTCCTATTTTGATAAAAAACAGTGTTATATTTTTATTATCTAGCAAAATAACAAACTGCTCTCACCATGAACTTAAAACAATACATTGCATAACAGACCGAAAATTAATATTACAATTTATCAGAATTTAATGTTAATATTAGTTATTCCATTAAGGATAATTTAAAATAACACAGATATATGGTCATTAATATTAACGTGTAACTAAGTCACATTATGTTGTATTTCTATTTAGGTGCAATTTAAGTGTTGTAACAGTCGTACATTATGTTCACTATATATTTTTACATGTTGCAATATATCATAAATATGGACACATCAAACACAAAACATAATAAAAAAAGAGAATAAAAATAAAGAACATTTAACACACTTGTCTTTTCATTTGTTACTATTTGCATGAAATACTCAAATAAATGGAAATCGATAATGTTACAGACGACAGGTCACAACTTTTAATTGCCTCGTTTTAGAGCAGATGACTCTCGACACATGAAATAGCTAACAGGAAATATTAATACCAATATTGAATCGTGCTACATTTTTTACTATAATTTGGTATTATATATATTATAATATTGCAAATAAACTTTTTTTTTTGGAAATCCATACTGTATTATAAATTCGAAAGTAACTCTGTCTGTCTGTCTGTTACGTTTCACGCTTAAAACACTGAACCGATTTTGATAACATTTGCTATAAACATAGATAGGACGTTGAAAAAGGACATAATATAATTTTTACAACGCGAAAATATCTTATTCCCTCGGGAAACAACGTAAATTGGAAGAAAAGCACCGCTGCGCCGCATTCTTCGGATGCGTTGGCGTTATAGTAGGTGATATAGTGATGCAATGTTCTAATAAAATTTTGTTCTTTATTAGATCTAAAAATAAGTCCATGACGTCATACATCTATTTATAGTAGGTGAGCCAAAATTAAGCATTTTATATAAAAAAAAAACAAATAAAAAAGCTAAATAGTTATTTACAAACTTTATAATTAAGCAAAGTATATCTACCCTATATGCCTTGCTCAATTATATATTTGTTAATGTATTGAATATAGTAAAGTGAACCAACTTTCAAACTTTCGATCATTCTTTGGTTATTTAATTCACCAGAAATAGTTAAGTTATACATCTATTTAGTGCAATTGCGCATACTTTTTTAACAATACGTGGTTTTGGTATACTTACTTACTAAATAATAAGGTCTGTATAAGGTATTTTCATATTCCTCAGCTCTTTTTTAATTTGTTATTTTGCTGTTAGTCTTTAAGGCACTATCTAATCCGGACCAAGTCACGAATACAAGCTACTATAGTTGGTTATATTTCACAAAAAAAGTATCAGAGACAAAAGAAAGATAGACCTACAAAGAGATAAAACAATAACGACGATTACGTCTCGGCAAACTTTTTGTTTTTACTTCAAGTTTTCCTTATCGTCTCTTTATTGCGGTAAGCTTTTAACGTCAATAGCTGCTACAATCACCTTTCGTTTGTGATTGAATAGTTTCAAGTAAATGTTTTTCCGTGATTGTATTTTGACAAATGTGGTTGCTATGTTAAACGATTGTGGTACGTAAAATGTAAAACATTTTATTTTTTCCAGCAGCTCGAAAACGATTGAAAAAAATTGATTTTTTAATAAATGAAATCACCGTCACATATGACTATCATAATTTGAGGACTCTTATAGGGTACTAGATGATTGATATTGATTCGATTATTTTGCATAAAATCAACGTTATTTAAAAATCAAGTATAGAGAAATCGAGAACAATTATTGATATCATACTATTGCTCTGTTATTATATGTTCGTTTTAAACAAAACTTACTTTCGTACTTTATGAAAAATGTTAAGTGCCTTACTCTTTGAGGTACATTTAACGCGATTAGTTGTTTTTATAATAGCTCTTACTTTGAATGACTCTTTAATATAACAAAGAGCTCTTAACAATATTAACCATAAAAATGTACTACACCACCGGCTTTCCGTAAAGGTAAGCACTAATTTATGTAAATTGACTGAATAGCCTCAGGAGTACATACATTTTCGTGATAGCTTACAATAATGTTTGTAGAAGTACCCTTTACGGGAAAGTTACAAAGAACAACCTTTGCCGCCAGAAATTACATTTAATTTATCTCATGTTATTCCAATATTAAACATAGTTTGAATAATATTTGTCACAAATTATATTTAGATATTAACAAAGCCCGAAGAACATTTATAATATAACTAACTTTTTTAGTTCAAATTTATACAAATATAAAGTACATCTTATTCTGTAAAACAAACATCAATATATTACAACTCTCTAGTGCCAATCAGTGGCAGAACGCAGCTCAAGTTCAATGCGTGTGTTAGAGCATCTGGTAGTAGCAAACGACAGGTATAAACCTGTTGTTACTGGGCTGAGGCGCTAGCTACTAAGTATCCAAACTCTAGAAAATACGGTTGTATATTCTAAGGCAAATCGACACTCTGACTAAAAGGCGTAGTCCAGAACTCATGGAAGACCGCCTTGTCCATGCGATCTCTAAAAAAAGCAACATATCTGATCCATCTAACTGTAGGGGTTAGATGGATCAGATACCACTACTTCATTACTTCATTACTTCATTGCTCTTTAATGTAAATGTAACTATTATAAACAGCCAGCTCCTGATTTACCTCAAGGATCGACAGTTTAATAATATTCCGGACGTGCCGGACTTTCTCCAGAGGAGCGTTTACCATGAAGAAAACCCCATTCGTCTTGTCACTGCTCTTCGAGAATACGCTACACCAACGGCTCGCTCTTTACAAAGTAAAGCCCACACATTACTGTTCGCCCCAATCTAAGCTTCTATCATTTGACCGCTTCCAACGACAAGCCGCTCGAGTTGTGAGACACCCAGTACTCTTTGAAAGCGGTGCAGTGTTAAAGCTTCTTTATGCGTTCACATTTATAATGGAGAGTATTCCGAAAAGTTATTTAAAGTGATTTTTGACTCCAAGTGTGATCCTCAGATATTCCATTCCGGGCAGCATTCATTCCTTTACATCAAGCAACCCGCAGATTTGTTTGCCCTCCTGTTATTTTTTTATAAAAATAACAAAGATAACCATTTCAGAAAATGTTTGGGGATGACATCAGTTTCAGTTAAAAGATATAAATCAACAGATGAAACGTTTTATTTAAGATATCCCCTTCTCAAAGGATTCTATTTCTACTGACCTGTGTTCTATTTACTTTATAATTGTACTACATTTTCCTAACGGCTTCGCCCCCGCTTTATGTTATACGAGCTTCCATATGAAAGAAAACATATTTTTTATCATAATAACTAATAGACATATATTGTTATAATTGAGTGTCCATTTACCGTAGGCAATCTGTCGAGACCAGATTCAGTCCAACATGTAATTATTTGAAAAATGAGAAATTTAACGTTTATATACATAAACTCGTGTATAATCCTAAAACACATCAAAATAAAATAGGTAATAAGTATTATATGTCCATAAATTTGTTTGAGTCGTATACAGACAAAATTGGTAATAAAATAAATGTCGTAACGCAATAAATCTCCGTGAATCCTGAAACAACCTCGATATGAGACACGTTTGTTACACGTCTTGTTATTTTGCACGCAATTCGTTTCAGAGGAATGTTATCTCCCACTAAAACAGAGCGCTGAAAATTGTGGAACAAAATATATTTAGATAAAAGAAATAAAGGAAACCTCGAAGGTGTCTTGAAATAAATATTTTAGTCGTCTTTGGAGCAAAAGATTTCCTTATGAAATGTTTTGAATATATTTTAAGCAAAACTTTCATCGTAAAATGTTATTTGGGAGAAGGAACTTGTTAAAATAAAACTCAAGTTCGGGGTCTTATCGTCTTTCAAGCGTCTACATGGCAATATGTTTTCGTTATTCATACAATATCTATAATTATATTAAGACTAACTCAGAACTACGGAATATACATTACACAATACCACACAACACCAACCACAACACCAAGAGCAAGACCACGGACCACATGAACCGTAGAACCACGATGGTCAGCATCCCAGTTTAATAAATATCTAAATGCTTATTACTAATGAATTGATAACTTGTTTTTGAACCTTATTGTCACTTTATCCTAATATCGAAATCGCTTACATAGGTTTAATCTACTTAAACAGACTCTTAGTTTCTAATATTGCTCATGTGTCAGATACTTAATGAATAAAGGTATAACAATAATAGGAGTTACAAGGTATTTGTATTTTTAGCATTGTAGTCCAGTGCCAATAATTTCTTAGAACGAAAAAAAATAGAAACAGGATGAAACCTTTTAGAAAAAGAAAGAAGATATTTAAAAAACGAAAGGAAAAAGAAAATTAAAAGCGATCTGAGTTTGGGAAAGGAGTGGGAATGAGCTTTTAAAGGTTAAAAACGGTTTATTGCAATTTCCGGCAAAACGAGTCCTATGAAAAAAGTTTAAGTATAAAGTTTTAGATACAATAATAATAACTACAATCCTTTTATTTGAAATTTTTTACATAACCTCAAAAATGCAAAAAAAAAAAGTTTTTTGGTTTTTTATTTTTACCTTTACAAAAAAGAAATATGAAATGTAGTGAAAACTTACCTTTTTATGTCTCAAACACACTGTATTTTTTTATTTTTTTCCCTTTTTTGAATTTAATAACGATAAAGCTTCCAATTTTTCAGTCAAAAAGTCTCACGTCAAAATATCTGACTTTTTTTTAAATCTGTGAAATTGTTATTCGTTGAAATCTCTACTTTTTGATGATTAAATATATATATATATATATATATATATATTACTATTACAATTTAGTCATACAAGCAGTATGATAATGCGCTTTTATATGATATAAATCTGGCTTTGACTATCAATCAGGAAAGTTTTGTAAAAAAAATTAAAAAAAAAAATATATCTAAATCATTTAATAATAATAATTTGATATAATGATCAGATTGCAATATCTACAGTCTGTAATTCAATAAAAAGAAAATCAGTGGAAAGTAAACAAATACATAAGAATACAATACATTTGGAAATTAAATGCTTTCTCATTAATTTAAATGCTTTTGTACTGTAGTTTTGCCGGAAATCGCAATAAACCGTTTTTTACCCTTAAAAGCTCACTCCCACCCTTTTCCCGAACTCAGATCGCCTTTAATTTATTTTTCCTTTCATTTATTAAATATTTTCTAACTTTCGCAAAAGGTTGCATCCTGTTGCTATTTTTGACCTGAATAATTGGCGATGGAAACTCTTGTTTATTAGAGTCATCTTAAGTCAAACAAAATCACAAATAATTATCACAATTTCTTATTGCTTTTTTTTGTAACGATACGGTTGGTACATTTTTAGTCCATAGACTAAGCATTGCTTTTCAAAGAGGAAATGAAGCGCACATTCTACCATTCCATGCGGAGATGATTTATTCTACAATCTACGAAAGTTACTTTTTAATATCGACGACAAAAGAAAAATATTTGAAAAATAGATATTTAATTTTGCTTAAATATATTTTATATACATAAGATATATAAGTATATTATATATGTATATATATTTTTTAAACATAGACATAACATATATTAATCACAGGTAAATTTCAAGATTTTGCATCAATTTTCTAGACCATTCTCGATAAAAAGTTCGAGAAAACGGCAACCCAATATCCATTTAAACAATAAAGTTCCTCTCACTAATTAAACTAGTCCAAACTAGTCCAAACTAGTCCAAACTAGTCCAAACTAGTCTGCCTGAAGACTCGGTCTTACATCCGAACACAATTAAGAGCTTGCAAATATTTGTTGTTGACCTAACTTGGTTTCAATTCACACATTTTCCGACGTATTATTATGTTTATATCACTAAAACCCCATACTATCAAGCACTTTAAGCAGTTTTTATAGTAAAATTGACTACCGAATGCGTAAAGTCAAAATCTAATTCTTCATTCAAAAAAGTTTTTACCATAAACATTTTTATTGTCCAAGTTACCAACTCGAAAAGTTATTTGCTATAAACTTGAGAAGAACAAGCGACATAAAACTTATAAAAATAAACTTTATAAATTTATATATTCATTGGTATAATCTGTTTTGGTTCTTGTAGATTTATAAATATTGTGGGTATATGGCCATGTTACAGTCATAGTTATAATAATGACATAATAAAGAATACCAACAGCCATATTTTACTAAAATGTTGATATTCTCTCAAAACTTAGATCCGGTGACGCTGTATTCGAGTCACTTATTGATCGTTCTTTGTTTGGTATACATAGTAATCATGATTAATAATTCTACTTCAAGGGTAAATGCTATTCAGTATACTTTTTCAATTGATTTTAAAAAATATATGTACAAATACAACAAATCAAGGGAACACATAAAATCAAAATCTTTTAGTCTACTTGAATCACATTATGAAATACGACATCTCAAGGTCCCAACACTTAAGAGCCCTCTCGACTGACTTCGATCCATTAGCAGGACATTAGCGGTCGTTAAATTTGAGGGTGTAATAAAGAAACCAAAAGTAATTTACGGTAATGGTAATGGACGCGGGAATAATCCTGAAGTCTCAATTTCAGGGAACGTTCACGTTGTCGGGTAATCATGTGAACCGAATGACAGACAATTCGTTAAGAAATACTCTCAATTTAGCTCTAACTGATTACTGCCGGTCTGAGATACTTACGATAAATGTCTCATTATTAAGGTATAATAGATACTTTTTATTTTCATCGTATTGAAACTATTACTACTATTACTATTATACATTTTTTTTTTGATGTTTTATTAAATTAATAATAAAGTGTTATATATAGAGATCATTATACCTATAAGGAGTTATAGATAAGATTTTTTGCTGTAAGTTTAAATGAGATGCTCAATATTAGTGATACCTGAAATTCAGGACAGAAAAGCAGTTAATAATCCATTTTATTGTACTACGTGAATATGTTCTAAAAGGCTGCTTTTAAGGCATTCGCATAAAAAAAACGATACTCGTTCATTGAAATTGTTATCGATATGGGTTTAGAAGGCTCAAGTTTAATCCAGCTACGCCGTCACGTATCGCTTTTAGAGGGTTTTGCTCTAATTTATTTGTAATACTATTAATATTCACAAAGTGTAAATTAGTATGTTTTTTCATCGAACTTTCAAAAAACCTATATAGATTGGTATGGAATTTGGCACAAATTTTAAACGACATAGGTTCATTTTTATCTCGGAAAAAAATCCCGTTGGGAAAACCTTGCAGCCCTCCTTCGTTGTAAGAGCGTTGCCAGGTCACTTGTAACTAATGTCTGTTAAGTTGTTTTAAAGGACAACTGTTTCGTATTAATCCACTTTCCACGCAAGCAATACCGCGTTCAAAAACTTTTAAATCATATATATATATTGAAAACGAAACTGCTGCTTTAAGTTCATAATAATGTAGTTGTACATACTAAGACAAAGAAACTAATTCGTGTTATTCAGGGAAAATGTATTATATAATATTTATATGTATATGTAACAGTAGTGGTAACTGGTGGTCGAAATAAGTAAAACAGTGTCGTTATCTTGTAAGATTGAACATCTGTCAACCACGAAACAAAATAACTTTATTTGTGTTTACATACTACATTTTAAAACTATCAACATATTAAAGTTTAAACTTCCAATTCCAAACCAATTTCAAACGAATCCAATTCTTTTATTTTGCGGAAAACTTAAGTTTTTAGTTTCAATTTGAAAAGTCAATTCAGGTAAAACCCAAAGAGTATTCCAAAAGGAAGAACGTGGAATGTGTTGTATCAACGGATCATAAATGAAGATTTTCCGGGTGGTAAATTAAACAGATGCATAAATCGTAATTAGACGTCTTGTATCAAACTCAAGAAGAATTAGCCAACTGTTTAGGAGTGACATAGCAATTTATTTTAACTCGTCTGAATTAGTTAATGAATCTGAAAGTAGAGAATTGGCCACCTTAACAATTTAAACCGAGATATATTAAACACCTTTTTCTTTTTTTTTTTGTTTATCCATACTGGGTACAATCAATGGGTACATTACGGTATTCCTAAGCGCAAAAATATATCGAATTACCCATCAAGGATCGTCGACAGGCAACCTGAATATCGACGGTTTCAAGGTAATGCTTAGTATTTAGTGGAAATAACCGTGTTGTAATATTAAAACCGAGTGAAACGATTACAAGTGAACGTGAGTGATGACAAATTAATATTTAATTTCTTTAACAAAGTTGTATAATGCAGTAAAATATATTAAATAAATACATAAAGAGAGAAACATTAAATATATATAACAAAGAAAATAAAACGTATAATATTCAACATTCGCAAGGGTAACTTTATTCAACTTTCCTGAATCATTGAATACATGACTGACATTATATTATGAACCCTTCAGGAATAGTCAGAAATGAATGATATGGAATATTCAAACAATGATATTCAAAATATTTTATTCGCATGGTCGCTCTGAAATGTCTACAGTGAAAAGGTAATCGAAGTGTAAAGTGTGTTCAATTTGTGCTTTTGTGAAAAGTTTTTTGGCATTTCTAGATATCCTATTTTGACAGTGGATGAATGTTCACACATTGTATCCGAAATAAGTTAAATATAAGTTAAATTTCTTTCTTACATTTTATCTTTTTATTCCTAGATGTTAGTATATTTTCGTTTTTAATGAATAAATTTTGTGATGTTAATGAATTATTATTACTCTTTTACACAAAACCTACTCCACAGGTTTAAACGGTACTCCATAGTTATGTACTTTATTCACCAGAATAACTTTAATAACTGAACGCTATCTCGAAGTATATGAAACCATATGGTGGCATTGGTTCAATTGTGATAGAAATGCGTATTTTTATAACAAACTATGAAAATCTGTATAGAATACTGATAAGCAAAATATGTGTTTCAACTTGTAAATACTGTTTTTTAATTTATTTACACTCGTTGGTAAAATTTTATAGTCATTTCTTAGAGACCTTATAGCGATGATTACTATTATAAAGAGAAAAAATAATGATACGTGAGCCTAGCTAATACTACTATCCTATAACAAAGAAATAACAAAATTTTGTTACTACAATAAATATCCTTAAAACAATGTAAAGGTGTCGTATTTTAACAAACGTGAACAAACATTTACAAAAAGAAAAATGTAAAAAGCAACGTGAACATTTTGCCTAATTAGCCTCATTTATTCCTTTATTTACTTAACTGTTGCAGGAAAGTCGTTATTCTAATTACCATATTTTGTGTACTAGAATTTATGTAAATGGACGAACCTAACTTGGTCATGATAAATATTTAATTCTCTCAACGTAAATATTTTTTTTTGTATTATTGCTGGATGGATTTTGTAAAAGTTTCTAAATAATATTATTATATAGTATGTTAAAATGTAATATTTAGGTCATTAAAATAGGTAAATTAATATATATATATTTCGGGAGATATTTTATAATGTTCTCCTTTTTATATTTAATATCAGTCCATCATCCTAGAGAACTTCATTAATGTCAAACATATATGTACATTGTACCTGTATATGGTAGACTTGATCTTGATTACAGGATATTAGCATCAGCATCAGCAGGATATCATTCCTGAAATACAGCTGGCAAAAGAGTAATTGACATCCATAAATCTTAAACTAAGGCGTTCATAAACTGCTGGAAAGTAATATATTTGGATATTATCTTCGTTCTATATAAAATATATAAGGTTTCTTCTACTTATATATAAGAGTATTATTTTCATGTAATTTATATTTTAATATAAAACCAACAACATTTGCGTCACGAAAGGTAATAATTATTGAAATAGTTTTATAAAGCATAACATATTTTTTTTTTCAGTTTAAGGATACGTAGGTAACATAATTTAAATTGCTAATAAAGCTATTTATCCATCTATAAAGAAAAAAAAAAACGCTTTGTAAATAACTAAAATTGGTAACCTACTTATATGTAAGTAGCACAATATATCAGAAAATTTACACAATGAGTAATTTTAGTTTTAATTTAGATAAAAAATCTATGCACATTCACTTTATACGATATGATCCGTTCGTAACCGCTACGGGCTACGGCGTAGCTCACGAGTGTCTACCACCGTCGCTCAACGTACACTGAATCATGCTGGGCGTGTAAGCCACAGCTTAACTACAATTAAGTTAAAAAGAACCCTTTTATTATTAATCCCAAAGGTTATAAAAAACTTTTTAAATTTCATTCATTTGAATAAAACGTTTCTCAAACTTATCTATTTTCTAAAATATGATTCAATTGATGATATAGAATATAGTTTACATGTTTATGTCTTTTGAAAAGGAAATATATTTTCTTTAATATAGTAGCTGAGAATTATTTCAAGTGGCAATACTCATTCAAAAACAATACGAAATTTGGCAGCGACATCAGACAATTGTTGCGTCTCAAATCGTCAAGCGTGAAGCGTTAATTGTGAGATGTAATTTAATTAATTCATATGTAATAATAAACAGTCTTTTATTTTTCATTTGATTAAATGCACAGAAGTAATTATTTTACTTTTATAATATACTAGGGGTCGCCCGCGACTCCGTCCGCGCGGTTTTTAGTGTTTCCTCAGCGCACGCGAGGAAAGCTCTCAAAAAAGAAATCTTTTCCGTTTTAGTAGCATTTTTCATTGCTGCTTGACTTCTATAAGTCACAGCGAGATGACAAGTACCCTATAGCCTTCCTCAATAAACGGACTATTGAACAAAAAAAGAATTTTTCAATTCGGGCCAGTAGTTCCAGATATTAGTGCGTTCAAACAAACAAACTCTTCAGCTTTATAATATTAGTATAGATTTATAATATAGTTATAACCTTAAAAATGTTAGTTAAGAAAATATTTCTGGTTATGAAGTTAAGATAAACTTTTTATTTAACTTGTTATTATATATTTTGTTAATCATATCTTCGTTTCCAATCAAGTAAACCTATTTCAATCACGAAATCGAACAATTCAGAAATATTGTATTGTTTCATCAGCTTGAAACAAAAACTACAGCCATTCAAATTGGATAATAAATTCCAGATTTTTATCGGTTCGCTTTGATCACTGAAATAAATTGATTCCTTTGTTCAGTATATAATAACTAAAAATAAATTATTAGCATAATTTAGTATTTATTAAGTCAGTGTCTTTTAAATTTAAAAAAACTATAAATTTCTAAATGATAATAATTTTAATAATTATACTAAAACAAAAATTATACTTTAAATAAAAATATTGGTGATTCAAATTTCAATATTTAAGCTGAGAGATATTAAAAAACATAAAACATTATCAGAATAATGCAATGCAATATTTTTGAGGAATTTAATATTCATTCGCTAGGTGTTTTAAACTCGTATAAATATTTATAGTATGCTCTCTAATATTTACGACGGAACATAACATAAAACTAACGAAATATAACATAAAACTAAAAAATACACACAACAATATCTAAATACGACGTGAAGCACTATGTTCATATTTTAGTTAGTATTTTGGCTGTTTCGGCCTGTACTCTGTTATTAGTTATTTTATGTTCGAGTTCAACAAAATAGAACAATAATTTTACTGCCACAGACTGTAATTAAATTAATATCTCGTCACAAATAACATGGCTTATTTGGTTATTTATGACTATTATGGCTATTATCGCTTCATTAACTTACTTGTTATTATTTACATGAGCAATAATTTACATTCAGGGAAGTTTTTTTAATTTGAAAATTTTTATTTCAAAAAATACAAAAGAATCTTAAACTAATACATTAGTATTTAACGGTGTGACAAAAAACATTGTTGATTGATCCGCACACCGGCATTCGACATCGTACGCTCACAGTATTCAAATTGAAATATGAGCTAGTAAGTAGCATGTAACAAGTCATTAGTAACAAAATAACATTTTTACACAACTACCCTACACAATTCCAAGACAGTTCCTACATATACACAATGATAATACAGTCGTAGTAACTTGTATACACGGGGTGATTTATGTTGAACGATATTAATCAATGTTTGTTTTTTATTATCGGTAACTCGGTATCGGTAATCGGTAAGTTTTTTAAGTCGGTACTTTTAATTCAACGCGAGACGCACTGCGTGTTTGGTTGGTACGCCTGATGATATATTGGTATTACAAATATGTAAATAAGTACACATTTATTTTATAATATTTATTTCCACTGCTGCACAGTGTGTCGTCTAGAACAAGCTAGCTGGACAAAATTATTTTTTAATGGATATAGGTTGCAAACCCTCTGCTAGATACTAATATGAATGATTTTATTAATTAAAATACTTGGAAACCCATAAAAGATGCAAAACTCAAAAATAATATGCATTCATTAAAAATAATGGTGTTTATTGCACGATTCGTAAGAAATATCAATTAAACTAATAGGTATTTAAAGCTAAATACATTATCTAACGATTAAACTAATATTATAAGAATAAATAAAACTAATTAATATTTACAACTTTAATTAAAAAATTAATTAGTACACAATAAACCTATTAAATAATGACTAAATTATAACTTACTACTAAAAAAAGAATATTCATTGGATTATAATGAGGACAAACTTAGGAATTATTCATCATCACTAAGTTCATCCTCAGAAGAATCCTCAATACAATAATCTTCAGTATTAATATTTACAGTATTTACATTTTTTACGCGTCTCAGCTACCGTCACACGTTCATCCGGTGGCAAACAAGCTTTCTTGGCCTTACGAAGACTATGAAATGATGGAAATACCTGATGTCCAGCCAGCATACTCCACTTCCGCGTCTGTTTGTAGGCGTGACTAGTAGATTTAAGAGTCTATATAACACGCAAGTGCCTCATCACTTGTAAGGCACCTTTGCTGCTTGAGGTCACTCGACTTTCGTTCACTGAACTTTTCAGGATTCTCACTAACTTCTCGAATTAGTTTTGCGACGTTGCGTTTGCCTGATTGACGAAACGCTATTTCAGCAGCAACCAAAAGCTCCTCAGAGCTTCGTAACTGAACCAAATCATCGACACGTCGCCGTTTGGTTTTGGCACTTGCGTTTGCCAGGTCCACTGGCGGTCTCCCGGGACCAGGCAGTGAATGTGATGACGTTGATGCTTCTGCAAGGTCATAAGACACATTAAACTGTAAGTTTTCACCTTCTAGCCACTTAGCATTACAAGCTAAGAAACGATCCCGTATTCGGCTAGAATTCTCCCATTTCTCCGAAACTTTCGAAGAAAAACGGGAAATTATAGTCTTGATGTCCTTCAAAGATGCTTCAGTTATGCCACTGAGGTCATGTTCTTGTAAAACAAACATGAAAAGCGCCTTATTTCGGTCACTTTTTGTATGTTTCACCCATTCTTCGAAAATATGCACTTTTGAGACTGTAAAACTGCTACTTGAAAAAAAATTAATAACAGCTTTTGTGCAAAAACTTGCAAAAAAAAATAGTTTTATTATAATTTAGAATAATGTGTCTATCAACTGAAAAAAATACAGACCGGGGATACAGGGGGGTTTTTAGTAATAGTCTTTTGAATTTGAATTTCCGACGACTAAAAGGAAAACGCAACTTGCGGCGCTCCGATTCTAATTTAGTATGAATATAATTTTATTGTAACTACATAAAAAAAATGTACATACCCTTAGTAATAGAATCCATCACAAAAATTTACCACAACTACTAAAATAACCTTAGGAGATGCAATCGCGTCAGTAGCAAAAATGCGAATAATATTATGCATTTAACCCAATTGTCTTATATACTACCCTCATTAACGATGTTATGTATGATTTATGTCAAAACAATTGTTGTTGGTGTAATTACCAACTAATACCCTAATTACCCCCACTAATGTTTCTAGGAAATCTTAAAGTTGTTTTTGTCCAGCTAGCTTGTTCTAGACGACACACTGTGTGCTGGTATTAATCCCAGACTTATGGTTACAAATAGTATATCACATAAACACCGAATAACTTTGCAAAATATAAGAAACTATTGGATTATAAGCAATCAGGTCCTGTCTTTATTTTACTTTGCATACTTATTAACATTCTGATGGATAGAAAAACAATGTAAGTATATAAACTTACTAAGTTAAGCTATAATTCAATCAACTAAAGAGAAGACTCTGTGTTACTGTGACCATGTTTCTGACAAACAATTAAATTTTATGTCATCTAAAATATTTAAAAAAGACAAAAAAAAATCTATATCAAAATTAAAATAATGATTTCGAGCTTAAACCTGTCAAATTTTAAAATTTTGTAGAAGGACTTTTATTTTACGATGAAGATATCGTAAAATATTATAGGATGTAAACTGATTTAATGATAACTGTAATATGTGTATAATAATCTACAAAAAAAATATATTATGATATTTTATATGGCTAAAACATGGTGCTTATAGTGATCACTGTTAGGCCACGACCTCTACAGTACCATGCTGAGAGCTTTTTAGATCATAGCGACTCTTATAAACATGTCACCATATAAAACATGTAATTTATGAGCACTCTGTTATATTACAACCCTAAATAACCAGAGTTATTTTTATAAGACCTTTAAGATTATAATAAATCTTTGCATACATAGACATTATATTATATGTAACCCAATTATTTGTATGCGTAAATAAGTCATTTATTAATATTTAAAGTGAACTGTATAATACAGGGATTACTTACTTTGACAGACAATTACTGAAATGCACGCTTATTAAAAATAAGCATAGATTTTCAGTAAATTGTCATTCAAAATGATAGAACTAGTTGTCATTTAATTTGCTCGCAACTATTTAGATTTCCTATTTAATATACATTTTTGATGTTCATTTTTAAATGTTCTTCTTTTACTTGAAATACTTTTAATTGTAAGTGTGGTTATAGTGCCACACTTACAATTAAAAGTACCTCAAGTAAATCATCCAAGATATACATATTTTTTCTTAAAAATCGGGTTTCAAATTCTTTAAATAAAAAACGATTAAAACAATAATTATATACAATGTTTAAATGCTTCAATGCGAATTGAAGTAACTCATTGCTGTGATTTTATAATGGTTTCGTATAACCTCGAACTTGTAAATTGTTAGTTTATGAATGCTAAAAGTCAGCAAGAGATCAATAAGGCACAGTTTGTTAAACTCAAACAAGTAATTTATCTGAATTCTCAGTGCCAATATGGCGATGTTTAGTACGTACCTACGTATCAATTTCAATTACCTTAACCGTTTCCCGACACCAAATTAGAGGGTACCATAAACGCATTTGGTCGTATATTTTGTCTTATTACCTTTTTACCTTTATAACGCTAAAACTTACTGCAAGAGTAAAAAAATATGATTTTCGTATAGTAGATGATTAATTTACTGTTTTTATTTAGAACAAAGAATTGCGTAACAAAAAATCGGGAATGCATTTGTTACAGCATAGACGTAAAAGGTTTATAATTGTATGTAAATATTGTAATCACAGTTATACCAAGGCCTTATTTTGTTGGCTTATAACATTTAAGTATATGTCAGTTAGATTGAAAAAAATCATAAATTAAACTAGTGTATCGTCGCCCTTAACGTATTTCCAGTGCGTTGAATTTTATTAGCGTCAATCAATTTCAGATGATTGATTCAAATCAGCAGTTTGCTTTTACGATTGATAAAAGTAAACCTTTTTGCTTATAGTTATAGGGACCCGTATACCTGCTCTTTTCTCTGCGAAGGTAGGTTGATCATTTCTGAAGTAGAGCATTCTAAAATAAAATTAAGTTTCTACCCACGTTCCAGCTTATATTGAATTTATTTCGTAAAATTTTATCTTCACTGAATAGACACCTTCATAACCACTGGCAACGAGAATTAAATTTGTAAATCGGTTACTGTTTTCCTCCTAAATATATATTATGGAACCACCAAGAAAATATCAACGTTCCATTCACGATAAGTTGAAAATGCCTCGAATGGTGCGCAAATAAAATTATATTACATATAAAGCATTATTAATAAATCATGTATTCTCAGACCATTCGTTATTGTTAGGAAAATATGTTTATAAAATGCAGCTTCACGAGTGGAATAAGAATGTATGTCAAACGACTGAGAATCTCGGAAATTAAATTCCTCCCTAGGAATTGCCCACATATTTACATAATTTGTATTTTATATTAATCTTAAATTGTATTCTGTAAGTCATTCTATTTTTGATTATTATCCATTTTTAAAAATTTTATTTATAGTTAAGTATGTAATGAACTTTATTTTCTATTATTCCGTTATACGAAAAAAATATTCATTTACCTTAATGGCCGAATTTTGGGTCTCGCATCGATTGATCGCAAAATGAATTGCAAATTTGCAAAGTTTAAAAAAAACAAGAATTGGTATACAAAACGCTTAAGTGTTTATTGGTGACTACTTCTAGAGATACCTATAACTATGTAGACATAGGATCTAAAGATCAATTGAATCGGTCAGAAAAAATATTCTAGTAATATTTTTTGAACATTAATATATACCGTTCACGGTTAATTACATTTCGAAATATAATTTATTCCAAAATATCCCACGTATTACATTAACATTAAGAACATTATTCTTAAAAATAAAAACGAGGGGAATACTAAGAAACGATCCCGAAATAAAAGACGTGACTGACGCAAACATAAAAGTTCCGAAGGCGGTATTATTTAGTTGTGGATGATATGAATTCAGGTCGTGCGTCTTACAACACGCAATAACCCAGCCTTGATATATGAGGAGTCCTTGATTACAAACCACGGCCTTCTTTATAAATATGTCGCCAGGGGAAATACTGATAGTAATTGAAGTTTAGATTAAATATTGAAAATTAGTTTTATGTTTATAAGTATTTCTTACATAACTTTACGTAAAAACATGTAATTATATACAAATATTTTAAGTATTTTGAAAATGTCATATAAATCTGATATCTAAATCAAAATGTTAAATGTTTACCAGACATTCATTGTAAATATAATAAGTAGTAAAATTTATTAGTACATATATAGTATTAGTGAGAAATATTATATCACATCTAGCAAGATATAGGTAGGTTTTATTCCGGTTCGTGGCATTCTTAGTGGCATATTTCTTCGTCGTCTTAGTTTGTTTCTTGAATAATTTATTTTATTATTTTATATAAAAAAATGTCTTACATTTTATGAAAAAGACGTGGACATTTTTAGCTGATATAATTTTAGTTGAATTACTTCTTAGTATTTTAAATACTAGGTAAGTAGGTTCTTAATAAATATTGGTGATTACAAATAAAAAACTACAATCTAGCGAGTCGAAACACGCAAGGGGAACTGTATCAGCATAATATATAGAAAACAACAAAAAATCACGTTTGTTGTATGGGAGTGCTCCTTAAATATTTATTTGAAGTAAATATTTATCTAAATATGAATACGATTTCAACTATCAAGATTCATGAGATACCTACAGCCAGGAGACAGACAGACAGACAGATAATTCTATCTATCTAAGGCGTTTGACTGCGTTCAACATGAAATCCTTATAAAAAAGTTAGAACATTATGGAGTTAAAAATAAGTCCCTAGATTTAATTAGTTCATATCTTAATGATAGAATTCAAAAAGTTGATGTAAATGGAAAACGTTCCCCTGGTTCTTTGGTAAAAATAGGTGTGCCACAGGGCTCTATCTTCTTGTTCCTCATTT
Organism: Napeogenes inachia; assembly: GCA_959347355.1. Lineage (NCBI taxonomy): Eukaryota > Metazoa > Arthropoda > Insecta > Lepidoptera > Nymphalidae > Napeogenes > Napeogenes inachia. Next base: position 27,467,985 of record OY365791.1, read on the forward strand.
ACATAAATGACTTACCTCACCTAGTGAGGGAAAAACATGGGATAGTGTTGTTTGCTGATGATACTTCTCTTACTTTTAAAGTTAATAGACGGCAATCTGTTATTGACGATGTAAACAATGCTCTCTCAGATGTTGTACAATGGTTTAACGCCAATAATTTGTTGCTTAATAAAAAAAAGACAAAATGTGTCAAATTTAGTTTACCAAATGTTAAAAATGTTAGAACCAATGTACAATTAAATAATGAGGATTTGGACTTGGTCAATCTACTTTCTTGGGCATTACTTACTTTAGATGAAAAATTGCAATGGGGTCCTCATATATTCGATTTGTCAAGCAGACTAAGTTCTGCTACATACGCGGTTAAAGAAATACGTCGATTAACAAATATGGAAACTGCTCGATTAGTATACTTTAGTTACTTTCATAGCTTAATGTCATACGGTACCTATACTCTTATGGGGCAATGCGACTGACATTGATACCATATTTACATTGCAGAAGAGGGCTGTTCGCGCAATATATAATATGAGACCAAGAGACTCTTTAAGAGACAAATTTAAAGAATTTAAAATTATGACTGTTTACAATCAATATATTTATGAAAATTTAATTTACGGTTATAAAAATATTTCAAAATTCAAGAAAAATTGTGATTTACATAAAATTAATACAAGACAAAAAAATAAACTCGCTATGCCCGGCACTAGGCTCCATAAAATAGGTAAATCCTTTAAGGGTAATTGTATACGTTTTTATAATAAGCTCCCAAATGAAGCCTTAAGCCTATCATTAAATAAATTTAAATTATATGTTAAAAATAATTTAATAAAAAAATCCTACTATAGTGTAAAGGATTACATCGACGACGGTATGGCCTGGGAATGAATCTGTATTGTATTGCGAATAGCTAGTAATCTCCGCAATTTGTTTTTTGTTGTAAATTATTTTGCTTTATCGACCTTCTGCATCACACCGATTCCTTAGAAGTCACTACTTGCGGTAGCATCGGGAGTCGGGTTGCCTCCCTCCCTCAAATATGTGCGAAGGGGGTGATGGCTGGCTCTTGTGTTATGCTCGTGAACGGGTGCTGCTTGCGGTGACTGGTTGTGTGGCAGGCCGAAGATTTATATATATATGTTTTTTCTGTTATTATTATTTAATTTTTATTGCCTGAAATCATTAGGCTTCTTTTCCTATTGATTGCGACGGTTCTAGTTGTTCCAAATTTGCATTTAAGTTTGACGTTTGTGAAACAGTGATCACAATAACAAAAAATATATCCGGCTGAGTTTGTTGTGTGGTTCTTCTCAGACCAGGACGCGTTTGGAACCCTCATAGCTTTAACATTAAGATGGAAAGTGCTTTTTCAGAAGGGCTTATTACGATAAATCTAGTATCGTAATAGGCCCTCCTGACACTTCCATGTTGACGTACACAAGTGATCACTGATTATGATTCTAAGTGGAAAAGATATAAATAAATACTTAAATAAAAAAGATAGCTAAGTTTTGGTAATAGAATTGCGTTTTTACCCTTTCGTTGCGGAATCCTAATAAATATAAGGAGGAAAAATCAGTAAAAATTAATATTTGGAACAAAAATTACTGTTAACGTTGCCTGGAATTTTAACCAGTTTTAATATCGCTTTGATCTCGTATCACGGCAAAATAAGAGATTTTAAAGAAATTTGGTATACAAGAAAAGAAAACAGTAACACAACCTGCAACACATGCAGTCCGCTTGTACGAAGGGAATAGATAAAAGGTAAGTGCATGTTGCTAATGCGTATGTAGCGTGTCTAGAATGATTAAAGTAAGAAATGAGCATGCTATATGTAAAATATAGTTACGTTATGCTAGGGGATAAAAGCTTGTTAGGAGAAGAGTCTTAAGTATGAATGTGGATAGTTAAAAGAGCTTAGCTTAGCTTAGCTTAGCTCCCGCTTTCGATATTATATTATCCCTTTGTCGCGAGGGACGCGGATACAAAGTACGCCCAAACTTGGAACAACAATCTGCGGATCACACAAATAGTGTACCGCGTGGGGACTGAACCCACAACCTTTAGTTGAGCAGTCAGCATTACTAACAACCACACCTACAAGTCATCAGTATCTCATCATAATAGGTAGGTATATAGGTACACATATCCGCGTTTGAAAAATCCTTTATGAATACCCGCTGACCAAGAAGTCGAACCGCTGCCATCTTTCTGAATACTTACTAAAAAACAACGGCTGATCTCATTGCCATGAGCTAACGCAACAGAATCGTTTGTGTCTTCACCTTGGCGCTCCCGCAGAAGCCCCCAAATGAGAGTGCCGCGAGAAATATTGTTATATAGCGCTGACCTGAAATAATTGGGAGCAGGCGGACGACACTCAAAGATCAAATATTCACCGTACAATATGAAGGTACCATTCTTATATATTATTTCTATTTCTTATGTATTAGTATTAATTCTGTCGAATATAGTCTAATAATTTAGATTGTTAATTATATGAATAGCTAATCGGTTATCATTCGAGATTTATACTAATAAATCTCGAATTCAGATATAAAATCTGTTTTGTTTAATCTCAACGTCAAGATAAATGATGTGGGTATTTATACTTAGATAGGAAAATGACTGAAAAGAAAATTATTTTGCGCACATTCTCCTTCAGTAAATTTTTAGTCGGAACAATCTATATTTTAGTGATTTAATAATAATCATAACAATGTTTATAGCACCATACACAGAAACGATACAAATGAATTCTTAATAAGTTGTTTTAAAATTACATCATGTCAATACCTTTTTTTTTTTTTTTATCGTTGGAAAAATGCGTTTTCGCATCTTCACCCAGGCCAGGTAGGCGATGGCCGGGCGGTATGTGCGGCACCCGGTGACTGCCATTTTTAAGGCACCCCACTAAAAAACCAACGGCTGCCCACGTCGCTACAATGGGACCCCACGGGATCGCTTTCGCACTCACCGTGGCGCCCCGGCGGAACCCCCCCTCTGATAAAGGTACCCCGGGCAACCAGTGTACCCCTACCTCATAGACCTAGTGCAATGGCGAGAGAGGTCGCCCCCCCCCCCTCTCACCTAGGCCTACGGCTGGGAAGGAATGGGCTGAACCCTTCTCCTTCGTAGCCTCCCCCGCTGAAGCTCGATGTGACTATGTTGCCATAGCCACAGCCGGCTCCGTGCTGGACTCCGCGCTCGAGGGTTTCGCACCAGGTGCTAATCCTCGAACTCGCGGAGCCTTGCACACTCGGCTCCCCAATAGGTGGGTCGCTGAAATGTTTAAAGAAAAGACAGACTGTTTAATTAGTGAGAAATATCCCTTACGGATACCCAGCGGTCGATAGTTTAGAGCTAAATTATGGGTCAGCTGTCAAGATCAGGGTTCCGTGGGACACCGGTTCTTAAGCCCTCCGGCGGCAAGTAAAACGCTTGGTCGTGTAACGATCAGGCGTCACTGTGGTTTTGGGTGGACCCCTGTTTAGAGGTTGGATGGATGTGCTAGCATCTATTTGGTCATCCGACGGCGCCTGTCAGAAATCCCGTTGTCGGACGACCCGGGAGGTCAGACCTGCCGTACAGGGGGTCCTTGTGCCCAAGGGTAGGTAAGTCTTGCCACAAGAATATCGACTCAACCTTTATACTTGCAAGGGTCGGTAGGGTTGAGATGCTATAAACACAATCATTAGGACAGAGGAAGTACCGGCTCTAAGCGGCTAGAGAAATCTAGTGGTTAAATGAAACAAATAAAATGTTTATTGGTTTAATTAGTTTTCACAACTACGAGACTATTCCACATTACCTTTCTTCAGCCTCTCACATAACATTCCTATACAATTTACAGATAAAAATTATAACATACCAGTGGTCAGCATCCGAAATTATGCATCTATCACCTCTGACTAATTATTTTTAAAGAAAATGAGATATAACAAGTTATTTCGTTAAAATGTTTGCTCAATTACACATAGATGTGGAAAACGTATATATAATATATAATATGTCCGATCAGAGGTAAAAGGATATTTTAATATAGAAAGAACAGAACGAATAGATTTAATATATAATTGAGCAATTTATGACAACATATAAATAAAGTATAAAACTACATACCATCAAATTAAATGGCCCTTTTTCCAACATCACTTCTGCCAAAAATAAATCGAATTCTACTTTAATTATTTAAGCCAATAGCTCACATACTAACAAATAAGGCTCTTTGAATAATAGTATTCTGGTACAACATCTATAAGGGCATTATTATAAAATAAGTAATATCAAAAAATAAAACAGAATAAAGAAAACATTAACAGATAAAAGCCTTAAAAAATTATGGTTAAAGATCATATTCAGTACAATTATTAAAATTCGTTCTTGGATTGCATTCCTGATACTATTGCTTAACACCCAAATAGATGTTATAGCTCGTCTCTCCATAGAACATCAGGCACAATATCAAGAGGTAGAACGTATTGTTTAAAACCTCACTTCTTAATTCAAATAAATAACGGGCGAAATGAATTAATATTGCCATCCTTCGGACTTATCGTCTTAAGTATAAAGGATTTTTTAAAATGTATTTGTTTTAGACATGACTTATTGGCTATATCGTTCTTTAACCAACTCAATGACATATTTAAAATAGTAACAAATTAATAAAGTATGTCATTTCTAATTTTGTTTCCTAACAAGATGATTTTTTTAATATAAGAATTATGACCTAGATACGTAGCTTGGGATACATTGAGGGATAAAATAAAAGTTCAAAGTAAAACGTAAGAATAGGATTCCCGCGTAAATGTTACAGTATTGATAATTACATCAATGTTTAGATTCAACAGTTTAAACTATAAATTTAAATATTTATTAAAAATAACCAATTATGCTTAATTTTACAATAAAATTTTAATATAAACATATTTTACAACGTACTTACATTATAAAAAATATAAATAATCTAACAACTCCAATTGTGGTAGATAAAATTAAATTTGATACAGATTATGCCAATGTCAATAGTTCGATCTCACTTTATGTCTTTACAAATAAATAAATAGTCTCCTCCCACTTAAAAAATCGAAAAATAAAACTTTTATTTGTCCGAATTTAGGTTTAAACTGATGTAATCTTGACCAGTACACTAGTATTAAAATTTAATGAACATGTGAATCCTATATCATTAGAAAAAATACATATAAATATTCTAAATTTGGTTAACTGTTTAAGTATATAACTGGAATAACTGCAATAACAAGATCATTATTAATTTTCTAGCAGAAGTTATATATTGTATAAGCATTGTACTTTAAGGATATTAATATGTAAAATAGTAATGATAGTAAAACCTTTTAGACGAATATATGTAATAGTATTTTTCCGTAAACAAAAATGTTCTTAAAACCTTCATGGAGTCTAGGTTTGTTTGTTAAACATACGGAAGTGTAAGTAGTGTAAAAAAAATCTTACATTCGTTCTGAAAAAAATGATTCAAATCATAATTCTGCTATAATAATGATAACGATCTCATTATTGTATTTACACAAGGACATACATAACATTCTAAAGCTTACTTTAAATGGAAATCAAATTCAGTATCACATCAATTAAATGACAAGACCTAAGACAACAATATTTAATATTGCTTTATTTTTACATAAATCGAATCAATAAGCAACTATTCCTTATATCGATCAGTTGGCGGTGACGGCCTGCTTCTGTCGCTGGTGGTCGTAGTTGACTAGTCGTTGCCCCACGAGGTACTTGTCGTTCTTTATGTGCTCATACAACTTTGTGAACTGACGGATCTGGAAATTATAGTTATTACTTAGTTGTCTCTGATTATCTATTTTATAAGTAAATAGTGGCCCAGCAAACGTTGAACCGTAATTATGATCGTCCGTCCAATTGTACATATCTCTTTTGGACCCACTAAAATTCTAAATGATATATAGAAATCGGTCTAGCCGGACCCGGCATTTTTTTTCGGGGAGTTTTGAGAAGTTCGCACCTGGAACAGCGCCAGCGCGGCCAGCAGCGCGATGAGCAGCAGCGCGGGGTACACGCGGCGCGCCAGCAGGTTGCGCTGCGCCGGCGTGCTCAGCAACAGCGGCGCCACGCTGTGCGCCAGCGCGTACGGCACCGCCAGCGCCAGGCCCAGCCAGCGTACCAGCGGGGCAGCCACCGAGCGGAGGATGAACCTTGTTTATAGTTTATAAAATCATTAAATTTGTTGAGCTACCGGTACGCTCGGAAGCATCACACGTAGATACCACATTTGTACAAAATTGAAACACACCCTTCTTGTCTTTAGGGGTAGAATGAAAATTTAAAATTTTATATTATGGTATATATCGAGAAAAGTTTCTTCTTTATTCTAACCATCAGAGTACGAGTTTTAATAAAGTTGTTATAAGAAATATAATTTATAATAAGAATAAAATATCATGTACATTAAAGAATATACAATTCTTACTTGAGGTCCATTTCTCGTATTCCATCTCTATATGCTTTTTCAATAGCTCGTCTCATGCTCCAGTCCGGTCCCATCATAGTGAGCGCACAAACTATTTTCGTGTATAATACGCCAAGCGCCCAATCCTGCCATACAAACAGCACGGGCGACTGTTCTAAAGGTACTCGTAGCGGAATCACTAGAACCTGTACAAAAATAAACAATAAATTAAAAAAATCATGATATCGGTATTGGATATTATAAATTACATATTTGTATATTGATTGCTTGAATCAAAATGATGACATGGACATAATAATCGGCCATTTATACAGGGTTATTTGTAATTAATTGGCCACCTCTTGCAGGCAGCCTCTCTTTATTAATCCAAATAACATTTGTTATACGACTTTTTACAAATCTTGTTAGTCAACACAAAAAAAACAAAACAAAAAAATACTTCCTCTGTTACATATAACTCTTTATTTAGTAAGAAGTGCCTAAAATGTCATTACCAGGGCGCGATACCTACGCTCAGAGTTAATAGCAGTTCAGAGGCAACAAATAAATTTTGTATGGGATAACTAAAATTTTATAAAATATTAATTTTAAAAAGTCGTAGAACAAATGTTGTAGGTATTGCTGTAGAGAGGCTGCCTGCAAGAGGTGGCCAATTAATTACAAATAACCCTGTATATATGATGGCTGTGGTCGCAAATAATTTTTCATGAACTCGTCGTATGCTTTTACGAAAGGCTACAGTACTGACCAGCTCTAGCAGCAATCCGAACATGAGCGGCACCAGTCCGAGCAGCGCGAGCGCGGCCAGTGCGGCGCGCGCCGTCCTCCGCGCCCACAGCGCCGCGCGCGCCAGCAGCGCCGCCCGCCCGCCGCGCGCCCAGCCCGCCGCCAGAGCGCCGCCGCGACCCGCCGCCCAGCACAGGTACATACCTCACAACATACCATATATTTTTTTATTTAATCACTTGAGAATAAAGTACCGCCTATCTGATGTTTAAAAATGTTCAATTTTATTTTAAGACAATTAAACCTTGACTATATATATTTTTCCGTCGAATGTCTAACCCTTATTTAAAATATACACCACCCAATCATAAAAACGTAATACTCACCACACGCCGCCGTATACAGTTCGTGGACACCTTCAGAGGACTTCGGCAACCAGATCGTCATAACTTTTCTACCGATAGCTACCGGTATCACCTACAAGTAAAACGAAGAATTACATAATTTTTAATAAAATACAGGCAATACAAATATATATTTCGAGAACATGATTACTAATAATCGGCCGAATAGTGTCACTACACTCTGGATCATAGAAATCGTAGATGTCTTAAAAGGTAAGTACCAGTGTGAGCGCGCTGGCCATCACCAGCGAGGCGGCGACCAGCGCCAGCAGCGCGCCCAGTCGCAGCGGGAACCGAGACACGCGCACGTACGGCTCGAAGCCGGCCGGACCGTCACGCCACATCAGCTCCTGTCATATAACAATATCAAAGTTTTTGCAATTTCAAATAGGCATTCATATAAATAACCTATTACATTTAGGAATCTTGCGAAAGAGATGGAGACGAATACTTTTAGAGAATACTCTTTTAAATTATGAGTGTATAATTAATTAACCCGGTGTGCGTCCCCAAGGCGGTGCGGCAGATCAGGCGGCGGCTCGCTGTCCCTCGAAGCCTCCCCCAGCAGGTATGAGCGCAGGCCCAGCAGCCCGGCGGCGCAGGCGCACCACGCCCGCAGACCAGCCTTCAGCCACGTACGGGTGTGAGACTGCTCAAGTAGCGCCGGGAGAATTACCTACAATAAAAAATCATATATATTTTTTGTTAATTTTCTTCCCTTACTTATTTATATTTATCCTTCAATATTAGTCTCTCATCCTTTGGTATTAAAGATGGCAACGCATAATATCAACTACGTCAATGGGCAAAGTCATCAGTAACTGTAAATAAACTACAATAGATAATATATAATTGTAAAATAATTATAAAGAAAATATCCAACTTACTTGTAACAGCAAAAGTTCCAAACTAAGTTCATTGACCGGCGCTTCAGTGTGCACTGCGACAGCGTAGGGTAGGAAGCCAGGGATAATATATTTGATTACTCTTATTGGAAGCCATAGCATGAACAATACAGCCGTGCCAAACACCATAGCCGAAACTACGAGGCGACGTATGTGAGACCATACAGAGATGTGTATCATTTCCTGTTAACAAATTGACTGTCTTCATATGTAATATTAAATATAGTTAGTTTGATTAAAATTTGACGCATTAAATACAGACATAACATGTCATTTAAAAATTGCTTATACCAGAAGAACAATAATCTAACACCAAAATCTCATATATTGTGGTGTTAGACGATTGTTCTTAAAACTAGCTAGCTTAAAATTTCGTATGAATTTCTTTAATACAACATGAGCACTAGAATATTTGTAATTTCATTCTCTATGGGTGAGGGATTATATTTATTTTGCCAACTAATTCCTTTTGCCATAATTCTAGAGCCTAATATTAAATACAAAGTATGTGTTTATTTTTTACAGCACTTGGTCATTAAAAAATTATACAGAACCTTCTTTTTAATATGATAATAAGCTCAAGGAAAATCTTATTTGCTGTTAATATCACAGTAACTCAATGTAGAAGGACAGTGTTGAGTATAACATTATATGAAGATTGAATTAAATATATAAGGCATTGTACATGCACTTAAGGTAAGGTAATATTACTCAAAAGATATAAATTAAAAAAAATATATATTTTCAGCAAGGAATTTAAATTGTTTACAATTTTTTACATGATTACATATAAGTATTTAAATAAATCATTAATTAAAATGCATGAAAATTACATATTAAATATATTAAGACACATGATTATTTAATGTAAATGAAGCTGTAGCAAGGTCACATTTGACTTGTAAATTAACTACAGTACTTCTTAGGAATTTATTTTATACTACCTGATTTTACACAAACTGCTCTCTATTCTATTATACCCGGAACCCAGAAAAATTGTTGTTGAACAATATTATCTGGACATTTCATTTAAGTGTGGCTAACCTACTTTTCAATTTACATACACATAAATATTATGGATTCGCTTGTTGGACAACATCACATTCAATTTTCATGGTGATAGCATACAAAATATGCCACTTGTAAAACTTTAAAAAAAATCTTAAAGATTTGTTTAGCATTTACTACTTTATATTTTTGGAATAATTAAAAAATATAAACAGCAGTTCATGAGATTACCCCTACATATTTTATTAAAATAACAAACAACTTTATCTCAATGAAAAGATTAAAAATATAAAAAAATAGTTACTGTGTAAATAGTTATCTATTGACATACATAGATATTACTTTTAAATTTGTTTCATTTAAATTTTAGTGATAACTCAAAAATAAAAAGAAAAATTATGGTTAAATAAATTTCTCTAATTACATAAAAAAAAACAATCTCACCTGTACAGGGCTGAAATCAGGATCATTCAAGTTCTTCAGAAACCATAGAACACCAGGCCTTAAGACCTCTCTCAGCAATACAATAAAGGATGCAAAATAGTACACATAAACCATTCCGACTAGCCAGTGTATAAACATAAGTGTCCAGGGAGCAGCTTGAAGACTTGATTCTCTATCCTTAAGAGTGGCATCAAACATTGACAAAGAACACAGATCCAACCACCAGCCACATACCAATGGAATAACACCAATCTGGAAGTTACTTTAGTTTAGTGTTTTTAAGTAATAATTTTATTACTTCTCTGAAATATGTAATAATATCAATAGTTACATGTATGTAACTATTTGATTTTAAATAAGAATGTTGTAGAAAACTTACCTCTACAACAGATAGTAAAGCCACTTTGACTACCACATAGCAAAATCCTAATGCTTTTTTAGCACTTCTCAGTCTAAGCAGAGATGCCATACCATGTAGCACTGCAAGTATGGCTCCCACAATCACATATCCAGCCAAAGCAGTTAATAGCCCAGCAAATGGCCCTTCTGCAGTTAATCCAGCTAATGTTGCTCCTATTTTGCCTATGTGATAAGGACAAAATGCAAACACCGCAATAAAAAATGTATTTAGAGACACCAACCAGAAAACATGTTCTAGAAAAACCATGGAACCATCTAGACCAAGTAATCGAGCCCAGGTAAGTTCTTCAACTGCTGCCCGATCCCATTCCATGGGATTCCTGTTAGCCTCATCACCCACTAAGGGATCATCAACGCCCTCAGCATTTGGCTCTTCTCTTGCTCCACCATCGTCACCCGCTCCTTCATTTACATGATCATTATTATTATCCTGCAAAGGAATTTCCTCTGCTGCAGGGGCAGGTAAATTCTCCCTTTCCATCCAATCTGGACCACCACCATGCATTATCTGTTCTCTTAACCAAACCAATCCGATAAAAGAAAATAAGGTACATGTTACAACAAAACATCCAGAGAAAACATCTTTGGCCAGATTCTCTGCTGACACAATATCAAAGGGCAATGATATTAAAGGATCTAACAACCCCGAGAAAATGCATCGATATGTTCGACACGCTGTTAAAGGTACTATTCCGAGCCAGGCTAGCGCAACGAGAGTGTAATGCAACCAGTCTTTAACGGCAGATGCTACAGAGGTCACTAGCCCGCCAATTACATCCCGCAAAGGCAACCTTCGCGGCATATCCGGCGAATATATCGGCATAAACGAAACCCGATGTCCGCACAACTCGCATATTTCTTTTCGCGAGTATCGCATCCACTGAACGAGACATTCTTGATGAATCCATTTGATGGAGCCCGTGCAAATACAGGGGTGGAAAAGAGGTCGGTCTGACGACGCCTCTGATCTGCAAAATCTACAGAAGTCCGCACCGGACGAGTCTGAGTCCATCATTGTTCCCAATCCAGTTTGTCAGCTTAATTATGCGATCTGCGAAAGTTGACGTATTGAAATGTTTTAGTTAGATATATTTATTAAGTAAAAACCAATATAAAAGGGACATATAATCTTGGTACGCACTGTCTTATTTCTCTTTAAAACTTTTAATGTAAACGTAAAAGTGCACTTTTTCAGAAAAAAACAAGGATTTTACTTTATCCAACATCTATTTGTTTGCTAACCAACACAGACATAAAGTACGGACCATAAACTAAAACGAAATATAGAATAAACTATAAAGATACACATGGTACAGGACAAGGGCTATAACGTAGAGTTTAGTTACTCTGTGTCCGTCCCTACGTAAATCAGAATAGTAGGAACTTCCTAGTTCCTACTATCGTAATTTCCTAATAAGACATAAAAATGCAATACGCTTCCCCTCCCGTTAGAAGAATACATCTCCGAAGTACCTTCAAGGAAGGTTGCCCATTTACAGACCCAGATTCATGTAGGCACGATGGCTAGTCCAATCTAATGGTGAATGAATGTACAGGTAGATTCATCCCAGCGCAGTAGCACCCGCAACTTGTAATGAAAATTAAATATACTTAAATTTTAACCGTTAAAATTATGTTAAACTTCCATGATTCCACCAAAACAAGATAGCGCCGCTTGTAGATTATGTATTATGATTAACAATTCTAGATTACATGAAAACGTAGCAGTGTCTTTAAAACTGCTTATGCTATTTATATGGCCAAAATAAATCCTGTCAGGAGCAGCATGTTCAGTTCTATACCATAAAACTATTAATAAACTCATGTCATACCTTCATTTTACTATAATTGTGCATAGTAGAACCAGTAGCTTTCTAATTAGCTATCTGCTTATTTGATTTGATATTAAGCTTTGACTGTACCTTTCTCTAAGCCATAAATTGAGAGAGACATCTCCGTTTCCTGTCTAGTGCACCGCTTTTAGCGCCAAAACAGCGTCCTTCCGGTCTAATCTAGCAGACAGTGGGGGTGGACATTGTGCTTGCGCAGCACAACTCACTAAAATACTCATTGGCGTTCCAGTTTCCGAACAGTGCAGCCGCATTAAATTAGTTTAATACAGATTTTATTGCGTTAAATAAGTAGTGATTTACAATATGAATCCAGTGAATAGTGCCGATGTGGTCAAGAACAAGCCTACCCGTGCCCGTTCGTCTTCAAACGACTCTTCGGGCAGCAGCAGCGTTACTTCGACCTCGGTGAGAAGCAAAAAGCATAGAAAGAGGCGACGGCGAAATAACAAGATAAGTAAACTTGAAAGTATTGTTAGAGACCTAAGTAAAAAAGTGACTTTTTTACATGATCATATTTCTAAGAATACTAAACATTCGTTTAATTCAGACAATGATTCAGTCTTATCTATCCCTCAAACAAGTGACCTTGAACGAGACTTATTAGGATTTGAAAAAGGTATTGATTTGAATTTACAAACTACCCTCAAATCTCAGACTATACGAACTAGTGACCTACATTTGGAATTACTTAATAAATTACAGTACTTTAACTCTCCCGATTGGTCTCAAGTGCGTTATTCGGAGATTCAAAAGTTATACAATTCTACCCCCGGTTTTGTAGAATTGGAATGTAATGATGCTATAAAAATATACGACAAGAATTATTGTTTAGCGAATGTTGAAAAGTCGCTTGCCGCTATTACGCATGCAGTTATTTTACAAAATGAAGCTTTTCAGAAAGGTTTAAATCAACTAATGTCATGGTTGTCTGAACTTCAAAATGCAACAACTATTGATGATATTACGGTAAAAATTAATGAAATTTTTTCTGAAGGCGATTATCAAAAGATTCAATGTAATTTATTACAAATGATTTGTGGCAAGCGAGCTGATATTGTGCAACAGCGCCGTGATGCTATTTTAAAATCTGTTAAGGATAAATATTTAAGGGAATCTTTGAGAAAAATACCGCCTTCATCAGATAATTTATTTAATGATTTAAAGTTTACAGATTTTGTAACCAAACAAGGTGGCGTTCAGAGAACTTTTGTTAATACAAATCGAAAACAATCTGCGCAAGATAAGTATAATAAAGATCCTTTTGCGCAAAAAGGTCATAATGAGAGTTATAGTAGATATGTCATGCCTGTGCGCAACAGTGCATACGATCAACCTTCATCTAGTGGTTTTCTTAACCCTGCGCAAGGGCAAAAGAGGAAAACTGATGAGTTTTTTCGTCACCGCGGATCTAAGCGTCAGAAACACGCCTCAATGGGAAGGCGTTATAAACGCGAAAATTGACTATCATCAGACCTTTCGAGCTGGGCAAATAGAAAATCAGGTAAGCATTTGGAGGACATTGGGAGCACCATTGTACATATTAAAAATCATTACGGGTTATCGAATTCCATTTGTAAGTCGACCTCCTTTAATACATCCATCCAAGATTTCAACAAAATTTTATACCAAGAATTCAAAAGCAATTTTAATTCAATTGAAAAAAATGGCAAATCTAAAAGTAATCGAAAAAGCCTCAGTAACACCCAGTTTTGTATCCAAAATCTTTCTAGTTGCAAAGAAAGATACGATATCCTCGGTTCGTCCGATTTTCAATTTAAAATTATTAAACCAATATGTCCAAATAGACAAATTTCATTTAGTAAATATGTACAAGATCCCCGACTTTCTCCAAGCACAAGATTGGCTTGTGAAAGTGGATTTAAAGAACGCCTATTTTCATCTGCCTATTGCTCGAGCTCATCGTCCTTACTTAAGGATTATAATATGCAACCAACTCTGGCAAATGACTTGCCTTCCATTTGGGTTGGCAACGGCACCAAAGGTCTTTGCGTGTCTGACGAATTGGATTGCGCAAATCCTAAGAGAACAAGGAGTAAGGTTATTGATATATCTCGACGATTTTTTGATAGTGAATCAACGTCGAGACACTCTTCAGCAACACACAAATTTGGTGATTCGTTTATTACAAAGTCTTGGTTTTGTAATAAATTTTCCAAAATCTGTATTGATCCCACAGCGGTCGATCGAGTACCTGGGAATCATTTGGGATACTTGGAACAACACCAAGTCACTACCGCAAACCAAGATTCAATCGCTTCGATACAAAACAAAAAAAGTTGCTTACGCTGAAGAAGGTGAGTCAGAAAGAGGTTCAGAGCCTGCTAGGGCTATGGAATTTTTGCAGCTTCGTCATTCCCAGAGGGCGACTGAACTGCCGTGCCGTTCAGTTGTTCAGCAACACAATGATGCTGGAAGAGGTCAGAGGTCGCGCGGATCTTCCGCACCCTGCAATATTAAACCTACGGTGGTGGATGCTGAACTGTACGGCGTGGTCTCCACTGCATTACGCTCCACCGACGTTTTTTCTATCAACCGACTCTTCCAAAATCGGTTGGGGTGCGCAACTGAACACCGAAACTTTATCAGGTCAGTGGTCAAAGCTAGAAATGATTTATCACAGCAATCTTTTAGAAATGGCAGCCATTTTAAAAGTTATTCAAAAAAGGGGTCATACCATGTACCATTCAAGTCTAATGATACAGAGCGACAATCGAACTGTGGTCTCCTATTTACGAAACGAGGGGGGCACGAGGTCTCAGGCCTTGTTAGACCTAACTTACGAAGTCTTACACGAGCTAGATCGCTTCCAAATACAAGCGACTGTGTATCACCTACCCGGTCGTTACAATTACACAGCAGATCGACTTTCGAGGGAAATGGGATCTTCGGAATGGCATCTTCTTCCAGGAGCCACGATAAAAATTTTTCAACATTTCGGTACTCCCGAGATAGACCTCTTCGCGTCGCAGACTGCGCATGTCGTAGCGAAGTATGTGTCTCTCGATATTCGAGATCGAAAAGCTGTTTATCACAACGCTTTCAGTCGCGAGTGGCATTACAAGCTAGCTTGGGTCTTCCCTCCACCATGTCTCATTCCCAGGATTCTAGCACATTTGAATCGAGCAACCGGCTCTTACCTGTTGGTAGTTCCGGATTGGCAGAAAGTTTTTTGGAAACCAGATCTGGAGACGCGAGCCTTAAGGCGTCCATACCAGATATTACCCCTAGACCACGTTTTGATAGACACGAGAACAAACCTTCCACCTCCTCAAATTTCTCAAATGAGTTTAAAAGTGTGGCTGATACGGGGTGGTCTTCCTTAGTAGAATCTTGGAGACAAGATCAGATAAAACTCCTAAATAGCAGTTGGAGACAATCTACATTAAATACCTATAAGCCTGCGTGGCAACGGTGGTGTAGATGGTCTATGCAAAATAATGTAAATTCTTTGAAACCTCCGCCTGAAGATGTCGCTCGTTTCCTAACAGATTTACACTTGAAGTTTAAACTTTCATATAGTACAATAGCCGTTCACAAATCTGTTGTCTGTAGTTTTTGTTGTCCCACTATTAGTGCTGGGTTAAGTTCACATATAATAATTAAGCAAGTATTAAAAGGTATAGCGTCACAGCAACCACTTAAGGATAAAAAACATATTTGGGACGTAAATTCTTTGATTGAATATTTAACTAATAATCTCCCCCCTAACTATTCGTTATTTGAAATATCTAAAAGAGCCGCAATACTACTGCTACTATATTCAGGGCGCAGAGTTCATGATCTTACATTGTTAAACATTGAAAAGGATAATTTTATTTCAGAAAATAGTTCAATAGTTTTATGGCCATCTTTTGGTTCCAAAACTGACAACTTAAGGTACAGACAATCTGGTTGGCGGTTATTTAGATGCGAATCTAACAAAAGTATAGATCCCGTATTTTGGGTAAATAAATTAGTAGAACATTCCGCTTCACGTAGAGGCAATCTGAAAAGTCTGTTTATTAACACATGTGGTACCCCTAAACCAGCAAGTAGAACTGTAATTGGAGGTTGGATCAAATCCATTTTAAAAGATGCAGGTATCAATTGTAGTCCGGGTAGTGTACGATCTGCAGTCGCTTCTGCCAATTGGTTAGAAAATGTACCTATAGATGACATATTAAAAAGGGGTAACTGGCGCTCAGCATTGACTTTCAATAAATTTTATAGAAAAGAAATTAAAAAATGTACATCAACTCATAACAAATTCTACGAAATGTTTCAAACAGTCCCTTAATTTTGGTTTTATAATTAAAATAATTAATAACTGATCACATTGGCGTCCTTACTTAAACAATCTAGCAGACGATAACAAACACTTCTCAATTTATGGCTTAGAGAAAGGTACAGTCAAAGCTTAATAGAACAATTTTACCTGAAAATAAAATTGATATTAAGCATACTTACCTTTCTCTAAGCCAATGTATATTTCTGTCTGCTAATTCATATACATTTAGGCACAATTTCTATTTCCATAAATTGAGTCGCAATGAGTATTTTAGTGAGTTGTGCTGCGCAAGCACAATGTCCACCCCCACTGTCTGCTAGATTAGACCGGAAGGACGCTGTTTTGGCGCTAAAAGCGGTGCACTAGACAGGAAACGGAGATGTCTCTCTCAATTTATGGCTTAGAGAAAGGTAAGTATGCTTAATATCAATTTTATTTTCAGGTAAAATTGTTCTATTTTTACATTTGAAACTGGTATTTACCTATATAGAGCGTCTAGTTATTACAATTCAACAAAAAATGACATACAACGATTAAAAAACATATTTTTTAATATATATATTATTTGAAGTTTGCTAGCATGACTTTGACGTCTGGAATCTGATGACAACATCAGATTCCGAAATCTATGAGTGTAGTCAAGTTTATAGTGAATTTTTATTATTAATTATTGATATTCGGTAAAAATAGTCCTAGTTCTTGGTGTATTGGTATATATTGGTATATACATTTTACGGTTATTTCAAACGTGTAAAACTAGTAAGATTCCTTTTTTTATTTTTCCTTCAATCTATAGTAAATTTCTTGAAACAGAGTTTGAAACTTACTATAAAATATTTTTTACCAGGGTTTTTGCAATGTAAAAGAAGTCTTCAAGTCGGTTAAGTTATGTTATGTTTGTTTCCTATTTAGTAGAATTAAATATTGTTTTATGATTATTATTTAAAATACTGCATATCACTCTAACTATAACACAATACTGGAATCTTAATAATTCATACATATTTTATTTTAGTTAAATATGGGCTCAATACTATAAATAGTGTATATTATAACTATCTGTGATAATGAAGTCACCAAAGGAAACTGTGATTAAAATTGACGAGAGCAACAGCTCACAAAGCAGGAAATCAGAGATAAATATACTATGTCTTGACATAACTCCATATAGCCCTTTAGCACAGTTTGCTTGTTGTTCTATGTTTGTGTTTACTTGCTATTTAGCCTATGGATATTTCCTAGAATTAATATTTGCAAGCCCAGAAGTAAAACCTGTAAGCTTGTATATAACATTAATACAGTTTTTAATCACTACCACTCTCAGTTATGTTGAATCAATTATAAGGATTCCTATTAAAAGATCGTAAGTATTTTTTAGAATATCAGTGCTATATGTTTTTTTATCATTAAATCAATTATGAGTATCAATTATTGGATATTATATAAAGATATGGTTATGATAAAAATGTGATTAATACTATGACAATCAAAGACTATACTGCCTTTTCTGATGTGTCTATATCCTTATGTTACAATTTCTCCATACAGTTTTCTAATCTATTACACAGACTCTATTGTTTCATAGAGTTTTACAGGTTTGGTAATGGCTTTAGAGTCCGCAGCCCCAGTTTTGTTTTCTTGCTCATATGGAAGGATATTCAACTCCTTTGGTAACTTTCTGGTGCTTCCACACTTTTACCGGCCATAATATGTGTTTAACGAGATATGTTTCAACAAGCGTTGTAGGTACTTCAATATAGGTTTTATATATTTTAAGGAAAGTTCTCTCAACTATGTTAAAGGTTGCATTTCTAATTAAATACAGGATTGAGGTGGCCCAACAATAGTTACTATGGATGCTTCTCATATGAGAAAGTTTTTTATGAGTGCACCTAGTTTTTTAGAGTTGTTAATCAAACTAAAATAACTATCTTACAAATTTCGTTATGAACGTGGATTTGGTTTTTGTATTGCACAAGTTGTTTCGCAGCCATTAAAAACTACATGAACACTTTTACTTCGTTGAGGATAATCTTTGCAAAGACTCCAAAAGTAGTTTTAAGTGAATCCGTTTTCTGGTATTTTAAGCCAACATTTGCATAAGGATAAAATTAATACAAGACATAAAAATAAACTCGCTATGCCCGGCACTAGACTCCATAAATAGGTAAATTCTTTAAGGGTAATTGAATACGTTTTTATAGTAAGCTCCCAAATGAAACCTTAAGCCTATCATTAAATAAATTTAAATTATATTTAAAAAATAATTTGATAAAAAAATCCTACTATAGTGTAAAGGATTACATCAACGACGGTATGGCCTAGGAATGAATTGTACTGCATTGAGAATAGCTAGTAATCTCCGCAATTTGTTTTTTGTTGCATCACACCAATTCCTTAGAAGTCACTACTTGCGGTAGTGTCGGGAATCGGGTTGCCTTTTTCCCTCAAATATGGCGAAGGGGGTGATGGCTGGCTCTTGTGTTATAATCGTGAACGGGTGCTTGCGGTGACTGGTTGTGTGGCAGGACTGGTAGGCCGAATATTTTTATTTTTTTTACTGTTATTTTTATTTTATTTTCGTTGCCTGAAATCATTAGGCTTCATTTCCCATTGATTGCGACGGATCTAGTTGTTTCAAAATTGCATTTCAGATTGACGTTTGTGAAACAGTGATCACAATAACAAAAAATATACCCGGCTCAGTTCTTTGTTTGGTTCTTCTCAGACCAAGACGCGTTTGGAACCCTCAAAGATTAAACATTAAGATGGTATCGAAATAACATGGAAGTGTCAGGAGGGCCCTGACACTTCCATGTTGAAGTTCACAAGTGATTACTGATTATGATTCTAATCGGAAAAAATATAAATAAATAAAAGATGTTATAAAAAAAATATTATGTGTCGTATTATAACCTTAAACTTTTTCGATAGGCCACTGAAGAACTAGTAAATTAAAATCACCAGATATTGACCTTTTTTACAGTGTGCCATTGAAAACCTATGCAGTACTAGCCGCTCTTACGCTAGGGACGATGTCGTTATCTAACCTAGCACTTAGCTATTTAAATTATCCAACGCAATTAATATTCAAAAGCTGCAAGTTAATACCAGTGATGATAGGAAGTATCATCATACTGGGGAAAAGATATGGATTCTTAGATTATGTAGCCGCAGTTGTTATGTGCATAGGATTGACTATGTTCACCTTAGGTAAGGGTTATTATTACTTTCAATTATCAATTGTTATAAAACAGTTGTTTATCCTGTATTTTTTAAATTAAAATTATAAAAAACTAATTGATTAACTATTATCTTTACAGCTGACTCTAAAACGTCACCAAACTTTGATTTCGTAGGAGTTATAGTAATTTCCCTGGCGTTACTATGTGACGCTATTATAGGCAATGTGCAAGAAAAAGCTATGAAGCAGTTCCAAGCCACCAACAATGAAGTAGTATTCTATTCGTACGCTATAGGATGTGGGTATTTGATTTTCATTACTGGCAGTACTGGGATTTTGGTGGATGGTTTTAATTATTGTGCTAAGGTATTTATTCTTTTTCCTTTTACAAGCCTTATTATTATTAAAAAAAAGATTTTTATTATCTTTTTATTTTTAATGCTATATATATACTTGTTTGTTTGTTTATGACAACTTATCTTATGTGAAAGTCATATATTACTTTATACAAAAAAAAAATATTTTTTTATAAATAACTATAATAGTATAGAAAAATCATGGTATCAGAAAATTATAAATAACCCAAAGTCCATCCACACTCTGAACAACAATATCATTGTTTTTGTGGATTTCATAAAGTATTACCCTTTGCGGAAATCAAACCCCACAACCATTTGGCACAGCATTTAGATTTATTAACTACTGAACCAACAGACTAATAATGTTTTTATATGAGCCGGTATTCTCGGGTTCAAACAGGCTACATAGGAATTTACTGATCTACTAGTAATAATATTGGCCTTCACATGCGATATGAATTTCAGAATCCAATAACAACATATTCAAATATATTCCTACTAAGTGTAAGTGGGTATGTGGGACTTCAAGCTGTACTGACGTTAGTTCGAATCTGCGGCGCCACTGTCGCCGTCACCGTCACCACCATGAGGAAGGCGTTGTCAATTGTGATATCTTTCTTACTATTTAACAAGCCATTTGTTTTCCAGTAAGTTTTAATCATAGTACATATTTTTTTTAGTCATAATAGTTATAGAGGTCACCTATATATTTTAATAGACAATTCTGTGAATATAATATATTTTTTTGAATTCATACTAAAAGAAATATGTATTGCTTTGCTTCTCAAATAATAATGATCACAAAACAATTTAGAAGATCAAAATTTTATATTTCAATATGGAATTTATTTTTTTATGAATACATGGAATTCAGAATAAAAAGTATAGACTGTTGATAAATATCGACAGTGGTGTAATACTAAAAAAATAAGGCAAACATTGCGGAAGCTATTGTAGATGGTTGTGTTATGTGCTTGTACACATTAATTAGTATTTACAAAAAAAAATGTTAATATTTTGTTTTTTATTTTCCAAAATGATGAGCTTATACCGGAATGTCAACGCCCCATTTTTAAATTAAATTAAACCACTCTGTACTTGTATCGAAATAAATAACCTACAAATAAAATTTTAAGAATAGATTAGACTGTAAATTGATCTATTAGTCCGAGCAAGTAAGATACCAGAAAGATAAAGTAATTGCAAAAGCTTTTGATTTAAAAAGTTATCAGATCAATTTATCAGTTTTTGAGCTATGAAGTCATAAAACCAAAAAAATACACAAATAGGTATATATTAGACATTTAACTTATAGCACCCCATCGTGGTTAAAAAAGAAATTTAATGGTTAAGTGAAATAAATTTCGTTAGCAAAGATTAATGACATGTAATTTTTTTTCAGATATGCCTGGTCCGGAATGTTGGTAGCTTTAGCAATATATCTGAACCATTACAGCAAAAAGAATCCTCATTATGTACCATCATTGGTATCATACTGTTGGTACCACTTGCAGTCATTCTACCAATCAGAATATAGATATCTTAAGATTAAGAGTAAAATGTATACCGATACTGTGTAGTTTATACAGCTTTCTAGATAAGAAATTTATTTTAATCTAAAGTAATTTTAATTTAAAAGGTACTAATACTGACATGTATAAGTTTTAACACTCAGAAAACATATAGACAACTGATAAAAAATTATAATGCACTAAGACACAGCACCTCTTTGATTCATTTTATGTTTTTTTTTATTAATTATAATCTTTTTCTTTTTAATTTTAAAGACAATAATTTAATTAAACAATAGTAGCTTATATACATACATTTAACTGTTGTATAATATATATTTAATAGAAAATAACAAATTCATTGTAAGCTTTAATGCTTTTTTTGAATTCTAAAAACTGATTTGTTACCCTAATCCTGTTTCCGAGTGTTTTTATAGTTTGTAATTATAGTTCCTGTGATGATGAATGTGCTAATAGAATTATATTATTTATTAGAATAAATTATGAAAGTCGAAAGGGTTGAAACTATTATATCCTGACTGCTCACAAAATTTCGACATATAATTTTTAATTCTGAAATATCTTGTGTTAAAAATAAATTGGTGTATATTATTGACTGTATAGTTGTTAGAAATAGAAAGTATTGTGGTCACATTTGTGTCAGCTGTTAGTTTATTGCTCAAAGTTGCTATTTTAAAGTATTATATTGTCACAAAATTGTTAAATTATTATTTAATTATATTTGTAAATTGAAATAAAACAAATTTTATATCAATGACATTTATTTCATTGTATGTACAAAATCTTATAAATCTAACCGTTTCATACAAAAGTGTCCAAATTTTAAGTGTTTGATTACTTGGAATGTTTTAAGACACTATTCTCATTTCTTCATACAAATTCTAGGAATTAAATGATTAAGTGAAGGAAGCATGTCTTTAATACTTTTTATATTGAAAATGTTTTACTTATCTGTGATCAGAAATATATAATCAAGTTTTTTAATTACAATTTAAATAATACAGGCGAGCGCGCAGGCTGCTTGATAATACTTTTAATTTAGCGTTAATTTCTAAGGTATTAAAAGTACAAAACGGATTAATTCGATGTTATGATTATTAGTTCATTTATTTATTGCTTCTCATTGTTATGGTTAAACATCCAAAAATATGTTTACTAAAACCATTATGCCGTTTCATCTTAGCCATATTTATTTTTGGTCTCATTGTAAATCAATGGTATTCCTAATTTTAACAAATTGAATATTATTAGTTAAGTTATTCTTGAATCGTTGAACAAATCACTTATTATGAGATAATGATTATTAAATTGTGATCATCGTAACATTTAACATCAACTACCTTTTTGTGAAATAAAAAAAAATCAAAGTAATTATGAATGTCATTTTTTTACAAATGAGTGTCAAATAACGGGAAGTATGTCACAAATTCTTATTAAGCTAAATTAAATATGCCCCCGCTTAAAACTATTTTTGCTCAATGTACAATAAGTCTTTGGTATATGGTCCTAATGCTATAATTTGATGTGAAAGTTGGCCCCTTTGCACTATGGGATGACATTTGATATTCTGTGTAGTTTTGTCTATGGTACTTTAATTTTATAAAAACTTCGCAAAGGAGCCTAAGTAAGTTTCATCTTAGATTTATACATGATATAGAATCTGATAACATTACAGAATAATAACATTAAAACGGGCCTCCAAATATTTTATATTAATTTATTTTAAAATCATACAAGTTAAAATTTCTAGTATGTATAGTTTTATTTAAAATTTTTATGGACTTTGCGTATATTTGAACGCAGTTTAAGTGTGTTCTGTGCAAACAATAAGAAATTGGTTATAAATACAAGAAAGCTCGTCAGCCCCTCGTAAATAATGAGATCAAGAGTAACATAATATAATAACGCTCGTATTAATAATTCAAATTAAAATTGATAATTATATAAATCAGACAGTAATTAAATATAAAAAAAATTTAACACAAAATATATATTAGGGCCAACCAGCTCTAGCACCATTTAAATAAAACAGAAAAGCAGTGAATGACATTATTTTTTGTTACATGTGATCTAAAATATCACATCTCAATTTAGAATATGAAAATATCCATCATTTCGATTTCAACCTTATTGCTTATGACATAGTTACCAATTTTGTACAAATGCAACATATTCTAATCGTGCTTAAGCTATCGCTAATAAATAAGAAAATAGGTGTTTGCACAATACTACAGTCTCTTAGAATAGTTCAATGGACTTACTAACATGTTATTCACCTCAACTTACATTCTTAGTGTTTAACTACAAATCATATAAAAGCCGATGAATAAAAACGACAAGCTCACACTTTCCTGTATAGTTTAGTAACGCTTTGAGTAAAAAAATACTAAAGAAACTACATCAGTGTGTGTGCGGTGCTTTATGAAGTTAACAGACGTTAGTACAAAGATGTGATGTATAAAATCGTATCACACACACGTCATAATTTCGTTTATTCGCTAAGGACCCTACACGAAACGCTCTTCAAACACACTTTCGGTAAATTATATTCTCTCAGTACAAAAGGTTCATATACATTGTAACGATTAATACATATAGTCGCCAGGCTTTGCACTCAAAAGCAAATAAATCAGCTTTTGCTTTAAATGAACAAAGTTGCACTTTCACATATATTTGAATGTAATTTCACTTTTATCACAGAACACTAGTCTTGAACCTCTCTGTACGGTATTTCACTGGTCACTGTGAAGGATTCGAAGTAGTGGTTTAGGAATTCGAAGGTGGGCCTCTTCTCTGGTATCGCGTCCCAGCATTGGAGCATGAGTCTATAGATATCGTCGGGCAAGTAATGTCCCACCGGCTTCGGCATCCTGTACCCTCGTTCCACCTGCTCGATGACCTCCTTGCCGTGTAATCCAGGATACGGTATCTGACCGTATGTGAACAGTTCCATCAGTAGGATACCATACGACCAAACATCGCTCTTGATAGAGAACCGTCCGTAAATAATGGCTTCCGGTGCGGTCCACTTAACAGGAAACCGTGAACCTTGTTTCGGACAGTACTCGTTATCTTCGATCACTCTGGCTAAGCCGAAATCACATATTTTGGCTACATTATTTTCACCTATCAAAACGTTTCTAGCAGCTAAATCTCTATGTATTAGGAGTTTAGATTCTAGATATTCCATGCCCGAAGCGACCTGAGCCGCTACGTAGACTAGGTCTTCGAAATGAAGGGCTTTCCCTTCACCATTTCTCAGGAACTCTAATAGTGATCCCTTGCACATGTACTCTTGCACAATATAAACAGGTTCCTGTTGGGAACAGACTGCATATAACGCTACGAGTCTCTTGTGTCGGAATTTCTTCATAATGGCGGCTTCTTGGAGGAACGCTTGTTTGGACATCGTGCCTTCTCTTAGCGTCTTCACGGCGACCTGGGCATTAAAATAATATTAGACATATATAATGTTTTACTAGATACATTGAATCAGAAATACCTACCTCGATATTGTTACACCATTTTCCGTAATACACTTCACCAAAGTTCCCCTGGCCGAGTTTCTTAATCAACTGTATTTGGTTTCTGGGTATCTCCCACTTATCTCGTAGTTCTGGTCCCAGGTCCCACATCTGCGGCTCTGGTTTTGGACAAGGTCGGGCGAGGACATGACACAGACCTAATGCGTTTTCTGTAATAGTGAGTACACATCATTGGAATTATGAGTTATTATAGGTTAGTCGGTTAATTAGCTTGTTTTAAATGTTAGTTGTTATATAAGGTACCAGACACCAAGTGAGAGATTGATTTAATAACTGTACATTGAATGTAAATGAAACAGCAATCACATATTTTATGCAACAGTTCTTATATAACATCTTTTATCAGTTAAATTAGTAACTTACTCGTATACGACATGACCAATGCCGGAAGACTCGGGAAAGTCTGGTTAGTGGCGATATAAAATCCGCCATTATCCAGTGGTTTAATCTTGTAATGTTTGACGTGGTATCCCCTCCCTTCTTCCCAATCCTTAACACTAAGGCTGAAGCCATGAGGGTTGTGTTCTGCGGGTCTCACAAGGAAGGTGCCTCTAGGGTTGATCTCCGCTAGAAGTAACTTGTCAGCCTCTTTACGGGAGACGTGTGGAAAGAACCAGCTGGAAAAGAAAGTAGACCAGTCATCGATTGCCCGCACTACTGTGTTTGGTACAATAACATGAAAAATATATTTTTTACGTCCAATATACATAATCCATCAATTTTAATGTGACAAATACATATAATTTACATATTATTTTTGCCCATTTTTTGTTTGTTATTTCTGTAAGGTTTTACATTAAATAAAAATTCATTTCTTATTTAATGTAATTTTTAATTAATTCTTATTTAATGTAATTTACATAGCATCTTAGTAAAATAAAATCGTAACATGGGCATGCTAACTACCGTGAAGGTTAAATATGAATTATTTATATCACGTTCATGTCTGTTAATTAGAAAGATAAATAATTAATTCTCATCACCTGAATCATTATATTTCCTGTATGCTTAGCATAATACTTTAAAAATACATACAATTATTCAGGATATCAACATATTGATTCAAGAATGCTGTGCAACTTTCTAGAACCCTTAATTTTAAAGAATATTAGAATCCCTTTCGAAATAAAAAAATATATACACTTACTCTTCACACTCGACTGAGCTCTCTTCAGCGACGAAGTTAGCCGGCACCAACCCCTCTCGCCTCGTAGTGAGATGAAGAACTCTCCACCAATCAGGTTCCAAGTCACTCAGAACCTCCATACGATCCCCCTTTCTGAATGATATATCTGATTCCGCTCGTGCTGTGTAAGCACATAATGCTTTTACAACACGGCGCCCTCCGTTCGATATACCTGCAATGAAAGGTGGAAAATGCAGCCCAATCTTCAGTGTTCCTAGTCAATTATGCCTTGGATAATTTTTTGGGTAATTAAAAATTCGCTATAGTCTGTAACATTGAGTACCTATCATAATATAATCCATACACTATTTTTTTTCACATCACCTATTTTTGTATAATTAATTGAATACGTTGTTTAATTTCTTATTTAGTTAAACAATATGGACATGAGTCACAATGCTAGCCGATTCAAATTATTTTATAATAGCCTCTAGTTAACATACCATTCTTTCTTATCTAAATAGCATTTTTCATAGATCAATTGGAACTAATGATAAACGTAGATTATTCACGACTAACTTAAGATTGATTGTGTTCAATTAGCTGCATGGTTCATTTAATTTAATTACTTTCCGCAAGTCTTGTAGAAATAATGATCTGAATATTTTAAATCAAATTAAGCTGACATTTGTATATTCATAAAGCCATGTCGCCAGACAAGGGCAAGGCAACGTTGGCTTTGTGCCAGTGCAGGATTTAGTTTGTCGAAAACCCAAAAATTTATATTTTAACAAGGAAGCTCTTAAGTTAATTAAACCGCAAGAAATTGACCACAAAATTCTGTTGAGCCTTAAAAGATTTGATAAGAAACTATCATATTTAATGTATTGGATATTAAAAATTTTATTTGCTTAGTAATTCAATACTTACATGCTCCAGGATTCCTCGTCCGTACAATGTCTGCGGGGCGCCGTGTGACCGCGCGGTTGTTAGGTTCCCCAGTGTACCGCGTCTCCAATGAGGGACAGGTTGTGAAACCTGCCTCGTTCTTCTTGTAGGCTGGGTATACTGGAAGTAATGATGTTTGTGGTTAATATTTTAAATATGCATGTAAAAATAATGTTCTTTATTGGAGATTATGATTTGATTCAAGTGACGAATAATATTTCAAACTTGGTCAGTACCAGTTATTATTATTTTCCTAAAACGTTACTAGGATAAAAGAAATACTAGTGATTAATTAGTTACATAATTTAAAAACGTGGAAAAATACTTTAATCTTTATTGTAAGTGCAGTTTAAAAATACATTAAGAGTAAAGCTGTTTGTAAAAACCTATTAAACCCGTGAATACTTCAGTACATAAACAGTTAGTTCACTTCTTTACTCCACGGACTATAAACGTTATAAAGATTTTAAACCCTCCATAACGCGCATTTTATTAAAACTTTAACTAAACGGTTCACAATGTTTATCTGTTCATATTTGTAATAAAGTCATTTTAAAAGACTATTCTGTAACCATTATTTAAACGCTGGGACAGTTTACTTGCTTTTATGACGTAGAAAATGTACAGGTATATTATTATAAACAAACTAAGATAATAAATACACTTTGTAAGGACATTGTTGAGGATAACGTAATACATGTTTTAAAACTAAAAATTTGTTTTGTTTTTAAATCGAAAATCACATTTCACTTAGGAAGTGCCTTCTGATAATTATAATAAATATTAGGTTCGGTTGCCCAGATTCAATCAGTAGAAATATCCCACCTTGTAACGTTCTTCTGATCTACGAGAACCAAATCGCAAGATACTAATAAGTAATAATCAATGAACCCAAATTAACGTTCAGCGACAAATACCATGCCTAATTTTTAATGTTAGTGTGTCGGAGATTATTTAATTAATATTCATAAATTTTTTTTCACATCACCTATTTTTGTATAATTAATTGAATACGTTGTTTAATTTCTTATTTAGTTAAACAATATGGACATGAGTCACAATGCTAGCCGATTCAAATTATTTTATAATAGCCTCTAGTTAACATACCATTCTTTCTTATCTAAATAGCATTTTTCATAGATCAATTGGAACTAATGATAAACGTAGATTATTCACGACTAACTTAAGATTGATTGTGTTCAATTAGCTGCATGGTTCATTTAATTTAATTACTTTCCGCAAGTCTTGTAGAAATAATGATCTGAATATTTTAAATCAAATTAAGCTGACATTTGTATATTCATAAAGCCATGTCGCCAGACAAGGGCAAGGCAACGTTGGCTTTGTGCCAGTGCAGGATTTAGTTTGTCGAAAACCCAAAAATTTATATTTTAACAAGGAAGCTCTTAAGTTAATTAAACCGCAAGAAATTGACCACAAAATTCTGTTGAGCCTTAAAAGATTTGATAAGAAACTATCATATTTAATGTATTGGATATTAAAAATTTTATTTGCTTAGTAATTCAATACTTACATGCTCCAGGATTCCTCGTCCGTACAATGTCTGCGGGGCGCCGTGTGACCGCGCGGTTGTTAGGTTCCCCAGTGTACCGCGTCTCCAATGAGGGACAGGTTGTGAAACCTGCCTCGTTCTTCTTGTAGGCTGGGTATACTGGAAGTAATGATGTTTGTGGTTAATATTTTAAATATGCATGTAAAAATAATGTTCTTTATTGGAGATTATGATTTGATTCAAGTGACGAATAATATTTCAAACTTGGTCAGTACCAGTTATTATTATTTTCCTAAAACGTTACTAGGATAAAAGAAATACTAGTGATTAATTAGTTACATAATTTAAAAACGTGGAAAAATACTTTAATCTTTATTGTAAGTGCAGTTTAAAAATACATTAAGAGTAAAGCTGTTTGTAAAAACCTATTAAACCCGTGAATACTTCAGTACATAAACAGTTAGTTCACTTCTTTACTCCACGGACTATAAACGTTATAAAGATTTTAAACCCTCCATAACGCGCATTTTATTAAAACTTTAACTAAACGGTTCACAATGTTTATCTGTTCATATTTGTAATAAAGTCATTTTAAAAGACTATTCTGTAACCATTATTTAAACGCTGGGACAGTTTACTTGCTTTTATGACGTAGAAAATGTACAGGTATATTATTATAAACAAACTAAGATAATAAATACACTTTGTAAGGACATTGTTGAGGATAACGTAATACATGTTTTAAAACTAAAAATTTGTTTTGTTTTTAAATCGAAAATCACATTTCACTTAGGAAGTGCCTTCTGATAATTATAATAAATATTAGGTTCGGTTGCCCAGATTCAATCAGTAGAAATATCCCACCTTGTAACGTTCTTCTGATCTACGAGAACCAAATCGCAAGATACTAATAAGTAATAATCAATGAACCCAAATTAACGTTCAGCGACAAATACCATGCCTAATTTTTAATGTTAGTGTGTCGGAGATTATTTAATTAATATTCATAAATTTGTCTATACTAACTATACTATACTATACTAACTATGTATTTCAGTATTGATTAAGTATTAAATTTTGTTGTACTAGGTAGGTACGTACAATTCAGTCACGTAAGCTTCTAATCAACGATTTTCCATACAACCTGATAATTATAAACTTATCAGCGATTATAGTAAATTTGAAACTAGGCATGAACCTAACAGAATTTAAAGATGTAAAAGCAAGGATATTTGTCAAATAATAAAAAAGAGCTAATCGAACAAAGAGACAAACTTATTTTATATTATTTATAGATTACACGAACTTTTTTAACAAAGGTCATACACACAGCAATATTACAGTGACGCACACTTAAGCAATAATGTTTTAAAATCCAAATGACCAAACCTCGAAACAAAATCTACACATTAATCAGAAAATAGAAATTTCCAAACCAAGAGAGAGCAGTTGTTATTGACGCTACTTACACTTGACCGGAGTTAAATGGTTCTTTGGCCAGTCAACCTCATTATCAAGAGTTATGGATTGTTAAAGGAAAGGCATTGACTGATATGCTTAACGATATGGGAAATGGGTAATGTATTTAACCTATTAAATTGGTTCAGAAAGATGCAGTTTAGCTTAGAATAAAATTTTCAATATTATTGAAGTTATGTGATCTCTCTTGTGGTTATTTTTACGTAGTAGTAGTACCTATATACCTAATATTGTTAATATACCTTTATCTATACCTAAAATTGTGATTCAGCATAATTGGTATACAAATAGAAGACCGCAAAAAATGGTATTCCAAAAAAGTTTATAAAAATAGTAAAGAGTAGTTAAAATAAATAAAAACATGGAAAATCCAATAGCTATTGAAACTAAACTGTGTAAAAGCTAAAATGAAGTTGACGGAAAATACGTATAGAATAAAACAAAACAAAAATGAAATAAATGAACAAACAGATGCAAAGTGGGCAAGTTTAAACATCGTGCGAAAAAATCTCGAGTATTGTTTAAAGAAAATTGTTTCCGCTGAGGCATTTGAGACTGGAATTTTTGCGGTGTTTAACTTAGATGAACATTTACCTAGCAAATGTAAACATAAACATTTTTCGACGGGACGGTTTCCCAGTAGTCGCGGGTTCGAATCCCTGCCCGTATCGGTTTTTTACATTCTATATTTATATAAATTTAAATAAACATGGCTATATAAATATCTTTAAACATAAAGATATTTTCAAAAATAAACATTAATTTTAATTAAAATAGTAAATCGTTATTTTAACCAGAATTAAAAATTACAAAGGGTAACAAAGGGAGCTGAATTGAATTATTAGGTTACTAACAACAACATATATACTATTACGTGACTTATAATCGGTAGTCTAGACGAAGTAGCAAACTACAATAAAACAGTATTAAATTATCGCAGAGCAATTCCGGAAGGTTCTATACTTACGGTATACAAGAAGGATCTGTGAAGAGGATTAGTGTGGGGATGGAGTAGTCTAGGTGCAATCTTGACGTATGGGAATACGTAGGTACTTATCTGATATTTATAATGATGCATGCATTACAAATCTATTGTAGTTTTTTAAGATCGTTAAAAGTATACATTGTTGTTTACATGTATAATGGAAAAAATTACAGATTTAACTTAAGTATTATTAAATTTTAAATTTACATTTTAATTTTTACGACTTTTTTTAAACTCGTGAAAATTCTAAGAAAATACTTAATACCTATACAGTTTAAAACATTCAGTTTAATTAACGTATGAAATTGAGAAAACAGGTTTTAAGATTTTCTTTATTTCATTTACCAATAAACAAGTTAATAAAGTGTGTGTGTGAACATTACCAAGAGGTCTGTCAGGATCATGTCGGCGGCTGCAGCACTTGTTACCCATGGCGCGGCCCGCCCGCTACGCCGCGCCAAGCC
The DNA here is from genome assembly GCA_959347355.1 of Napeogenes inachia. Classification (NCBI taxonomy): domain Eukaryota; kingdom Metazoa; phylum Arthropoda; class Insecta; order Lepidoptera; family Nymphalidae; genus Napeogenes; species Napeogenes inachia. Next base: position 27,499,652 of record OY365791.1, read on the forward strand.
ACTCCTGGAAATAGCATACAATATTGATATTAGTTCAGACATCTTTCTCAATAAAGTAAATACAATGTGTTTTTTTTTAATTCAATATACCAACAAACTATTTTTTTTTTAATTTTCTTACATGTCACTAGGATCAAACGGTTTACAAACAGCCAGATAAATGTGTTTTTATTTACAATTTGTTTTATTAGTATCAGTTCCACGGTAAGTTCTCCTTTTATGGTGCTCTCCATGTTTAATAGTTTCTTTGCTAAATGACGAGGACGACTCTTAAAGTCGATTGATACTTGTACAGATTTAATTATATAACCTGTTCGAATTTGTATCTTTCATTAGTAGCATGATTATTTTTAATAAAATTAAAAACAACTTTAATTTTTCCATTTATTTAAAAAACAACATTAATATTTCCTTAAACGAATAAGTCTGTATGGGTACATAATGATATAAAAAATCCAAATTTAATTTAATCAGTTAATGTCATTAAATAACTGGTTTTCAAACACGCCAAAGTTATCAATGTATCTATTGAGCACGTGTGGCTTCAAGGTGTTCCTAATTAAATTGGTTCTGGGAAGAATAATGCTCGTTTGAGAAACGCACGAATTAAGAAATTAAAAACAATTTTTTTAGATTTTTATTAGGAAACTTATTTGGTGCTATAAGAAATACTAATACCTACTCTTAAGGAATAAATGTTCTGCTATTGGTTGGATGGGTAGTAAGAACCCTCGCTTAGGAAGCAAACAATCTTTCTGTTAAGAATAATAATTAAATACTAAACATATCTGCCAAAGAACAATTATTTAATTATGAAATAAGAATCATTAAAAGCTGGTATTTCCAAAGTTTATCGATTTGGAACAGAAAAAACATCAGCTTTATAATATTAGTATAAACTACTAAGTATATAATAGACGAAAAGGTATCTATATCCCGATATCGTTAGTCAGATAAGAAAGTCAAACACTGATCCTACATTCATCATGATATTATCGACATGTCATTATCGAATCCAGTTCCCATGATACCTTTACGATAGCTTTTGTGGTCATTTTAAAACGAATTACTCCATTTGTAGCATTATTACCAATTTTTATTCTTTTGAGTAAGTTTGTATTCAGAGATTCTAGTCTGAATAAATTACTGTAAATTATGTAATTTTAATTACATAAAATTATTATTAACTCTCTGCTTATGAATTAGAAAACAAAAATGCTGCAAACTGCTTTAGCAAACAACAGAACAGTTTTTAATGTAAATGCTTGAAATATTTCAAAGCAATTAGTGTTCTATGCGTACATACCTATAATGTATTTGCAGAGAAAAATATTTTGTTAAATTCTTGATATTCCATTTGGTAGTTAATGATCCCTCTCATAATTTGAGCCATCAATCTAAATTCGTCAATACCAGCGATGATATAATATTATTGGAATAACGCTGATGGAACCGCGGATTGCTATATTTTACTGCTGATTGGTAAATACAAATTCAAAACCAATAAAATTTTGGAATTAAAAAAAAGAGTTAATATATTTCACCCCATTTTCTGTTCAGTTATGTACTCCATGTAATGAATCATTCACAAAAGAACTGAATTTAATTCAGTTTCGAAAGAAACATCTCGATCTAATAATTCTTTCTTTAAAAAAAAACATTTACATATAAAATTTAGGAATGTAAAGAATTAAAACAATTACCGTATTTATTAAATAATCAGGCAATAGCTAATATTTTAACGAGTTTAATACCGGTATTGAAATTCAAGACGATTACGATTGCATTAGGTATGTCATTGTGTGATGCGCAAGAGTCGACCGGACAGTATCGACTATCGCATATACAAATCACGTACGAGTATTATTGACGAAATGTCCACTCTATTGTGGTGTTTCTTGTAATACTTGTTTTAGAATTCCATGACAGAATGATCAGGGGTATTCAATGGATATGTGAATAATAATTACAATAACGGAAAATCATTATAGCTTTCATAATATCAAGCAATATCTTGTTTGAGTAGCTACTGTTTAATAACTACCTAATAAATGTTAAATTTGTTTTTGGTATTTGTACGAACAATGTCTTGTTTTAATATCTATCGGATAATTATCAATAAATATATATTTTGTTTTTGGTATTAGTACAAAGAAAGCTCTGACGCCTTCCATGAATTCTGATATTGAGTAAAGGTTATTTACATTTATTTATTAAAATAAACACGCACTTGCTTCACGATCCTCATTATATAATGGAAATTCGTGCAATGCAACTCCAGACAGACACGGTTAGGGCTCTGTCCTATTTATTTATACGTATTAAAGAAGTTGAAATTTTGAACAATTGTAAATTGTAAAATTCAAGATATAATAATGTCTTTAAAACTTTATAATTAACTATATATTCTTGAACAAAATATTTGAACGTTTGATTTTTTATTTATTTAACGTACTTTGTTTCGAAGTTAGAAGGCTCTGACATGAATAGACTGGAGCATTGGCATAACAAAAGCCTTCTCTTTAGACCCTTTGTGAACGGAACCCTCGCTTAGGAAACAAACAATCTGTCCGTTAAGAATAATAATTAAATACTAAACATATCTGCCACAGAACATTCATTAAATATTCATAAATGTTTCTAACATTCTAATTCCATTTTCAAGTTTAAAATAAAAATATTACCATTTTAATAATATAATAAAACGACATCACATCTTAGTCTGCAAAAGAGCATATAAAATGATGAGATTTAGAATGGAGAGCTTATAATAAAATTTGTAAAACCTTGTTGCCATATTATTTTAATATAATACTTGTTTAGTTGTCTATAGCTGTATGTTGTAACAGCGTCATTGGGCAGGAGTAAATTCTGTCTGTGATTAGACATACTAAATTCGAATGAATCTAAAATAATATGCAATTACTATTGCATGATTCCAAGTCCATTGCATTAGTATACCGACGCAAATAATGTTTTAAAGATAATATGTCCAAACAAAGAACATTCAATATCCCCAAATTTACGGCTCTCGAACCAAATTTGCGAAGAAAGTGAAGGTGCCGGCAGTGCGGGGGACGGCCGCCCCAACAACCTGTTGCCGCCAATCAATAGCACCAACGCAATATTGCTCATATACCCTCTTTCAAACCCCATATTGTAATCCACCAAATCCCTTTGAGTTGTAGATATAAAATTCCTATAAACATTAACTAAAATTAAGGAGGCCGCTAAGGGAAATTGTAGGATTTGAAAACTATAACAAAGGAAATTCAAATCTATTTGTATTACAATGTAATTCTACTAAATACCTCGAACCAAATCTGTTTCCTAAATCGCTGGTGGTACCACAAGTGCGCCATAAAAGAGATTACTGAAAGCTCGTTCAAACAATTACTCACAGATAAGAATAATCAATACCTAAATGGTAAGCAAAAGCTTAGTCATAATGCGCTAGTTATTATGAGAAATCTGATAACAGAATCATAATTCTGATTACAGCATTGCTTTTCAATATTTAGATGATATTTAAAAAGACAAAACTCTTCGCGCATGTTCAGGGAGCGGTCAATAACCCTGTGGGCGGAATCTTGAACTTGAACTACATGTCGAAACATAAGATAAATCCTTTTTAAAATAATATACAATTTTCTGAGCGTATAAATTCAAGTACTTTGATATAGTATTATAGGTTATGGGCAAACTTTTATTCAGACGAGCAGGTTATATTATTTAAAGATAATTTTTATTGGTATCACATTATCAATCTTCATACAGAACAGATCAGACGTGAAGTTTATGATAAAATCCCGAAAAATAATTCTGTGGACCTTTATCAATCCTATACTAATGATTAACAATTTTGGTAGGAAAAAAGTACATATCCGATTTTTCTTTCAGAACAAGCGACGTATATTGAAAAATGGTTTTAGTAATTAATTAATTTTAATTAATAACATTAAACAATCAGAAAATAAATGTTTATATTCGGAAACAGTTTCATCATCTTGTGGTATATTGTCTTTCGAGCAACATAAGATCGTGTATCAGACTGGAAACGAACCACATAATGAGGAAGTAATTTGATCATCACTTGATGACACTATCAGTTTTCATTACAAGAATGCAATTAGGTATTTTAATCATAAACAAGATCATCACAAAACAAATGGACAGGATAAACAACAATCATTATTCGATGTAGTGTGTTAGGTAAGACGTTTCGATTACACAGCAAGAAGACAAAATAGAAGCAGATTGTATATTATTGAAAGCTAAGCTAACAACAATTACTTATAGTAACTACAAAAAACTTCATCCGATATCAGTATCAGGGCATAGCAGTATTCAAAATAAATAAATAATTTCACTAATAAAACAAGAATAGGTATCAAAAACAAAACAGGAGCTGACCATCGGTACCCAGCCACCCAGGCTCCTAATAGTTAAGAGTCCCTTCACGTCAGTTCTGTTGAACTTGGCAATGATTTGTATTTTAAGGACGTTGGACGCCGTCGAGCGCAGCTGCGGCAGACAATAGAATGTTATGATTAACGAACTCACCTCACTAGGAGCTTTTCTGTGGGCAATTAAAGAGTGGTTCTGACAGAGGGTGAAGCATAACATAGAGACAATTCTATAAAGACATTTATTTATTTCAATATATTGTGATTGTTTTAATTTTATCAATTTATATAATAATTCATAACAACCATTTCTAAAGGCATTTAATAATAGCAGTGGTTTAGGAGTTATATGAAAAATTGCACTTTTATTTTACAAATTATAAGTGCGAAAAACCCTTGTGTAATATCCCAACCGTAATTGCTTTGAGAGATTAAATTGACTTTTATTTGAAATATCCAATCCAAAGCAGTCAGGGAGGTACTTATTTTTTTCATTTTTCAACTCATAGTTTATTGAATTTGACCAAATTCTGCAAAGAACATGAATCAAGAGCAGTAGGTACTTCCAGTTATGGAAACATTTTGTACCACGATATTGTTGATGAAGCGTAAATAAATATCTCATTTGTAGCTGAGCACATCAGTCGTTATCGACTATTTGACGTAATCAAATTGTGTGGCAGCAAACATTACTCTAATGTTCAATGTAACATAACCTGCCGTGAAACCAACAGAGCGCGTAACGTAGCTATGATAAACTAGGTAGGTTTCCCAGGAAAACGTCCAATGATTATGCAGGATACGTCGAGTTACAAGTGTTTCGGTACGGAGATTATATTAAGCCTTATTAAAACTCTGTACACGCTTCGATAGAACTCTGAAGGCATAAGACACTTTCCGCCGGAAATAGTTGCTATGTGAATCTCGTTAAAAGTTACATACATGAACTTGATCGAAACGGAATATATATTCTAAGGAATACTTGATTATTATAATTTATTGAAACTGTATTATTAAAACATTGATTTTTGCGAACTTGTGTAACAACATCGAACCAATCAAGCGAGCACATAATTGCTCATAACGATCTTTTAAATTATCTTCCACCATTTGCGTTATACACTTATTTAGAATTACAACGAATGAATAATCAAAGAAGATGCTTGTAAATATATAATACCTAAGAAGCTTAAGAATTATCCAAGCGTACAAATTTAAACAACGAATTTTATTAAAGGGTCAGTAATCCTTGCGGTCTCAAATCTAAATATAGGCACCGGAGGTCTACTATCTCACGGTCTAAATCATTGCTCCCCAAGACACAAATATCTCGGACAATTCCCTTGTAACCCCCTCGATTTACGTAACATCCGTTGGCCGAATACTTTTACACTTTGTTTGGAATATCAATATCAGACACCTCCATCTCGTCTTACCGTGAACACGATTGCTGCAAAGCATTCGAAACGTCGGGTTAGATTTAAAATGTAAATTTAAAATTTAATTCAATATACGCGAGTTAAATCCGTAAAAATAGTTTTATTTCAATATCAATAAGTTTTATAGAAGAAATATTTAATAAAAAAAATACTTAAAGCTGAAGAGTGAGGGAAAAAATCGATTCACATACAAAGGAATATAGAACATACTTAATATGATAGTTTGAACATTCATAACCATCATCATTTATTATGCTTAAAGAAAAGTTATGAGATAAAAAACGATGTTTCCTCGCCGAGTGTATACGCCGTTAATCTTGTTTATCTCATCGTTGTTACCAAAGGGTGCGTAGACCGACAATGTGCCCGCATATGGATAGTTTAACGCAATGTCGTTCCGCTATTCACAAACATTTTATCTTTACAGTAACGGGTAGTTCTCACATCAATTACTGTGATAAAGTATGCATATTCATTAACTTCTAGTACCATTACGTAACGTATTAATATAAAAATAATAGTTTTCTTTAACGTGAGCAACCACTAAGCTAATAAAAAATGTGTTTAAACTAACTTTCTGAATTAATAACTATCAGTTATGTTAGACGTACCTAAAATAGGGTTCCTATTTATGACATTTTAAAAATAGAATAGAATATAAAAAATAATCATGTAAATCATAACCACCGATTTGCCCCAGTAACAGCATCTAAGGATAATTTTGGTTAATTTACGAGATAATACGGAAACATGAAGAAGACCGGACACCCTTAAAATTATTAAAGATACACTTCCTTATAATTACCACAAATTGATCACAAAAAACGATGTTAATTAATGAAATACTCATTTCCTGTACAGATAATGTTATATTTGGTTTGCTTCTTTTAATGTTTATGTGAGAACATAAAATGTTTGCATTCAAAGCACTGAAACTGGGACAAACCTACACTGACGTCGATTAAAACAAGGTTCCATTAAATGGATTGAACGCATGTTTAAAGATCTCTAAAGTATGTTTTTTTTAACAAGACTTTTTGTAACAAGAATTAAAAATAGCAACTGTAATGTAATATGTAATCAAGTAAAGCCATCCTTGAAATAAAAAATATATATAATGAAAAATTCAACAGGGGCAGGATTCGAACCGACGATTTCTGGGTTAATATCCCAACCTGCCCTGAATGCCTGTACCAGAGTTCGCTTGTTGATTGGCTTAACGTGTCTAAGCAAGTTTATAAATAATGTTTTTATAAATTCTTGTTCTAAATAATAAAACAGACCAAATTTAATTTATTCTAATGTACATTATATTATTACTAATTAACGCTATTAATACTTCAAGGCAACAGTAATTTTAACAGATACTAATCAGTTCTGACAAAAGCATACTCATGTGTTTTTAATTATTGTTTCTGAACGAACCAAATCGTCTTTTGATCTGAAATCATAATTAAGATACAGCGAACAATGCTGATTTTAACTCGTCAGTAGTTGACGTAATATAGAAAAAAATACAATAGGTACCCATCAAACAATAAGACGCCGTGAATCGCTAAGATTTAAGAATACAAAATGATCCCGGAAACGCTAGTAATTTTGTATACCTACTTTTGTTTTTACACTTATTTACGTCATTTCATTAGGGGAAACAATAGTTAAAATAACTTGTGTTCACATTTTTTTGACAAAAATTTAAATACACAATATATACACAAACATCCTGTCATTGTTTTTGAACGTTTAGATATGAGATTTTAATTTGCTCCAGTAGGACTTTCTCTAGCAACGAATTCTGAATGAATTTCTTACAGGCAATACAATGGTTTCGTATATTTAGTTCTCAGCTGTCGTAGCACATGTTTACAACCGGGAGCGCCCTCCTGTCGCCGGTGGTCATAACGTGGGGTGCGCGCGATCAATACAGGGCTTCCCTACTTACGGCCACGAAAAGGGATATATTTGTTTGGCAAATCCATCTGTCGATGATATTGGGTGTAGGAGTTATAATCAATGTTCGATATTTAAACTAATTGGTTAAGGTGATTATTTTTAGCGGCACAATGACATCCCGGTTTATCTGAAGATATAACTTAGGAAGCCCAACCAACCCAAACTTAGCATAAGCATTTACTATTTCTATCACAATATAAGAACAAAGTTTCTCGATATAAGTATATGGAATAATATAGAAAATAGTTCGTGAGCATTAGCGAAGAAAACGAATCTCAGCCATCCTGTAAATCACATGACCCAGACACAAGCCATTTCGTGGCCAGACTGAGAACTCTTGTGAGCGACGCCTAGAATACTTCTACTGATTGAGTGCCAGCATGTGATAACCATGCAAGTCAATGTTGGCTTATTAAAATCGTCAGTTGCTATCGTTTAACGAAATTGAATATTGCCACACATAAACGTAATTGAAATGCGCTGTTAAATTTAATCAAGAGGGAGTCCAACCAAACTATAGACTGCAATTAAAATAAATCAAATAAAGGGTAGGGGGAGTTCGTGCATCGAGTACAATACAAGACACTTTTAAATAATTTTCAAATATTACAATGAAAACTGGAATTGCGAACACAAAATAGTGCGAAAAATGAAAGCATGACTTTAAGCGTGACATTATCCTGAGTCTCAGCACTCAGCGAATAAGCCTTCGGCGGAGACCGCGTCGGCATAATAGACACTACACACACACACACATAGACACACACACACATAGACACACACACACACACCTACGCACCCACACACATACACACACACACACATACACACACACACACATATACATACACGTTGATAAATTTTAAATATACATTAGAACGTAGAATAGTTACTTTTAACAATGAACAAATTAATGTGGGAACAACTAATTTAAATAACCTAATAATTATTTTAATAGATAAAACAGACGACTGTAACAACCTAAATTTATTGTTTACGATATTTTAGTACACAAATATGAATTTAGGTCGATCGATATGGCCGATTTCCTAAACCAATCAATTAGGTTTTAATACAATTTATGTGCATTCTAAGCGCTTGTTAACATACGAGCTCTGTAGCTTTTCAACATAATTACAGATAATATAAAAAGCGAAGCATTCATGAAAAATTATTTCGAAATCAGTTATGTGTATTCAATGATAATCTGATTAGCTTGCATTTGGCAATTAATCCTGTCCATGCACCGCTGTCTGACGTTTCTGAATAGCACAGAAACTAATCACTAGTTTATGAACTGAGGCGTATGATATGAGTATAATATTAGTATAATATCATATCTCTATTATCTACAATTATTAACATACCAAGCAATTTACTTAAGTCAATAAACTTTGAACAATCTAAAACTATGGTAAGTTTGTTTTAAATCTTTTTTAGTTTATCTTGTTAATATGATTTTTTTGTATTACGATTGTACATTTGCAATAATTGTATATCATATACATAATAGTGTATATTATTATTTTAATATTAACTTAATTATAACCAAAATTCACCTTTACTTTCTTGAAACACATAAAACAGCACAAAATACAGATAGGTACTCCAAAATAAAATGCGACACACGTTTCTTACGTGACATGATGAATTCCTTCCGAGATGGATACACAGTTTTATTTCTCTGACATACGGTTTTTCGAGGGTTTATAAAGAAAGGTATGCCCCTTACGGGTCGTTCAAGACACATCTAATATATATTTGTATTTTTTTTTGGGAGAAATTGCCTTTTACTAAATAACAGCTTAATATTTTCTCAATATCAAAATCTGATACGATTATTCGTATATGATTTGTTATATTTATAATTTGGTAACAGGATAATAGAAAAATAAATTGGTTCTTAACTAAAGCATAATTTACATTTAGGTGTTGACACCAATAATCAAGATAAACTAATCAAGAGACATTTTGAGTTAAAAATATTTTTTGTACTACTTGAGAGTGAATAAATATAAAAAACGCAAGTTGCATAACATGTTGTTATTATTATTGGTTTCAAGTGTAATTTGTATTTTAAAATCAATGATATATAAGCAATGTCCCAGAAACGAATTGTCGATCTACATACTTAATATTGAAGTATGAATGAAGAGTTTCTGCGCTGGAATTTGACCTAGATCGTTATGAACTTCACATCAGCAAAATTCATTCACGATTGCAATTTCCAATGAATCTGTGTCGATTTAGTATCTGGTCGCAATCACCTGAAATACGAGTATCAAAAGATTGAAGAGAATCAAAAAAAAACTGTGACATCTAGAATCTAGATGGAACAGTTTTTTCATGAGATCATTGTATCTTCTTATTTATCTGTATTTTTAAAATATCCTTTTGCTGGTTAATAGTTTTTCCATTTGGTTTTTCAATCAGCAAACTTTAGCAGTAATTCTATTAGTATTTATCTAATCGAGACAGAGAAAGTTTAACGGAGACATTGGAAAGGTATAGAAGTTTGGAAATTTACTGCCACATGGGCAAGACTTACCGTTTGAAGAAGTCGTTTAAAGTTTTATTTGTAAATGGACCGCAAGTATAAAGCTTTGATAACTTTACTGAACGATATTTACGTTGGACTTTACTTATAATGTTTGAAACCTGTCTATGGGTAGGAGGTCGACATTATTAAATTGATTTTCCTTTAGATAAAACTTTATAATGATATATAAGAAAAAACTTATATTAATAAGAAGATAAGAAAATGTTGCAGATTTAATTTATTAAAGAAAGGATAAACATTTGAGTCTAATTCCATCTTTTGTTTATAATAGTTTATAAATAAACTTAACATAAACAATGGTAACGAAGAAAGGTTCTTTTGTAGTTGACGCTGTTAATATAATGATGTATACAGTATAATAAAAAACGGACAAGTACGGGTTAAGCTCGCACGAGGGGTTCCGTAGCTACAAAAAGGTGAAATTAATTAATAACATAAAAACAATCCCCTTTATTCTGAACTGCATAACTTAGTTTATTAAGATTTTATTCAGATTAAAAGTTATTAGCGAACCACCGCGAAAATAAAGTAGCTGTACATATGTTTCGAGACCTTTCTTTCTTAATTTTATATATGTGTAGGTTAAATAAGAGGAAAGCGGGGTTTGCAAGTCACATAACAATATAATGTAAAATATCACCTTACAAAATATTTACTTTTGAAAAGAAGATGCTTTTATAATTTGTTTTGTTTTATAAAAATCCTTTGCAAAATGATACCCACATTATAAACAATTTACATTTCAAATAAAACATCATTGTTTCATGTGTTTTATGTATGTCCTAAATATTTTTATCTTTCTATCTGTCTACTTTTATAATAATAATATATTATGAATCAAATCAAATTAACTACAAAAAATCAAATAATATTAAATACATACTGACAGACAGATGGCTATATTTTAATAATACAACAGTTAAGTTTACAAGAAAAATATTCATATACCTATCATTACACGGTAATTAAAAACAATAACAACATTTATTACCAACTGGTACAAAAGGAGTGGAATAATTACATTTTTGTTGAAACGACAGTTATTTATAGTTTCCCTTGCGACTGAAGTATCGACTGGCTTGGGGGTGATAAAAGCTGCTAGAGAACCTCTGTTTGAAATGGTTCTTATAATGTATAGAACCGTAAGGTGGCTAGAACACTCAATACATAATACATTCTCAACTATGAAGTGCGTTTATTATATTTATACATTTTTCTTTAAAGTCTAGACTTCATTCTTTGTGCCTTAAAAATCCATGTTAAAAAAAGAAATAAATTAATCAGCGTTAGAACGTTTTGAAAAAGATATTGCGACTCATTTTTAATTCGATCGGAGCTTTAGGAAATTCTATTTTATTTTATTTTTGTTTTGGCATTGGCGTTCGTTCCCACATACATTTACCATTCGATTAATTATACATCTGAATGTAAAATATCATTCGGTTGGATAAATTTTGATTAGCAATTTCTATCGCAATAGTAATATTTATAATGTTATTCGAGTATTCTATTGTGGAGTTCCTAATTAGGTGTTATAAATGCTACATTCATTAAGAGAGAAAAAGCATTACAAAGGTCCGCTTCTGTTTAAAACTCGAAATAATAAAGTATATTAAGATTATTATGAAAATAACTATAAAAGACAATGCGTTTAAATTGGCTCCCATTCCATAATCTTGCAAATAATAAATGGTAACATTACTTTTATCTGTAATTAAAACAAATTTATTACTTTTTTTGTGAATGTAACACTTTTATTTATTTAATGAAGATCTAGAAATCGGGTGAATTTAGTTGGAAATATAACAACATGGATTAACAAAAATGTACTTTCAATTTGGCATCATTGGCAGCAGAATTTAACTTTATATATGTATCAAAATTAAATAATAACAAAAGAGCATTCATTTGAACTGATACATATTTTAAAAAACATAGATGAAAATAAAGACACAGAAATCGTTTTAGTGTAGAAGTAAACACTTAGAAAATAAATAAGGAAATAAAATAAAAGGCTAATCATGATAACCAATAAATTGATCAGTTTTATTACATGTACAGTTAAAACAAACCTGCATTTTAAATAGCAACATGCTATTTTCGGCCGTGCCTCCCCACACGCTTTATTTCTATACCCGCCTTTCCCCTATTAACGTACATAACATAAACATATTCACTGTTGGTATTTAGTCCTTAATTCATCTGAGTATAAACGTATTGTTATACACGAGAGTTGTTGAAAGCATTTTATGCTCCAATTAGACAGACCTCGTATGAAAAGAATAAACTTTAGAATTTCGTTTCAAGTTACGTAAATTTAACTTTCGCTAGCTGTTACTTTACTTGTTTAAACAATGTGCACTTAATAAGAGTTTTTTCAATTATTCAATCTCATTAGAGATAATTAATATGGATAGTGGAGTATTACAGGAAAGATCATGTAATGTTTTTTTTATCTGGTAGATTGTTATTGTGTTTAAATAATAAAACAACTTTTTACATATTATTTCTCACAAATAATGATTATACTACGGTAAATAACGTTTTAATGAGCTACTTATCATATAACTAGATTTCGTTAAGAAATTAAATATTTACTAAAATTATGCCATTTAAAAAATCTATACAATTTGTTACATACAATAACGTAAAATTTTGTGAAATTATTTTACATTTTATAAAAATAGAAATAAAATTAATGACTCCTGTTCACCGATTCTCACTCAAAGTATCTATTTTCTCTATTTTCTTCCAGCGACGTGAATTATAAATTGTATGCTGTTAAAAGGGAGAGTCTAAAAGCAGTTCGAGTATCTGAAGTGTAAAAAAATAAAGCTTCTACTAGACACGATATAATAAAAGATACTTTTATCACATACTTTCATTCTGACAGATGAAATGCTTAGTTCGTTCTTTATGAGTTATAAAAAGTAAATAATGAACGCTTGAAGACTGTTAAAGTTTAAATTAAAACATTGAAGAACTATGTGGGTAATGACTTATAAAACTTTCGATTTTCTTCAATTAAATGTATCGAATAATTTAAGTCATAATATTAATATCACAGCACCAATTACACACATTGATCTAACCCCTAAGTAAGCAAATTATTTGCTTGTGTTAAGGGTGTTAGACAACGATACAAATACATAGAAATACACATATAAATACTGCGAATATATGTAATAAAGGACCAAATCCAGAATACTCATCTCCGAGATGCCATTCCAGAGAAGCTCATCACATAATTGTCTGTCCCTGTCGGGATTCGAATCCGAGCCCCTTTGCGACACGATACGTTTGTCGTCTGCGCAAACCAATCGGCCAACGGGGCTACCTAACTTCTATACCAGCCAGATATTATTTGAATCAATAAGTGTTTGGTAAACAATTCAACTCAATTCAAATTGAATACAAACATTATTGTCAATGATGTTTTCGCTGAAGTGATTGATGAGAACAATACCAATTTTCTTTACGAAGGTTATTTATACAATCATACGCCTATACAAACAAAGGCATAGAAATATATTTATATATACATTTTTAAGATCATAATTGCAACATTTGACCTGAACTCCAGCAATATGAAATAGGTCAGAGACATTAGTCTCCGAGTCAAAAAGGTTTAATCTATAGAAGAGTCAGTTTTATTTAAAACATTGAGTTATAGCGTTGGATATAAATGCCTCTTCAATCTACGTGATTATTACGCTCATTACCCGCTACATGGAACTCGCAGCGTGTATTATTTGCATCCAAACGTGACCACACGTTGACGTGTGGCTTATTACCCGTCGGTATAACAAAACATTAATGCTTTATCTAAGTATTTTGCAACGCAGCTGCAGATGACCACACACGTCAACTGTAGGGCTTCTAAGTTCTCTCAGACACAAGGACATCTTGCAATACTTGCGTTCTGATTTTACAGACATAATATAATTTATTAAATCTGAATGTTCCATATTGCATTGCTGCTTACATAAAACATAGCACTTCTGTTTCTGTGTCAATTACCGAGTCTCGCTTGCTGAAGCTGGACATTTATAATTATATGATTATAATAATTGCATACACGTTTAAACTCATTTAAACTATAATTTCATCTCACATATATTCTAGATTTCTGAGAATTATATTGCATATGTTTGAAGCATGAATAAACTAAAATTGTTTCCACTTCACCAACAACTAGGCAGACATGGACACAGGCGGTCAGTGCATGTATCACACGCTCAATTACACTTTTGCGACGCAAACTGCCGCACCAAGGATTTCAGTATAATATCTCAACTTTTGAAGATGCATCTGACACTGCCACCCCAAGTATCAAAGACTTATGATTCAACATAGAACATAATTCCATTCAGCGACCTGGTATATTCAAGTAAACTTAAATACATATATGTATATAAGTATCTCCCTATGAACTTCATCATCATTTACAGAAACGACAATATTCGTCGAAATCGAATGCAAAAAAGTATGATCTGATAAAATAAGATGTTTTACTGTGTTGGACGATGTTTACCGTAAGATACGCAGAAACCAAATAGCTAACAAGGCTTGTTTGCAAACAGCTTGCCATAACAGGACAAGATCTTTTATGCAAGTAACCAACTAATAGTGGAAAAAAGCTGTCCAGTGCTACAAAAAGTTGGGTATATTTGCGTTAAGTTGGGTGAATTTAATTCAAATGTTTTGTTATAAAAATATTCGAAACTTCCACCATTATTTTATCAAAGGATTATGTACGGCGTTGTTTTGAGCGTGACTACACAGTTATTTTTTAATATACCTCCACTTTATCATAGTACCCGAATTGCGTGCCTCGCTTCTACATTAACAAAATACGATACTGGTTTTATAATATAGAAAATAGTGGATGGACAAAATAAATTTTAATAACAATCTGATCCTAATGATAAATAAAAAGTGGGATTATACTTTTTATGAACGACAGTTTCGAAATTTTTTTGGCACACAAGATTCAAAATCTTATTCAAGCGCTAAAGCTAAAGGATTCGGTAGACGAAATGGCGCGGCCAATACATTATAAGGTCCTTGAACTTGGTACTGAATTACTGTAGAACTATTTATAGCAACGTGCAGATTCTAAAACAGTGCTGCACACTAAGAAAAAGAAAGCAAATCAAGATTAGTATAGCATATCTGTAAATATACAAAAATAATTTGTATGAGTAACGCATCTTTTGAGACATCAGAGAATCAAAATCATCTTATTTATTTTTTTTTATCTGTACAGAATTTTATAAACTTCTAAGATACATATCAGGTGTGACGTAGGTATGCTATTGTTTATAGATAGGCATGTTAATATAAAAACTGATTGTACCTTTACTTGCCCTGGACACGGAATGTTGTCACACACAAGGTGATCAAAGGTGGTCCTGCTACATTCGTTTAAATCCGAATGGCCCAATTATTTGTTTTACATATACAAGGTGTTTAAATAACAAATTTTCGTTGAAATGTATTAGTCACCAAAGATGAGAAACTAAGATACCACAATCTTAAATCATGATTCACGTTAAACTGGTTATCATTTTGTAGACATGAGAAATATAACCATACATACAAAAAATAAACACAGAACCATTGAGAACACTGCATTGTGTCTCTATTTATATATCATTCAGTGAAACTTTGTATGAGTACTAGACTAATCAAGTATCCAAATTCTATGTTGTATTTAAAAAAATAATATCTAGTTTTGTTCGATGTTATTTTATAAATATGAAAATGTATTTTGCTTAAGTCAACTCCAGTAACTTAATATCAGACAAATTACGTGAAAAGATTCCAAACCGAAGTACGTGATCTGGGGCGGATGCGTATGGCATCTCGATTTTCGGTCAACGAGCCCCAATGGGATTTAAACTAACGGCACTGAGAAAGATTATCCTAACCAATTTAACTTCGAGAAGTGGGCAGTTCGATCAACTCTTTATATGACATCTGTAATCGATAACTATGTGCTTAACAAAAATCTCCCTAAATTGTGAGAAATAGGATAATGTAGTGATGTTATTGCTCAAATTTCTAGATCTGACAACAAAGTCGGCAAAAAAAATGACTTTGCTATGTAAATCCTACCTACAAACAATATTAATTTCACTTTGTTACTTTAATATCCACTTACCATTTGTTACAAGTACCAATTATTTACTGTATCACCAAGGGTAAAGGCGTATATAATTAACAGAAAGGTAATACAACAACAGATATTATAAAACAAACTAATAAAATTAAACTTGAAAGGTTTCATCCGAGCTAAACTAATCGCGAGTCAAGAAACGATCCGTTTATGTCCATAATGCGACACCATGGAAGCCAAATAAAATTTACCACAACACGAATCAGAATATAGGTAAATGGCAACCTATTACAGGAAACAAGCGATCTCAATAACTCTCTTTAACCAGTTGAATGTCGACGTGAGAATTCCGCCGAGCTGAGGTTCGCGGACCAAACGTACCATTGTCCTAATGACCGCTGTTCAGTAATAACTGTGATTAAATCATAACGTATCGCCCTCAGGCCCAGTGACATTGTCAAACCTGACAAGGCTTCATTACTTATCACCCCTGGACCAGAGCAAAAAATTATATCCATTGTTAAGTCGAGTTTAACCATCCCTATTATATATAATTCAAGCCATAATTAATCGTTCATTTGTATTCGTTTAACAAATCGGGACTTTTTTCCCATTAGTACTTCGTAAAATGATTGCTAGAGTTATTATGCTATAAATATAAAGGTCAGAGTCCGCTAACATCCAACTATGGTAACGCGTAGGTTTTCTGTAACTATGGTAGGTCGACGATCCACGCTCGGTCACGCAGGGGTTGTCATGTAAATTATTTGGAAGAAATATCCATTAAATTAGAGACAAAGATCAAGGATGGATTTGGAATTGATGGAATGTATTGTAATTAAATATATAACATTAAGTATATAACATATCGAATATCTATCTTTTTTATCAATAGCAATAGATATTCCAAAACTAGATATAAATGTATGATATAAGTATGTAACAGCATTATATTCTAAGAATTATTTTTTGTCCGTTTTTATTTTTGATCAAAACAAATTTGTCTAGTTTTTAGGATTCCGTACCCAAAGGGTAAAAACGGAACCCTATCACTAAGACTTCGGTGTCCGTCTCTTCGTCTCCAAGCTGTATCTCATGAACCGTGATAGTTAGCCAGTTGAAGTTACAGGTAAAGAATTCTGTTTCCGCTGTAACAACAAATACTTGCAACCAAATAGAATAAATATTTCATGGGGGTTTGCATACAACAAACGTAATTTTATTTGATCGATATTAATAACGCCATTAGGTAGACGCTTGAAATATCCATTAAGTATCTTTAATGGAAAATTTAATAATTAAATTAAAATAAAATGAATATTTAAGGTCTCTCTCCCTCTCTCATACATTGACGTTTTTTTTTTTTTGCAGTTTTTAGGGTTCCGTACCCAAAGGGTAAAAAACGGAACCCTATTACTAAGACTCCGATGTCCGTCCGTCCGTCCGTCCGTCCGTCTGTCTGTCACGAGGCTGTATCTCATGAACCGTTATAGCTAGAGAGTTGAAATTTTCACAGATGATGTATTTCTGTTGCCGCTATAACAACAAATACTAAAAACTAGAATAATATAATTATTTAAGGGGGCTCCCATACAACAAACGTGATTTTTTTTTGTTTGTCTATATGTCATGAACTTTTATAGCTAGGTAGTTGAAATCTTCACAGATGATGTATTTCTGCTGCCGCAATAGAATCTGACTAAAAACGTAAATAATATAAATATTAAGGGGGGCTCCCATACAACAAACGTTACTTTTTTTGGTCGATATTAATAACGGCAACAAGTATCCGATTGATTTTTTTAAATAGATAATAATAGTACGGAACCCTTCGTGCGCGAGTCCGACTCGCACTTGGCCGGTTTTTTTATACGTACGGAACACTTCGTGAGCGAGTCCGACTTGCACTTGGCCCGTTTTTATTACACATATAAAATTAAAATAAACAACATTATTTTCTTACCACTCAACTCTAGCAATTACATGACTCATACCTGAAAATAAAAATACATCAATTAGATTTTCAAATTAAATTTACATTTTTGCTTTATATATAAAATTTAAGTTTATTTAATATCGGTTTCATCAAGTTAAGTTATAAAGTAACGTAACAATAATAAACGTTGTATCTGGATATTAACATTTTAATCGAACAGATACCAACTTCAATTTATTTTATATATCTTATAATAATTATAAGAAACTGAACCAAAAGCAATAATAACTTAGTAATAATAATTTACCTAGTTTTACAAATCAATAAATTCTATCAAATAGAAATTACCACTTTAAGAACCTCAAATATTTTAGCAAAAATATTGTTTTTTTTTTATTTTACAATAACATATAAATAAAAAGAAATTGGTCACAAAACAAACGTTGTTTAATTTAACTGCCGGTTGAGGTCAGCGCACCGCATTGGACAACCACTCAACTTTATCGTCTCTATCAAGGTACCGTTTAGACAATTTTATTAACATTATTTCCGGCTTTAGTTTAAAACGTTTGTAGAACATTGAAATGCGTTTAGAAATAATAACACATGTGGGAATGAAAATATAACTCCAGATGGTTATTTAGAACGTGAACCATTTCGAAGACATCAAACAGTATTACAACAGTGTTAATTAACGACCCAATATTCGACAGTTCCAGTCTGTTTATCTAATCGAAGGAATCTTTAAGTTCCTTTTGATGTGCTCTCAAATATGATATATGACTAAAATAGAGCTCTCGTTTCAACATATCACGAGAACGTATTCGCGTTGAAGCGTGTCGTATCTATTTTAAACTTAGTACAATGCGATGTAAAAACAACAGTTTCGTGTTACCAAGATCCGGTAGAGAAAGGGACGTTTCGTGTTATATTTAGTAACCTGCGCTTTTTAATTACTTTCAAATACTCAACCACAACTAAAATCAAAACTCCTAAAACATCGTTTTTATAAAAGTCTCGTAAAGGACAGTTAATTTGCTGCAGCTGTTTGAGCTTCATCATCTAAATAATAAGAACAAAAGTATGGGGGCTGTGATATACAATGGCCTTTATTAAAGAGCGCCTTGGTTAAGTAAACCAGGCCGGGACATAATTTTGTGTGGTTCGAGACTGTCCTGTGAGCAGCGAATGCAAAAAATGAGAATCCGATAGACTTTGTTATAAAAAAATATATATAAATATATAAATGTTTCCGATATTTGGATACGTGTTGTATATGTTACACGTGTTAGTGTAATTCCGATTTATTAGAGTGATGATGTTCAGGATTAACTAATGGTGTCTGAGCGTTAATTGAACTTACTGCACGCCCTCCGCTCAATCTCGTTCATCTACACGACCAACAGTTAAATTATAATCTTGTATGTAATAAAGTGTAATGTAATAAAAAGAAATATAGTTTTATTATGGTGTTAATGACATTTTTAAATTTTTATTTTTGACCAATAAAGAATATGTTAAGCTTTATTACATTTTAAATAAATAAAGAATCAAACTCGAAAGGGGCAGTGTATCGAACCCGCAACCTCTGTTAAATCGTCCTGTCGCTCTACCAATAGGAAACATTCACGTATTTTTTTTTTGACGTAAATTAATCATTTACCTCTCTATATCGTAGAAAAAAATATTAATAGACTTGAAAAGATTCTAGTTTTTTTTCAAAGTGAAAATTAAAACATTGAGTAAATTTGACCCGTTTAAACACCGCCATTTTGCGCGCGCTTTGCGTGACGTCAAATGATACATCCAGTGAATGTTTACTATGAACTTTTTAGCAATTTCATAGATATTTTAAGTTTTAATTGCTTTACAAGTCATGGAAGAAGATAAAAATCATCTTACGAGTATTGTATAGTACCGGAGTGCAAAAATAGTATTAGAAAAACACCCGACAAAGTGTTTTTTGTATTCCAAGAGATGCGAAAATACAAAAACAATGGTGTACGGTAATTAAAAGGGATAATATATGTCCTAAATCGTGTTTATATGGTTGTGAAGATCAATTTAACGTAAGTATACTTTATTTATAATAAGTTTAATCTAATAGTTTAAATTTATAGTAAGTATTAAACATTAGAAAATTTGAGTTTAAAATTAACCTAACCTATCTTACAAATTTCAGTATAACTTTCTATAAAAACCGTAATCTTTTTTTGTTTTACGCAATTTTTATGGTCTGTCGATTTATTTCAGGTTAAGGAAGATACAGCAAATTGTATTGAATATAATATGTGTAACGAAACAACAAGGAGAAAGATGTAATCTAAGTTTGAAGAAAGAAGTTGTTCCTAATATATTTTTGTGGCAAAAACAACAGCTGATAGAATGAGAATGTGCATAGTCAAAAGACAAAGATTGAAATCGGTTAATGAAGCCTTTTAAGAGTTAGCTATCAAAAGTAGTGTTTAAAAAAATTGGTGACCTTTACAAAGAAGTGATATTGGTAGTAAGTCCTAGTACTGCCCATACAAATGTCTGTGATATTAATCAGCCAAGACTCAGTACTTCTCCTATTGAATGTGATGATCATAAGGCAGAGCCTTGCTTTTCGCATATTAAAGATAAATTACCAAGTGACTAAGCTGTGCAAGTTAAAATTAAACCGAAGTATGGAAGTAAAGGTGTCAGTGTAAAATTAACTTGCTCAAAAACAAAATGTAGCATTGTCACCATTTCCTCATTTAACATACAACATTGTTACACAACAGTTTTAAAAGTAAAACTATCTGTTTTAAAAAGAAAATTGTTTACTGAAAACACAGCTGATAATACTTCTATAGCATCTTATATCTTCTATATCTGCTGATTATCAACCAAGTTATTTATCTGAGTCAAGTGAAGTGAAAAATGATTCAGAGGCAGAAACATTTTAAAAATGTATTGTGTAGTAGCATGCTAACTGCTATTCAAAAAGAGTTTGTAGGTATTTGTTTTGTTAGAGTTGTTTGAGTATTTAGAAAATGTTTTTAAGATTACCTAAACAATTGTATCATTTAATAAAACCTTTAAGCACGAAAATATAGGTTTAAATTATTTATTTTTCTCAGTCACACTGATACCACAGTATGAACTTAAACGCCGATATATTGGATGGCGTGTCAAATGACGTCACATTTCCTTTCGACCAATGGTGGCGCGTTTTGGAATTTTGAATTTCGCTCCCTAAATTTACACTTTTCATAAATTATTTTATGGCCTTAAATGATTAGTAAATTAAAAAAAAATGATTTTATTATAATAAGATGATAAAAAGTAATCGAAAAAAAAATATTTGAGACCATTTAATTTTTTTTGCATGTTCCCTATTGAGCTACCCGTCTAGGTTTATTGTATTCCATACAATAATAATAATGCAGGATTACACACATTGATCTAACCCCTAAGTAAGCAAATTATTTGCTTGTGTAAGTTAGACAACGATACAAATACATAGAAATACACATTATACATACTGAGAATATATATCTAATAAACGACCATACCCAGAAATATCTATGCTCATCACATACATGTCTGTCCCTGTCGGGGATCGAACCCGAGTCCCATTGCGTTGCTATACTTTAGGCGTCTGTTCTAACCATAGCTATACATATAACCAAAAAATGTCTCTGACCCATTTCTGTACATGAAAAATATTAAAAAAAAAACATCATAGGGGGCTTTTATAAGAGCAAGAGAACCCAAAACAATATTTTTTTATTTTGTCTGTTCGTCTGTATGTCCATACAGATATACAAACATACGTTTGTACACGTTAAAACATACGTTTGTGCACGCTGATCTCAGAAATGGATTAAACGATTTGGATGCAGTTTTCGGGAATATATTGTCATGGGATTGCTTTTTTTTAACAATTGGTTACAAATAAAGAAGTTAATAATCTATTATTGTCCTACCATTGCTGCTTACCAGTTTGAAGGATAGTTATTACATTCAGTGGTAAGTACCAAGGGTACGTTTTATTAAAATCGAAATCTAGGCGTACGAAGTCGCAGGCACTAGTTTAAAACGTAATTGTTGAGAGAATTAAAAAAATATGATTGAGAGTGAATATAATAACTTGTTTTTTATGAAACTTGTACTCATAAAATCATTTACCACACTTCGATACTCATGACAAGATGTCACTGACCTCTTTTGGGTTAATTAAGAACCTCCAAAGCTGTCAACTAATTAGTAACCTGGCAACATATTTTTTTTCTTTTCTATAACCTTAACCTTAACATGTTTACGGGTACTTTGATAATATCTGTGATTTTATATAAAACATAATTCGACATGGCACGGCATAGGTCAACACTAGGATCAAGGTTGGACGCGTCCAGATCAAAGGAGGTCTTATTTATGTTTACTTCAAATTTGACATAATCAAAAATTAACAACAAATGTAATATGTATTAACTGTAAATGACGTGATGTGAAAATTACTTTAATTATTAAATTTCGCAAAAAATATCTATTTTAAAAATACTATATATAACCTTAGAATTTGATATCACATAACACTAAAGACTTATTGTACATAATACGATGTTATATGAAGAAATTATTCTTCCCTAATGTAAATACAAGTAAACTTTGATTAAAAAGTTAGGTGATTAAAATAATAATCATAATAATGTTTAAAAAAGCGAGAAATTTTAAACGTTTCTTCATATACAGTCTATCTTCCAACATTTTACCCCAAAAAATAGATACCTACTTACTAACTAGATTAAATAGTTCGCTAATATAAATTAATTTAACACATATATTTTATGTAACTAGGTAGGCGATTAAAATAATAATTCTCACTATAAATAATAACGATGTAAACAACGAAATACCTACTTAAATATTTTTTCATACAGTCAACCGTATCTTCCAACGACAGATGCACTTCAAGATTTGGGTAAAGGTTATAAATGACATTTACTTAATAACTGTATTTTTATTAATACGACCTCCAGTGATATTTACGAAACCATCTTGTAATTGTTTGAGTTTCCTAAAGTCATCATCAAGTGTTTTAATGACAGTAATCTCCTGTCGTACCACAAATAGGAAACGGTATTTCCGTTTAGTATTCATTTCAAACCTAGAACTTATAAAGTACATACATTTAAACAGGTTTGGATGGATGGATTAATGAATGTATGTATGTATTACTCATATTTTAACAATGTATATAGGTTTAATTGGAACCTTTGGAATATTAGTGAAATATTAAGCATAAAGATAATATTGTTTATGCTATTCAATATGATTAGATTTTTTGAAAATAGCAATAACTTTTGAAACTTCTAGAACATATTTTATATATGTAAACAGAATTTGCTTACAAGAAATTCAAAGACACATTTGATGGTTGCCAACTTGGAACGCTACGGCCTACAATTGCCTCAACATTATAGTTAATGATGTGTACCAAATCAATCAACAGTACACCAATAATGGAGCCTTGACTTGACGTGCGATTTTGGGTCGACTTATTCAATACAGTGAAAGCGGTTAAGAAATATTTGTTTAAATCTATTAGTCATATAGGAGCGGCTTAATTACAAGGTTTGTTTTAATCTTTCTTTCAGATCTCTAAGAGAGATAACTTAAAAAAAGTATAGTGATATATAGTCGCATAAGTTATTTAAAACACATTTCATTCGATTATATTATACTAATGTTGTGGGGTGTTTCACAAACATATTATTAACGGAAACAAAGTAGTTTAGGTACAGCACTATGCATCAGCAAAAATTCTGTTTGGATATAGAACCAACTACGTTTGGTTTAACGGTCAGGGTGTAACACACGCAACAACCACGATTTTTTTAAATTTGACATTTACTTTGATGATCTGATGCTCATTGTTGTAGTATTCATGTCATTATTATAATATATGTTAAGAGCGTGCACAGGGTCAGGTTCTTGGAAGCTGGTTTCGCAACAGTTACTGACAACCGACTTATGGACAATGCTCGTTTTGATTTCAGACGACAAAAGAAGTTGATACATTTTGTGAAAGAGCACTTTTAATGTATATTACCTTTCAAATCGGTTATTAACGATTAGAGCGGTTCGGTTAATAACGAAAAGATGATAACGGATCAGCTGCTTATAACGAAACATGGATTATGGTACATGTCTCTCACCTCTGGCATTTGAAAAAACTCAACTTTAAACTTTGTATAAAAGTGACAACCCTGTTATACAAAACTTTATTAATTTGTAACAAATAATAATTAAATTTGTAACCCAATTTTTCTATAACAATTAGTGAATTATTGTAAATCTAATAATTGGAACGAATCAGTCTACGAATAAGTCATAAGATCTCAAAAGATATAAACTTCAAAGAGACGTGAAACATCTCCATTTATTTCCATACAAAATTGATGCAGCGAGGCAGGAAATGATGGCATGATACGGCATCTTATGAAGCGACTACATTCAGTCAGGACATTATTAACATGAGATGATAATTAACTTTGTGACTGTCTTATAGAACATGTTAACATATATTTATCCAACATTGTTAACATATATCTAAAAAAAAAACAAAAAAACATCTTTAATTAACTGGACAAAAAATCAAAACCAACAGAGTTAAAAAAACAATGACAAAGATTATCTATTAGATAAAATGTTTTAAGTGGATTGTCCTAGGAGTGATGGCTATAAATATTAATGACAGAACCGATTCAATGGCAGACCCACAGAGGTCAGTGACCTTTGATCCGATTGTTTGATGCTCATATCTCCAACGTAATTAGAAATGCCTAATATGCTTAAGATACGTTATGTTGAATAAAACATGAGTCCATAAACTTCCGTAAGCTAGACAAACGATGGAATAATTTCAATGTTAAAAATAAATCTTGGTATATGTAAATTTGTGCAAAGTTTAATAAAAAAATGTGCAACGTACATACGTACAAACGAATTTGTAATCAAATGAGTTGAATCAAATCAGTGAATTAATTTATTAGTATAACATTCGTGAGCTAGTTTGATCAATGAGTCATTTATGAACAATACAATGACCGCGGGGTATTCAACGGCCGAGATCAATAACATCATCAAGATATAAAATAAACAATAATTTGAACAAATGATTAACATATATTTTAAATAAATTCTGGAACTTACTATTCAATTCTGGAACTATAAAAAAAATAAATATTTGTGAAAATACTGTGAAATTAAAGTAATAATAAAGTATAATTAAATATTCATTCTAGGATGGTATGAAATAGGTTTTCTATTACATTCAGAATCTAGAATATCAGGTCATATTGATCATGCATTCAATCTATATTAAATCAAATCGGATACAGTCGTTTAACATAGTTACATTTCGTGCAAAACGAATCCAATATCGTATTAAGAAGTGTCTTTGTCACGCGAAGATCTCATATGATCACAGTTCTTCACATTACTAGCAATTGAATTTTACATATTCTGCTGTAGCAAATGAAACGAACCATGCTTTAGAAGACGATAACCTTATTTAAAACAAAATCTTTATAAAAGAAAGAAAATAATCAGAATAAGAAAATTTAGAATAGTACTATGAAACTAAACGTAGTTTCATAGTATTCTGAATTTTTCAATGATTACATTCTATAAAAAAAATAAATAAACGAAAACAATTTTCAAACAGAAATACGTTCATAACAAATAATTACACAACCTCAGCGTTATCAGGAATACTTCTATAAATAATTAAATATTATTATTATGTTATATCAATAAAGACAATAAATCGAAACCAGACAGTCGGTCAGCGTCCTTTACATTGGCTAGTTTACAAGCGATCGTTCTCACATCAATAAATTAACGTTCATATGACTACAAACATCCTATGTTTATAGTTTCAAACATAAAATAGTAATTAATTATATTCATTTAAATACATTGTTCAATTCATTACATTTGTGATTGATTTGGGCTTTATTTGACAAAAAAAAAGTTATACCTACATATCAAACTTATTTTTGCACAGTAGCACACAAAATGTACATTTGTAAATGGTTATCATATTAGATTATTTTGGTAATTACCACGTAATCGACAGATTACTGTTATTAGATCTTTGTTAGCGTCATTAGTATCGTAAAAAAATATTCGTAAATGATAAGTATCATTGACCATAAATTAAAAAAGATTGCAATAAAAAATATCTGAACTGGATGAATGTTATCAAGACTTTATATATAGCTATGTAACTCTTGCAAATGTCTATCAAGTTTAAACGATAAGAAACTTTAAAATATTAAAATATTGTACTATCCTATACCTATTTGTTTAGGTCTCTTTGATAACAAAAACATCGTTGAAACATGTACACTCATGATAAAACTTGTGTGTACGGCTCCATTACATCAATGCTTGGGGTCTTAAGTAATCTAAAAATAAACTCGCAATAACCTCAAATGATTTGATAACACTTTTGAACAATTCATACATACATCATCATATAATGTCTGAGTAAATGCTCTTGGAAATCCCTGTATTGTTGCAGACTGTACAGCACTGCAACCCCTGTATTTCTATCTCCTTTCCTCACACCCTACCATAACCCTCCCTCACAACATGGGATAATTAAATATTTACGTCACCATAGAAGACAAAAAAATAAAACATAAGTATAATTTAATTAAAATAATATAAATAACACTTGATTACTTCATCATAATTCACAAAACAAAACTATATAATCCCTAATTATATAAAAACATGCACATCAACTTATAGGAAGGAAAGCAACGCATAACATGTATTTATAACAATGGACTATTGTGATTTATGAAACCTTAAATAATAACAATATACAATGTATATATATTTATATATAAACACTTACCTAAGTGTAGCAAAAAGATTCTAAATTTCCATAGGCATTTCCGTAAATTGATAATTTCACTAACACGAACTTCGCTAAAGAAACGATACTGACACAACCGTTACAGTTTCGTTTTAACGATAGACACACAACTT
The DNA here is from genome assembly GCA_959347355.1 of Napeogenes inachia. NCBI lineage: Eukaryota > Metazoa > Arthropoda > Insecta > Lepidoptera > Nymphalidae > Napeogenes > Napeogenes inachia. The sequence goes on from OY365791.1 coordinate 27,527,103, forward strand.
CATGTCCCTGCACTAACACCCAGCACTGATTTAAACCCAAACGTGGCGAGATAAAATATTCGAAAATAGATAACACTTCATTATCAATTAGATAGACAAAGCTCGAACGCGTAAAGCTTTTAATTAAAAAGAGCGACGACCGGTCCCTTTGCCAAACGTTTGGAGACTGCATCAGTCGGGGGCAATAAGGGGAAGGTGGCGGGGGGAACTCAGTAGGGGGCGCTCACATCGAGCATTCGTTTGGAGGCGTCGAACCAACTTTGTATCATTCTGATGTGATAACGAATGTTTACAAAAGTGACAATATCAAATGTGACAAGAAAGAAATAGTTTGGAAATAAGAGGAGTTTGGAAATTAATATTACAATATCAAAACTGTTGTAATCTTCATTAATCGGAAACTAAAAATCGAAAACATTAGAATTGGAGTATCAATATTCGTCCCTTATTGTCGATAAGTCACTAGCCGTAACTTGTGTTGTAATAGAATAACTTTTGGGAAGAGATGATCCAAACTAAGTTATAATAAGCACACATGATTTTCTTGATGAATGTTGAAAAGTTGATCTCTTTTTCATTTAGTGACTCGTGCCAAAGTAAACAAAAACAAGAAGACTGTTTCGTTACGCCATACGTAATTAAGAAGCATATGGTTCCCATTCTAAATAGTTGGGCGTTGTCAGATAGTTATAGAAGAATGATGGGTTGAATATAAACAACGGTTATTATGACTATAATAGTATTGCTTGGAAAGTGAGTAGCTTAAATTCCACTTCCAAAAAGCCCTTCCATTCTTTTAGTATTGTCTATTAATATTCTAAATTCCAAATTTTACTGATGTGTATATAAATATGTTGATAAAAATAATTTTAAATAATATTTTAGGTTTCAACCAACCTTTGATGACAATAATGTAGATTTTATATATTTTAAAATCATTAATTTTCAATATGACTTAGATCACTTGTGTCGTGAATGACCAAAAATATACTTGACTATACTCAAGTATATTTGTTGTCATTTATAACTTACAAGTATTATACACATTATTATTACGTCAATAGTCTAATTCGATTTACCTCATAATAAATAGATATTAATAAGTACTATTATGAATTAACGATAGATTTAGGCAGTAGGTATGTATTGAGATTCTGGCCGGTTCTTATTCGTGGACTTACCCCTTTGAAAACAATATAATTAAAATCTGTTTCTTATAATCAATGTGTGTGGAATTAAAATAAATACTTTTTACAGCACTTTATTTTACTATACTTGTATTTTAAAACCATGGTGTTTTTTTTCTCTAAGGAATAAATGAAAAAGAAACTAATATAGGAACGAAACAATATTTAGATTGGAATGAAGTATGTAGCATAGGCAGGTTTATTTATTTTTATAAATGCTCTGTTAATATGAACAGTATCGCCGAAACAAAGGACTCACTGACCTGGAAAATGAGAGTTCATGTTATTGACTGCAATAAATGTTTCATTTAAATAAATAATATAGATTTCAAGTTCATAATAATCATTAGTACAATATATAACTCATTCAGTACTGACTCATATCTGTAAAGATGTTGGTAAAAGCATCTGAAATAGACAGAAATGAACTGGAGCGATAATGAATCACTTGGAGCTTCTTAGATCTAAAACACGTTAAGATATTTATTAAATTGTTCATTCATTTTATATGAAATATTTCGTGTTTTCTTAATTCATTGAATAGTATATTTTGACTATAAATAATATCATACAATTAACAAATAATGAAAGGGATGGGAAGTTTTTCTATACACACTAAATTCCAAATGATATTTTCGGAACATAAAATGTACCAGGCTTAGCGAAAATTAAATATAACTCGTATCGAAATGTGTCAATAAAAATATATGAGGGCCACGCCCGAACGCCACAAACGTGCCGAAGTGTACCATTTGCATTTGTTTGTATTTTGAGACGCAGCGACGCTTCGTAAGCAAACGTCCGAGCTAAGAGATTTATTGCCAATCACTGCGTGTGGCAGTAATGTTTAACACTGTACCATATGTCCCTTTAATATTGGACAGGAACCGAATAAACTTTGGGAAGAAAATGTCTAACAGCATAGTTTATTAGTTTTAAATGAAGAATAAATAAAGAACAAGATACTCTTTGGATTAGGGTTTAACCATGCTGGCATAGTATATTATGTTAAAAATATATTCTTTGTACGTAGACTCATTAGGATAAATAATTTCAAAGAAGTAAATAACACTGCATTTAATGTAAGATAAAATGAATGGGAGTCTTTTAAAGTGATAAGAAAAGAAATAGGTCATTGCATAAGAATTGTTGATCAAGTTTTGATTAAACATCTTAGAAACCAGCCGTTACCATCACGTTCAAATAAAATGAACTCTCATGCTCTTAAAAACGATAAAACATTTATGTTTTTGTATTCAATACCCAAACGAATGCAACTTAGCAAAATTATTGGATTTTTTAAACAAAGCCATTAAAAACCAGGTCTTATAAGCTTTCCATAGTAACAAAGAGGTAAAAATTCATCAAGTCGTTTATAAGTACCGAGCACTCGGGTTCTCTTACAAGTGCTAATCACTAACCTTTAGAACGACGTAAAAACAGCACGTGCTGAGCGAGGGTCCCTCAAGAATGCATTCAGAGGCTAATGTCAGCAGATGTGTAATGCAATTATGTAACTGTATACCAGCTGGTATTAAAATATTTACATTCGCCGTATGTTTCCTAACTTTTTAAAATATTGTAAGGCATCCTTAATTATATTACAAGTTTAGTGGCTTCTTATTTTTGGGCACAAACCATACATGTGTCAGGTTGGCAATAAAATATTATACTGAGTTGGATACTTACACTGGTATATGCTACATACTAAAAAAATAGTGGCTGCCATAACTTGTTTAAGATCAGCTGTCTCATTATATCGTTTGTTAGAATCTTGAAGTATCAGTTTAAATCAAAGGTTAGTAGTATTAGGAAGTCATTGGTACTGATTATTCCCTCATATTCTACTTGTCATGTAACATACTATACCCAAAAACAAAAATTAACGACTGATATTAATGTCATCATTATTCACTCTCTTTATTTAAAAAGCAAGAAAATATAAAATGATATACCGTGACGATTTCGTTAAGATTTTCCTATTATTATCAATTTAACACGACTGAAAAGAAAACTTGAATTTATTTCTATCAATTAACTACTTAATAGCATACCTTGTTCATCTGCAAAAACATTCACTAAATTTAATAAAAATCAGATCTTGAAACGTTTAACTTAAATAGTCAATGTATGTATATTGATACAAATACTTTGAAGATACAACATGGATGGACTGATAGCGTCACACGGGATCGATAACTTCCTTCTCTCAATTACAAATTAATCTAAACCGGTATTTACACAATTTACTCAACACCAGGTGATAACTTTAAGGACCGCTTGGAGATTGTACCTACTTCATAGTTAATACGAGCGCATTAAAATCTGTAACGAAATACTTCCAGAAAGATAAATCTTGAACATTTAATTAATTACGAAGATACTTGTTACTTTTGCGATTTTTAGCAAATAACTAATAAACGAACATTGTTAGCTTTTTTACAAAATCTCGTACCAAACTAAACACTAGTACCAATTTCGTCATAATTGATATAGATTATAGATATAAATATTTCAATAGGTTCATAAAACACACCCATACATATATTTAATGAGTGATAAACGTCCCATCAGCAAAGATAATTATAAATGGAGAGGACGCGACCTAAATACTGCCACACGTGAACGACTATTTCCAGACAACGGGAAGGTATGTCAGGTAGCTTTCGAAATAGCACTTCCATTTCAACCCGTGTACATTATCTTGCCTTTACACTCAGCGTTATTTTAACATTTTTCGAAAGCGCCTAAATATAGACTTCGATGGACTTGGTTTTGTATTCAAATATCGGATGTTAGAAACAACAACGAACAAAGATTTTGTGAGAGTATGATTCAAATGTAGATTTCATTCGAATTTCATTCGAAAACTCAAATTAGAAAACCATTAAAGTTCTAAAATTATTTGTTTAATTGTAATATCAGTGTTTTGTCAATATTGTCCGAAAACCATGTAAAAAGAAAACACACAGCTGGACGTCCTAACAATAGCCTCAGATACAGGAGAGCAGACGGGATGCAAATAACAAAAATCAATATCCCGAAAGGGAGAACGCACCAGTTCGATATGAACAAAATTATCCATTCTCACCATTATAGCATCACTCGAGTAATAACTAGCGAAATTCTAATAACAATAGTCGGAACACAATGCAACAAAGAGCATGTATGCTTGAGAGACACTTGATTTACAAATTACGGGGTATTTGAGAATCATTACCACACAGACTGGATTCTCAGACGCTCTTATACTATTTATAATAGACAATAGATCATCTGACATCCGTTTTGGAGCGCCGTTTGTTTAATAACTAGCTTACGAAAGTCTGCCCGCTGTAGAAAAGGGCATAATATGTTATAGCTATTGTTGGCATATATGGGTTCTAAGTAAGTGGTTGAGAAACTGAGTCTAGGAGCTTGTGCTCAAGTGGGGCTGTTGACCCAGTAAATATCAACGACAAAACCACCTGCCTGTATTGGCATTTTAAAAACAATATACTGTTATCATTTTCCATATATAAACTAGGACAAGTCCTTTTATATTAACATATACTTGTAAGTATCATTATTTATTTTTAATTTAATGATTAAATAAGTCATTTCTAAGGTTAATAAGAAACTTTTGCATCACTACAAACAGCTCTGTCTAGACTAACACTACAGACACAAACAATTTTTTTACAGAAACAAAGACCATCTTAGAGAACCTAGCTTATTAACCTTATGTTAAATCTTGAAGTCCGCATATTAAATGAAAACTCATTAAATATAAGCAATAATGGGAAAAAATATTAATTTATTTAGGCTGTTTTAGTTCCATGATTTATAGAAAGACTTTAATTTGGTCACTTCAAACATATCATAAAAATCTTTTCCTGTGTTAAAAATAAATTATATAAATAATTTCCTTATTACATATATTTTATTCATGTTTGTAATAAATCACTGGTTAACATGATAAGAGAAAATAGAAAAATCTTCGTCTCTTTTTGTATCTGACATCTTTATTTCGATTACGAGAATATTCCAAACGGAAAAACATAATATAAAAAGTTTGGGACTTCAAATGGAATAATACAAGTAACAGCATACATATAAATTGCTATAAAAATAAGCAATTTTTGAATGAATAAACAAAATATGGAGAACAACACCTAATGAAATTAGATGGCACAGTAGTATAGTCTTCATAGGGAAATTGAACCAATTACTGATCCTTTAGAGAGGGGCCATTTAACTATTTAAAAAATGTATTGCAATATCAGGCCCTCGTGCCGAATGAGAAACTGTAATCTATTTTAACATTTATTAAATATTTTATGAAATAAGGTTAAAACTGGGTTAACTCAAGATGAGGTCAATAATTGACCCAGAATAAGATGTACATTTTTTGCTTTCCAAATCTTTTGTGCACTTAATTTAATTAGAGCATAAATACAGTTAAAATTATAGTTATTAGTGAACATCTATCGTAATATAAAATTGTAACTTATGGACGTCTGTACATAAAAGATATTTAAGAAAGAAATGGATAAAAAATAAAACAATTATCTTTAGAATTTCTGTTTCTATATATTGGATGAAGTTTTCGTAGTTATATTGTGTAAAGTGTATTTTAAATATAATACCTTGTAGGTATTGTATTTAAATCTCTAAAAAATATAAATATATTTATTTTTATTTCTTATATTACGATCATTCTATAAATCATTCTGAATAATATAGTTTTAAACAGATATCTTTAAATATATTTATAGATTTTGATTCATAAAGTGTGTAATAATTGTAGGTTTTGGTTTTATGATTTGGTAAACTGTCATAGATTTCGTAATGTCAAGCCTCGTACTAGGGGTACTGAACTTATGTTCGGAACGGAACGCCTGAGGTCCAGTCGCACGGAGTCCGGGAAGTAGCTAGATTTGTAATAAAAGTTGTTTCTGTAGTTTGACTAAAATAAAAAAAAAAACAAAACAATATATCAAGATTATTAAGAAAGCATGACTGTGTAAATAACTGCATTCAATCTATTATACTTTCTAAAAATCTACACTATATTTTTTTATTTATTCACCGTTTCAATTTGTCACATTATTGTATATATATATATATATATATATATATATATATATATATATATACATATATATATGTATGACATGTTAAAATTATATTTGTAAATGAAGTTATACAAGACAAATTTCACTTAAGACGTTAGTTTCATCTAATCCTCATAATAATCGCCGACCTTGGAAATATAGTTAAAATATTATAGAAGTAAATGTAAAGTCATACATGTCAAAATATATAACGGGATATTATTTAAATTTGTGAACGAAAATGCATTTACATCACTAGTCTGTATGTAAATTTGGCGGTTAAAATATAACGGAGTTACAAGTGCAGAGTTATTATTGAGATTAACTGAAATATCTAACGGTGCTATATTAATTGAAATAACGGATATACCTAGGTAATATTTTTCAACAACGTCGGTTAAGAAAAAAATGATGAATGATGGGAAGAAAACACATTTTCTCTCTCAGAAGTAAAATTATTCGTTTTCGCAGAGGCAATATGCTTTTAGCCGCAGGGTAAGTTGAAGGCGAATAAGTTAGTACATATGTTGAATACTCTGTACAGAGATACATTTTTGACACTTTATATTATGTAATGGATGAGTTAATATTGACAACTAGGAAGTGACGGTTGTAAAATTTATTCAATCAAGCAGATGGTCTTCTTCCGAAGACGTTTCGAAAGAGTCATTGACCTACCATTTAGTCGTCTCTTAATTACAAAACAAACCAGTGCTAGCGGAGTAAGTAGTGGTGTAGTTACAAAACAATATAATATGTAAAACTTATGGAAGGAATATTGGATTATTCTTTGATTTATAAAGTTATATTTAGAAAAGGAAGAACTAGAAAAAAAAACAAAAAGAAAAAAAATTAGGAATCTTTTTCTTTTAATCTTGATCTAAAATCGAGATTAAAACTGTTGCATCTTGGGTAAAAGGAAAACGTAGAAATTTATCTCCAAAACTAAGCATTATTACAGAGTACTGAATTTCGTAAAATATTTCGAATATCATATCAAATCAGTATACATATAAATAAAAATAAATACATATTAGAATACATATTTCGTTTTATTATTTAGAAATAGAAATATTTTTTACAAATATTTTAACCAAGGGCCTCAAATATTAAGGCTGACGTCACGTTTTGAGTGCGTCCTACTTTACGCTTGCAATATTCAGACATTTATAAATAACAAGTTTCTATATTTACTAGTTCACTGGTTGTAACATTACAAATGTATTTGGAAATACTGTTATATACATATACTTAAAAATATATTATGTAATTTACAACATCTTATAAGTACCTCATAATTTTATAATAAAAAACATCTAAGTTGAACATGAACAGTTTTAAGATAAATATTTAATGTAATAGCCGTCGCAATAAATGTAATTAGAGTCTTTTAACGATTGCTGCTCAGAGCCAATACCACTTAGTACCTACCATCTCGTTTAATTTGTTTCCACTGAAGCAGTTAGTTCCGATGAAAGAAGAAAGTTAAATATATCTTAGGTATGGGATCTAACAAAGAGAAAACGGTTTTACAATGACTAACTCGTGCTTGTTTTAACTCTTATATTAAATCCTGTGTTAGTAACTAAAGACTGTTGGTTTAGTATCTAGGTATATTGGAGTTAGTCAATATTTTCCTACATATCAAATAACAGTTTAACAAGGCTATTGTAATATCGAATGGTTTTACTTTATGAATTTACATCAAAATATATAATCAAATCACGTTTTTACATACAAATAAAACGCTATGCTTACAAGGCGTGGTAAAATAAATATCATTTGCATTTGATTTTCAATGATAACTGGTCTATTCATAATAACTGTAAAATAAAAAATATAGGTATATTGAAATAAAACTATTTTTACGAATTTAACTCGCGTATATTGAATTAAATTTTAAATTAACATTTTAAATCTAGATTTATTAAATCTAGTTTTATTTCAATGTGTAGTACTCGTGAAAACCTTAGAAAACACTAAAAAATATATAATTAAATCTATCTCATTCCACGTTTAACAACGATACTTGGGAATATAGAATGTATTATCAATGGAAAATCTTGTTACTTCATTATAAATATGGGAATAATTTATTTTTATTATTGTTTATGATTTACATAAAACAAATGGCAGTGATAACATCAAGTATATCTCCTGAAAGGGAGAGTAAAAACCGTCTGGTATCTCTTCTACCCACGCACGCGTGGGATTACCTGCCATACAACTTATTATAATTGTAAAATTTCCATAGACTCCTGACTCATCCTGATATTTTAACGCATTTAAAAATAATTACCTCCTAATTTAGACAGCTCAAAGTAAAACTTTTAGCTCGGTACCTTTTTAATAATAGCCCCGTTTTTGCATAGCGTGTGATGTGGTTTAATTTTGTCAAGCGTTACTGTTCTACTTTCAGAAGGCGGGTAACGATTTTCGTTTAGAACCTCTGCCTGCGATTGGATCTCACGAAATGTATAATAGATGAGGCCTAGAATAAAACCATTCAGTTTTTCGGTCATTGTTTTGTTATATTTTCAAACTTTTTAATGAATGAATGAAACTTAAAAAGCTATATCATGCTTGCTGTCACAAATTTTACCCGTTAACCCAATTCAGAATATAACAGTGTTTTATTATAATACTGTAAAAATACGATGCTATATTTTCTTCTTCTACATGATTGATGTTAAACATTTTTTTAGTGGCTTAATATATAATGCAAAGATAACGTAATAATCGAACGGATATCAGGGCCCTGTAATTACCTACTTTTTTCTGATTACAGTATTTACAAGATAATATGAGAAAAACACTATATAAACACTATATATATAAAGTTAAAGAACATAATTCAGACAGCAAATTAAAATTTTTACAACCATTAGTGATAGACGTACAGTTAGACTTGATGGTAATTTTAATCAAATTAACATCGCGGAGTTCGCTGAATCATCGCTTTAATTAGAACCGGAATGGTGGTACCGTCGATTCGGACACCTTTGCTTGTAACCGTAACCCAATGCGTACCGTTCCACGAATGCATCGTTTAAGCCCCGATGTGTGAATCAATGGCTCGACGCCCACCCACCTATTATTAGAAGACCTCCTATTTATCCAACATTTTTAACAGCTCGGGGATCATAGTTAAATGTTGCAATTTATCCATTGACACCTTCCGCAATCAATGCAGAAGTTATCGACTACCGTCACATACAATTCTTTATTTCCTCCTTAATATATTATAACGTGTTTTGATATAAATCCTTTTTTCAAATAAAATATAACAGATATCGGTTGTGTAAACCGATAATCCTATCAGAGATCAAGCGGCTTAAGTGATTAAAAAGTAATTACGATACGTAATGGATTGATTGTTGGATTAATAGCTTGCCAATATTACCTATGTTTTTGTAAAATATTTTTATAAATGTTATCAAATGCAATCTTCGCCTATTGTTATCATTTTAATATAAAAATATTTTTACAACAACCATATGTACAAAGTGAAAATGATTTGAAATTGTGTATAAAAATGTACAGAAAGATATTCTTCTTGTCCCAGTTTTGCCGGTTCGTCGGCAATTTTCGCGTTTATTTCCAGAACGGATTGCTTCCACGATATCACAGGTGAAGTTTGCCCGAAGCTGTCGTTTCCTATCAGGGCTTTAAATATTTAGAAACAAATTTCCTCTATTTTTGAGACACAATTTACACCAAATTATACTCAGAGTTATTCACTACCATAATAATTGAACATTAGAATATTTATATTAATAGATTGATGATAGAATTTTCATTTTAATAGTGAGATTTTTTAGTACAAAACCTGAATGTATTTTCAGAACGTTGAGGATTCTAACATTTACTAGTAGTTACGTGTTCTATTACTATTTTTACCATGTCAATTTAGATTTGATAAAACAATTTTTTCTAACATGTTACTATTTAGATTTTGTTTTAAGAATTTGTATATTTAATAATTTTAATTTAAACTTGTATTTAAAATTCAGCGAAACGCTTCGTAGATCGCGTAGGTATATCGTACAATAAAAAGGTATTCGTATTTTTAAGACCAAAATAAAAAATCTTAAAAAGGAGCTAAAGTTGCAAATAAGCGTCAAAGTAAATCGAAAACCGACAAAAGAACGTAATAACTTGTAATGCAGATCACGAATAAGAGGATTGAGTAGCAAAGTTGGTGATAACTAATTCAAGTCTACGTGAATTCGGCATTAATAGGGAAGGTCCGAAAGATGGCGCCTTGCATGGCGCCGGGATGTCGCTGGAAACGAAATTCCGGAGATGCAAATGGCAACTATGTCATCGACCTATATAATATACAATCACTTCGCAATTAATAAGAACATTTTTAAAAACTAACGCATATCTCAAAGGTTACTTATATTATAATAAATGTTACGCATCAAGGAATAATCCTCATCAAGCAGTAAGGACAGGCTTATCCTCTTCATCGTGTCTGTTATCGATGTCTTATAGAATGGGACGTCGTACTAACTGGTACTCTCTAGGGGACGATTAATGAGTTCCTTGGGGGCCTTTATAGTCATCAGCTAAATCCGGCGCAGTGGAGATCAGCCATGATGGTTCATACCCGGTTTTATGTCTGATATGGGTTCCATATATGTCTGGTATGTTCGATATGGGTCTGTCTGCTATCTGTTGTGAAAATTCGGTCATCTTTCTCTTGGCTCTCGTTGGTGAATAGAGTCACTCTATCTAGAACCATACCAGCCATAGGAGTCCATTATTAAACTCTTCAAATATAATTAAGTTTGAACCAAATTTGAGTCTAAATTGAAAATGAATATGCATTTGTTAAGTATCATAGATATTTATTATTATTCAAATTGTGTATTATCATTCAGTTTCTAAAATAAACTTTTATTTTGAAATAAGACATGGAACACACTGAGATGTCTTATTTCAAAATCTTAGCTGAGGCTAAGACCATAATTCCCAACATCTAAATTGCATAGAGCTAAGTTGACAAACTGTTTATAAATATTTTTTAAGTGTGATTCTCATTTTATAAGTTATTTTACATTTTATACTTATTATTATTATTATTATTATAAGTTAAAACTTTTAATGGGTTATAATATGTATATACCTATTTAATCATCATATAAACACAATCATATAATATTTTGTTGAGAGAAGTTTAATGGAGCATTAAATGTCTAGTACATGTAAAATATTTCATAAAAAATGTTGAGCGCTAAATCCTTTCTTTTACAAAATCATTTTCATTCATTCATTCATATATTCTATATTTTTTGTGGTGTACCACAAAATATAAAAAAAAGTAAAAGACATACAAGTAGCAAAAAATAAGTACAGCAGGCGGCCTTATCTCCTAAAGGCGACTTCTTCCAGGCCACCATGGGGTTTAGAGTATATATGACAGACATTAATATGGGTAGGTGGCGTAGGAACAAATAATAAATATACATATAAATAACTACAATTTTGTAGTTATTTATAACTACAATTTTATAAGTAATTTCAAACTCCAATTTAGTAAGTAATTTATAACTACAATTTTGTTAGTTACAAAGTGTTCAAGTGTTTAATATTTATCATTTTCATTACTTTCAAATTAGTTTAAATGGGGTCAAAAAAGTTAAGTGGTTTTATTGACTTTAAATACTAAAGAGAATCATAATAAATAAATCCCTTTAATGATGAGAGATCAGAAGCTTGTTAATAAAAAAGTAATTTAGGATATAACATTGCTGGTATTTCTTTAATTGCTCTTAATTTAATTTTGCGATATTTCGAATAATTGAGAAGAACCTGTTAAAGTAGGAAATAAAAAATAAAATCCAGTTAATAAGTAAATTAAAATGACTACTCATTTTACAAATTAAAATAAATAATAATTTAATAATATATACTTTCATGTCTTTATCGTATACGTAGTATGTAATACATTAAACCATAAACACTATACTTACAGCCAGTTTTAAAATTCTCGCCATGCCAATGAAAACTCCTTCTTAATTAAATAAATAAACTGAACACTAAACACAACAAATATGATGTATAAAAGCGTATTTATTTATTGTTAACTTGTTTTTTATTTTAATGACCACGTTACCATTCAAAATGTTAGAATAAAAATAAATTCATAATAGCATCATAAACTTATCCACCTACACAATTTTCAAACAAAAATTAACATAGAATATTATGTATCACAGTATCAACACGAAGAGCCTAGCGCCATCTATATTTTTATTGTGATTTGTGTCCTTATGTCAAACTACTTTTTAAAATGTAAGTATTGGATTCATATACCTACTTTTGTATTTAGTAATTATAATACCCAAATAAATTTTCATTAGCCATAGTTAATTAGTTAGTTTATAAAAGATTTTTTTTAACGACAGTACATCTTAATAATAGGAATTGTTTATGAAGTAGATAAATAAATGAACTACTTGTATAATTCTTTAAGTGCTTTTGATTTTTTTTCTTGACTCGTTTTAAGAACGAAGAGTACCAAAACTAACGATATTTTGATAGCATTGCATATTGTATTTATAAACAACAAGAAACCGCTTTTGAAGGATAATCAGGGGTGGGTTAACCTATAGGGACATCAATTTTCCCTTTAGTAGAGAAACACCCAACAATTCTTTTCGTAACTAAAAAACCACTGGTTCTTTTTCTTGTATTTTATATTGTCATCGTTCCTCGATGTTTAGTTATAATTTTATTTTTTGTTACTGAACTTTGTTTTTAATTTAAGTTATTGGGGCTCGAAAAATGAAAATAAATATTCGAAAAATGACATTTTCAATTTATCTTGTATTTGATCTTTATTTGAGTTATTATTTATTATCGATTAGAAAAGGCAACTTTTTAAGAAGCAGAAACACGATAACGTTTTTTATTACATATTATTGTTATTTCAAGTACTACAGATCAAAATGATATTTTTATTGAAATACTTTAAAACATTTCTCACATGCACAATAAACAATTGCATATCTCGACCTTCATTTCACTAAGTTGGTGATTAAAGCTTGTAATGGAATAAAAATATTTGTATAGGATTATGTATTTGTAACATAATTTACAGGTGGGTATTACTAAGAATTATTTTTGTTCTCTTAATTATTGTTACTTAGTATCAAACTATAATTGAAGGCACAATTGATTCTCAATTACATAATATTACTAAACACATAGACCATAGATATTTACTGTTCAAAATATAAAAATTCAGAAATATTTTTTGTTCAGTTCATCTCTATTGCCTAGTCTTATTTTCTTTAAACCTGAAATATCTTTTTAATATTAAGTTAAATTATTACAAGAGGCAGTAAACTTAATCAAGCCACCACTACCATGTTCGATCATGCCTTTGCCTTTGAAACAACTAAGCCATATTTTAGAAAACAATTTTAAGCTTTCTTTTTCTTCGTCAGTTTTACAAATAGGAGTAATATTGATTATGGGTATGCATCTGCCAAAGTCGATTGCTGGCAACCAGACTTGAAGATCCAGGTCTGGGGAGTATTTAAATATGTCCTGGCAACCCTCAAGATTTATTTGCGGTACTGCAGGTTGACGTTGCAATAATTTCTTTAATGTAACGAAAGTTAGTTGATTGTTTTTAAAAGTTATTGTCTGTAAATTTTTGGCCCGGTCCAGACATCTGAAATTATATTTTTAATTATAATTTTCTTTAAAATTAAAATAACATTTATCAACAATTATTATATACATACCTAAAAACCAGCTTAAATTGTCCATCAGTCAAATTGCAGTCTGATAAACTTAATCTCCGTACTTTTAAATCCTTGGCATTGGACATGAAATTCGAAATACAACCTACGATTGTACCTTGACAACCAATGTTGTCTAACTCCAGATCACTTAACACATTAGGATTAAGTGCTTGCATCATACAATTAACTAACATTTGTTTAATAGTGTTATGGCTCATATGTAAAGTTTCTAATGTGTCAAACTTCATATCTAGTTTTGTTACTTCATTGGCAACATTGCCTGTTATTCCACAACTATTCAACTTTAAAACTCTCAATTTTAAATGCCGACTCAAAGTCAAAACGGCTTTAAAACCATCATCTGAAATAGTGTTGCCACTAAAATCAATATTCTCCAATGATTGACCATAATTTCTAGCTTTTTCAAAAGCATTTGCTAATGTTTTGACACCCTCGCCAGTTATATTATTATTGCTAACATCCAAGACTGTTAAATGCTTCATGGTACATATACTATCCGCCAAATATTTCATGCCATCATCTTGTATATTGTTATCAGCTATCATTATAGCTGTTATATGTGTTTGGTGTGTGAGTGCTCTGAACAAGGGTCGTATTTGTGTTGTTGATAGTGTCGACGACTTTAATGCAAGTCTCCGAGTTGTATGGCTTCTTCCAACGACTTGCTGGATTTCCTCTGATGGGCCTGAAATATTAAAGTAATATATATAATTGAATAACATAAAAGGCATAAAAAACCGAATTTTATATCAAGTTAGGATTTGAACACTTGGTAGAGTATATATAGCTGTGATATATTGACCTGCGCTCATACACGAGTTCAATCGGATTAAACCTTAATTACAGGCTTGAAGTATCTATTATAGCAAAGTTTCGTATAGTTAGTCAAAGAGCGAGAAGGTAAATCCTCCCTCCTACTCCCTGTTATACTTCCCTACAAATTCCTCAATGTAACGCGTTTTTATATTTGCAGATCTCCATTGGCCATGGTATTACTTGTTAATAGGCTACAAAAAGCTCCATGCCCCCATATATAAATAAAAAATTAAAATAAATAAGATATTTATATTAGATAATAAAAATTATACATACTTATCTCCAAAGCTTCACAGCACTCGAGATATCTTTCTTCGGTAGGCGAGGCTTTGAATGTAGTCATACATGTGTGTAGTTCGGGGGTCGACAGTACAAGGCTTAGTGGGTCGTCTTCAGACAAAATGGCACCGTCTGACGTCATAAGACTGAACATTGGACGGACCCCTGTAAGTCTAAAATAATGAAGGTTATATCAAGATCAACGTAATTTAAGTAAATAACAGTTTTGGAACAGTAAACATACTTATAATATCTAGATTTAACTTCCTCAACCAGCCAGCTGATTGTCAAGTTGTTAATTTTATCCAGTTTTAAAGATATTAATAACATTTTATCTTCAATTTTAACTTTTACAGCCGCCGGTGGTAGTATTTGCGTCTGCATTGCCCTACCATTCTTAGATTGTAGGATACTTATCGGTTTTATTACATTCATGGGAAGTAGTATATTCGGATTTATATTTTGAACTATATTACAACTGTCATTGATATTTGAACAATTTATATTCTCGTTATATGGTTTTCTGGAGGACAGAGATTTTTGTTTTTCTGGTCTGTTTGTTTCGTTGTCGCTGCCGCTGTTGCTTGATAGGTCACCAGAATATTTTCTTTGGAAACCAGCTCTTAATAAAGTACTTTGTCTTTTCCATCTTTTTCTCATGCTCTCTCGACTGTCTGTAGATCTGGAATCGTTAAGTGCCCTGGATATATTTCTCAACGGTTCAAGTTTATCCTTTCCGCTAAGGTGATAGTGATCGGAATCAGAGCTGTTTTCGTTTATTTCAATATCACTGACATGTGACTTCTTTCTAGACATGCTGTCATTAGAGAGTGTTTCAATATCATTAAGATTATCAATGCTGGTTTTTGAACTATCTATAAATGATCTCTTCGGTATGTTCATCAATGGATCACTGAGTTTACGTTTCTTTGTTCTATTAATCCCCATGTCATCATCGAGCCAATCATCGTCAACTTCACTAGGGTGTAATAAGGCCGATTTTGTTTTTGTTGTCTTCAATTCAACTTCTGGCAAATCTATACTTCTGTTTCGCAAAGCCGATATCGCAGTTCTGTATTCTTTAATCCCTGATCGTTTGTTTTTTACTTTTTCTTTACTTCCAGATATTTCTTCTTCAGAATTAGAGTCAGAAGGAAAGGCAGTTTGGTTTCTTGTATTAGAATAATCATCATCATCACTTAAATCGTCAATAATATTACGTCTTTTTAACGCTGGTGAATCTAATTGTTTAATATTGTTAGTGATTTTCGACGTACTCGGTGGAGATTCAACTTGTATAGCTTTAACAGGAGTCCTAGATTTATCTGTCGTAGTTTTGTCCAGTAAATTGTGTATTTTGTTACATATATTATTGTATAGAACCTCTTCGGCCTTCGTAAGGATTTCGCCGGTTCTCCATTTCTGTAGAGCATTCAATGGAGTTTCACCGAAGTCGGTTTTAAGGGATGGTATTGCTCCTTTTTCTAGCAACAATTCTACCACTTCCAGATGTCCATTACAAGCTGCGTCGTAAAGAGGAGTTATACCTGTAGTTAAAAAATATGTTCATTAGACAAGTAAAAAAAAGTAAACAATATGCAAATATTCAAATTTTAGATAAAGATAATGTTCCGATTTTAATAAAAATAAATTTAAATAGTATTTAATAGTATTTCTTAAATATAAAGAAATGAAAATCAATTGATAAAACATTTATAACAGGGATGGTGTAATTATGAACTTCAAGTTTTACAATACAACATTCAACAAAAGAATGGATGGATGGTTATGGTTATTTGGATGAGTGAAATGCAGTTAAAGCTAAAATCTTAAGCGTCGTTCCTCAACCCCTGTTCTAAAGTCTTTCATCTGCATTCTTCCAATCTTTGTAAATGTACAGGCCGTTAATATTTAGCATCGGATCCACTCTGTCCAATAAAAAATGGATAGTTAGACGAATGGTTTTAGATGGCTGAGTCGATAGTTTTAGATGGTTGGGTGGATGGTTTTGTATGACTGAGTGGATGGTTCTAAATGGCTAGATAGCTGGGTGGCTTGATTTATGTATTACCGTCGCAGCGCGCGCCCCCGCGGTCGTCGATGGCAGCTCCGCGGGCGAGCAGTGCGCGCACGGCGGCCACGTGTCCGTGTATGCAGGCCTCGTGCAGCGGCGTCCAGCCCGCGTGGTCGCGCGCGTTGGGCGGGTGGCCCTGACCCAGTAGACGCTCCACGAGCGATACGTTGCCCGATATACACGCCTGGAAGATTGATATTTATTATTAAATATAACGTTTGAAGCGTTTCAATGTTAGTATAATGTTCTTTACTGTCTACACCACTACGGATTCGGAGTACTAATTACCTATGATCTGTCGAAACTACCCTTACAGCCTAAGTACATATTGTGTAGAATGTTGTGCTTTAAATATTTGTGAAATTCTTTGCATTAGTGAGAAACCGATTCTTTAGTAATGTGCAGAAAAAAGATTTAGGATTGCTGTTAAAATTTGTGCAAACATTACTTACAACATGTAACTGTGTTTCACCCTTAGCGTTTTTTCTGACAGCAAAACGTTTGCCGCGCCTGCGAGGCTTAGTTACTTCAGCCATCTCTTCATCTGAGTCAGACAAATCTGAAAAAGTACATTCTTTAAAAAAAGTAAATATTTAACATATATGTTAAATATTGCCAAAATTAATAAACTTTTCTTTTTTCTGTACTTATATAATTGTCTCTAATTTGAACTATTTATAATACATATGTTATAACATGATAATATTATAAAGCTGAAGAGTTTGTTTTTTTGAACGCACTAATCTCTGGGACTACTGGCCCGAACTGTGACTAATAGAAGTTAAGCAGCAATGAAAAATGCTGCAAATTTAATATAATCAAATAGGTTCTGACTGATTTAGTTATAGCATACAGTCTAAGCCGCAGGTCGTAGAGATAGTAAAATTGGAGGGTACATTTGTTTTTCTACGTAGTGGTGTACTAAAAAAAGATTTTTAAATTCCACCCTTAAGGGTTTTAAATATCAATTTTGTATGGAACTCGGCGGCAACATTAAAAACCACGCGGACGATGTCGCGAGCGACCCCTAGTAACTTGATAATATTCTAACAGAGGAGAATCACATAATTATTTCAGATTATGAATAAATTTTAAGAGTTTTATGTATAAAATAACTTACCTGTCAGATCATCAAGGCACACATCATCACCAATATGCGGTGCTTCATCACCTGTGCTCTGTTCATCATCAGTAAGTTCATCAGAATTACCACCCAGCGCATGTAATTCAGATTTTGTCTCATCCATTTTATCAAGCTCAAAATAATACTCTTGGTATTTATACAGGTTCTTTAGTATCCTTATTTCATATTTTTTGTTGTTTAATTCTTTTGCCTGAAAGTTTCACTTGAGTTTTAATTAAATTTATATTTTTAATGTGCCCATACAGTTAACATGTTTAGGCTTTGGATTAAAAGGTATTTTATTCAAAACTTTGATAAATGTGCCCATAGAAATCTGAAAAAGATTGTTTTTAGTTTCATAATAACTTACCATTTCCCTTGCATCAAGACAAGTTTTTTCAATTTGATCATACGGTTTCTTAGCTTGGAATAGCACTTCCGCTGTGTTATACAAAGTCGTATATGCTTCCTTTGGGACATCTTTAATTATTTCGTACTCTTTGTAATAATATTCCAATGCTTCATCATACATCCCCATGTCTTTATATGTTTGGTATAAGCTATAAAAAGAAAATATGCAATTTATTTGCTCTATGACTATTATAATTATTTTCTTCACATTTTTAGCAATGCATATATACAACAAACATGATTTTTATTCTGTTTCTTATATTTAATGGTACAGAAACCTTCATTCAGGAGTCCGACTCATTGTTATCCGGATTTTATTTATACTTATTGTGACAATTTATTATTATATAAACATCTAAGTTATTGGAATCATTTTACTTGCATATAACATTGAGCGAGTTACTACAGATTAATCTAGTTTTATGTGATGTTTTTAATAGAGTTATCTTGTTATGACAAGGGATTGGTTGATAACATGATATGACATACTTACTACTCTTGACAGAACTTACAAAGAATGTTTATTTGAATTTATTCTTCCACAAAATAGATTACAGGTTTGTACTTTACGATAAACAAGTTGAAATTAACTATAAATACAAATGTTTACCTTACCTTACATAAAGAGGTACCAAGCTCTTCCCACAGTCTCCAGCTTGTTTGGCATGATCTAAACTTTTAAGATAATACTCAACAGCTGACAAGTAATTACGAAAATTGCAGGCTCCATCCCCCAATAATTCATAATGCTTCTTCAATTCACCATGGTTGTTAGAATCTGTTGATACTAGCAGATTTTCTATTTCACACATTTTTACAACTGCAATAGTAATATTTGTTATGAAATTGTTTTTATTTCTTAATTAATATTATTAGAAACATGATAATTGATGATGATAATAGAAACATGATCTAGTTTGGTTCACCATAACTATACCATACTACTTAATTGAATAATATTCATTAAAATATACCCACCAACTTTTAGATTACTCTCTATATTGCTTCTTTCTTCTTCGTCTGGTGTTTTTAATTTCCAAGCCTTTATTAAAACTTGTTTTGCACTCCGATAGTCAGACATCTGACATAGAATATCGGCTTTAGCTGATAAAGTTTCGCATTTTTTAACTACCTGAAATAAAATATTTTTTATATGTCAAAATAATAAATCAAAAATAATATTTTTCTTTTAATATCAGTACCTTATCTTCAAGCCTGCTTGCAACATTTAAGGCTTTATTCAAACTGCTCAAAGCCTTATGGAAATCTTTTTTTTTATTTGCAAAAAGCAAAGATATAGTAGTATAACATTTATGTAAAACTTCATATATATCATTTTTGGCAGATATAGATGTTGCCTTCTCAAAAAAATCTATTGCTTTGTCAAAATGCCCCAAGTGTTCTTGGACAACACCAATATTGAGAAGAAGACGAGCTCTCATATCCATTAGTTCTACTTCATTTATCTTTCCATTTAATCTAAAATACTGTCATTATTAATATAAGATATTGTACACATATTAAAAATGTTATCAATAAATTTACCTTTGACATAGTACAAGGCTTTTCATAAAAGCTTTCTCTGCTTCAGTTAATAATTTTTTTGTTTCAGTATTGTCTGTTGTACTTTGTCCTTTTAATAAATATATCCTGCCCAATGTAGCCATTGCTCTCTGTTCTTCTACTAAATTGTTTAAATCTCTTGCCACAGCTACAATTATACAATAACAATATAAACACTAATAATAAATTTGCTAGTTCATAACATTTGTAATATTTCGTAACATATTGCTGTATTTATTTATTTTTTATTTTTTATAATTATGTACATTTCAAAGTAAAACAACAGCCATATCACATATGTAAAACGTTCAAAAATATATATTTTACCCAAATGCCGCTCTTCATACTTAAGAGCCTTGTCGAATTCTCCCATGAGCATAAAAACTTCTCCCATCATCCTGTTACAAGTGCCCCATTCCATAGTCCGCCCGAGCTCCTTGCAAATTCCAGCTTCAATTTTAAACTCATCAAGAGCATCATTATATCGAGCTTGTGTAAAATAAAACGTCGCTAAATCATTACAAGCTTTTGCTAAAGTTCGTCTATCACTAGAATTTGCCGCCTTCTTCTTTTTACGAACGAGGTCTTCTTCCATGGTGTTAATGAGTTCAGGACATTAAATGTATTTTTAACATTACATGTATGAGTTGTAGTATATTAAAAAAAGTAGCTGTGTGTTTACTTTCGTAAGTCTAATGTAAATTAAAATAACTTGGTCCTCAGTAATAAACCTGCATAATAAACTCAGAAAACCAAATTTGACAAGTGACAGGATTCATGGTTGATTGTTGGTTATTTTCAAATTCTTCCTAAGAAGAAAGGCAAAGACCTTCAAATCATACAGTCTTTTCACATCTATGTATTATATTCATAAATAACATAAAATAGTTTAATTTTAATTTCTTCTTCATTTTCGTAAAGCAAGAATGCCCATAGTTGTTAGTTGCAGGCAGTTTTTTTCTCTTACTATTCTGGTTTCTCATGATTAGTACATGTGGTTGACTTGTGAGTTATGGTTAATGAGAAATTACATTCAGCAGCATTATACATTTACTAGAACATTGTCAGCAGGTACCATTTATAATTATGATTCATTTTACTATTTTTCCCCTAAAACCTGCAGATCCATAGCCCTTGTATGCAGCATACCTTGTAAGATAGAATTAAAACAGAATTCTACTAGCTACCCTTTGACTTTAATACAAAGATATTTAATACACTATTTTTGGTTTGACCCATTTTCCTATAGAGGGTTGATATGAATACATTGATAATATATTGCAATAAATAAAGTACTTACGTGTATTTATTTTTTTGCATGTAAAATAGGGAGTTTTGTAAGATGCAAAATAAGGAACATTTTCATAACATTTTTATAATGCAATGTTGAGTGTTGACATTTGTTGACATGTCATCTCATGACAAGAGACTGGTTGCAAGTTGCAACTTGTGATTTGTGAGTGACACTTTTCGTAAGTTGTAAACATAACCTCAAAATTGTGTGCGTGTATTTTATACATTCTGTTTTTTTGTGCATTGGCACAAATTTTAAAAATTGTCAAAGTAAAACTTTAGTTTAAGTAAAAAATGGCTGAACAAGTTAATCAACGTGTAGAGGGTATGATCAATGAGTTAGAACAGATGCGACGTACAAATCTTTACGAAGACGATGAAATAAGGTATTTTTTTTTATACTAAAGTTACTAAAACATTAATTATAATTTCAATTAATTATAATATAATCTTTATGTAATTTCAGGGAACTTTCGCGTAAACGAAAAGAATTTGAATACAAAATACAGCGACGATTGAAAGAGAAGGATGACTTTGTCCAATATATTGCTTTTGAATTAGCTCTTCTTGAAGATATTTCGCTAAGAAGAAAACAGACTAAACTTGGAGAAAAGAAAAAGGATATTGAGTATGCTATAGCCAAGCGACTGAATAAAATTTTCAAGCAATTTATCTTTCGATTCCAAAATGATATTGCTATTTACTTTGAGTATATAAAGTTCTGTCAAAGTGTTGGCTTTGATTATGCTGTATCTGCCATTATAGATCAAATGTTAAAGGTGGGCTTAGTAGTTATAGAAAAGAATTTATTGTTTTATTTTGTTTCTATAAATTAAAGTAAACAAGAATAAATTATGGCAGTATATCATAATATACAGTTTTGGACATCACTCAGATCTTAAATACATAGTTTTTAATTCTAACAAATAATATTTGACCGTCTCGTTGGTCGAGTGGTTAGCTCAGGTGCCTAACGACGATGACGACAATATTATTATTATTATTATTATAACAAGTTACCTAAATACAAATATGTTACAAATTAATAATATTATGTATTACAAGGTACATGGAGAGAAGCCAAAAACATGGCAGCTGGCAAGCAGATGGGAAAGCAAAGAGCAGAATAATCTAGAAAATGCTAGAAATTTCCTTCTCAAAGGAATTCACCGACACCCTTACTCTGAAATACTTTATTTAGATCTTTTTGATATTGAATTAATGCTTGCTTTCAAAGCTGAGGATGAAGAGGAAAAAGTAATTGGTTTCTTAAGATTTAATAACATTTTATAATATTACACATATTATAATAACTAATGTATAATATATAATATATATATTTGTTAGGAAAAGTATCTTAAACGAGCTGATGTTGTTTGGAGAAATGGAATGAAGAATATACCAGAAGTGACATATTTGTTTAAAATATGTGATGTGGCATTGAGATATGGTATAAATGATATCATAAATTCATTAAAAGAAGAGATATGGAATAGAAGATCAGAAAAGCAAGTTTGGTCTTACATTGCCTCTAAGGAATTAGAAGTATGTTGGAAAGAGTTGTTTTATTTAATATTATAATAAATAGTAAACTAGAATATTTTCAGGGATACCATTGGGCTGAAATTGAGAATTTTGTAACTGAAGAGTTTAGTTATCCTGAAGAATTAAATAACTATATTGCAGTTTATGAGGAAGCTTTGCAACAGGTAAAACTAGAGATCATATAAAATAATGCATTAATATTTGAAATAATTGTTCATCATTATTGTTATTTTAGTTTCCAGATGAATATCTCTCAACAATGTACATTCATGGCCTACTTGGTTTGAATGATATTTTATGTACAGAATTTCAAAAAATTTCAGCAGTAAAACATGCTTGGTTCTACGGCCATGAGAATGGGTTACTCAGTATTGAAATGTATATATTTGGCATAAGGATGTTAAAGTTGGAGGATGAAATTACAAAAGATGAATTTTCCGAGGTATTTTACATTTATTAACTTTAATTTTTTCAATTCTATATGTACTTGCAAATTTAAATGGTTTATGATGTTATGTCTATTCCAAAAAAAATATTTTGTCTATTTCAAGTAAAAGGCTTAGATCATTTAATTCTCAAAACAGTTAACATTCTGGTTTTGAGTCATTAATACTTACAATAATAAATATATGAACATCTTAAGGTGGAAAATTTAAAACATTGTAATGATCACTTTATGGCAATATAAATTCTCTTTAAAAGTAAGTTAAATATATTTTACTCAGAAGTTTTATAATATTTTTTTAATAATTTAACAGGTTCTGGATGTTGCATTAGCTAAAAATACTCAGTATAGATATTTATGGGAGGAAAAGGTTCTACTCAATAAATCTGATGAAAACAAAATGCTAACTATAATAAAAGATGCTAGCAAAAGCTTGAAACCTGACGATGTTAGAGATCTCTGGAATTTCATATTTGATAATATAGAGTCCAGTGTTGTTGTAAGTTTTACATCTAGACAAATTTTTATAGATTTATATATATGGTATATTCAAAAAGTTAAATTGTATATTCATTTCCAGTTCAAAAATTGTTATTCCAGTTTTCAAAAATGTGAAAATGCTGTAGTGTTGTCCCTGAAGCCCAAACTTTTACAAAAAATGTATGAACAGAATGGGCTGAAAGCAGCAAGACAAGCTTATGAAGAGTTTATTAGAATACCTCCCACACAAGCAGAGGTACATAGAGTAATGATTGCAATTGAAATGTCTCAAGAAAAGCCATTACTTAAAAATGTTAGAAAATACTATGAGACATTAATTCAGCATCATGGTGAAAGTAATATTGAAGTATGGATGAACTACATTGATTTCGAGCAACAAAATGGTAATGCCCAAGCAGTGCCTGCTGTTCACAGAAGAGCTATAGGAATGTTGGATAAAAAACTTGTAGATGAATTCATTAAAGCTCAAACATTAGCAAAATTAAAATAATCAATTATCACTTGTTTTTTATTTTCATTAAGAGCAAATAATACAACTACTGTCAAACAAAATATATTTATTTAAATACCACACCTGTACTCAACAGTCTAGCAAAATAAATCCACATAGTACACCATTTATACTAAATTATTTACAGTAATCATTTTACACATTTAGTCTCTACAAGAAGAATCTCTACTTAGGTGATTGTGGAATAACACTTAGCAAATAAACATAATAGGTTAAATGCAATAATATATTAGGATTAAGGTTATCACTGCATAGCGGCAATTGGAGCTATGTAGTACCTAAAGATGAGGGATGATCCACGTTTGTGTTGCTTATTCTTGAGTAGGTCTTTCCAGCAGGATTGCCAAGACGGGTAGAGGGGCATGAGGGGAGGTTTGCCAGCTCTTAGGCTACTTCCTGCCACAGCCATGCAAGTTGACACTACCACTAAAGGATAAGTGATAGTGCTAGTAATAAATGTAAGCAGTGGGATAGTGTAGAATCTTAATTCTTTAGTTTTAACCAAGTATTTGTTGACATAGTAAGCCAAAACACCTGTGACGGCCACACAAGTTAAATCACCAAGGATCTTAGGCACAATTCCATGGAAGAACCCAAGTATACCATCGTCTCGGTAGATAGACACAATGGCACCCAATAAGGAGCTGTAATCTTCTTCTTTACCAATAAACGATGCCATCATCCTGACAGAAACAACATGAAATGGATACGATACTACTACAGATGCGGTGTGCATAATCATGTCTCGACGTCCGAGTTTGTAGTAATCTTCTAGTTTAGCTTCGTCATCGTTGACGATGTTTGGCGGATCATTGATTTCGGGTAAGTCGATACCGCAGGCGCAAATTACCTTCGATGTAAGTTGACTAGAAGCAATAATGCCCAGAACTCTCGCAGATAGTCCTCTGTAGCACCCGAAAAAACCGTCCGATTTCTTGATAAACTTTATATACTGTAAGAAATTGGGTAATATCATGGCAGGCCGGCCGAAAAGAGTCGTAGAACGACGCGGCGCTAAGGGCTCGTATCCAATCTGAATAAGTGTTTTTGCATATTCCATAGGATGACATATTGTTGTTATCAGTAATTGTGTAGGCAAAGCTGCAATTTTTTCTTTTTCAATTTCATCCATATTATAAAAATAGCGACAAGATCTACTTCTGAAATCAAATACTGACAAATGACTATACCATAAACAAATGTAGATAATTCTTGAATAGAGTTACGTGTTAGATACAAGACGTTCTATGAAAATGATTATAGATAAAAAAAAGGTTTAATTGAAATTAATAATTTGCTTGAAAACAAATAATTATGAATACTTTTTAAGGTACTATTACACGGAATAAAGTTATGTGTGAAAATGTGTATTAACATTTATGTAAAGCTTTTTAATTTTTAAATCAAAAAGTTTAACTTAGTATATATGTATTTTTTTTTAGATTCGAACCCGCGACCTCTAGAATACTGCCCCGTCTAACTACCAATTAAGCTATCATATCACCATCCGTTTCCAAAAAAAATAGCATTCCAATTGTGATCGTCTTTAAATACATTGGTTATGATTTTCGAAAGAAGTCTAGATCACCACTGCCCGTAAAGGATTCACCTTATTTGATGGCCAACAAAACTTTCCTAAATAATACTCCATTTTTTTTTCAGTGTGGCAAACAAACACTATACATTCAGTGATATGAAGTGCTATCGCTCATGGACAGTTGCAAATCCTTGAGGAATGAAGTTTAATGAAGGAGACTAGGAAAGGAAGAGTGCTCAAGATTCTGGCTCTCTTACTGCTTTACAAAACTTAACTTTAATAGCTATTTTAAGCCGATCTTCTATGTATGTTACTACCCTGGTTGAGCCCAAATAAGAGTTGCAGTCTAAAGATTATAAGCTACCACTTATAATCGGTAAAGTTATAATAAAAATCGTATCTACTCCAATTATGCCGTGCTATTCATCAGCGGGTGGAAGCAGTAAACATTTTAGGTACTTTAAATCACTCTTTTACACCATTATTAGAACAACAGATTTTATGAACTGACCAAAAGGGAATATGAAATAAAAAATATATATTTTATTATTTAATACATTATGCACTTGATGTTAATTCAATTGAATTTTCATCGTCTATTTTGTAGGACAGAGTTGATAATTTTCTTACAATGTTTGAATCTGGGGTATGTCCATTTTTAAGGTGATTCTGAAACAAAATACATTCAGATAAATAGTTTATACCACATACTGGCTAGAGTGATAATTTTTCAAATACTGCAATTTTGACTACACTTTATAAAGATAAAACTTGTTCTTAAGATATTAGCTAACTGATTCGTTACATATTTTATTAGGTACCTCTTCATCTTCTTCATTATCTGTATTTTGTTCTTCGGTTTCATCTGAAGAATTTGCTTCTTCATCTTCTTCTTCATTTTCTAAGATTTCATCCTTTTCTTCAAGAGGTTCCCAAGCTATTTCTTTGTCAACCATGTCTGTAAAAATATGGATTGGATTTTATCTTATCGTATTATAATCATTTGTAATAAGCAAATATTTGTGAGGACATATAAATATGCTTTTTATTTATATACATTTTTTACCTTTAAATCTAAGAGAGCCTCTCCTGCTAGGAGGTTTGTCTTCGTTAACTTCTACAATCACAGTGGGAACCACATCTATTAATACTCCATTAACTTTTTTGTCTTCTACTTCTTTAAGCTAAAAATTAAATTAGTGAACACTTTTTCTACAATACTACTTAATCAAAAACTGGTGTTTTTAAACAAAAACTAAGAAAACATATTTTATGTGAGTGTATTGAACCCTTTTAGTACATACCGGTATAAAAGGAGCAGCAGGTTCTTGAAGTTTGGTAGCCTTTTCTTTATTACGCATGATATTATCGTCTGTCTCCTTTTCCAAACGCAATTTATAGGCTTTGTGGGTCCTCCACATCTACGAATCAATTTGTTTATTTAATGAACAGATAAAACGGTAATTCGTACATGCATAATGATTCAGTGCGTCTTAAAAAGCGATGTTAATTTAATCGCTCGTATAATTTGTAATATATCCTCTAATAGGCAGGAATACCGGCTTGTTGATTGATAAGCTTACACAAACTCACATGCGAGGCAGTATAGCAGAGTCCTAGAAGGAACACAACTATGAGCGCGATGAAAAACTTATCAGTGTTTTCCTCTTCAGCGTCTGGCTGTTGGTGCAGCGAGTCGTAAGGAAGACGGGACGGCGGGTCTTCGACCCAGGTTTTATCTACACTCTTTTAACAAATGTGATTAATTCGTTTGTTGGTTTACATATGTATATGCACATATATATCGGTAACATATTTATATGTAACCAAGATTCAATATTTCTAAATGATTCTGGGGATTGAAGGATCAAATTAAGAGAAAAGAAACCAATAGAGATAATAATTATGATACGGAGAATAAAACAGAGGAAGTTTTAGATTTTAATTTGGACACTGACCACCAAAAAATCAAAATCACCAGGAAATAACATACAATGAGGAAACTGCCATTATGTGTAGCGCCAAGTTGGTCATGTTCGGGCCAAGCTTCATCGAAGTCAGCGGAACATTGAGCGCTGCGTACGCCCTGCGCGTTTACAGCGTTCACCTTCTCAGAGTCGGACCGCGTGAACAGCATGTACTCTTCCAGAGGTTTCATTATCAGTTTGTTAATCTCTACGAAGATATCTGAAATATTATATGAGAGATGTGATCCGATTTAGTTTAAGAAACAAATTAATAGTTATCTGAACATATTATAACATATTTTTACTTTGACTAATATTTTTTGTTCCTAACATAAATGCTGCTTTTAATAAATATTGACTTACTAGAAAGGCATCCATTATATCCCTTATATATTTTAAGCCTCGGATCAGAAGTGTTAAGTCCTCCAATCTGAACCTCATTAGAGCCGATATCGAACACGTCCCACAGACCTTGTGGTGATAATTTCTCCATTGGAACTTCTATTCTATCTATGAGGAGTTTTGCTTCGTCGGCAAATCTTGTATAATATATCGTATGGCGTGCTCCTGTAATGAATATACATTTATATGTTGGTTATACAGGGTTATTTGTAATTAATTGGCCACATCTTGCAGACAGCCTCTCTACATCAATCCCAACAACATTTGTTCTACAATTTATTTAAATTAATAGTTTTTAAAATTCTACTTTTCCCCATACAAAATTAATTTGTTGCCTCTGAACTGTCATTACCTCTGAGCGTATGTATGTAAGGGATTGACCTCTTACAAAATACAGAGTAATAAGTAACAGAAGCAGCACGCATTTTTTTTTTCTTTTTTTTTTTTCGTTGCTTATCAAGATTTATAAAAAGTCGTAAAACAAATGTGGTTGGAATTGATGTAGAGAGGCTGCTTGCAAGAGCTGGCCAATTAATTAAAAATAACCTTGTATATATCAGTTCACAGATATAATTTTTATTATTTTAATAAGAAAGGGATATTTTAAGTAGAACGATTTACATTATTGAGAAAAGGCGATTATAAAAAGTTACTTGTAGAATTCTAAATTACTCAAGATCAGCACACAAGAGTCTAGGTAAGGTAGAGGACAGTCAAAGATTCGAATCTTGCTCGTTATCAGAAGTTAAATGTATGGAATATAAGTTTGATCTCAAAATTGTCTTACCGTTTAAAAAGTTTCTGTTTTTAAATTCTGCTCCGTATGCAGAATCTTCTCGATCTTCTTCGAACTTTAAGTAGCCATCTTGAGTTATAGCTACCAAAAGGTAGTAGCTGCGTCTAAATAATAGTAAATAAGTATTAATTAAATAAATATATTATAAAAAAAATTATCGACATCAGCAGGATTTTAAACACTCGACCTTTTGGAATACGCGCTGTCTCTTTGATAATTGAGCTACATTAATTTCGGTGGTATCAACATAAAACTTAGGTTCGGCTCGTACTTTAGGTTCGGCTCGTACCAACGTAAAACTATATCGCAAAGTTCGAAAATTTGGTTAGAAATTGTGAAAGGAGACTAATACATGGCACCCCCCCCCTGATAAATACGATTCCATATAGAATTCACCGTAAATTCACCGAAAGCGTGTAGCGATAGGATAGTTCCGTAACTATCCTTTACCGCAAAGACGGTAGCTCAACCTGTAGAGCGACGGGACGGTTTCCAAGAGATCAAGGGTATGAATCCTGCTCGCATCTATATTTTTAGTTCTATATTTGTTTAAAATTTAAATAAACTAAACATTGCTAAGAATATATACTCACCGTTTCAAATACATTACATAAGAGTATAAATATATCAGATTCTCAAAATAAAATGCAAGTAATGTCGGATAAAAAGTTTGTGCACTCGTATATCATGTTTTTGTTAGATACTGTTATACGTACTTGTTTTCTGTCTGCACTAGCAGCAAAACTGTATTTTTTTGCCGGAGGTCGTTGCTGGAGAATGCCAGTTTTATTTTGACCTGAACAAGATATATCATTTTAAAAATATAAATAATTTTCTGAGCATATTCCTTTTTATCGTACCTCTAAAATAGCTCCAGATAAAACAAACTTTCTCTGTAAAATACTTTCTCCATTAAAATCTGCCCCTTTTTCTTCCATACAGTATTCTCCAAAATAACTAGTTAGTTCACAATCACAGCTGCTCTCTTGGTTTGTAAAATCTTCTGTACAAATGCCGCCATTTTTACATGGTTCGGAGTCACACTTCATGTTGCATTCTGGTAGGACTCCCGTCAAATCTGGTTAAAAAAGAAAAAATTGACGGTACTCAAAAATCTTTTCACCGATAGAAGATTTTCAAGTTAATGTCTGTTACACATTTTTTTTACATAATATATATATTTTTTTCTAAATTAATATGAACAATGTAGAATATCAATAGTGTTTTGGAATGTTTGTTAGTGATGCAATTTTCGGCTTCTACCCATGCAAGCTTACATTAAATACATAGTATACAAAAATAGGCAAAACTATTTTCAAATTTTGATATATTTCACCTTGATCAATGTTTTGCTGTGCTTTCTTAGACAGGTCTACTACGTGGTCCGCTATCTTGAATCCCCTGACGCAGCCCACGTAACCGCCTTGGGGTAAGATTGAAGCTCGTGTGGCAAGGTGCAACGAGTAAGGATCGAAACCGCCCAAGTTCATCTGGAAGTAGTCAGTGGGGGGCGCAGGCGGACGCTGCGGGCGGATCACCTCTGGTGGTGGGAAGGCGTTTTAGAAAGCAATTAAGAAAGGTGACCATTTTATAATATTAAAAAGTCTAGTAAAATTAAAACTCTTACTTGTTTATAAATTAATGAAACAATAATGTATGTGTACATTTATAGGTATACTTACAAGCTTTATATCATTGTACTTTACTGGCACAAAGTTCTAACTAGGTGTTTTACATGCATGACTCACCTAATTCAGGATTCTTCCACGGCTTATTCGTGTAATTAGACAGAAGTTTAGCAACTTTATTTATAGTCGTATTCTTATCGTTAACATGCAAAGTAGTCGCGTTCTCCGTCCTTATGATCGCAATCTGAACACTTTCCCCTTTGTTAATTTTCTCGTAAGTAACATTCATTTCAACGATTTCATCTTCGTTATTAAACAGATATATTATTTCCGTTCCATTGTGTATGAATAGATGTATAAAATTATTGAGATTGTCATTAGCGTACAATACTAGGGCGTTGTCATCGTAAGTTCTCAGATTCATAAGAACGTTTTCTATCATCATTTTCTTTAATCTTATTTTCTCTGCGTCAGTAGTATTGTCGACGAGGTAGTTTTTTTTTAAATAGGACTCTTTCGTTTGAAATGTCAATGCTTTCTCATTAATATCTAAAAAAGTTATATCCAGTTATTAATAATTTCTACTATATTTGTATTTTATAAAAAAATCAATTACAGATTCATCTTACAACACTTTGTTATTATGAAATAAATATTTTTTAATAAATATCAAAGTACTTAGTTTGAGTGTAAAACGATAATGCGATGCCAATAACAAAAAAAAAAAAAATATTAAGCGTTGAGTTATAGAGTATTTTTATTTACATTACGTTCACGGTGCATTATAAAATATCAATTAGGAAAAGATTTAAGGCCATGTTATGCAAATACTAATTGCACTCGTAAATAACATTTCCTATACAAGTAGGAAGCAATTAGTAAAATGTGCACTAGGTAATTCTTTTCTTAGAATTTATTATCTGTTTGGTTATGATGTGTTATATACATATATTTTAGTTGTCCTTAAAGCAATCCAATCCAAAAGCTTATTAATTGAAAACCCACTATACCTATTAATTAAATAAACTAACATTAAAAAAAAAACAACATCTATAGTGATTTAAAAGAAAACTTGGAGTAAATATCATAAGGTTTAGGTTTTTAATCCTTTACTTACTTTCTTCACAATGCTCTCCCAAATGCGCCCAAGGGTTTTTACAAATACATTCATAACTGGACCAAAGTTCTTTGCAAGTAGCTTTGTTTTGACAAGGATTCGGTACGCAGGAAGGTTTGCAGTCTTTTATAATTTCAGACAAATGAACAGACATATAGCTATATATATCGAGAATTTCACCGTTTACTACCAAGCCCCTGAAACAGCCTATGAGACCCTGGTTTACCGCGGATTTCTTTAGGTGTTCTCTGAAATGAAAATTAATATCTTCTTCATTTTATTGTTTTAAAAAAACGTTCTCCAGTAGCGATTGTCTATCTAATAAACAGAATGATGCACGATTGAAGTTTTATGAAAATGTAAATTGCCTTAGTTGTGATCATAGGTCAATAATATATGCTAACTGAGGCAACACTCTTAGACAAAGCAAGAGCGGTTCTGTAGTGAATTAATAAAAATATTTTGTCCTTTTTTACTGAAATAGGAAGATTTTATAATAACTCGTACTGGTAATTGACCAATAGAATTCAACTTTTAAATATCTTACATAACCACCTAGCAGATAGGTAGCCGAAGTCGTCATACAAATAATATACAAATAATAAAAAATCGATTAAGTGATAATAAGGATCAATATTACAATTACTTTAGATGATGTCAAGATCACATAATCTGTGTCAATTTTAACTATCTAGACCAGAAATACAGTACAGAGCACAAAGGCACCAGAAGCAACTCACGCAGTGGCCCCTCCAATAAACATAGAGCCCTCAAAAGGTCCAAACTCTTCCTCCAATAAGAGATTCAGCATTTGGTACTCAGTATTAAGCATGAACCTCACATGGTAGAAGTTATAGTCGATCCAGATCTTATGCCATTCACCACCATTTAGTTTGCGCTTGGAGTTTATTACCAGCTTCCGCGTGGTACCAGTATTCAGAGTAAAGTTGAATGTTAGCTCGTGCTCTGTTAAGCAGTGTTATTATTACAAAAAATACAAGAGATCTCATGTGTGGCTTTAAAGTATATCGAGAAATATATGTTTATACGCCTATATATGCAGGTCCTTTTTAACGTGTCGTCAATTGAGGGACTATTCAAATTGTTATTTCCGATGATACTATTAACGTCTGCTTTACCGATGGATTTTTTTTTAATATTTTAGTAGAGAGGACACGAGTAGACAGTCAATGATATCATATAGACAAAGAAAGCTGCAGATGTTTTGGGGGATAAAGTAGAGAAAGATGGGACGGGGTAAGAAAATTCATCTATAAAATATGTTCTTCTTAACATGTTTTTTTTATGATTTATTCTTATATCAGATATTAGTTTATTTTCTTGCGATTCTTGAAGAAATGATAACATCGGTAAAGATGATTAGATTAATAGAAAAATCATTGATATACAGTGATAGTGCTGATTACAAGAGGACAACATGTTTAATTTATTATCGTGCCACCAATTTTTATAATCTAAGTTTGAATTTTGTTTTGCAACTTACCACTGGTCAATGCAACCATAAACGACGGATAATTGGGTCTTATTGGTGGCTGGAACAGTAGTATGGCACTTGTTCCCGTGGTTCTAAAGCTGAAGGCAATATCGCCTTTACGCCAACCCGGGACTTCGATGTAAGATTGAGATGTTGTAAATGTTACAACGTAGCGTTGAGTGTCTATGGTAATAAATTAATGGAAATAATTATTCAGTTATCTCATATTTTAATGAATTTATTAAAATATGAAATTATTGTAACCAATTCAATAATAATATGATTTTAGTTTGATATCTGAATAATAATCTCAGAGATTAAATATATTTTATGTCAATTAAATAATCTCAGAGATTAAATATAAATATATATTTAAGTTCAATTTAGCATAATTGACTTACTAGTTTCCACACATTCCAAAGGACCAAGCGTAATCCTGCCCTGTGCTTCTTCAGTTAAATCCTTCTGTTGAAGAAAGAACATCTCCGTAATTCCCAAGCTTTTAGGATCAACTAGTGTACCTTCATCAGAATGCCATTTGTTTTCGTTGGCATCACAATTACAAGACTGTGTTGGATTTACACAAGTTGCGTTAACACCACATGGACAGTACCCCCTTAAAGAGAACAGAATTATAACAAAAGACATACATTTATAAGATATAAAAACCAGCTGTTGGAAGGTATAAATATTATATGAGTTATATTATAGAGAAAAATATTATAACAGAGTTACTGTTTGAACTTGAAAAACAAAGAGTATCCTCATATGTGGTTAATAGGCGCTACCATCAGGGCTAAAACTGTAGGTAATTATATTAATGGAATAATTTATTATGTAAGAAGCCGCGTATTAAACCTTATGCCATAACTAGTATCTTTGAGTTTGACGATTTGACAAAATATTTGCATTTCATTTTGAACAAAAAAATACCTAATAATGCTCGAACTGTAAAATTTATGGAAATTTGGATTAATACTATTCTATTTATTTTCATTATCATATATCTTGCTACGTCTGGTCGACAGTTAAAGACTTCTTGGGAAAATCTATAGTATCTTAAAAGAAAATCTAAGATGTGTGAAACTGTAAACGCACAATGGAGCGCCATGTTTCTTTAACAACCTTTTTCTTTCCATGTTTAGAAAGAATATGGTATGCCTTTATATAACTAAAAGACAAATTAAAGTTAAAAAAGGTTATAAATTTAATTATTTTTTATTATACATTTTTACGATTTCTTAACAGTACATGTATAGTAATACAACATTAAATGTAAATTGTTTTACACAACAATTTGCTTAGTTATTCGTACCAATGCATGAGAATGTCGAAATGAGGCATTATCGAAATTACATTAGCAAGGTGATTTATTTTACGATAAATTTCAATAAAAGGTCGTCTCGAAAGTCATTTACTAAATGGTTGTGGCCGAAATGAATGTGCGAAAAGGTATATACGAGGGAATGTAACGTATTGCGGTTTTAGCCCCCAATATGTTAAACGTAGAACGTTTAAAAGGTCAACTTCCTTTATTATACTATGATATATATAGGCTTGGGTTGTTTAATCCAAGAACGGAATTTGTATAGATTAATTATGTTCCATTTTATCATTTCTTTACGTCTTTTTACAGTACTTTAATACATTTGGATCAGATTTGAGCATTTTAATTTGTCTCAATTTCACCATGACATAAAGTTATTTGATTTATAGCACCTTCCATGTTGAATTTTGAATAAATTAATATTTATTATTAATATATACAGGCCTAAAAATAAGTTTCCGCCGTTTGATAAAAGGTAGCGCCACTAGTTAATTATGGTTGAAACTGATGACGTATTAGGCGTTATAGTTGGGCAGGAAATCTGTGAACAAGATAACCTTAAAATATAAGGGATTCTTTATTACTGTAATATATTCCTTTATATTCGAAAATGTCGGCATTTGAGCCTAATAAGCGTCATTTTCGGGAACTTTTGATTTATTTCCTTAAATTGAAGAAATCTGCAGCTCAGGCCCAATGATTGCTTGTAGAAGCATATGGTGAGGCTGCCTTAAGTGAGAGAAGTTGTCGGGAGTTGTAGCAGAAGTTTAAAAATGATGATTTGTCATCAAAGACAAAGAACGTAGCGGAAGTCCAAAAGTGATTGAAAATACGGAATTGGAGGCATTATTGGATCGAGATTTGTGCTAAACTGAAGAAGACTTGCACTTATATTAGGAGTGCCTCAGGAAGCAATTTCACATCGGTTAAAATCATTGGGGATGATTCAAAAACAAGAAAATTGGGTTCCATATGATATGACGCCGAGAAACATTGAACGCCGATTTTCCACGTGTGAAATGCTGCTTGCCAGGCATAAAAGAAAGGGTTTTCTTCACCGTATAGTAACTGGTGATGAAAAATGGATCCATTACGATATCCATGCTTCAATTTCTAAAGCTAAGCAAAATATTCATGGGAAAAAACTCTTGTTGTGTTTTTGGTGGGATCAGCTTGGTGTCGCGTACTATGAGTTGCTTAAACCGAACGAAACCATTTCTGGGACTGTCTACCGAACTCAATTGATGAGATTGAGTCGAGCACTCAAGGAAAAGCGCCCCCACCCTACCCTACTCTACCCTATTGCATGATAATGCTCGTCCACATGTTGCGAAATCGGTAAAAACTTATTTGGATACACTTAATTGGGAAGTTCTACCTCACCCGCCCTATTCACCGAACGTTGCTCCATCTTATTACCATCTATTTCGTTCAATGGGACATGGTCTTTCTAACCAACACTTCAGATCGTATGTAGAGACTAAAAATTGGGTCGATTCATGGATAGCATCAAAATATGAACAATTCTTCCGACGAGGCATCCGTATGCTGCCAGAAAGATGGGAAAACGTGGTGGAAAGCCATGAACAATACTTTGAATGCAACATCAGGTATGCTTTTTTGACTATAATTCCCTATTTTCAATAAAAAACGGCAGAAACTTATTTGTAGGCCTTTTATAATGATACTTATTATAAATAGGTATATAATAATATTTATTATTGCTATATAATAATATTTATTATTAATATATAATAATAATTATTATTAATAATATTAAAATAATATATAATCGAAAATTGCATTAATAGAACCTAATGGTTCTGTTAGTACAATTGTTGATATTATTTATAAGAAGATATTAATTATATTATTTATAAGAAGATATTAACTATACAACATATCAAAGACTCAGTGTGAGTGAAACAGATAACACTTATCATTTATGTAAGATTTTAATTTGTTTTAAAGTTCCTAAAATATGTCAACTAAACTAAAATTGCTTACTTTTTAACATTTCCAATATAGTCGACAGTATCGTTCGAAGAAGATATAAACCAAGTGGCACTATGTAACTCTAAAGGCGCCATATTACAATCATATTTAATGTATTGACGACAGAACAATGAGTGTGATATTAACTCTTGGAGCATTTCCGCTGTGAACTCTCTGTATTTTACATGGAAGCTGAAGTCTTGGCCAAGAGCAGATCTAACATCCTGTATTAAGAAATTTTTGATTTATAATATTGTAATCATCTCAATTCATCATCATTCATCAAATCAAGATCATTTTACAAATCAAGTTCAGGAAGAACATCGTATTAGAATATTAATGAACGTCGTCAAACAAACATAAACCTATTGCGTATCAGCTTAAATAATACATTTAAACAATCTATTTAGCATATATTAATTATTTTAATAATTTTAAATATTATATATGGCTTCCAAGCAAAATCCAAATGGTATTTTAATTATATAATTCTATAAGATCTCACCACTTGGCTCGGTAAATTATGTTCAACAACAGTAGTGGAAGAATCGGCTTCTATCTGGAACTCGCATTTCACGTGAGCTGGTGGAAACTTCCCGTTGCCGTCTATA
Source organism: Napeogenes inachia (assembly GCA_959347355.1). Lineage (NCBI taxonomy): Eukaryota > Metazoa > Arthropoda > Insecta > Lepidoptera > Nymphalidae > Napeogenes > Napeogenes inachia. Next base: position 27,564,606 of record OY365791.1, read on the forward strand.
TCTATCAAGTACACGTCATTTCGAGTGTAACCCAAAAGAGCTAATTCTTCACAGGTCTTTCTAAAGGTCGCAAAATGACAGTTTTCACCAATGTAGCCTGCAATTTAAATCTCATATTATAACTTTTTTGACAATCGTATCAATGTCCTATGTGATTCAGGTTTAATAAATATAATATTAAAAGATGTTTAGGTTTATAGTAAACGGAATTTCGTGCATATGTCTTTAGTTTATATAAAAATAAGCATATTATATACCCGTGTTATCACAATTGCATATGACCCTGTCTTCGCGTATGGAGCATATTCCGCCATGTTCGCAAGTGTTTGGTCTGGTGCAAGGGTCCACATACCGGCAGTCATCAATAGCAACCTCGCCTACAACACGCTCTGTGTTTATCACGTATCTGTTGTTGAAATATACTTAGTCATTTTTTTGTTAATGAATAACCGAGGACCGTCCTGTGATCTGTGTTATATTTTCATAACTCGTGTTATGAAAATATATATATAGCAGTATTATAATGTAGCAGCAGTAGAAAATATATGTAACAGAAAAATTATATATATAGCAGTATTGTAATTCTTATAGCAGCAGGTTTTAAAATCATTTGGTGTATTAAAAGCTAGGCATAGAACCATAACAATAATTGAAGATGATATTTTTTGTTCGTCATGGTTGGACTTGGATTGATTTGATATTATCAGATATTTGTACGACGTCTGAGAACAAACTTCAAATCAATAAAAATTCTATTACAAGATAAGAATTTCCAATCCTACTTGAGTATATTTTGTACGTCAGAACTGATTTGATATCCTATACTTTAATCGAGCACTTCTTGTATATATACCTATAATTATATATAATTAAATAAATATGTATTTGTTATGATATTGTCTTTAAACACTGCTACAATATCAATATGGTATGGATGGTAAATCGGGCGGTCTCGTAGCTGGAAGACCCCAGATCGAGTCCAGATGTCTCCAGTTCGATTATTTTCTCCCTTTTTTGATTTTCATTTGTGAAAAAACTATTATTGAGATTTTACTTTACTTTACACATCCAATTCGTATCTAAATATGTTTTTAGCACACGATTGACAAAAAAAAATATTACCGAAAACAGTTTTAGTACCTGGTATTTTTTAAAGTTTATGAAAAATGTACGTACAATTTTGTTACTGTAAAAATTAGAATCTATTTAAGTAAATAAATGTGCAATTTTCGTTGTTATGCTTTATTAATGCCTGAGGCGGTTTTAAATTTAGTCCAATGATAGAAGATGTAAAGCCAAATTTTCAGATAATTAACATTTGTCCCGCCTTTGTAGATTTTAAATTACACAATAATGGTTTGATGTTCAAATGAAATGTCAAGAAAGGCTAGTCATTAAAGGATGCTGTTAATTAATAAAAATAATTGCTTCATTCCTGTTTATGACTAAATAAGAAAGACGAAAGTTAGAGGAATTCAAGAAATAATTAATATTATCTTCTGCCGATATGTTAAATATCAGAATATCACTAAAATATTTCTAAAAATAGGTATGTCAGTATTGTAAATAAAATATACAAATTTTATTATTTAAGACATTTTACAAAATTTAATAAGAAGGATAATTATAGGATTTAGGATAATAATAGGATTAGGATAGCATATCATATTTTAAGATTTTATAGTATTTACATGTGCAACATAATATATAGAGACGATTTCAAACTTTAAGATGATTATCTTGTGATTTGGTAATTATCAATCGGTTTTGGAAACTTGCTTAATGAAATTTAATAATTATGTAGTTTCTTGTTTTTATATTTAAAACGTGACCAGACTTGTCCTCTTACAGTCTCGGAAATAATTTAAAAAAGATGATTTAATTACTTTATAAACAGTATAAAATGTAATATTAAAGATCACAACAGTCATATATTATTGATATACATATTAATATATGCCTGGAAATGTTTAGATGAATGTGTAACCATGTAAGGCTTGTTTAATATTTTTTTCAAAATTTTTAGAATGAAAAATTTATCCACATCGACTCGCATATACGACTTCTAGGTACCGTCTCGTCGTTCTTCCAATTGAGCTGACATGTCGCTACCTGGCCATATGAAGCTAGCATTCCGTATGTAATCGACTTTTTCGAGATGGAGGCGGTATCTATTATTAGAAATCCTAACCAATGTGGTTTTACTTTAATTATGCAGTATAGAATAACATTAAATAGATGTTGAAACCAAACTTTATGTTTGAATATGTTTAAAAACATGTTTGATTATTTTAACCTTTTTGAAAATAAAATATAGAATGAATAATGATGTCATATGCACATACAGACGATTATATATAGAATGGTTAATTAAGGCAGGTATAGACGCGGTAGCTCAACTAGAAGAGCAATGGAAATTTTTAATTCTATATTTATATCACGTACCGTGGTTCTATAAGAAGTCCATTAATTTTAATATTCCTCATACATCCAATCAGTCCCAAGTTTGCAGATTTGAGTCCACTACCTATTACAATCTTGTCCTGTAGCTGGAAATCTAAGCCTGTAAATACAAATATTAAGAACCGTGACAATGAGGTAAGAAAATACACAATAAAACTTTTTATTCTTTCCTAGATGATCTATTGTTATAAAGATACACACATTTTTTTCACAATGTTACTTATTTTAATACAGTTAACCATACAAATAATGAAATGTTATGTAACATTATAAACAAAAGTTTCATAATTAAAATATGAATTCTCACCGAACATTTGAGCGTGTTTGTTGTGATAGTCTACAGTCAATTTTATTCTGCCTTTTCTATAATCCAATTCAACATTATGCCAGTCGTTGCTTACATTGAATTTAACTGATTTCAAAACTGTCACATTTTTACCTACATCTGGAACTAGTTCGAAACGAATTTCTTCTTTTACCATCCTTACCTGGAATTTTTTTTTAGACATAAAATTATATTTTGTACTACAATTTATTAAATATATTTTTTATACTAGGAAATATGGGTCTTTGGACTTGTGTTTCTGCAAAAATGTTAATTAAGTCTTATTAGCAGGTTTTTATAAACACACCTTATGTTGTCAACGTCAATGATATTACATTTTAATAAAATAACAAGACAAGAAATTTAAGATATTCATCATCGTCCGTAGGTTTTTTATTCGATATTCAATAACACCTGTAATAAAATAATATATATTTACCTCGAAATAACCTTGTCCGGAAGTTATTTGACTGTAAGCCAATACCGCCATATTTTTGCTGGTTTTAAAGTCAAAAACTAAATTTATGCTATTACTCTGGTTTAATGGCCACCAAATATGTGACGTAGCAAAAGGATAAGTTATAGGAATTAACTCTATATCAATATCCTCAAATTCAGGATCCAGAACTCCAATATAATGAACCTTGGGATTATTTTGCTTCAATTCATACAATATTGACACGTCATTGTAGTAAACATATTTTAGGTTTCCGGCGAAATTGTTGAATGATTTTAGACCTTTCATTTTGTGTAAGTCTGGTCCACCGCAAATGTAGATTTCTGGGTCAATACAAACAAATTTCGCGTCACCCGGTACTTCGTAAATTGCGCTTTTATTATCCAGATATACGTAGACTGTTTTTTCTTGCAATATCACTGTTATGTTGTGCCACATATTGTTATTTACTCTGTCTCCTAAGTAATCCTCTACCGGTCCATCGCCTAAATCTATTTGTATTCCGACTTTTTCCTGGTGTATTGATAGAGCTATATAATGATGCTTATCATCTATTTGACCGCTTGCGTAAAATAAAGCCGAGTCATCAAAACGAGTCTGAAATTTTATCTTAGCTTTTAGTGACAGTGAGATTGAAGGTCGGTAGTAAATCTTGTTTTTATTTAACTGTTTTATATCAGCAAAAGGTCGATTGATTTCGTGTATTTCACTCAGGCATTACGGTTTTAAATGTCATTGTTATTTATATCAGCCAAATTCATTGTTGGCAACTTTATTTTTCCCTTCACATTTCAATAAAATTATATTTATTTCATATTTATAATACGGTTATTGTTAAGATATAAGTATTAAACAATATTGTAATGAAAAATGGCAGATATTAATGTAATTAGAAGAAGTTATTACCTTAAAATGCAGGCTCACTCTAGTGTTGGTGGAATGCACGCGATCCTTCCAATCATACACGCGGTAAGACACGTAGCTCGATCCTCGCAGTGTTAGTATTGTTGCCGCTAATAACAAAGATTGAAGTAATTATATATAACAATGGCATTGTGTTAAATGGATAGAAATTTGAGATTTAAGGCCACATTCATGTGTGTATTTATTAGCGCTGTTTGTGTTAATGAATAATTTATTTTGATACAATAAAATTCTCGAAATTTAGCTGTCAAGATAGATTATTTGGGTTTATAAATGAAAGGAACATTTATCAAGAATAAAGTATGTAAGTAAAGAGAATATTATACCGTCAGTCCCGGTTAGTGAAATTAATTATCAATTTAGGTGAGAGAGGGTAGATTTAATCTAAGGAAAATTAATGAATCGACCTTAACAGGCCCCAGAGGTCAGGTAGCAACCTTCACCAAGATCAAGTAACACTGAAAGATTAAGCACCACAGGATTTATCCTGAGCTAAATACGGTGTTGATTTCGAATAAACTTATATAATTAATATTTATATATTGATGAAACTAATATAGTAACGTTATTAAAAATTATTGAGTTCTTATAAGGAATTATCATTAGATACTTACTATATACATCACACAGATGTTCTTCATACAAAGTTCCAAAACAATCGCATCTGTATCCATTGTATTCATTAATACATCTTGAACCTTCGAAACATAGGTTTTCCATAGTTTTACATTTATTTATACATCCCTCTTTAACGTTCTCATGTTTGGTTGCAATTAAAGGAACTATTGGTAAGAGATCAGAAGCCGCTTTACCAGAACTTAGAACCATGTCGCTGATGCAGCCCACGAATGATTCTATGATATATTTAACTCCATGTAATTTTTCTTCAGAGCTTAGACCTTTGGAATAAATATCCAAATTAACTTAAACAGCTGTTATTAAATAAATTAATAGTTATTTCATTACAGTTTATCAATCAAGTGGAAGCTGTGACATTTTTATTTCAAATCAAAATACAAATTCTCACCTCCAATTAGAATAACTGAAGTTAAATTATCTGTTATACCATAATTAGTGTCGAAACTTAATCCCTGTAATAAAACCATTATGGTAATGAAGATTCGATTAGAGCTATTAGAATTGAATTTGGCTTTTACATTAATATAACGTGATTGGATTCCTCATTATATTTGATACCTTTAAATAAACTTCTTCTTTTAAGTGGTCCACTTTGGCTATAAGTCTTGCTCCATGGACATCTATAGTGACGACAACACTATGCCACTGATCTCTGTTCAAAGCTCTACCTACTGTTACTGAAGTTAAGTGCTTACCAAATACGTGTACAACTGAAATATTATATAACATTATATACATAATGTAGTCTTATGCCTTTAAAATTTGGTTATTGTTACTTACCTTTAAGTTCACCTTTCTCCACAATAACGTATAATGCATATGGTTGCATTTTAAATACTGGGTTTTTAACATTATGATAAACTAAAAGTCCATGTGGTAATCTTGTCCTAAACTTAAATGATATTTCTCTGCATAATCTAAAAATTGATCAAAATATAATAATACGTAATTAAGTTTACTCGAAACAATTAATTGTATGATATTTCATAATCACTTTAGAATTCTTTTGTATTTAATACTTCAATTTCGGAATGACATTAACAAATATGCAATTTCATATTTACAAATACCCAATTTTCTCGATATCATATTTAACAAGTGAAAGTTTTTAGTTTCTTAAATTTTATAAATCTATTTGCATTTAATGCGTCAGTGATTCATAAATGTTTTCATAAGTAATAAATAAATTACAAAATCTAACCTTAACTGAAATCGCTGGATAATGTCTCCATCTAGCTGTATATAAGTGTTATCCTTTGCAAACATAAAGGTCTGGTGGTGACCAGACTCCGCGAAGGTAAGGAATCTATCTCGATCACTGGGGGGTATGGGAGGGATGGCTGTTGCGTAGGTTGAGGTCGATATGTTGATGGTTGTAGGAAGGGGAGTTGAAGAAGAGAGAGTTATGGTAGTTTGTTGTGGGGCTGAAAAAGAAAACCCATTTATCTTTGTGCATGCCTTTAATTAATGATAAAACTGTTACAGTTTGTCTCACCTTTTTCTTCGACTGCTAAATCTACCGGTAAACTCATGTTAACATCAGCTATTCCATATGAAATCAGTATGACGGTTATGAAAATTCCTCGTCTTACCCGCAATCCCATGTTGCTCGATTAATGTCATTTATCTTAATAAAAATATAAAAAATGTATTTTTTTCCATAAACACATTAATACTAATAATCCTGTACTTACAAGATATATATTATCTCAAAGTAATATATATTTAAAGGTTGTATACCTTTGAATTGTTTCAGAGCAAAGTTGTTAAGAAAGTAGAAAAGCTAGTTCTGTACATTTAAATGCAATAAAAAGCAACATTAATAACCAGTATTAAACATAATTTGTTCATTTTGTAATGGGAGTACCATTCTGGTTTTATTTTACCAATAAACGTGATAGTAAACCACATTTTTATAGACATTTTTTGATGTAAATATATTCAGAGCGGTTATCGCATTACCTTCAATGTTAAGAAAAATAGGGTACAGGCCAAAGAAATAAGCTTTATTACAATCACAGCATGTACATATTAAGCACAGCTTATATTAAGTTTATTTTCAAAAAAATATTTCCTAAGTCAGTGTTTGTAAGATATAATGGTATCATATTTAATATTATTCATGTTATGTAAGATGCATCAAGTTATTCTACTCTACATAGCTTAACAATTTTCTTAAAAATCCTTTCCGTTGTTGACACTTGCTTTTTTTTTATAGATTGAAAATAAACTCTTTCTATGTGTCTGTAAGGTTCATTTTTATGACTACAAATTTTGCATAGGGTATTCAGCGGAAATATGGAATCAGAGTGCACACACACTACTTTATGTCGACTAAATATGACCAGAGTAATTTGACCTGTCTCGATCTACATTTCTGAATCTAAGTAGTTAAAGACGTCTGATTTTGAAGAGATGGAAAGTTCAAGTGTTTTTGGTCGGTATGTGAAGCTAAATTGACTCAAGTACTGTAGTCTCAAGATGGTTTTGGGATGACATAGCTATTTGAAATGAATTGAGATAATACAGACACAATATAAGAAACTGGCTGTAACATAAACAGTAATTTTATCAGAAATGTCTTTGAAGGTAAAAGTTTAAGTTAACTAAAACTATCTACATTGCTGGAATAAAATCTCAAATATGTTTTATTTGAAGTGTATGTGTTATTTTAGATAATATAATATAACATGCGATTTTGTGACTTTTGTTCAATTGACTTTTAAATAATAGTTTAGGCAAATTTTGTATTTATAATAAAATAATATAGAAGTAAATAAAAAAATGCTTACATGTAAAATAAAAATCTGAAAATATCAACAATAAATCACTATTAACAATCACTTATCGGTAAAATTATACTATAAATCATATTAAAAACCTTAAAGAAAACACTTAAAATATATTCTAAACCGTCTCACACGTTAAGGTTCAAAAGATTTTAAATCATATTTGTATGTTAAATCAACAAGGACGAGTTGCTCGTCCCCCGTCAGTGGCGGCGTACTGCAGCGAACTTTAACAAATTGTAATGACACCTACAATTTGTCCTCGCGGGTCAGACCCTGTTCCCAGCCAGCATCACAGGACACAAGCGGAGCGAGTACACAATAATCTCAAGAATAATAACAATAGAATTTCTTTGTTTTTTATATATTGATGAGTTATTTATTATCAAATAAGTCAGTAATAAAGTCAACCTTTATCAAATCTCTCACTTTCCCTGATGATGAGTAGAGTCATCATTTGATAGATCAAAGCCTTTTTTCTGGTGATGGTGATGTATAAACATCCAATAGAGATAAATAGATCATAGTGCTTCATTATTATAAGATGTCTTCTAAAAAATGCCGATTTCCGGACGGTTTAAACTTCACTGATCAAACCCGGAAACACGTAAGTGTTCATAATTCAAATAATTTGTTCTGATATGAGATCAAATCCGGATCACGACCAACGGTCGTTATGAAATTTGTTTGTGCCTTATTTACGTTTACAATGAAAAGGAAAGTTGTCCTTTTTTAATAAAAAGGAGTAATAAAATATTTTATTTGATATAGATAAGCGATCTGAACTCTTAATCATCAAAATTTATTATTTTATTAAATTACATCTGTAGCTTATTGTCTTTATACTTGCCAATGACTCATCAGTCAATAGGTTTTTTTTTAACTGTTTAGTACTTTTATGACAATTCAGTTTTTTTTGGAACTACATAAATACCCACATTTTAATTCACATTTGATGTAATTATTTCTGTCTCTAAGCGCACTATTGTATGAATGCAATTTTAATTAAACGATGCCCTGATATCGAGCAAGACACTAGATACCTCATTGTTAATTTTAATTAGAATAAATTAGATTTTACTGCATTACGTTTTTAGTTTTATTTAGAAATGATGTAATAGGAGTTAAATATTTTAGATAAATGGAAAAGAAAAAATATCCTGTAAAAATCTGGTAAACTCTTCATTTTAAGGTTTTAAAATAAATCATCTTCATATAATGATGTTTCGTTAAAAATATACGATACAGTAGCCATTTTTAGTCTCATTAATATTAAAAAAATCTCTTATTATTTATATTTTATTTATTACTTATAATTTAAGTATTAAATGCAAAACTCAACAACTATATTTGAATATTAAAATAAAATAAAATATTATATATAACATTGTTTTTAAAAATATCTAACGGTTTACTCGATACTATATCCAATTGATAACATAAATTTGAGATTTTAATGATAAATGGAAATCGTGAAAGCTTTTAACGGAGTCGATAGTATTTCTCTTTATTACAAAACTCTATAATTTCCTGTATACCTATTGACTTTCTTAGCCATTCTTCCATTTAGTTAACAATTCAATACGCTTTCGTCTATGCAATAAATATTAGTTGACATTCATCGGAACTATATTTATACTTTATGGTTAAACTATTAATATATTATTCCAGGAATTATTTGTTCTACCGTAAAAAACAGAGCATTGGCAAGTAATTTCATCAATTAATACATGGCTCAATGGAATATGCCTTTAGCACTAGATATTTAAGAAAAAAAACAAAATATAACAATTTCCCAATAGTTTTTGGGTATTAAAAAAAATCATCAATACTATTTATATCAAGGTAATATTTTTTATATTAAACCAATAGATTGCGTGAATAACTATCGGCTTGTAAATAAATAGCACACTTAACCAAATGATGTAATCAAAAATAATGTGACCTGTCCAATCAGTACATTTATTGGTATTACGTGTTGCTAAAAAGTTCTTTTTATGACGGTTGTATTGATCGATGAAAGGTGCAAGCAATTGCAGGCAAAAGTTAAATATTTTTGTTGTTATATAATACTAAAAAAATCTGTTGGCTCGAGTGAATGGCGCTGACCATCGCTCTGTGTTTGTTTCCATTGGGGTTTTTATTGTATAAGGTATTTTTTTTTCTATCACAAATATTTGCACCTAAATATAAACAAAGATTTCGTTTCCTCGCTGTATATATTTTTTCTTAAAAATATATATTTTTAAATGATATATTTATAGCGTATTTGTTTTATTATCAGTATAAACTTAGCTGATTTATGTGTAACGTTATACAACATAAAACATAAATAAATTTAGGATATATAATATTATTTAAACATTCCATTAACTTTTTAAAAACATATGTTAGCGCAATACCTCCTAAATATTTACTTTTTTATTTTATATTATTGTTTTACAATTTTAGATACATTTCATTTCACTATATATTTAATAAATTAATCATCATCGTCAGGCTGCTTAGTACTCTAGGAGTTCTTTATTTTCAGATTTCGTGTAAATATATATATGTCCGTTCACCTCAGGGAACTTCTCTTCTCTTCTAGTTCATAGAACTAAATGAGGCTCAGAAATAAATCACTTGCAATATTATTTCTTATCAATTCCTACTTTACAAAAAATACTTTAGCTTCATCATATTTTATTAAATTAACATATATTTTTAAACAAATCAATCGAGTACCGCTCTCTCAATTTGGATTATGGTTGCAACTCTGATAAAATAATTTATTTTGGAAGCCGTGTCGTATGACAGTGGAAACGTGACTCCTTGACCGGTGGCGGATGTGATGACGACCGACCGGCACCTCTGCCCATCGACTGTTACGATCGACCTACATACACATCTATCTTATTGTGCCCTTTGAGATACGAAACAATGAGAACCTTATATTAAACAAGGACACACATATATCAGAATTATCAAAGCTTACCTATTTTATTTTCAATAAAATTGTGTTCATAATTTTTTGATATTACATATTACCATAATAGTTACAAAAGTAAGAAAACAATGCTCGGTATACTTTTTAACTTATTGCTGCCATTATTGAGACATTAACTAAACTAAAATTCTTTTATAAATTGTTGTTGCTTCTATAAAAAAAGTCACGCGATCTATACGCTTAAATAGCTTTTTATAAGAACTTTGAGCCCAATATATATAATTAAATAGCGTCTTAGTAAGCAGCGACTAAGGACACGAAATTGACCATTATAAATTCCCAATTAACATTTTATAGATACCTTACAAATATATTGATACGTGTACATTTAGTCTACATTGAACATATTAACAAAACAATTTTAATATTTAAGTCAATTAAACTCATGGTAAAAGATAACTAATTTTTATTAGGCTCTTAAAATAAAAAAAATATCAAGGTAACGTAATCGTAGTTTCAGTGCTGCGTTTGTTGTATGAAGCATCTATGTACACAGCTGAGCAAGAACGTGTCTCCTGGATAAATCTTGGAGTGATATTAAACAAGAACACATTGTACGTGAGTGTATGTACTTGTAGCTCATAGCTTGATTAAATTTGTATTATGTACATTATTTTCTGGTACTTATATGGCAATTAGGTTAACATATCGTAATTTGTTAATTATCCTTTAGTGGACCCATTAGGTAACTCTTAGCTTGGTCAGCCGTTTATGTTAGTCTTGTTTTCTGATGGATTACATAAGTTATTTAAGTTTCGTGACAGTCGAGTACGGTTATCATAGCATGTAGACACGTAACGTCCGCCTAAACTATGCGAAACTTTAACTAATACCTATAATTTAACTTGAATAATTGGATTCGCGATTTTTTACATAATAAAGTTGCTAGACTAGAGTTTTCCAAGATAATACTATGTAAAATAAATCATAATTCAGGTTCTGGAATGATAAATAATTAGGGCATAAAAACATTTATCTGCAATATAAATACAATAATACAAGTCACACCGATACGGGATACTTCAATTTACAAAACAAAGTGTGTATTTTCGCACTTATAGTGTACTACGATAGGACTTGTATTTATACTTCTAAATCTTCTAGAACGGTCTACAAGATTTTGAAATTTATTTTTTATCTCTGATTAAATTATTATTTCCATTCCAGATTGAAGTGATAGTGTTGTGAATAATTAAGCAACAAGTTATCATTAAGCAATCGTTGGAAAATAACGGTTATTGCTTATTTCATAAAAAGCTTAATAATTGCGGAATCATAAAGTTGCAAACTTATTATATATATATATATATATATATATCTTTACATAAATATTGAAAAACACGTTTTGATGCATTTATATATATGTATAACAAAATATTGTTTTTTCTAAACGTTTCTTAATCCAAAAGTGTTTTTATTGACAAAAAAAAAATTGTTCTGGAAATTTTGCGTCAAACATTTTCTGGTTGCCATGCAACTAGATCTGCAAGGAAATCGCTGATGTTGCGAAACGGGCGAGCGCGGCTAAGGTGAAGGTATCGCTGCGCCAGTCGCTTGCCCGAGAGAGAGGCAACCAGTCCACGCTTGCGCTCCATCGTTCACTGGCAGCCACTTCCGTCGCGCGCGCACTTTGCTTAATTTCTCTTCAAATAAAGCCTTTTGTGATTAGTGAGGACGGAAGCTGTGTAATTAAACAGTGGTTGTGCCCAACTTTGATAGTGAGTGAGATTAAGAAATTTCCCTCTGACACACTTGATGTGTAACTGTGTTTGACTTGGACTCGCTAAAATTTGTGTTTGTGCCTTAGTGCCGGAATTTTTAACGGACTTGCTTAACCGGAGGTAAGAGCGGATGTTTACAGTTACGCTTTATTGTATAACTAAGAAAGCACTTTTATAATTATGATTAGATTTCATTAACCTTATAACAGTAATCTAATATGAAGAAAGTTTTATTAACAGGAAAAAACTGGATGTATTTTTAACCTTGTTTTTTTTACGGCCGGAAAATGTTCAATTTTAAGGTTACATTTCATTTGTACATTTGGACATTTTTTTAAATTAAATACCAAGAGTTTGAAAATTTTCTAAATTCTAAACTATGACAGTTCAATTTGAAAATTTAGTATAATAAAGATATTGTAAACATCTTATGGGAAAACGGTTTAGGAACGGGTTTGCGGCCGCAATAAACAATGAAACGAGTGAAAAGGTCCCTGACTCATCTCGTGGAGCGCGTGTTCTGGCTTTGTTGTGAATATATTTAGCATTTAAATAGGTATTGTTTCTACTTACAGGTGGTTAGACACATTGAGATTATTTTTTCGAAATTAAAAATAAACCAATATTTCTGTGTTCTGCATAAAAAGGGAAATGAAAATACGATATAACCCGGGGTGAATCTATTGCCGCATCGCGCAACTTTTCTGTTTCGATAAAAATATTTAAACCAATTAATAATTCATTCAAAGACATAACAAGATTATAATACTCACATTTTAGACATTAGACCATCATGAGGTGATTAATATTTATTTCTGATTCTTACTTTTTTATTTTTTTAAGAATCTTTTACTAAAGTAATTTTAACAGTAAATTAATTTGAATAACTATTTTATTATGTTAAATTTCATTTAAGTATTCCACATCCTGTTCCATTAAAAAAAATACTTAATACTGTTTTAAAAAAGTGAGGGACTTTGAAATAAAAATATCAAAATAACCGGTTTTTTTACACATCTGCCGGAAAGCAAATATTATTTATATTAAACATTAACATTTTCAATTATTCGTCTTATTTACTTTTTTAAATATTTAGTTATTATTCGGTTCTTTATTAAAAAGTTAGTTCAACATTGATTTAAATGAAATAAATCATCATTAAATGTCATGAAAGGACATACAAAGATTACAAAATTATCTTGTAATCATAATATTATAGCAACGTCTACACAGCTGTACGTGTATTTCAAACAATATATAAAATAATGTAACTTTACTACTACTAAATATAATAATAGTGATTGTGTAAGTTATGTTGTGTACCTATGTGATAAGTTTGATATAGGTATATTTTAGAATTAATTTGTCAAGATGTTTTTGTGTTAGTCTCAAAATTTAAGAAAAGTCAATTTATATTGATTGCTTTAATTTGGCGATTATTTAAAAAAATAATTATATTTTATTTAAAACTTTGATATAAAAACGCTTTTAATCTCAGTGTTAGCTGTACATAAAAATATATAATTTTATTCAAAAGAATAAAGAAAGAGCTTACGTTGAAGACAAGGAAATGTAACCAATAAAAAATGAGATGGTAAACTACTTTTAGTGACTTTTAAGTATATTACTTTACAGTGATATATTATTTATAAGCATACATTATTATTGAGGAATATATTTCATTTACATGAAAATAATCGTAAATCAAAGCCAAGTAAACTTTGTAGTTAACCTTTTCTATCAACCATGACCTAAGCACTCAAACAAAAAACTTGAGATTTATTACTAACGCAACTTAGTGAAAAAATATACTTAGATATTTATTACTTATGAAACTTGATGAAAATGTATACTTAGTGTTTGTTTAAAATACTTGACTCTTGACCTATGAGAATTACGTTATAAAGCATTACAAGTGAACAAATTTGTACACGCAGAAATTATGCCAGTAATAGGATAATATAATTTTATTGAGAGACTTGGGAAATGGGTGATGAAGTAACTAAAACTATGTAATGTTATATTTACATTTATATTTTGTTACTTAGGTCAAGTCTTTTATATGTCACCAAGTATACTTAATAAAAACACTTAAAAAATTATACCAATTTTGCCAATTTAGTGTACCTTATTTGGTACTGTGTGCATTTTTTATCTTTTTTCTTATAACGATCACAGATAGCAAAAATAAAATAGTTAATATCTTAAAACTCATCAGAAAATAAAATATATCATAATAATGTAATATAAAGATAAAAAGTATCATTATTTGTACGTGTTTTCGTGCAAAATTACTGCGAACAGGAAAAAGGATTACATAGTTAAGACACGATCGTTCACGTCATGGCAAAATTATGATGAAAAAACTTACAGCAACTTCATAACTTTGAGAAAATTGAATTTAGAATAATCTTTTTCTAATTTAAATAATTATTATTCTTTCAACTTAGTTGTCAATCTAATTAAAATAGTAAAATTAATATAAATTAAGTAGTCAGTAAGTATGTTACTGTGTAATTTATGACATTGGTACAATTTTTAAGTTTAAAATATTTATTAATATTAAATTATAACTTAAAATGGCTGTTAGTCACATAACATTTTTATAATTTTTAATCATGTCACGCGGAAACAAATTTTTACATTAACACCCAACAGGTTTTATTCTTAACATCGGTGAATTATGACATTTTATATAATATTAATATTAAAATAAACCAAATATAATATGAATATACAATTTTATAGCAGTGTAAAAGATGATTACATCAGTGACGTCACACCATAATCAAATCAGAAAACTTGTTCGTTTCTTATAGAGCCGTGTCACGGTACTCCTATACGAAATAGTTTCGTGCATGTCCCTACATGTTATCCTCGGGTTATCTTGTTCAACACGCTGTAAAAACAAAGGGAAGCGTATCTAAGTTAAACAATGTTCTGATAACACGTTAACTTATATTTATGTTACCTTTTTGTGAAAATGAAATGAAGATAGAGATGTCTTTAGGAAAGAATGAGACGTTAGAATTGACATAGAAAATTGGTATATTTGTACTTTCTATTTTTATCTACATGGTTCGTTTTATTTTTTTAGATTGAAATAAATATTATAAATAAATATGAATACATACGTAAGTATTTCTTATATGTATAACACCGTTAACTGATCACGTTCAACATCCATCTATATCTATCTAGATTCTAGATATAGATAGAGATCGTTCAATGTAGATAGATATCTTCAGACGTATATTAAGCTTTCAAATTTAAGTTTGTTAGGCGGAGATTAGATATAGCGTATGGTAGGTCATAAATACATTTTCACTATACTTTTTTGTAACATGTTAGTGTGATTGCTTATGTGTGTGTGTGTGTGATGTCTTATAAATATATATATGAATATAAAAACAAAAATATTTGAACATCCTCGCAATGTAATGACAATTTTTATTGACCTTAATTCATTTTAAAATATAAAAGATTCAGAGGTTTTGTTTTTTCTAATTTGACCCGGATGTGTTAAAAACTGTAGGTTGTGTGTGTCTGTATGGAATATATCATATGGACAATGTCATACACACATATGTATATACATGTGTGTATGACATTTGAAAATATATGCATTCTAATTAGCAATTAAGTAATATTATTCATACTTTAAACAAAAAACAAATTGTTTTCTTAATATTCCTTTAATTAGTTAATCATCACTCAACTTATTATATTCACTTTTAGGTTGATAAAATATATAAAACTATTAAAGCAAGTATATTTATTATAAATATATAATAATTCAAGTTTCGGTTTTGTCTTTTGGGTAACATGTAGAAGGTCAATCGGTCTGTGGCATTTAGATATTAGCAACAATTTCAGAGCATACGAGAGACAACTTCAAGGATATTTACAATTCAAATAATTATGAATTATTTACCAATTTTATTTGTTTATTACTGAAAATCTATTATTTATGGATATTCTAAAATATTAAAAAGATAAATGAGTTCGTTTTGTTTCCCAATAACTTAATAATTAACGTCCAATTTGATGTATCTCTCGTACTTAATTTAATTTTCTGTATAATTTAAAATTTGCTACTATTAGCTGCGTCTGCGCAGCCATTAAGGATATTTAATTAGGCAGTGTTAATGACATTTGGAGGTTGTCCAACTTGTTTTTATTAGATACTTCATTAATTGTAAAATATAAAGTCAACTTAAATAAATTATATTTTCTTGCAAAATAACTTAAGATATCTGATATCAAATTATTAATATTTTTCGTAGATTTACTGATAAAATATTAAATATAAGAGTGTTCAAGGTTTATTTTATTTTCCTTATCCGTTAATATCAGTAAATAAAAATAAAAACAACGTTATAAATTATGTCTGGTTGAAGTCGATAGAAGTAGGTTTTTCTTTTTCTACTTTAAAACAAATTTGCTGTTTAACAATTTTATTTTATTTAAATAAATTATAGTAATGTAATTCTGATAGAAATCACTAGAAACAGCTTATAAGTATCAAAGTCATATACAAAAATAGAAAGAACATTTTAGTATTTTTAGTGTGTAGAAAATAAATATAACATAATAAAACATGATATTATATAAAAAAAAACCGTATTTTCGAATTAATATATAGTTACCATATATATATATGGTAGCATTATCGTCATTGTAATGTTATTGGTTTCAATAAAATATATGTATCATTTTCTACAACAAAGATAAACAATAAGTAAGAAAAGAGAAACTTGTTAAATAAGGAAAAAAATAATCATAATTAGTCATACAAATGTAGTTATTGGACAAAACTTACTTTCAATCGCACTTTGCATTCACGACGACCCACGTACCTACCACCCACATATAATTTATTTATTAAGGGCACCATAATTGGAGCAAGGCGGCTTTAACATCTTGATGGAGAAATATTCTTCATACGTTTGTTTACTTAATAAATACATTTTCTCAATAATATTATGACGAGTATTATTTTATTATGCAATCATTTGAATTTACGTTCAATTTTACGAGACGGTCATACGCTAATAAAAGATACATCTTATTTTAGCCTTTAATATATTTATAGATGATGCTAGTTAAGGATATAATAATATAAAGTAAGGACATAAAAGGCTTCTAGTAATAAAACAACAAAATAAATACCTTCTTTATTAAGTCTATAAACTGGTTGATGTTTAAGTTGATTCCATAGTTACAAAACGAGATTCGACATTGTGTGACTTATTTTTGTTATAATCGGTAAGTTAGTAACATCCATATGGTTTAAATATCTACGGTTAGACTTTGTAGTTATTCTTAACTGAGTATCAGTTAACAATAACTGAAGATCCAGTTATGGAAACTAAATTGTTTCAATTTTAAATCTACAATACTTTGTTATTTTCATGTTACGATTGTTTTAATAAATAACAATCTTGAATAATCTATTTATTAATAAGTGAAGGGAATATTGTATTCCTTTTTAAAATCTTATGTGACATTTGGAAAAGTTAAAGTTTATATTGAAGAGTGAAGACAACCTCCAGAGATTCATAGTTTATGTTCACACTGTCAATGTTAAATATATATTAGTTTATTGTCAACTAGTAACAAAGCGTAGATTTTTGTCCTCACAGAGATTCAGATTGATGGATGATGCAGTGAATCTACGTTCCTGGTAATATCTGTTGCTTTTAACTATCGTTCTAAACTACACGTTTTCTTATCACGATGTTCTTACAAAGATGGTTAATTGTTTTGCACATTCCCATCAAAGTAGTGTTTCTTAGAACTGTTTCTTAGACTATCATTTACGGTAATTGTTCGTTATCGCGCCACCAGCGGTTATACTGAACGAATGTTACAAAATCATAACTCTTCTGTAAAAAAAAAGAGCCTCGAAATCCTCAAAGCATCTGGTGGCTCGATAACGAGCAATTACATCTACTTTTGATATTTTGTCTTCATGAAGTTTTTGTAATATAGTGGTCACTATAAGTAATATAATATGTTCTTAGTGTCAAACTAAGACGGCCTCGCTTCAACCTCGGCGCATTCACCGCCGCTATTGGTTCAAATCTCATTGCCGTATAAATATAGTTTTTTTTTCATCTGTTTATAGAAATTATATATTTTATATTAAGCACGGAGAACTGCATTATTCTTTTACACATTATTACTTGAATTGTTGAATGGTCGATTTCTACATCTTATGACTATATATACACATATATATTTTTGACTTATATAATTATTGCTAATGTACATCATAATTGCAATAAACATCTGTCTAAGCAAATGGAAAGAAATGAAAATAGCCTAGATTCGATAATATATTATTCTTGAAGCCAAATTCTCCCGTAACGGTTATTAATGTGGCTATATCCACTAACGAGGTTCCGTTCTATATCGTGAAAGAGGTTCAAGCCTATCGCCATGTCGAACATAATTCTTACTCCAGGTAAGATATTACCTAGCATTGAACCTAGGTCTCTTGGTTACCTGAAACAATTTAGATACTAGACAAACGTGAAGTTACGAATGGTATGGTAGTTAATATTAAACCATTGTTTAAATCATAAAAATGTGATAATAATCAGTATTGTTGTAAATTGCCTCGAAGACATTTATGTTGCGAAACCATATGATTGTAATAGGTGAATGTCAAGTACTTGAACCCTGATATATGTGTATTCAATTAATTTGACAAAGTCCATTGAAGGTTAAAAATACTTTTACACTTATTATATATTCATAATTTGTAAATATAGTTAATCTTAAAAGTACTTACCATTGCTAATGAGCGAGACGGATTTTTAGAACTGCTCGTTTTAAATAATTTATCATTGTTTATTATAAAAATGCAGTAATCGACGTTATTAGATAACAATACATAATTTGTTATAAGTTTGCTAGTTAACTTATTAAGTTTTTTAGCTCTTGAGACGTATAAGTAGGATTTATATTAATACTTTTTGCTACCGGTAAACGAATTCTAGGCTTGTGGCTTTGGGGGGGAGTATTTTTCACCTCTTTGTTATAATTCCTTAGTTATATGACTTATACACAGAAACAGTACCAATAAATCATCAATATGTTATATTTGTACTAAGAAGGTACTCAAAACTTAATAATACTAATAGAAATATAAAAATAGAAATCCGGGATATTTTTTATAATTAAGTATTATTATCCCTTAAAATATTTATAGCTAGATGTTATATTATATCCAGAACTTCATATTAATGATAAAAAATAAACTAATTATTGGAGTTGATGTTTAAATATTGGTTGTAGTTCCATCCACAACTCGGACTATTCACCAGGTTGGTGAATAATCTGAGTTATTATAAACTGGCTAAAATCATTATCTATGTAAATACACACACACACGTATTTTTGTAACGGTAATAATTAATTACTCTTATTATCTTGCATTGCGTGATGATAAAGAAAAACATAGTTTTGTTTATCATTAATTTCGAAATATAAAAATGCGAATACTTGCAATGGGCGCTCGTGTCTTGAAGTAATCTTGAGTTTGAACCGATTCTGATTTCGATTTTGGCATACTTTTAAAGTAAGGTACTGGCGCAATAAAAACCAATTACTGTCCCACAAAATTTACTGTTGTTTATGACAAAACTTGCGGTCAAGTCGCCATATTTGATACACGCCAATGTGTGTAATCGAATGATGTAACTCATTTAGGAGTGTGTTTTGGTCTTTAGTTCTTGAGAGAATGCGATTGTTAAACACAATGGTAAAAATCACTTGCGTTACAGAATTTAAATAGGGTTTTAGAAAGTCGTAATTTGTATGGATATTGTTTGTTTTGTGTCCTAGAGGCCTTATTACATACATTTATTTTGCACTTTGCAAGAGGAATTCTGAAGGATTTCTAAATAAATAAAAAAAACCATTTTAATGCATTTTAAGAAATTAAATTAAACTGTTTAATTGTTATTCGATTTCAATTTAATAAACAAAGCTAAAGTAAAAATCTACCTCATAAATTAAGAGTAGCTTTACAAAAAAAATAATCTTAATAAAACTCTTCTTAGTTCTCGTTTAGTCAATATAATCAAAACGGTAAATAAACTTGAAATTTCTCAAACATAATTATTGCCAGCCAGTACAAATTACAAACGGGAAATCAGTTCCACCAAACAAAACACCATTAAAATCATTTTGTCCGCTTACGTTAGTTCATTTTGCTCTTGACCGGCGAGATATTTGTTGAATTAGCATTTTCGTCTGTCAGCGGTATACCACAATATTTTGGGAGCCCGAACCGGTTGATTATATCACGGAGAAATTTGAAAGCATACAAGTTATAATTAACTTTCTATATGTTAGCTTGTGTCAAAGGTACAATGTTATTTAATGGTGTTATACAACTTAATAACGGTATTGATAATCGTTATGTGAATTTTATAATTTTGCGGTTTGGTCCTTGTGTGGCTAGGTTACTTATGTATAAGAAACTTTCTATGTATATATGTATATTTTATATATGTCGTATGTTGTATCTATGTATTGTATATGTCTAAGAGGTAATCTTTGAAATGTTTTATGTGAATACTTTATACCGTTAAAATAAGTGTATTATATATTATTTATTTAATTATAGAACAAAATATAAGAACAAGGCACAAAATAAAAATTTCGCGTGTCTTACAAGATTTGAAAAAATATTTGGAGCAAAATTAGTAAAAATTATAGTCTGTCCTTTTTTAACATACCGAAAAAAATACTAACTTATTATAAGTGTAAACAGTATAAATAATAGCAATAGAAAATAAGCACATACTAATAAATACATCAATAAACAGATGCTCTCAGGTAAGTAGACCAATGTCCGTCCGATCAGTTATAACTGTTTGGTAAATAAAAAACTAATGAAGTGACATATATTACAATTAAATAACAGTAAACCATGCTGCATCGTAGTAAAGTTCAGATTGGATTGAATTGGAATTAGTTTTGAATAGTTAATGTCGATAAGATACGAAGATGGTTAAAATTTACGTTAACTGTCAGAAATTTAGTATGAAGATAATTTTAAAATAAAAAAAAAGTATCTTATAAAAAAGGTCTTAGTGATTTTCAATTCTCTTTTCTCCGTAATCGACCTCTTTACTGTATTAAGTTGTGTGTTAAATGAGCCCAATGATAAGAGTGCAAGGGTTTGTGAAGTTGTGTTTTTATCAAGTTTTATTTTTAGTCTCAAAAAAAAGAATTAATTTTCAATTAAAATTCGAAAAGTAGACCTGCAACTAAATTACTATCAAAGTTATACCAAAATATCTGAGTAAAGCAAAAACAAAATTAAGAAATAAATTGTAAGTTTTCTTAGAGTTTAAACACATGTCTGATATTTTATAACTCATTTTTTTTATTTTCTTTACACAAGTAAGAAATTAGAGACTTCTCCAGAAAATGATTTTTTATTTGATGAAATATGTAATTCTAGGGTTATGACAAGTCTTTCTTTTATATATTTCAGTTTCGTTCTAAAACAGGGATAATTTATATTTGAAAAGCTGTTATTTCTCAATTTCCTTTTTAGTACAGTCTATTCTAAGAAATAGAGGAAAATATTACGAACAAAACCATCACATTTTAACGGTGTAAAGTATACTGACTTCATGTATCTTCAGTAAATTGATATATCTATATATAACAACTAAATGGTCTGTATATCAATGACATATAAACCATAACGGACTGTCTCTAGAGCTATTAGGTCCCATTCCACCTACAATAAATACGAAGAATGAATAAAAAACTAATCTAAGCAAACTAGCTCACAATATTCCAGACTGCGTATTATGATCCCTAAGAAAACGCAATAAGAGACACATGCTGTGTTGCCCTGCGTACATACATCTACTAAACTGCTACATCACTAATACTTTAAAATAGTCTTTATTATGATAGCAATAAGATACATTAACAGCATGTTGTGGAGCAGACGTTTATAGACAAAACAAGGTGTATGTGAAAACGTCGCGTGCGAGTCGAGATTTCTTTTAGCATTCAAGGAGAGCTCCACAGATGTTGTAAACTATTCATAAATATCTCTTTTGGATACGGCCTTGTGTATACTCTTGACCGTTTATGAACATGCTAACTGCGTCGGATTTCGAAAGTATTCGGCTACGTATTGTTATTCTTTGTATTAAAAACATAGTAGTTGATATTTTTTGAATACAAAATTCAATATTATTTAAACTATTGAACACTTCAGTAACTATCTTCATTTTAATACGCAATACTTATTTTCATGTGAACATATTTTAAACATACACACGCTGTTATTAACACACACAATATTTAAAAACATCATTTAAATAATATACAAATGCCGTATCCGATGTAGGCTTAACTTAGAATATTCGTGGGTCAGTAATTAGCTTATAATGGCGTATGGGAACGGGAGACATTATGTTGCACAATTGTCGTCCATGACACAATTGTACTTTAAAACACCAGTTGTATCTCATAGCTTTGTTGGGAGAATGCTTTGTGGTAAAGTGCAAAAATTACAATGATATACACTTGATACACTTTTATTTGTTGCTAAGAATTTAATTCCAAAATTTTACTTCAGGAAGACTCAACAGTTAAGAATCAATATGAAAATTATTGTGACCTCATTAGGTTTTAATTAATTTCTGACTTACACTACTTTGTGTATAAAGTCAAGATTTCGATTATTATATTCTAATCTATCATTAGAACGTCATCAGAAATAATTGATGTTTATGTAACTAGCTCTGTAATGGTTGATGTTGACTTTTACCGCAAATTGTGGTAAATATTTCATCTAATGACTAGTCAGTTACCAAACATTACATTAAGGTACTGTTTTGTTCGTTTTATCTCATAGCTGTCCTACTGAACTATGTTTTAATTGTGGTTATTTTGAATAAAAAACAACAAAGTCTTCAAAACCGATCTGATAACTTTTTTAAGTATACTGAGTAGAAGTCATTGCCATGACTGTCTGTGTTGTTAAAATTGGTGGATACTAAAGCCTATAAACTAAAAACTTAAACTATTCGATTAAGTGTTTAGACTTCGTTTACTGAGTAGTTCATGGAGCGGATAAAAGAGAAAATGCAGCAAAAACTATTGAGGTCTTTGCATTGGCAAAGGCACGACGCGACGCAGCCACTCAGATGTGACTGACTGATTGCTCTATTGTTTATTTACTATCTGTTATAAAGAATTTACATAGTTTTCTTTTGTCATATATAAAATCGTAAATAATTATTGTTTTTATTAGAAATGACATACCTTGCTGTGCTTAAAGTATTTCTTTATCCTACACTTGAAACCGCTAAACGGATTTTGTATATTGGCTGAATAACATATAATCAAAACACATTTTTAAGAACATTTTATTTGACAAACGTTAAAAATAAAATTAGTTGCCAATGTAATAATTAAAATTATAGATCGGTAAGTACATGTGTATTTTATAACAAAAACTATATATTGACAATTCGTCTATAGTATAAAGTAGATGCGTTCTGATATCTTTGAGTGCAGATGTTTTAGAAATGGCGGTCGAAGTGGAAAATGGTTAGATTTCGTGTCAGGTCAATGGCCCCTGTGTGACGGATCGGTGATTCCGTGATTATTTTGAATCAATGCGCTTTGTCGGTGTTTCGAGATATTGCCCCGTTATGTACCAAAATCTTTTAAAAAATGTTTTCCGACTTGTCAAAAGAAGTAAATGCGGAATTATCTCTATATATAAAATAACAGTTGCTGCAAATTATTACTGATTGAAGTTGTATTGTCATAACAAATATATATTTATTAGTGCGATGGTTTAAAAATATTAAGAAACAAGTAAGAATAAATTAGGTATGTAGCTATGAACCAAAAATCAAAATGACTCATATTTATAACATATGACGAAAAATAATCTTGGCCGACACCTGCTGTCGCGCTTAAGTTAATAATCATCTTAAGTTTCCCTAAGATGACTGAAGACTAAATATTAAAAAAAAATCCTAAGTTACAGTTACTTTTAACGAAATCTTTAATAAACAAAACAAATGACGCAACACCTTTGTTAGAGTCAAGGACCGAAGTAATTCACCATATCCAGTTTCTCGAAACGTGTAAAGAATAATTTTTATTTCATATAGATGTTATCTTTCCTTCGTACAAAGATTTTGTAATTCATATCGTCACGCACGTACCAATCTACATATAAAATAGTTAGCACCCAAATCTTATTTACAGTTTTTCATATTACCTACCCACCTTTCGTTGCAATTCATTATCTAAGAATTGGCGTGCGTATGTCTTTGTGTGTATGCATTTATGTTTGTACATATGTTTGTGTGTATGCATTTTTTTATATATCTATAGATATGTGTGTGTTATATATTTTAGGACACTTCATAATCTTAGATTTGGAGTGCGTATGTCTTTGTGTGTATGTATTTATATTTGTACATATGTTTGTGTGTGCGCATATATATTTATGCATGTAGATATGTGTGTGTTATGTATTTTAGGACTCAGTAAACAAGATGTTATTCATGTTTTCGCTTCGAGTATCAAACTTGAAAAACATCAAGTAAAAAGGTGTAACCAATAAATCAACTGACAAATAATATTCGTCGATACGTGAAGGTTATCTGAAGTCAAATCATTTAGCACATAGTCTTTAAAAACTCCAGTCTAAATAAAATAAGGCCACACAATGAACATATTCGGTTTCAGATACAACGACCACATCCGAAGGTTAAGTTCGCATAATAACTAAGTATAGAAAAAGGTACTTTTATTACAAAGATAATATATTCTAGACGAGAAGGATTTAATTACTGATATTGAAATACTACTCTTATTTATATTAAAAGTTATTTATATCAAAGAATTCAAAATTTTACGAAATATACGTATCCCAAAACAGTAACGACTTTTAAATGATATGCAAAATATTTTGTTGCCAAGTCATTCGATCTCAATTTTAGTGCATCTCAAGGTGAAGTACTAAGTCTAGATATTTCTGATAGTCAGTCGAGTAAAGTTTTTAGATCCGGTAGAGTCAATGTCGTGACTTTGGGACTGTCTACATACAAAGTCCTTGTTCTGATAAAATATTTTATATTCTGTCATTTAGCTTACAAATTTATTAATTGAACAAAAAAAATACATTAATTGCTATAATAGGAGAAAGTCTTCAACAATATTTTATAAGATGAAACCACTTTATTTTCCCATTAAGAACGCCGATGTCAAGAATCTGTAATTATATAAAATTATACGTAGTATAAGGTCAAATAGACAATTAATAAAGTAGTAGGAAGTCGCTTGGTGGTGCTTCTTATTAAGTTTTTTGTCCATCTTCTTCATGAAATTACCTTAGCTTTTGAAAACTGTACAACTAGGTTCTAACGTTTCAAAAGTGTTATACTTCCTTGTAATGAAAAACTGACTTTGAAATTAAATTTAAATGCGCCACAAAGGTATTTTTTTAATATCTTTAAGATTTAACACATTGTGGAAATGTGTTCGTCTTAGAAATGTGTTTCAAGATACATGTAAACTACGTGGTGGATTAGATATCTTAAATCTTATTTCTCATGTTCTTATATAAGATATTTGTCTTTAGCTCGCAGTGGAACACTAAAAACAATTGTAGCATAACTCTTCTCTGAACATCTTAGATTATATTTTTAACATATTATAACTATTCGATACAACAGAAGTTTTTCAAGAAAACTTAATAAATGAAAGCAAGGATATGTATTTCTGAACATGCTATTTACCAACAACTCTATCACCTATAACCTTTAGAACAACCCTAATCAACACTTCATAGAAGCACTTGCTGTAAAAACACCCGTCTAACGACCTCTGATACGCTTCACTACTCTGTAACAAGATCTCAACCGCTCTACTCGTCACACTTCACTCGGTAGAAATCTCGCTGATAGATATTCAAAACGGATATCTGTATGCTTTGTTATTCTACGTTTTTGTTGAAGATCGCTTATACTAGAAAACCATTGAAACGTTTGTGAATTGTGACATTTTTTTTAAATTTCATGTATATTTAAGTAACTTCAGGTATGTTGAAACGATTTCAAATTGTTTGAATATTCGAAATCGTAAGTTATTCAGTTGTTATCAGTCAATTTAAATATACTTTGAATCTTTTTAGAAAAGTTGTGGTTATCTACAGGATGAGATTGCAGTTTCTTAATGCCATAAAAGTGATAGAGAGTTTCGATTAAACGACACTTTAGAGCTTCTAGAACTAAAAAAACTCTATGGCGACATGTTATGAAATCTCGATAAAGTAGAATATGTTTTTTTTATAGTCTATGGAGTTTACTGTCAGAGAGGGTTACTCCACAGGTCCATCTTGTATACACTCTATAATTTAAATCACTACAGATAGTAGCATCAAAAAATAGTATTGCAGTTTGAAAGTTAAATGCAGCTTTCAAAATGATCTCATTAACAAGTCACAAGGTCAATGATGCATAAATGATATTGATTCGAATAAATATTTAAATAATATTAGGAAATTTGTGGCAACTAGGTTGCAAATTATTTTTTTATGTATTTAATATGTATAAAATGAAACTTCGCAATTTCACATTTGAAATTAATTGAGCGGACAAATCGAAGTTTAATGCTATGATAATATGTAATCGTGTGTAGAATTGAAAACCGCTCTATATCATCTCGCGGATGCTATAAGAACCCCGGTTCTTATGAGGAAACAACGGAAAAAAGAGGGATACTATGCTACACAACTTATCTAAAAAGTGAGGAAATCCTATAAACACGCAGTCCCAAGGAGAATTGAGGTCAAGCCGGTTCTGCATTTTTTTTGGGAAAACCGGCCTGCAAAATGTCATTTTGACATATTCCGCCGACCCCAAATAATTAGGATAAAGCAAGAGGATGATGATGAAACATTTTGACATAAATTAAAACCCATTAAAGTCTTAAATTATGCTTATATTTATGTATCGAGTTTTAATTTATTCTGTTAGCTCTCGACAAAAGATAATTAGCACTGCTGAGTCACGACATAAAACATTATTCATTGACGTTCCTGCCATTGAATTGTGTAAATTAAAAACTTAACCTCATATTAACTAGATGCAGGTTAGTTATGACGACGGAAAATGTTTCGAACAAAAAGTTTCAACTGGAGACCTTCGCAAATGTAATAAAAAATCTAATTACCGTCTAACGTCAAGTTACTCAACGTATTTCCGTGTTTACGTCTTCAATCATCTACTCTTCTCATTTGTCGTGAGAAAAGGAAGACAACTTTCACCCGCTTGCTTTTTCACTTATTCGTTGACAATTGTTTCAAGTTGGAAAACCTTTTTTGTCTGTTTGCTGAGGTGACGGCGCATATTTGTATTTTTGGTTTATAGGGTTTGTGTTAAATCATCTCAAAACAATTATGACATGTTATCTTTTGTTATCTGTTGTCTTTAAGAGAAATGACAACGAATTATGGATAATACCAGGTCTATTATAAGGGTCAACTTTTGAGATAAGGCAAAACTTTGAAATTAATATTAAAGCTTTTATTTAAAAAGATTAAGGTAGTAAGATTATTCAGATTTGAATACTAAAAAAAGAAGAAAATTCTAACTTCAATTCTAAAAACAAAAATTAAAAACAACAAGAAATAATGCGAGTTTCTTAAAGAACAATAAATATTGTAAACAAAAAAGAATGGTTCTGAATAATAATGAACATAGTAAAGTTGGAAATTTATGCGGAATCTTAAGACTATTATCTCTTATGCAAAACAAGATTACACCAAAAAAGATATGGCCTGAAACTTTGACTTCAGATTTTAAAATAATGACAGTTCTTATTTTCGATTAAAAACTTGATAGAAAAATAAAGTACTTTAATTATTAGAAACCTATATCAGTGAAAATGATTCAAAACCAATTAAATAACAACACGACCGCTGTTATCGTTATTTTTTAAAGTTCTTTTTTAATATTGAATGAATTTTATGTTCCATAAAGTTCATTAAGTTATAGTGTTTCATCCTAAGACATTTTTTGACCTGATTTTATGTTGAACTTTTTTAAATGAGGATGTATTTTATAGAAGTGTTTATAAAAGGCTTGTAATACGAATAGTAGGAATTATAATAGAATTTTGGTGAAAAAAACTTCAGTAGTAACTGTGAACATTACTACACTAATATATTAAATCTTAACAATACGCTTAATATTACCACTTTCGAAGATTTACTTAAAAGGGACATAGTTTCTTTATATTTATTTCCTACTTTAGTGATAAAAAATTACATACCAAATTGCAAGAACAAACATAGAAAAGTTTCTTTACAAGTTATGAATATGCAATTTCTGTCTCCTAATTCCACATTAAATTGAGTACACCTTCAAAAGTACAAATTTACCACATGTAACAAGAAAGTTTAAAAGTAATACAAGTAAAAGTGTTAGGTTGTCATACAAATGGACACGATGAACATACAATACACAAATCAATTATTTTCTAATTTAAGCAAAACTCAACCTTAACTTTTATGGTTTGTGTTTCATTTTTAAATACAGTAAGTTATATTCAGAGAAGTAAGACACCATTTTTAATTTAATGTCGAATGATTGCATTTTCAATTTAATTGCTAAGTATCTTTAAAGTTCTTCTAAATACATATGTCTCGTTCGTAAAAAAAAGTATATTAATATTTTTTTGTAATAAATATCTTCTCAGGAAAGTGAAATTTTGATAAAAACTGATGTAAATCATATTTTTAAATCTCTGTTAAAAAGTAGGTTACAACGATCTCATGTTGTTACTATCGTTGTAGTAACATAGTTTATCGATATCACAAATCACCGTATGCGCATACGCACTTCGATTAGAAAGCATGTGAAAACGTAATGTGCAGATTAAATTTGGTTAAATAGTAAACGAAAGTGCTTTAGCTGTTAATGTCATTATGTTGTATTGTTTGAGGAAAACTACTTTATATACATTACATATAAATATATAAAAAATATATAGAGTTTTTGAGTATCCGGGCTTAAGAGTGGAACCCCGAACGTGTTTGAAACTAGTCGGGAAAATTTTATATATAATTACGTAAATAGAGCAGAATAAATATATATAAACTTAATTGTAATTAAAAATATATTTGTATGTACGTGTCACCCGAGCTTGATGCTATATTTTTTGCCTTTTCCAAGAATTATTGTTGTTAAAAATAAACACTAAGTTGGTATATCTGAGTTGTAATATAATATCAGGTGTGAAAAAATCTAGACAAGTGGAGTGCAAAAACAGGAAATATTCTAGTTACAACCGTCATGGGTGTCGGTTTTCTCGACTTCAATGAAAATGGACGCTAGGAATGTGAATGTTTGTCATTGAGAGATATTACAGCTTTAATTAATTGATTTTTGTCTTTTTAAAATTTGTTGACTATTCCTGGTATATTTTGGAAACTTTTGCGAAGTAATAGCATTAACATTTTTATCCTTTCTTAGTAAGTAATCTAAAATATATACGGTAAGTATATTCGATAGAAATAATTTGTTAAATGCTGATGATGGACTTAAATTCCGCTGCGTCATTACAACAACTTTGTTAATCAAAAATATTTGTTTTGTTGCGGTTGGACCAAGTGTTTCTGTGTTTGTATTACAATTAGCTTTTACTGAAATATTTGAACAAAATAACTGATTAGGAACGTATCAATCTATTTGGTTTTCAAGTCATAGCATTTTTAGAAATAAATGTAACTTTACTGTAGCTGTCTTCTCTTTAAAAAAATAATATATATGAACGTAAAAGAAGATTCTTTTGTTTCTTTACTTTTTTTGTTAAAAACGAATCGCAAAACGTAATTATTGGTTATGATTACTTTTGTTACAAGGGCATAATAATTTACAATTTGCATTCCTTGGAAAATTACTTTTCATGAAACCGCAATAAACATTGACGTTAGCAATTTAAAAACACATATTTCAGTAACTTTATTCATAATAACAAAAAATGCTAGTAAAAATCAACAAAAAATATATAAATCTTCCATTGAAATGTTAATAGTACCCGTATGGTAACTATTCGTTACATCCTAGGCTCCTTGAAACGTGTTTGAGCAGCCGTTTAAAAGAAAGGGTTAGAAAAACGGTTTGAACGTCAGCTATCGTGAAGGTAATACTAATGAGGCATGCATATTATTTCTTAACACCTGAGAATACTTCGTTACGTTATTTCGGTCATCTTATATTGTTTAAGGTTTTAGTTTTGTATAATGTCTGTCATTTGTTTTAGTTCTATGTTATCCTTATAATATACATATTGTCTGTACATATACATTCAGTCTGAAGTTTCATAAATGATATAGAATTCCATTTGATATCGTCAAAGTAAAGTAAATATATATATATACAAAACTCTTTAACTTTGATTATAAAATCAGTACATTGAGTAATTCCCAGTTTTTATCTTTCAGTGACATGGTTCTATCTATACTAATATAATATAATAGAACAGTTGCTTGAATTAC
Source organism: Napeogenes inachia (assembly GCA_959347355.1). NCBI lineage: Eukaryota > Metazoa > Arthropoda > Insecta > Lepidoptera > Nymphalidae > Napeogenes > Napeogenes inachia. The sequence goes on from OY365791.1 coordinate 27,595,487, forward strand.
ATTAATTTACGTGACTTTTTTTAAGAAAGAATATTGTTGTAGAATCTAAAGATAAGACGTTAAGCACGTATAAGTTGATTCAGTAAAGATCTCACGTAAAATATTTATCTGAAACATTTATTATATATTTTATAATATAAAATAAAATAAAAAAAGATGATTTATGAATTTTGAATGATCACTTTTTCAAATGTAGTTCGACATAAAATGATACACCGACTATTATTTAGAACTGGTTTAGATTAGGGATTCTATCTCTAGGGGAAACGTGATGGACATTACAAAACTAGTTACATAATTAACTTGTGCAACTTTGTACTAATAAGTTATTCGTTGTAACGATAATTGTTATAATTGTTCGTTACTCGTTAAAATAAAATAAATTTAATGTTGTGTAACTTTTAGGCGGTTTACATTCGAGAATACTTAGGAAGCGTGCTAGAATCTAAATATTTTAATTTATATTTAAATAATAATTTAGGTGACAGTTTTATATCTATATATGATTCTTGGAAATTTCTAATAATTATTACATAATGTTACAATTGGATAGTTATTAATAAAGTACATACTAAAAATGTAGATAAAATGTACATATGTCTACATTTTTAAGAAAGCATTATCAATGTTTTATTATAAGCAAGAACGTCTTTTATTTAGATAGGGAAGGTTTGCTCTTGACAAATTTGAATACAAAATAAACATCTGACTTTGTAACACATGTTCATAAAGTGTGTCATAGAAAGTTCGTTTATAAAATATTAATAATATGATGTATCATTTAAATATTAGCGGAATATATTTTCTATAACATAGTTATGTAATAAATAATTACGGCTTATTTAGATTCAACGTGCGTTGAATAGAGTTCAACGCCTCTACAATCTCGTGCGAGAACATATTTAGATGAACCTTATTGTGTAGGAAATAACAACTATATTCCAATATCAATATTAATAATAGTATTGAGAGCTGTGACCGAGAGGACACAGAAGTAACGCAGGTTATAGAAAAATAAGAGTTTATTTTGTGTTTCTATTTTATTCTGTTGTGACTTTATCTTATACAATAAATGTTTATTGATTAATATTATAATATTGGTATTATTGTATATTGTAATATGCGTTTTTGACCTAAATACTGTATTAAACCGTTTCATTTGTGTAGTGATTTTTATTACCTACCAATTTTAATTTGTTCTTACAATGAACATTGTGATTAATTTTAATATTAAAATATAAAATTATATAGAACCATAAAGAAATACACAGATATGAAGTGATAAAACGAATTTCAATTATGCAATAAATTTAGAAGCCTATAAGTAATAAAAATAAATGCTTTATAGTATATACTTCCGCAAGGTACTTGTCATTTAAATCCGGTGTCAATGTACTCTTTTGGTTGCATAAGCCGATTAACTTTACTATATTTTTATTGGTTACACGTGTTACAAAAATAATAAGTAGTAACTTGTGGTTTTAAAATAATTTATTGGTTATGTATATAGAAGTTAAACAATAGTACATTGAACCTTATAATTGTCTTAATTAATACAGATAAGGAGAATGTCTTAATTAATGCCAGCTAGACTCAGCGGTGGGTTACTTGAGATAATACTCTTTTTAAATTATATATATATTAATTACTAAAATAGTAATATCCTAGGCGCCACTGACAAATAACAAGCGAAGACATATATAAGATCCTCCGGCTTGTCAGTACTGGAGAACCACAGTCAAACACTTGTTCTTTATTAAAACTTTCAAAAATGGAAGTGTTGATTATTGATATAAATAAATTTTGTACATCACCATAATATCGGGATTACAAAAAAGACGAGCTCCTTAAACTCAGCTAGTCAGGAAGCAGGATACAGGACCAACAGGACGACGCTCCAAAGATTCACGTCTACCCCCGCGAACCAATTATAAATTTACCCGTATCTTCTAGGGTACAAACTAAAAAAACCTCCTGTAATGATTAAATTACAGGTTAAACTACATAATAACACTAATCTCACATTGATCTATTCAAATATCAAAAAGTTATAATACCTTATGGAGGAAAAAGGCTTCGCAAGTAATATTATTAGCCTATGTCGACTCACAGGGTCGAATCAGGACAAATACTGAAATATTACCACGTAATAAGATTAAATAAAGTCTCAAAACCTATGAAACATCTCCTAATTCAGAGTAATGATTCAAAGTACTTACGAAATAATGTTCCAACAAACTTTGAAACTGCCCGGGAAGTGCCGGCAATAGGAGTTATAATTATTCCATATTAAATTATTAGCCCTGCAATTAAACACGCTAATGAATTTAAGAAACAACGCTTCAAATGCGTTAATAAGATCACAAATAACTAAAACACTCACCGAAGGCTAATAAGATATTCAATTCGGAAGTGCTTCCGAAAGAAAAGACTCTAAAGGTCACGACATTGAATTTTATAGTCAAAATATGCATAATAAGCAAACAATGTGGCTATGCGCAGCCGCGTTACACGAAATGTGGGTAAAATTGATATTAATCGGAAGAAGACCAATATTTAAATAATTTAGGAACAATGCACTAATTATCTAAAGAAAGAAACGAGTGTAATAAATTTATAACAAATTGTTATACTAATAAATATAACAATAAAACAACGTTGGCTGCATCTAAACTTCTGAAACAATATGACAGCTACTTTTAAATAATATTTAACGATATGCTAACCTAAATAATGATTAACAAATGAAATTTAGAATAGTAATTATTAATAAAATGTTTATATTTTTAATAACATTTTGGGGACTATAAAGTTCGCTTCAGCTGGCAACATTCAATATCTTAAACAAAAAGAAATGTCACAGACTAATTAAGATATTGCAATTAGCTGTCAACAGATAAATAATTTACCTTGTCTACGAATTTGACAGATAATAAGAAATCGATAATATTAAAATTATAAATATTTGAATTATCTACAGAAATGAAATTTCTATGTAACAGTACCTCCCTTCCCGGAAGAATTTTACGCGATATAAGAGGAAAATTCGAGCTGGCCCTCCAGCTCATAAGCTCTCATACCTAATTGTGAAAAACAAATTAATTGTAACCTAAACAAAAGAAAGATAAAAACTTAATTAATAAAAATAATTAAGTAGGTATCTACTACTACACAGTAGACACTCGATAACACAAACAGTTTTGCAGAGATAATAAAAACACAAAAACTTATCATGAATAATAATAAGTGCTGCAAAACCAAAAACTCTCAATTAGAGTAACACCGAACCCACAACTCAACATATGTGTGCTGCTACCAGATGCAGAACACACACCCATAACACAACCTAATCATCAATAACATAATATGAAATTGATAAACCGAAGCAAGGTACCACCTTGTCTCAGGTACAAATTGATTCCATAAAAGGATCATAGCTATCAAAGCAACCACATTATACAAGAACAAATAAGTCCAAGTACATATAATAAATGTTCAGCAGTAACTCCCTACTGAAAACACATTGCTGCACATACTTAAGATACAACAAATAATTATTTAACCTTAATATTTATTAAAGGAAGACCCAACAAAATACTTTGTCAGATATTTATAATTATCTAATGGATAGCTGGGAACATAATATTTAACTTAATAAAATATCCTAAAAATACAACAACACTTAACAACAGATATCTATTATTCTTAAATAGATAGCTGGAAATTAAGGTTTCTAACACAAAAATCTGAACTAAAACCTAAACAAATATATAAGAAAACTAACAATAAATAACACTTAATAACAGATATCAAATATAATTAAAGTGATACTGGAATTTAAGGTATTCAATTTTAGTTACAGAATGACCTAATGACAATACAAACCATGTTTTAACCAACTGTCAGGACCGATGTTACATTCAATACTACACAGCTGTCCGGACGAATTATAAACTAAACATTAACTAACCAAAGTTAACACTTATTAACAGATATCAAATAAAACATGTATTGATACTGGAATATAATGTAACTAAAGATCAGCAATAAAACAGAAAATAAAAAATATACTAATAAATAATTACTACTTAACCACAGATATCCCTTTTATTTAAAGTGATACTGAAAATTAAGACATTAAAAACAAGCAGAACCTACGGACACTACAAACCATATTTAAACCAACTGTCAGGACCGATGTTACATACCACACAACTCAGCTGTCCGGACGAATTATAAACTTAATCATTCTTTAAGATTTTTAATATGCCAATTACCTAATGCCTTATTGCTGGCGAAATCTACTAATTCATACACTAATGGGCTTAATTTACGAACTACACGGGATTTTACATACTTAGGAGCTAACTTAGAGGTGAAAAATTTACTAGCATCACTTAAGGGAAAAGTTTTTCTCCACACTATATCACCAACATTAAATTGTAATGAGCGACGCGAACGATTATAATAAACTTTACTTTTAACATGAGCTTTACTAATAGCTTCAGTGACTTTAATAAAAATATTTTCTAAATTACCTAATTTTTGAACATAAGAAGTGCGAGATGCGCAATCTAAAGAAAACTGATTATTAGAAACGGAATTATAATGACTACCACTAATAATAGGTTTCCTACCATGAACTATGAAAAACGGAGAAAAACGCGTAGTTTCATTAACAGAAGAATTAAGCGCAAATTGCACTTTGGGCAGAAAAGTATCCCAAGTACGATGATCGTCTTTGACAAGAGTAGATAACGCGGTTATAACAGTTCTGTTATACCGTTCCACAGTATTAACCTGAGGACAATATTTAGGAGTATAATGGATTTGTGGGATGTTATACTTTTCAAAAAATGCTTTTACTTCACTACCGGTAAACTGGGTACCATTATCCAATATTACCGTGCGTGGCACTCCGTGAATTAAAAATACTCCCTTTTCCAATCGAGATACTATAGACTTACCAATTGCCCTCCGTAATGGGAACAACAAAGTATACTTGCTAAAGCAACAAACCACCACCAATAAGAACGTATGACCCGCGCGAGAGCGAGGTAAAGGACCAACAAGATCAACACTAATCATTTCAAAAGGTCGGGAACAAACCTTTTGATCCCCCATAAAACCAGGAGTGGAATTTTGCTGATGCTTATAAGCAGAACAAGTATCACATGAATTTATATAATCAACAACATCCCTGTACAGACCAGGCCAAAAATAACGAAGAGATAATCGTTTATAAGTTTTAAAAATTCCAAAATGCGGCGAAAGTTCATTGCAATGATTTAAATTTAAAATATCTTTTCTTAGTTCATAAGGAACAACTTCTTTCCAATCATTCTCACCAGAAATACCGAATTTATTTTTTGAGTATCTAAAGAGTTTGCCATTATCAATAAAATAATTTGGACAGGATTTAGGAAATTGTTGACAACGCTTATACATTTTGTTATACCAAGGATCTTCAACAGTTGTTCGTATTTCGTTAACAACAGGAACTGAACGCGAAAGTGCGTCAGGAACAATGTTGTCTTTACCTTTGCGGTGCTCGATAACAAAATTGAAGGCAGAAAGTCTACAACCCCATCGAGCTAAGCGACCTGTTGGATTAGACCAGAGGTTCCCAAACTTCTTTCGCCCAACGCCCACTTTGAAAGTCAGTTATTTTGTAACGCCCCCCAATTTTTTTAATCTTAAAAACTTGAATAACAGATTAAATTCGTTTACTTTCTGGTAAGATAAGTCATCTTACCAGAAAAAGCAATAATAGTGCAACCTTACAATATTAAAAATATTTTTGATTAAAAAATTGCATTTAATATTGAGCAATAAAAATAAACTTTTCTAAATAAAAAGCATCTTTTATAAAAAAATAACAACAGTTAAGATTGATCAATAGTAATACAAATTTTTCACAATTAAAAGTTTTCTTCTTCATTTTCCTGGTTTTCATCCTGACGTATATCATGGTCTGTCTTCCTGATCAACCTACTCCACTTTGCACGATCTTCGACATCCATCCAGCACTTCCTTGTACGTCCGGGAGATCTCACTCCAGGAACAGATATATCAAGGCTTTTCCATCCGACATATTTCATAGACATAATATTTTACGTATGTGGTCAGACCGCGTAACGCCGCACATCCAATTCAGCATCATTTCCTCCCTCGTCATTCGGTCAGTCATTTCCGTGACTTGAATTTCCTGTGTGTGCCGAAATGGTACTGGCAAACATTCGCTGCCGTATATAAGAACCGGTGGGATGACGCTCCTTTTGATCAGCCCTTGATTTTAGGCGATATTCTGTGATTACAGACTACACCAGTCCAGGCAGCGCTTATCCGGCCTTGGGAATCGTAATCGATGCCTCCAGGCTCGTGCATAACAAATCTAGGTTACCTGAACTTTACTAACTTAACGGCTGGCTCAGGACCTGTATGGATAGTAGTTGAGTCTGGGCTCCTGCAAGCCATGTACTCGGTCTTCGATATATTTAGTTTAAGACCACCGTTCTCAAGCGTACCCTTTCATAGGTTTAACTTACGCTCCAGTTCCGTTTGGTCCGTTTTTTCTGCAAGCCTTTATCTGCTGTACATTAACGATCAGCTGAAGCCTGGTATCTATGGGTATGGGTATCAGATGAGAACACAGTTGTAGAAAGATATCTGCCAAGTTCTCGAACTAGTAGAGATTTAGTACAGTCCGAAAGAGAAGCCATGGTGCAACGTTTAAATGACAAACTCCAGGCAGTTTCCGCATTCCGCTAATCTTTTCAATTTCAATGCCACCAAAACGCAGACGTGTCTGTTCAACGCTATAAGGAGCCCTTTCACCTTGGCTCCTACTTTTCAGAGTATCCTGGGAATATAGTGATCGGCTTCAGTTGTTAGGCTTGAAGAACTTCAACTTTGGTCGGTTCATTGAGTCCAGAGCAAAATCAGCAGCAGGACAGCTTGCCGGTCTTGCGAAGGTCCGACAGTACTTTACACCGGGACAGCTACTTGTACTATACAAAGCACAAATTCGGTCGTGTGTGTAAAGTACTGTACTGTAAAGTACACATATATACTGGTGCCGTAAAGTCTCATCTTGCGGTTCTGAACTCAAATGAGAGGCGAGCAAAGACGCTTATAGGTGACCCTGAATAAGTTAAAGCCAATGAGTGCTATTTCATCGGCATACATCATCAACCATGGAGACTGGTCTTGGATGTGACCCGAGAGTGAATAAGAACGGACACAGGGCTGAGCCCTGGAGAACCACTACTGTTATCTGGAAGGGTTTTGGTGTCGCCAACGGAGGTCCTAACCATAGGAGTCGTGGTACATGTCTCTGATAGTCTCAATGTAAGGATGGATGGATTTCTTTAAATCACAATGTCCACCAGATACCCTGACGAGGCACACAGCCAAAAGCCTACTGCAAATTTAAAAAAGTTACGCGCAGAGCTCTTTTTTTTCTGTAAACTTCCATCAGAGTTCTGAAGACAAAAATAGCGTCTATAGTACTCGATCTTGGCTGAAATCCACATTGAGACTCAGAGACAGTGCACTTTTGGCGGAGCCTGAGGTCCCTCATGTGCACGAAGATCTTCACGGCTCATGACTCATAAGCTTAATGCCCTTATAATTACCACAGTCTTGAACACTGCCTTTTCCCTTGTAAATAGGTTTAATAAAACTATGTCGCCACTGCTTAGGCATCTTTGCAGTGTTCAAAATGTGGTTAAAAAGGTCAGTAAGCGTTTCGTTTCGGTTTTATGGCTGTTGGTGTGGTCGTACCAACAGAGCTAAGCGATATTCAAGCTTCTATCCGAAGATCGTCAGGTCGTACCATTTTTCCGTTCTTCAGACGTCGAAGGCAATCACGAGTTTCGTCAAAGGTTATTAGGGTAAGTCCGAGTTTGGATGGTATGGACTGACTGCTGTATAACGACAAAGCAGCGTGCCCTAAATTTCTGAAGCAAAGACATTTTGCGATATCTCGCGTCGCTTCATCTCGAGCTCGTGCCATTTTAATTATATATTATAAGGTTAATTTAATATATTGTCAAGTTTTATTTATACAATAAACTAGAATATTAATGGTGTATAAATAATTATAAACTTGTATAACTACTGAAAGTGTATTCTTTGTATTAAATATAGATGAAAAATAAATCGATACGGGCAAAGATACGAATTTGCGACTTGTGGGAAACTGTATCTAGAAGAGATGTGTTTCGGTAACCATGTATTTTTCATTTTACATTTATTTAAAATTTAAAAACATTAATAAATGGATGTTGTGTAGTAGAAGGATATTATTTTTAGTGAATTTTCAAATAAGAATAAGATAAAGTTACAAATCATCTATCGCCCCCCTAAATGACACCAGCGCCCCCCAAATCTTTCTCGGTCTCTTACCGCCCCCCTCTAGGGTTCCAGCGCCCACAAGGGGGCGTTATCGCCCACTTTGGGAAAGACTGGATTAGACAAATTAAAAAACCACTTAAGACTGGAATGATCAGTTATAACTTTAAATTCAGGACCACCTTCTAAATATGATCTAAAATGTTCTACAGCAAAAACAACTGCTAACGCTTCCCGCTCCGTTGCTGAATAATTGCGTTCAGCCTTATTAAGAGACCGACTGGCAAAAGCTACTGGATGCTCTTCCCCATCGCCATTAATTTGTGTCAGAGTACCTGCTATACCATAACTAGAAGCATCACAGTGTACTGAAAATGTTTTTGAAAAATCTGGACATGCTAATACAGGAGCAGAAACTAAGCAAGATTTCAGCTCATTAAAAGCTCTCTCTGCATCATCGTTCCACTTAAACGGAAGTGCATCCTTACGAGAGCTCGTAAGTGCGTTGAGAGGCGCTGCTATCGTACTAAAATTTCTAATAAAACGACGATAATAGGAAGCTGTACCAAGAAACATTTTAACCTCCTTCCTATTAGTTGGAGTTGGATAATCTACTATAGCTTTAACTTTATCAGAATCGGTATGAAGACCTTCCTGATCAACCACATATCCAAGATATTTAAGTTCCTTTCTAAAAAATTTTGACTTTTTTAAGTTTATAGTTAAGTTGGCCGATTTTAACCGACTTAAAACTTGTTTAAGTAATGTAATGTGTTCTTCAAAACTGGCGCTGACGATTATTATGTCATCTAAATAAACAAAAACCTTGTTACCAAATTCAGGACCAAACAACTTATCCATAAGACGCTGCTGAGTCGCAGGTGCACCCTTTAATCCAAAACACATAACTTTAAAATGAAATAGTCCGCGACCTGGAACTGTAAACGCAGTTTTCTCGCGACAAGATAACGACTGTAAAGGAATTTGCCAAAAAGCAGCTTTCAAATCAATTGACGACAAATATTTAGCTTCCTTAAGATGATCTAAAATATGAGATATATAAGGAAGTGGATAAGCATCTCCCTTGCTAACAGCATTAAGTTTACGACTATCTAAACAAAATCGAAGCTCTCCATTAGCTTTAGGAGCTAGCAAAACAGGATGATTCCACGGGCTAGCACTAGGCTCTACAACCCCCAATTTTAACATTTCGTCAAGCTGACGATTTAATTCCTTTAAACGTTCCGGAGATAAACAATAATACCTTTGCTTAATTGCAGCAGTATCTCCAGTATTAATAGTATGAGTAATAACACTCGTACGACCTAAACCTTTTTTCTCAAAGGATATCTCTTCAAAATCTTTCATCACTCCTTTGGCAATGGATAGTTGCGAAGAAGAAAGATTTTCAAAGGGATGTAAAAATCTTAATTCCGAAACACGAGCTTCGGAAGGTTCAAAAGAAACCTTAAAAAATAAATCTGGTGCTAAATCAAAAGCACGCCAAAAATTTACACCTAATAACACACGAGTAGACACATCAGGAACAACATAAAACTTAATAACTTTATTCTTACCCTTAAATAAAACAGGAAGAAATAGATAACCAGCTACACGAGACACCGAATTATTAACAGAAGAAATATGAGTAATATCAGATCCACCATGCAACGTAATCCCTTGTTTTATAAATTGACTCCCTAATGAAGAACCTAATATAGATATACTCGAACCTGAATCCAATAAACCGTAATAAAATTTATCATAAATTGATATTGTAATATGAGGCCTAATATCATGAGGATTACAATAATTTACCTTTGTAGGATCTCTATAAGAAAAGAAAAGTGAAAGTTGCTTAAGATACTTCCGCCAATCATCACGATCAAAATTAGGCGAACCCCTTGACGGAAGCTTTACAAGTTTTTTGACTCAGAGGAAACTTTAGATCTGCTATTCAAATGTTTATTACACTTAGTGCAAGTAAATTTAGTAACGCCTTTACTTCCACATTTAAAACAAACAACTATTTTAGATTTACAAGATTTTAAAGTATGATCACTTGTTCGGCAACGAGCACAAAACAATTTAGAGTCACCATGTTGCACTAACTCTATTTTAGAAAAAGTTTTAGGATTCTTAAATGCCAAATCAGGAGCCACTGTATCCGCAGTAACCCTTGGAGGTTGTACAAAATTAGAAACTTGATAAATAGAATATTCTAAAAGCTTACATTTATTCTTCAGATCCTCAATGCTTACAATGCTTTCAAGAGCAAGAGATTCAATAAAATTAGGTCTTAAATTTTGTCTTATAATTTTTAATTGTTCTACTTCTGAAACACTATAAGAAAGACGACTAAAATAATTAAGCATAGTAGAAATAAATAAAGATGATGATTCAGAGGAACCCTGAGTACGACGACGTAATTCAGACATGAGCCTATCATCATAATCTAAAGGTGTGAATTCTTTAACTAATTTTTCTTTTAAGGAAGACCAACTAAATATTTCAGACTTAATACTACGATACCAAATCAATGCATGACCTGAAAAAAGTTCAGCAGCAGATTGAAATAAAACATCTTCACTAATACTACGGGCCGAGCAAAGTTCTGAAAGTCTATCTAAATATAAGTGAATACAAGATTTACCGTCAAAAATATGATTTAATCGAGAAAAAGATTTATATCCGTTAGAGCAAGTAATATTTGATGATGGATGTGCAGTAGATGGAATTTCAAAAGAAGTACAAAAAGATTTAAACAAGCCATCCACTTGTAACAAACACTTATTTAATTTATTTTTAATTTTATTATTAAGAATCGATAAAGAATCATCGACTACAACCCTACTAAAGCGATGAAAAAGGTGATGAGCCACTGCCCTAAAGCGATTAAAACTCTTAAAAGGTGGAGGAGTAGATAAAGCACTTACAATCTCAGTTAATTTGGAATCAATAATATTCAATTCAGAAGCTGACTCATAATTTGTTTCCAAAATCTCATCTGCAGGAATGGATGAAGCTAAGTCCCTAATCTGGATTCTCAATTCTTCAACAGTACCCTTTGGTTTGGTATCCCGAATAACAACCTCATAAATTAATTCATCTTTACGAAGTAGATTATATGCTATTGGACGCTCCATGATGCCTAATAAAAGAAAATAAAACAACTAAACTAAACTATTTCTAATTAGAATTAAGTTCTAATTTCAAATCAAAACTATCCCCCGGCAAAGCAAAAGATAAATAAAGTTACTATTAAAAAAAGTTCAAAGTCAAAGTCAATTGAAAATTAAAGAAACTTGAATAACAAACTAATAAACTAACAATAAACTAATTGTATAGTAGTATAAAATATTTATGAAAAATAAATATTCAAAATCTCTAAAAAAATAATATTTAACTATTCAGTTCTACTACCAAAAGTTAAATATTTAAACTTTATAAAAACTAATAAGTCGAGCTGGCTTCACAGTAAGGTAAGAATAAAATTAACTTAAATATAACATAATATTAACATAAACAAAAATGAAAATATTACACATAAGCAAACATATTGCTCACCATAATATAACAATATAAGTTATATTAAGTACACTAAATAACCTAGTGAAAAAACAAATATTAATACCATATAAAACAGTTCAAATTACATCAACACTACCTTATTTATAAAAAATATATATAAAAAGTGTATTGATTGATATAGCAATAAGATATATCAACTATCTCAAGTAATGCCCCACGTTGGGCGCCACTGTTACAAAAATAATAAGTAGTAACTTGTGGTTTTAAAATAATTTATTGGTTATGTATATAGAAGTTAAACAATAGTACATTGAACCTTATAATTGTCTTAATTAATACAGATAAGGAGAATGTCTTAATTAATGCCAGCTAGACTCAGCGGTGGGTTACTTGAGATAATACTCTTTTTAAATTATATATATATTAATTACTAAAATAGTAATATCCTAGGCGCCACTGACAAATAACAAGCGAAGACATATATAAGATCCTCCGGCTTGTCAGTACTGGAGAACCACAGTCAAACACTTGTTCTTTATTAAAACTTTCAAAAATGGAAGTGTTGATTATTGATATAAATAAATTTTGTACATCACCATAATATCGGGATTACAAAAAAGACGAGCTCCTTAAACTCAGCTAGTCAGGAAGCAGGATACAGGACCAACAGGACGACGCTCCAAAGATTCACGTCTACCCCCGCGAACCAATTATAAATTTACCCGTATCTTCTAGGGTACAAACTAAAAAAACCTCCTGTAATGATTAAATTACAGGTTAAACTACATAATAACACTAATCTCACATTGATCTATTCAAATATCAAAAAGTTATAATACCTTATGGAGGAAAAAGGCTTCGCAAGTGATATTATTAGCCTATGTCGACTCACAGGGTCGAATCAGGACAAATACTGAAATATTACCACGTAATAAGATTAAATAAAGTCTCAAAACCTATGAAACATCTCCTAATTCAGAGTAATGATTCAAAGTACTTACGAAATAATGTTCCAACAAACTTTGAAACTGCCCGGGAAGTGCCGGCAATAGGAGTTATAATTATTCCATATTAAATTATTAGCCCTGCAATTAAACACGCTAATGAATTTAAGAAACAACGCTTCAAATGCGTTAATAAGATCACAAATAACTAAAACACTCACCGAAGGCTAATAAGATATTCAATTCGGAAGTGCTTCCGAAAGAAAAGACTCTAAAGGTCACGACATTGAATTTTATAGTCAAAATATGCATAATAAGCAAACAATGTGGCTATGCGCAGCCGCGTTACACGAAATGTGGGTAAAATTGATATTAATCGGAAGAAGACCAATATTTAAATAATTTAGGAACAATGCACTAATTATCTAAAGAAAGAAACGAGTGTAATAAATTTATAACAAATTGTTATACTAATAAATATAACAATAAAACAACGTTGGCTGCATCTAAACTTCTGAAACAATATGACAGCTACTTTTAAATAATATTTAACGATATGCTAACCTAAATAATGATTAACAAATGAAATTTAGAATAGTAATTATTAATAAAATGTTTATATTTTTAATAACATTTTGGGGACTATAAAGTTCGCTTCAGCTGGCAACATTCAATATCTTAAACAAAAAGAAATGTCACAGACTAATTAAGATATTGCAATTAGCTGTCAACAGATAAATAATTTACCTTGTCTACGAATTTGACAGATAATAAGAAATCGATAATATTAAAATTATAAATATTTGAATTATCTACAGAAATGAAATTTCTATGTAACACACGTAATGAATGAAATTGATGAATAGATGAAACTAAACTGATGAACACATCGTTCGATCCATCTAGAGAATTATTATTGGGACCATAAAAAGGCTTTTGTCAAAAGAAGAATAGAGTTCTTAGAAGCAAGACTATTTTGTATATTCTTAGTCAAACTTGCAACGTATATGTATGATTCGTACATTTTACGATACGATACGATACGATATAACGATACGATCTGTTAATCCAGAGCAATCTACTTGATATTATAATTAACTTATGTAATTGTGATACTGTTTGCACAACTTGATAATGATATTCATATCCACGTTCTCGTTATTTAAGAATTATCAGACCTCTCCGTTAGAATACAGAGTTGTTTTTTGCAATGTTTGTCAAAACACTGGATCAACTTGTCTGATCACCTCTTACTTTCGTTATTTTCACTTTCGATGGAAGCAATACGTATTACGTTGGCTAATTTAGTTGGGTGGTAGGCGTTGATGTTCGCGTTCAGACTAACTGCCGTTTGATGATGGTCGTTCTTTGAACCGATGAGTTGAACTTAATGTCCCAGTGTCATTACTTTTAGTTTCTATTATTCATGTTTTATATTACAGCCACTGATTTTCCAATCGCATGTCACATGGTTTTCACTTTTACCTTAATGCTCACTTTTTATTTTATAAAATATTTAATACGTTTTACGAGCCTTATAATAACTTTTGAATTTTTTGTTTCAGATTTTCAACCACTTGGATATACTTTTATCTTCTTGTATCAAGGTAATAAAGATAAATTCTTAACTTAGATATATAATACATTCACTCATTAACAAAACTTTCGGAATATAATCAACATAGCAATAAAAATCTTAAAATACAGACCGACGGAAATTACTAACAAAGTAGATATTGAATCAACTTTATACGAAGTAGAAAACAAGAATAGTTTCTATAAAAAAGTAAAAGCTAAACTCATACTAACATTGAAAAACAGTCAACCATATTGTTAAAAATATCATAAGACATTACTCGTAGCATGTTATTCAATAAAGATGATAAACCTTAACACGTAAGTGTAAATGATTATTTATTGAATTACGGAGAATTATCACGCGATGAAGCAACTAACTTTTTAGGTATTTGTGATGCGATAATGTTATGTTTAGAAATATTTTTTGTTAACTAGTAATAGTTTTTAATCTGTGAGTGTGTATGAGTGCGATTGTGTGTGTAGTGTGTGTGTTGGATTGTTTGTGCGAGTGTAGCGTGTCGGTAAAGTGTTTTTAGCGTGTGAGTGTTCTGAGTGCTGGAGTATCTCAAAGAAATGTTAAATCTTGATTGTTATGGATGTGATAGGCTGACTCAGAGTTGACTATTTTTTTTCATGTATTTGAATGTGTTTTCATAGTGATTTAAGTTAGTAAGAAAACCGGGAGACTGTTTTGAAACCGAATATTGTGGATATAAATTTTCATAACATCCTTTTTAATCAGAGTTTATTTATGTTAATGACTCAAATTTATCTAAATAATAAATAATTAATCATTTATAGAAAGGTCAGTTGCTTTTATTTATACAATATGTATAAATAGTAGGTGTATGGAAAATTTTGGATCTGTAACCATGAACTTTAGTATTTGTTTGAATAAGGCTTATCACAAATGATCTCCAAATTAATGATCAGCTCACTGAGCACAGGAGACGTATAAATTGGGCAAAATTTGAAACTATTAATCAACAAGTCACTGACCGGTTATTTTAATAATGTCATCTATTCTCAAACTTTTATATACTAATATATGTGAACAAAATAATAACACACGGGATTATAAGTGAGTTTTCTTTTACAAAAATGTCCACAACTCAACTTTTATCAAAAAGCGAGTATTTCTGGTTCCTAGACCAATCAGAGAACAGGTTTTCTATGAACTTTTATGAGCTGCATAATCCAGTCCTGCTTATGTAAACATGTATAACGAGATGACGTTCCTTAATTCCAACCTAATCCAAAAAATAAATAATAAGGTATGCTAATAGCCTTAACTAAATTCTTCATATATTTTTTGTCAGTGTGTATTTTTATTTGATCTTTTTTTAGTACCTCTGTAAACTTTGCTATCCTTTAGGATGTTGGTTTTTGAGAATTTAAATAACGCTTGATATCACGACTTTGATAAGCATTTTGTTTCTAACATTTTATTAGCTTCACCTGCAAGTAACTTAGTAAGTCCATAAATCTTGACAGTAAAATTTAACCACCTTTTTAAATCTTATTTCGATTGAATCTTTCTTTGTTATTAATATTAGTGTAACACTGGTCACATCTTTGTTTGTTTCTCACAGTATCATTTCTTGTTTTATTTTCTTTTTCTTTTATTACATGTTAAAGAGTCGAATGTAATATTATGTATTCATATAATAATCTTCAGACCGGTCATCACAGTGAAAATCGAAATCTGTTGCGACGTTCTTAGATGCCATACCACTTTCGCTGACTTATTATAAAAGTTATTATATAAGTGAAACGTCTTCAGCACATATTGACCCTAGAAATGTTTTATATTAATTATGTTAATTAATAAGAATTGATTTTAATAAATAATCAATAATATGTTTGATTAATATTTGAATATTCTTAAAACTGATTGTGTCACTCTGAATCTGAGATAAGTTCATTCAATATATTTTTTTTACCTCTTGTTTTAATAGTACTTAAATAAGTATGTAAAATAAAATTAATAACTACTCCAAAGCTTTCATATAAAATACACTTTTATTTGTTAACTCAACTACAAAAATGAAAATAAAACTATTGAATCTAAAAAACTTGTAACATTTTAAAAGCATTTTTGTCTTCGTTAGGATATATACATCAAGTATTTTATTGAAATATTTTTACCGGTTCAATAAATACAAAAGAAAAAATGTTGCATGCACATGCTTTTATTTTTATACTATCTGCTGCTCACGACTTTACTTGCGAGAAAAACAAAATGATATTATAGTATATACAAACTATGTAACTGGACAGTTAAATAGCATTACCTATTATTAGTATTATTATCCTATTTGTGTTTATTTTTCACTTTTAATACTCTTAAACATATACATAAAATAATATTTTAACCATGATTGGGTCAAAATAAAATATATATTTTTTTATCCGTATAGATTGAGGTAAAAGACTTGATTTTTTTTCTTGAGTTTTTAATTTAGAATACATAATTACAATCTGAATTCAACATAAAAATATTAATTCACCAATAGTTTTTAGGAATGTCTATGAAAATTAGAAAGATTTTATAAAAGGAAAAATATATTATGACCTTAAGAGCAGAAGTAGAGAAAGTTATTATCCATTAGCTTTGATTTTCCCCCTATTTTAGGAATGGTTCTATTTTCAAAAAAAGATCCCACGACTCTTGAGTAGGCATGAATATTAATTTTATCAAACAGTTTAGGAGTTTTAAGAATGTGGGTGTCAATGCTTATGCAAATAGATTTGTTTAAGATACTTAAAATAAGATACATCTGGATATATAAAAGAATGTTTGTAATTGCGTACTTATAGATATATCTAGGCGTTTTAGCTTTTATTCTTTCTATTTGTTACTAGACTAAAACTCAAAATATTTCGACAGTGACAATGTTTTTAAATATAATTTGAATACCCTCAATGTATTACCGAAAAAAAAAAATATTTTTGCATTATTATAGAAATATGCTTGTTTAGTTTTAATACGATACAAAACATCTGTTAGATTGGTCGTTAGGAAAAATTAAGGAATAAAAACTATTCTTATTAAACACTTATTTTAATGGGTTTAACACATATAAAATCAGATTTAATATTTCTTACCGTAAACGTAAATTGAAAATATTTGATAAGAATCTTATATAAAAATGCATTTAATAACATAATTCACACATGAAAATAATAAATGACAATACCACGCTGAATACTGATTTTCGTGAGAAGTAAAGACAATAGAAGTTACTATTTTCTAGTGATTCATCTGTCAAGTTAGGTGATAAAATCTAAAGCTGTGAAATCGATTAATCGGTTCGTTTGTTCTAAGCCCGGTCGCTATGAACAATAATTATGTTTAATAATGTATTCGAAAATATCTTTAAATCATGTGACGCCATTTTAGGATTATTTAAATTTTAAATATATATGGAATAAAAAACATACTAGTACGGATAAGAATTCGATTCCGCAATTTCTGGGAAACGTCCCCGATGCTCTACAATTTGAGCTACCGGCGCGAAAGCAATTGGTAGAGGGTAACCTACAGAGAGAGGAATATTTTAAATTCCTTTTTTATATAAAAATTAATAAAGTACATTTGACTCAAATTTAAATTTACCAAAAAATCAACAGTTAGTTATCTAGAAATCGATGTAAAATTCAAAATATAATAAAATCGATTATTCATCGGACATAGAATACAATCTTATTTTTACAAACTGTTCAAATAATTATGATACGTTATAAGAGTTTGTGATTATCAGCTACCTGTATTTCGGAATCAAATAATCGTTCTATAATGAAACACGCGATTCCATGCAATTTTAACTATCGATCATTATAACCTATACTTTTAACAACGCTTAACACCGAATCGTGAGGATGTACCTGGGTTAATTTTTTTAAATTTTAAACCTTATGTTGCAGGTTATATGACTCAAATTGCAAAAAACAGAACAAGAACAATTTTGGCCGGCCCTTTAACATCCACGATGAAAACGCGATACGTGAGGCATCTGAGAGTGATGCCCTCATTATCATAATAGCGCATCGGAAAATTGGTGTTGTTTCGTGCCTGATTGTTGCACTTTATATCCGTTAAGAATCCGCTTAGAGGCTTGCAGAAAATCATAATTAATCGACTAATTTATAACTCAAGAAATGAATTTTATTTTCAATCTTTAGACTGAAATTGGATCAAAATCATCGATTTCAGTCGTTGGTACACTTAATGTGAATTATTATTACTATTTAAAAACTTAAATTGAAATTTTGAAGACTGTTAATTCTTAAAATTTTGCAGTTCAAATTTCCTAGGTGTCTTGGTCTGATTTGTTTCAAATTCAAGTGAAGCCAACACGAGAATTTGAAGTACACTTTGTAGGTAAGAAATGTTTTATAGGTATATTGTCGATAACTGGAATTAATTTAAAAAACAAAGTAAAAAGGAAATACTATTCACGAATTCAAATCACACGCGGCGGCATCATTCAATACCACTTTTTGTTTATACAAAAATATGTATTATGTAATTGAACCTCTATAGTAATGTTTCATAGTGAATAAATAATAATTTTTTGTACTTTTACATAACCGTATTGATGACCATGGCTAATAATAACTACGATTGTGGTATTTTCTAGCAAAACCTAGTGTACATTTTTTTATTTACACACTGTTTAGTTTTGCGTTTATTAAATTAGAAACACTCCATGGAATTGGAAAGCTTGATGTTTTGTAAGAAGTGACTGGTTAGTATTGTTTATAAATAATAGAAACTATTTATTTCACGGAACAAAAATATTTTTTTGTGTTCAAGTCAAGGTATTCTGACGTTCGGCGTTAAACCTTGATATGCCATACTCTAATTACTTACCCCATAAGATTCAAAATGCCATAAAATACTTTACTTCAGGTTTGAATGCAACCAACCGTGGATCCGGACGTTTGTGGCTGTTATAGCATTCTGTATTATGCTGTCAAAATTAAACCATAACATTCTGGATTACCTTGTAATTAAAGGTTCTTTGAATGAAATCACACAATACCTTATTTGCAATACTTTCATGACCTGCATGATCTATATGATCATCCAATTTTCCAAATAGGCCCTCCTAACATGTCCCTTTGACATACCCAAGTGATCTCTGGTATGGATTCAAGTGGAAAAGTTATAAATAAATAAATCAATAAATTAAACATTTTACTTAAAAAAATACATACATAAATACTCTAAGCATGGACCTTAAATGTGATAAAATTTGATATTGCTCCATTATCAAAATATATTATGTGTCTTAAAATACGAATAATATTGTACATTGCGACATTATCAGTAATGTGATCAAATCACTTTCTTTCTTCATTGTTTTACGCTTGACAAATCATTCCCGGGTTAGAAGTCGTTTAGCCACCCATTATCAGCAATAAATCATCACGGTTGCCATAGTTGATTGGATTTCATAATGTAATGCAAAATATGTTCACACGGATGTCTAGGCATTAGATGGAATTAGAGTTTATTCAATGATTCGATTAGATAAGGAGTAGCCATCTTGAATCCATGTTACGCTGGGACCTACCGCAGAGAATATTAGTTTAAAACTATGCGACTTTCTGTATTTGCTGTAAGTTGAACATTTTCCTTCACGAGTGATTATGTGGATGATGTTATTATTAACCTTTTTCTTCCTCTAAAGTATTTTAAATGTATTCCTATGATGTGTTTTATGAACAAAAACTGTTGCTATTTTCTGAAGATGATATAATAAATCCAAATAAAAAACTTCCATACTATCTTTTTGTTGTCTCATGTTTGTAATTTGACATTTTTATAAATTACCTTGTCAAATAAATATCCAAGGCCAAAAATAAATTTTAAATAATAAAGGAAAAACGCTGCTATTTCGTGACCCAAGTTTTAGGTAATACGGTCACAAAAATGTTGCTAATACATGCTAATATTGTTTGTGGCCAGACTTAACAGTTAACAGTTAAAAATGAAATATTTGGAAATTTTGCCGTTTTAATAAGAAACATCTACAAGGACCAAAAAAAATGTAGGTAGAACAATAACATTTTACGAACTACCTATTATTGCAACTACATCGATCAGTCTTCATAAAGTAGAATTTTAGCGCATTTATGAATTTAATTTGCAAATTATTGATGATAAATTATGCTGTTTGATATAGCACGTCTGTAAAACAAGGATTATTTATGTTTATACATTAAAATAACATGCCAGATAATTTACTAGTGTCTATAAATTACAGCATATTTTTGTTTACATATATTTATTAGAGCTCGTATATAAATTATATTTCAAGATTTTTTTGAAGAATGTTTTGACCTTGAAAAACCTTTTAATAAAATGGTTATAAACGATTAAGACGAAACATTAGCAATTTGTGACAGCAAAAAGATTTCATTTAATTTCTTCCGGAACGCGAGGTCAAACGTGAACACGACAAAAACTTCAACCCAACTACTTGAATAAGACTTATTCACTTACCTAATCTAAACCATCAACTTACAATTGTCATCGGGTTTGAGTGGTTTTACCTTTCAGAATCTAGAAACTTTTTTAGGTCTACTCCACTTAAATGATACTATTATGGACTAGATTTCAGAACATAAATGATTTGTTACATTTGCTTTAGATAACTAGCCGGTAATCTACCGAGCTATAATTTTGAATCATCATTCAATTTATACGAATAATAATTTCGTTCCAGTCTATTTATTTTGGTCATAAATAAAGTGAATCAAATAATGTAAACCTCATTTAAATAACTTTACCTACTTTCTACCGGCTTCAATACTACCATTATAAACGCATTATCTAGATAGCTGGGAATCTTTATGAATATCTATAATATTGTCTTGGTAACCTTATTTAAGGGACATAAATTTAAATAAGTTGCTACGATAGTAACGTTACTTCATTACATCTGACTGGTCGGTTATGCCCTATTTCGAATGACACTGATCTCTTAAACTACATATCGCTAGATCATTGAACATTAGCCTTCCAAACAGCTACGAAGTTGCACACAGCTTGCGAAATATTTCACGACAAAAATCACGATTCTGACATTTGGAATAATGTAACGGGCGGAGTAAAGCGTGGCATTTGTACGCATTCCTTTAGCCTTACAGCAGACGCGTTATAAGTTTTAAGATCTTTAATAAATAAATATGTATCTTAAATATGTTTATTAGTACATCATTTGGGGTCATCATAACGTTAATTAAAGGTTTTCTATTTACATCAATACGCCTAACGCCTAAATAGTTTTCACTTTATAAATCATTTGTAAAAAATATTTTTTATTAAAGAAATCAATATAAACTTAACGAAATAGGTTTTTATTTTTAATATAAAGTGTGACCTCTGGGATGAAAAAAACTATAAGTGCAACGGTTTTTTGCATTATAAATTTATTTACATGTTTTAAAAAGCTTAAATTGTTTAATACGTTTAACCTTAGATTTAGAAAAAGCTTCAATTGTTTAATACGTTTAATCTTCATGAATGTAATAGACCCATAGTGTTTGACATGTTCGTGAAAGTTGGTCTACCCTCTTAGTGTTCCTAACTAGGTCTAATATATTTGGTTAAGAAATTACCATCTCAACTTTGAAGCTGAACATTTGGAGATTGTGTAGAATCTGAACTTTGTGAACTTCATTGGTTTGCATATTTACTTTTTTAAAATCTTCGTGTACCGAATTAAATTTATAGGTAGGACTAAATTATTATTACATACAAAAACTTTTGTTTAATTATCTATTAGTTAATTAGTAGTTACTGTTGAAAAACCTAAAAATAATTTGTTTTTTTTTCTTGTTTTTTGATTATTTATCAACATGTGTATTGCGCTCTCGCAGGTTTATTTTGCCCGCAAGAATAATTCTCTATTATTACCAATTTATCATATTGAATGGAGAATAGAAGCCAAAGGCCATTCTATTGGTATTGTTTTGAAACAATACATTGAAAAATATAAGCAAAGTGTACGCAACAATTTATTGCATATAACTAATTTAATTTTACAATAACTCTTACGTAATATTTTTAATGTTTTTTTTTCTTAAACAAAAAGTTGTGACTCAGGAATCGTTCAACTAAATTTTCGTTCATTAGTTGCAATAAGTGAAACTTTCGGGGAACGAAAGTCGTGATATTATTTTATGCTTTATATCAATCACGATTATTATTATTATTGTTAATGACTTGTAATTTAGTATTGTTAATTTTAAATGACTTATTGTTGCTTAATGCTGCATATTTGTTAATGATGGTTTTGTTATAATAGTCTTTATTTTTTAATTGATAAATGTCGTAATACATATTTTACATTTGACTTCTGAAATATATTTGGCTTATGTATAGACAGTTTTAGTTTATTTTATATATGTATATAAGTTATTTTTTTATAACTACTTATTTTAAATAGTAAGATTAGGGTACAACTGTTGTATTTATCTCACGAATATGAAAGCGAGTGTTGTAATAATTGCGTCTTAATTATGACAACCAAAAGATGGCGCAACACTTTCATTGAAGCTTACATCTGTCACTATTACGATTCATAATCTCGTGTTATTTACAAACGACGCCATTGTAAAGTTCTGGGAATATGAGATCACGATTGCGAAAAAATGTGATCCAGCTTTCATCTTTCTCACTTTTGTGTTTATATTATCAGCTTTCTCACTGACGCCGCTTATTGTTGTAGGGCGAAACGTTTCAGTTGAGAATTTAATTTCGACTTTACCTTATATTTATATATACCTTATATTTATATTACAGATGTACCTTTAATATCATATATGCGTATTATATATAGATATTTATGTGTATGTGTATACCTGAATGTGATGTATGTATATGTACATATCTAATATATCTAGTTTAACAATTGTAGTATTGTAATTATTTAGCTTACTTTTTTTTTGCATTATACCGCCTTCTCATTATCTACTCCTTTCCCCAACAAGTTGTCTGTAAGAGATTGCTTTAGCAATAAGACCGCCTATACACTTTTTGTAGCTTATTTTTTTTTACCTATTTTTGTATATTTTTCTGTTTTGTGTGCAATAAAGATTTTATTTAATCTCAAACTTTAAAAGATCAAGAGCTCTGGATACAGATAGGTAAGTTAAAAATTAGAATACCTGTATTTGAAATTAAACAGTAATTCGATGTTCCTATTTATTAAGAAATATAATAAATTGAATATATCATTATCACAATAATTTACACATCAGTTGATATTGTAAATAATTGTAATCAACGAGCATTGCTCATTGAATAATTATGTCGAATTCCTAGAGTTAGAATAACGAAAATAATTTAAATTAACATCACTGGCTTGAACAAATTTGCTTAAACTGCTGTTTGATGTTTCTCGAAATTGAATTTTCATAAACTTTCTAAGGGTGAAAATCATTTCCATTTTCTGCCACCTTTCGAAGAGCAAACTAAAATATAAATATACATGTATATAATGTAATAAATATAATATAAAAATCCAACGTTTATTGGTAACTAGGGGTCGCCCGCGACTCCGTCCGCGCGGTTTTTAGTGTTTCCTCAGCGCACGCGAGGAAATCTTTCAAAAAATAAATCTTTTTCCGTTTTTGCAGCATTTTTCATTGCTGCTTGACTTCTATAAGTCACAGCGAGATGACATATACCCTATAGCCTTCCTCAATAATCGGACTATTCAACACAAAAAGAATTTTTCAATTCGGGCCAGTAGTTCCAGAGCTTAGTGCGTTCAAAAAAACAAACTCTTCAGCTTTATAATATTAGTATAGATACTTATTCAACATTTTATATACTCTTAAGGTAAAACCAATACAATGTGGTATGCCACGCGTAATGGCATTTAGTAAGTAAGATAAGCGGCATCGTATAGACATGTTTTAAATTCTTCAGACCCTTATGATGTTTATTAGCGCTGTAACTTTATTAGGAAAGTATAAATTTTAATTGTTCCTACGGAGAAATTGTCGGAACTTCATAATTGAAATGTTTGATGGAGAAAGTTTCCAAGAGAATGTCATAGATCTATGGACTGCCTTTAATATTTCTATTGAAATACGAAATTTCACGAAAGTATGACTCTCATTGAATTAGTAATTACAAAAAATATAGCATGATTATTTCTAATTATAATATGATATCGCTATTTATAAGGAGGCCATGATATTACTTTTTTAAATTTACCAAAAACAGTAACAAATTGGGCATTTTAATTAATCAAAAAAATTTAAATAATCAAATCATTGATTATTTTTATTCTTTACCTTTTAAAGAATTGTATTAAAAATATAAAATTAGAAATCAATAGCTCTACTTAGGATCTTTCTATAATGCCGTATGTCGTTTTCCTTTGTCTTCTTTTTGATGTCAGTTGTCAAATGATGAAAGACATTAGACAAGGAGAACCTTGCAGTGATTGTTTCAGATAATTATATCTTTTTGTTATTCTATATATGCATAGTTTGTTATTATTTTGACTTAAAAACAATACTCAACATTAATTATTAGAAAAATAATATTGACAAATTGAATTGATGCCGTTATCAACATACATTAAAAACAGAGAATTGAATTTGTTGTAATATGAACAAAATTATTGATTTTATTTTATCAAATCAGTTACATATAAATGTATCTAAAGTAAATAGTTATTAAACAACAAGTCAATTATTAATCATATCTTTTGGAGTTTAATAACTCAGGAATATACTAATATTTTTATAGGTTATTATATTTATTTATTTTTATACCAATTTAAACATTAATTTTGTTGACCAAAACGACAGTTGGTTGACACGTCGGTGTTCCTTTACAGAGTTTTTACCACACAGCTGACTTAAAAAAGGCAGGTGTGAAATTTTATAACGAGATTTTGTACTTTTATTACTTTGGAATAATGTCCGAATTTACCTAAATATTAAAATTGGTTATTTTTTTGGTTTTACTCCTATGCAGACCTGTAAGTTCACGTTTATCACATGGCAAATGTAGAATGCATAATTAGCAGGTGATATTGTCAAGGTTTTAGTGTCTTATCTGGAGCAATCTATTTCAAGGTAAAAGCTGTCTTATAATTAAAAGTATTTATTTTAATAAAATTATTATTTTAAAAATATAAATAATACACAAATAAAAGACATAATTGCGTTATGGAGCCTTTTTAATAAAGAGTAGAAAGAATGCTTCCCAAAGTTATTATTAGTTATATTATTGGATTATAAATATAATTTGAAATAATTTCGAAAATTCATAATTATGGGTAATTAAAATTTCATATTGAATGTAAATATTTATTATTACAATATAACATAATTGATTTTAAAATTACTGTTAATTGATTATTTATCATCCTGATTCACAATAATTATTACCAATTGTTGATTTTTATTAACCTTTGTCATCGTTTGTTGAGTTGCTTTAATAGAAGGAAGTGTTTGTTCCATGCACCAAGGCAGACCAGCCTCTCACCGATGCGGCGCACCCAATACTAACCGGTACATATTATACAATTTAACTATGTTTTAAATAAAAACTTGTATTACAATGTTTTGTTAGACATTACTTTGCTTTAAAGTATCAGAAAAAAAAAAGATTTTATTACAGATGATCTATAAAATAATGCATGTTGCTAAAAATAATACAATATAACATAACTTGTCTTTTTTGTACTAAAAAGAATATTTAATTTGTTTTAATTATCCTTGAATCTGAATCTTTATATAAATTTGTTAAATGAAGATTTCATTTTAATTTATTAAACTTAATTCATTTCCTACTATATTAATGTTAATACTTATAATATATTAAATATTGTACTCCCTTGAACGTTGAGTCATCCAATAATCAAATAAATCAATAAATCATTCACATTAACACTATCATCGTTGTGTCAAAAGTAATATTCATATACAAGCGAAAAGAGAAATTTCCCCTGACATTGAATACATAATAGATGTCTTCTTCGGTTATCCTCAGATCTCCATTGATATGTAAAACCACAAACTAGGTCGTTCCGACGAGTACATTTGGTTCAGATAACGGTTCCGTAGGTACAACGAAGCCTTAAGCTATTTATTTGAACGGGGAAGCTAATTGTTTGGTCTCGTCATTCAGCTTTTATATATTTCGATTTTTATATAATTATATAACATTACATACGAAATGTATATATGTGTTACATACAAGAAGGGGTTTATATTATTTGTTATATGTTAACAAAACTAATTTGCAATATTTTATTATCTTGTTGACCTTTTATTTAATGATTCATAAACCAGATTTATTGAGACTATATGGGATTTTAGTACAATTAATTTTAATGTGACCTTGTGGGTCGATACGGAAAAATATTAAATTCAGGGTAACAAATGTTTGTGAAGTATAAGACCAATAAATGAGCCACTTTAAAATGATATATGGCTTTCTAGTTTTACGTGTTAATGATCTCCATGTTGGTAGCTCCGTTATTGTTGAGAACTGGATTCAACTCGAAGCAGAAACCTGAACAACATGAATCTTGCTGGCTGTCAGAATTAGACTTAGTAGGTCTAAGTAGGTCTACTTGGTCTAATTCTGACAGCCGGAGGTATGTTTATGTCATTTAAAAGTGGTGTTTATAAATAAATAAACAATTGACTTCATTCAAACAACTCATTCTATCGAATAAGAACAGCATTGTTCTTATTGATAGGATAAATGATAAGAAATAAATTATTTATAATTCTATTTATATCTGATACCTATACCTACAGTGGATATTACCTTACAAAAATTAGATGAAAAATATATTTAAGTTAATAATAATTTTCAATATTTTTATAGAGAAATGTACAAAAAGTATTTTGTGTTATGCAGGATATCGAAAATCATTTTTATAACTTTATTTTTGTATAAACTTTTAATGTAATAATTAGTGAATATTGATATATATAATTTTGAAGTTTCAGTTCATATAGTTTATACATATAGTTCATATGGTTCATATATTTCATATATGCGAGGTTATAAAAGAATATGCTATTGCATATAAATAATAAATGTTACAACCCAACGACGAGCTCCTGGCATTTATTGAAATATACATTGTGATACTTTAATACTTCCTTGTTGCTATTGATTTAATTACAAAACAATCTAGTATTTATAAAAAAATATAAATATTTATAATATATCTACATTTGGAAATTTTCATTTAATATTATAGCTACTTACAAACTAATACGTTGCTAAAATCAGATAAACAGGTATTTTTTTTCAAATTATACATTAGTTTTTTATTATACTTTTATTATAGTAAAGTGTAACAAAAATAATGTATCTTTATAATGGTGATAAAATTAATAAAATATGTCCAGATTTTTTAGATTTATAGACAAACAAACAAACATACATCTACATATTAGCAAAGATAATTGATAGAACACAGCTCTGAAATATTTAACCGATCTCTAATCGATTCAACACTACTGTTATTGAAATTCTGACATGTAATCATATTGTAGACTTGCAATTTAACTGTAATGACTTTATTGAATATAATAATGTATTTACTTTTATTAATAAAAGTGTAGCAACAAATACACAAGTGTTAATTTTAACATAATAATATGAAATAAAAACACGTGGATTAATAAATAGAAGACTTCATTCACAAACAACACGATCATCCTACGCTCCAGTAAGTACAAAAGAAACTGGCACATAAACAAAATACGGAAATGATTCACAATGAATCTTACTTTCCTCTATTTGTAACCTGTCATTACTTAAAAGAGGTTTGATACTTCAATGAACGCGTAACTTTCGTTTTGTGTATATGTTTAGTTTGTGTTAATATAGTTTCTTTTTATATGTATTTTTATTCTACTTTTATATAAAATATTTATTCCAAATTTATTTTTATGCTCATATACAAAATTTTTATTCGTAAAAAAGTAACATCTTCCGCACTTGGAAGTCAGGAATTCAATTGATTTTAAACCGACACGTGAATTTACTATAAAATTGCTCTATCTGTACCAATTGTTTGTAACAATAAATATCTTACATGCTTTAGAATGCATGTAAACGGTGAAAGTATTGAGAACAATGGTAATTGTAATGTTTTACTTTTTACAGTACTTTACTTCTGATCTTGGCCAAAATATCGAACTTCATCAAAATAAGTCGGTCGTGAAATTTGTTCTGATTTCATGATTGCTATATTTATTGATGTTATAGTTTCTTTTCATAGTATTTTAAATTATTAATACGTAGATAAGTTTCTCATTAACTTATTTACATTCTAGAATTACATATTGTAATTAGTTGAAACGTTTTCTTTTTATTATTATTCATTTAATGATGACAATCTTGCATGTGTTTTAAACGTTAAATCGATATTCTCATTAAAAGATATTCTCATCTGAATATTGTCAGAAATAAGTATAATAAGATTTTCCAAGCATGCTATTTGAATTATTTCTTTTGTATGTATAAAGTCTAACATGTATTCATATACCAATCTAAAAGAGAAAATATGAATATGACCGTTTTAATTACTTAATCGTTTGAGGCAACAAATAAATATTATATTTAAATACATTTTGAAATACTTATACATATATAATATTTTACATGATAATATGAATATCATTCAAAACATCGTCTTAAATAAAGTAAGACGAGAGGAAGCCAGTGCTGCATTTATCTTTATTGTTACAGCATTACTACCAATTTTGGTGTTAACATTTCCGACTTTCACGCCATAATCGCTTTCTTTCACGAACACAAAACCTTTATAAGCTGTCTTCGAGATTTAACAATCGAAAACTTAAGTAGAAACCACAAAGTAATTTGGACAAAGAATTGGGGAAAAGTAATCTTTGTTGAAAAAGTTATTTCATACATTGTATTAAAATATATATTTTTGTTATAACACAGAAGTACAATATATTTTCTGTTTCATGTGTATAATTTTAAATGAAATTCTAGGATGGGAAGTATGAGCGAATGGAGTTGTAATGACCAATAAATGTAAAATTTAAATTGAAATCTTTTCCGAGATAACATTTTATAACCCTTATTATCATAATAATAAAACATTAATTTGTTATAATAATATAATCAAAATGCAGAAAGTAACAGCTGCATTATCGTTCACCTGCACTTGGTACTAACTAGCGAGCAAGTAATTAACGGCTGCGGCGGGGTTTGACGTCGATGGGTGAATATTGCTCGCAAAACGAACTTTGCCAAATTACGTTCGAAAACTTTACCTTTGAATTCATTTGGATATCGTCACGGACGTTGGATGTTGCAGCTTTCTTGTACTATGGAGTAGAAATCAGAAGGAATTTTTACTTTCTTAAAAATTCAAATTTTTTTTCTAAGTTATAAACTGTTATTTCTTGTGTGTAAGTGGTGGTGTTTATCTGTGTAGAGATGCCGTATGATTTTTTTTAATCTAGCAACCATATTAAATATATGAAATTTCCGTTAATTTTAGTTTTGGAGATACATTTGAAGCCATCATAAGTTTTTAAGGTATTACTGAAATAAACTTTACGAATATCATTGTGTGATATCGTGAAGTGAAGGTCGTTATATAAAAGTATTGTTCATGCGGAACGGATTGCGGTACCTAATTTGATTTATTATTGACCTTGCACTTTAAAGGAAATTTTTGTAAAAGTTATTAAACTAGAAACAAATGACGACAATTTGAAGAATGATAGTTTGCGATATTATTGCATGCACCAAATTTAGTAACGTGGGCGAAAATTTATGATTTTATGTAAACATTGAAGTGACATATGTAGCACTCAACCTTGGACATTTGCTATTTTGGATACCAAAATATTGCATATTTTGTAAGAAAGTGATTTTTCATGGGTTATTTCGAGTTGGTTTTCGTGTTAATGTACTAAAACTGTTTAAATATACGTTTTACGCTTTTTAATATACGTTTTTGCAAATAACTATGTAAAGATTATCTTTGTTTTATTTTACTTATTTAATACTTTAAAAGATCATCTTTCTAACGTCAACGTAAAAAATACTTTTACAACTATTCTTTCAACCTTGTCTTGTATGCTTACGCACAAACGTAACGCCCACTTTAACATCTAGATAAACTTTTGCAGTTATGTGCAACAGTATTTAACAACTTTGAATGAATGAAATTTGAGTGAATGATTTCTCTAAAAACGCATTCAGTTTAACCTTATGACATATCTACTCTGTTAATTAAATGCAACAAAACACCAAGTAACACTTTTATATAATCTGTATTATTTTGACAAGCGTTTGTATTTTATGAAAACCTTACGCAATGGTGGACAGAGAGCGGGTACTTTTTATGTACTTCCTTTTTATGTGATCGTGTAAATCCATTGTATTTTTATTGTTTCGTGTTTTCTTTTATTGGAAGTTGTATTTTTGCATTGACATCGCGTGTAGACAAACGATTTGACGTTTGTTTATTTAACTTGAATAAAATTATATATTTTTTTATTGTTTATTTATATCTGCATAAAGTATTAAGGTTGAATATAAATTAATGGTTGTCCCATTTTTTTAGGTCATATTTATAAGTATGTATTTAATTTTTCATTCTGTATCTCAATAATTTACTAAAAGTTATAAGGATCATTGATTTGTTACCATATTAAAAATATATAGAATGTATATAGGTATAATAAAACTAGAAACATTTGACATTCCCCATAAGGTGTCTTGTTTTGAGCACCACAGCCTCTTAACCTCAATGACGTCACATATCAAAGGTTAATTCGTACACACTGAGAGTGAGGAGTCACTTCAAGTTCTTTATAACGTTTTATTCAATGATATAGAGAAAGTATATAATAATTTGTTATAAATACCTATATAAAATAATACGTACGTAGATAAAGGCTGAAGTTGAAGATTGCAAATCGAAATGACCATGAGGTATAAAATTGATAGGAAGAAAAATCTCTGAAGAAGTCATGTTTGTAACATATATAGTCATTTTTAAAATCATAACATTTCGCTGGACTCTACAAGCTGCTTTACAACTTTTTAAGTATTTTTATTAAGTTTCCCTGAATATCGTATAGAATAAAATATTGAGTAGCTTTTATTTGGCAAGTTCTTAATAATAAAATACACATTTAATATCAGGCAAATCATACTAACTTACTATTATAATTTTACCAGAAACTAATGTGACACTTAGGGATGATAAAGTTCTTCCAATTCGGTTTTAGATTTACAAAAACACTAAAATATATATATTTTTAATCCAATAGATATAGTTTTGTAAGTGTGAGAGATTAAATTTTGCCAACCTTATCTGTATACAACCAAAAACGACAGCTGTTATTGCGTTCTGTCTAATTTAGTTGTGAAACGAGTGCGAACGTGGTTCGGTCAAGTTGAAATATACAAACTTACTAATAACTTACTGATGAAATGAATGAATGGCTTGGTCGATTTTATGGGAAATAATATTACTGCAGTTATGATATTATGTTACTTGCATGAACATTATTTATATAGAATAATGTAATTCATATTATTATAGTCCTTAAAAATAATAAAAAAAGTATTTATCAAACTACCTCATTGTTGAATTCTAAAACGTTTTATTTCAGTTGTTATTTCTTACCACGTGGCTAGCAGCAGCTTTATTTATTTATCTATATACCATGTAAAGGGCCAAAGAATGACATACCTAGTGTTTCTAAAGTTATCGTGAAAAGCTAGTAATATATATTTTTTTTTCTATTGAAAGCATTAATAATTTTTCATTTTTATTTTTCAGGTAACATCTTGGGTCAATGTAGGTGATATGTGCAGACTTTTGATGTGAGGCTATTTTTCTTGATTTATGTTTTAATATTAATTGGACTTTTAAAGGAACAAGAAACTAATATCAGTAATGTCTTTACCAGCCAGTAATTTATATGTCATATTATTATAATACCTCCTTTGACTTATGAAGTTTATAGAAATGATCTGGCTTAGTATTTACGATATATTGTAACAGGTATAGTCGTGCACATAAAGCATAATTGACTATTGTTTCTCTGTTTAACCCACTTGTGAAACAGAGCGTACTGATTCAATACATTCATTTGTAACATTATCAGTAACTGTATGAAAACTGCTGATTTAAATAAGATTTATTGTGTTAGTAAATTTGCGTTAAAGTTGTGCTTTTGAAAATATTTAAATAGAAAACTTAATTTATTATAAAATTTTATCCTAAATGTCAACCATTTTGGTATTTTTACGAGGTTCTTATATGGAATATTTGATAGCCGATATTAAGCAGATATAGCTATAAAGGATGAATCATAATACTGTATTTGATTTAATTACAATATATCTTTGCCAAAGGTTTTATTATTCAAACCCATTACACAGATTTTAAGGATAAATTTATCATATACTTTTGGCTACTAAAATAAAAATCATTATTTTTTATCATTAAAGATAAACAAACAAATCTCGTTGATATCTGAGTTTTGATAAATACGCTTTCGAAGCAATCTCTCATTACATCACCGCCATTTTAAAACCGTTATGCGCCATCACGTCATTGGCTGCTTGATTGAATTCCCACATGCAATTATAATTGTTTATTTGGATTCTTGGTACTATACCAAAACGCTTGTAGACATCCTGCGAATAGAGCTCTGGGCAACGGAAATCATTTTAAATAAAAAATAAACATATTATTAATAAAATAATTATTGAAATAAAGCTTCTATTCATAAGCTTTAGTGTATAAATAACGCAAAGGTATTATTGTGGCTTACTTTATATTTCTTACATTTTTTTAACCCAGTTATAAAAGTACTTAAAATGTACATTAGAGGTTGTACTAAACCTGGCTAAGCCTTATGGTAAAAAGTTCATACAGAAGTAGTGACAAATAAGCTTCGACGTCAACGCCCTAGTCGTAGTGACGATTAATTAAGGCCAGACTTATTTAACTGTGGGTTAAGTTATAAGGAAAATTAATTCAATCTCTATTCAAGTATTGTGAGACATAACGAATCTTAAAAAAAAAAAAAAAAATTAATATTTAACATGTGTGATTACATCAAAATCATCCTAGCTTTCTTTCACATTAATTTGGTTATTGGAATATAGTCGCTTACTCTTATAGCTTGGATCGTACGATTTTTTATATGCTTCCAGCGGTCACGTTAACGGTGATCTGTCGTTAATAAGAAACCTGTCTCTGCGAGATTAACTGAGTGACCTACTGGTACCTTACACACTGCAGTTTTTGTGTGCTGCTACTTCTTGCTACTACTTGCCATACCTTCATTCTATCGTCAGTCAATCAATTTCTACTCTCAGTGGGGTTTAATTCTAAATATAGGTATAAGATGTTTTTATATTAATTAACTTGATAACATGTAAAAGTGGATGCTTTTGCTGAGATAAATATTAAGTTATCATGGTTGATTATAAAAAAAATAATAATTTAGATTTAAATTTTAACTGTCTATTAAATATGGTACAGCAGGTATATAAATAATAAAAAAAAAAACAAAAATAATTGAATACAAATCACATTGTAGCACCCATTTTTTTTCTTACTTTCAACTAAGCTCAAAAACTTAAGGATTCTTAAATTTAAACCAATTATTTTATTTTTTACTCAATAAATGTTATTTCGTAATTATCTCGATTTTTTCTTCTCGGTTGCTTTAAGATGTCGCAAGTAATAGTTGAATTAATTTATTTTGTAATAATATAAAATAACATATCAAATATTTAGATGTGAAGCCGCGTGTGAACGTTTCAGTCTACTTACACTGGTAATTGAAGTCGTTGCATCAAGTTGTGTCATGTTGCAGGCTCGGATAACGTACAGAATTACCATCCAAATTTACATCTTTGTTAAATTACTTGCTTTTCATCTATAGCTATCTATGTAATTTGATTTTTCATCAATAGTTATCTATATAATAGCCATTATCATAATAAACTCTGGCTCTGTTGCATGTGGTTATAGGAAATCTATATAATTTTATAAATTAAACATACTGTGGTTCGCTTTAAAGCAGCTTGACTTTTGTAGACTATTTTAATATCGTATAAACAAATAACACATTATCAAACTTTAATTTATGGAAATATTTTTATATAAGATTAAATTAGTTTATTATTCATTATAATTTAATTGAAATATAAAGAGCACTATCTTCTCTCTTTAAATGGTAATTGGTAATATTTAATTAAAGCCTGTTGCAGTAAAAGACTTAGATAGTGTACTGTATGGTGATGAAAAGCATCACAGTACTTCTAATCTTATGACATTTCTATATAGATGTTTTAATATTACGCAATTAAGAATAATATTTCTTATAAAATGCACACTAATTTATATGGGTATATCTTTTAATACAGACCTTAAAGATATATTTTCCTTCTGAATCATTTGTATATAGAATTTTAGATGGCGAAAGCTTTAGGTAATATTATTTTCCGCAATTTATTATTTAAATGTAATGTTAGTTTTGAACGTGAGAAAAACTAAAATAATGTCGCAAAACAGTCCAATAAAAACGTGATAGTAATGTAAATTATAACGTGTGTCAGACGTGACGTAACTATGATATCTAATGAGGACATTTTATATCTATCAACTGTTATCTATGTTTTCGGGTTTACATTGTTTTTTATTCATGTACATTGTTCTAAATAAAATATGTAGGTAATTTCGGTTGAACTGTTCTGATTGGAGATCTTATTTATAAATATAGTATTCTTAATGGTGTAATTCTCCAGAAATATGTTTTCTTTTTTTTTAAATGATAAAAAAAAGAGACTGTTGAGTAATCTACTCAAAATATATATTTTCGTTGGCAGTTATAATGATGTACTTCAAGCAGGTGGAGACATGGTAATATATTATTAATAGTATGGTAATATAATATAATATTAGGTAGGTTCTACTTACCTGTAACTTAAATCTTTATTAAAAATCGAAATCTTAAACATTTCTAATTTTCCCTTCCTCTTAAATTAAAATTTATTTAAACATCTTTAAATCATTCCTAATTATGGATATAAATAACACCAAATCAAACATATGTTTGACAGTAATGGTCGTTAATGAACATGACACAACACGAGATCAGAACCAGACGACCAATCAAATCAATATTGGGAAAACTTTAACAACGGACGATTTTAGGCGTTTCATTTCTAATAATTACTTGTATTCTGTTATTTTTATTACGTCATATAACTAATATCAAAATATAAGTTAAAGTTATAAAGATTAAAAAATCCTTAAGCCCTTATTTTACACAATATCTAGATATAATTGTTTAAAAATACTCAACTACTTATTTTAAGTTTATTTGATTTGACCTTTTCATACTCAAATGGAAGTACAATGTATAAATCAAGTTTAATTTGGGGGCAAACAATTTTGTGCCGTAACAATATCTTTTGGAATCACAATGGACAATTTTAGGTCGGGGCCAACTTGTATTTAAATTTTTACACCAGCCTTGCGTTTAAAGAGTCTGAATTTTGTATAAAATGACTTTCGGCTTTCGTAACACTTATACCAGTTTGACTTGTTCAAATAATCAAATAATTAGTGTTCATTTCTTGACATTTAATAATAATTCTAATTTATTTTAGAATGCTAATAAACTACACGGCATTAAAATACTCAATTTAAAACACTTCCTACATCTCGTGTATGCAATCTTGCATGTTATCGAGTTATACATCACTTTCATAATTTATAACCATAGTATGTTGGTTGGGTGTATGCGAATATAACCTTTAAAATATTATTCATAAAGGTCATGTTTTAAAACACCATTTACTCCACAATGCATCAAACCTAACTGGAGGCAATCGTTTATTTTCGCAAATAACTGCATGCGAAGAAATTTGTAAGAGTGAGACATAATAAATTTTCGACGGGATTTTGTAATTTTATGAAATGGTTTTCTCAATAAAGCACCAGGTACATATCACATGTTTGAAAAATGATTCTAAATAATGAAACTCTAGGAAATTTAGCCAACACTTCGACAAAAAATTTAGACAAAAATCGAAGTTAAAACTTAAAGGCAATCAACTTTTGTCTTATTTCTTCTTTAAAAATATAGAATATATAGCGTCAGCGTAGTACGCGTAAAACTTAAAACATAGTTCTTAACTTTACCTATTATCCTTCTACCGACTTATATTATATGTTGAAGTAAATTGAATATTACAAAATTGATATAATACGTGCTCAGAAGCGTTTCGCGAAACTATAACGTGAAATATTGGATTTAGTTTCTAGTAAGTGAGATAAGGTGATTTATAATTTGTTTCCTCATATTTTCATGGAGTGAATTTTAAGAAAATATTAAATTGGAAAATATTAAATAATTGTCATTTATATAGACTTACAAAAAAAAAATCTAAATTCAAAATGACGATGCAAACCGTTATAGAAGCTTAATGTAGTAACTTTTCTCTATCTTGTTTTTGTTAAATTAAAAAGGCTATACAAGCTCGTTCCATACTGGGCGGCCATAGTTGTTTTGCATTGTGGGCGAGTGAACTGGACTATACTGGTATTATGAAATTTAGAATAATTTTCCACGTTTTATAATTAAAATTACATAAAAGTATTCTATTTTCTTTACTTATTACTTTGATTGTTAACTTGATTTATTATTTGAAATTGTCAATATTATAAATGAGATATAATAATAATAAATAATAATAATAAAATAAATATTTTATGATAAAAAACAGGGTAAGAAAAATTTCTAATTTATGGTTGCGATGGAATATATTTTATAATATATAAAGGTAATTGTAATATTTTCAATATAAATTCATAGTGTACATCTACACCTAATTGCTATTGCTATTCAAAGGTGTTATGGCACCAGTAGCTAATCTGAACGTGGCTCCGAAGCGTCAATATTGCCTAATAGGCCTCCACGTACCATGTCTACACGTTTCTCCGTAGAAAGTAGCACTTGCGAACAGTGACTGTTAATGTGATGTCTATGTCTTAGTTCCGGTAGTCGTATGGTAACCCTTACTTTTTATTGACGGTGAAAACCAATAACCCTACTTGGTATTTTCATGACAGTACTCAACTATTAATCACAGATTGATATCGTGGTATTCTTTTCAAAATAAATAGTATATTTTTCTTAAATATTAATGTTAGTGATTAGTGTGATTAGTTGTTATTAACTTAATCACACACTTTACTAATTGACTGCCTTAAATTAATTCATGTTAAACAGCTTTAAAAAAAGCCAATTTACTTATTTCTACTATACTACTTTTTAAAATAAATATGGAATGAAAAAACAAACAAACATAATTTCAACTTCTAATATATTTGATATTGTTAATGTAACAAAAAAATATTTCAGTCAAGTTTCAAAATATACATATAACTACATTATTTTTTTGCAGTAATTGGCAACACTATTAAGAGTTAATAAGATACGCCCGTGACCGACATACAGACGCAATAAAAAACACGGTGACAGACACCGTGTCCATTAATTACGTTTATTTCTTCTAATGACTAGGCCACCAGCTTGATATTTATGTCGGTTATTTATATTATAATTACAATAATGGTTATAAATCTGGTATATTTTTATCCTAATTCTCACAGATATTAAGTAAGGAAAATAAATAGACGTAAAATTTGTTGTTATTATTTTAATTTATTGTAGATAAATTAATAGAATACTTATTTGGATACATAAAGCTTCTAAACTATTAAAATGTATAACAAAATTGGTTTTATTAAAAATATTTATACGTTTCAAAACAGAAAATCCGTAGAAAACTCGTCCTTACATTTACAAATACAACAACAAAAAAAAGCTTAATCCGTCAGGCGTTCTGAAGTTATAATGCGGCAAAATAATTTTATTTATGTACATAGATAGTCTAGCAACGTTCTCTCTCCTATAGTCCTTAAAAGCTTTGATGGCAAGATGTTTGCCGACTTACTCGACAAACTCCCGCACTAGAGAATTATCCATACGTCGAAGTGGGATTTAGAAATATATAAATAACGGACAAAAATGATACCATGTTTTGAAATAACTATCAGTTGATCATAGAAAAACTTTTCTATTAAAATTATATGTACGATCTTTGGAACAGTAGTCAGAGCCAAGAATAATGAATACAACATGCAATTATATTTTACAAATGTGTTATAGTACGGTTTATATACATAGAGATGTGTAAATTAATTATTTAAATTATTTTCATAAAAACAGACTAGACTACGTTTGTTTGAAAAGAACTTAAACCAAGCATTAAAAGATAACATATTTTCTGAAAACGAAAATGTATAATTACGAGATCACTAAAATAAACATTTGTCATTTAATCTTTGCAATTATTAAATTTGCCGTGGCAACAAACACTTGTCTTGCCATAGGGGTGCTCGATCTGTTCGAGTAAATAAAGGGTCAAGCATACATTCTCGTCTTTACGTATATACTACATAGTTACCTTTGTTCTTTGACCGGTAGTACTATATTTGCCGGTAGTCAAAGATAACTGTATTTCAGAACACACGGATGTAAATCACAGCTGCGAGTTGAAATAGATATTATTAAAACTAAAATTATTTTATTTCAATTAGCACTACCAGTTAGTTAGTACATTTATCAAACATCCTATCTGTATGTGCACCGAGCTTATTTGCTTTAAAGTTTCTAAAGACGAGCGGAATGAGATAACTGCATTTGTATACATACGACTGTAAATTGCGATTTCAATTAGTTTCTACACTTAGTAAGGAACACACGTATTTAAAAAACACACACATAAATAAATCATATAAAAGTTTAAATAAATATATCATAAAATCATAAAAAAGCTTTTTTCTTTCTATGTATAGGTAAACAACTACTTCTTACTTACATATTTACTCATATGGTCGTGAAAATTATGGTAAATATTTTCATTAAAAACAGGAATGTAAAAGTATTTGTAACTTACATATTAAATGAAGTTTTAGGTTGCCTCTTTAGACTTTAGACTTTAGTTACGTATGTATACCAATTGTATAATGTACACATATTGTATTTTTGTATAATTGTACACATATTGTATTTTAAAACAGAGAGTAGTAATATGAAATAACCCATAGGATGGTATAATTAATTGATGTTAATCTTGCGAAAAGTAATTTCCATACGTATATTTTCTTAAATGGAAAGGAACCGATACAAAAGATAGTGATGTAGGCTGTAAGAAAGTCAGTATCGTTAGGCCTACGCTTTTTACTTTAGTAGATATTGGATGTTTATATGTGGGTTATAAGGAAGTTTAATTTAATTTAACGTCTACAAACCATTCGTTATTGACTAACCTATAAGAAAGCCTATAACGCAGGGATTATGAACATAAATGTTGACTGTGGGTTAAATTTTCGCAAGAACTCACCAGAACATTTTTGAAATATTTTCACACGTTTTTCGACTGGGTGAAGTCAAACCTAAAAGCTAGATCTACGTGATGATACGGCATACTTTGGAAATCCCAAATGGGGTAATGTATCAGGTGGCAAACTTCACTTATATATAATGTTATTTATAAACCCACATGTATTTTATTTATCCTAAAACAATAACGCACACAAATAAATTTAGTATATTGAATTATCGTAGAATATTATTTTTTTGTATCCAACTATTAAACACGCAACATTTGAAAAAATTGGATTGAATTGATCATTGACAAAATATTTTTTACTTAATTCATAGACTGTTGAAAACTAAAATAAAAACATTGAAACAAATATGTCACTGTCCCCAGTTTTATCCTGTATATAACAAAATAAAAAATCATTTATTTCAGTATCTACTCACACTGACACATACTGATGTATCACAGTTACTTGCTCTATACTTTGACAAGCCTTACTTTGCTTATCCGTTTTAATTGTAATTATTTATTCGTACTATTTAAATTATGTTTTCTCTTAACTGTACAGCGAGTTGTGTAGTCACATAACAGTAATAGATAATAAGTAACATTTAGTGCTTGCTACGTTAAAATTACCATACATTTAATTATACATAATTATGATATAATATTACATTAGTATAACATTAACATTACAAATAATATTACATTTTAAATAATTATATGTTTAATTTGCACTAGATTTTTTATGACTAATGAGGAACTTTACTCACATCGGTACAAGCGAAAAGATATTAGATTATTTCCTTAAATATAGTCACGGTGTTGGCTGCTGTAATTAAATTTAACTGTTGTAATCATGTTGTTTGCTTTATCTTGAATTATTTAAGATAAAAAATTAGAGGTCAGGACACAATTATTTTAACAGTTTAATGATACGTTTAACACAAATTGCAAGGTTATTATACCTTTATACGTTATAATAACTGCAATCGCTGTAGTCTGCTATTATATTATTATAAGTTTTCCATTAATTGTTTCTTTGTCATTCCCCAAAAATGTCTAATATATTTAGTATTTCTCATATTATATGTTTCTAATAATAAATCCGGTATAGGAATTTCAATTGATAACATAATATGTACTAATTACATAAATATAACGGCAATTGAAACTCTAGCGACAATTGTATGGACTCGATACTTAACCTGTACATTAATAGCGCGGTGGGAACATAGGAAGCAAGGTCATCGACCCTGCGCAGGCGCATACGGATGCACTTACATTGCACAATAATGGCCATAGAAATGTTATGGAAAAAACCCATCTTGTACGTGACTAGTGAAAAAATAAAAATAAAGGTCGTGGCTTAAAATGGTTGTGAATTCCTGGAGTGGTGTAGATAAAACGCTTCCAATTCTTGTTAAAGGTAGTCTTCTGTAGCCATATTGCTTTTTGTATGTATATATTGTTTGTGTGTTTTGTTCACATGTAATATAGATCTTAAAGAGGTATATCTTCTTGATAGCTTACTTTTTGTGTGAAAAGTATATTTTCTTTATAATCTGTAGGTACAAGTTTTTAAGCATTCCGACTTATGATACGTTTTGAACATGTTAGTAACATTCTCATGCAGTTTTTTTTATTAATTTTTATTAAAATTATTATTTATTGAATCAATGAAGTATTTTAAGGATAGAAAAGCACCAAACGGTTACATAAGCAGCAATGACAATAGAATTCAAATTAAGTAAATAAAAAAAAAAAAATTGCACGAAGGTAATTTATCAGTCATGTGCACTGACATGTGACACTAAAAGTCTTTCAAACTATTTGAACAACGATCTTGCTTAGTCTAAAGGTCACATAAACAATGCATTTGCGTGCAAAGTTCTGGGCTTAAACGAACCCATGTGACTCGATGGAACTTTGAAAGTGCATTCGAATATAAATCACTAGCTTGCTTGGAAGCGCCTAATGCGCTTTATTATTTATGGGCTATGTGTGACTTTAGTTAAAACTGTGTAAACTGCATAAAGATATGCATACATTTGGGTTTGTGAAACTTAAAAGCTAATACGAATCTCGGTCGTGTTAAACAAATGTTGTCTGTCACATTCTTTTGTTGTTGATTTTTAATTTAGGAAAACATTATAATGAATTTTACTTTTGAATACAAATAAAATATTATTTTTGTTTTGTACAAAGTAACCCGGAAATAAGAAAATTCCCGATGAATGACATAAATAATTTTATAAATAAATATTTTTATTTGTTTTCAGAAAATGTCTCGGTGGAAGGGTAAAGTGAGGTAGCCGGCAGATGGCAGCAGTTAGTGCGGCGATGTTTCGGCCCGGGGGCGCGCTCGACCCCCCTTGTTACGGTCAAAAGGTATGTATTTTATGTTCCTACCACTAGATGGCGCTTGTATAAAAATATATATAATCAAAAGAAAATAAAAAATATACCTATTAGTCCAAATATTTTGAATTAATAAATATTTAGTTATAGGTAAATTGGAATACGTAGTTCGAAAACTATATAAGTATAGACTTTTTTATAAATTTCAGTATAAACAATAAAAAAATGCAATCTAAAAAAAAATGCATTAAAATGGTTTTATTGTAAACTTTCAAC
Organism: Napeogenes inachia; assembly: GCA_959347355.1. Lineage (NCBI taxonomy): Eukaryota > Metazoa > Arthropoda > Insecta > Lepidoptera > Nymphalidae > Napeogenes > Napeogenes inachia. Next base: position 27,638,015 of record OY365791.1, read on the forward strand.
AAATTGATAGGTACTTTGGGATTTCTTAAAGAAAATTAAATGTTCTATCTATGTAATAACTTTTTTATGACATTAAGTTGACTTTATTTTCTTTTTATTACATTATTCAAATTATACTATACATATAAGAGTATACATCTGTTTGTAATTCGAACTATTTTACTTATTTCATGCTTGAGGTAAACTCAATTGTTTTGAATACTAATCGAACTAAACGTGTGGTCATGTAAACTGTTTACTAGAATACGTTCCCCCTTGTAAACAAATAAATGTTTGAACAGGCATCTATTGATTATGCATAGACAGGAATGTAAACACATGGATTGCTGTATGGAATGCATTAGAAAATTGGATCTTCAAATAAAATGACAGTTCAATTTTAAAAGTTTTGAATTGGAAGTTTAAATTCGTTCAAAGTTCGATTCTTAAATTGGTACTTAATTTGAAATGTATAAATAATATATAATCCCATTTGTAAATAAATAAATAAATTTGTAAATTATTACAAATAACCCTGTATATATATAATGTGTATTTTATAATGTTCATTATTGTTATACCTAGACTACATTTCCCGTTTCATTATTATATATTATTATTTTTTTTTAATTTCTTGTTTTAAAAACCACAAGTTTGCAGAGGTTAACTGGGAAAGAATGGTATAATGCATTAAGATCGCCTTTTTCTAAATGTATACAATAAAGATTAAATGAAAAAAATTATAAAATTGGATGTCTTATGTTGCTAAATAAATATAAATTAATTATTCACACCATTACAATATCAAACTATTATACACAAAAAGGCCATTAAAAGTATAATCTAGCAATCGCAGATCTCTATGGTAAAAGTTGGTAACATCGTGAGAACGGTTGTTTAAGGAAAGTAATCGTTATAACGTAACAATAGTAATTCCAGTTACATCGCATCGTTATGGCAATTACCAGCAAGAATAAGCGACTTTTGGAACTTTGAGTTAAAATTTTAATTACGTACCTATTTTAATTAAATTGTAAACAAAGTTCAACGTTAATATTTTTGATACAAAATTATAGTAACTTTTTATAATGTTGTATTGACAATGAAATTAATTAAAATTTGTCACTTTTTAATGATTATAAATCCGGACGACTGCTCGCAGTTAATTAAACTGGTAATAGGTGAATGCCCATCGTTGCATATAATTTGCGGTAAAATTGACCCCAAATTAATTTTCGCATCGAATAGAGGATTTTAACATGATAATATATTCATATTAGAAATATTATTATAGATACGAGAATAAATTGGTCGTTACTTAGCTATTACGCTTCTACTGAAGAAATATAGTGGCCTCAACTTCTTTGAAATGGGTGTATGATGTTAATTTCATCCAACTCATTACTTCGGAATATCTTGTACTATTTCTTTGATTTTTTTTATTTAAATCAATTAAGATAGATTGATTGATTGATAGATTGACCCATCAGTCCCACTAAAACTTTCTATTAAATATTTTCAGTTAATTTTGCATTACATTTCGTTGTTTAATTATTCAGTCGGCCGTTTTGAATACGAAACGCTTGTCATTAATATAATTAGTATATGAAGAGTCACGTTCTCCTGCACTGATCCAATTAAAATATATGTATATTGGAAATGGAATTACTAATAATACATTTAAATGAACGGAGAATTACAGAATCCTCTGTTTTTGTTATGTAATATCTAAAAATCAATTTGAATATCAATTTATTTAGAATTGACTAAATCTATATCTATTTGACTATAATCTTTCGTACTATTATTATATAGTTTCAATATTCTTAAAACATTCAACAAATTAAAACCATTTTTTTTAATTAAATAAACTTAATAATTAAAAATAAACTTATTTGGCAATTTTCAAATCATAAAAATCTTACTTTACAGTTGATGTTCTTGTTCCGGTTTATCAGATTTAATATAGGTAATAAAATAAAAAAAAAATTGTTTATAAAATCCTACGTAACCAATATTCTTATATATTTTAGGAGGGTATATAACAGCGGTATATCTATACATATAAAAAGATGCTCTTGATCTATTTGGGGTGATTTCAAATGTTCGTAATGAAGTAGAGACTCGATATAATAGGATTTCCTATACACAAAGCTTGTATCGTAAAGCCATTATAAGACATTAACATAACGCTTTAACTATGTAAAAAAGGGTTACTTGACCTTCCTTTCGCTCGGCTAATTATATCAATACTATGGAATTTATTTAAAGTGTAATACCATCACGACTTGATAATAAGGTCGTGTGAGACACGACTTTTGGAGAATATGCGATCTTTTTATTACTGTCGCAATCGGTAGTTGAAATTGGGGCTGAAGGTCGATCCGAATTTCAATCCGATCTTGAAGTTACAATGGAATACAAAAGAACTCTTGACTTTATATTTGTTTGACTTGTATTGTGTAAATAATTTACTCTCAACAAATTTAATTACTTTATGTCTATCTTCATAATTGTACACTCGAATTAGGAAGTTTATTGTTGCTTCGGAATATACGTTAAATGAGTGCGAAAGCTTAGGGTTGAGTTCACTTCCATGGTTCAATGTGGTTAACTCTGCCGTACTCATACTTATTGACATATTGTTTGGAATGACTTTGTTAAATTATTGTATACAAAAGCCTTCAAATTGTATTAGAATGTTAACATTATGAGTTTCGAAATCAAAAATATTTTCTTTATTGATCGACTTTTCTATTTTTATATTAAATAAAATAAAAAATGCTCTGTAATTGCTTTCATATAAGTTTTTTTTAAGCGATTGTTTAACTGTTTTTTGTTTCTTAGTTTTGTAATATTAATAGTAAAAGCTACTACTATTTATTACGAGTGTGTAAATGAACTTAGCCTGAATACTTGTTAAAACATTCAAGACTATATTAAATAGAAAAATAACTGAATCGATTAAACTTTTTGTAAAACACTTTCGATGCATTTAAAGTTTTTCTATCTTCTCAAATTAAAATAACGCTAAATGTGTTTCTTTTGAATTAGAAAAACCGGATTTGTAGCGTTAGTCCATTCAATTTGCAACAATGACCACGCTTAGGTGCCAATAACGAAATAAACTTACGTAAACGCGTTACGTAAATAGCGACAGTCTCATGGCGTTTCAAATTATAAATGTCTGGTTTTATTTGTTTGTTTATAAATATAAACATTTTTTTCAAAAAAATAAGTATATTGTCTATCGGAAGATGGAAAAATGTTAGGTACATGACTAGATAAATTACTTTTTAGTCGCCATTCCAGCATAATATTTATTAACGACTAGCAGCCCCCAAAATATTAATAATTTTTTTTATTTTTGCACACTAAAATATTAAAAGTAACATAGAATAGACAATTTTCACAAGGGACGACTTATCTCTTACAAGAGGACTCTACCAGAAAGCCGGGGTTAAAGGACATAATATGATATATTAAGATGGGTATGGTACATAGTACACAGTATACACATACATATAAGTATATATAAATAATAAAAATGTGTTTTGATAGTTGATATGATAATATTCATGTCTGTCTTAAAGTTGCAAAATCCATTATCTAATACATGATATCAATGAATAAATAATATAATCATAACATATTACTAAAAAGTAAGTGTGTAGATAGTTTTAGAGTAAATATAGAAAGTCAGAGACAGTGCGCTTGCATTGACTTTATGCTCACGACGCCTTCCAAACTTAAAATATATTAATGTTGTATCTATTGGTGTGCCAAATACTCTTCATTGTAAGACTTGACTATAAAATAAAGATAACATTTTTACCTGTGTTTAATATCTTCAAAAACCTTTTTTTAAGTCAGTTAGAAATTGTATCCTGTTCATCCCATTTAATATAGAATCCTCAAGATATAATATTTAGCTTCTTAATCCCAACATCACTATTACTCTGGCATTTCGCAAAATGTTATACTAATATAGATAAGTATAACATTTCGAATTTACTTCGGACCAAATTCCAGTATTCAAATGAGTTAAAATTCAAATACGAAGCAATTTTAATTTGCAGTATTCTGGATTTGAGGACGAGTGTTGTTCCTAATTAAATAACGGGCTCTTTCTGTACCCACTTGTTCAATATTTTTTATATAAAAGGGAATAATTTTAAAGCCTTCAATCATAATAAATCAATCACGATATAAAACTGGCCGGTAAGTGCAAATTGAAAAAAGAAACTCAATTACCGACTATTTGATTATGTTGATTTTTTGAAGCTAGGATAAAAACGTTATATATTGATATGATAATGATATTGGTTCTCAGCAAAAACAAAAAAATATAAATATTTATTTTAATTTAAGTAAAAAAATGTAAAAAGTAGAGTGTCACTTAAAATACTTTCATGCTACAACTAATATTTGTTCCCCAAAATATACTATTATATAATAAGTTATTATTTCTAGCCTTTTACTGATATAACGAGGTTTGTATCTTTCTAATGATATGCAAATTGTAGATAAGAAGGCATCGTAGCTTTATAGCTGAGATATAGACATTCCCGAAGCCCTCGTAATTTAAAAAAAATTGTCTCTTGGGCAACTTGGTTTCAACTGTGAGATTTTGTTATAACCTACTGTTACTTTAATTGTTTACTTTATTTAGAGGATTATTAGATTATGATTATGGTTTTGAGAGTAAATATATAAATATTGGATAAATTAGGCTTTGCCTTATGATACTAAATATTAATAAACTTTGAATAATATTTAACAATCTTTGAATAATATTTTAGAAATCTTTAGTTAGCATCGATTATATAAATCAATGAAGTTGGTATAAATTTATGCGCACAAGTCTGTCCGTTTATATGATAATTGTATACGACATTTTATACACATTTGCGCTGTCATATCTCAGAAACAACGATCCCAGTTGCGGTAAAACGCAGATGTGGAGTATTGCGGAATGATCTCTTTAACCGAGTATGGTTTTATTTATGTTTAATGTGTTTTGAAATGTGCAAATGAGACGTTTCCATTATACAAATTATCTGAGAATTACATTAGAATGTTAATTCTATTGTTATTTGTGTTTAATATGATTTGGATAATAATTATTTTTTTATATTTATTAATCAGTAAATGTGCTAATTTAAGAAAAAAAGCCACAATATAAGCTAAGTTATTTACGTGATTACGGGAAATTGGACTGCGAAAAGGACAATATAGAATTTACGCCAATTGTACCGATTTATAATCGACATGCTAAGGTTTTGTTAGCACCCTTTCTAATCTACGTTGTAGGGCCTAACTACACAGTGCAATGACCCCAACACGTGAAAATGTAGTGCAATATTAAAAAAGACTTGTGGACAGATCTTTTGTTATTTGAATATTTTGTAAGTAAAAAGATTTTTCTCGGACTCTCTATGTATATTTTTCTTTTGTCACATTTTCTGCATTTTTATACTAAAGTAATTAAATGTTTGCTTTAGCTGAGCTTTCGAAAGCTTTTATTTAAAAAGTAGTTTTAGTGATATGATTTTTTGAATTTGAATCTGTACTTTTAAAAATCCGTGACATTCGTTGATATAACGTTTTTAATTAGTTGATGGACATTTTTTTCACTAACATCACATTCATTATTATTCTCACGACAGCTTTTGTATAAACCCTAATTTTATAAGAAACGCTTATTAGCATTTTCTTTGGAAACAAAAACTCTGTTTCCTTATTTCCAGTATATTCAAATGTAGTTTCAGTTTTCAACTTCATTTAAATAGTGAGTTTTTCTGCCATTAAGCGCTAAAGAGTTCTTAAACAGTAGCAATTTTACTGAAGATGCAAAAGCAGAGCGAAATTCGAAACGCATTTACTTTTTACTTGATACGAAGTTCCTTATACAATAGAAGTATATAAAACGTAATTACTACTATTTCTTCAACATAAACAAATTAAATAAATTATTTTTGTTTGTTTAATTTTACATACAACTTAAAAAACCTATCCGAATTAAACTAGAAACTTTTCATCACTATGAGATTTCAGGAGTTAATTTAACTTATCTCGCTTAGAGAGTAAGTTCTAATAGTTTTAAACCTGCAGCAGACTAATTACTATCACAGTTGTATACTATATATTTATAAATTGCAATTCTTGACATAATAAATAATTAAGTTGGCCAAGGTTTAATGCATACTGGCTAGGAATTTATTAACAAAAAGTGCGACACCATGTCAAAATGCCACGTCGAAGGTCAATGACTTCAATCGTTTTTTATGTCATTATTAAAGTTTGCAGTGATTATTTAACTTTATGAAATATACTGCAATGTTTTAGAAATATATTGTCATTTAAATTTTAAATAAATGTATAATAAAAAGTTCACACGACACGGGCAGGACTACAATCTGAGACCTTTGAGAAATAGACCATTCGCTCTGCCACAGAGCTACGGTGTTGCTACATTCACTTTATGAATTTACCATTCTTTATAATCTTTATCTGAACGAAAGATTCTGTATTTATTCAAAGAAGTATAACATGACTAATACATGTCTACATACAAAATTTGTTTTTCACTAAAATTATAGTTAATGAGTAGGTGGATGTTATATTTTACTTAGATCTTTACAAAAAGTAGATGTTTCACACAGATTGAGTATTGTAAGGTTGTAAAAAGATAAGAAACATGATCTAGCAGTAGTAATTTCACTTCTTTGCAGTACTTACACGATAATTGGTACGGAGTAAATTATTTTATTGTAATAAATATAAAAATACAAGCATTATATTTTTAATCTAGTAATTTTTTTTTATCAGAATAAAGAAAAAGTCTGCATAAAAAGTGCTACACTTATGAAAACGCTAGTACTGACACGATATTTCAGATGACAGAGCGACTTAAACGTATTCCCAGATGTAACAATTTCAAGTCCTGCTCGCTGTTTAAATTTCATTCTTTATTTATTTAAAAGGAAAAATAAATATCATAAAGTGCAAGTGTATTCAGAAAAATAATTTCCGTGAAGCGCAGAAGCGAATGTACAATGTACATACCGGTGTGTTAGTATTTTGCAAAAGAAGTAAGAAATGTTCGCTTTTAGCGAGGTTACGGTCCACGTTTTATTGTGCCTATAAATTCTCCGTCCGTTATAGGAGTCGAGATTGCCTTGGATTTTTGTGTCTCCTCTATAGTGTCTGTGCTGTTTTGTTAGAATTATACCTTTAATGACAACGAAGATATTTACAGAGTAAATTTCGCTCATCATTCTTATATATTCGCAAAGAAATACGTTTTCTTAGAATTTCGAGTTTTTGCGATGGTAGTTATTAAGCTGTAACATAATAAAAATATATTTTTTAAATACTACCGATAGGAGTTACCTTTTTCAATTTGATTATAATATTTATTTTAAATATTACACTAAAAAAACCAAGACTTATTTTATAAGGTCCTTAGAATTAATTATTAAGAGCACATAACAATCCGAGCGTGACGTTTTGTAGTGAGGGTTCTAGTACCGATTAACCAATAATACACCTCAAACTGCCAAGTCACGATCTTTGGTTCAAGGCACTTAAATCGTTTTATAAGTAGATTATAATATGTTAAGGAAAATCGGATATATCACTAAACATAAAAGAAAGGAAAATAATACATTTAGGTACATAAATAAACATTTACTTAATTGTAACCTGGTTTTATTAGTTTTAATGAAATTATCTATTAATGCCCAGCTCAAAATTCTCGGGTAAAGAAGTAAAACTTTTAACAGTAGGCTATTTCTAGATTTAGGCACTGACTAAAATGGAATTTCAATAAATATCATTTATTACAGCTAACCAGTGGATAATTTTTTATATACATATTTGTTATTTTTCAGTTTTATATTGGTTACAATAAAATTAAAGAAAAATGAATGAAAATTGAAGTAACGAAATCGGGGCGCGTCAGCTATTATGGTATAAAATGGCCCATTGTATTCGATAACATATATGTTTTTATCCATTAAATAAGAGTGGTATTTATAAACGAAGTTAAACGAGGAAGAATAATAATGTTGTTTTCAAAAAGTTATTTTAATTGATAGGGAATATTTTTAAAATAGACATTCGATTACGTAGGTTTTGTATAAATTTAAAACAGCGATTTTAAGGCTACATCAAAATGTGGTTCTAAAATAAAGTTTAAATCTTAATATTTCAGTTATTAGTAACTTTAACTCATAATTATTAAATAAATAACGCATTCTCTTTCCTCAAAGATGGCACTGGTCTTGGGATTGTTCTAATGCTGCAAGATACGGTAAGCGACCATCAGAATTTATCGCTCATTTTTTAATAAGAAATTGTGAAAGCGAGATCGGTAGAAACAAAAGAAATAGAGAGGGATGGGAGGGAGGGATAGAAAAAGAGAATTTGAGAGAAGAAGAGAGTGCGCCTATTTGTCCCCCTTTTTAACGTATCTTTCTTAATTTTCCCCCTCCAAAAATTTCAGCTGTTCGATAAAAATAAAAAAAAACAAATGTTGCTTTAAAATAAATAATATATCAATTCAATAAAAATTATCAACTAAGATGTACATAAATGTGCAATTTCTTGTCCTTTATCTACTTCCTTATTGTTAACGTGTGTACATATTTTTTTTCAAAATTACAATATTGTACTTAATTGAACAATAAATAACTTAAATATTGTTATTATAAGGAAAACACTTACTCAGATTTTATAATAAAATATAACATACATACATAAGATTTATGAAAGCATTATTCTAATTTTATGAAACCGCCCGTAAAACTAATGAAGAGACTTTATTTAAAAGTCAAATTCGTTCAGGAATTTAAAGTAAGCAGATATAAGTGCATGCTATAATATTCTTGTGAAGATATTATTCAAGAACTTCTACGAGGTTTGAAAAGTAATTGGTACTTTGATCTTTTTACAAGTATTTTTTTATTTTTTGTATTTTTGAAGTGCATTCATATCTAATAATAGAATATATCCAGATCATATTGCGGAACTAACAATAACGTTTAGAACCATTTATGGGATTTACCAATTAGCTCGTTTTTATAGGTCATTTCGTGTAATTTGTATTACGAACCCCTTTTACGATTATTGTCTGTGAATTACATGTGTGTCAAAGTTTAGATAAGCCGTCTTAGTCTTTTAGTAACTTTTATGTGTTAAGTGCAAAAAATATTTATTATTTTAAATGAGAACCGAGGAAAGAATAAATATATAACTAGTAGAAAATATATACGAGTAAATCTTTCACGAATTCCACTTAGTAATATTTCCTTTGCTTTTATTATAGAAAATAACAAGTAATTGGAACTGCAAATAGATTCTGAAGCTATCTTCAGAATAGATTCTGAATTCTGAAGAAATAATAATACGTTTAATAAGAAACCAATTGCATAAAATTACTTGAAAGTATTATTATTTATCAAACAAAAACTTATCAAACAAAAAATACCTCTTACAAAATATTCAGATTTCAAATATTTCCAAACAAAAATATGTCACAAACAAATCAACGTCGTGGTTATAACCGAACATTTTTAATTTAATATATCTTTTGTTTGTGCTATTCGAAAAATAACAATCATTTTCACAGACTGCATTTTGCAAACATATCGTATAGAACAGCTGAGTGATATACAACTCTAAAAAACTACCTGCTACGTATTTTTGTATGCACAAAACAATTTTGTTCGCCGATGCTCTATTCACTGTGGTAAATGTGGTTGACATTCTAAAAGCTTTATGCCATATAAATATTTATTATAATAGTTGATACACTCTTACTTTACTATTAAAGCTATTTGTTTCAACTACCTAAATAGTTTTTTTAATTTTATTTTATGTATCAGTTTTCAATAAAATCAAAATATTTTTTAAACATATCCTTAGATTGGGCTCGGTTCTACTTATATCAACAAAAATAAAAAAAAACAATATGGTCGATATATTTTTTTTTAATTTTTGTTGATATTGTTGATAATGGCAGTTTGGGGAAGTCCGAACTTTCAAAACCGGTTCGTATACTAATTTAACAATAATAATTTCTTCTGTTATATATTAACTAAAACATTCTGTAACTGAAGATGTAGTTGCAAAGATCTCTTTTCGGTCTATAAGTTTTTAGATAGTAACGTTTGTGGCTCGAGAAATGTTGCACTTCGGGTAAATAGCGTTCGCTTACCCGGGGTAAATGACTATTACTGCATTTGCTTAGACATTACCTTAATCGAAACGTTTAGTTGGTTCGAGTAAATTAAGCTAGAATTACACGTTTGTATTTTGCATTGTTTCTCTTGAAGTTAGTAGTAAATTCTTGTCGCTTGTAATTATATAAAGCTATGGATAACTATTACTTATTTAAAATAAATAATATTGAGATTTAGGTCATCCATAATACTCTTGTTAAAGAATAAAGTCTAGACTATTTGTTTAGGTTTTATTTCGTGTAAATAAAAGTTTTATAGAAAGGATATGAGAAAATCGGTTCTAATATTTGGAATAGTATTATTAAATTTCACAATCGTGTCTAGAATAGAATAAGGGCTATTCTATTTATAAAATTATTTATTTGGTGAAGTAAAATCTTACCTTAATCTTTACATTTTTTTAATGCCAGTAAATATATATTTATATATCCAGAGTTCAAACCTGGTAAGTAAGATCGAGCACTGGAACATCAATATCTTTTAAATCAATACAAATGCGTTCAAAGTAAACGTAAAATCTACTGCAATCTAGATAAGTTCCCAATCCCTGATAGTGACGCCAAATTAGTAACAGGATCACGTATCAGATAAGATAATCTATGTTAGTAATCGATGCTCTTAAAAACCATTACCTGAAGTATCTGGATAAAAATTCTTAGCAAAACAATTTTTTACACATTTTAAAACTGATAAAAAAAATGTTGGCGTTTTCGGTTAAAATGTATATCTTTATTAAAAATAGACGATTAATTTATTATCAGTTCCCAGTACTTTATTTAACCCATTTCCCACTAGATTCAATAAGTCACAGTTCAATAAATAATTTATAATTCCTCGCACCATATACAGCGACAGATGGAAAAGTTCCCCTTTTAAAGCAATTCTAGTTATTAATATACACTTATAAATAAAATTGTAGTGTCTATTTATAATTCTAAAACAACAAATGTTTACTTAATACTTAAGAAACTATAGACGTTACTGACATAAAAAACAAATGGTTTTTTTGTTGGCTACTTTTATTCCAGATATTTTATTCTAAAAAAGGACTTTCGCAATATAAAAAATAAATACAATGAACATTATAAGAATTCCATGGAGATGAAGTTGCGGATAACAGCTAGTATATATCTAAATATGGAGTAAAATATAATTCCACTTGAGACTATACCAGTTCTATATAAAAAGAAATCGCACGAAACAATGACTGAGCTGTTAAACTTGTTATATACCTTGTATTAATCAATTTATAAACCTAGAAAGCTACTCTCACTAGCACTAGATATAATAGGGAAAGTACTGAATGGACAGTATTGTTGAACTGATGCTGGTAAATATTGCAATTTGATAATTAATCTAAGCTAAAGCTCTTTTTTTTCGTTCACCCAACCTTTAATATGTTTTTTATATATATACATTTTTAAATTGTTTTCTATAAATAATTTTTAGTTTTCTTATAAAAGTATACTTTTATATATAAAATAATAAGGAGCATAATCATAAGATAATTCTAAAAATTAATGACCCATTTACCGCAATAAAACGCTTAACCCAAAATACCTTCAAGGTTTAAATTTATAATTTATTACGTATTCACGTAGAAAAGGGTAAATCACGTAAATCGAGCCAAATCACTTCAGACCTTAGCCAATTTTAATTAGTTTGAGTTTAAAAAAATAAACATTTAATAACGTAAACATTTTGAATAAAAAAAAAACTTTTTAATTATTTTTATGAGATTAAAGTTAGTAATTATTGTATTATTATTACTTGTCCTAAAATGTTACAAATAATTAGTTTGAATAGAGTAAGTTCTGGTCGAAGTCAAACTGTACTTTTGTTGAATATTTAATATAATTAAATAATTAAAGATGTTACATTTTGGTAAACCGTCCGTTGTAATTAGGGCAGAGGGCGGATCCAACGGTACCGACAATTGTACGATCCGATAACCCTTATACAGCTCACCTTTTGATTTAAATTTCGTTTTACGGTAAATCACTTCGAAAGGGTCGAATATTTTACAGTACATCTGCTTTGATAACAGCCTTTGTTTTAAAATATTAATTTTAAACAATTGTAATATTTTGTATCAAATCGAGTTTCGAGTTATCTTATTCCAGTTGTGTACCTACAAAAGTAATAAATAAATCGTTTTTATCGTACACTCTCAATGATTTTTATTACAAAGAGAAGTCAGATATACTTTTATAATATTTTTCTTTCTTTTTATTTTAGATTTTATTTATTTTATTTACATCAACGTATTAATATGCAGCATTAAGATATACGTAATTATCATAATTCTCGATAAAAAATATACTGCTGATAGTAACATATTTTATTAATGTATTAATAATGGTAAAATGACGTAAAAATACTACCATTTGACGTTTACAAGTTAATATATAAACTTTTTGGTACACGAGCACCATCTAGTGTAAACGATAAAAACTAAATGTAATGTGAACCGTAGACTCACAGTTACCAAGCTTAAGATTTGAAATAAGAATACATATTTTGAAATTGCAAATAGTATAAGAGAAGCACCAGACAAAGTTAAATAAAATTTCCTCTGAACATTTTATATTTTACAAAATAACATTTTAGTTTTAAAAGCTTGACATTTTCAGCGATTCCCTTAACATTCTGCTCCCATTTTAGTTATTCATATTTCCATATCGAGAATGCTATAAGAGACTTCGAACGAGCGCATAAAATATATTGATACGCAAACCCGGGCTTTTATTACGTCACTTCACATACAAAAAATACACGAATAATAAAAAGAATTTTAAACAAGAATTCGTTATGTACAAATAAGTACTCGATTTTTACACACAGAATCGAAATACAGTTTCAAAAGTGTCATACGAATAAAAAAATCCACTCAAAAGTTACGACTTTCGCGGACATAAAAATAGACCGATTTTACACATCGCAAGGACCCATACTCGTTTTATACGGCGGCATAAAACTTTCATCAATAAAATTTTAACGCCACGGTTACGCATTCTAAATATACGTTTGAATGGCAGTGATATAGAATATAAAATAGTTCGGAATTATTTTCAGGATACGTATGTTTCATTCAAGTGGCAATAACCCAACAAGTCTCTTCTCACAAATCTTCTGTTTTAACACGACAATCTTTTATGCACCCGAAATTATTTGATTAATAACCGTAACATTGTTTTATTAATCTTCGCGCCAAAATATATTTGTTTCTTGTAACTATAAATAAAATGTTATTCTTATATTGTTGACCAAAGCAGTAATACCACGTAGCCAACTTTCAAGATGGCGCCTAATAGCTGAACATGCTGCCAAATATATGAGAAATTCAGCAATCGATCTCTGTCGGCAGGTGCGACATTTTACCTATAACTTCATTCTGCCAGTACCGGTTTAGGTAAAATACAATTAAAATATACACATATTGTAGTTTTAACAAAAATAATGATAGTTTTCTTTCATCGAGTGACGCGAGTCGAGAAGTCTGTCGATGTGTTCTTAAAATATAATTGGCATGTTTAGATATTCAAATAAGACGGAGTCATAAAACTTTCCCGTCACGTACTTTATACCATTGAGAGAATCTATTGTATTAACGCCATTGTGTATAAATTGTTCTGTTTATACTTCATACGTGTCTGCATTATTATCACTTTAATAATTCTGCTGTTTCACTTCACTGTCTGCGCATCAATATGATATTTATAACCTACTACTATATATTTATTTTATATTTATAATGAATCAATTTTGAAAAATAAGTTGTATATGAAAAATATTAAATCAAACCAATTGATATATCAATCAATTCATATATTCAATGTCCATAGAACTGACCCAATTTAATATTCAGTAATAATATTTATTTCTGTATATGTTGTTGTAACATACCTAACAATTATTGTTGTTGATAATAATGTTAAATAATTATATATATATTTTAAGATCCGAATTCGTTGTTCAAATAGTATTGTGCACTCACAACGTTAATTAAAATTTAAAAACAAAAATATACGTTATTAAATGAATAGAGTTATACGAGGCCAAAAATATGTAATTCATAGGTTTTATATTCAAAAGCCTAAAGAGGAATCATATTTTTTTTAGATAAAAATGTTTATTCACGTATGAATGCGCTTGATTATATTTTCATAAGCCGTGCTAGATGAAATAGCTTGAAAAAGCATTAACATTTTATCCGATGACAAGAATATAAGCCATAAATTGACTGAAAGATAAAACTAAAACGCGTTTTGTATGCTTTGAATGGGTTGTAAAGACTAGATTAAATCTCGTATGTTTTATTTCGATCCCATTTTGTCAAAAAATACATGATATTTTATCGAAAAATTTAGATAAAAAAAATCAAACCACATTTAATTCTTATAGATTGGATAAACGGTGGAATAGAATAAAATGTGAAATATTTTTTGTTATCTAAAAAACTCGACAATTTCTGTAATACTTACGAAGCATTAATGTTCAACATGCTCTGAGGGTTGTTCACAAAATCGCTGACGCTCGATACGTTTGTAGTACATGCTACATCGAATGATAAAAAAACAAAGACAGTTATAAAAATATTATGCTTTTATTTCAAGTAGGTACTTGTGTATGTGTTTTTAATAGCCTTTGATCATTTTGCTTTGACAAAAAATGGCAAAAAAAGAAGTCTGCACTGAGGTGATGTATGATAAAGCGAGGAAGGAATTTACATATTGCGCCGATACAAAATAATTCGGATAAGGGCAGGTAAGGTAGGTAGGTAAGGCACAATCATAATTTTGCCGTATAAACCTTTACAAAGAAATATTGACGGTAACGAAACGTAATATCTGTATATTATTGGTCATATATATATGATTCCCGTCATAGATATGATATACGAATTATATCTATTACTTTATTTTATTCAGAGATAACAATATTTGAATAAAATAAAGTAAAAGAGATATAAAAAAAAAATATTCCATACATTTCCGTGGGAAAATTGATTTTATCGGAACACAAGTTAATAGTATTAGCTCGTTTGCCGTCTTCATTGTGCTCAGTTAATACGATTCGTCCGATTGGAAGATATAATTTCCCCTTCCGTTTTCTTGTCTTTATTTTGTTATTGATGGCAGAGGTAGATTGCTCTATCCTTTATATCGTCTTTTAATTATTACCAATATTTTCGGAGATTTTCATCTTAAATAATATTTGCAGGTATATTTTGTTCATCAGGATTGTCGAAATTGAATGACCTAATCGTTATATAATAAAGTGACATAGGATATGAACGGAAATCCGTTGTTTTCCGAATGTTTGTCTAAAAATATAGGATTCTGATAACAATTGGTTGTTAATCACATTTTTTCTTTATGAGTATACTTATTTCTACGAGCGTACTTTGACAATTAATAATTAAATTAGTTTTTTTCATAAACGAGTAAAATAATATCGCTAGTTTTGGGGGAAAAATAATATCATGACATAGACTAGTAGTTATAATAGGTAGTTATTTATAATTGAAATAATTACAGCCATAAAGAGAAAAAAAATATTGTATGAATTTATAATATTATATTAATTTCACATGCATATTTTTTTTATGCAACTTGAACACATTTTACACAACATTTTAAATTTAAAACAAAGAATCGAAATGATAACATTATGAAATATTCAAAATGGATGAAATCCCATCGGAACCACCTCAGAGTTCACGATGGAACCTATATTATGTTAATATTACTATCACGGAATTAATATTAATCAAGCATGCCAAATTTCTCCTATATCTCAATATTATTCGTAGCTACATAATCAATTAAGCAAATGAATACAGCCATAAGTTAGGTAAGGTGTAATTTATGGATTGTCATTTCTGTTAGAAAACTTTACATTGACGTCAAGCAAGCGATGTACCACATCATAGACGATGACACCGACAGAAGCTATATATGTCTCAGCAAATGAGTAGTGTTTGTGTCTGGTTCCATTAGAATATCACTGTAATCTCTAGCGAGGTGACCTGGCATCGTATCAGATTATCCCCCGAGGCTTCAGTGCGGTTTATCTCCGTCTGAAAATATACATTACTATTATTGTTTTAATATTTGTAATTCAAATGCGTCTCGTGAGACGTTCGACATTTCGTGTTTAATTAATAATGCTATGTCATACATGGCGTATGTTAATTATGTATTAGTATTTTGTAATCAAATTAATGTGTGGTTTCGCTTTGATATTAGTTCAGATTTAGCAGTCTTAGATCAATGCAATAATTATGTTGCTTATGAGTAGCTAAAGCACTTAAATGTTTAATTATAAATTAATAGAATATAAACTTTCTAGACATCTGTTAGTGATATCGTAAAATTAACAATAAACTTATTCCAGAAACCTGTTGGGATGTCAAAAGAAATATGTGGGCTATTACAGTATCGTATGTTTGAGCTCAGTTACGCTATAACATTACAGTAACGCGATGCGAGGAAATCGTATGAAAGTGCGAATGAGGCTGGAAACCAGTCGCTTTGTACAAATCTCTTGTTAGAATTGCTATTGTTTTTCAGCTTTCATTTAAACATGGATTTGGTAACGGATTTTATTTCGATTTTTATCCGCTGTGATATGTTACATTGTTTTAGTCCATTATAGTATTATTTTAAATTCAATCCGCTTTGTAAATCGAAATATGAATAAAAAGCTTGTAGAATTTATGTACAAACGGAAATTAAATAAGAATTAAATTTACAATTCTTATTTACACTTGCAAATATATGTAGTATTTTTAACAGGATGCTAAATATTCGTACATTTCCCTACAATATTAAAAGCTGAAATGACAATTAAAAACTTTTGCACGAGAAGACATAAATAAGTGCTTCAGAGAACCTGGGTGAAAATAATTATATGTTGATAGGATTTTTTCCCATATAATATTTTCATCTCTCTCTGGTCAAGGACTAGAGGATTTTGTTAACGTCATTAGTTGTTTATTTATTGATACCTTTTTCAATGACAGTTAAAAACTAACAGATAAAAAGTTCAGCTGAGTTTGAACAATACTATAATATAGTTTAAGACACGTTACTGATAATTAATTACAATACCTACCGTAGGTATACAAAGTTCAATAACCCTACTGTTAAAAACAAAGAAACAGCTAAACTATATATCCCAGATGCAGACACTTGATCCCATTTCAAGTATCCGGATAATCTCTAAGAAAGTTCCAGAACTATCCTGTTATCGAACTCGCGAAGAAAAATAAGATGTATTCAACATGTACAGCAAAGTTTTCTGCGGATTCAACAACGTCTTGTATAGCCCTCGGCTTCGGTTTCTGAAATGGATGTAGTTTTTGTAAGATTTCTTAAGTTTGTGCGATGAATTGTTTCATATGAAGTTGAGTAGCGGAATATGTTTCGAATTTTTATATTTTCTTATAACAACTGTATAAATAAGCAATTTTACTCAAGAAGGAATTATTAAAGTATAGAGTTACTTAAATATTTTTTTAACATTACGGACAAAACGCTATCTCATTTTTCAATATTAAACAATTTCAATACTGCCTATTATTAAATCATCTAGAAATTATTTGAAAATATCAAAGTCCACGAAATTCCTTTAGGAGTACAAAAAGGACGCCTCGAACAAGTTTCAGGGCAATTAATTTTATTGCGTTCTAAACAAACGTTCCGTTCAAATAACTTATTCATTAGCAGAATCAATTTCGTGTAATCTGTTTTATATCTCGAATTGTTTTCAGCTTTGAAGGGCTCACTTAGTTCGGCTTTTGTTTCAGTGAAGGATCCGCTTTGGATTACTTAAAGTGAATATTTTTTGTACTTAATTTAAATATTTATTTCATTAAATATTATCTTCTAAGTTACAATATACCATTGATTAAATTAGAAACTTTGGACACTTTAGTAACAATATCAGTTTATGCTTACAGAGTTTCCGGGTAAAAACTTTCTTGTTTTGTTTTCTTAAATTATGTAAGTTAATATTATTAATGAGATGTTTGAATAAAGTTTCGCTTTCAGTAAACATAACCTTTAACACTTTAAAATAAAAGATACTTTGAGTTGAAAATGTTTTGGACTATTAATTTTAGGTTAAATAGATCAATACTACTAAAATAAATTTTGCCAGCCGATTATATACCTTCTAAATTAGGGCAAAAAAATATTTTCAGCATCAAAATATATGATCGGCCAAATATTTAGAGGATAAAAAAATATTAGAAATTCTTTTTTTACACATATATAAAATTGCAGTAATCTATAAATGTAAAAGGTATTTACTTCAACATTTGATAATGTCGTGACCACGGTTGCCAAAACGTGTTGATTATATTAAGATATCAACCTTAAACACTAACCTTATTTTAATGAATAGTGCGTATCTAAATTAAGGGTAAAGAATGTGTAGAAATTGTTAGTTATTTTTCAAATATGAGTATAATATTCAAATAGGTATAGTAGGTATACTAATACTTGGATCAATATAAAGGCTTTTATTAACTTTGGCCATGTTATAATTTTTAAAATCAATCTATATTTTGATAGTCTTCTAAAATCTCATTTCTTTCCAGATATATGTATTTGTTAAACCTTATATATTTTCAAAAGAATTTAAAAATGACAGTTTTATAAAAGTTACAAAATATACGAGTATGTAAAATTACGAAAGTCGAAACCCTATTTATTTAATAAAAAATCGTATCAAACATAAAGCATAAATTGTATACTTAATAAATTTGCCAATTTGAGATACCAATAAACTGATATCATTTCACAATAGGCATAAAGTACTATGTGCTGGGCCTAACAGTTTATCCTTTAGCCGATTGTACTAGGTAATTGAAACTGCCTAACTGAGTCGCTCAATGCCTATTTGCCATTGTGACTGAACTATTATTTCTATGAACATTTTAAGTACAAAGGCTATTGTTAGCAATTCAGAATTATAGAGATGTACAAAGTATCTATTTATTTTTTATAGATAAAATCATTGAATGTAATTGACGCTATAAAGAAAAATATTACAATGAGTAGATTACTATGAGATTATAATTAAAGATGATTTAAAATATTGGCTAATGACATTACCAAAAATAGCACCAAACATACAATTGATCTGTTAATTCTAATATTCCAATTGGTTGTAGAATTATTCGTCCGATATGGCTTTTACCGCATTGGCTCTTTGTAAAACCGAGTTCCACTTTAATGACATTTTGATCACTTAATTTTGCTTAATTCACAAACGTCCATAGTTCCCTTATAGCAATTTTGGGATTCCAGTGCAGAGATTATCTGATTGCAATCAGGAGTTGGTATTGGTCACGTGTATTGTCCGACTGCATCCCGTAGGACAAAAGGCCAGCCAGTTTCATTAGGCATCTCGATGCTCCCTAATACAATTGGCTTATTGTGGTATAGTCGGAACTGACACTACGTTTCGTGATTGCAAATGTGTGTGTGTGTGTAGAAACACTTAATGGCTCTTGATTTACTTTTTTAAAATTATAATTAAAAATTATGATGAATAAAAAATAGGCAAGTATAGTTTTTAGTTGAATGTGTATGTTATCTTATTTAGACAATAAATGGGCCACCATTTCTCATCTTAGTAAATGTTACAGGGTAAAGCAATTCTTTAGGAGAATGACAGACATAAAAGTCAATATGAAACGCAGGTTATTTACTGTAAGCCAATAAAAGAAAGAATAAGAGTTAAAGCTGAAATACCTAATGCGGTCTGTAATAAACTTTTTCTTGGCTTCAAAAATCGAAAAGTTTCTTGGAGTTGAATTGTTAATACATTTTATTTAAGCTTGACAAAAGATCTTCTTCAATCAATACAGTAACCTATGCAGAAAAATTTAGTACAATTGAGAAGAATTATTATTATTTACATAAAGTAGGTATATATATATTAAAGGTATATATTTATTTCATAACTGTTTCCTATTATATAACCAATGATATTTGTTTCTTTTGAAATCATCTCATCAATTAAAATCAAACAAAACGAACCTATTTTATTTGAAATAATTGATTTCGAATTTCAGACAGTATTGCTAATTAGATTAAGCACGCACAAAGGAAAAGACTGTAAAACAACAAAACACTTTTCGTGTTAATTAGGTGCAACTCCTAATAAAAGTTTTTCTAAACCTTTCTGTATTAAACAAAAGTTTTTCTAAACCTTTTCTTAAATGTTTAAAAATTTATTTTTAGAAATAATACTAGACATAATAAATACTTAGAATTGGTTAACGCAGATAACGTTAGGTATGTCTGTGCAAGGAGCTCGAATTCGATTCCCGGCTAAGTGGGTTTGGTCATTTATTAAATATATTCGCAGTATTATTAATATGTATTTATATCGTATTTGTATTCGCAGTAGTATATATTTCTTACATTGTCTTACACCCTTAACACAAGCAAATTTGTGTAATTTATTGTATGATATTATTATTATCTTAGGGATAAATAAAAGATTGACGCAATATATAGATATTGCGTGCATATTATAGATATGCACGTTTACATAGTCAGAATAATCAACAGATTATAGTGCATTGTATTCAACCTAAAAAGCTGTACTATTTAGTATTATAATAAAAATTCAGGACAGTAAATTAAATATTTTTACATATACAAAAATATTAAAGAAGAATAAAATAAAAGATACATAGATCCAAGGCGAAGCGCGAAGATAAGAAAGACTTTTAGTCTGATAGTTTACACTAATTTTTAAATAATTACTCTGATTATGAACTTTTAATATTATTCAATTTAAGTATGTATATACATGTAACAACAACATTATTGTCAATAATATGGAAAAAAAATATTAGTCATTACTTGCAATAAGTAAAATTTATGTTTTAAAATATCTATAAATATATAGCTTGTTTAAATTTATAAAAATAATAAAAAATAAACTGATACGGGCAGGGATTCGAATCCTTGCCCATATCGGTTTATTTTTCATTCGGTCGGTTTCTCCGGTTTTTTATTTCCACGTCGATATGAATCTACGATAACAATTGTTTGTACGAAAATTCGTTTTCCATTGCGTAATAATCTCCAACAATCATAAGATAACCGATTACAGAAGATCAATACCAGAGAAGAACTTATTTTTATATATGTTTTCTTTTTTTTGCAGATTTATGAAGCACCCGAAGCTACAAGATCGAAAAGATGGTCTTCCAAATTAAGGCTCAACACTTCTGGAAGTTCCAAATCTTCTGAAAAATCACCTGAAAGCCCGTACATGTACGGTACTATTAGTGGTCAAGGTGGATCAGCACTATCTAAATCCATGAAGTATGCGGAGACATGGCTTTATGGGTCCGTAAGAACTCAAACTCCGCCTGTGAGGCCAAGTGTTTTTTCGGCATACTCAGATGTCCCCGGACCAGTTTTAATAAGCACTCCACAGAAACCAACCCCACATAACTATGCTGTCATACTATGTTCCTGTCCCGAATACTTAAATGGTACGAAAAAAACCAACTCAACCAAAGTCAGTATATGTAAGAAATGCAAAGGATCTCGTTTACCACTTACAATAGCTGAAAGTCCGCGTTTATTAGTAGGTGGCACTGTACGTGGCCCTCAAGTTAATCGCGATTCGGGTTTACTAAGAGCAGGAACTGTTCGTGTGCATAGTTCTAAATCAAGACCGAGTATTTTAAAACCCAATGGTGAGTCTGATCCATATGATTTAATGCGAAGAAGTAGATTAGCTCCACCTCATGAAACTAGAATTGGAAGTCAGTTTTCAACATCAAGGTCTCGAGCTAAAAGTATTAGTCCCTGTCGGGTAAAAACAAAACAACCAAGTCCAGAAATATTGAGCAAAAGTCGGAGTAAATCTGTTAGTCGAGTTAATGAACTATGGATTGACGAAGAAACCACTGTATCTGATAAAAAGAAATCAATACTCTCGTGTGATATAAACCCCTATGAATTAGTTAAAGCGGGTAGCAATTCTAAATCAACAGTCGAGATAGAATTTGACGACGATTTTAATGAAGTTTTTCAAGACTCTCATAAAAATCAGGGTCGACCTGTGAATGGGTCTAAATCCGATTCAAATGTAAAAGCAATAGGAGGTCAAAGAGTAAGGGTATCAAGTGAATTAAAAAATAATAGCTTGGAAGAACTATCAATATATGATCCCGTAAAATATGATATTAAAACTTATGATTTTCAGTCAACTGATATGTCTACAGCATTGTCTTTACCAAACATAAAAAATGAAAGTAAATCCTTAGGTAAGCATAAAAATAAAAACGTTTCTTCCTCAAACCGTACAAAACAAAAGAGTGTTTCCCCTAAAAGACCACCAAGAAGAATAAGGCACAATAAAATTGATGATGATAGCGAAAGTGATAATCAGCGCTTACCAGAACGAAATTCAAATATAAAAATATCTACAGATACTACTAGAAGTCCAAAATATAAAAATAATAACAAGGACACTATAAAATCTATACTTAAGAAACCAAAACGGTATGATCTTAATGAATCTATCCCTAAATCAGAAATAACAGAAAATTCATTCGAAAGTAAACGTAATAATTCATCTCAATTTTATCTCCCAAAACCCAAAGATAATAAAAGTTTGATCTCACCTCAGAATGTCTATCAAAGAAAACGCGTTCAATTTCTCGTTGAAAGTGAAGAAACTAAAGTGATATATACGGCTGACTTAAATTTACATGAAAATGTTAGGAGAGACTCCAGTATAAATACAAGTGTTGAAGTGGAAGAAGAAATTGTGGCCGAGGGCGATGTTGTTAGTCAAAGTTTAATATCCAACGAAAACATTTTGATTGATTCAAACGAAAGTAAAGAAGTCATTCAACTCACAAAAGATTCTGAGGTATACGAAGAAGTAAAAACCAAGTCTGACAATCATACTATGATTTCCAAAGAAAATTTATCAACAGACATAGTGAAGATTCTTAATACTGACAAAGAGAATATAATAACAGATAATGGAAATAACAGGATTGAAGGTAAAATAAAATATTGATATTTTTTATTTATATATCATTTGACATTTTTGGTTCTCACTTTTTCTGTTACATTAGTAGTTCCCTTTTAAAGTATTTTTATTTTCAGATAATGATGTTCCTAGAATTCCTGTTCTACGTCGTTCAGAATCAGAACGTCTGGCACCGACAATATCAGTCTCTCCTCCGAAGTTTTTGGATACAATGGCCCTAAGGTCTAAAAATAAATACGGCCACAAAAGTCAAATTTTCTTAGAATTTGTTAATGAATTGGAATCCACAGTTCAATCACAACTACAGGAACCTAAGCAGTTGGTAAATTTAACAGATAACACTCAACCTGCTCCAAGTTCAAATGAGGTAGATACGGGTTATTTGAGTGACAATAGCGAAATAACTAGTAAAGTCTTAAAAAATCTACGATGTGGTATATCTAGATCTCCAGAACCACCACCAAGAATGAAATCAAAATCTAAAAAACATAATTACGTTAAAACTAGATTTATACGGAACAACTCTTCAAGTTCTACAAGCGATGAATGGTCTGACTCGAACGATAGTGAACAAAAAACAGTTTTAAGAGTAAAACAATTTGATTCAGACGAAGCCGAGGACCCGATAGGTAAAGAAATTTATAAAAGTACAGAGCTTGAACCAAGAAAAACATCAATTCAAATCAATGGAAGCGAATGTTATTCTACTATGAATGTAAATAACAACGATACACCTATATATCTTTCGTCTGTTGTTGTTAACGATGATTATGGTAATACCTGTAATACTTATCAAACTGGTACTACGGTGACAATAAGCGTTGGTACTCCTCAAGAAGGAGTTAAGAAATCTAAAAGCCAAATATATATTGGAACAGTATTTCCTAGATCTACCAATAATATAGAAGATACAAATACCTATGAGGATTATTACAATGATAATCACGGTGATCAATTTTCAAATTCATTAAGCAGAAATGAAATATCTTCCATTTTAAAAGATCCCGTAGAAGCAGTAAGACGAAATCTCATTCCTCATGTATGTGGAAAAAAAGATGATATACTTTTTGAAACTAAACTCATCGACCAAAGAAGCAACTCTGATATTGATAATCAAGCGAAAAGCGGTAATTTTATCACCAAACTTTTCGATGATCCATTCTTCGCACATTTAGCAGAAGGCCTTGATTCAAATTTAGTTAAAAAATTGATAGAAAATTCATTAATAAAACTACAGGAGACTAAATATCAAGAAGGAACAGAAAACAGCAAACCTACTATTGAAAAACTTATAGAAAATTCCTTGATAAATCTAAAAGAAGAAGTAACAAAAGAAAATATAAGAAAAGAAAGTATGTATAATAATAAAGCAGATAACCAAGTGGAGGAAACTACAAAATCAGAACTTCAATCATCGCATATTTTGGAACAAGATGACAAAGGCTGCTCAGCTCCCTATGAAAGTATGGAGTACGAAAGCGGTACTATGGGAGTTTTTTCTGACCATGAGCCATTGTCTGATTGTTATAATGCTTCTGCAAGTGAACTTTCAACAGAAGATGATACTAACTCTACAAGATCTAAGTTTTATCAAATGTTAGTAGATGCTGCCATATGTGACATAGAGATATCGAATAATAATGATGATGATCATCTTTATGAATCCATACGACTGAATAGCGATCCAATATATGAAGAAATTGGAGATATGCCACCGCCCTTGCCAACCAATCCACCGCCGAATTCTCTTTCATTATCAGACGATGAAAAACGAAGTGGATCACGTTCTATTTTCGAGGGAGCCTCGAAGTATGATATTTTGTCTTATTTAGTTGATGCTAAAGAAAGAGGTATTGACGATGAAGAAACCTATATAACTAATTATAGTAATAATAATGATTCAAAAGATAAATCTAAAATGATAAAACAACACCTAAGTAGTAATACCAGTCAGTTATCAAATGCATCAGATTCAAGTGAAGATAATTCACTAGTGATTAATCAAGATAATGTAGAAAAGTTAGTGGTGTGTAAAAAACCGTCCGCTGAAATAGAAAGAAACGACTCAGGTGTTGGGTCGGAAACTAGTAAATCATCTAGAAGTAGACTTCAAGGTAAAACTATAGCAAGTCACTCTTTAAACGATAAAGATACCCCTATTCATTTATGTGAAGATTGTGATACAGCCGTAGAAACTCAAATAACAGAACAAGGTATGTGTATAGCATAATTGATTAAGTTGATAATCTTAAATCACTAACAAATGTATAAAAAATAAAACGTGTACAAACTTGATTATCATTTAGGATAATATATATTAAATGTATTTTAGTATGCCATACATAATAAAAAATATTTTCTAAGAAATATTATTGAAATATAAAAAAGACATTGTTTTACCTTATACTATTTTTGGGTATTATTTGTCAGTTGGGCAGATTTTTTAATCATTATTAAAGTAAATATTAAATAAAAAGTATCTCTTCATCATGAGAAAAATAAACAAAAATACATGTCGATGTAACGTACAGACTTTCATAAGATACATATTTTTTTCTTAAACATACGCAGAAATATTATCATTACTTTTGAATAAAAAGTATCATGTTTAAGTAGACTTAAAAACCAAAATCACTTTCCGGCGCGTTCTTTGAATTTGGAGCAAAGAGCGCTCACGCAATGTTGTATGAAACGGTGTGCTGTTTGAATTTAAAACTCTTTCATCTATTGTACACATTGCGTTTTCATGGCTGTATAGCCACAGATGCGTTTATCTTTCGGCACAAATTAAAAAAAATGGCGGTAAAACGGAGTTCATTGTTATTTTGTTAATAAATAATTAAAATGAGTTCCGATTATTCTGAAATTAAAAATGAAAATAATTATGCATTAAAAAATAACACTGTATTTGCCTCAGCCGAAATGGCAATTGCTTGTTTCGTAACATCGAAGTTCTCGCTGCGGCTCGGCTTTCAAACTCATGCGGGACCTGCAATTGCCTATTTCGCTGCCTTTGCAATACTGTACTAATAAAAAAGACACATCAACTATTATAATCGACTGTTCATTGTAGGTTCTATATTTGCCCCATTGGTCTGTCGTAAATGTTCTAAAAAAAGAACAGAAAGAAAAGAAATAATAACTGAAATCGTTGAAACTGAGGAAAAGTATGGTCGTGATTTGCAAATTATTCTTGAAGAATTTTATAAACCTATGTTGGTAGCTGGCTTACTAACACAAGAACAATTAAGTGCTATATTTTTAAATGTGGAAGAATTAATTGATAACAATCAAGTATTATCCGAAAAGTTGAGGGACGCACTTGAAATCGCTGTGGAACAAGGAGACGAGGTATAGTTTAAATTTATTTTGATAAATATATGAATTAACGTGTTTTTTATATTTAAGATGAATTTTTAATTTTTCTGTGTATTTTTTAACTTAAATGTTAAATTATTGCAGGACTTACTGACGGTTAACGTTGGAAAGATTCTCTTGGAATGTTCTGGAATGTTGACAGCCTTTCAATCATATTGTGTAAAGCAAGCAGGCGCTGCATTGCTTCTAGCCGGACTTGAGAAGGAGAAGGAACTATTAAGGATATTCTTGCGCGTCTCGCAAATGGAAAATGCGGTTCTCAGGAGGATGAACCTAAACTCGTTCCTCATGGTAAAGTTGTATTAAACAATTAATAAACTATTATGTAAAAAG
Source organism: Napeogenes inachia (assembly GCA_959347355.1). NCBI lineage: Eukaryota > Metazoa > Arthropoda > Insecta > Lepidoptera > Nymphalidae > Napeogenes > Napeogenes inachia. Next base: position 27,664,999 of record OY365791.1, read on the forward strand.
TTGATGTATGCATTCGATACATATATTATGAATTGGTAAGTTAATACTATTAAATATTAATAAAAATTCTTAAACTTTATCAAAGGTGCCGGTTCAACGCGTGACAAAATATCCACTCCTTCTCTCCCGGTTGTACCGAGCTACGCCATCTTGTGCATCAGAGAGAGAAGACGTCAAAGGCGCTCAACGTTGCGTGGAGTCTAGACTGGAGGAGATCAACGCAGCGGCCGCTGCTGCAGCAGCCGCGGCTAGAGATGTACCACTGTGGCGGAGACTTGCAGCAGCAAGACGCACCGCCCACGACTTACATGTTGCCGATATAAGACTCAGGAAAATGGCCGTTGACGTGCTAGATTGGAACCACGATGATGCTAGGTATATTTTAGTTTTCTATATTACTACTAATTACCCTACTTTTATAATACATAACAGTGCTGCATTGGTATATATAAATAAAAAATGTTGTTGTTTTTTTGCCTTGCAATATCACGTACTTCGGCTCAATATACTGTTTATTAGATTTGCAATGGAAGGCAAGCTGCTGTTTACACAACCGAACGACAATAACTGGCGAAAAGGTCGTACAATCAAGTTGATGCCGATCAATGCTCTTTTGGTAACTAATGGAAAGGTAAAAGTATAGTTTTTTTTTACATATTTGGCTATTTAAATCATTCAAAAATGTTATGATTAATTTCTATTCAAAGTTTACCTGTTTTTAAATTAATATGCCTACAATTTTGTACTAGAATTTACTGAGATAAAAATAACAAAAAAGAGTATACGTTCTTTATTTACCTTTGTTGATACACTATACTTACCAATGACTTTCCAGCCAACGATCGCTCACAAAACGAACGAATTAAGAGAAACTAGAGAAGCAAGAGACCGAGAGGCTAGAGAAAAAGAGGGAGATGCTCTTTTTGCGCGCAGTGGAGTAAGAGAGGCTGCTCTTCTCCTTGTCAGAGAAAAAGCAGGAAGATACACTTTGCAAAGGGAACCTCTTTTCTTAGATCGCTGCGTGGTTGCTGCGGATCATGAGCCAGAACATTTCTTTGAGGTCCACGAAATAACAACGAAGGATTCATTTATTTTTAAGGTATGTATGATATGATATGTTTTCCTTATTAATGATTAAAACATTAGGCAAATTTATAAACAATATAGATGTAGAAAAAAGATATAATATATAATTAGTAAATAATAATGTTTTCTCTCTGCCATACAATCAGTTACTTTAATACAAAAATAATAAATATTTCTCTTAGAAGTTTATTTTCAGAGTCGAACAACAATCGAAATTCGTACTTCGTGCAACTCAACCCAATACCTTCCTATGTAATTCCATTACATTTAACCTAAAGTCGTCTTTGCACTACGAAAAGCCGCAGTCAGCAACTCCAATATATTTAGTACAAGCCATTGCGTTGTATTTAAGATGAACTCAATTTACTTGGCAAGAGTTATATTTGTTATACGTTCGATTGCACTTGTATAGGATTTTGAGAATACTTTGATTATTAACATTATAATAAATTAAAACATCTTGTACTTTATTGGAGTCTTTTTAGTCTTTATTTAAAAAAAAAGTAAATTTTATTAATAGTTTTACCGAAATGCATAAAATAAAAAATATATATACGGTTTTTTAATGTATGTAGACTGAACTTTAGGGCCGCACCTTGAATTGGGCGTTTAGAAAACAAACAAACGGGTTTTGTATAGAAAACACACTACGCATAATGATTTATTATAAACTTGTTATTTATCTAGTAAAGCACAAAAAACGTTAAATTAGTAGAATGATAATAATCCTGTTAATCCGGTTAATAATAATGATAAAATATTATTAAAATAACTAAAAAAAAGACATTGTACAGTGTGATGATTGATGTTTATGCAAATCATCCAGACATTCATTGGTTAACTATATCTGGTATTTTGTGACATTGGTGTAGTAACTAAAATTACGTCTATCTTCTGTCAAATTGAAAGTCATAATAATCTTTGGATTACACGTTAAAAGAGACTGACAGACAGACGTTAATGGAGAACCAATCTACCAATACTATCTCTTTTACATTGTTTTATTTGACTAATAATGGCGAGGATATTGGTCAACGTCCATTCGCTTTTCTATTGAACCATCTTCCCACCTTCTCCGGTGGATGCACTTGGCTATTACTTGACGCTGTAATTTAAATGTTGTTATCGTCGTAGTAATTAGAAGCTTCTAGTGTTAAAAATCTATTAAAATAAGATTAAGTCCTAAACCCAGGGTAATCTAGTCTCACAACTAATATCTAGTTATGATTAATGGTGCAAGATTTTAATTTCTTCTGAATTTTTACTTGCACCAATATCAATTATCATTATTAGGTACCGGTGGCTCGATGATTATGACTGCTGTAAAATAAATCATATAGTCTAGAAAAAATATAAGTTCATGGATATATTTATATATACGTATTTTTAAATACAATAAAAACTCAAAACTTGAACTGAAGTTGTTGTGTTGATGGTAATGTTTACGGTATTTTCAGCTCACCTTCAACGGGGTGGCAAACAAAAAATAACAAGTTTTACAGACAAAATATCGTTTTATTCAAATGAACTTAAAAAAACATATACAATTAAGAATTACAATTTTCAAATTATTAATAAACATATTGATTTCCAAATTTCTAAATATATATAATAGATATTTATACCCGAGAATAATTGTATTACGATATATTTTTTTATTTTTAATCAGGTAACAGTCTCCAATTAATATTTAAAATCGAAAGCTTTTATGTTTAAGTTGAAGTTTAAAAACTGGACTTAAATCTTGCATAGTAACTATAAGTTATCAATAATGAAAAATACAAAATAATCAATTTCTACTAGAAACAACGTCATTCGAAATTGTTTCAACTATACTTATATTTAATTATTTCTTATTTATAGGCTGAAGAAAGTGCTCGCACACGTACTTGGTACCGACAGTTGCAGTATCATGCTCAAGGCGCAGGCGCATGGCGGAAACGACGCAACGCGCTCGCTAACATTATGATAAATCCGATGCTTACTAGAAACTAACAAAACCCGCCTACAAATTAAATGCATTTGTTTAAATTAGTGCTTTTATTTATCAAAATTATACCATTTCAGTTCAGTTTAATTCTTGGATTTTATTTTATATTTTAGATTTAGTTCTCTCGGATCTGTCAATGTCAGTGCCACATTTTAATGTTTCAAGTTTTAGTTCTTTATATTTTTTAACATCGATAGCGTAATGTATATGTATACTCTTTTTTAGTTTTTTAATATCAATAAGATCTGCCACTAGTTTAAACTTAGCTTATACCAAAATGTAGTTTACATGGAATTTGACCGCTGCCTTTAATTTACGTAGATTAGAATTATAAAAATATTAAAAACTAAAAAAAACTTATTATTTGTAAATAGTTAACTTTAATAGCTGTGATATCCCGACTTTTAAACAAAATGCATTGTAATTTGTATTATGTAAAGGTTAACTTTTACAAAATAATTAAAATCATAGTAATTTCCTGACTAGTCTTAAGAATATTGTATTAATTCTGTTAATTATAAGATAATGAACCTTAATCGAAATGTATTTATTGTCTTTTTCTTATGTAATTAATATCTTATTGCTGTAAATGTAGTTTAGGTATGTGTAGCAAGGCCTCTAAAAGTTACATTTGTTAATTATTATAGAAGACAAATAAATTAATTGATAAATTAAATATTGGTTTCAATTGGTGTCCTTTTGAGGGTTTTACAAATATTTTTATAAAAAAAAGCAACAATGGTTTAGAATTTTAAAGTAGTATTAGTAAATACTTACTTTTAAAAATTCGCGTTTCATAATATAATATTCTTCCTGAGCAGGAATTATCGAGCAAGGGCTTCTTTCCTCGATAATTAAAATTATTAATAATTAAAATTAAACTTAATTGCCTAACGTTTTGACCAGGTTCCACAGACTGTGCAGTGTGTTTGTGCACGCTGTCTGAAGTCGAATTCGAAGCAAGTTAAACATATGGACATACACACGTCTCTTTGCTCACAGAATAGTGAGAGTATAAGTGTTAGAACACTTACACAGATACATGTATGTAACAGTACATGGCGCATAGAAAATATTAATAATATTGAAGATGAGCGAGATTGAAAAAATCTCTACCACAGCGTACTAATTCCAGTTTATAAAATAACAAGCTGATTTGGACGGGTTCAATGTAGATACTAATATGTGGCAGTGTGGCAGTGATTTGTAATATTATTATTACAAATCACTGCCACACTGCCCCATATTACTCTATACTACGGGATATAATATTTACGCTCTGCCTCCGCTTTTTAAATTAGTTATAATCTCAGATATCCGATTCTAATTATATATAATATAATAAATAAATCCAATAAGATTCTAACGAAGTGCATTTAATGGCAGTTTGGATCTTTATGAACGTACAACATTTGTATTACATAGATTTACTGTGTATGTACTTTAGAGATAATTAAATACCATTGCTAATTTTACATCGATCTTTTATGTATATTTAATTCTGTAGTACATTAAATGAATCTATCTGGTAAGGTTTAGCCAGCGTTTGCTATTTAAGTAAAAATATGTTTATAGTGACATCACATTATTTTTTTTATAATTTATCGGCTTTCCTGTACCGTGTATATGTACTATACATACAAATCTTCCTCAGGAATCACCCTATTTCTGACATCTGACATCTATTTCTGACAACTGCTTTGAAATCCGATGAATAGTTATAAAGATCTAAGGGAACACACAGCGGAAGCGACGTCATTAAACTTAGTAAAGATAATAAAGTTTTAGTAAGATTTTAGAATTCGTATAAAATAATAAGTTCCATTGTAATTAAAATTATTACTAAATCGGATATTACAGTCAAGGGCAAACGCTAAGGGGGTAGAACCTAATTTCCGCGTCACACCGCTTTGACAGCACAAGTTCTACGTAATTACAAATACCAACGTTACACTTACAATACATTATGGGAGTAGGGAAATTGCTTTTAATATTGTCTTAGAATTGCTAATTTTAAATCTTAGAAGTTATTAATATTAAGTAATTATTAAGAAAGAGTAAATAGATGTAAATATATTTTAGTTAATCGAGATATAATATTAAATAAAATATGACATGTAACCCCAAAGTTACTATGATTTGAGACATATACGAACGGGCAATTCCGCCTTCCTCGCTTTACAACTATGACGTATTAAGTTTAATTTTTATCAAATATTATCAAGCAAGCATCTAAAGCAAGCAAGTATCTAAATTTTTGTAAGGTATGTTCTATTAACTTTTACTAGAGAGTAATATGTAGTTGTATGAGTATGAACTAATTATGTACATAGTTATGTGTTTAAATATTATTATAACCTTCATTGTTATCTGGTAGTGGTGTCTAGTAATAGGCTGTTCAATAGTTAAATTTTAAAAAGATTACAATTATTGAACTTTTTGATGAAGATGAGTAACCTACTTAATTAAATATTTTTTTGAGTCTCATGTTAAGACATGAATGTTATACAAACTCCAATTACCTTCAAATATTATAAACATCGAGTTATTTAGTATATTTTTAAATAATTACCTAGGTTTTAGAGGTTCATGTTTTTAAATCAAAATATTCGTATACTACAGTAAACTAATTTAAGAATAAAAAAAAAATTTACACATTATTATTATATTACATGACACAATTATTATATTACATGACACAATTATTATATTACATGACACAATTATTTTTGAGAAAAAAATATTTTAAATAAAAAATCACAAATTGAAATGTCATACCGTTTGTATAAAGTGAGAAATGAAGTCATGAGCGCTGTGGGTAACCGCATGTTGAGAACTCGGAGATTGAACTAAGGTAACTTTGGAATAGTTCTTAGTCTAGTTGTTGTTGAAGGAATATTATAATTCTCTGTGGTTGTATCCTTGTCAACTATGAGTGCAGAGATGTGTAACAACTACACATATGTTACTATATAGTATTGTTCAAATGTACATTATAAATTTATACTTACGATTTATAAACTTACGTATTGACTGAATATCCTTTATACCAAGAGAATTTTATTTATTTTGGAGATATAACGATTATAAAATTTGTGCAACTTGCCAAAAATTTAAGTTATTAGGATTTCTGTGACTCCTCTGGCTGTTCGGGACGAACAACCCGTCCATCTTTAAAAGGTTGCCTACATCATTTCAGCTTATTGTTTGACCAGACTCACCCGCTATGCCTTTCTTGGGTTTCAACACAGTGTTGTAGCACTTTAGTGTTGAATTTAAAACTCTCTCATCTATCGTACACATATAAGATAAGACTACGTTTAATCGGGCCTTATAGAGTCAGTTTTAAATCAAATATTCTAAATGAAGTCTAGATGGGCCATATAAGTTATCAAAGAATTGAATTCCATAAAAATAATTGACTATTTTTTTTAAATATATCTACCGAAATCAAACAGAGAGCACTTACACGTAATGGAACTGAAATAGAATGATGAAAATAACACTTGTCAAATGGCCGGCCTTTCTCATTGGTCTACTTAAAACAAAACAAAGTAATAATGAACTGTTTTTTTTTATAAAATACTAATATTATTATATAATTATATTAATATTATTATATAATTATATTAATAAATACCTTGATTCTGTACTTATATTGGTCAAATTAAAGCTAAAAAACTTACACTAAAAATAAAAAAATAAAATAATTTAACCATATTCAAATTGAATAACTTTATTTTTTATTTAGTAAAACTTTATTATAAGTATTCAATATTATTTTTATGAAAAACTAACCTTAGTAGATAGGTAGTACCTAACCTAACCTAATGTTACATTAAAACAATTTAATTAGACATGTCAATCAATTATTATACTAAGAGTAATGACGAATAAACCAACAAATTCAGAATTAAGCACAACTTTGATTAAAGCCTAATAAGCTCTAATAGAAGAAGGATATTATATTGATATACATCATTTAGTAGTATTTACCATATAGGTACTAACGGCCATAACCTACGTCTATAAAAACTAATACGCTTATGTGCATTTGCATGTAACTAATTACTCAAAATTATTTAAATAGAAATTAATGACACTTAAATAGAAATAAATACAAATAATATTAATTACAAAAGTGAAATTAGGAAGAATAATAAAAATTACATAATCTATACCAACATCGTATAACAACACCCAGGTCATAATTTAAATGATAATATAAAGTATAAACTATTGCTTGTGTATTTTTATAAATAAGTAAAGCTTGGTCAAAGTATATCAAATAGATAATTTAAGAATAAACAATGTGTGAGGTACGTGTGATGTTATTTCTAACATTGTTATCCAAGCAGAGCCAGTGCTCGTTTTGCACTTACTTATTGTCGGTCCTAAAAAGGTGGAGTTCATTTGCCACTGCTTCGTGCCTGAAATAAGATCCACTTGACTTTGAATAGGACCCAAAGCCCTTTGTCCGAATGAACCTTAACTTTATTTGGTAAAAAGGAATGAATATTTTCACGAATTATTTTTTTTACCATTCTCTAGGATAAAATATTGACATGTTTTGATGTAAGTTTCTTTGTATTTGTTTATAACAAATTACTAAGAGTGGTTTTAACACAAATAAAAATAAGCATGTGTATATCTGGATGTATTCTTTGAAATATACTAAACTTTTAAAAAAGTTTACTAGATGATATAATACGAATTAACTATCGTTTAAAAATATATAGAAATTACGTAGATCAAATTAAACGGATATCCCGTGTTACAAAAGACGAAAGTCATTAATACTCTGCTTGTAAATAACCCTTTATCTCACGAGAAGCAATCCCCTCTCGGGAAAGTTTTGCCTTTTCCTTCGTCAATACTGAAGTGCGATTAAACACCTACAGTGTTTGATTAATTTATAAATTCTTGAATCTTATTTAATAGCACATAAACGATTATTTTGATAATAGAATATTGTTTAGTAAAATCGTTATCAAAAAATTATATAAAAATATTTCCGTGCCAAGTATTAAAATTAATTAGGAACAAGCTACTAATATAAAGGGCTAAATGAAAAGTCAAGTTTAGTGGATTAGTGTAAAACTTCTGAACCGGGATTACAAGGATTTAGGGATAGCTGAGACAGTAACGGTATTATCACTGTGAGGCGATTAAACTCGAAATGGGATCAAATTGATTACTTTATCACTTATTAACTCTAATGTTTGGATCAAATTAATTGAAAATATTGATTTACCTTTTGAGCGGTAAATAATATTAATAATATTCAACAATTTATAGGAATTTTATGTTCTTTCAATTTTTAAATGTATAATGTTTAACCATTAATATGGTGACAGTTGATCAGTTTTTGTACTGAACTTAGCTTTGTATTTTAAACATTTCCCAATTTTTGTTTTAACTTACACTCCTTTAAAGGCATAATCCTAAATTATAGAAATTAATATCACTAAAACATTTTTTTGAGACTATAATGTAAAGTCTGACGTCACAACATGCTACTTATGTTATCTTGCTATAGAAAAGTAACACAGGCATTCACGAATCAGAATATACAATTCTTCACAGAGCCTTTATCTTAATCATAATATATATACACTGCTTAATATGCAGTACCTTTAATTTAAAGTTTTTAATATTATTTAAAAGATCTATAAGTTTTTAAACTGTTTTTGAAAAAATATATTTAAAGAACCGTGGGTCGATGTTTTACTATTGAGTAATAAATATTGATTTAAGGTGAAATTCATCATCAGTTTGCAGGTATTTGAATTATCTGCCCTCACGTGACTCATACATTTCTCTAAGTTCTCTTAGTAGATATATTTCGCAGCTTTAGGTTCGGATACAGTTACATGCCAAACATTTTTTTATCAAACGCATACTAATTGTAGTTAATTTTTCGTTAGATAGCCCTTAATAAACATTCACCATACAATATAGTTTAACACGTATTTGCCTCTCAGATCAGCGTGGGACCATGTGTTGTATTTTTTTTCGTATATAGTTTAGAAAAAAATAATTACAAAATACTTTAGAGAATAGTATCCGTTAAGTAAGGAGAGATGATCGATTATTATTTGTCGTGGTATGATCTACCGAGATTAACTTTGGTATTATAGAAGAAGTACTAAGACATATCACTTAAAAAATTTAAAAAGAAGTCATGGTTTTCTCGAAAGTACCTGTGCCTAAACTAAAATAAAAAAAATGGTTTAAAGTTTTTAATTAATGCTAAAACTAATAAAAGTAATAAGCTTTATAATCTTGTAATACACTCTACGTTACCAAAATGCCAACAATTATGTACTTTAATTCAGATCACGTAATTAATATCTTCTCTAACTGGTTGCAATTCAATTAAGGTAACGTCAAGGAGTTCAATAGGCAGGGTCTCTTATAAACCATACAAATTGGTACAGATATTTTTTTTGCATATATTTTAATATTTTTAGTTATAAAACAACAAAGCAATAATAAAAAAAACTACTCAAAATTATCTAGCATTGCTTTTTGTAAACAATCAAAACTTAATAGTTAAACACCATAAAAAATCTACCATAAAAAAAGAAAAAACTATAAAAAAAGTACATTAAAGAACTATCCTATCAAAAAAGTTGCTAGTTGATTTTGTTAGTGTATACAGTTAAAAAGTGTTATCAACAATTTTCTGAACGTTAAACCATATTTTTTTTATTTTAAAGTATAGTGCCCCGAAACATCTCTTTGCAGCTGTTACATAATTAATTGGGTGGCTTCAGTGTTATTTTAAATTTACACTCTTTTGAAATCTGGATTAGAATTTTTAAATAAACTAGATTTTATAAGAGTACTACTTTTAATTTATAAGGAAAGTATGTAAAATAATATATTTAAATAAGTAAAATAAGACATAAGCAACAATTAAAATTGTCAGGTTAATATTAAAGTATATTAAAGTTTTCTTAAATTGTTAATAAAACCAGTTCGAAAAGCATCAAATTCTTTAAAATATTCTTTTATATATATATATATTATGCTTTTCTTTATACATATTATTATGCTTTTTACTAGACGTTTCCATGTTACAGGTAAATAAGCAGCATTGTTAAGCCGGCCGGAAGATTTTTATTGTCTCCCTCGGGTACAGTGCTTTTTTAGGGATTTGTTATTCCCTATTTTGTTTTCTGTACCCCTGGGAACCTGTATGCGAAGTTTCATGTTGATCGGTTGAGTAGTTAAGATGTAAAACCGTGACAAACAAACCAAGTCACATTCTTCTTTATAATATTAGTTATAATTACTGTTAGTCATATTTATTTATAATGATTTAAATGGTAAATACATTGGAATTTACATGTTTTAGTTCATAAGTTTCAACAGTAGCGCCACCTACATAATTAATTATGGAATATTATTTAGTATTTACTGTTAAATGTTTTAAGAATTAGAAGCATAGAATATTTTAACATAATGTTTAATCTTTTATTAATTATTAGAACTTATTATAAGGTATAAATAATATCATCTGTAAGTTGGTTATGAAATTGTAAATTACCCTCACCTAAATATTATAGTGTCAAAATATTATAAAACGAGTTGTAAGGGCTGCTCTCGCCCATTCTATTACAAATGGTTGGATATTAAACATTGAAGTGCAAGTACTGTGTATTACTGAAACAAGTCTTAACAAGTCAGAAGTGTTCGACCGCTGTAGTATTACGCGCCACGTGTCGATATACACCGTTCGCAAGATATCCTGTCCAGGAATGCTGATGAAGATGGGGTGCTGCCACTGCCGTTGAAAAGCCACGAAAATAAGAAACGACGTTAAAGTTACGTCTAAGAATGCTGATGAAGATAAAGTGCTGCCAATGCCGTTGAAGTCACGAAAATAAGAGACGACGTTAAAGTTACTATTTGGGCCTTCTCCGAGTGCTACTGTAGTTACCTCAAGCGACAAGGAGTCGTAGATTTAAAATGATATTGCAAGTTTACATCGCTTGGAGCCTTTGGTGATGACATACGTCGGAGATGGAAAACTCTAAACTACTACTTGACTGCTAATCTGGAAGGGAATTCGTTGCTGTATTATGAAAATCAACAACATATCAACATCACCTACAGCTACTGGAAGAAGAGGTCAACCAAGTACTTTCTTCCTGATCGCGGGATTGCAGTGCAAGCAAGCAACACTATACAACGATGGACCTGAATCTAACAATAAGGTGACAGATAAACTTTATTATAAGAAACTAGCCCTAGAAAAGTTTTGCATAATTAAGTGACCATCTGATTTATAATATTATTGTTACTACGTATACCAACTTTCAAAGCTTTTAAGACCCAGTTGTAGGTTAGAGACGCGATTTTTATTTTTTGCTTTTATTAAGTTTTTTTTAACTGATGCGGTAGTTGAGACTTGCAATATAAACGTAATGTTAGTATTTTAGATTACGATTTAGGCTTTAATGTCTTTATATATGACATAGAAGTGAACACTCTCAATGAAGGGGTAATATTCGGTTTACAAAATGTATGTAGGTTATTTAAAGAACGATTTCTTAAAAAAAAGAGTATATATCAGTCGTAAATGATTAAAATATAAAACCCAAAATTAAACAAAAAGAAAAGGAATAACGTTAGATATTTTATATATATATATATATATATATATATATATATTTTTAAAGTAAAAGCACTTAACATCATAAAACCATTTTCAAATCGTAATGATCATTTTGTTTAAGATAGTAAGTAGTTCCTTATAGTATACACAATATGAATAGATAAAGTATAATTTTAATTTAAACAAATTAAAATGTACACTTGTCTACTTTCAGAGAAATTAAAATTCTAGAATTTCTTATATATAGACTTAAATGAATATGACTCGGTAAATATTGAAACTCTATAAATTTGGTAGAATCAGATCTAAATGGCCTTGAGGACCGTATGGAAATAATAAGCCAATGCTTTGACGCTATAGGGGGTAGATTTAGATATTATGTTTACATTTATTAAATAGGTAAAGATTTGAATTCACGATATTATTTTATTACTTCTGCAACTATATTTTATTTTGTTTTGCTAACTACTCCATAGATCTTAAAATATTTATATTTAATTTTGAATTTGTAAGTTTAACATCGGGTTGCGATAGACGTTCGTTTTTAAAACCAAGTTGGATACTTGGTTATCCACGAGGATAAGGTTATGCCATATCATGTGGAGAAATTAAATTTTATGGAACCCAATAATATCTATTTTAAGAAGTTTCATTGGTTACTTTCATAAATCAAATTTGCTTTGAAAAGACCATTTTTAGGTGGGTAAAAATAAAGTTTAAAAACGTTTAAAATCTGAACCGGTACTGTCTAAATATAATCCCGAACTAAACAGACTAATTCAATAATAACGCGTATGAATATGAAGCAATGATACTGGTATTTATTACTAAAACATATTTCTATTATCTTTTATTTGACCGTTTAAATTATTTACTGAGTGTTAAGTTCTCAGTAGTAGGTATCTGTATGAATTTATGATCCTTAATTTTGAATCGATTATTGAAAAGGTAAAACGCAATAGGTATTCCGAAATAAATTCGTTAGAATCGATAAATTATTTCAGAATGATGATAATATAGGTTTAACATTTAGATCGATTTTAAACTAAACCAGTAAACGCGTACCTACATTTCGTATTAAATTGTAAAAAAAAAATAGAGCAAGCAATTAGGTCTTCTAAATCCCTATTAAAAGAAACTTTAAACGATATGCGTGGCACTCGATTATTTAATTTTCGATAGTATGTTAAAGAAGAAAAGAAATAACTACGATGAATTATCGATCGAGTACGATGATAAATAACACGCGTTTTTGAACTGTCAAATCGAGGAATTATATAAATCCACAGTAAAAGTTATACTAAACAAGAAATAATTGCATGCTTAAACAATATACCATAATTGACAGTTCAGACAGTTCAAATTAGGTATTTCAAATTGATGAACTTTAAAAAAATATATAATTTTCTAGATTATGACTGTTTATTACTTAAAAATAGAATTATTATAAAACATGCCTCCTAAATATTCTTATTAGCAATATGAAACATAAACACGTTAGACTTAAAGATTCTGGTAACTTGAACTCTAGACAAGAGAAACATAAGAAAATTAGCAACGAATATATATTGTCGTATCTTAGGGTATAAGAAGTAATATTATATATGGCACGGCCTTATAAAACCCCAAGCCCCAACCCTCTAAATTTCCAAGAATCGTATTATTTTCAGTATAACGTTTGTAAAATTGAATGCAGTTTAATTCTATTAAATAATTTATACTGTAGATAATAATAAAACAAAAATATAAAATACGTTTTGAATAATTGTGTCATTCATTGTTTCGATTATATAGTAAACTAGGTGTAGGTATACAATGTACAAAATTACGATTTCAAACTCGGAATAAAATTAATAACACTTTTATAACATATGATTGAAAATTTAATTGATTTACGTTTTAATGCTTTATAAATAAATTAGTGAATCATTAGATTTAGTGCAAATTAGAACAATTGGAAATAATAATATAAATAGTAAACTTCTAAAGAAATATGCTTGGTTTTATAATGTTGTCCAATTGTATGAAAAGTATCGTTACATCTTCAAAATAAAAAAGAGGACTACAAAAAGTTTCTATTCCCACTAATGATTATTTTTTTTTTTTTTTTTAGTTAAGAATATTTTCAATATTGATACGGACAGAGTCAATAAAGAATGTAAAAATATGAATTTTATTTATATTTATTTATAAAATCTTTATTATACAAAGAAATTTATACAATTGGCGGACTTAATGCTATATATAGCACTTGATGCCTACTAATTATCTAGAAGTACCTTCGACCCCTAACAATATATTACAATTTCTTAAATAAAAAGAAATATCTATTTTATTTATTTTATTTTAAAAACTTATTGCACATACAATTATTACAAGAAATTACAGTAGTAGGATGTTGATACAGTAAGAAATTTTTGTGCAAAGGCGGTCTTATCGCTTAAAAGCGATCTCTTACAGACAACCCTTGATGAGTAATGAATATTTACAAGGTCATAGGACAGTGCAAGCATTCTACAACGAGAATAAGAATTTATACATAAGGACACAATAAAAATAATAACTATCGTTTTTTTTTTAATTATATAAGTAATTAAATAATAACGATTATATATAAATATACACATACGCATATACATATACATACATATATCCGTATATATAAATAAATAAAATAAAATAGATAACCTATATAATATATGGTATATACATACTTATGATAAAAATATATATTGCGTAGATAAATAATATTGCTTCAAACGATTTTTGAAAATTGACAGTGATTTAGAAGTTAGAATTTCTAACGGTAGGTCATTCCAGAGTAATATAGAGAAATATATATATAAATATTACAATTGTCGTGAATTTTGAATCGTGTTATGGTTAATAACTAAATGTAGCTTCTTTATTAACTACCGTTAAAGTATTTACATTTTCTAAATTCGGGTGAATGAACATTTTCTTAAGATGTAAAATTTAAAACTGTTTCGATGAAATCCCACATCATTTAAAATTCATTTTTCTTTAAAAAAATATAAAGAAACTAAACAAACATAACAAAACAAACGTAATACAAAGTAAAAACAACCTGCTACTTCCAACAAAACCCATGCATAGTATGAATTTCAAAGTCGTATATCTCTGTAGTCTGATCATTAATATAGCCTAACAAAATGAGCTTGGTTTGCTTTTATTAGTTAAAGATTTATTTGCTTAGAATGAGTTTCAAAAAGTTAAAATTAAATATATGTTCATAACAATGATATTTATTAATAAGTAAATTATTGAATAATGTGTTGTTTACCAAGTTGGTGTTACGTGGTAAAAATAAATGTAAGGTACCATGTTGGTGTAAAAATGATAACGTAATAACATGTTTGTGTGTCCCGTAGTAAAAATAAGAAATTGATGCCATGTTGGTGTGTCCAATAGTAAAGGTAAGTATGAAATACCATGTAGGTGTGTCCCGTGGTAAGTAAGTGGTAAGTAAAAGTATAAGAAATATCATCAATGGGCATGTCCCGTGGTATAAAAAATAAATAAATAAGAATAAACTACCACATGTGTATGTTCCGGTGGTAGTAGTGAAAGTATAAGAAATATCATCAATGGGCATGTCCCGTGGTATAAAAAATAAATAAATAAGAATAAACTACCACATGTGTATGTTCCGGTGGTAGTAGTGAAAGTATAAGAAATACCATCAATGGGCATGTCCCGTGGTATAAAAAAAAAATAATAAATAAATAAAAATAAGAATAAGCTACCACATGTGTGTGTTCCAGTGGTAATAGTAAAATTGAGATATATCCCATGTTGATGATGTGTGTCCATGGGCACCAGATCATAACGGCATGTCCGTTGATCTGGCTTTTCGTAAGCAGCCTGGTTTGTCCGGTGCAAAGAGAACAAGTATTTATGATAAAAACGATTATTATTATATATTATTATTATATATTATTATTATATATTATTATTATGATCATAACGGCATGTCCGTTAATCTGGCTTTTCGTAAGCAGCCTGGTTTGTCCGGTGCAAAGAGAACAAGTATTTATGATAAAAACGATTATTATTATATATTATTATTATATATTATTATTATATATTATTATTATGATCATAACGGCATGTCCGTTGATCTGGCTTTTCGTAAGCAGCCTGGTTTGTCCGGTGCAAAGAGAACAAGTATTTATGATAAAAACGATTATTATTATATATTATTATTATATTAACGAGTATTTATGATAAAAATTATAATTATATTACGAGGACGTAATAAGATGTCAAAACGGCCGATAGTAAAGTTATATGTTGTATAAATGTTATGTTATTTCGCACATTAAAAGTATAATTGGATGTTTTTTTCTTGATGCATTGTATTTCTAATGATTTGTTTTTCTCTATAACATTGTAAGATCCTTAATTCAGATGACCATTTGGTCTACTGGTTTCCAGAATGTTTATTAAATTAGAAATTAGTCATTTAATATATGATGGTTGGTAATTAAAGAAATTAATGATACAATTACGAGGTCGTAAGATTACAAATCAGGAAAGGCCGAGTGTTAGTCATATTTATTTATAATGATTTAAATGGTAAATACATTGGAATTTACATGTTTTAGTTCATAAGTTTCAACAGTAGCGCCACCTACATAATTAATTATGGAATATTATTTAGTATTTACTGTTAAATGTTTTAAGAATTAGAAGCATAGAATATTTTAACATAATGTTTAATCTTTTATTAATTATTAGAACTTATTATAAGGTATAAATAATATCATCTGTAAGTTGGTTATGAAATTGTAAATTACCCTCACCTAAATATTATAGTGTCAAAATATTATAAAACGAGTTGTAAGGGCTGCTCTCGCCCATTCTATTACAAATGGTTGGATATTAAACATTGAAGTGCAAGTACTGTGTATTACTGAAACAAGTCTTAACATTACTTAAAGTAGATAAGCGTTGGAAAACAATATTTAATGATTATAATAAAACATGTATTTTCGTATTTTAAACGATTTTATTTAGATTGTATATACCATATATAAAGTATCCTATCTTTAAACCTGGCTCATCAACTTCACGTTACAATCGATTAAGTAGTTTAGAATTTTCATATTTAAAAAAAAAAACCGTTTTGATAAGTGAATATTTTAATGCCTTTAAAATTCCATTTGTTGCAAATAAAGTACGTACGTAAGACTCAACCGAAAACTTTTTAAAATGTCCAGCTGTGACGTAATCCCACTTTCAGTCCCACCCAAACCTTTTGTAAACTTTACTATTTAAAACACATGATCCTAGCTTTACTTTAAAATCTTTTTTAAACCCTACTAATACCTATATGCTTTAGGTGATTATTGTTTATATGTGTAATGTTAAACATATAGATGTATAATCCAGCTCATAAAGATTTTGAAGCCTTAATTTTTGTCTAAATCTGATAAGGTTAAGTAAGTTTACTAGTATATTAGTATAATAAAAATATATTATACTATTATTTTTTTTTATCCATAAACAAAATCAGTTTCAAGAAGCTATTAAATTATTTTTTCCTAGAACATAAACCAATATGTGGAACAATAGAAACTTTTCCTTGGGTAAGGTCTCCTCTAACTGTTGAAGGTTGGAAGTCGGTTTTGTGAACCCTTTTATAGTATTCAGATATATTTAGGGGGCAATCGACATTCCGGTCAACACGCGGGTCTTAGTTTTTTTGTAACCTTATCCAGTTACCTGCTCTTATAGAGTAAGTATATAAGTTAGTAATATATAATACATATAATTTAACTAAATATCTAGTTACCTTAGTTAAAACATGCAAGTTACTCGGTGACCGTAAAATGAATTATACGCTACTGCAAATAAATATATCTAGGTAAAGAGCTTTTAAAGGTAGATTTGCTTGAACGTTTAGAGAATTCTTAAGTACTAAGAAAGTAAATAGTTTATTTGTTTATAGCAGAAGGAATGTTACAATAATTATTTTTTCGATTGACGTTTATATTGACATGAAGTCAATTTTAAAGTCTTAATAATAAGGCAATAATAAACCTTTTTTATAACGTAATTTCTCATTGATAATTTATTGGACACTTTGAAAAGTTTATTTAAATAAACATTTTTTTAAAGTAATTAACAAGTGTTTTGAAGCCTGATTGTTTTTCCACGTCATTTATCGTATCGTATCGTATATCGTATCGTATTAGATGTTAAGATTACGTGCTACGTATTAAGTATATATAGCTCCGTCTATTTTATATCATGAAAAATGTTTGTTGGATACAAAACGTGTTTGCAAGATTCTATCTTAAAAATATTGGATAATGGACTATGAGAGGAAAGTGATCACTAAAAAGTGAGGTTGCAATATGTTTGTTTCCTTCTAATTATGATATTATATATTTTCACAAGATCTGTTGCTCTCTTCCGGCAAGATTCACGGTATTTTGACAGTTTGTTAGGATAGCCCTCCTGGGTTTCCGGTTTGCTACCATAGGGTTTAATCATTTTATATGTTGACTTTTGCTATGTTGACCTGTTTCAGGCTTAATATGAGTTTCAGAATTCTACATTTCAATTTAAATAATGTAGAGCTTAACGTGTGCTTAACTTTGACGAGGCTTTTGCATTCGGTCAAGGTCGCGGCGCAATCTATATACATGTTGTTTTTGATTAAAAGATACCCTTACATAACCTTAAATGGGAGATTTTCATCCATATATGGTAAATGTTTCTAGACCATTCTCTTTAGTTAGCACGGTCAGAGCATCTTTTCATAAAGCTTGTATATCTAAAGTCCATTTGTTTGTCTTTCTCCTAAGGCCGACCATTTGGAGGTGGTGTACCGTTTTAGTACTGATGCTTTTATAACTTGTCTGCTGTCTGATTCGGCAGTCGATGAGGTTTATCCTTTTTTTCTAATTAATTTTTATAAGGTTCGAAGGTGGTTTTTTATTGAACGTGTTCGACAAATTATCCTTTGGTGATTCCATTGGCCTTATGGTTTTACAGAATAAACGCTATGTATGTAACAAAACTAATAATAAAAAACATCAGTACAAGAAATAATCTAAATATTATGATAGTAAAACGTTTTATGTTATTGTACATATTTTGTTGTGTTTTTTAAAACTGTTTTTGGTAAGATTTTGATATTTAATGAATTGTTGCATAAAGCTATGGTAGCTTTATGCAATATCTTTGATAAAAGCCCACTATCATTATTTATCTCTTTGGGTTTTTGAAAACTTTTTAATGCTTTAGGTATATGACGTTTTTGATTCCGAATGAAAAGTTTGGAACAGGATGGAGAATCTTTGTACCATTTCTATCCTCTACAGTACAGATTTATTAAAAATTCCGTTACTCGATAAAAAATTTAATATCGGCGTTAAGACTTTGATAGAGACTTTATTTATAGTGTGTTTTCCAATAAATGACAAAAAAATATTTGTAATGACATTCATTTAATAACATCAACATTTGGTTTGTTAATCTAAAATATCAATTCTATTAACACTTTTAACTTGCAGAGGTACACGGCTTCAAGCATTAGGCACGCATGCCTTATTGTGTTTTAATAATATAGGCATCATAATTTAATGATTAGAATTAGTTTTTGTCTTTTCAGCTAGAATATCTAATTACAATGCAATACAAATTCTAATTGTAAGGTAATTTACAACTACAATTATGAGATACCCTAAAATTGTTGAACAAAAAGAAACTTTGAAACAAATATATCTTTCGAGGTATTCGTGTTTCAAATAGTAAAACTTGTAAAATGTTTTTGTCGGAATGAGAGTGTTATTATATGTCTGGATATATTTAAAAGTTTTTGGTTCAGCAGCATTCGCTCCATTTCTATCACGATATCTCACATTCATAAATAATTAATGAATGAAGTTGGTACCTTATCTGTAACAATCTGAAGTACGAAAGTATTTTGCATGAGCAATCCTACATATATAATGTATATATATATATATATATATATATATATATATATATATATATATATATATATATATATATATATATATATATATATATATATATATTATATACATATATATCTTTTTTATTTCTTGTAGTACTGAAAATAATAAAATAATTATGATTTGATGATCTTGCATGATTCGTGCTAAATCTATCCTTTAGGATATAATATATTACTGTTATTTTGATATTAAGCCTTATGAAATCGATAAGATTGGAATAATTTGCTTTTATAATGGTTGTGAGTTTTAATGTAAAGTAGCAACAAACCTTATTGCCTCTTAATAAGGATTCTAAGTAAATGAGGTTTGTTAATTTCCAATTTAGTTTCTTGAAAGTAATAAACTCGCACGTACTCTTTCTCACTTTCATTAACCTTCTAGTACTTATAAGGAAATCTTATTCTTGCTACATCGGATTATAAGAACATTTGCAGTAAAAAAAAATATTATGCAGTAAAAAATAAAATACAGTAATTTTTTTAATGTTTTTTACCACCGTAAAATGTTAGGTGATATCTCAGTAATCAATATTGTTTTAATTTGGACTAATGTAACGATATTAGGTAAAATAATGATTGCAATGTCTAAGTAATTTGATATTCAGTATTTTTACACAAAAGGTGGAGCAAGCATTTTTTTTTTCCAGATGGAAGCTGTGCTTGTAAAACCATCTCATGTACACGAATATATCTTCTTCCTAAGGGTAAGATAGGAAAAAGTCAACCGCTACCTTCAAAAAGTCAACCGCTACTTACATTTAACTAACATTTTGGGGAGTCATTTGTTAGTCCGACTAAGAATCTTGGCTGCCGACACTTTTCCGTAATAATGTATGACCCTATTAAGAATGAATGATGGCGGTATACGTGCTAGTTATCTCAGTATTGTTGCCAACAAATTGTAAAATTACGGCCTCGTAATGAAATGGGCAATTATTGTAGAACCTAACAAAAAATGTTTATAAAAGAACGAAGATAATAAAATAAATTCAAATAAATGTGAATAAAAAATACAAATTAACAAATCGTAATTAAAAAATACAAATTAAATATAATATTTCAATGTTGATTAACTATAACAAGCTTTTACTCATGTATATATGAAATAAATAGTAATCATATTTGAACTCAACATAAAACTGTACATTTTAAAATTTAATAGTTCAATTTATATAGTATTCATCGACACTCCTTTAAAAAGATTGTGTTTATATTTTCAATATGCTTATGTTTAGTAGAAAATGTATATAATAAAATCGAGACATAACTTTTATGTATTTTGCAATATAGTGTAAAAAGTAATACTAAAAACAAGTTTTAAGTTAAATTATTTCTTACTCACTTACTCATATTATAATAGAATAGAGATTATATTGAGAACAGAAACAAGATATTCTTAGAGATAATAAATTGAATAAAAATAGCTTAAGGCATTCTACGATGCAATTGGATAAAGTAATTGTCAATAGTAAGATGTCGACACAAGCTAAACGTGCTGGAGTTGAGGACAGTTAATCGCGTTTTTATGTCATATAAGACTCTAGGATTATTAAAGGCAGTATTTTCGGACTGATTTTGAGAAAGATTCTTTTTTTCCTTTTGGTAAACATTTATAAAATCGGTTAATTATTATACCAAAGACTAAAACAGGGATCAAATAAAAATAATATAAATATAGGTAGTTTAAAAAACTAAAAAACACGCCAAAGTAGCTTAAGGTAATTATTAATCATGGAGATCCTATTCAGGATAATGAGGTAATCTCATCGAATTATTAATTTACTAGCGGTCCTTTATATGTGTATAGTTTGAACAAAATCGGTTGGTGGGAAATGTGACAAACTCGCATTCGAAAAAGTCGGTTACAAGCGAACAAACAAGCAAACATAATATAAGTGAAACCAATAAAGGTGTGTTAAAAATGTGATAAAATCTTTTTTTTTTCGAAGTAAGATCGTTAGACAAGCTTCTTTATGCCGTCTCAAAGATTCAGGATACTCATATTGGTCAAAGACAAAGACATTGGTTGCAACCGATCACACCCAGTGACGTTGTCAAAGTCAATAAAGCCAGCAGCATTAGACCTTAAAAAAAAAACCTATTTTGTAAGGTGGCAGTGGATATTTCATACTAAAAATTATAAAATAAAGTTTTTTTTTTACAATTCTGAGCAACTAAATTTATTTATTTCAAAATAAAATACTACTTTTCTGATATAAGGGTTCTAGGTTGATTGTTTAAAATAAAAACAATAATTACTAAAACTATGGTTATTGAATACTTTTATTTTTTTATGTTTATAAATTCAAATATAACAGAATAAGACTCAAGGTTTTAAATAACCTATTATAGCACGAAACTTAAAATTTACGAAAACACCATATGAAAAATGGTATACCATTATTTATTATACTTAACAACTATATTTATTATTTTATATTAAATAACTTTTACCTAAAAATACTTGAGGAATATTTTAAATATTTGAAAATAAATCTTTTATTTTAGTTTAGTCAAACCAACTAACCAAATGGTTATTATAATATATTATTATTATATTATATTAAATGTAACAGATTAATTCAATAAAATTATGGAAAAACAGAAAGAGCGAAAGAAGTTAAGGGAAACGATATTTTTTTCTTTCCTTAATTGATGACTAAGTCGAGGTAATAAATTGTTCTATTCAATATTATAAAAATGTTCATTATTAATAACTCAATTTCAATAAATAATAGAATTGTATCAATTTTTATCATATTTTTAGGGCCATTTTATCTTATCTTGATCTGTATTAATACTCAAACCTTGCTCTTTTAAAGCATATTTCAAAAATGTTTTTTTATGTATAAATGCTTAATGAATTTTTCAGTGGAATTGTAATGGTTTATTTTAAATGGTAAAATTCCTCGGTCAGATTGAGAGATTATGTCGAGGCTGAATGTATAAAAATAATTTAAAAAGTTTTCAGTATAGTCGTAATTGTTTCGTGGTTTTAATGCGGAAAATTAAATGTATAAATTATAGCAGAGATTGGAATATCTAGTTGGTTTCTATGAAATGTGAATATTAGGACTTTCTACTGCATTGTAATGTTTACTCTGTATTTAAATTCTAATTTTGTTATGAAATTGTAGATACTCCTATAAGTTTTATTTAATATTATTTTTATATAAGTGTAAGATATCGTAAACATTATTATCGTATTTATCATATTATCTTAAAGTTAAATCATCTTACAATAACACGCCTTCTTCGCCTTACAACTTTCTCGTAGTAGTTAAATCTGTAATATATTTTTTAACTTTGGCTTGAGGGTAATATTTAGTCGAGAACTAATCATTTAATTCTTGTGTTGCATATTTGTATAATGTATTAGTATAAAATAATCATGTAGTTGGAGGAGGGTATGTTAAAATATTTCGACAGGTATAAAACTTGTTTTTTTTTAATAGTTCTAAATAAATCTAGGTCACGCTTGTTGATCTTATTTTGATGTAATTTTTTTTGATAGCCTAATGTTAAGATATGAATGTTATAGAAACTGTATTGCCTTCATAAATGAAAAACATACGTTGTATTAAAAATTAAAATGCATATGAAAAAAAAAATAACATTATAAATATTTTTAGACTATGGCATTTTTATTTAACCACTCGTGTCTTTTTACATAATGTGTCAAAATGAAATATGGAAAATACGTACCTTTCATAGTAAATTAATAATTCATAATTAAAGTTTATATAACAATAACAACTTTGAATGTCATACCGTTTGTACGAAGAGAGAAATAAAGCCGACTCCGCTGTGGCTAACCGCATGTTGAGAGCTCTGAGATTGAACTAAGGTAACTTTGGAATAGTTAGTCTTGTTCTTGTTGAATATTATTATCCTCTATAGTCGTATCCCTGTTTACTATTAGTGGATATATGTGTAAAAACTATACCTATGTTGAAATATTGTATTCTTGTTTAAATATACAGTTTAACGTTTATTTACCAACAATACAAAATATAATGAAATATACAAATAGATATTTTATTAGGAAAGAGCTGTACTATCATAAAAAATAATCAACTAGAGTTCTGTGGAAACGGAAGTATTTGTCTTCCTGACATGTCGGTCAGCCAAACATGGTTTACTATGCCGTGGTATCGAAATGTTGATTTTCCATCTCCATTTTAAAGACAAATTTCAGCCACTATTTGTCCGGCCAAAACAAACTAAACTTCACCTTTTGAATGCGGTAACATCGTTGCACTGTAAATAAATTTTATCTTTTCTTGCACTCAACATTCGAAGAAAACAGCCATATTTTATTATTTTATGCCTGTTTTTCAAAAATATATATTTTTTATTTTTTTGGTGAAGATTCACTGTTTTGTATTAAATTATATTTTTATATATAATATGTAAAAAATCAAGCATTAGTAAATTAAATTTATCCTATTTGATTTATATTATACTTAAAAGATAAGTCAAGCTTGTAAACTCTATTTTTTTATACGAATCATTATTGATCATATTTAAGTTTTGTATCATTTTCTACTAATAACTGTGAATTGAAACAGTCCTACTAAATATAATATTTTTAAATATCTATAAAAATGTTTAAATGTTTACTAAGTTACTTAAAGCTGTTTTGTCATAAATATTTATATATAATTAATGAAAATAGAATACACAATTATTTTTTCTTTCATCCAATAACATTTTCTTCAAGAAGTTATTTATTTTTTGTGTCCTACAACATAACCAAATTTTTTAAACGTCCAACACATAATTTTTTGGACGGCTATTAATAGAAATTTAGGAAAATTGTGATCAAGAACATCTAAAATTATAATATGATTCAATGACGATCTTATTTTTTACTGAGATTTAGTTAGTAACATAAGTTTTCCTAAATGCTGGAAAAATGTAAATAAAGTTTTTAAAATACAGTGTTATGTTTTCTGTATTTGTGAAATGTTTAATTATTTTACGACTACCTGAAGAAGTTAAGAATTGAAATAATTCATCTGTATAATATTAATGCAATTCATATGTCTAATATTAATACGTTTTTATTATTATGTATTTGCTTTTAGAATATGATTAATGCAGGATTTTAGATCACAGGTTGAAGTAAAAGCCTCGAGACATCAAATGCGTCAATAATTAAATTGTAAAATGCATTATTGCATAATATTATGTATATACGGCGTAAATAATAGAATCTGTAATTTGATAAGATATATACGTATTTTGAAAAAATATACGTAGACAGATGACCAACCAATAAGTAATGTCAAGAAAGCTAGGATATATGATATTTTTTTTAACATTACATCTAAATTGGCCTTTCCTCGTTTATGATATTAATAAAACCCTTTTGTCAAAGTTAGATGCAAGCGTCCATAAAGACATTGAAGTTATGGGTCGGGTTAGCGCACTCAGCGGACTCTTCAACCTTATTTAGAGAACGAAAAAACTTTCGGAGCTCTACAAACATCTAAGAGTTAACAAAAGACATATCATCGAAAAATCTAAAGATGATACTGTAACTTCTTTCCCAAAAACAAAGTTGCTTCAGAGCTCGAGTCACGACTTCAATTCCATATAAAATTATGATAGGTGCTCAAACGAATAAAGTAGAGCTAGGATCAAGTAGGAAAGTTCAAGACATAGACATAACAAAGTCTTTTATTCGACAAGCCACCGAAAAGTCTTGCAACATCTGCGGAGAGGCAGTAGGAACTGCGTAACACTTATTAGTAGGGTGTAGGGTACTTCTAGATAAAGGTCAATACTCGCGTCGCCACGATAAGGTATTAGAAATTATACGGGAAGTGGTTAGTCTTTCAGTAGCAAGAGCGTGGAAGGGTATAACAACCACCAAACTATCTGTAAAATTCGTAAAAAAAGGCCGCTCCAAAAAATCAATACCGAAGCTTCATTCAATTTTAGGCGCGGCTCCTGGTTGGACTCTCATGATGGACACGAATGAAAAACATTACAAAATCCCTGGGGATGTTGGTGTTTCGTCATCCAGACCGGATTCATTCCTGTATTCTTAAAATCTGAGACGCGTGATACTTGTGGAGCTTACTGTTCCCTGGGAAACAAACATCCCCAGGGATCACACATTCAAGCGTAATAAGTATTACGAACTGACCAACGAACTGTTCAGGAATAAATTTGTAGTTTGTTTGTACGCGGTAGAAGTGGGAGCGAGAGGTATTACAGCAAAATCTCTCTATAACCTACTTAAAGACCTTGGCCTTTCTAGAACAAGCACTGGTTCATTTCTAGAACGTATTTCAAAGGCGGCATTGGTAGGTTCTTTCCAAATTTGGTTAGGTAGGGAGAGGAGTATAGAGGATGAAGGCGAGCGTTTTTGCGCATAATAAAGGGGCCCTTTAAACCTACTCCTGGGTCGCAAGTCCTAGGCACTGTTTTGCACTCCTGCAACGCGATGGGCCCGGCACCCGCTCGGTGAATCCATGGAATGCTGAGCAGCTTCGTCTTATATAAATAGTTAAATTAACATCTTATATATTTAGTTCTTTTTATATCCAAAATGGTGAAATGTTTGTCATTGACCAGTTCATTATTCATTATTATTAAATATTTTTGTATTGCGTATATAAATTTAAAAGTTGTTCAAAATTAAATACAAAACGAAATTCATGAGTTTGAGTTCAAACGTTTTCTTGCTTCCGCATTCGATACTCAAGTATATTAGTTGTTTATTGATAAATTCCTTATTAAAAAACATCAAACTTTTAATTTAAATTTCTTTAGAACGTTATATATTTTGTATAATAAAAAAGGCCTCAACAAAATGTTGGAAAAAACCATGAACCAAATTGCTTAAAGCGAATAACGCTTATTTTTATCAACATCGAACGCTTTTAATTGGAAAGCACACGATACTTATTTATGTTTTTATCATTTACTTAATGTTTTTCTGTTTCATTTTAATGTATATCGCAAATAAACTACATAAAAGTTTTAAATTACAGACGCCAGGAGCGTGCAAAGAGTTTTAATGCATTGTTCTGTTAACTGATGTGAAAAATAAGTTTTAGAAGGAGGGCGGTATGTTTTAGATTCATAACAATTTTTTGCTCTTATCGTCTTGTTTTAATAGATATTCTTCATATTAAAGATTACATGCCACTAAGTGTAACTAAGAACTGAATGTGGGAGGTATTACTGTTGAAGTGTACTTTATCAGCAGGTTTTATTAAATTTTCTGCATGGTGAACCAACAATCCCTTGGTTAATCAAGTCTTTAAGGGATCAGAGGCTTGCTACTAAAGAGACACTAATTAAAGCAAATGAAATAAGTAAGTTTTTTTAGTTTTATGTCTTCTTAGACATATATTTCAGAAGAACAATACGAAGGGCAATATTTAAATATGTTAAGGCATCCAAATAATTGTAATATACAAAAAAATATGAAGAAAAAACAAACGGAGACACATTTGGGTCACACTAAGAGCTAAAAGCTGTTAAATCTTCGTCTGTTAGTAATCCTTTACCTGAGAGGCTGCAATACCCAAGCCATTTTCTTAGCTTATAAGCTTTCTATGCAGCCTGTATTAGTCACATTTCCTTAGAAAATGATAATTTACATTTATATAAATATAGAATAAAGAACAAACCGATACGGGCAGGGATTCGAATCTGCGACCTCTGAGAGAACCGTCCCGTCGCTCTATCAATCGTAACCGCCACGGGATGGTTTTCTAGAGATCGCGGGTTCGAATCCCTGCCCGTATCGATTTATTTTTTATTCTATACTTATATAAATTTAACAACTAAAAATTTTTGTCTATTGTGTGTTAGAAATATTCACGACAATAAGTACTGCACATAATTCCTTATTACGTAAATATATTACATAATTAAGAATAATGATAAATTAAAATTATGGGAAACCAGAATCAGGAAACATTCCATTTTGGTCACCACTACGTTTTATTCAAATTTCGAGTATACTGCTAAATATTTTGAACAATAATTATCACCCTTAATAATAGTGCAATAAGAAGATATGCTAATTTGTTATTCATATAATATAACATTTGATGCATCAATATTATTTATATATTAATATCATTATTTAATTTATTTGTTTCTTATTTTCTAAGGATTTCAGGTTATTTATTATGGTTATTAGACGACATAAAGAGATCACAAAATATATAGATTAAGTAGAAACATGGGTTGATTTTTTTTTTGTCAGAAAAATATAACGAAATAGATTGTCATTTTTATCATGGGATATCTTTCCTTATAGATAATGGGATTCCAGAATTCAAAAATTATTTGCTCCTAGCGTTATTTTTCTAAACATTTTCAGATACGTTATATAATTATTGGCCATCTTCTTACGACCCCAAAGTAATTAGCATTTAATTTCCCAACTTTTTTGCAACAGTGTTGAAATAACTAGCATGTATCTCGACATCATTCATTATTAATAGCGTCATATATTACTTCATATAACCCAGATTCTTAGTCGGTCTAACAAATGTCTACCTAAAATGTTAGTAAACCATATGTAGTGGTTGACTATTTGAAAGCTTTTATAATAATTGCCTTTGAAAAGTAAAGTTTAAATTTCAATCGATAAATACCAAATAAATTAAGACATTCTAATTGTTTTATTTATAAACTCATAACAATAGTCCAAGTAAGAAAAAGAACACATTATATATAAAAAAAACTTGTGTGGTTTTATGAAACCACCGTAAAAGTGAAACTTTTTTTCACATTATAGACATTTAACTAAAATTTTTCGGAATAATATTCCATTAAGGGTATAAAAATTGCTTCATCAATCTTAATTTTATACTTAGAAAATGGGAATGATAATGGGAAATGATAAAGGTAGACTAGGTCTCCAACTAATATTTTTATTGAACTCTGTGTCTTAGAGTACGACATACATAATACTTAACAATTATTTAGATGATATACACATATTAAAACACTGAAAACAATATTTTATAATCGTTGAGTCATTTTGATCCGTTTTTCAATTATTTTCAATCATTCTATTATCAATTCCATCTTCATCATGAATTTCACAGTTTATAAATGTAACCAATATTTTATGGTAACTAAAATACGTGAACAGTGACTTACATTCGATTTTTTCAATGTATCTAGTAAAAACCGCATCGATACGAGCGCCTTTCACTTTATCCCTACTCCGCGGCCGACCGTCACGCGACATGCAACACACAGACGAAAAAGTTTGAGACGATGTAATAAAAGTTTTACTTTAATTACTTTAAAAAACTTTTAAAAGTTTTTATGTGGTCCGTTTTCCGTTTCTGGTGTCTGTTCGTTTGGTATCTTGTATAAACATAATAAATATAAATAAAACAAGTGTGTACGTGTGTCGTAGTATCAAAAAAAGCAAAATGGTAAAACGATTAATTTTATATTTATTGATTAGTATTATGTTTAAACGGTAAAGTTAGTTATAAAAATGTACAAAAATATCACTTCTTCTTCTTCTAGAAACAGTTACAATATATATTTATGCTAGAAATTTCCCATATATATTTATGCTATTTGTACCATAATTATATAATCGTTAACATTTAGCCTTGCATAAAATAGTAACAAATAACATATAATATTTTTCATTACCATACTATTTATTAGTTAACTAAAAATTAAGTTAATTTATTAGTTTAACTAAAAAAATAGTTTTATTTGTTGTGATATTCAAAATAGATTTTCATTCTCATGTGTTACAAAAAGGTGTTCAAACTTCACCCATCATTTATGAATGAGAAATTCCCCAACAGAAATAAACCAACTGCGGCTGAACCGAAAACTTTTTACATACCTAGCGGCGACGTAATCCCACTTTCAATCAGACCGACGCCTTTCAGAAACTTTACTATTTAAAACCCCATTATAAATACAATTACAATTACATATTTATATTATATTGATATTTTATTGCTTACCAAGTTTCTTCATTCTTTTTCAAGCCGCTAGCTAGGTTGTTTGTATTTAGCTTTTCAAGGCTTGTGTCTTTTTTTTATTTAAAATATTTTCATGTATGTAATCTGTTGGCAATAATAACATTAATATATGTGTCCAATAACTGTAATTTTTACTGTGGCAACAATTTAAAAGTTACAAACTTAATGAAATTGTTCCTTTTTTTACTTGGATTGGTGGACCTTCCAATTAGCTTGTTGATCTTAAAAAGAAAAAAACTTCTTTTATATCTTTCAAAATATATTATGAATATTAATATTCATATATAAATTTATTTATTATTGAATTGCTAAGTTGTAGGTGAACCACCCAACTAGCTATCTTCTTCCTTGATAAGATCTTAAAAATAAAGAGTAGAATATCATTAAATTATGAAGCCTGAAATCAAATTACGAATACATAATTAAAAGCACCGATGGAGTTTTAACGTCTTAATATTTATATTTTTTTGATTTGATAATGGTTAAAAAAAAAAGAATTCTACATGCCTGAGAATGGGATTATGTCATGTATTATATTCATAAAGTTTTAGGTTCAGCCACAGTCGGTTCATTTCGGACCGTACTTCATTTATAAATGGGTGAAGTTTTAGTTCCTTATTTGTAACGGTCTGAAATTCAAAGACATTTTTACATCTAATTATACGAAAGGAATTTTTTTCATAGAACTTGGTCTGAATGGTTTTAAACAGTAATAAATTCCTCAGGTATACCTACATAAAATTGTATATTAATATGAATATTAAAACTGATACTATAGTGTATTGAAACGTGTTTAACTTTATATTAATGAAAATGGATATTAGCGAAAAACAAATTAAAACCTAGTCGCTAGAGTTTAAAAACCATCGACTGAACTTAATTCAAGTAAATCGTTCACCGAAAGAACATAAGACCTTAAATTATAGCGAGAAATATTTTAAATGATCAGTTTAAGGTTTTAATTTTGAATTAGAAGAATTTTGTCCCTGAGAATAAAGGAAAACTATAAACTCGCATATACTCTTAATTACTTACCAGTATTATTTGGGAACTGCATTTTTAGCTACATCTGTGGTAACACAAACCCATTTGAGGTGAAATAAAAAAAAATATACGGCTACAATTGTTACAAATATTATATAAAAATATATATTATGTATATATATTTACTTACCATGAAATATAAATAAAACTATATAAATTTAGACAATTAATCAGATATCTACTCAATTCACAAACTGAATAAACAAAAGTTAATTAATTCATTTACTACGGATTATTTGGTCCGCAAAATTTAAAAACAGAAAAAGAATTAAGAAATAATATTTCTACCCTTCAGCTAGTTATTATCTTGTTGATTTTGTTTTTTCAATTAATATTACTTAACAGACTAACTTTGTTCCTAAGTGGTTTATGGCTATCGTAGTTAAACGAGTTATTTAATATAAACCATTTTAAATTATAAACACTAAGACTATCTCGGAACAAAGTATTTTAATAACATTTAAACCTTGAACTCGTCCATCATAAAATTATTATCTTAGGCGCCAATTCTTTTAAAATTTTGTTAATTTTGTATATAAAACATCATACATTATATGTTGACATGGACGTGTGTTTGTGAAATAATTACTTTTAAAACCAGACTTATTTCTAATTACTTATAATTTGTAATTAATATACATTTAGAAAAAAAAAGAATAGTGGTTCTTACTTAAAAATCCTAATACATACTTCCAGCGAGCGTAAACTATAAGTAACACTAAAGCCACCAAATTAATTATGTAACAGCTGTAAAGAGATATTACGGGGCACTTAAAAATATAAATAGACCTTTTTAACTTTCAGGGAATTCTCAAATGCACTTTTAATTTACTAAAAAAATAATTAAACTAGCATGTTTTTATTATAGTAGGAATTTATGTTTCTAAAATTCCTCTCATTTATATATAAACAAATGGTACCAAATAGGTATCTTTTGTTTTAAGGAAATTAATGTAAAGTTATCTTTTTTTGGTTATTGGTTATAAATTGCCAATATCAAATACTTATAATTATGACATAAAATCAACAAACAATCGATGTAACTCCAGGTCACTCCATTAACTCTGACGGGAAGATCTTATCAAAACTAACAAAACGAATCTAGATTCGGTGCATACAGCTCCATGCGTCTAGGAGATATAGTAGAAGGTAGTGAAGTTGAACTATAGTGTAAAAAACTCGAACGATGAAAATTATTTCATTTTCACATTATTCACTATAGGTAGGTGGTACATACATGCATACGAGTGTGAAGTCATGCTTTGTCAATGTAGTGATGCGATTTGATCTGTTTGGAAACGCGTCCTTAATACTTCAAAATTTAAATACATCGAAATTATTTTGTAATTAAATTTCTAAACCTTAAATGATAGTCCTACATAATATTATGATTTAGCAGTGAATTATTTTTTCAAATTAAGTTTGTACCAAATATAAAAGTTGATAAGTAATAAAGTAATCAATTTGATCCCATTTCGAGTTTAATCGCCTCACAGTGATAATACCGTAACTGTCTCAGCTATCCCTAAACCCTTGTAATCCCGGTTCAGAAGTTTTACACTAATCCACTAAACTTCACTAATCATTTACTCTTTTATATAAGTAGTTTGTATTTAATTGTAATGGAAGTCTTTATGTATAACTGTTGGGATAAATATCTTATCACAATAAGTTAGAATTTATATAAAAACATTAAAGAGTTTATAACATAATCGTATATATAAACAAAGGAAAAGATAAATCGTCCCTAGCGGGCCTTGTTTCCTGCTTCGTAAAGGATTACTTACAAGAGCAGTATTAACCACTTTCGTATCCTTTGTGACGCGTCTCTGTCTCTATTCGTTTGTTTTGATTTATTTAATTTCTATAATTTCGATGTTCATGTTTATTCGATTATAATATCGATATTAGAATACTAGGTTTATTTCGTTAAATGATTCGCATTCATGCTAGCAATGTTCAACGCTTAGGAAATTTGAGATTAAATTAAATTAAATATTAGTATCCAGCAACAACATTCATATAGGATAAAAAATGCTTTGTATAAAAAATATAGTTATAATATAGATATGGTATATAAAATGATATATTTTTGTGTTTATTAAATAAGCTCATATTTATTTATTTTCAACAACGAACCTACACAAACACAAGGAAATATTTTATCCTAGAGTATGGTGATAAAATGTTATTCGTGAAAAGCTGAAATATCTTTTTACCAAATAAAGCTAAGGTTCATTCGTATAAAGGACTTTGGGTCCTATTCAAAGTCAAGTGGATCTTATTTCAGGCACGAAGCAGTGGCAAATGAACTCAACCTTTTTAGGAGCGACAATAAGTAAGTGCAAAACGTGCACTGGCTCTGCTCGGATAACAATGCTAGAAATAAAATGACTGGGATATCAAAACAATGGTTATCTATTAACAATAAAAATGGTAACCTGGTAACCTAAAAAAAATATAAGTATATAAAATTTAAAAATAATATTTACATTTTTTTTAATTCTCTCCTGCGTCTTGAAAAAATGTTATAAGTATTTATTGATTAATAAGGTATTTTTATGCACTAGTTCTCTCCCTCTCGATAAATTATAATATTTTATATTAAAACTAATTTTAGAAATATTTAATATAAAGATACATTTTACTTAAAAATAAATATATATGCATTACGTAAATGACGTCCGTTCGCATACACTTCTATTTTCCCTAATATAATTATCTTCTAATATTAGAGTTTCTATAACACTGTACAGGACGAGGGGTGCGAATGACATCAATCAAAGATCACACCAAGTTCGTTCTTTCGTCTCTACACTCTGAATATTAATTTAATATTAATCTTTGAGTTAAAAAAAATGAAGATTAAATAATAATAACTATGCTTTTAGTATAAAGTTAAAAGAATATGAAACAAACTTTTTAAATTGGCACATAATAATCTTTTATGA
Source organism: Napeogenes inachia (assembly GCA_959347355.1). Taxonomy (NCBI): domain Eukaryota; kingdom Metazoa; phylum Arthropoda; class Insecta; order Lepidoptera; family Nymphalidae; genus Napeogenes; species Napeogenes inachia. The sequence goes on from OY365791.1 coordinate 27,698,708, forward strand.
GTATTCTCATAATAAAAAAAATATCATGACAATGAAAGTCATTTTAAAACAACTGGACATATTAAAAATAAGTCCCGTAAGTTATTATGTTGTGGTAAAAAAATATAATTTTTGGTCAGAATATATTGGAAATGCTTGCTCGTAATTGTCATAAAAGACAAACGTGACCAAAATGTAACGTTTTTCGATTGGTTTTTACTTTTGACATATTTTACAATACTCATCATTATATTTTTACATTATTTTAAGGAATAAAAGGTACACGTTATTTACTTTGTATTAGTTGTTTTGTCAATAGACATAGGTACCTACTTGAATATGTGTATGAAATTTAAATTGCAGGTATGAATAATTTAAAAAGAAATAATACAGATTTTTTAAATGGTAATGCACTAACTAATTTTACACGTAAAATATGTTGTAATACGAAATACAACATAGAAAGTTTAGCTGTAGGATAGTCTAGTTTGCCTGTGATGGCAGGATACGCCAAACCTTTGACAGGATCGAATACTGATTGTGTATACTGAAGATATCATAGCAGTTATAAGGAGTCACAAACAATGGTGAACATGTTATACTTTGCCTATAAAGTCTTTCTTAAATCTTACTGAATCTATAAATTCTGCATATTAATATTATTAAATTCTATGTAATAATATTCATATAAACATCCTTAATTAATGGGTTATCAGTTGTAAAAAGAAATGACCATATCTCATAGGTAGTTCCAGAGATCAGCGCTTTTAAGCTAACAAACAATATTGACTTGTGCCTTATGATGTAGATAGTATTGATGACTGACAGCGAATTGATAATTGAAATTAGATATCTGATTTCACCTGTCAGATAAGTTAGATCTGCCAGTGTTGAACCTGTATTGATCTAATCTAATCTAGCATACATGTGAAGTGGTCACCGACACCAATAGTATGGTGCGTTGTCGGAAAACCTCATTATTATCTCAATAGAAACAGTCATAGTCACAATATAGTCTATCTTGATATAATTATTTCATATAGTTCTCGTATTTGGCATGTGTGTAAATAAAATCTTAGACCAACATTGTTTTTTTTTATTTTATTTTATTATTTTGAGATACATTTTATTGTTGCGTTGAACTTTATCATCATGATTAACATGTAAAAAAAGGATTTATTTACAACATTCTGATTCAATCTTTAATTGATTTGTTTTAAATATAATGATAATAATTTATAGATTTTTCACTTTCTTCTGTAATTTGAATATTTAGCATATGTTTCGATATCAATATATCAAATCATAAAAATGAATTCGGAGTGCAAGCAAAATAAAAATCATATAAACTACAAGATGGAACCGCTTTCAAAAGGTGAAGTTTAGTTTGTGTTGGCCAGACAAATAGTTCATGAAGTGCATCTATAAAATAAATATGGAATATATTTTTTAAGATAAAACATAAAAAACAATCTATTTATAGGTTTGATTTTATTTTAGATATAATTTAAAAAGATTTACAAAGTAAATTTAAATAAATAATCATAATAATGATAAATACAATGTAGCAACACACATATACACTTCTCTCCACTCCCACTTGACAAGAACCAAAATACAGACTATGTAACTATGATTACATTAGTTCAAATTTGGAGTCTTCACGTGCGGTTGGTCGGACTAAACTTTACTTTTCGCTCCGTACAAACGGTATGAACGGCATGACACAACAAATTTGTTGTTATTATATTTACAACAAATTTATCTTTTTTTATTTTATTTTATTTTAAAATGTTTAGTTTTTATTATGTACAAAAAGAAGTAAGTAAATAAAAAGTAAGTGTTCAGTCCTCAGACAATTTTACCCTCGAGTGAGGAAGGTAAATAATTACGTCAAAGATTGAACTACTCGCGTAACACTTTGTTAATCTGAAACTCATAACGACATAGTTGTAAGGCGAGGAAGGCGGAATGTCCAATTAGATCGTAACTTCCTTAAGATTGCTGCTCATATTTTTCTACTTCCTTATATTATGTATTCAATAATGATAACGAAGCAAATAGAAAATACTAAATTCAAAGACACTATTAATGCCAGTACTTTGCTATTCGCATAACGGTTTGTAAGTGTGAACATTGGCTCGTAATTATTTATTTATTAACTTTGCCAAGGCGAATTGTCGCGAAAATTAGATTCTACCCCCCTAAGCGTTAGCCCCTGTGTGTATTATTTATTTTAATATTTATTAATAATATTGCGTCTCATTTAAATTGCTTTTTTTAATTATTAAAGAATTATTAAAGAATACTAATTTATGGGTAATATGAAAAGGGAGGTTATTTGTTTCTATCAACATAATCTTTTATCAAATTGAAATGCAAACTAATATTTAATACAAATATTAATTTATTGTCTTCTATATTAATCAGCAAACCTAACTTTTAAAGACTGTATACTAACGTAACGTATTACAAAATTACATTTATAAGAATAAGATTTTAATTATTTAAGAAAAATACAGTAAATGGGATAAAACAAAGGTTCATTATCTTATAAGAAACAGATTAATGCAATAGTGATTAAATTACTTTGGTTTTAATTATTCAGTAAAAGTTATGTTTAACACAGGACAAATTTCAAGGCATGTCGTACCATGAAATGAAATTCGACAATGAAATGGAACTTTCAATAAAAATGTCGGATCTATCACATTTTTTTACTTTACTACTTAGAATAACATAATAATAATAAAGGACAAATTACACTCATTGATCTAACCCCTAAGTAAGCAATATATATATATATATATATATATATCGAAAGTATCAAAATTGTTTCATTCACACAATATTCTCGCACTACACATGCGTAAGTGTGGTTAGTCGAGATTTTTCTCTATAGTGATGCAATTTTCTATCTATCAGTTTTGTAAACGCGTCTCTAACATTAACATTTTTATACGCTAAAATTTTACAATTACCTATCCGTGACGTAAGGCCACTCTCATTCCGAAGGAAGTGTTTTACAAACTTTACTATTTAAAACACATGGACACAACTTCACTCTAAAATATTTTTAAACCTTTGAATTTCAACATTTTTCTATACTGTAGGTGCTTAATGTTTTTTTAAGATGCGCTTTATAATAAATATCAGCAGTAATATAGAAATGAAATATCATAAATACATACATACAATTAATCAAAAAATGTATTTTCAGTTTAATGTATAATATAAATTTCCTTTATAAACCTGTTTCAAGGAGCTGTTTTATTATTTTTCCTACACCAAAAACCAATTTTTAAATCTCAAAAGTCAGTAGTAACAACGGCACTAGGTACTTTTTTTAGTATTTTTTCTGCTATCGAAGGTGGTAGTCCGTTTTATGAACTCTTGAACATCTAAGCGGCAATCGCTATTCCGGTCAACTCAAGGGTTTCATCTTTTTGCAACCTTCCTTAGTTACTTGATCCTATTTAATAAACTAAAAGTACCCACATATGTATTTATAAATTAATTAAATAGTGCATTTAATTATTTGAGCTAACTGTAAAGATATATATTACTTACAAGGCTTTTTAATTAACATTATGGCTTGGACATTTAGAGAATCCTATTTACTAAGAAAACAAATTGTTCAATTACGTATATAATAAAAATAATGCATCTATTAAATGTTTAATTAACCTTTATATCGACATTAAGTCGATCTTAAAGTCTTATTAATAATAAATAGTAATAAAGTTTTTTTATGCTTTGGTTTCTCCTTTACCTGAGATGAAGGAAGCTAGTCTTTTTCTCATCTTATATGCGCTCAGATTAGTGAATGTATAAATAAGTTAATTTATTATTCATACATCTAAGTGTTTTGGCCACTTTTTAGTAATTAATTGTTTTCTATAAACAATTAGATCAACAATAACAATGAAATCATTCATATAATAAAAAAAATCGATTTCAATATATATGAGAAATCTACCTTTTAATAACAAAAAATATATATTTGATTTAAAGGAAAGGAAATCATATGCATTTTTTTTTTCAAAAATTTTGAAGAATTAAAAAGTAAATTATTAGTATAACCCTTTTTTTTTGGTTTATAAGTAAGTCTAATAGTTACTGAAGGTTTCTTGATATTATTATTGTTATTGATAGCACATTGTTGGGATCATTCAGTAAACCTACTGGGTGATCCCACTCTTTTTCGGATGTTATTACAACATCCTTAAATGCTTGGCAATATTCTTACGTCATATCTTCCATCCTTAAGATAAGCAAGACTCACAGCCATGGGTTTATTTATTTTGTATTAAAAAATTCTGCTTATTCTTCTAGTCTGTGGAAACAATTAATATGCAATAAAAAAATAAAAAAATAAACAATTTTAATTTCTAATTGTTTTCGAAAATAAATAAAGTTTTACTATATTAAATAATAAATCAAGGGACAAAATTTGTGACCGACATATAATGGATAGAAATCTATTTTTTCTATATTTCCTTTTTTCCTATTAGACATTTACAATTTTTAAATGATTGTGAAGTGTTCAAGCGTTCACCCTGTCGGTTTATCATCAGGCATCCTCAATGGGTTTGAAACAAACCGGGTGGAATATACAGGGTTATTTTTAATTAGTGGACCACCTCTAGCAGGCAGCCTCTCTACATCAATCCTTATCTTTGTTCTACAACTTTTTAAAATAAACAGTTTTTAGAATTTTAGGTTTCTTATACAAAATTTATTTGTTGCCTCTGATCTGACTTTAACTCGGAGCGTAGGCATGGCGCCGGAGCCTTGAACTTTTAAGCACTTTTTACAAAATACAGAGTAATAAGTAAAAGAGGGAGCAAAAAATTTTTGTTTCGTGTTTATTGTGTGGTTTATTAAGATTTTTAAAAAGTAATAGAATACCTAAATGTTGTTGGGATTGATGCAGAGAGGCTGCCTGCAAGAGGTGGTCAACTAGTGACAAATAACCCTGTATATAAATATAAATAGGTAAATATAGAAGGGTAGATATATCATCACGGGAACAAAAATGAATTTAATTAAACATATTTAGACATTTTTTATAATAATTGTCATTGCATCAATGATTAAGATCTTAAATATATTATATTTTAATTAATAAAAATCAGTATTTCATTGAATAGTTTAGTTAAATGATTAATAAAAAAGTAATCGAATTACCGTAACTTTGTATTAAATTATATAAATTCATAAATATTTTATGTGTAATATTAAGAAAAACATTATGAAAATTGTGTATGTCTCATAATAATCCAGTTTTAATATGTACAAATGTTAGTAAAGAAAAATAAAAACATAGCACAATGTTAGTTAAATTTGGGTTGAAAAATAAACAGTTATTTATTAATATCAAAATATATACATATCGGCCAATTAACACAAAACTTCTACAATCCTTACAAGTTCGGAAACAAACCAAACCACCTGAACAGCTAGCCATTGTAACTTCTAAGATTCTTAAAGGACTAAGGTTCTTGTAAATAATTTAATTATGATGGATTTAAAATTAACACACACTTAATATACACCCGAAATTTTAGATCAAAAAGAAAATTTTTCAGCAACAAAAATATTTTTGTCATTTGTAACAGTATTTCAAATAGTAATTGTTTGTAAAAGTTTTTCGTTGGAATGAGAGTGTTATTATATGGCTGGATATATTTAAAAAGTTTTCAGTTCATCGCAGTTGGTTTATTTCTATCACGTTTATTTCTATCTATCTATTTCATAAATAATGGATGAAGTTTGAGTACCCTATTTGAAACAGTTTGAAACACAAAAGTATTTTGCATGTCATATCATATAAAACTTATTTTATGTTTTTCAAACACATATAGAAATCAATGGTTCTTTTAAAACTTTATAAGCAATGTAACTTGTAATATGGTATAGGAAAAGTTTTGTTTTTTGATGATGTTGTATGTAATTCCCATAGTTTGTACCTAGAGTGTTATACAAATTAATATTATAAGTTTTTTTAATTGGTAATTTTAAAAATAAAACAAAACAGTTCAGTACATGATAGCTAAATGTTTTTTTTTTGGCCAAGATAAGATAGAGTACGTAAAAAAACGTATACATATATTTGAATGACTAATCAGTTGCTGTATATAGGTATATCTACTATCTACTGAATATAACTATCGACTGAATTGTGCAAAAACGATTGTTTAAAATAGAAGATATTATTGCTTCCTAATATTGGACCTTAAATTAAAGCCATAAAGACGTTATTAGTTCGTTTTGAATATGGTTTCATTTCAACCTAATGAAGTCCGAATTTGAGCAAATAAAGTTTGTTAATTTTCAATGAAGTCTCTTGAAAATTATAAGCTTGGACATACTTACTCTCACTAATCTACTAGTATCTAGAAGGAAATACAGTTCTGGGTACATCGGACCCATGACCATGTACAAGACCATTCCCAATAAAATAAATATAATTATTTTGGTATAGCATTTTTTTCAGTTAAAGGAATAATGTTGTGCGATATGTGTGTGATGCACATTTTATTTAACCTGGACTAATGAAACGGTTTTAGGAATTATGGAACGAGTGTAATTTCATGACAAGTACTTTTAATAGTTATTATAACTTTTTAAAATTAATAAATTTACATACTAGATTGTATAATAACCATACATCCTATTTTGATCTTTGTTGTTTATATAAAAAGGAAAACAAATAAGTACAAAAAAGCAGTTAGATAAATATTAAATTACCATTTTCTAAGGAAACTATAAGCTAGGATAAACTGGGGAAAAGGCTAGCTTCCTTAGGGAATGCTGCCTCTCAGGTGAAGGATTACTAACAGACAAAGCTTTAACAGCTTTTAGCTCTTAGTGTGACTCGTTTGTGTCGTCTTCGTTTATTTTTAAAGTATCTTTTTATTTGAGTAGAATTATTTGCATGGTTTGATATTTTCAGATTTATAATTTCATACTTATAGTTCTGTTCTAGTTACAGTAAGTCTTGTATAGACTCTGAACTAATGAATTACTTATTACATTTGCCAAATTAATCTCTCTTTAGTTTCACGACACTGGTCCTTTAGAGACTTGATTAACTTCGGAGTAATCATGTTGAAAATTAAACAAAACCTACAGATGACAACCCTTTGGCCACATTGAGTTTATAATTGCAAGTTATTATTAATTTGAATCTAAAAATAGTTTTAAATTAATGGATGGATGGATACATTTCAATGTTTTTGTTTTGAAATATTTTTTTCGGGTAAAAAAAATTACAAACTTTGTGATTTTGTTTAATGATTTGATAGCTTTTTTTACCTAATAAATAAAATTAAAGTAATTATTATAATAAATTCTGAGGTATTCTAAAGTCGCTAGCTTAATAACTAATATAAATGTTAATTAGTATTTTTTATGTATGTTTAACTAAGTTTCCTGTTTTTGATTGATTGATTCGACTTGATTATTTTACATATTTTTTTAGGTAATTTATGTATATATGTATGTATGTTGCTTAGCGTACCTACAGATGAGTACTAACTAACAAGCTTTAACTATGTACCATCCTTAAATGTACGAAAAAACAAATTAGGAGATTACCTTAAAAATTAATATAACGTTGATTCTACTATAATATAACAATAGCTATAAAATATTGTATTAACTGTTCTATTATGTGTAAAATAAAAATATTATAATATTAAATATTATTGAAAAAACAAACTGTAAACTATAAGGTTGTTTTGAGCAACCTCACCTTATCATTATTATTGCAAAATGATTAATCTGATCAGTAAAAATATTAAAGTCTTTTCGTTGTTGTTGTTCGTTGAGGTGAAGAAAAGTTTCTTTCCAACTCATTTAAAAACATAGTGAAGGCAATCTTATATCTATGTTTTTACATTTTGCTTATTTCATAACATTACATAGACAAGGTTTATCAAAAAAACATGAGTCTATATACAATACTACCTTCCAAAACGTATTTTTCAGTTCAGTTAACGAAACAATGAATTCAAACTTTTTATACACTCCTGACGTCTATATTTTAAAACATCTATTTATTTTATTAAACAGTGATAAACAATTAAATATAACAAAAGATAATTAAATAAGTTTACATTTTAATGAGTATCGCGTACGTTCTAATTACACACGTTCGTTGTTTATAATGAAACATCTTTGGCCCTAAGCAATGGGTTTGTGGTTGGGATCATTTGTTTTTAGTAAACAATTACTTTTTTTTAAGAGTTTTTTAAAGAAGGGTTTGAATCAGTTTTTGTAAAAATAACCAATATTTAAAATAATTTGTTTTTATATTATGTATTTATTGATAAACAAATATATAATATCTGCAACTCTATATATATATTTTGTAGATTTTCTATTATATTTAATTGATAATTAATTAATTATTAATTTATATTCGAAATCCAAAGACTATTTAATTAAAAAGTAAACTATATGTTGATCATACCACACTCATCTTGTTTTTAACTATCATACTGGAAGTGGAGGTACTTTACATATACTTTAGCACTTAGCTGGCAACAAGCAGAGTTGGCAGTCTGACAACGGCTTACTCACAAACCCCGATGGCAGCCCAGTTTTGTGATCATTACGAATGAGATAGAGAATAATTGAAACTGAACTTCTTACAGCCATTAAAAAATGTAAATAAATTTGAAATAAATTAAAAACTATTATTTCCACAGTCCACACTCCTCTACCTGCCTAACCAAACCAAATTTTCCAAAAATAATCGTATTTTGATTAAAGTACAAACTTAAATTTCTTAATTAATAAATGAGCGTAAGAAGTAAGGTTCTCGGAATAAAAAAACACTTTGATAGCTATATTAAAAAAAATATTATGAAACTATATTTAAAAAAAAATCCTTTGCATTTTATTCTATATTAATATTAGTAAGTTATAAGATTTTAATAAAACAAAGCAATTTCGATCTTACTTAATACTATTATTTAAACGGATATAACTGTCAAGGGAAATCGCTAAGGGGGTTAGAACCTAATTTCCGCGACACTTTGCTTTGACGGCGCAAATAAATACATAATTATGAGTAATGTTCACACTTCCAAAACGTGCTGCAAAAATGGAAATTGGCGTTAATAGTCTTTCAATTGCGTATTTCGAAATTGTGTTGATATCGGTATTGACTACATAATTTAAATGAGAGAAATAAGAGTAAATTAGTTAACGCACAAAAATAAAATAAAATATGAAAAGTACCTTAAGGTTGCTAAGATCAAATAGGACAATCCGTGTTACTTGCCTTACAACTATGACTTATTATTTACTTCCTTCTTGTTTAGCGAATTTGTATTACGATGAATTAATTCTAACGAGAATTTAAAAATAGTGTATTGACTTGGTCTGTTTGATAGTTCTAAGTACATCTAGTCAATACTATTTAAACTTATTTCGAGAGTCTATGTAAAATATTTTATAAGAGCTTACAGTATATAGGTAAATGTTAAAAAGCCTATGCATTAATAAAAAAAAAAATTTAGATCGTAGCTCTCTGATTTAATCAGTCCTTTTTTTTACTTTTTGTCTAAAGTTTTAAGAACAATTTATACAGAAACTAATTTTCCGATTTTATTTTGTAAATAATATAACCTATTTTAATTAAAGTAAATATAACAGCGGCAAATTGAATGTCATACCTTTTGTAGGAAGTGAGAAATAAAGCCAACTCTGCTGTGGCTAAGCGCATGTTGAGAACTCGGAGATTGAACTAAGGTAACTTTGGAATAGTTCCTTAGTCTTGTTCGTGTCGTACTAATATCATAATCCTTTGTAGCCGTATCCTTGTCAAATGTGAGTTGAGAAATATGTAATAATTGTACAGATTTTGCTATATTGTATTCGTGTTCAAAAGTGAATTTTAACATTTATTTATAGCCTATGTAAAAATTTGTTTATTTTACTGTTATGTCGGTCAACCAAACATTGTTTGTATTGCATTGTTGATTTTCCATCTCTATTTGAAAGACGGATTCCAGCCATTATTTGTGAGCCAACACAAACTAAACTTCACTTATTGAAAGTCTTTCCATCGTTTTACTATATAAATATATGATTTTTATGTTTAATAGCACTCAACATTAAATTCAGTATTTATAGTTTGTTTTGATATATTTCTATCTAAATATATTATGAATACAATTTTAATTAAGGAGATCAATCAACATGTAACAATTCAAATTATTATAATATTTATATCTTTAATAAATTTATCCGTTTAGATTCGTATCGTAAACGGTAATCAGTTTCAATTTATATTGTAAGTTGCTACGTACTCACCTTTTATGATTGTAATAAAGTCTTAATTTATACATTAAGATACTACTAAAAGATTTTAACGTAGTAAAAAAATTGTATACAATTTTATAGATAAAAATGGTTTTTATCTATCTCATATAAAATATCTACTATAATATTGTGAGTACAACGGTTTCTTTGTAACAGCCGTTGGAATTTTTAGAATTATTTTATATATAACACATTTATTTAGAATAGTTAAAGGTATATAAAATTATCATACTTCTTTTATAATCAGTGTTTGAAATGTTATGATTTTTAAAATATAGCAAAGCAATTGAGGTGCGTTTCTGTATTTGTAAAGTCTTTACTGGCGTTAATCAGTAATTATGAAGCAATGTTCCCTGTAACTTTATATCGTTTTTACCAGTTGTAACAATTTGGTAATTAAAAGTATTAATTAGATGATTTACTCAAATTTGATATGACCGTGAACCCTTTTCAGACCAATTACTGTTTGTTACTTTAGTGCCATAACCAGACACAAAAGTTACAGTATTTTTTTCAGAAATATAACAATAACAAAATAATTACTTTTCTAAAAAACATAAATACATGGTTGATCATTAATAGCTTAATCCTAATCTTTAATATTATTAAAGCACTTTAAAGTTACAATAATCTTTTATCAACACATCATATCATTCGGAGAATCACTGTGAAAAAAAAAATAAAAATAAATAAAAAGTTGTTACTCAGTTCTCGTCTAAATATTAAAATCGACTGAAGATATTCTCACTCTCACTCACTCTCTCTCACTCTCACTCCGTCTCACTCTATCTCTCTCACTCTCACTCACTCTCTTTCTCTCTCACTCTCTCTCTCACTCTCACTCTCACTCACAAGGTATTTCTGAAGGTCTTTCTCACTTCGTACAAATGGTATGACATTCAAATTTGTTGTTGTTATATTTACTTTAATTAGTAATGGTTATATTATTTAACATATTATTTTACATATTGAAATACTCGCGTAACACTTTGTAAATCTGAAACTCATAACGACATAGCCGTAATGTTCCATTAGATCGTAACTTCCTTAAGGTTGTTTCTCATATTTTTCTAGTTCCTTATAATATGTAGGTATTCAATAATGTAGAAACTAAAATGGGCAATTTAAGGACAATATTAACGGCAGTTTTTCCCTATTAGCATAACGTTTTGTAAGTATGAACATTGGGACTCGTAATTATGTATTTATTAGCGATGTCAAGGCGGAATGTTGCGGAAATTAGGTACCACCCTTAGAATTTGGATTTGACTGTAATATCCGATTTATTAATAATATTAAGTGACATTTAAATTGCTTTTTTAAACAAATTCTTAAAGAATACTAATTAATGGGCAATAAAAATAAAGATTGTTTCTTTTTGTCAACATAGTCGTTTATCAAACTGAAATTTAAACCGATATTTATCTTATAAACATAATAATCTATTATTCTACTACATTTATTAGCAAATCTAACTTTTAAAACTGTATACGATATCTTAGGTAGCTACATTTACAACAATTAGATTTGAATATAAGGAAAAGACAATAAATGTGATTAAATTAAAGTATGTCATCTTATAAGTAACAGAATTATTGTAATAGACAGGAAATGCCTTTGTTTTTATTATTTTGGAAAGTTATGAGTAAATAATAGTACCTACAAAATTTCAAAGCCTGTCGTTAAAACATCAGTACTATCACATTTTTTTACTTTAAAACTTACAATAATAGGGTTTGTTAGCTTTTAACATTTGTATAACCTAATGTATAATATTAAAGGCAGGTCAAATTTCATGTAAACTACATTTGATATGGTTATTTAAACTATTAGCAGAATATTGATATCGTAAAATGTGTTTAGTTTGCAGGTTTGTTAGTTTCTATTCAGGACGTTACCGCCATGCGCCTGTGCCTTAGGCATGATACTGCAACTGCAGGTACTAACTACGTGTCTGCGTGAGTACGTACGCATATGTACGTGCGTAAACTTTCTTTTGAGCCTATAAATTTAAAATAAATAAATATATATAAATATAGTTAGTACAATATTGAATTATGTATTTTGGACGCTGTTTGTTTCATATCATTTAGTAACAATAAATTAAAATTAAATGCAAAATTCTACGTTAAATTTTTACATGTTAAAAAACTTTATCCGAACATAAGAAATATCGTAAAAATAACGTGTAATTTTATATAATTATTATCAAGTAAAAAGCACCGAATAATTAAAATATAAAAAGAAAAATAATAACTATATCCATTTTTACCCAAGTACTAATCTTGTGTTTATAAGGAATTAAAATTTGTACTTACAAATAATATTTAATTTTATAATGTTTTACAGGATAAAAATTTAAATTTTGTATGAATTGAAGACAAAAATGTCTCTAAGTTTCCATTTGTAACAAATAAATTAAATTCTTTAAAGTTCACCTATCTAGATATTAGACCTACCTATATATTAGAAATGCCGTTATGAAAATATACTAACTGCTTCTGCAACGAAAACTTTTTAATATATCGATCCGTGATGTATTTTCCACTTTCATTCCAAACGAAGCCTTTTACAAACTTTACTATTTAAATCACACGGACACAACTTTATTTATTTATTTATTTAATTATTCATGTACCATAATCAGTTACAAAAGAGCAATAACAAAGACGTACACATAGGATGAACTTATCTCTTTAAAGAGATCTCTTCCAGCTACCCAAGAGTGTTGGAGACGTAGTTATAGAGGGCAGAGAAAGGTACATTGACATTATATTTTATAAACATAGTAATACAAATAGTAAATAAAATACTTACATATATATCAACATAAATACAAAAATACATATAATTACAATATAAAAGAATACATACACTTACATACATAATTATAATAAATATAACTTATGTTTGTGACATATAATAATATTTCAGTCTACGCTTAAATACCATGACGGAAGGACTGGAAGTAATATGGCTAGGTAGGGAATTCCATAACTTCGCTGCTTGTACGGAAAATGATTTGAAATAAAAGCTAGATTTGTAGGAAGGAATATCGAAAGTTTTTGCTAAGACGCAGGAACGTTTAGGGCGGCTACTAGGTAATGAAATTTGGAAACGCTCATGCAAATAAGAAGGGGCTAAATGAGAAAAGACGTTATATAGCAAGGTAAGGATGTGCATATTCCGGCGTAAGCGGATAGGGAGCCACTTAAGTTGACGACGGAATTCTGTAATGTGGTCAAATTTGCGTAATCCGAAAACAAATCGGATACACAAGTTTTGTAGGCGATCTAACTTATTAAGTAGTTCCTCAGATGCATCCAAGTAGCACACGTCGGCGTAGTCGAGAAGGGGTAATAAAAGAGATTATGCTAGCAAGATTTTAGTCCGCAAGGGTAAGAAATTCTGCAAACGTTTAAGGGAGTGGACTGACATATGAATGCGCTTGCTAACATCATTAATTTGCGCCGACCAAGATAAATATTTGTCAAATGTCAATCCTAGAATTCTAACTTCATCGGAAAATTGTATAATAGATTGGTCGTATACTATATTGCTAAGTTGATTAATAATAATTCTATTTCGAAAGTGTCTGCTACCAATTATAATAGCCTGTGATTTTTTGGGATTTACTAAAAGCCCAAACGACTCAGCCCACTCTTTTAGTAATCTTAAGTCATCATTTATAAGATTCACAGTGCTATTAAGATTTTGGAATGATGAATGCCTATACAGTTGCAAATCGTCAGCGTAGAGATGGTAGTGGCAAGAAAAGATTTTAGTGATTTCATTAATAAAAATGGAGAAAAGTAAAGGAGATAGAACGCCGCCCTGTGGGACGCCAGCAGAAAGTTCTGCCCATTCAGAGAATGAATCATCAGAACAAGTAATCTGTCGACGTCCAAACAGGTAAGTATGGAACCAGGAAATTACGGGTGGAGATATGTTAAGACTGCTCATAATAGCTAGCAAAATATCAAAATCCACTGTGTTGAAGGCATTACTAAAATCTAATAGGACGAGGATAGTAAGGTTTTTGTTGTCCGTAGCATACCTGATATCTTCAGTAACCTTAAGCAAAGCAGAGGATGTGCTATGCGCTGTACGGAAACCGGATTGGTGAGGACTAAGAAGGTTGTTTAGATTTAGGAAATTTGTCAATTGTTTGGATACAATGCTTTCTAAGGCTTTGGATAGAAATGTGAGTATAGATATCGGACGAAAGTGGCAGGGAGAACTCGGATTAATGATTTTAGGCAAAGGAATGACATGTGCAGATTTCCAAGGAGATGGAAAGGAATTGGTTGTTAGGGAAAAGTTAAAAATGTGAGTTATAACATCCAATATAATGTCAAGGAGGGGAATCAACATGTCACGGCTAATATTGTCGCTACCCACTGCTCTGGAACTGATATTAACTATGGCTGTCTTAACATCACACTCCGTAATTTCTGCGAAAGAAAAACTGTCACAGATAGGTGGAGTGGTATTATTTAATTTATTTAGAACTGAGAGCTTTTTTGAATAGTCTGTGATAAGAGGCGAAGTCGAGAAGTAATTGTTAATTGAACTTAAATTTAGGAAATTGTTTATCGAAGGCAGAGATTTACCCATACCTAGTGACTGAAAAAACCTCCACAATTGAGGAGGAGTATAGTTACTGACACATGAAAAGATATAACGGCGTTTAGCATCCCTACACATCCGATTGCAACTATTGCGTAATTTCTTATAGACAGCGAAATTTTCATCGGTGGGGACTTTCTTGTACCGTGACTTGGCTTTGTTTCGTTTGCTCATAACGCTCTTAATATCGGAAGTAAGCCACGGTGCAGGATAATGTTTTACCTTGAATCGTTTGATAGGTGCATGGGAATCATATAAAGAAGTGATGAGAGAGTTAAATTTATCCACTTTTGAGTCTATTGACGTGGCATTATATACATTGGACCAGTCAATATTTGTAGCATCAGAGACTAGTTTATCCCAATTTATATTTTTGAAATTACGTCGCAGAATTATCTTACCCTTGCTTTTGGGAGTCGAAAGATTATAGCGAAGATATACAAGATCGTGGTAGGAAAAAGGAGCAGTAAGCTGCCCGTGCGTAATAACGTTATCGGAGTTAAGAACCAGCATTAAATCGATAAGAGAAGGTTCAGAGTGAGGTGAAAAATGGGTTTCAGAAAGGGGAAGAATAGAGAGATTATAAGAGGCAACTAAAGATTTTAGTTTATCTGATCTATAATTGTTTTTTGCAAGGCAAGTATTTAGATCACCCATGATGATAACATGTTGATAAGAAGGAGAAAGAGAATCCAACAGTAAATCGAAGTTATTGAAGTAGTCGATAGTAGGAGAGGGGCTATACATGACACCAAGAAGTAATTTAGAATGATTAAGGACTACTTCAATAAAAAGGTATTCTAAGTGAGGGATATCTGAAGAAGTAGATGTGGCAATAATTTTAAAGGAAATATGACTTTTTAAATATAAACAAACGCCGCCACCCCGTTTTTCAAGGCGATCATTACGCACCATAGTATAATTAGGTAAACTGTAAAGAGAGGATGAGAGAGAAGGTTTTAGCCAGGATTCAGATACAAAGATACAATCGACTTCGACGTTACTAAATGTTGCAAGGAAATCAGAGTAATGAGCCGGTATGCTTTGAGCGTTAATGTGAACAATATTAAAGCTATTACTTCCGCTAGAGAGTATAGACTGAAGTTTGGAATCTAAGGGTATGAAATCAACATCTGATGAGGCATGGCTGGAGGCACTTAAAAATTCATCAGAGGAAGATAACGACAGACAAATATTATTAAAATCTTCTATCGTGTTAGACATAACAAGTATAAATATATATATAAATAACTACAATAAATATAATATTATCACTTAAATATTAACTAGAAAAAAAAAAAAAAAACGATAATAACTATACTTTACTTAAAAATCTTTTATAAACCTTGGAGTTTCGACTTTACTTTATGCTGTAGGTGTTCAATGTTTGTTTCAAATGCACTTTATAAAAAATATAAGCAATAATATGGAAATAAAACATCATAAATATAGAATTAGTAAAAAATGTATTAACGTTATAACGTTTAATAAAACTTTAATTAAAAATTAAAAAAAACCCGATACAAAAATACCTTTAAAAAGAATAAAAATAATATTATTATGTACTCATTAAAGTCGTTACACGTGGTGTCTATTTCACTAAGTGTTCCGAACTGATTATTGAGTACTTTGACTATACGATTTGATATTGTTATTTCATTAATTGTCTTGGTAACTTACTTGCATTTTGACTATGTCCCACGAGGCAACAACTATATAGTTAACTTACAAGTACCCACAGATATATTTATAATTTAATTAAAAGGTGCAAGTAAGTCGGCAACGATAGATTTAATTATTTGAAACAGCTGAAAATATATATCTACTTCCTCAGGGAGCTCTTAAATTTAGATTATTGTTCGAACGTGTAAAGAATTCCTATTTACTAAGAAAACAAATTGTTCACTTACGTATAGAATAAAAAAACACTTACTTTAAATGTTTAATTGACCTTTATTTCGATCTTAAATTCTGGAATTAAGTCAATCTTAAATTCTTATTAATAATAATGTTTATATACTTTGATGTCTCCTTGAGCTGAGATACAGCAATACCCAAGGAAACTAGTCTTTTCCTCGTCTAATAGAGCTCAGTTGTTTAAAAATTTAATAGAGTTACTAAAGATAATTTACTTTCCATACATCGAAATGGTTTCGGGTACTTTTTAGTAATTAATTGTTTTTATTTATATATAATTAATTACAAAATAATACATCTTTTACATAATAATAGACACTCATTTTTTTAAGATATTCAGTACCTACAAAAAATATTTATAATTTTTGTATATTTAAAATAAGTATTGAAAAATGCTATTTTATTCTGTAATAGAAATGCTTAGGAAATAAATTTATTTATAGAATTTCTTATTATGTAAATAAATTATAATGATTGCTTGGTTGTATTATATGACGAAAGGAAAGTGGAATCAGGAAACATTCAACTTCGGTCGTCTCCATTTATGGCAATAATTAATTATAATAACATTTAACAACAGACAACATTGCAATAAAAACATTGCAAATAAAAAAATTGTGATTCACATAAAATATTATCTGACGTGTTTAGGTTATAAAGGTTATAATCAATTTATTTTTTATTGTTTGTAGAAAAAACTTTGCGTTGTTACCTAACCTCAAATCTTTTGCTAAAAGTCGAGACTTTTAAGTCTCTTGCAGACAGAATATGTATCTATGAACTCTGACAATTGGCTGTCGCTTTTTTGAGAGCAATAAATTATCTATATAATAAGACTTACGATGTGAGTGTATGTAAAAAATGTACCTATTAGTTACTAAAACCTTTAAATTTAATTTAAAGGAATTAGATGCATTTTTTATTTCAGAAATATTAACATATTAAAAAAGTAATATAGGCATAATAAGGCAAAGTGTTATATTGAAGGTTTTTTGATATTATTATTGTTATTGATAACACATTTTTGGTAGGTTGGTTGGTTCCAGTAGGTTTACTGGATGATACCACTCTTTTGCGGATGTTATTACAACATCCTTAAATGTTTGGCAATATTATTACGTCACATCTTCCGTCCTTAAGATAAGCAAGATCTAAGCAATTGGTAAGGGATTAAAAAAATGCTGATATTTTGCTAACATGAAATCTGTGTAAAAAATTGATATGCAATGACAAAATAAAAAGAAGGTACAACATATTTTGATTACTAATTCTTTTCAAAAATAAACAATATATTTTTTTTTTGCTTTATCGTTTAATATAAATCAAGGAACAAAAGTTTGTGATAAAAATATAACGAAAAGGACTTTCACTTTATTATTTCCTATCAGAAAATTAAACGACGGATTTTTTAAATTACTGTGAAGTGTTCAGGCGTCCGCCCTGTCGGGTTTATAAGTAAGCACCCTCAATGGGTTTGAAACAAATCGGTGAGATTAGATAAACAAGCTAAATATAGCTGGGGAAATCATCATGTCTACGCCAAATAATTATTATAAACAGGTAATTTTTATAATATACGAATCACAATTATTATAATTGCATTAAAAATGATTAAAATCTTAAATATATTATATTTTAATTTAAAAGCTTCAGTATTCAATTTTGTAGTTTTGTGAAATTATTAATAAAATACTAAAAGAATTACCTTAAGTTTGTATAAAATAAATTCATATATTTTTTATATGTGTAATTTTAAGTAAAACATTAAGGAAATTGTGTATATCTCACAATAATAGTTTTAAATAATAGGGTCAAATATTATTAAAAAAAATAAAGACTTAACAAAATGTTACTTAAATTTAGGTTGAAAAATAAACAAATATTTATAAACATAAAGATATGTTGTAATTAATTGACCACCTCTTACTGGCAGCCTCTCTCCGCCAATCCCAACAATATTTGTTCTACGACTTTTTACAAATCTTGATAAATAACACAAAAAACAACAAAACAAAAAAAAAATGCTTCCTCTTTTGCGTTTTACTCTGTTTTTAAAAGGGTAACGCCATGGCGCCATAACTACGCTCAGAGTTAATGCCAATTTGGAGGCAACAAATAAATTTTGTATGGGATAGCAAAAAAATAAAAATTATTTATTTAAAAAAGTCGTAGTACAAATATTGTTGGGATTGGCGTAGAGAGGCTGCCTGTAAGGAGTGGCCAATTAATTACAAATAACCCTGTATATACATGCTATAGTTAGTACAAAAATTTCTACAAACCTTATTAGTTCGGGTATATAACCACTAAAATAGCTCACTAGCTATTTCAACTTAACTTAAGATCACTATCTTAACTTCTAGGACTCTTAAAGGAATAAGGCTCTCGTAAATAATTTAATTATGATGGATTTAAAATTAATACCATTTACCATACACCCCAAAAATTTTGAAAAAAAAAGAAACTTTGTCAATAACAAAAAAAAATTGACATTGTATTTATTACAGTATTTCAAATAGTAATTGTTTGGCAAAGGTTTCTTTGAAATGAAAGTGTGATTGTATGGCTGGATATATTTAAAAAGTTTTCAGTTTATCGCAGTCGGTTTATTTCTATCACGGCCACTCACATTCATAAATAATGGATGAAGTTTGAGTACCTATATTATTTCAAACAGTTTGAAATACAAAAGTTTTTTGCATGTACAATCATATGATTCTTATTTTATGTTTTTCAAACACAAATAGAAAACAATGGTTCTTTAAAACTTTATATAACAATGAGTAAGTATTTTTTATGGTATTTTATATAAGGCTGAATCTGTGGACTCTAAGTAAAAACTATTGATACAATCAATAGTTTTATACAAATTGATATTGTGATTATATATTTATTTTATTGGTTATTATAAAAATAAAAAGAAACAATTGAATACATGACAGATGTGTTTTTTTGGCCTATATAAGATAGAGTAGATGAGAAAACCTATATGTTTAAATAACTCATTAGTTGCTGTATATAAATCTGAATATAACTATCGACTGAATTGAATGATTGGTACAAAAACAATCGTTTAAGATAGAATATATTTTTGCTTTTAGATATTAGACCTTAAATTAAAGCCATAAAGATGTTAATATTTTGCTTTAAATATGGTTTAAGTATGGTTTAAGAAATTTTAATTTGAGCAAATAAAGTTTGTTAATTTCCAATGAAATCTCTTCCAATGAAAATAATAATTCGCACATACTCACTCTCACTAATCAACTAGTATCTAGAAGAAAATGTAATTCTGGGTTCATCGGATCACAAGACCATTCGCAATAAAATAAATACATATAATTATTTTTGTAGAACTTTCTTTCAGGCGTTTAATTTCAATGAAAAATGTTGTACGATATGTGTGTGATGCACATTTTATTTAACCTGGACTAATGAAACGGTTTTAGGAATTATGGAACGAGTGTAATTTCATGTAAATTTCAAGTACTTTTTAATATTTATTATAAGCTTTTATGATTCATACATACAGTTGTACAGTTTACAGTCGTAAAGTAAACTATATGTTTATATAAATATAGAATGTAAAAAACCGATACGGGCAGGGATTCGAACCCGCCGCTACTGGGAAACCGTCCCGTTTCCTGACGGTTTCCCAGTAGTCGCGGGTTCGAATCCCTGCCCGTATCGGTTTTTTACATTCTATATTTATATAAATTTAAATAAGCTTAACATGGCTATACATGTTTAAAAATAATTTCAAACTATATTTTGATCATATTATCACACTCATCTTGTTTTTAACTGTCATACTGGAAGTGGAGGTACTTTACATATACTTTAGCACTTAGCTGGCAACAAGCAGAGTTGGCAGTTTGACAACGGCTTACTCACAAACCCCGATGGCAGCCCAGTTTTGTGATCATTACAAATGAGATAGAGAATAATTGAAACTGAACTTCTTGTTGCAATTACAAAATGTAAATAATTTGAAGTATGGACAAAACAAATACATTTTCTATGTCATTTAGAAACATTTAAAAATACTTTGGAATTTATTTGTTTATAAATATAATATCTGTACTATTGCGGAATATTCAGATAAAATAAAATGTTTCGAATTTTATTAATCTAACCATTTCAGGTACAGGCAAAAATATGCTGGATTTTACATAATGATTATTCAGAAATATGAATAATACTTATATTTATTATAAAGTGCATATTAAACCAATATTAGAAACCTAAAACGTATACGAATTATTAGAGCTTAAAAAGATTATAAAGTGTTCTTGTGGCCGTGTGTTTTAAATACTAAAGTTTGTTAAAGGCTTCGGTCGGAGTGAGAGTGGGATTACGTTGGAGCTGGACTTGTTGAAAAAGTTTTCGGTTTAGTTGCAGTTGGTTGGTGGTTGGTTGCATTTCTATTGCGTCATTTCACCTGGTTCATGTGAGAAGCTAAATTTTATTACCAAAAACGGAAATTGGCGTTAATAGTCTTTGAAGTGCGTATTTTAAAAATGTGTTGATGAATAGGAGTAAATGAGAGAAATAGGAGTAAATAAGTTAACGTAGAAAAATTAAATAAAATATGAAAAGTAGTTTAAGGTTGCTAAGATCAAATTCAAGTTGCTAAGATGTTTATCGAATTTGTATTACGATGAATTAATCCAGTTGGAATTATCAAAGAATTTTAAAATAATCTAACGGGAATTTAAAAATAGTGTATTGACTTGGCCTGTTTCATAGTTCTACGTACATCTAGTCAGTACTATTGAAACTTATTTCGAGAAGTAATTTGTTTCGTGTGTCAAATTAAAATATTTTTTATTTTATAGGAGCTTACATTATATCGGTTCATATTGTAAAAAAAACCTATGCATTAGTAAAAAAAAATGATGAAAATAAAAGTGCATACTAAAATTTTAATTTTATAACATAGCTCTCTGATTTATTCAGTTCTTCTTTCTTACTTTTTGTCAAAATTTTTAAGAACAATTTATACAGAAACTAAATCCGATTTTATTTTATAAATAATATAACCTATCTTAATTAAAGTAAATATAACAGCGGCAAAATTGGATGTCATACCTTTTGTAGGAAGTTAGAAATAAAGCCAACTCTGCTGTGGCTAAGCGCATGTTGAGAACTCGGAGATTGAACTAAGGTAACTTTGGAATAGTTCCTTAGTCTTGTTCGTGTCGTAGGAATATCATAATCCTTTGCAGCCGTATCATTGTCAAATGTGAGTTGAGAAATATGCAATAATTGTACAGATGTTGCTAAATATATTATGAATACCATAACAGAAATAAGTAACAAAAAACGTATACGATTATTTTATATAAAATTGAAATTAAGAAGATCAATCAACATGTAATAATGGAGGTTATTATAATATAAGTATTATATCTTTAATAAATTTATCCGTTTATACATTCATGTCGTTATCCGTAATCAGTTTCAATTTATAAGTTGCTGCGTACTCACCTTTTATGATTGTAATAAAGTGTATCTTTTAACATTAAGATACTACTAAAAGATTTTAACGTTGTAAAAATATTTGCATACAATTTTTATAGACATATATGTGTTTTATGTGTCTCATATATAATATCTACTATGATATTGTGACTAGAATTGTTTCTATTGAGAGGGATCGATCGATACTCTTCATTTTTGTTCACTTAGGTTTCCTAATAACGCATCAACAACTTTTCTTATTCTGGACATGCTCACTGGTATCAGTGACCACTTCACGTGGTTTATATGCTCGATTGCCTTTATTAGATGAAAAATCTTCAACAGACAAATGCATTGGCAGGTGAAGTCGATGATTTAATTTCGTCAATACTCTGTCAGTCTGCTGTACTATCTACACATATGTTATAAATGTAAATAGTTGTTCATGTTTGTTTAAATGTGCTTATATCTGTATCCACCTATGAAATTTCTTGAATTATTTTATATTTAACACATTTATTTAGAACGGTTAAGGTTATATAAATTTAGCATACTTTTTTATAACCAGTGTTTTGAAATGATTTTTAAAATATAGCAAAGTAATTGAGGCGCGTTACTATATTTGCAGTCCTTACTGACGTTAATCATTAATTATGGAGCAATGTTCCTTGTATCTTTTAACACCTTCTATTCCACGCGGAATGAGTCGCCGTGATGAGCTAGTAAAACATAACATAAAGAATGTGTTAACACTCATACGGTATAATTATAGATTTCAGTAATGATAAAATTAAGTTACAATTGACGTGATATATAATAAAGTGATTAAAATTAGTACACGTACCTATTGCATTTTTGATATTCTTATCCTATCATCCTTAATAAACTAGTGCTTCCCAAGTTGGTGATACATACCGTCTTAAATACATTAAATTTACCAGTTGTATTAATTACTTAATTTACTCAAATTGGATACACCTATGTGTACTTATGTTAATTTCCAAAACAATTGGTGCACAATATATAAATTAATGTAAAATATAATGGTTATAAATGTTGTAAAATATGACAAAAGTAAAAACCAATCGAAAAACGTTAAATTTCGGTCACGTTTCTCTTTTATGACAATTACGAGCAAGCATTTCCATTACATTCTGACTTAAAATTATGACATTTTTTAACAGAATAATAATTCAACTTTACTTAAATTTAATATGTATAACTTTAATTACCATGATTAAGTCTTTTAAATAGAGAATCGTGATTATTAATAGTTGTTATCCTATCAAATGTTTAAATTAAATAAACGTGTTTCCTATTCGGTTAGAATCTGATTATTATATTTAATATTTATTATTAAACTGGTCCAATCAATCTTATGTTAGAATAAAATAAAGTAAAACCATTTTTATATTAAGATAGTAGTGACGCATAAAGCCAGAAATTCAGGAATATGTGACCTTGGATTGAAGCTATTAGCACGACATTAGATCAGGGCATTGTTACTAGTATGTCTTATACTAATAATACAAGAATATTATGTTGAGGTAACTTGTAATAATTATTATCAATGATCGGTGATTATTTAAAGGAAGTTTTTGCATCTTAAAAAACAATAACTATTATATTTAAATATGATTTAGAACATCGAAATCTAGAATATAGAAATAAAATAGAATTTCTCAATATTCAGTATTTTATTTAACGATGTCTATTCTTTGATATCGTTTGTCAAAAATGTCAATTAAATTTAGGTATATAGGTACTAATAACAATTTAATGATTATTCGTTCAAAGCAACAGATACCATTGCTGATGCAATCTCATTCTAGAACTTAAAAATATATATAAATTATTAGATGACAAGACTAAATTATTGTATGACCATGAAGCCTTTTCAGACCAAATGTTTACAGTTACTTTTGTGCCAAAACCAGAAAAAAGTAACAGTATTTTTTAAAGCAATATCACAATAATAATATCAGTACTTTAGCAATACACAAAAATCATATTTAATCTATACCTACATATAATATATTTGTCACTGATAGAAAACTGCATATGGAAAATTATTAAAAAAATCATGATATCATCCACCCCATCATTATAAGAGCAAGAGAACCCAAAACAATGTTTTTTCATTTTGTCTGTTTGTCTCTATGTTTGAGCACGCTAATCTCAAAAACGGCTTAATTAATTCGAATGCAGTTTTCGGGAATAGATTGTAACATTCTTCATTTAATATTAATTTAAATCTTATTCTATATATGTAATAAATATTAAATCTTATTTCATTTAAATCTTATTCTATTACATATATTGTAATAAATCTGTAATATTTTTTATGTACAAAGACTACTTTACGTACATAAAAAATATTAAAAAAAAATTCTAGGATGTGAAGTTTTAACTAACAGAATCCATTTTCAACATTTTTATTTATTTTTGTTACTCTATCTGTTTATGTTTTAGTTGTGAACGCAACACGAAAAAAAAATATAGCTAATGTAAACTTTTATACACAGAAATTGAGAGTTAAAGTAAGTTAAAGTTAAAAACTAAATGTTACTTAGAGTGCTAAGTAACATTTAGTTTTTAACTTTCATTACAGACTCTTCACTCTATCAAAAGATGTATGTATTTAAAGTGCTCTAGAAATCTATTTTTATACATATAATAAAACACTAATAATCACTGTCTGTACATGTAAAATATTTTAAAACATTCATTGTGGGGGACCCTAAAACAATGTTTTTTCATTGTTTTAGTTCGTCTGTATATCTGTATATATCTGAATATTTCTGCACGCTAATCTCAGAATCGGATTAATCGATTTGGATGCAGTTTTTGGGTATATACTGTCGTGGGATTTATTTTACATTTTTTTTAAATAGGTTAACAATTTCACTGATAGTTAGTTATAAGTCTCCAAATCATACGTCTCCAATTAATTATATTAATATACAGACTTTTCAAAAAACCTTAAGTATACAATAATTTCACAAAAGCCAAAACGCTATTTTAAATTGTCATAGGTTAATTACATTTTACGACCGTTATGGTGAATTTATGTAATTCCAACTAAAGAATCTCATCCCATTTCTTAAACAATTAATGACCCTATGAGGAGGAGTTATTGTTAGATACAAGTTAATTATCCTTTGTAATGTGCTTTGCGGCTAACGAATGTGGAATTACGTGTGTGTAATGAGTATGTTTGTAAAACGTACAATATATATCTATACTAACATACTATATATATTATTTAAGTAATATAAATATTTGTACATGTATCATACAACATAAATAATATTGTCTGACTGTCGGCTTAGTCATAATTATATTAAGTGTTGCATGTTATATGCTGGAAGGTAAAAAAGTTCGCGGAATAGAGGGGTTGATGGGGTTAGGTTTACTCGTCCTGATAGTCACTAGTTGAACATCTCATTAATAGTAAATAATCCAATATTCTGTAGATGATCTTCCATACGTTTCTCCTCGAGTCTCTGTAATTTTCCAATACTTTCTTTTTATGTATTTATTTTTGCTATAATTCATATATTTACTCGTTTTATTTCTATATGAGTTGTAGGCTAAGCGATTTTGCATATTATGTTTATCTTGTATCCATGCTTTTAATAGTAGAATTCTCTGAGTGCACATTCTTTTGGCCTTTTCATTAATCCATTTACATAAACTTTTTTTACTTGTGCATTTTACGGTAATTTGGCATTTATTGTATGTATTATAATTTTTTTCTACAATAAAGTTTAAAATATCATACGGTTTATAACAATGCAGTGCCGGGCTCCAGTCGATCAGCTTTAGCTTTGTTAACAAGATCATTGTCAAGTTTATTGATAACGCGCCATGAAGGTGGAATTGTACTTGTTGTACACACAAAAGCGGCAGCTATTATGTACTGATCGGCTAAGGTCTGTGATATTAGGCCAGAGGATATAGGTCGACCACTTGTACTACGCTCGAACACATGATCCATGCAAGACTTAATAATATTGCTAACTTTTTTTTCGACGCTGCTGTTTGGTTTATTCCGCATTCTAGGCCGGCTTCGCTCATTAGGTTTACCTATTTTTTTAATCTGGTTGTATTTTAAGTGTATATTTATATCTTCTATCAATAAACAGTCCTGACGTGTATTGTGTTTTCTAAGAAAAGTCTGCATGTCCCTAATAAATCTATTTTTGTTTTCATCTGGTGATCTGTAAATAGCACAAATCTGTGAAATAGAGAGTTCACTATTTCTCCTACACTAGTTTCGTAGTGTAAGGAGTGAATCTCCGTCCTGATAAAATGATTATTCTTTATGTTCTTAACAGCCTGTTAAGAACATAAAGAATAATGCCTCCTCCCATTTTGTTTTATCTTAAATTTCTATACACTGTGTAATCATTTAACTCAAACAATGACTTACAATTTTCTTTTATTTTAGCTTCAGTTAATACAATGAGATCAATTTTACAAGAACGAATCTAACCATACGGTTTAAGGAATTTTCAAAAAAATGGGCCTCAAAAATCCTTACAAAGCTATAAATGAGAAAACCGTGTAGCTATAATACATAATAACTGTTAAAAATAAATATGGTACATAGGCCTGATTCAAAATCATTCATTATTATTATATTTATTATATATAGTACAAATTCAAGTTGTGGCCGTGTGTTTTAAATAGTAAAGTTTGTAAAAGGCTTCGGACGGTATGAGAGTGGGATTACTTTGCAGCTGCATGTTATAAAAGTTTTCGGTTTAGCCGCAGTCGGTTCAGTTCTATTGCGGCACTTCACATTCATAACTTATAGAGTTTTCCAACAATAGGAATTTTAAATTTATTTTTAGTTTTTATAATCTCAAGTCTTAAGGACGCGTTTACGGTTATATCCAAAATTATCAACTTTTCGGTACATAATGCTACAAAATCAAATTTGATGTAGTGAAACCAATAACTGCAACGCATAGAATGTTTTTTAAGCTTTCAGTGTTATCAGAGAAAATACAATAATATCGTAGTTTTTAACATTAAAAAAACGAATTTTACGAAATCAGGAGCAGTTTAGGTACATTTTTGTCATAAATATTATAATATATTTAAGCATAAAAAATAAATTAGCTAAGAAGACATACTCAACTAAAAATGTGTGAGAAAAAAACCCTAAATAAGTTACGTAATATATCAGAAAATAAATAAAATAATTTTTCATTTTTATCATGAACGTGTAGTTGTAGTAACACATGGCTTTTAATGTATTTCAAGGTTCATTTTATGTGCTATTTTAGTTGATCCTTTTTAACAAATATTTCTAAAATTCAATTATCACCTCAGTCGGCGTGAGGCTGTTGTCGGGAGTGGTCAGTGTATCGCTTGTTAGCAAAAATGTTAGCAAAAAAATTAAACCTAACTTGATACTTTACAGTATATATATATATATATTTACCAATTTGTCAAATTGTTTTTTTTATTTGATTTGGCTTCTAGTACGTACGGATTATTACCGATTTGTCTTGACTTGATGGAATGACCCAAGGGTACCCTGATGGATGGATGCTAGTGGATCTCCTAGACGAATAGAACTAAGGGCACCGAGTATGGGCTTGTTTTGTTGCTTTCAATGAGATCTTACCATCAGACTTGATGGAGTAATCTGAAGGTACAATGATAGATGGATGCATGTGGATTTCATAGACGAATGTAGCTGGTTGCACCGCGTATAGGCCTGTTTTGTTGTTTTTGATGAGTTCTTACATCTTACAAAAAACATATTTTTTTAAGTACGTACAAATTATATTCTTATAAAAAATAAAGAAGTGCCGAAAAATTATTTTAAAAATATCCAAAATAGACGCTAAATACTAAAATAAAATTATAAAGGTTTTATTATTTTATCTTAAGACGTGTGTTTCTAATAAATTATTTTGATTGTGACATTGAGAAGTTAGAATTAATACTTTTTGCCTTTGAAACGAGTATTTTAAATCGGTGTTTTCATTTAAAATTCATAAGTAGGAGAAAGAGAAGAAAAGTAACAATATTAGTATAAGGGCCGTGACCGATTGTGGCCGTGGCCCTTATACTAATCATTATACAATCCCTTATACTAAAAATCATTTACTTTCAACGTACAAAAATAACAACTACTCGTAAATGAACAATCGTAAATATCGGTAAACACGGTATTAAATACTAGTTTTAATTACGAAGGTATAAATGTTATTTATTAAAACCTGTATTTAACACTTCCTTGGTACTATACAGCAGCGTCTCTTCCGAATATCGTCCTAAACGCAATTTCTATACCCTTCTTTATAAACTCCCTTTTCACATAAATAATAATCATAGTCAAATCATTTACTTTGAACGTACAAAAATAACAACTACTCTTAAATGAACAATCGTAAGTATCGGTAAACACGGTATTAAATACTAGTTTTAATTACGAAGGTATAAATGTTATTTATTAAAACCTGTATTTAACACTTCCTTGGTACTATACAGCAGCGTCTCTTCCGAATATCGTCCTAAACGCAATTTCTATACCCTTCTTTATAAACTCCCTTTTCACATAAATAATAATCATAGTCAAATCATTTACTTTGAACGTACAAAAATAACAACTACTCGTAAATGAACAATCGTAAGTATCGGTAAACACGGTATTAAATACTAGTTTTAATTACGAAGGTATAAATGTTATTTATTAAAACCTGTATTTAACACTTCCTTGGTACTATACAGCAGCGTCTCTTCCGAATATCGTCCTAAACGCAATTTCTATACCCTTCTTTATAAACTCCCTTTTCACATAAATAATAATCATAGTCAAATCATTTACTTTGAACGTACAAAAATAACAACTACTCGTAAATGAACAATCGTAAGTATCGGTAAACACGGTATTAAATACTAGTTTTAATTACGAAGGTATAAATGTTATTTACCACAGAGAAAAAAATATGAAAACCACATTATATATATAACCTATTTAAATGTATTGTGACTAAGTATAACTGTTTCTATTTAGGGGGATCGATCGATACTCTTTATTTTTGCTCACTGAGGTTTCCTATGAACGCATCAGCAACTCCCATTATTTGGCGTCAATGACCGCTTTAAGTGGATTGTATGCTCTATTAGATCAAAATAGGTTCAACATTGGTAGACAGAAGTGGACTGGCAGGTTGATTTGATTTCTGTGCGTTTCTACGCGTACGGAAGTTCAAAGAGTAGCTAGTAACTTATTAAATATAAGATAAATTTATAAGTTATATAAATAAAACTGAATAAACTATAATAAGTTTATAGTAACACAAAAATAAAAGTTTACAATCTTTAGTTATGACAATTTTTTTTATGAATGTATACAATTGACATGATATCTATAGTGTACACAATCAGTACCCGTTCCTATTGTATTTTTGTATACCCTGACATCACAAACAAACCATTGTATAATTCATGTTGGATATTTCTTCCATAGTAATATAACGTATTTTACGTGTAAAATAAATATAAATGTATTTTAATAAAATAAATGTTTTTGATAGTATTCACCAAGTCCAGTTAATAAAGTTTACAGGTAAAATAGTAATTGAATTTGGAAATGGTAAATGATGTTTTCTAAAGATATTAAATATTAAGAAGAAAGTTTGAGGTCTGTATAATGATTTTTTAGCATTGTTACATCTTAAAGCAGAGCCTGTGCTCGTTTTCATTTACTTATTATGGTACCTAAAAAGGTTGAGTTCATTTTCCACTGCTTCGTGCCTGAAATAAGATCCACTTGACTTTGAATAGCACCCAAAGTCTTTTATCTGAGTGAACCTTAGCTTGACTGTTAACAAGGTATATCTGTTTTTAACAAATAACACTTCATCGCGATCCTCTATGTTAA
The DNA here is from genome assembly GCA_959347355.1 of Napeogenes inachia. Lineage (NCBI taxonomy): Eukaryota > Metazoa > Arthropoda > Insecta > Lepidoptera > Nymphalidae > Napeogenes > Napeogenes inachia. The sequence continues at coordinate 27,728,943 of OY365791.1, forward strand.
AATACTTTCTTGTTTGATAACATATCAATGTTTTTTTGAGTTGAATATTATTTTTATACAATCTCTCAAACAAAAAATTTCTGTAAACAAATATCACATTAAAAATAATCTACTACATAAAGGAGTAAATGAATAGTCAAGTTTAATGTGTTAGTGTAAAACTTCCAAACCGGGATTACAAAGATCTCAGGAATAGGGATTTCACTGGTGGCTATTAAACACGAAATGTGTTGAAATTGTTCACTTTATCACTTATTAACTTTAATGTTTGGAACAAAAGTAAATGAGAATATTAATTAAATATAACTTACCTTTTTTATGCAGTTAATAATTTTAGGTTACTTTTTTTAAATAAGTTTCTTGAATTTATCAAATTTATTTTATACAACTCTACCGAAAAATAAATATTTTAAAAGCTCTGTCAATTTGGTTATCAGCTGAAGCAATTAGCTACTTGGTTGATCCACTCCCAATTTTGCAAGGTTCTTGTTAAAAAACAAACAAGGTCGCAAGGTACAAATATGTCTCCATAAAACATAATTTATGAAAAACTTTAATAGTTTCCACACAATCTGATATAAATTCAATTTAAATTATTATGAACCAGGTTTTTTGTAGCTAAAGTATTACAAATTTGAACTTGAATTTACAAATTTTAATATTAATTTGCAACTATGTTAAAAAATGTGTAAATACTATTTTATAATCATTTTTATTATTATTATTTTATTTTTTGTTGTCTGTCTATGCTGTTAGCCCTATTCAGGGTCAGGAGACTCGCCCTTAAAAGGGGGAGCCAGATGGGGAACGACGTCCCGAGGGCGTCTCTGATTGAGACACAGAACTCGGCTCGGAGGGCCACATATTGTTGAAATAAAGTGTAGCCATGGGGGAGTTCCCAAGTGTTTACAGAGTACGTCCACGTCGTCTCCCCGGACCCCGTCCTGTGCCGGTAACGCCGGTGGCAGGCGGGTGACCAAATCCTGTAAACTAAACTTGGGTGATTGTGTTTTCTCACTCGTTTTTAATTCTTTGTCGTGATGCCTTACACGCGTAACAGCAAGGGAGGATTCACCAAAGGCCCTTCTCAGACTTCGACGTAGATAGTATTGACAAAGGCCCTTCTCAAGGCCGTTCGGAGGAGTCAGATGCAGACGTTCGTGCTTTAAGGCAACGGAAGGCCAACGCAAGCGGCCTTCCTCTTCATTCTTCAGGCGGTATTACTCGGACACAGAGACCGAAGAGACGCCGACCGCTATGGTAAGCACCCCCCAAAGAGGTAGGGGTGCAAAGACGGGCGGTTCCCGCGACGGGTTTCGGAAGCCAGCTTCCTTGCGGTTGGACGATGGCGTACTGAGTGACAGGTAGTCCGATACCGCGACTGACGATAATGAGCCTAACGCAAGAGTTGAGGGCGCGGGCGGGCGATAGCCTCGCTATAATTTTAGAGGTTGCCAGGAAATCGGGCAATCTCAAAGGTGAATTCGTAGGCCGAAAAAGTCAACTGCGACCCTGAGCGAAGCGGTTGATGCTCTTTCCTGGAGGAGTGAGGCTGAGGAGACGAGGCGGCTGAGGGTTGAGGTGGAATTGATCAAGGCGGAGGTGAAGGCGCTGCGGTTTTCCTGAAGCTGGGGCCGACGCAGCTGCGGCTGCTACCGCCGCCATCACCTCTGCTACTGGTGGAACGACGACGCCTCCTGTGTAGCTATCCTATCAGGGGATAGCGGCTGAGGCACTAGAAAGACTTGAACGGTCCTTGACCTGTACTCTTGGTAATATGATAAAAGCCCGAATCGCAGGAATCGAGGACCGACTCTTGCCGTCACGGTCGGTGCGTTCACCACTGCGGGCGGAAGTGGAACGTGCCATACCTCGTGTACCTACCAATTTGTTAGTGGCACCGGCAGCCGGCCCTGAGACTGTTCTTCAGGAGTCCTGGGCAATGGTGGTAAGGAGGAAAAGTAAGGGTAAGGGCAAGAGGAAAGGAAATTCTTCCTCTCTAGCGGCTACCGCTTCTCCGCCCGGTCGGTCCACGCCAGCGAAGAGGTCTACTGCGGCGAGAGCGAGCACGATGAGAGCCGCCAAACCCGCCTCCAAACCGTCACCAAGTCAACCGTGTGCAAAAACACTTTCGTCAGACGGTGACGGGAGCAAGAGTGCTGGAGATCCCAGGCTCCGAAAAAGACGTGAAGGCTGATAGGCTCGCGGAGAAACTCCGTGATGTTTTATCAGGCGTGGCGAAAATTGCTAGGCCAGTGAAATCCACACAGAATCTCAGGTCTGGATGATACGGCCACCAAAGAGGGTGTGGCTACGGCAATCGTCAAGGCGGCAGCGATCGACGTCACAATGCTACAGAATGGGGCGATTCGCCCCAACTTTGGAGGTACCGGATCTGTCGTCATCACATTCCCGATTTTGACAGAAAACGCTGACTGAAAAGGGCAGGTTGCTCATTGGGTGGAGCTCAGTGCATGTAGTGGCCTTGGAGGCGCTTCCAATGCGCTGCTATAAGTGCATGGGGCTGGGACATACACGTCCTCAGTGCCCAGCATCGGCAGACAGGACGGCAGATCTGTGCTTCCGTTGTGGAAGCTCAGGTCATAAAATGGCCATCTGCAAGGAGGCAACACCACGCTGCGCGGTGGCACTAGTTGCTTCTAGTGGTGCTAGTTAATATAGTTAAGAACCATCTCGAGAAACCAAGCTTTCAATAAAAAAAAAACCGTATTCAAATCCGTCCGTATTCAAACACATTTGGCTGATATGTTGCCACAAACAGACACACAAATACGCAGGTAAAACTTATAACATCCCACTTTTTGGGTCGGGGGTTAATAAGGAGAAAAACTCTTTTAAATATTTTAACTATGGTGCATTGAACTAAGTTCATGTTCCGGTAAACCATAAAGTTTAGACTCAAAAGAAAATTAGCAGCAACAAAAATATTTTAGTAATTTTATTTGTAACAGTCTTCAAAATCATGAAGCCTGTAAAGTGTTGTAGTCGGAACGAGACAGAATTATATGTCTAGATATTTTTAAAAATCTTCGCATTCAGCAGCAGTTGGTTAATTTCTATCGCGACATTTTACATTCATAAATAATACGTGAAGTTTGATAAGCCTATATTTTTGACATTTAAAACCGCAACATTAAAAATAATTCAAAAGCATATCCAATATTATGAAACAAATTTTATCACTTTATTTATTCTAAACGTTTTTCAAAGACGAATAGAAAACAACAGCTGTCTGAAAAGTTATTTACCATGTCTATATGTGATATTATATGGGAAAAAGAGGCTGATTTTTTGTTTCATTTTATTGTGTTCTAATTCAAACTAATTATAGACCTAATATATATTTTAATTATGTATTACAATTAAATATTATTAAATATTAAATATTATATATTACAATTATTATTTTGTGTTTCAAACAATAAACCAATGAAGGATTATAAAATTTAAAATTTATTGTCTATTTTACTTGCGTTACAAATGACACGCATTGTTATTTGCGTACTGTCAGGTAAAAAATGGGACGAATGAAAATAAAAGAAAATAATTCAATACATGATAACCAAAAGTTTATTGTTGGAGTAAATAAATCTCTATATTATATATGTTATTGTTAATGCAATTATATATGGAAAAATGTGACTGAAATTTAATGCATTTAATTTAATTCATTTCAATACATTGAAATTTAATTTAATTCATTTCAATACATTGAAATTTGAATATCTGTTCTGGTTTTTCTTCTTTATATTATACTACATCAGCAAAAAAAGATATTCTAGTGATGAGATATTTAAGGCAATATTTAATTTTGTAAATATTTCTAATAAAGATTTAAATGGTATTCGCGATAGTTATGGTAATTTTATTTATTCATACCATACCATAGCATATTTAATTGATTTAAATGTAAGCTTTTGTATATTTTGATATTTTATATTTTATTATTAGTTTATGGATAAAAAGAATAAATAAGTAGCCAAATACAGTTGTATAAACTTTAATAATAAAGCCTGTATAAAGTGAAGAAAGGCTAGCATCCTTGGGGATTGCAGCTTCTCAGGTAAAGGATTACTAACAGACGAAGCTTTAACAGCTTTCGGCTCTTAGTATGACTCGTTTGTGTCATCTCCGTTTATTTTTTCTTTTACATTTCTTTTAGTAGAATTATTTGCATGGCTTCATATTTTCAGATTTATCTCTCTGTATTTATCCTTCCAACACAGGATATTCGATCAAAATGGTTTGTATAAATTATGATTTGTTTTTGTTTTTGTAGTAAACAGTTAGCTTTTGTATTTTTTACGAAAGATACACAAGCTCAGTGTTTATAAATAACAACTAGTTGTAGATATGTGACTAAAATGTACTTAATACATTGCAGTAAGAAAGAGACGTTATCATTAACTTTTCGTGATTTATATATACATATATCTTTATATTTATCCGCCGGTTGGTCGAGTGGTTAGCGCAGACGCCTAACGTATAGCGATACAATAGGGCTCTGGTCCGATTCCCTATAGGGACAGGCATGTATGTGATAAGCATAGATGTCTCTATTTCTGGGTTAAGACGTTTATTAAATATATTCTCCGTGTTTATAATGTGTATTTCTATGTATTTGTATCGTTGTCTAACACCCTTAATACAAGCAAATAATTTGTTTACTTAGGGGTTAGATCAATAAGTAAAGTAATTTGTCCTGATATTATTAAGATATATATTATATGATATTATATGGTATGCTATGCTATGCTATGCTATTCCGTTTGTTATCGGGAATTCACCCAACTGGTAACCAACCCATCACGGGTAGCCATCACGTACTCATGAGAAAATTATCTATTGTCCACCATTAAAAAAAGGAAAAATTGTTAATGTAAGAACATTTCGTTAAAGTAAGGCTTTTTTTCAACTTATTTAAATAAAAATGATAAAGGGCAATATTTTTAAGGTATTATAATCGTTTTCCGTTATAATCGTTTATATATATCGTAAATTAGATAATCGTTTTATAATCGTTTTATAATCGTTTTTAAATAAGTCACTTTATTATATTTAGATTTTTGATCTCTACGTTTTTCATTGAACAAAAACATCTAAAAACTGTCATGAATTTATAACAGACAATACTACTTTCAAAACGTATTTTTCAGTTCAGTTAACAGAGCAATGCATTCGAACTTTTTTGAACTCCTGACATCTACATTTTAAAACGTTTACAAATTTTATTTGACAGCAATATAAAAGAAATGTAAAAAAAAAGAAAAATAAATAGATTAATAAGTATCATGTGTGTTCTTATTACAAGCTTTCGATGTTGATAATGAAAAATCATCAGTTCCTGCTGTTCCTGCTGTTCCTGTTCCAAGCATCAAGCATTAGGCATCAAATATCAAGCATAAAGAATGAAACGTCAAGAGTCAATTATCAAGCGTCAAGTATTAAGCATCAAGCGTCTATTTCGTACACGGTTACCTCATTTCTAATACAATGTAAGCTGCTATCAAAGGAATTCAGCACCACTTAGAGTACCGGTTTTAATACATTCCTGTGCACTCATAAGCTTAGACCTGCGACATACATCTTATGTTGCTTTTATTATGCATGATTATATTTGGATATCAAGTTACAAGGTGGACGATATTGTTACTGCTTTAAAAATTCTTTATATTTTATTATGTTATTTATAGCATGTTATATACTTACAGTTACATTAATTTCATTAATTTCATACCTTAACGATATTGTTTATATTTTAGTGGTTTAAAACGCGATCTAGCTGGTTCTGTTCTTTTCAGGAGTTTATTTACCATTTATTTATGTGCATTTTTTGTTGAGATTTTTTGTTCATCATTTAGATTTAGGTGATAGTCGTTTTGTTACAGTAGTTGGAAAGTTATGACTGGAAGGAAGTTGTTTCCTTCGCTTCATTCTTTTAAATTGTGGTTAATAGACAAAAATAAACATTTCCCCTTCAATATTTGTTGGTTTGTTTAATGTAACTAAGAAACTATTGTATATAATTATTTTAATAGTTTCTTGACGGTTATTCTCCATGAAAATAATATTTCTAAGTTTCATCAATATCAGTTTAGTAATTTTGGCATGATTGATCATCACAGACAAAACCACTTGCAAAAGTTAGTATTTCTATAGCTTATGTGTTATTTTGGTGTATAAGCTATAATATTGTTAAATTTCATCATAATCCGTTCAATAGTTTTGGCGTGATTGAGTAACAAACATCCATCCATCCAAACATCTAAACATTATGTATAATAATTATATATAATGTTTAGAAGGTTGAACTTAATTAAAATTATATCAGATTGTTGAAAATATACGTTATATCTGCAGATATAATTAAATTAACCAGTGTTATATTAGTATTTTCGAGAACAGGGTAAGTGCAAGTATTTTCGCGTTCTGGGAACCCAGAGGTCCCAGAGGTGCAGGAGGTTCCTGTCCTTTATTCCTATCGTTTAATATTATTTTATATATAGATATTTTCACCATCATTGGAAATTATTATACAGAGAAAGATATAACATGTTAGATTTAAAATTAACCATGAGGTTTTTTTTTTTTTAGTATTTCAACATTTGAATTATCAAATTCAAGGCGTGTACGTATAGTAGTATGTATTACTCCCTGCGTGTATGAGCACAACAGCGTTTAACAATTAAATCATTGATCTATCATTTCTCTTGAGGCTGTTACATCTACCGGCTATACTAATTTATTGTGATATGATTAGCTTAGTATATTAAATGAATAAACATGTAATAATAGCATTGTATATATAGCTTTCATGCTTATCAATATTAAAAATATAAAATATTTTGAATAATCAATTTATCCTAATACTTACTTACAATGGAGACAAATTTTGGTGATACCGCAATGCAGCGGAAAGTGGAGAGAATTATCAGAGTCGATATTTTAGATTAACAAACCAAACCTCGCAGTTTCAAATGTATGTCATTAGATACCAATAAGTTGTGTGCATGTGTATGTATAAAGTATGTCATTAGTAATATATTTTGTGCCATATTCAAGTTGCTTTATAAGCAGATAAAAAGCATAAATTAATTCGCTGTCAAAGTGTAAAAGCAGAAGTTACATAGAGAAATCGAATTTCTTATTTACCTGTATCTATTGAGATTAGAAAAGGTTAGTAAGATACTCCAACGCATACCAAAAAAAAAAAAATGAAATAAAATATCTATTATATCTCCAAACTCATCATTCACAATGAAAAAGAAAAAAAAAGTAAAGAGATAAAATAAATGTTTTTAGAAAGGATGTCGTAAAATTTTATACAAATATAAATATTTTTTTTTTTTTACAAAGATATATTATCCTGAAATTATAAAAAAGGTTTATTATAATAAAAATATTAAAATGAATTATTTTATTTTTGTCATAGATATGAACTGGAAAAGATTGCAAGACGAGGAAAATCTGAGGATTGTCGAAAATTGCGATTTCCGCTTAAATTTTAGTGCCGCATAAAACCAACCAACCTTCAATATTCGAGGAGGTAACCTAAGAACAAGCACGGAATAAAATTACTTTTATATTTTGTTATAATTGGAATAGTTCACATAAGTATTGGTCAATAACCCAGTCATGTGTACATTATATTACACTGCTAATAGTTCTACACAAATTCATATAATCAAGGACAGCATCAGATAATTCTTAAACACTCAAAGACGATGCTTCTTAGCATTCCATGGATTCACCGTGCAAGTGCCGAGCCCATGGCGTTGCAAGGAGAAAAGTGCAAACAATGCCTGGAACTTGTGACCCAGGGGTAGGTTTAAGGGCTCCTTTATGATGCGCCAACACGCCAACCAAATTTGAACTAGGTTCTAGAAATGAACTGATGCTAGTTCTAGAAAGGCCAAGGTCTTTAACTAAATAATAGAGAGATAAGTTATACATAAAAGTCGAAAAAAAACGAAATATTAGATAAATTTACTTTTAATAGAATTTTATGAACTTTTCGTGGACTTAGTAATTTTAACTAAATAATGTACTGCCCATTTCTAAAATAATGTACTAACCTATGAAGAAGTTATTGTTAGTTAACTATCTGTGTAATATGTTTTGCGGCTAACTAAATCAGACTTAATGTGAATCCTTCTAAAACATGCAATATGTACCTTAATGTGTGAATTATTAAAAAAATATGTAAATAGATAAATGTATAACAGAGATATTGAGAAAAAATATAATGAACAAAATTCTCAAAATAATGATTACATTTTGTAATCGTATTTTTTTTTTGTTTAATATAAGGACGAATTACACAAATTGATCTAATCTCTAAATGAGCAAATGGCGAAGCTATATTAGGCGTCTGAGCTAACCACTCTACCAAATGTGTAGTTTAATTTCAAATTTTTAAATTGTATATAAATTGGTTCTCAACCCCCGTGTATGTTCGTTATTCGCAAGTTTGCAAGTTCTTTGTTCGCAAGCATACGTACGCATTTACAATTTGTCAGAATGGTATGACCTGACTCTTGCTATACCTATGGTACAGCAAGACTCAGGGCGGAATACTTTCTGTACTCTTTTTTTTGTTTATAGTCCCTCAGATCTTCTTATTACTAATAGCTCTTATCATTTGTGTGCAGAACACTTACAAATTCACACAGATGTTAAATCTAACAACATCCATAACATATTGCTTCTTTAAATGGAAACCTGAAATAGATACATGTTAACGTTCGGTATTAATGTAAATGTCAAGCTATACCATTATGTAGTCGGCGACCATTTATCTATTTCTTTCCGAAACAGGTTTTTTCTTTCTTTAAGTGAATATTAAGTCCTTCATTACTTTTACTAACTAGTACTCACTGTTAAAACTAAGTATTATAAAAAGACCAAATTCTGTTTCATGTATTTATCATATTTTAAAGTACTTATTAAACGACCATTCAACACCTAAAAGTCTTAATCTATTAGTAGAACTTAAAAAATATTTTAAAGTGAAGTTGTGGCCGTATGTTTTAAATAGTAAACTTTGTAAAAGGCTTCGGTCGGAATGAGAGTGGGATTACGATGTGGCGGGATGGATATATTAAAAAAGTTTTCGGTTCAGCCACAGTCGGTTCATATCTATTGCGGCACTTCTAATTCATAGATTACGGGTGAAGTTTAAGTCCCTTATTTGTTTCAAATGATTTTTTTAATAAAATTTGTGTCTTTAATTTACTATAACATTAATCTTTTTAAAATATAATTTATAACTTCTTAATAAGTAAATAAAGGAGTAAAGAATATCATCAAAATAGCTGAAATGAACATCCTTAATAAATATAACAGAGAAATTAAATTGTAGTATTAATATAATAGAATGTCTAAAATCAACGTTCTGACTCTTCTAATGGTAACTAAATCATCACAACATAATGAGTTTTTTTTATTTTATAATGTAATAATAACAACCGAATTAAAGATGCAATTACAGTTGCATTTTAAGTTAAAGATAAAAGTTAAAAAAAATGGTTATAAATTGCTTCAATATATAAAGAATTGCTAAAATATATATTACGACAAAATAGAAACATATTATTCTTAAAGATGGAAACGTTGTTAAACCTCTCAATGCATTACAGAATGCCATAATATTCGGTAAGAAATAGAACACTATTAAGAAAGAAACAACAGAATAAGAAAGACCTTCAAGAATGTCATGAAGCTAGTAACTTACCTACTGAGCTTCGGGTACTTTTCAATAAAAGTTTTTGCTTGGAAAAATATAATTCATAATAATTAAAACAAATAAATCTAAACCTTTTTTGTTTTTTCCTAACTTTTAAAAGCCATTTTAAATAAGTTAGTTTAGAAATAGATGAGAATTAAGTGAAATCTATAACAATGCATATTTATTCCTTGCAAACTGCTGACCAAGGTTTCTCCTGGTATTTGAAATATAGTTTATTCAGTATGTTCGCTTTTTGTATATGTTTTGTTCCCTTTTGTTTTTCGTTTCGATTAAGTGATTTGAATATTGAATTTCTATTGAATTCTTAAATTCATTAAAATAACATTCATTGATAAAGTTTTTGTGGAATGTAAATGAACCATATGTATTATATTCTAGTTTTATGTAAAAAGTAAAATGGAATAACAATAACAAAGAAAAAATATAAGCTTCTACAAGCATCTTATAAAACCGGACTGCTTATTGCTAAGACTCAGCGTTGTACGTAAAAATAAATAAAGTGCTCTTGTGAGTTGAGTAACAATTTTATTTATTTTAAAAGTTGAATATAATCCGATTCCACAAATAAAACATGAGCTAAAGTTAATAAGATTGTAAAGATTTTATTGTATGTAACTTATAAAATTAAAAATAAAACAGTTTTATAATCTTTTCAGAAACTAGTCGCAGCAATCGTGTTCACGCTAAAAAGAGATGGAGGTGTCTGTCAGTAAGTCAGTTAATTAGCCATCTACCTACAACGGATTCTAAGCTTCCGGGCGTACGGATTAACATGAAACAAATGTCGATGGAAGTACATTCTTTATTTTGGTAGTATTATTATTATTTAAAAAGCGCGGCTGTGCAGGGCTATGGGAACCCAGTATCACTGCGATCTAAAAGATCTATTGTGATCGCCACTGCCAACAGTTCACTAGAAAGGTCTGCCACTCTGAGGTATTGCAGAATTTCCTTTCCGGGTCCAGGATGTGTTTCCCCAGGGTATCACTGCGTTTACGCATCAGCGGACCGCACTCGCATAGCAGATGGATAGGGGTTTCATCCGCCTCGTGGCAGTACCTGCACACTTTTTAATCCGCTAATTTGAGGGTCGCTAGGTGCTTATTCAGACAGCAGTGCCCTGTAAGCGTTCTAGTTATGATACATAGATTATTCCTGCTCAGTCACAATGCGCTCCTTAGCTGTTTTCGCATTGATGGGTTTGATGAGGGCTTTGGAATGCTTGAGGCCAGAGATCTCGTCCCATCGCCTAATAGTCTCACACCTAGTGAGGTTATTCAATGTCATACGAGCTTGGCTGTTTGGAACACCACATATCGGTTCTGGACCATATGCTTTGCTCTCAGCTCCTGCACGGGCCAGCTCGTCAGCAATCTCGTTACCTTGCCGCACGATTACCCCTGTAGGCTCCCCTACCGATAGGTTTTTGCACTCAGCCAGAGCCAAGAGGCAGTCGCACCGGGTGAGTCCGGGTGTTCGCCTCACTGTCTAGCTTCGTGCTGCCAGCCTGGGGGCGTGCATTTTGCTCCCCAGTGGGTTGAGGCTCGGTCCTGCTCGTCCCGAGCTTGGCGTCTGATTAATGACGGCTCTTGACTTTAAGAGTGATACTCTTGGTGGTGACATCTATTAGGTTTCTTTCGAAAATCCTAACCAATGTTTCTAACTTTGCAGTATAGATAAACATTGAAAAGATGCCACTACCGAAATCAATTTTTGAAAATATCTTTAAACATATATAGCCATGTTAAGCTTATTTAAATTTATATAAATATAGAATGTAAAAAAAACCGATACGGGCAGGGATGCGAACCCGCGACTACTGGGAAACCGTCCCGTCGCTCTACCAACTGAGCTACCTTATCGCTGTCCGTCTCGGTGAATTAAGCATTCTATATGTGATCGTCTTTTATCGGGACGGTGGTTTGGTGGTGGTGGTGTGTTTATCTATACTGCAAAGTTAGAAACATTGGTTAGGATTTTCGAAAGAAACCTAATAGATGTCACCACCGTCCCGATAAGTTTGGTAGTCGATACCTTTTTTTTTTGGAGGAGGGAATTGTTGAACGTTATGCTTTTAAAAGATCTTTATATTAAGATGTCTGTAATAATATTATTAGTTTATTTGCAGTTCTGTTAGTGTGATTGTACTTTGCTGTCTGGTCAATGTTATTATCTGATAAATGTTGATTTACTTTCCGGACATCGCCGTACATACATAACTTGCGTCCGTCTTTAATATTAGAAAATAATTCTTTTTTTTCAGATTTGTACGCTTTATTTTAACTATTTAATCTATCAATATATAAAGCAAAAAAAATAAATAAATAAATAAAGTTTATTAAACTAAAAATCTCAATCAAAAAATCAAATCTGATTATTATGTTTTCTATTTGTTTCAATACAAAACACGTCACTGTATGTACTAAATTCGTTATAACCGATTTAGTATTTGTAAGAAATGTTCTAAAGTGGATTTGTAAAAACTTTCGGTCAGAATAAGAGTAGGATTACGTTGCGGGTGAATATTATATTAAAAAAGTTTTCTGTTCAGATGCAGCTCATTTCTATTACAATTTACATTTAGAATTATAATGTAAAATTTTTGTACGTAATGAATAAGTTGATATACTAAAAAAACTGAAAAATTGAAGAATCGAACTTTATGATGGAAAACAAGTATATTTATTTCATTATGGAAATCATGATTGTATTTGATTAAAAAACATTCTTTGTGTGTGATACAGTAACGGAATACTTTTTAATATTAAAAACAATATTTTTAATATATTAAACGATTTTCCGTTATGACTTCCCACATACTATATGATATTCATAATGCTAAAATAAAAATACTTACATTAAAAAAAGTACAAATAGAATAAAAAAAATCATAGAGAGAAGACAATAAATTAAAATTTTGTATTAAATTTCCTAAAATGAGGGGCAGCTAAATGTGTTGAACTCTCTAAATATACCTATTAGAGTTTTTAGAAATATTCATATTTATCTACGGGCAAAATAGAAAGACCAGCTAAAAAACTAATATTTATTTTAAGTTGTTAATTTGTACTTCATTTTAAATTGGACATTGTTTTGCTAATTATTAAAGATAATTTTCTTAGTAATTACTTTGTTAATTGTTTTAATTCAATCTTAACTTAATAAGTCTTTAATTTTATAATCATCCGATCAGAGCAAGGCTTTCGCCCGGAGCGGAGTCGAAGCAGCGGATGAAGTTTATAGATAAAAGATGAGTAAATGGTCGCAAAGGATTATTATTGTATTATTTTATTATCATATAGAAGATACCTGTCTGTCCGAACCTTCTGAACTTTGCGTTTTCCTTTTAATAGTATATCCTATTTAATAAATAATTATTTTACGTCTTCGATTAAAAAATTGGGTACATTTTATCAAACTTCAATTCTGTAAACACTATTTATGATGTCGCTGAAAATGTGGCTTCTATATATACAGGGTTATTTGTAATTAGTTGACCACCTTTTGCAGGCAGCCTCTCTACATTAATCCCAATAACATTTGTTCTACGACTTTTTAAAATTAATAGTATTTAAAATTTAAATTTTCTCATACAAAACTTATTTGTTGTCTCTGAACTGGCATTAACTCTGAACGTAGGTATGGTGCCTGGTCTTTGTACCTACTTTTTAAGTACCTTTTAAGTACTTCTTACAAGATACAGAGTAATAAGTAAAAGAGGGAGCAAACATTTTTTGTTCGTTTTTTTTGTATTGTTTATCAAGATTTGTAGAAAGTTGTAGAACAGGTGTTCAACTAATTAAAAATAACCCTGTATATTTATTATATATAACGAATGTAGTTAGTACATGTAAATAAAAATTAATTTGGAATGAATTTAAAACTTGCTTAACTTTATTTATCCATAAAGCTGTATGAATACTAGAATAAATTTTAATAAATTAGTTATTTCGCATAATTTATCGTTATAATGCAAATTTTTGAATAATGTATATATATACTGAATAATAAATTAAGTGTAGTAACATCACACATGATATTTATGCTGTGCTTTTAGCAGTATTTAGTCCACAGCTGGAAATAACTGTACTACAATAAATAATATGAAAACGGAGATTCATTTGTCTCGCGCCGCCTCTTCTTTTTCACTGTCCGAGATAATGTTGTCTGCTGACCGCTCGTTTTTCGGTTTGTATACAGTTAGTTTACTTGTGTTATTATTTTTATATAGTTATTTAAGAAAAAATAAAAAAGTTCTTTATTTAGTAAGGTTATTCTCATAAAATTATTTAGGTTATTCGGAATAAACTCTAAAATTACTATTGCTTTCTACGAGCTCATTTGCAATTTGAGCGTCGTCGGTGCACTTAATGCCTGAGTCTAGGATGCACTAAATGTGACATTATAATAACATTTAGATCTATCTTTTTAGATATTCCTAGGTAAATATAAAATATTAAGTCAAATATCTATATTCCTAGGTAAATATAAAATATTAAGTCAAATAACTGATAAGGACTGAAACCCCATAATTTTAATGTTTGTAATAATAATACCAGCAACCTAGATGCGATTATTTTTTCAAATCAATAGATTTTGTAACTGTTAAATTATAGTTATGAAATAAATCTATCATAATAATAGAAATAAGAAATCTTAATAAACGTACCGACATTGTATAGATTAATCATAATAATAACTTTATAACTCAAATATTTCTCTTAGGTACAATAAAATTATGTATGACACAAGAAAAAAAAATACACTGCATAAGTAGTAAGCAACGGGACCTCTCTTTCAGCGAAAGCTTCGACTGCACTTTACATCATGTTACCGCACTCTCACATGCTGTTACGATTTTTCAAAGCAATTTTCACTCAAAAACTAGCAACATGAAGTTAATAAGGACTCTTGCCTGTGACGTTTAATACAAACTTTGATAGGCCATATAACCAAAGTGGATTGAAAGGAGCACTTTACGAATTGTTACTAGATGATGTAATAGATTAATCATAATAATAACTTTATAACTCAAATATTTCTCTTAGGTACAATAAAATTATGTATGACACAAGAAAAAAAAATACACTGCATAAGTAGTAAGCAACGGGACCTCTCTTTCAGCGAAAGCTTCGACTGCACTTTACATCATGTTACCGCACTCTCACATGCTGTTACGATTTTTCAAAGCAATTTTCACTCAAAAACTAGCAACATGAAGTTAATAAGGACTCTTGCCTGTGACGTTTAATACAAACTTTGATAGGCCATATAACCAAAGTGGATTGAAAGGAGCACTTTACGAATTGTTACTAGGTATTTTGCGTAAAGTTTTCCTTTCACTAATAGAAAACCTATTTTGAAAGAGGGCTATATGTTCTCGATCTCTGGTTATAAGTTTAAAATGTACCTGATTATATGTTATTGAAATTAATTGATGTATTATCGTGATATAAAAACTATTACGAAATGAATGGTTCAGCTATTTTTCCACCATTTTTTTTTCTGTTTTTCAAATATAATAAAACATACCACTGCACATTAAAAGAAACATTATAAGATTAGTGCTGGAGAGAGTCTTATAAAGTTTTACATGTTAAGAAATAATAATAGATATAACTTATTTTACTCTTAATTTTTCAAATCAAACAGGAATTATTTTTACTCTTTTTGTTTAACTTTTAAATTACCTATCAAAGTAAAGTGAATTTAATAAACATAATAAATTTAATATCATGAACATGTAAAATGTGTAAATACATGTTTTATTATATCAATTTTCTTTGTTAATTGTAAATTAAACATTATTATAGAATAGTATACCTAGTAACGTATACGTAGTATTCCCATACTCTTCCATTTTGTATTACCATTGAATGTAGTTTCTCAGCCCTATAGCACTTTAAAAGCCCTGCAGTGTATTTGAAATAGTTACAGCCGATTCTAGAAAAGTAAATTACAATTATTGTATATTATTTTTTTTAATTGTACATGTTGTTTTAAGTAATTTTGTTAGGTTCATTAATTGTCACTAGTGTTAGTTACGTCTTGGTACGGCGGCCACTGAAAATCAGCGCTGGAGTCAATTAGGTATTCCAGCAACAGCTGAGTGGTCATCCAATTTAATTTAATTTAATTTAATTTAATTTAATTTAATTTAGTTTAGTGTAGTGTAGTGTAGTGTAGTGTAGTGTAGTGTAGTGTAGTGTAGTGTAGTGTAGTGTAGTGTAGTGTAGTGTAGTGTAGTGTAGTGTAGTGTAGTGTAGTGTAGTGTAGTGTAGTGTAGTGTAGTGTAGTGTAGTGTAGTGTAGTGTAGTGTAGTGTAGTGTAGTGTAGTGTAGTGTAGTGTAGTGTAGTGTAGTGTAGTGTAGTGTAGTGTAGTGTAGTGTAGTGTAGTGTAGTGTAGTGTAGTGTAGTGTAGTGTAGTGTAGTGTAGTGTAGTGTAGTGTAGTGTAGTGTAGTGTAGTGTAGTGTAGTGTAGTGTAGTGTAGTGTAGTGTAGTGTAGTGTAGTGTAGTGTAGTGTAGTGTAGTGTAGTGTAGTGTAGTGTAGTGTAGTGTAGTGTAGTGTAGTGTAGTGTAGTGTAGTGTAGTGTAGTGTAGTGTAGTGTAGTTTAGTTTAGTTTAGTTTAGTTTAGTTTAGTTTAGTTTAGTTTAGTTTAGTTTAGTTTAGTTTAGTTTAGTTTAGTTTAGTTTAGTTTAGTTTAGTTTAGTTTAGTTTAGTTTAGTTTAGTTTAGTTTAGTTTAGTTTAGTTTAGTTTAGTTTAGTTTAGTTTAGTTTAGTTTAGTTTAGTTTAGTTTAGTTTAGTTTAGTTTAGTTTAGTTTAGTTTAGTTTAGTTTAGTTTAGTTTAGTTTAGTTTAGTTTAGTTTAGTTTAGTTTAGTTTAGTTTAGTTTAGTTTAGTTTAGTTTAGTTTAGTTTAGTTTAGTTTAGTTTAGTTTAGTTTAGTTTAGTTTAGTTTAGTTTAGTTTAGTTTAGTTTAGTTTAGTTTAGTTTAGTTTAGTTTAGTTTAGTTTAGTTTAGTTTAGTTTAGTTTAGTTTAGTTTAGTTTAGTTTAGTTTAGTTTAGTTTAGTTTAGTTTAGTTTAGTTTAGTTTAGTTTAGTTTAGTTTAGTTTAGTTTAGTTTAGTTTAGTTTAGTTTAGTTTAGTTTAGTTTAGTTTAGTTTAGTTTAGTTTAGTTTAGTTTAGTTTAGTTTAGTTTAGTTTAGTTTAGTTTAGTTTAGTTTAGTTTAGTTTAGTTTAGTTTAGTTTAGTTTAGTTTAGTTTAGTTTAGTTTAGTTTAGTTTAGTTTAGTTTAGTTTAGTTTAGTTTAGTTTAGTTTAGTTTAGTTTAGTTTAGTTTAGTTTAGTTTAGTTTAGTTTAGTTTAGTTTAGTTTAGTTTAGTTTAGTTTAGTTTAGTTTAGTTTAGTTTAGTTTAGTTTAGTTTAGTTTAGTTTAGTTTAGTTTAGTTTAGTTTAGTTTAGTTTAGTTTAGTTTAGTTTAGTTTAGTTTAGTTTAGTTTAGTTTAGTTTAGTTTAGTTTAGTTTAGTTTAGTTTAGTTTAGTTTAGTTTAGTTTCATTTCATTTCATTTAATTTAATTTAATTTAATTTAATTTAATTTAATTATTCCTCACGTAAATTGCAATTATTATTGCTTTGGTTTTTTAATAAACAAATCCTTCCTTGTTTGGCGAGGTTCCACAAAGATATAAATAACGAACACAAAGTCTGGGTGCGGACTAATACAAAGATTATACAAAGAGTTTGAGATTTCTGTAGAATTACTAAGTGTTCTTACAAGGAGTATTGGTTTTTTTTTTAATTGCCTTTCCAATGTTTTTTTTATGAACCTAATCAATAGTTCCAAAAGAAAGCTTGAAAAGTTCTATTCATACAACTAATATTTTTATTAAAATCGCTTGAAATTCAAAAGTAAATTATATCTAATATTTATTATCAGTATGATGTTTAAATAAACATAATATTGGACTTTATGTCGTAGAACGTATGAAGATACGCCATCCGTCATGAATGTCATTGCAGTGAGCGGTCTCGGCTCATTTGTATGGCCAGGTGTGAGGTGAGACTGCTTTTGCGAACCCGAGACACTGATTGATGCGGGTCCATAAGAAATATATAAATAAAACATTATATTATACTAAATATTTAAAATTGAAGTCGTAGAATTTTTATATTTACGGATAAATATATTCTTAATATGCAAAAGTTATGTTTGATGTTATTTTTACTCATTATATAAAATAGAACAAATGATTATTAATTAAGATTACAAAAAATGTGTTTTTAATACATTGAATAATTCAGTATACAATGTTGTACAATTATTTATTTGTGTTTAACTGTGCTTAAAAATATTAAAGGAATTTTTTTAATGACAAAGTTGTCGATGTTTGTGGTTGGCTGTTCCAGATCTATATATGACTTTATATTAAAAGATGCCATTCTCGTCATCTTGAAAAGGGGGAATTCTTACTATCCGCTCTGATCTTAAATAGATACTTTTCCGTTAAAGAGTCTGTCTAGACTACAACTCCATTTCAGATATTTATATACTGAATTATCCAACTTCTCCTAGTTTTTTATTTCAAACACTTTCTTCCCATACGCTACTAACTCTTTTACGGTCTCGCTAACCTGCTCCAATAAACAGACATTTAAAAAAAAAATCTGTATTTGTTTAAACAGAAAATAATGGGTAATCTTCGTTGTCACTCCCTAAAGTTTTCAGTGTTTTTCATACAAAATTATTATTACACACTTAAACATTTATAAAAATATTTATGTTTTGTATTTTCATAACATATTCATTTGATAAGTATTATGTTAGTGTCTTGTAATGAATCCTCTTGTACCCCTCGTTTAACTTTTTTTGTTTGTTTCAACCCGTAGACTGACTTTTATATTTTTTAGTATAATAACGATTTAATAAATATACAAATATGAATATGACAGGGTTTGTGATAAAAAAGTTTGTGGGTCAATTTAATCATTGATCATCACGGGGCCTGGACTGCAGTTTTCGATTAAAATTCAAATAAATAAATAAACAAACATTCTTTGTGGAATTAACTTAATTGTTAAAATAATATTTTTCCAATGGACAGTGATATATTGTCTTGAGCTGAAACTTCAAAAAACTATTCGCAGAGAATAGCGACACACCACATAGTACAAAAAGAAGTTATAGACAATTTAAATACCTGCATAATAGATACAAGCGTATAAGACAATACAATAATAAGCGTAAAAGAAAACTAGTCAGTACTAAGAACCAAAGAAGATTATTTCATTGCAAAGGATAAAATGTTGAATCCAAGCAAAGTGGAAACTGGCTTCAATTATATAATCGTCTTTATCGTGACGGAATAGATATGTATATAGTTTTTTTTAGGAATGGTTTTCTGAATGACACAAAATACGGCTTCAGTGTAACGAACTGAGAATCATACTAATTGTTGCCCCTTATAAGAATCAAATCCTATTGCTTCGTGTCAGCAGCCACGTGACCGCTAGACTATCAAAGTTAAAGTTACAAAAAAATATAAAGGGTTATATTTTAGTTACATGTTTATAAATAAAAAAATATATATTATAAGTTATTTAATCAAATTTACCTTAAATTATATAATAATAAAGTCATGGCACCAATTTTTTTTATTAAAATTGTACCTAACGTTAATACAAGATACTTGTTTACTTTTTATCTAAATGAAAATATGAAAAAAATAAATAAATAAAAATATCTCTAATTAAATGTTATCTTTAGCTAGTTTGAAGTAGGTTGTGTTGAGTGTTGACAGTGAATAAGGTAATACTAATTACAGTAAATGAGTTAACCTTATTTAATTAGGAACACGGTGATATTTTTATATTAACATTGATAATTATTTACTTATCTTTTATATTTATATTTTATACAAACTGCAATAGCCTTACGTACTGTTTAATATAACTTATTAATAACTGGTTTATTTCAAATCATAAGAAATTAAAACAAGAAATAAAACGTCAATCTTATAAATAAAGTTACTATACAAATAGCAAAGAGTTACGAGTATTATATTAAAAAAAAACAAATAATTTTATGTAAAAAATTGCATTACTGGTTTTATAATACTTTTATTACAACATATTTCATATTTATGACATTTAAATTAGTTTGTTCATCTCAAAAGTTACCACTATAACCTTGGTATTCGATTGTCGTAGGATTCCGGATGAAGTCTTAGTTTAGATCTGAAATAAGATTAATTAAAATGAGCATTTAAAAAAACTATTTAATTACTAGAATAAGATATAATTTTAAATCAATTTGTTAAATGCCATTTTAAGAAGGATACAGCACATGTGTTAAAATGTTTGTGTTGTTAGTTATGATTTAAGATATGTTTGCATTGAATTTTAAGTAAATATTTTTACGATGTCAGTGTGCATGTTTATATTTATTCTTATATGGAGAATATAGACACCGTGGTCTTCAGATCTTGGAAGAAATTCTATGAAATATAAACTACTTATTCGCATTAGAGTTTCGTAGTATACACCAGGAAGTACCCTTGAGCAGCTTTTTAAAAAAAAGCAAAAAATATATAAGGTGTTTCGTGAATATTGTAGTCCTTAACTTACTTCATATTACGTGAATGTCTTCGAAGACTGTGTGAATTAGATGTAATCTCTACACAAAGAACAATTAGTTTTTTATCACAGGTATACCTGAAATGTAGAACATGATTTTAATATTCTTATTAAAAAATATTTTTCTGCATACTTTAAAATATTTAAAATTAAACCAAACTGAGAATATTTTGGAAATTAAAATATTTTAACGTGATTGGCGTTATTTATTAAACTAGAAAATGTAAACAAAATTCATAAACTCACTGTTCCTGTTCTAAAAGTCTATTACTATGAAGCAAGGAAGCCGCACCGACAACCAGGGGACTGTCACTCGCCCATTCATTACAAAAGGCCCTTGGTACCACTGTACCAAAGGAATTACTGCCATGCCATACTGCTTTCAGAGGCCTGCGAAGTTACATTTAAAATTAATAATAATACAATTTAAAATGTATTCTTAAAAGCAATACATACCAAGTAGGATCTATTTGTACATTCTTCCTATTAAAACTAAAAATACTTGATCTCGTCAATATTGCCCCTGAACCATTAAACATGTTATTCCAGGAGTCAAAAAGCACATCTCCATATAAATTAACGACAGGAACTTGTCTGTCTTTCTCCCTTTTGACTATAAATTTTAAATCTTCAATCCTCCAATGAAAAAAAGAACAATAAAAAAGCATGAATATCAATAGTTGCTTATCAATATGAAGAAAAAGCCAAAAAATATCCATATTGTGGTCAGTATAATACAATAATCAAATTATCTGTGCGCTTTATTTATATAAAAAAAATAAATGCATTAATAAGAAACAAGTTATACGATAGCTCAGTTGGTAGAGCGACAGGACGGTTTCCCAGTAGTCGCGGGTTCGAATCCCTGCCCGTATCGGTTTTTTACATTCTATATTTATATAAATTTAAACAAGTTATTTTTTTCTGAGATTAATTATAACATTTTAATAGATTTGATAGCTGATTCTAAAGAAAACCACTAAGAAAACTAGTCCTCTAGTATTTACCTAGTAGCTAAAAAAGCTGCAAAGGTGCTTTTGAGATTATGATAATGGGCTTGTCTGTAACATTCCTGGTCAGCGGCGTTGCGTCCAGTTCTATTGTTTGCCATGTGTATATTACCTGAGTATGGTTGGTTCAATGCAACTAAACGAATCTGAAATGATTATTATGAATTTAGAATTATGAAATAATGTTATGATTTTTTTTATTATAATTTGACATTACTTACATATCATTTATTATTCTTACTATACGCTTTTCGTTTAAACTAAGAATAAAAAATGCTGAAGTGCATGTATACGAACCAGCAATATAAAATATTAACAACTTATTTTCAAATCCCTTTTTCATATATTATTTATCTTTATCTATGTATGTATTTACACTACAAAAATGAAAAAAACTATAAACGATACCTATATCAGTAAATACAACCGTCTGAGAAATTCATATAAATCGTTTTAGGGATTAAAAAAAAAATAAAACCTCCATCAGTTGTTTCTGAAGAAAATAAATGCGTTATTGCTACATTTTTAAAAACTCGTGACCCACTCCATAGCACATTTATTGACTAAGGTTGTGTGAATTTTATCTCACTTTCTATCCTTTTCCCTCAATTTTATCTAAAATATCATAACGTGGTTATAAATATTTTCTAAAAACAACATTAAACACTTACATAATCATCTGCATAAGATGGCGTTGCCTGGGAAGGACGGCTCGATTGAGTTGACGAATAAATTTGTTTCATTGAAGTACTGGTGTGAGACTTTCTTGTGTGTAGAAACGAACCCATCTAGAGTATAATATACGAATTATTATACCTATATTAATTGATTTAATAAGTATCTGTACTCAAAGTTAATTTGAAATAAAATAAAATACTCACCACGATGTATTGCCATCCATTTGCAACTCGCATTAATAATATTTTCTCCTGCAAAATATATGCTAACGTCCCAATGGGAGTTCCTGACGTTCTCTGAAATATTATAAATTCTAAATGATCTAATATTCATAGGTTACCAACATTAAAAGAGAGCATGCAATGTATGTATTTTTTAAATTACTTTAAACAAAGTCAGTACTTGGAAATGAGCACACCTTTAAAAGCCCAGTCATCGTTTTGAAAATGACCGTCGCTGCTGTGTAAAAATCATCATCGTCATCTAAATAAGAAGAAAATTAGTTTAAAAACTACATATAGAATCAAAACTCTATCCATGATGAGAACGGACGCTAAATTACCGCTATATCTAAACATCTTATTTTTACATTTTCAAACAAATGCATATTTATTAAAAATTAAACATTTTTTGTCTTAACATCTACGTTTATTTTTGAGCAAATTATGTAATACAGTGGTTACACCTGCGCTATTGTGATGAATATCTTCGAATGCAAAAAATGAGTTCTTAGTCACTAATCCTCCTGGCTCTCCTTTGGGGCCTGTTATGGAGACGCCAGGAGTGCCCGGCGGTCCTGGAGGTCCAGGTGGACCAGGAACCGCTGCTTTGTCGCATTCCTCACAGGTCCCTGGTAAGCCGGGTTTGCCAATCTCTCCAGGTTTGCCAACTTCACCCACTTCACCCTTTTCACCTTTTAGCTGAAAATGTTTAGCTATCAAATAAACAGCTTCATCTATTTGACTTTTAATGTAAACAGCGTTACCTTGAAAATTTCACTGTTTGAAAGCCCTTCGCCTTTTTCTCCCTTGGATCCATCTTCACCTTTTTCACCTTTAGATCCCTGTAACACCAAAATATTGACTGTTATTTGTATAAATTTAGGTTACATATTTAAACATTTAACAGTATAATCTTTAAATTTACCACTGGCCCTGGTTTTCCTAGTTCCCCTTTATAACTTTTACCCGGTGGTCCTACCGGGCCTATTTTACCATGATGACCCGCGGGTCCGCGAGGACCAGTCTTGCCTGTTGACCCGCGATCTCCTTTAGGGCCCTTTACAAATAGTTAATTATATACAATTATAATTATTTAAATATTTACAAATAGAACAAGCATAATTCATTTTGTACTTACTAATTATACCTACTGGTACTTACAGTACGTACAAGTAAATATAGTTATTATGATAATTTGTCTCTCTTTATTAGTAAATATAAGTATAATTTTAACTGATTCGTAGAGAAACACTGAATGCTTCTTACTTTCATTAAACTTATTTGAGATAAGGGCACAGTGCCAGGAGATCCCGGTGGTCCAGAATCACCTTTGTTGCCTTTTGACCCATCATTGCCGATCTCTCCTTTGTGCCCGTTTTGTCCTGGAAGTCCTGGAATGCCATTGTTCCCTGTTTTGCCAGTAGGACCTATGGGTCCAATATCCCCCTTTTCACCCTACATTTATTATAAATTTTTGTATATCATTTTATCTTAACTTGTATTTTCGTTAGAACTGCTATTCAATAAAGAATCATAACTTGATTTTTATTGTTGTTAATTAACTTGATGTAAGTCTTAATAGACTTAATGTTATGGGGTGAATAACATAAAGCTCAAAACATAATATAACCCAAGTAAACTTAATAAGTAAAAAAATCATATTTTGTTTGTTTGTACCTTTTCTCCCGGAGTACCTATTTCACCTTTATCTCCTTTGAACTTTTTAACTATGGCTGCCTCTGTAATATAATTTTTATTTTTAAAATAAATATATAAAAGATATATTACTTGGATTCATAATATTAGAAAATAATTTATAAATACCTTTTATATCTATCGTTGTTATAGAATAAATATATGTACATATATATATATATAGGTTATCTTTAAATAAAAACTAATACATACCTTCTAGAGGATCAATATCTTCATCTAATATAGATGACAACCTGGCCGGCAATCCTTTTGGGCCGAGTTCACCTTGTTCACCTTTGGCTCCTACCAATAAATGTATTATGAATAAAATTATATATGAAAGTATAAACCAGAAATTCTCCAGTAATATACATACCTTTTTGACCTTCTCTTCCAGGATTACCATCTATACCATTTTTCCCTGGATTTCCATCTTTGCCTGGATCACCCACGTACTGAACATAAAATACCAAATAAAATTATTCTTTTTAATTTGCTTGTCTCAAGTTTCTTCTTTGTTATATTTTATACCCTACCTTGTACGTTACAACTCGAGTCACTATTTCTCCCTTATCACCTTTCTTTCCAGGAGGCCCAGGAGGTCCTATTGGCCCTGTATCGCCCTTCTCACCAGGCACTGGTGCTTTTGTCTCTACTATTTCCTGTCAACATAAGGTCTGACACTCTTTGTTTCATATAAAAGAAATAAAAAGATTTATTCTGTTAGCTATTGACTGTCGAAACCATTAACATTTAATAATCACCTTATATACAGTGCCAGGTGTTCCTGGGATTCCATCTGTACCATTTCTACCATCGTTTCCTGGAATGCCATCAATACCTCGAATTCCTATTTCACCCTGATCATTAAGAAGAGAAATAAAAAATATGTACCACTGGATTTATTAAGACCTTTTTAAAATATCCATAAGATTACTTAATGCATACTTAAATAAGATATTTACTATCTTGTATGATATAAGCTGATAGAAAATATTTAAGGAAGAAAATTTATTTATAGTAAATAAACTTTGTGATTGTGTTTTTATAACTCACTTTTTCTCCTTTTAGTCCTATTTGACCTGGAGGTCCTTTCATCTCAGGCATCTTAAGCAGCAAATCGGATACAACACCCTCCGAACAGTTGCAAGACTAAAGAAAAATAAACATGAAAATACGTAGTGACATAAATAATAAATGTACATTTTAAATATAAACTAGTTTTAAGCTGTCTCAGAGTCATACAATATATTGATAACTTACTCCTTTCTCCCCCTGCGGACCTTGTAAGCCTGGTACTCCTGCGGGACCCATTGGACCTCTTGGACCTATAACAGATTCACCCCGCTCGCCCTGGTACAAGATTGGCACTGCATTATTAAAAACTATACTTATATTTATGCAAATGTTATTTCTCAATACAACGGAATAAAAAAAATAATATTAATATAAGAATATCATTTTTATACCTTTTCTCCCCGTTCACCCTTATCTCCATTGACTCCAATATCTCCCTTAACTCCATTGTCACCTTTATCTCCCTTATTTCCAATATCTCCCTTATTTCCATTCTCACCCTTATTTCCATTCTCACCCTTATCTCCAATATCTCCCTTTACCCCTTTCTCACCCTTATGTCCCTTATCTCCAATATCTCCCTTAACTCCATTCTCACCCTTGTCTCCCTTATCTCCCTTTTCTCCCTGAACTCCATTTTCACCCTTTTCCCCTTTTATCGCTGTTTTCTCTTCGCTAATATCTGAAAAAAGGATCTAGTTAGTTTAATAAACTTTATTACTCTAAAATTTTATTCTTATCCTATGGTAAATATCCTAATAAATTTATCGTAAAAATAGTTTTACTATCTCTCTTATCTCTTAATTTGTAATACAACGTCTTTTCCTCCTTTTCCTTTATAGTATTTTATATTTATGTACATATAGTATTATTATAAGTTTGAATATAATATTTATTATATTATCGTATATGTATTATATATATTTTAGGTTGTAAATATACGTATGTATTAAAATTATTACACCTCGTCCGCCGCTATTTAATGTATTGGTAATGTGAGATCGCTTATTAGCGATAAAGAAGCCTCTTGTACAATTTGGTTTTCATATGTTTTGTTAATATATCTGGGATTGTTATACCTTTTGGGGATGTGCAATAAACAATATTATTTTTGATTTTATTATAAACATATAAATTTCTTTATTGTTTTATTTCTTTTTACTTTTTTCTTAAAATTCGCTACTTTGAAATGTAAGATGTATTATAATAAATACATATTTATCAAGTAGATCTCATGATATATATATGATCATGATAATAGCTACCAAAATGTTTCTATTTCGTGCGACAGAGATAACGCTCTACGAAGCCGAAATTAGTCGATTGTCTCTTTCCAAAGGTCGATGTGCAATATTTATTGCCGGGTATTGTACATCTGTTGCAGTATAAAATTATTAAGTGACAAATTGTGATTGTTTGAAGAAATCAAATCCTGGTGTATTTTTAAGGTAGTTACTATCTTTAAAATTTTAGAATAGTATGTGTAAACAGAAAAAATCCGACGAGATAAGTAATAAGATTAAAATGAAATAACTTACCCGAAAAAAAATCTTTTGATTTGCTTGAACTATCTAAAAACTGCAAAATTAAATTAAAAATTAAGAAATAAAAATATTTCAAAAAATAGAATTTTTATAAGCCCATATAAGCCATTCCAAACCAATAGAAAAATTAATGAAAAAGTGTAAAATCTTTTAATACCTTGAATTTTTGTTAGTTTAATTTTCAAATATTACCTTGTTAGTTTCATAATTTTCTGCCTTAGGGAATACCTAAAATTAGGTTAATTTGTTAATATTGACGATGATTTGTTATTCATGATAAAATTTAATTATTATTAACTAAAAAGTTTAAAATATAAACAATGATAATAAATTTGAGGTAAATATATAAATCCCTTTTATAATATAGTATTTATTATGAATAAATATATATGTTAAGAAAATATTTGAAATGTAAAATAATACAAAACTTACATCGCTTTTGGTGGTCTGGTTATATTTTGTCTACGGAAGAAACATTACGTTATAAAGAAATAAATGTTTTTTTTTTATACAATATACATAAAATAAAATGCTATATAGTATATTTATACACTTATTCTTATATATGGATAATGATATATTTTTTACCCCCCAACCCAAATACAGGTATGTTATTTAATTTAATCCATTAGAATACTATATCTTTATATAAAAAAGCGTGAACGAAAATATAAAAAAATACACCGAAAGCCATAGATAACAAAGAAATAAGGTAAAACCTTTTACATAGATAGAACACACATAGGCACAAAGCTGACATTGATCTAAAACAATAACTTACACTAGCCGGAAGTTTAAAATCCTGTAATATAAGAATATATAAATATACAGATCAAAATTATAGTAATATCAATAAATATATGCTTACATCTGAGCAGACATCTTTGCGGCCATAGACATCAGGTTTTGGAAATATTTTAAGATTTTGTATCGCTCCCTGAAAAAAGAAAAATTTTAAAGCATATGCATGAAAGTATGATTGCCTTAAATGAATTCACATCTAAGAGTACCAAAACTATTTTATACTATAGACAAATCTTCTTAGAATTCCATAGAATTCTTAGATTCACCGACCGGTTGTAGAGCCCATCGCGTTGCAAGGAGAGGAGTGCAAACAGTGCCTGGGACTTGCGACCCAGCAGTAAGTTTAAGGGGCCCCTTTATTATGCGCAAAAATGCTCGCCTTCACCCTCCACACTCCCCTCAATACCTAACCAAATGCCGTCTTTGAAATACGTTCTAGAAATGAAACGGTGCTTGTTCTAGAAAAGCCAAGGTCTTTAAGTAAGTTATAGAGAGATTTTACTGTTATACCTCTCGCCCCCACTTCTACCGCGTACAAGCTAACTATAAATTATCCTGGACAGTTCGTTGGTCAGGTCGTAATACTTATTAAGTTTAAATGTGTGATCCCTGGGGATGTTTGTTTCCCAGGGCACAGTAAGCTCCACAAGTATCACGCGCCTTAGATGTTTAGAATACACGAATAAGTCCGGTCTGGATGACGAAACACCAACATCCCCAGGGATTATGTAATGTTTTTTATAAGTGTCCGCCACGAGAGTCCAATCAGGAGCCGCGTTTAAAATAGAATAAGGCTTCGGTTTTGACTTTTTGGAGCAGCCTTCTTTTACAAACTCCACAGATCGTTTGGTGGTTGTTATAGCCTTTCACGCTCTTGCTACTGAAAAATTAACCGCATCTCGTAAGATTTCTAATAAGTTATCGTAGCGACGCGAATATTGACCGCTATCAAGAAGTACCCTACACCCTACCAAAAAGTATTTCGCGGTTCCTACTGCAAATTAAATTACTTTGATCTGGGAGAGTCATTTGGAATGCATTTAGATAAAATTTTAATAATGCTGGGGACCAATCATGAAGCAGGGTGCACCAAAGGAAAACTATTGGAATAAAAAAATCTCCTATGGTCACCCTTTCGTTTTGGATTTCTAGGCTTATCGCGTAGAGTCGGTAGTTAGCGCTTTCATTTTGTGGAATAAAAGATTTTGTTATATCTATGTCTTGAACTTTCCTACTTGATCCCAGCCCTTCTTTTTTTCGTTTGATCACCTACCATAATTTTTTTATGGAATTAAAGTCGCAACTCGAGCTCTGAAGCAACTTTGTCTTTTGGAATAGATGTTACAGTATCATCTTTACTAACGCATTGACCGCCTATTTTAAGACCCGGATCCTAAGAGGTATATTTGGTATTCGGTCTACCTAGACACAGACTAAAGCATTTACTTGGTTTTGTCCTCAATCCGCTCGTCCACGTACAGAAATCCTTCGCTACATTTAAGAGTACCTGACATTGTTTTGGATTACGTATCAGTATCGCAAAATCATCTGCCAAAGCTAGTATGGATTCTGTGTATTTACTGTTAAACTTTAACCGATAACCCCACTTTTTAGATTTTAATTTATTATTCTATTAAAATATTAATTACTATATTGAATATAATGGGAGAAATACAACAACCATGAAATAAACCTATATTATAATTGAGTGCTTTTGAATGGCTTTCATTAAATGTTATGAAGAATTTTAATAGAATATTAATTGTGAAGTTTTATATGAAAGTCCTTATAATGAACTGATGGCACAAAGACTACGACAGCGACGCTAACAATGCACACGCCGGTTTTACTTAAGATTTCTGTAGTTTGATTACATATTCGCTCTTGCTTTCTATCGCTGTTATGTTAATGTAATTATATTAATATTGTAAATGTAATAGTATGTCTGTTTAAATAGGTTTGTTAATCAATAACGCAAAAACAGATAAATGAATTGAAATGAAATTTGATACACGGATAGGTTAATCCGAAATAACACAGGATATATTTTATTCCGATATTTATTTCTGGTTGAGTTTTTTATACAATTTATTATTCCAAAAATTTTCCTAGGTGGCTT
The DNA here is from genome assembly GCA_959347355.1 of Napeogenes inachia. Lineage (NCBI taxonomy): Eukaryota > Metazoa > Arthropoda > Insecta > Lepidoptera > Nymphalidae > Napeogenes > Napeogenes inachia. The sequence continues at coordinate 27,758,494 of OY365791.1, forward strand.
GTTAATAAATAAATTGGTTCAGTGACTTTTCTATGACGCAAAAAGCTTGAATGATGATTCTTTACAGTAATCTTGGTAGGTCAAATTTTATCAGACAATTAAATTACAATTATTAAATTTACTAAAATATTGACTTTTTTTTAACATTTAGACATCTGTTCCACACAACAAAACAGTGTTATTAATTTAACAGCGCGGGCGAAGCCACTAGAAGAAAAATATTACCTTTACTATATTTTAAAAATTAAATATACGCAATATGATAATTGTAAAAGTTTTCTTTAATGTGTTTTTTTGTCTTGTCTTTATCTAAGTAGCAAATAACCTTATCTTAAACCACACGAATATTAAGACAAATTTTATCCATTCATTAAAAGCACTCACAATCATATCCAAGTTGCAAAATAAAACACAAACAAAAAACTTTTTATTTATATCCTTTGAAACTTTCTACTCAGAAGAAGCGAACCTAAAATGCAAGGAATTAAAATGGCAACACTTGAAGGTATTCAAACGTCACGCCTATGATGTATTTGCGGAAAATACGAGCATACTTTTTGCGAAAGTTTGAAAGACCCATGAGATTTACGAGTCCCATTCACAAATTAGGTCGTGCATTTGATATACATATTTTGGAGGCGAGTTGCCTTATTATTATCTCCAGTAACGGTGTATCTGAACAAATAAATGTAAAATCCTTAGAAAATATTTTTGTTAAATATTTTTTTAAAAATACATATACATACATTCTAATTTGAAGACGTCTTATACTTCATATTATGAATTTAATAACTAAATATTTTTTTTATTTTTGTTTGTATTACGTATTTAAGCTTCCTTATAAAAGCTGAAAAACTGAAATGTTCTCTTTTGTTAAGCGTAAGATTAAAACATGTCATGAATATTAAGTAGTACGTAGGTAGGTATAATATAAGTATTTTTTTTTATAAATTACCCTCGTTTACTTTTATATTTCAATTTTCTTGTTCCTCTTCCCATACCGTTAATCGTACGCTCGTAACTCACATGGCTTATATAGAGTAATATTTTCCTGTAATCGGTTTGCAAGATATACGTATTGTAAATATTGAATCTCATGTTTAAATTTATATTTATTTCATTATTGGTTTGTAGTAAGCAAGATTGCTAAAAGAAAAATATTAAAATTCACAGACATTATAATTAAAAAAGGTTCCACGATATTCAGTTTAAAATAAACAAGTAAGTTAGTTTTATCAAAGAGATTCCAAGTAAAATGTAGACATTTTGAAAAGGTATGCCAAGACACGCTATCGTGTTATTTCGTGCGTAACGTTAGGCTTAAAAGCCGAAAGAGGTTCTATAAAGTCGGATGGAAGGAACTTCCTTAAAATATTCACGTAATGTCAGGTATTTCGCAAAGCTACTTAGGCAATGTGAGAAACTGCATTTCGTCAGATGGAACGAAGATATGATGTCTTGAATACCTTCTAAGACATTTGAGTCCCATGAAATTATCATCTTGATTTTTCAGTTTTAAATGGACGTAGAAATTGAGGAACTTAACAACTATTAAAACTAGTTGAGGTATTATAATTAGTTATTAAAATACTCTTAAATCGCGTATGTGACTAAACTTTAGTACTTAAAGCTTTAAGCAATAACCTAAATATACATTTTAAAGTTACAGAACCCATTTTAGGAGTTTAGGGTCACGTCACAAGGAATTCATTAGTTCCATGTTCAAGTATTCGTATATTGCATCTCGGGTAACAGGGTTGCGTTATATCCGTTATGTCATAACTCTGAAGTTTAGCATTTGCTTCCGCTTTCAACACAAATTTATCTGGTTTTGACACAGCCTTTGCCAACTGCGACGAAAATGAATATTTTGATTATTTGACACTGTAAATATGAGATGTTTTTTATAATTTTTATAGATATAATTTATAATGAATTATTTGTTTAGCCATTGCTATTTGAATAAATAATTTAGTAATAAAAATCTCAAATTATACATTCTACTGTAAAAATGTTCTTCCAAGTTTATAAGTTGATTAATTCAGCAAAATGTCTTTTAAATTGTTAATCAACAAATAAAACATTTTTACTTTATTGGTAGAAAATGTCACATTACGGAAGTTAATCGTGTTCTGTATAATGTACATTAAATTAGTTAATTTTCACCTACTTCATCTTCTAATACCAAAATTTGAGAACTACCATAAGCGAGGTACGAATCTGTTTTGAATCAAACTGCGGTGAAACTTGAGCGAGTTTGTCGCTAATGTATTTAGCTCTGTCGCGAGCAAACTCTGTTAATCACGCAAATGAACTAGAACTAGTCGGTTCGCGTGAATATGAGTTATAGTTAGTTGTGGCGTACATTAAACAAAAGCAAACTATTACTAGCAACACATATTTTAATTGTTTTTCTCCGTACTATAGATCTTACACTCTATTAAGTGTTGTTTTAAAATTTAGTTGAAACTGGATATCAGAATAAAACTGGAGACTTCTGTTGTAGTTCTTAACTATCATTAAATGTTCTAATATATAATATTTTCTAATGTGAAACTACTTATTTGAATAGGGCAAATAGTGGATCGCAACTAACTCAGTGTGAAATATGAGGGACGTGGGAGATTATGATAAGGCCGTTAGCTCAGTAAATCATCGGATTTTCCGGTTGAGAACTGAGGCGAATTTAAGGAGCAGTTTGAGAACGTCTGCATAGAAACGATTTACCTCTTTTAGTATTGACATTTAAATAGAAATGCGCAAAATTATATTATCATCAATGTATCTAGAAAATAATATTGCGGAGATTGATCTGGTATGACCTATCCACACTTTGAAACTCTACGGACTTTGAAAATAAACTTATTTAAAATTTTTAGAATAAGTCGGATTATTATATTTTTTTTCCCATGGCCCATGGTTGTAAAAGTATTTACATCTTTATCATTCTGCTATTCATGTTCGATGGAACCACTACTATACTATTTGAAAACCGTCTACTCGGTTGCCACTAATTCAATAAATATTAAACCTTTCTTGATAATTCTGTTTTTTTTTTTGGAAAAAATATTTGAAATACATTTTCTTAATACCGAAAGAACTTTTCTTTTAATATTAATAGAAAAAAATGCATATAAAAATTATATAGCATCCATGTAGGAGGGGTTCAACTATTATTCTTAGAATAATTATATATTTTGAATATTTCGACAATAATTTAGAGTAATATTATTCAAATATCAAAACCAGATGCTCTTTTTTAATGATGAGACGATAATAACTATAAGATGTAATTTGTCGTTCTGAATCACATATACCTACCCTGGTATACCAAGATGTGTTATGGAAATTATTTTGTGAAACTAAACATATTCGGTTAATCATATATACGGTTTTAACAATAACGTTAAGATTAATTTGCTTAATAGACAATTTCATATTTATAATATGTAATAAAAAACACATTTATATATTTCATGTGGTTATGTTAGAAATAATTTGCAATATGCCAATATATTTACTTAAGTAAAAACTTTATTATGGTATAGTACAAAAAGACATAGTGGCACTAAAGGAAACATACATACTTGTTAAACTAAAACACACGTTACAAAATTGTTTTGTAAAACGATCATAAACTCAACAGAACGCTGGCGAATTTGTTTAAACCATTATTTTCCCAACACGTGTTACAAAGCGGAATGGTGTTGCATTATGAGGAAATAATGAGTGATCTACTTCTACTACATAACCTATTTTAGGGTCGAACTAAAATGATAATAGGTATGTATATAATAATCAGTCTATATTTATTAGATATAGACTGATAATGATAAGTAGCAGAAATCCTAAACAATTTCATATATTTTTAGTTTGTAAATATTATGACAGGCGATGCAAAGTAGTGTGTAAGAATTATTTTTTCTTTAAGGTATATATCATGTACCTTATAATGTATGTATGTGCTAAGTTTGAAAGCCAGATTAAAATCACTTCGTTTTTGAGTTTATCTTATATAAAGAGAAAACATATACATTTTGATTCACCTTAATAAAGGAAATGGTATAATTTTCAAAATTAATTACAAGACCGATGACATTCTCCCCTTGGGAAGTTTTTGACGAATCTTGTGAAGTTATATTAGTTATATTCACGAAAATCTAATTCACTAGCTGTCTATGAACTATGTTATATAATTATAAAGGGTTATACTTATAGTTTTTCAATAAATATTACTTTTAGAAATTAACATAAGATTTATTAATTAAAAATTAAACAGTATTTAAATCGGAAGCACTTTTGACCTACTTTTGCGAATCGTGCAATGGAATTTGACGTTTCATAAATTCAATGTAAATACTTATGCAACCATTTGAAAAAAAAATGCCCTGATATGATTTTTTTTTCAATCATGTATCACGTAAAAATATAAAGACTTAAATCCAAAATTTCCACATCAATTTAACGCGTTATTTACTTATCTTAATCTATTACGAAAAACACAAGCGTAATCAAGAACATGATCCGAATTGAAAATTGAGATTTTCGTTATAATATTACCGAAAAAAGACAAACAAAATAATATAGTTTAGTTGTCACTAAACTGACTAATTATATTAATACGTTAAAGAAAAGAGTCCGACTATCTAAGTATACACAAAGAAGAAACTGTAAGAAACTTATCGAAAAAAATGTGAGATAGAGGCATAAGTTTTACTAACTATGAAATTTAAAGGAATCCCACAGAATCTTGATTTATTTGACGTGAAGCTGCGAGCATCGGTTCATAAATATAAAACTCTATATTAGATTTGTGTGCAAAAGAAATTTATATGCATAATTTTCTATAAAAAAAGTTGAATATCTGACATTTTACCACAATAGATCATACATTTAACTAAACATAAGCTGTCATAGAAACATAAATATAATTGTACATTTATGATATAACTTGCCAAGCTTACATGTGTTATAAAATATTAAACAAATTTGCAAACATTTGTGTTAATTTTCGCCTGAAATATTTATTTCAACGACTCACTAATAGGAGTTGGCTCATGTTTAAACGATAATGGCCGATAACAGGCCTAATATTTAGTTAAAATATTATACATAACCTTTCAAATACAACGAAAACATTATTGGTTTATATCAATTATGTTTTACAATATAACAGTAAATTATTGGATGTTATATATTTTTAAATTACTTTTACGTAAATTAGAATGTGTAGTAATAAGCTATTTATACATTCTAAATCAGACCTAATTTATTTAAAAATCTAAAGATATTGGTGATGGATAAAATAACAAATAATTATATTACATAATGTCTTAGTATAGATTTCCTTATTTTAAAGATTCCTAAATTTAAAGAGGTATATCCCATTCATTACAGTTTTATTTTTAGGAGTTTTATTTATAATAAACCTTAATTAAAGAATCAAAAAGAGAATAAGAAAAAAGCAAAAATGAAAAAAAAAATGCAAATGTAATTAACATCGTTGTTTTAGAAAATGATTAGGACCGCGCTCATGCAGTTAATTTGAATCTGTTTTCGTTTAAATTAAGTCCCCTCTCACGACCCGCTTACTAATTTAGTTCACTGATGCCGACTTAAGTCGCTTTTTTTAATAATAGTGTTGTTTGTTAATTTCATAGTGATTATAATATAAATAAGTATTTTTTTTATGTTTGTTAACTTCTAAGATATTCTATATTTAATAAATATTGCTTGAATATCACTTTATAATAGAATAGAATGAATCATTTATTATTTTGTTATTAAAACAGTAGAATAGCTTACCCCGAAAATATGGTCTGCTTTAGTCACTTTACCAAAATTCAGTATCGAATCTTCTTCAAAATATATATCTTCGACCGTTTTATCACTATCAAATGAATAGTTTTCATTTAAATTACAATCTATGTATAAACTTATGTTTTTCTTGTCTACCAATAAAATAATGTTTGTCCATGCATTATTATCTTCTGTCCAGTAATATAAAGATTTGGATGTTTCTGGTAGACTACTGCTATCTAATGTAACTCTCATTATATTTTCCCCTCCAGGAGCGAAACATAATCTAAGTTTATTTTCACTATTTGATAATATTTGGAACAGACATGAAGTCGCATCTACATCCACTGTTACTAAAGCGTATATTTCGAACGGAGGAGTAAGCTTTTCAAGTGGATCAGGAAATGTATTAAGATCGATTGAAATAATTTTATCTTCCACTAATTTGATTGCACCATAACTATCGTTCCCATCAACATCTTGTAAGGAATCCTTTGATAAGTTATTAGCTCGAACCAGGCCAAGGATGTCGTATACATCTGAAATATAAAGAAGTAATTTTTTACAAAACTATTCATATAAATGTTAAAATAGATAGAATTAATAAGATGCTTAAACAATTATTACTAAAGTAAAGTGATACGATATATTATTTATTAAAAAGAGCATGAGACGTGCCTTTAAATTACTGTTTTATGAAATAAAAATACTTTAGTTAACAACTTATTCTAAGTTATCTGTATCAGAAATATACGTTAACACGAACTTCTTATCTGAAGCTATTTGTCAAAGTGGTGGTAAATAAATTGCTGAATTAGTAGAGACCATCTAATTCACAAGGTCTGTACACAAAGTTCTCTACACAAATTTATAATAAACATTAAAACTGAACATTGAAAGCATACAACATTTTATTTACTATAATAAAATATTTAATATAATAAAAATGAAGAAATTTAATTTAATTTAAACCAGTTTAAAAATAGCAATAAAGCATATAAAAAAAATCATCGATTATTAGAATACTAGAGTATTGTTTTTTATACTGCTCTACTATTGTTTTTTTTATAAATGAAAAATTATCTTAATGTACAGACAACTCAATAAAGTTATTCAAAATACGCCCTAATCGTGGAGGAGCTGTGTTAAATAATCTTGATCGAATAATAATGGCAACAGTCACGGTAGCTTTACACAACTTCATTGTAATATAATTATTTATAAAACTATATTATTATCCGAATTCTTTGTTTATATTTTTCAGCTGTTTTTTTTGTTCCGATTAAAAAAAAATGTCTACTTGGCGCTCTTTTCATTCTCTTCTGTTAAGTATAATTCAAGGGTTTTTTTAAATTGTAAACCTTTGGATATTTTTTTTTCTTGTGCGGGTTAATAAACATCTTACCTAACATCTATATCTACTCATCCCTTACTCCTTATTCAAAATTTTAAATAAGTTTAAGGTAAATAAACTCAGACATCACTTACGATGTAATAAATAACTTTTTTTTATGGTCATTCTGATATTTCTTAGATTTTTACATTTTACATTCAGTTTACATAGTGAATTAAAATTATATTTAAAACCATGATTTACATACCGGGATCAGCCATTGCTCCAAATATCGTAAAGCCTCCAATCGCAATACATCTGAAAAATTTATAATTATTTAGTAATAAAGGAACAAAAATACTAAGTAAATATTATATTTGTAATAGAATGAAATTAATAAATCAGAATAATAAATCATTGTAACACGAGATATCGCAAATTGTATAACATCGTAATACTGTTTTTATAAGGAACATTCTCAAAAGTTACGACGTAAATTATCCTCTGGGACTAGTGAGAATTACTTTCTCACTCGACCCGTAATACAAATGAACTTTATCACCACTCGTCCCTTTGGGATAGAAGGATATAAGATAATAAAATTCATACAGTTTAAAATAATTTGTGGTATATAAAAAATAAGAATATAGTTTTCTCTAAAACTATACTAATTCTAAGTTTATATTTATATGTCCAATGTTTTTATTAATAAGAAAACCTAAAATATTAAATTCAAAATACTACTGTGAAGTGATACTGAATAGAAGAAGTATGCAGAACCAATTAAATATATGTATTTAATATTATTTGGGAAAATAAAATATATTTAAAAAACAGTATATTAATGCGGATTTTAATATACATTTGTGTAAAATAATTACCATACATTATTTAAAATATATTAAAAACGGATATTCCATGTTCACGTATTAATTGAAAATATTTCGAATTGAGTTGTTGATTAATTACGGCGGCGCAAAATAAACATTTTCCATTTAATCCTCTTCGTTTATTTGTTTGTCGTGGCCCTATCGGCGGCAGTGATTTGTTTGACCGTTTTGATATAGAAAAGAAATTCCCTTGCAATATTTATGTTTTTCTATTACGGTACGATAGAACAAACATGATTTTCGATAAAAATAATAAATGGCTTTTATAACTAATTTTGCATTACTATGATATATTAAGACAACAAATGACATTACTCTACAAATTAGTAACATATTAACTACGGGTATAACATCTTTATTTTTTGTGGTTTGTTGTCTCATAGAAAAACCAACAATTTCATTCAGTCATGTAGCTGTACAATGTAGTACTTTCTTAACAATGTAGTGTTTAACTGGTTAGCGTCTATAATATTAATTGAAACCGTTTACATGTTAAATAAAATTATAGACAATTATAGTATTCTATACTAAAGCACTATTACAGAATGTTTAATGTTTAATAGAGACTTGTTACAAGGTCCCTATTTACATCATTTTACATAATTACTGTCTTGTCATGTATATATTATAAGCATTTAAATAAATGATATAAAAGTAGCCGCTACTGTTGACAATTTATGTTTTATATAAAAGTTACGAATAATAATATAAATAAATTCTTACTGTATTGTAGTAATATATTGCTATATTTATTTATTTTTTGTTCTATTATAAGTAATCTTTGATGAAAGTCCCTACAAAGATATGTCACGTACGGTGTCACGTCCTCTTAAACGAGATTTGTTGAGTCAACCTTCGTTAATGCAAATATTGGAATGAATAACAAAATCAGTACCATCTCAAATTACACACCAATTTAATTAAGACGTGTTTCGAATATTAAGATATTTGTTTCAGACGTAAATATATACTTATTTTAAATATAAATATTATAATTTGTCGGTACATTAGTTAAAATCTTTATAAAAATGGTAATTGGTAAAACGAAACACACAAGCGATAGTTTTGGAAGTATTATTCATAATATTTTTATTCAATACTAAATATTTTTATTAATATTACATAATAGTGTTTTCTAAGGTTTTCACGAGTACTACACATTGAAATAAAACTATTTTTACGGATTTAACTCGCGTATATTAAAATTAAATTTTAAATTTATATTTTAAATCTAACCCGACGTTTCAAATGCTTTGCAGCAATCGTGTTCACGGTAAGACGAGATGGAGGTGTCTGTCGGTAAGTCAGTTAATTAGTCATCTACCTACAATCTACCTACAACGGTTTCTAAGCTTCCGGGCGTTTATTTTTTCGTTATATTTATTAGTTTTCTTGTATGTGTGTTTGTATAAAAATTATTTGTAAGTAAAAGTAAAGACATAATCCATATTTTATTACTTTTTATTGTATTATTAAATAAAATAATTTTACATTAAATAAATCATCGACAGTTACTGGTTTTTATTTGCAATTCTGTCTTGTTTTATAAGTAATTGACATAAAATTTTAAATAAATAAATGTGATGAAAATGTTTTCAACGTGTTATTTTATAATTCCAAAAGTAATAATTTGTGTGTAACTTAAAGTTGATTGACGTGCGTCGGCGCATCTCCAGTAGGTATAAAAAAAACTTTAAAGCAAAGTTAATTATCGACAATTATTAGTTTCAAGCTGTATTATTAACGACCAGAGGAACCTGATGAAACGTCAGATACTTATGTAATACCCTTACTTTTACGTTATTTTCCTTTTTTTAAATAATGGTTATGTAAAGGTGAAAAGTTATTTTATTCATAGTCTTTATCTAATGGGGTAGCTCCCTTCCCTTCCCTTCTCCTTATTATTGGCGCTCGTATGTCAATTTGATCTGTATTCTCTTCTTCTTCTTTTATTATACGTCATCTTAGTGCTGTCTTACTTTTTTGCCATCATATTTTTTCAAGCACTACATCCATGTCTTGTTCAGATACTCTTTTCTCTTATAACCGTCCATTCATACTTAAAAATCTTCTCCTTACATCTTTTAGAGCCCTATGCATAACTTGATCATACCGCAAGAGACAATTACGTCTCATCTTTTGTAACACCGGTGATACTTTAAAACTAAATTGATATACATTTTTCATTTTACTACTCTATCTCTACATGTTTAACGGTTCTACTCTACATTCTTATCAGCTAGATCTTTCTCTTCCAGGGCCCACCAAAAAAAAACATTTGCTAAATTCTTTTATACGTCTTATCCAAATCCATACACAGAAATTGCAAATATTTTGGCAGACCTCTGTATATCTCACACAATTGGTGAAAAGCAAGTATAGCATCTGTTGTTCTTTGATTCGGCATAAATCCGAACTGGTTTGAACGCTGTATCCCATTAATTGAGAATTGAGAACACAAAAAGGTTCAAAAATAAAGTAAATGTGATTACTGTAACTTATAGCTATTTTTATCAATGAAGTGATTTTATTAGTATAAATTATTAATCTTAATTGGCATTAGAGCTTTCAATTCAAAAAATTTACTTAGCAGGATGTTTGAGAAGTTTCCTACTTTTTAGAGTTTCCATGCAATGGACCAGATGGTAAATATAATATTGATTTTGTATTACTAGTTATAAGTGACTGTAGAACTTGCAATGGACTTGAACGCTTGAAGTTCTCAAATGATTCTAGAATTCCGATAGGTGCGTTGACATTAAATTATTAATTACTTGAAATTACTATTAATAACTATATTTGTCATCTTAAATACCAAAAATTCAGATTAAGGATATAAAGCGTAAAATTATGTGTAAACTGCCAAAATCTGGTTAAATTAACAAAAACAGATTCCAATTTGCATATTATTTATAATTTTACATATATAATTGTGTCTCTTAAATATAAACTGTGAGCTATGACGAGTTACAAAATTATTATGCATATTAAGAAATCCGTGAAGTCATTTGCTCCAGTTGATATTTTAGTCGTACACGAAATTGCTTTCATGTAAAATTAAATTAGATATTCGTATGAGGTTCGATGAAGGCGTGTATTTAATTTAATTAACCTGTATGTAACCTAATAGCGAAATTGTAAGTTACAATATGAGTGTGGTGCGATGAATTTAATATCTAACACCATCTAGGCAGTGTTTTTTGTTATTTGTATCTTTAGTATATAAATAGCACTTTGATAAAATTAAATTTTGTTTTATTATTTTTGTATTTAGAGTCAAATTTAAATTAATCTTCCTGCTTAAAATCCCAGCGTTAATATTCATGACACATTGTTTTTATGTCTTCGACTTCTAGACTCTAACAAAAGCTAATTAAACGCAAGCTCAGATTATGGGGGCTGACTAGAACAAGAATATTGCAACATTCTTACCTAAGATTGTCGTAAAATAATGATTATGGTTGAGTGTCATCTGGTGATTTTAAGAACTGAAAACTTTAACCCCTTCCTTATTATAAACATATTCCTTATATATTACATCAAAATACAATAACAAATTATAATTATGACTGGTGTTATATATTACATGTATTAAAGAATTAGTTCAATTTCATTTGTATTGCCAATTTTTTCTGATTAAAACGTCAAATATTTTAAAGAAGTGACAATCATCACAGCAATTCTTATGTTATTTTAGTGATATAATACAATTTGCTTATGCATTAACGTTAAAAACCATTTTGGTTATGCTTTTAGAGGCGATCAAAGCCTGTAGAAATATACATGCAATTCTCAGTATAATTGTAAAATCATGTCATAGAAAATGTATGTTACATTAGGATTACAGATTTTACTTTGTGAGCATCTCTTTGATGGTAGTGGCCCCTTCAGTAAAAAGGTCTAAAGTACTGAAACGCGTATATAAATGAGGGAAGTGAAAGCGAAATGCTTTATAGTAAGAGTAGGTATTACTTACAAAATTAATTAAGTTTATGATATTTTGATGAAATAAAAACCCTGCAAGTACTAAGTATGTTTTCTTAAAATTAAGATAGAAAGGATCTTATAAATCGGAACCTTGAACTTTTGTTTTAAAAAAAAATATATGTTTTGTACTAACGAATATTATACAAAACTTAACAACAAATAATTTATTTTCATTAATATCACACACCTTCCCCATGTTATTATTATAAATATGCACTAATAACTCAAACAAACAATCATAATATCCCATAAAGCAAAGTTTTTTATATTCTGTTTTAAACAGGCAATTATTTTAATTGGTATGATACAGACGCCCATACATGTCTGGAGACTAGGTTAAGTCGTGCATATATTCTTTGATAAACTAGTGATATTAAAACCGCTGTACATATCGTTCATAATAATAAAACGTTTAGTTTTTCTGCGACATAATATCGATTTTATTATAACGTGCGTCGCGACAATAATGATTGCTTGCGATTCCATTACTACAAAAAAATCTGTCATAAAATCGATGTCATGTTCCAAGTATTATATATTTTTTCAACACCTTTGATTGTTCTTGGGTTTGAATCTAAATGGTCATGTTATATTAACTTTATTATGTTATATATTTTTAGGCCGGTACTTAATCAACGTTAGAATAAAAGATCCTGTGAAAATTAAATATTATAACCAGACTCACATTTAAAGTTTTTACTTTTTAAATCCTTTTTATCATTTTATATTATAGAGGGTGAAAACTGTAAAATAAAAGATGTGTACAACTACAGTAAAAAGACTTGATTTAATACAGGATTCCTAAGAAGGAAATAAATATAAATAAATGATAGATTTTTTATGTCATATTCTTATAATACTCAACAAAGCGGAGAAGTATATTTTTTTATTCCGAGTATTTCCTGTTACATCTTGACAGCATTTTGTTGGCCAAATGCTTTGCCAATTCATCAGAATATTCAATACAATACAATTTTCTGGTTCCTAGTACTTGCAGTGCCAGATAATTTGTAAGTAGGTCAGTTTTATTCACGACCTAGAATCCCACTGCCAGCGCTAGAAGTACAGACGACTTTAAACGAATGAATTTATATTAGTTTATATTTTGGTTTTAAATAAAGCAGACAGTTTGGTTGAGTTTGATAAATGATATCCTATAATTCATTTTACCAATCATATTTGAAATGAATAGTTTAGCGATAACTGCTTTACATTTTTTCTGGAACATAAACGTATATTATGTAAATGTAACTATCCATTAAGTACTAAATAACGCCCTCAGAACAAAATTGCGACGTAAATCAAGTTTCAACCTCAAATATAATGATACTGTCACTTGTGACGTATAATTAAGTAGAATAAGCAGAATCTTGTTAGCACTTTTCATAAATATGAAGGCAATAAAGAAATCCAGTTAATTTCATTACAATATTTAAGTTCAAGCTGAAATAATACTTAAAACCTATGATGTAGGGGTTCATTTTGTTTGAAATTAAAAATAAAATTGACATTGGTAAGCATGGTATTACAAGCGTACATTCACATGAGAAAACTTCCATTAAATACATGTACTTTCATCAGCATTTATGCAAAATTACTAAATCAAAATATAAATACGATATACAATGAATGATGTGAAAGTAATTTAAACATAATATAAGATCAAAGGTAGGTGATTAACTTAAAATTTAATACAAATTTCAATGCAAATTTAATAATATTTCAGGTCAAAGGCTATTTTCAACTTCAACTAGAAAAAGGCAGGGACCGTGAATCATTACGTTTTAACTGAAAATTGGTAAATTGCATAGAACAGACAAATTATTTTCCATAATAATAACATATTAATCATAATAATTATGTTCTCTTATTTTAAAATTTTCTTATGAATTCTTTATTATTATAACAAATTAATATTGATGTATGTATATAATTATACATTAAATAAATATATTTATTTGTAATTAGTTGACCACCTCTTGCAGGCAGCCTCTCTACATCAATCCCAACAACAATTGTTTTACGACTTTTTAAAATAAATGGTTTTTAAATTTTAAATTCTCCCATACAAAATTTATTTGTTGTCTCTGAACTGGCATTAAATCTCCGCGTCGGTATGACGCCCGGGCGTTGACCTTTTTAGTACTTCTTACAAAATACACAGTAATAAGTAAAAGAGGGTGCAAACTTTTTTTTGATTCATTTTTTTGTGTTGTTTATCAAGATTTGTAAAAATTTGTAGAACAAATGTTGTTGGGATTTATGTAGAGAGACTGCCTGCAAGAGGTGGTCAACTAATTAACAATAACCCTGTATATAGACATACCTGATTCACGAAAGTGTAATAATTATACATTGTTCGAAAATATAAAGAAAATATATTGAAAGAAAGTAGATTATAATGTTCATTAAAAAAAAATTACAATAGCAAAAGATTACAGTATCGGATTGTAGATTGAATTCCACAGCAAACCACTTTTATATATCAGTGATTAACTGTATGTGACTGACTACAAAAAAGAGTGATTGACAAAACACAGAAGAAGGAAAACATGTCAAATTCTCTAAACATCAAGGTCAAGGAAACGCTATAAACTTGTTTATTATAAGAATATAACGACATCTTGTACGAGCATGTCGTAGAAAAATATTTTATTTGCAATGAGGAATAAATAGCTCTGCGTGGGTGAATCATGGAATCAGTAGTGTCGCCACTTAACTTTATAGCTTCCTTGCTAATAAAATGACAGAATGTTTAGTTTGTTACCGTTTATCTATAGCATAATCTAGTTTGTGTCCCTAACATACTACTTGATGAATCGGTCTTTGACCGATGTGTTTATTTGATAGACAGTTTACCATCAAGTATATATCTGATACATGAAGATTGTTAACTATAGTGGATGAGTGTTAATTGGATCTTATCAAGTGAGATTTGAACTAAGCGTCCTACAAATGTTGCTATAAAAATCTATTCAATTTATATGAGACTATGAGTTCCCACTGTATTTACTGAGTTGGAGTAGTCTATGCCTTAGTTTCAATAAATTGCATCGTTAGCGAATTGTAGCACTATCTCTAAAACTTTATTGTTCTGTGAATTTTCATTAAGACAAATCTTTTATTATTATTAGTCTTGTGAATTGAAACTGATGATCTTTTAATTCATCATAAATTCCGTAATAACGCTTCAGATAAAAGATGAGAAATGGACTTGAATTGTTTAGTCGCCGACTAGTGTTTTTTATAATAAGGAATAGTCTTTTTATTGCGTTTTTAGAATTCAGTTAATTCTTTTAATATATAGCTATTATTTTGAAATGTAACACCCCTAATAAAATAATAAGGAAGCAATGTTATTAGCCGTATTTTTAATCAAATCTTATTGACTCACCTATAAATAGTTTGATGGACCAAGCACTTTTCACGTCATATCATCTGTCTTGGAAATAAAAATAAATTTGTTGAGGTGCTAAAAGAATACTTGCGTACATACGCGTGACATAAGTGCTACTTTAAGTAGTAAAAAAATAGTTTTGAATAAAAATTGGTGATAAAAACTGAAAAATCGATATATATATTATCATTATCTCGTAAATCAAATCAATCAATCAAATCAAATTATAAATCGATAAACTAAATATTGAATTTGAATAAGACTAAATTATTTTTTTCTGTTTCAAAAATAATATAATTAAAGAAAAAACGAAAAGAAATATTATCTGTTTTTTTTAATTCGTAGCATAAACGTTTCTAATTTCAGCTGTTCGTATCATTTGTATGCTGATGACCTCCAGATTTATGCACAATCCAAGGTCGATGACCTTACTAATGCCATTGGCTCTATCAATAACAACTTAAATAAGTTAAGTCAATGGTCACACAGATTTGGCGTATCAGTAAATCCCGATAAGTGTCAGGCTATAGTCATCGGAAGTTCTAGACTCTTAGCCAAAACGGATTTTACAAGCTTGCCAACCGTACAGTATAATGGCAACATAATACCTTTTTCCATGACTGTGAAGAACCTGGGATTATGCATGGACAATAGACTGAGTTGGCACCAGCAGGTAAAAGAGTTATCTCGTAAGGTTACCTGTACTCTACGGTCGCTGTATCGGACCAAAAATTTTTTGCCCCTTAAAACCAAAATTATTTTAGTTAACGCCCTCATCTTACCTATTATCGACTACGCAGATGTTTGCTATCCAAGCCTGAATAATGAACTTCTCGATAAATTAGAACGCCTCCTCAACAATTGCATTCGCTACATCTTCGGCTTGCGTAAATACGATCACGTCTCTCGATATCGGTATAAACTCAAATGGCTTACTATTGGTCAGAGGCGCAGCTGTCGGATTCTTCATCTCCTCTTCTCAATAATAAATGATCCAACCTCTCCTGGATACCTAAAAGAAAAATTCCAACTCCTCCATGACACACACGACAGAATACTTCGTTCCTCTGTAACGGTTTTATAGCCGTTACGGTGATATAGCAAAACAATAATTAGCATAGCGGGTGCTGTGTTGAGTGCGTACGCGCTTGTAACCGGTCTGACCGACAAGGGGGCTTCGCGGGGTGCACCGCCGTGCCACCGCGCACCTCAACCTGACCTACAGCAATCAGAGGACCTACTAAAGCGGCGGCTATTAGCCGTTTCGTGCATATCGTACTCTTATACAATTGCTAAGATCATTAGAGGTCTTAAAACGTTGCGACGTTTTCTATTGTTTTTGAATATTTTTATTAACTATAAAACCCCATTTCGGGTGAGTGTTTTTATTATGCATTTGTTGTTTTATAGTTTTTAATAAGTGAATATGTAATGTAAGTACATTCGAATTCATTTAATTTTGCTTAGGTATTCTTCTTATACCATTTTAAATATATGTTCACTTTAGTATAAATTTCATTTTTCCTGCCGTTGAGTATATCTTCAATGCAGTGGTTATATATTGTAGTGTAGTTAATAGAACTTGTATTAGATTATAGCAGCTTCTGTGGCTTACCCTCTTAAGCGTAGTATTTATATTTGTACTTTACATAAGTTTTTATATATTGTTTTTGCTACATAAGACGTTACCCGGCTACTATTTAAAAAGGAGGGTAACGTTTTAATAATTACTTTGTACAAAGTTTGACTGCCTCATCCTTGAAAACTATTGCTTGCATAGAAACACCGCTTTGGCTTTCTTTTGCGTACCGGCTGGTGGCAGTCAAACTGAGTTTGAGTGCACATAATAAAATACCCGATAAACGGGATTTCAGGGTTTCTGGCTTAGGCCTAACGGCGGGTTAAGGACCGTTGGCGCTTCCTTTTCTACTCTACCTACAACAGTGCTGGACAATTGCTGTCTCACTGCCAAAATTACGACGGCAACGTACTTCACTGCATTCAACAAATACAAGGCCAGTGGTTGTTGTCTATACGGAGTTCTGCACATCCTCGGTCATCGGACGAACCCACGACCCTCTATTTATTTAAAATATATAATTAACTTTCTTAACTTTTTTTTTATTTTTTTCATTCCCTGGTATTCACCAGGTCTACCACCAGGTTAAGAGACGGGGGAGTGTGACATTGGCGCCCAACTAAAGGTTTCGTTCATGACTGAATTGTGTAGTTCTACCATTTGCTTGAAATAGGCTTTCACGGGTGATGGCTGTATTGCTATATTTGTGTACTATGTTTAGTTCAGCTGTCTGAAATAGCTTGTAGTTATTAAGTGTGTAGTTATTAAAAGTAACCTTTTAATTTTGTGATTTTTTTTTTTTATTTTATTTTTTTTCTTTTTGTTAATTATTGTAGTTATTTTTAATTTATTTTTTATTTTTAGTCTTAAGTTAGTTACTTGCACTCGCACCTTTTGCTTATTTACTGATCTATTTTTTTTTAATTTATTTTGTTTTTTTTAATTATATTTTTAATTTATTTTTTTTACTTTTGCTTCTTACATTTTTTTATGGTTTTTTCAATATTTTATTGATATCAACACTCATTCAAAATGGCGTACAGTATTAAATTTTTATCTTTACAAAAAGCGGAACTTCTATACGAAGTGGAACTTCGTGGAGGTTCAGGTGACTCTGTGCTTGAACTTAGAAAACAGATTGTTAAACTGGGTGTGATGCAACCATCAGAGGATATCCTCGAGTCACACCTTGACCCTATCGATGATTTAGAAGGGATTCGTGAGACGCTAGCTAAATCTTTGTTAAACTTAAAAAGCCTTCGACAAAAATTTGATAAAAATTTATTTTTACGTACTGAGACAATTCTTAATCACATTCATCACAGGTTCAACCGTATTAATCGCACACCAAAAATAGTAGAGCAATATACAACACAGTTGTCAAGTTTTAATACCCAATATCGAGAGCTGGTGGATTTCCGTCCTCAATTGCCAAATCCAGTCTCTTCTGCTACTACTACTGCAACTACTTGTACGGTATCCGAAATGGCCTCTTCTAATATTGCGGTAAATTGCGAACGTAATTTATCATCTGATATCTATAAGCTTAAGTTTAGTGGAAAATCTTGCGTTCGTTCTTTTATACAAAGAGTTGAAGAATTTGTACTATCAAGGGGATTATCTTATGAAAAAATCTTGTCCTTGGCATTTGAGTTGTTTGTTGATGATGCCTTGCATTGGTATCGTTGTAACAAGGCTAGGATTAATACTTGGAATGATCTTTGTAGTTTACTGAAAGAGGATTTTAGCAGTAGTGACTATGACTATAAGCTTGCCGCGGAAATTCGGTTGCGCACTCAAGGTGAAAATGAGAATATTATCATTTATACATCTATTATGCAAGGAATGTTTTCTCGCATGGATAAACCGTTTTCAGAGGAGGATAAACTCGAAATATTATTACATAACATTCGTCCTTGCTACGCTAGCACATTGGCTGCATCTCCAGGAATTAGAACTATTGATGCCTTAAAATCTGCCTGTCGTCATTATGAGAGCATTCAGGCACGATTTTCTCAATTTCGTGAACCACCTAAAGTTACTTCTAATACTCTAGCTCCTGAATTTGCATATAAACCTGTTGTCGATTTCGGTACAGGTAATAAGAGTAAAATTGTTAAAGAATATTCTAATAGAACTTATGCAAATTTTTCTAGCAACTATCACAATATGCCTGGAAATTCTAATCAATACGAGAACAAGGGTATAGCGGTAAATTCTGTAGCTGCGGGTCCTTCTAGGCCATTATTTTGTGTAAGATGTAGAATAAACGGTCATACATTGGGAAACTGTAAAGAAGAGCATTTTCCTATATGTTTTAAATGTGGAAAGAAGGATGTTATATTTCCTAATTGTTCCGTATGTAATCCCAGTAAGACTAATTCAAAAAACTAGGCGACCGGGATTGGAAAATCAGTGCTAAAAGGCAAATTAAACTTTCATCAGACTACAATGAATGGCGTCAGTGGCTAAATTTTGTATCAAAATTTTTTGCTTTTAACGCTGTTTCTTCAATCCAGGATAATACTAAAAAATCTCGCCTCTTCGTTTCTGTGCATGTTAATAATATACCCTTACATGGTCTGCTAGATACTGGTTCTTCTGCAACCATTTTAGGTAATGGTTGTCATCAAATTCTTTTACAATCCGGTTTTGAGTTAGTGAATAGCGATTCTGAGCAGTTTATCACGGCGGGGGGTGCAAAACTAAATTCGTTAGGAGTTATATACATTCCTCTTAAATTTCAAAATCAAACGCATGTCATCAAAGCATATGTGGTGCCAGGTATAAAACACGGTCTTATATTAGGCATGGATTTTTGGCGATCGTTTGGCTTATTACCTAAAAACTTAGATACTATAACTACATTAGAACCTCCCAATATTTTTACCACAGATTTACATAATGGAAGTCCTAAGCTTCTGTATTCCTACGACCATTTAACTAATGATGAAAAACTTATTGCCGATGGCATTATATCTCAATTCCATGGCATTTCGTATGAGGAACGTGGTCTAGGTCGTACATCGTTGACAACCCATTCTATCGATACTGGGGATGCTGCCCCCATTCGACAGAGATACTACAGAATGTCACCGGAAAAACAACGTATCCTTGGTGAACAACTTGACGAAATGTTAAAGGAGGATGTTGTTGAGCTATGTGAGAGTCCGTGGTCATCTCCTGTTCTCTTAACTCCCAAAAAGAATGGGGAATTACGGTTTTGTCTTGACAGTAGGAAACTTAACGCAGTAACAAAAAAAGATGCTTATAGTTTACCCTATATTTCCGAGATTCTTGACAACTTACGAGACGCTAGGTATTTATCTAGTATTGACTTGTCCAAAAGCTTTTGGCAAATATTGATTCGAGAAGAAGATAGACAGAAGACGGCATTTTATATTCCCGGACGTGGTACTTACCAATTTAAATCTATGCCATTTGGCCTAACCAATGCTCCTGCTACACAGCAGCGATTGGTGGATGCGTTGTTCTATGGACCTGAATTTGAACATAGAGTATTTGTTTTTGTTGATGATGTTATCATAGTGTCTAATGATTTTAACCAGCATATATCGCTACTAACGCGCGTGTTAAACAAACTCCAATCGGCCAACCTTACTATTAATTTCGAAAAAAGTCAGTTTTTCCGTTCTGAGTTAAAATATTTAGGATACATTGTTAACTCAAAAGGTCTACAGGCGGATCCTGAAAAAGTGGAATCAATAGTTAATTATCCTACTCCGACCACTCGCAAAGAAGTTAGACGTTTTGTGGGTACGGCATCCTGGTACCGCCGTTTCATTCCCAACTTCAGTAGATTAGCTATGCCCCTAAACAAATTAACATCTCAGGGTAAGAATGCACCGGCTTTTGCTTGGTCAGCGGAAGCTGATGAAGCATTTAAAAAACTAAAATGTCATCTGGTTTCTGCCCCTATACTTTCTTGTCCAGACTATTCGAAACCTTTCCAGGTACATACCGATGCGAGTGATTATGGTCTTGGAGCAGTACTTACTCAAATAATCGATGGGAGTGAGAAGGTCATTGCTTACATGAGTAAAACGTTATTAGAACAGGAGCGTAACTATAGTGCCACAGAACGTGAAGCACTGGCTGTACTTATTGCAATTGAACATTGGCGATGTTACTTAGAGAATGGTCTCAAGTTTACTGTATATACCGACCATTCCTCGCTTAAGTGGTTTCTTAATTTAAATAATCCAACAGGCAGACTAGCTCGTTGGGGAGTCCGTCTTTCCGCTTATAATTTCGAAACTAAACATCGAAAGGGTTCGGAAAATATAGTTCCGGATAGTCTTAGTCGTTCCGTACCTATAGCCGTTGTAGATGACTTGCCAAACAACTCTAATTTACAGAAAACAAATGACGTATGGTATCTAAATATTTATGAGGGTTGTCAGAAAAATCCAACATCTTTTCCAAATTATTGCGTCAAGAATGGTAAACTGTTCCGTTACATGAAATCGGTTAACCCTTTAACAAGAGATTACGATTGGAAAGAAGTTATACCATCTGAATACCGACATGATATAATATTTAAAAATCATTCGGAACCTACTTGTGGTCATTTCGGTATTTTTAAAACTCATAAACGTCTAAGCTTAAAATATTTTTGGCCTGGGCTTCTAAAAGATGTGACTGACTTTATAGCTAGTTGTGACACTTGCCTTACATACAAACACCCCAATCACACTACCTTGGGTACCATAGGTAGACCTAAAGATTGTTGCCGTCCCTTTCAAATGTTAAGCATTGATTTAGTTGGTCCCTTACCGGTTACCAGGAAGCTGAATACTTTCTTATTCGTTGTAACTTGTTGCTTCTCTAAATATTGTCTAATGTTTCCTATACGTCGTGCTACGTCAGTTATCATAGCAAATATTTTGGAAGAGAAGGTTTTTCTTGTACATGGAATACCAAGTACGCTTCTGATGGACAACGGGAAACAGTTTACGAGTAACATTATGAAAAAATTATTTGCAAACTACAACATACCTAACGTTTATTATACTTCCCTGTACACTCCACAAGTAAATACGGTTGAACGGTACAATAAGACAATCATAACAGCAGTTTCCTCTTTTGTTGATAATGATCATAGATCCTGGGATTCTAATATTTCCAAGATACAGTTTGCTTTAAATAGTTCTGTTAATGAGGTCACTAATTATACTCCTTCGTTTTTAGTTTTTGGTAGAGAATTAGTAGCCGATGGTTCTCATTTTACTGATACTGACCTTATCAATGAGATAATTTTCACACCAAGGGATTGTTATGCTGAAAATTTAGGTTCACTACATAAGATATTCGACAAGGTACAACTATCTCTAATTAAGGCACACTCCCGAAATAGTGTGCATTATAATTTACGAAGAAAAAATGTAGAGTTCAGCATAGGAGATATTATCTGGAAACGAACTTTTTACCTCAGTGACAAGGACAAGAGATTTTCAAAGAAGTTAGCTCCAAAATTCATCAAGTGTCGTGTTGTGGATAAAAAGTCTAATTTAGTTTATGAGCTTGAAGATATGTTAGGTAATAATATAGGGTTATGGCACATTAAGGACTTTAAACTTACATAACCGGGAGTTTTTGTAGGGTTTGTATTTTTCGCAGGAAAAATCCTAGCCTAAAAAGGGGGGTATGTAACGGTTTTATAGCCGTTACGGTGATATAGCAAAACAATAATTAGCATAGCGGGTGCTGTGTTGAGTGCGTACGCGCTTGTAACCGGTCTGACCGACAAGGGGGCTTCGCGGGGTGCACCGCCGTGCCACCGCGCACCTCAACCTGACCTACAGCAATCAGAGGACCTACTAAAGCGGCGGCTATTAGCCGTTTCGTGCATATCGTACTCTTATACAATTGCTAAGATCATTAGAGGTCTTAAAACGTTGCGACGTTTTCTATTGTTTTTGAATATTTTTATTAACTATAAAACCCCATTTCGGGTGAGTGTTTTTATTATGCATTTGTTGTTTTATAGTTTTTAATAAGTGAATATGTAATGTAAGTACATTCGAATTCATTTAATTTTGCTTAGGTATTCTTCTTATACCATTTTAAATATATGTTCACTTTAGTATAAATTTCATTTTTCCTGCCGTTGAGTATATCTTCAATGCAGTGGTTATATATTGTAGTGTAGTTAATAGAACTTGTATTAGATTATAGCAGCTTCTGTGGCTTACCCTCTTAAGCGTAGTATTTATATTTGTACTTTACATAAGTTTTTATATATTGTTTTTGCTACATAAGACGTTACCCGGCTACTATTTAAAAAGGA
The DNA here is from genome assembly GCA_959347355.1 of Napeogenes inachia. NCBI lineage: Eukaryota > Metazoa > Arthropoda > Insecta > Lepidoptera > Nymphalidae > Napeogenes > Napeogenes inachia. Next base: position 27,781,789 of record OY365791.1, read on the forward strand.
GGGTAACGTTTTAATAATTACTTTGTACAAAGTTTGACTGCCTCATCCTTGAAAACTATTGCTTGCATAGAAACACCGCTTTGGCTTTCTTTTGCGTACCGGCTGGTGGCAGTCAAACTGAGTTTGAGTGCACATAATAAAATACCCGATAAACGGGATTTCAGGGTTTCTGGCTTAGGCCTAACGGCGGGTTAAGGACCGTTGGCGCTTCCTTTTCTACTCTACCTACAACAGTGCTGGACAATTGCTGTCTCACTGCCAAAATTACGACGGCAACGTACTTCACTGCATTCAACAAATACAAGGCCAGTGGTTGTTGTCTATACGGAGTTCTGCACATCCTCGGTCATCGGACGAACCCACGACCCTCTATTTATTTAAAATATATAATTAACTTTCTTAACTTTTTTTTATTTTTTTCATTCCCTGGTATTCACCAGGTCTACCACCAGGTTAAGAGACGGGGGAGTGTGACACCTCTGCCTCTCTCACAACCACCATTCCTTCTCATACCAGCGACTTCTTCCACAAATCCTTCACTATCCAAGCCTCACTTCTTTGGAACCAACTTCCTGAGAAGATAAGAAGAGCTCCATCCAAAAGTACCTTTAAGAAACTTGTTAAAGAGCACTTTTTAAAGTCCCCATAACCCCTGCGTTAATTTGAAATGTGTACCTCATAATGTAAAACATGATGTTATAATAATAGTAATATGTATAGTATGTATGTATTTAGATATATGTATACGTTTATTCAATTTATATATCAGTATATATATGTATCAGTGTGTAAGTGTATATAGATAGATGTATGTATTTAATGTTTACAATGTCCTTTTTTTTTTTGTTTTTTCTAATTTATTTTTTATTTTATTTTTAAACGCCTACCACAATTTTTCACCACACACAGAGGTTAACTGGGAGAGAATGCCATTAGGCATTAAGTTCGCCTTTTGTTGATTCAATAAAGTGTAAATAAATAAATAAATAAATAAACATATATTTGCCTTCGTAATTCTCACAAAATATATATTGTTTGCAGTTTCCAATAAATCCATGTAGTAATTTGTGATTGTCACTTTATTTGCGAACAGTCTAGACAACTGTGAGCAGATCACATTTTTTTACTTAGGATTTGGTAGCAATTTGTAATGACAAATATAATATCAAAACAAGCACCATCTACCAAAAAACCAAATAATTTTAAAATTAATATACAACAATTATTTAAAATATATTAAATTGTTAAAATATACAAAACAAAAACGTCAGCACGCAATATCTTGAAACCGCATCATCAGTTATTATGTATATATAATTATTCAAAAACATATAATTAGAATAAGTGACATGGATAAAACATAGATATGCTTATTAAAAATTAGTAAAAGTTATTTTCTCGTCACACATTTAACTTAGTAGTTGATTGCCATTGGATATTAATGCAGAATCAGTGTATTGTATTATGTAAACCACAGCGTTGCACTGAAATTAACTTCAACAGGCTTAGGAGTGAAGTGGTAAGCTTGGATTTACGGCCCAGCTGAGATATATGAGCTCCTTCCATTTCAGTTGAATAGCACCGCATTTGAAGGCTTACCATTTGAACGTGTACGAAAAACAGGACGAAAAAAAAATCTCTCCCTTGCTGCAAAAACAAGATGAAGTCAGACGTGGAAAACTTTTATACATAAGTAAATATAAATGGCAAAGATGTTTGTGTAGTGTCGTATGTCGTAGTAATAGTTTGTTGATATATTAAATTTTAACTTTTCTTTATACATATTTTTAAATAATTATTAAAATTTCAACCTATTTCTAAATATTTTACGACTGTCACAACCAGAAGATCTTAAAAATATTTAGATTTCATATAATAAAAAAATTACCAAAAATCCATTAGTACAAACTATTGTTTTGATTATTAAATATATCATTACATACTGATGCAGTATGTTTAATATATTGCACCATAATTTAATCGGCTATTCCTCGATGTATGAGAATGTATCTATCATCCAGTCTGGTGTAGCGATTTCACGATATATGTGAAATCTGATTATAACAAATGATCTACTAAAACATATTCACCCTACACTTCTACAATAACATATCGACATGGGGTAATTATCACATTCCACTTGATACTGCGGCGAAGTCTCTTGATTTCGAAGCGCGATGTTCGTATTAATCAAAGTAGCTTATCTATCGCAATTAACATATTTTTATGTCAGATCAGTGTGAAGAACTTATTAAATTTCAAGATAAAGGAACTTAGTTGTTTTAATTAGGAACATTTACAAAAAATACACTAAAGCTTCTTCTTTGAAGATATCGTAGAAGTGAAATATCATTCATTCATTCAGTCAATTCAGTCACTGAAAAAAAAATAAGTTAATTGATTTCCTGTCCTGAGAATTGAAGAATCAAAAATGTATTAATAGATAAACAGAATATTCAATAAATATATAAGAACGAAAACATGAATAAAATTATATTTTTAAATCTCTTGCATTTCCGAGATTTCTTTTAAATAAAGTGTTGGTATTCGAATTGAAGTTTTAAATCGGCACTGTTAAATAATATTATAGAATGTAGACAATTTTTATTCTTTTTACGTACTTACAACTGTTTGATGAGTCAGTTAGCAGCGGTAGATTATTATGTTGCTTTAATGTTCATCAGATGATAATAAAAGTGTAAGTTTATTTTATTGAAATGAAGCTTTTTGAATTTTAAATTTTTTGGCTTGTTTAATAAATCAATGAAATCATTTATACAAATGTGTGAGAAATCTATAAGAAACATGACACAACAGCACATTTTCACTATACTACTATCCTAATCAATGAAACCAAAATTGTTAAAAATCTAAACTTTACTAACTCAGTGTTATCTTAGAAATATAATTATTTAAGTGATCGCAATTTGATATGGGGAATTTAAAATATTAATCTGAAAAACAAATCTTTCATCAGTATTTAAAACGTTTTGTTGAGGCGGAAGGTCATTGAGCTAAATCAAAGTATATTTGTCGACACTAAATTTGCAACATAACTAATCAAAAAAACTGTCAAACAAATGTGATATTCTTACGATCTCTCTGTCTATGTCTATGTCTGCCTCCTGTAGACAGTTCAAACGAAGACACGGACAAAAGCTATTCCAAGATATTTGGTTCAATTACATAACAAATCACACTTATCAAGTAGTTTGTTTAGTAGATCACGATCAACATGATCATTCAGTTCCAACTAAGTCTGCTACATAAATAATTAATTTGCGTGACATAATAGAAGTTACCGGGAATTCCAAATAGAACATTATCTACGGTATATAATGCTTTACTGGAACTATACTTATATGGATTTTAATTAAAGTTTTGTGCTTAGAAGTTTTAATTTGACTTCCAATATTTTCTTCGTATTGTTAATGTAATATTTATTATTTTGTATATTTACCTTTGCACAAATTATTTCTCTGTATACTTATTAAAGACACATTCTTGAAAGAACAGAATTATTCTATTTCGGAACTTACTTTTTAAAAATAGTTCTAATGAATTATTTATATAAAAATAATAATTAGCTTGTGTAAGCTTTTGTTTTGAAAAACTATAAAATGTAATAGGTATTAAGAATATTAAAGGATCAAACATTTTGACCTACACCCTTTAACATCTATTAATAAGATTTATTATCTACAATTATATACTTATAATAAATAATAATATTAACTTTCTGTTATCGTCTAGATACATTCTATTCTTGCTATATATATAAAATAGAATACATCATTAACCTTTGCTAGTTTGCGATAAGACTGAAATTAACATTATAAGACAATATATTGTTATATAAACAGTTAAAATTACAATAATTATCAAAAATTGTATTAATGCATGTCAATGCATATAATTTAAATTTAGACGAACCTAAAATATCCATAAAATAAAATATTATCCTTATTAATTAAACTCACCCACTCGGTCAATTTAAATCAGTCTGGAGTCCAGGGTAAATATCGACAAAATCTAAACAACGGCTAACGGTATGTATTTTACGTGCAAATATTAAATTATTAGATTATATTAAAAACTGAGTATAAAAACGTTATGCATTGGAACTATAGAAGAAAGTGTATTTTTACGAACTGAAAGTAGGCCATTGCGCAGCTTTTATTCCGACATCAAACTGAGTCCTTACTATATATATATTGATAGAATCGATTTTTACTTTGATCGTGGTATCTTTCAGTCTATAAAGTATTCGATGTACGAGTATTCACGGGGACAAAAATATCGGCGGCAAATCGGGGACATATCAAATAGATCTCTGGAATGTTGCCAGCAGTGGCGCTATCGGACCTTTCGTAGTTGTGAACCAATGACTGCAAAGTCTACAACTATGTAATTCTAATCTGATAGTAAAATTACGAAGTGTGACAGAATATTTAATAATAATATATATTTTCTATATCACTTTAAAATATGTTTTTCCTATCGTGCGTCTATGAACCGCATTTTTATATTACACCGAACCTATGCAATATTCAATTGTTATTATAAAAAAGAAATGTCATATCTACAGAACATTAAAAAAATTACATTCAAAAAAGATGCAGCTTCTAAAAAAGTATTCAACTCAACGGGAATTGATGTCGCGTTTTTGATTGATGGAATAATAACTCAACTGGACAGACTCGTTTCCCTAATTCTCTTACGGATTCCGGATATGACAGAAGTGACTTGACAAAACGCTCAATAGAATTCTATCGCAACCAATATTATTTCCAAATTGTTAAGTACCGACTTGTACCTTTTGTTTTGTTAAAAAAAATGACCGACCTCACCGATAATATATGTATTATTTAAATGAAGATTAGTTTAAAATTATATCACAATAGGAGAATACTGTGGAAGGTTAAAATATCAAACAGGATAAAATATTAAAAATGTAAAAAGTCAAACAGGATAAAATATTAAAAATTTAAAATATTAAACAGGATAAAATATTAAAAATGTAAAATATCAAACAGGATAAAATATTAAACTATAAAGCCGTAAATAAAATATTAGTCCTGATATTCTGTTTCGTTCTGAGACGAATGATTATTATTTTTTTGTTGACGGTCAAATGTTCTTATATGTTTGCAAGTCTCAAATATATAAATAAAATAAAATATACGAAATAAAAATAAACAAAACGAAAAGATACTGTACATTTGTTTTTTTTTTTCATAACAATAATAACCGATTTCAAACTTTTTTTCTGATTATCACTTTTTATTTTTAACAAAAAATGTCTCAAATCTTGATTTTATTAATAAGTGGGTATTGGAATTGTTTGTCAATAATAGATTGACAATCAATCAAAATTACATATAGCGTAATATGTGGAAAATTTTGGGTCTATTATTAAAACTCATCTTGTTTGTCGGCTAAGTCATGGCTAAGACGCTGTTTTGTAATATATATAAGGTATATAATATGTGACGTAATACACAAAATTTTTAATTCTCACATGTGTAAGTAATAATCCAAATTAAATGAATACAATATTAAAAGGAAATGGCAATTCCTTATATATGTTGTGAAACATCTACCTGTTTCATTAAATCGCATCGCAATCTCCAGAGGGTTAAAGAAGTCAATAAATTCTATCGATTTTGAAACTCGTTCAAATCTAGGTCAACTGTTTAGAAAGTGTCATTGGGATGGAGGGAAATCTCCTAAGAGTTCATGTCAACATTTGCGACATTCGGCCTCTGAAAAATGCAAAATTGAATCGTTCGCTTCAAATGTACCTTACTGCCTTACCTTAAGACCAAATCAACATTTTTTTGGTGATATTTATAAGTTTGCAAGACATACAGAAGAAGATTGATCGTCTAGTCAGTGAATGAACTTAGTAAATACAGGAATATAAATCTCGTAAGAGGATGCGAGTTCATTGGTAATGCTATTGCTTTTCTAAGCATATTATTTATAGAGCACATTTTGTGTTAAACACATGCTGTAAAATAGTTATGTTTATTTGGGTACTTGTTATGCATATTTATTCATATTTTTTTTATGTTATGCATATTTATTCTTTAAAATTTATCACAAGTAATTTTTTTTTGTAGTCTTAATTATGGATTTTTAAATCTAATCAAAGTAATAATTTTGTACAAAAAAAAATATGGGATTTGGATGAGAGAATTTTCCGTAGTAGAAATTAAGGTTAATAGACACAGGTTGGTTGTATAGTTAATGACCCAGACCAAATTTCATAATAATCCGTCAAGTAATATTACGTATGCAACGCAAACAGACAAACAAACAAATAAATGTTTAAAAAAAAAAAGCATTTATATTGTTCAAAAAATATTTGATATTCAGATATGGATTTGTTAGTACGTATTCTAAAATAATATTTTTGAATAAAAAGTATATCTTTTTTATTACTTTAAGATAATTGATACAAGGATAGATTATAATTAACATTTTGCCATTTTTTTTTTCGTTTTTGTTTCTATGTTATTTTAAAGTGCATGACGTCATAAATTAAGATAACCATTACAATGGAAGATGTTATAAAATATATTATTGTGTTGCAGTTGCCATTTTATCGCAGAGGTTAGATACATATAATATATGTTCTAGCAGTTCAAATGAACGTTGGGTTAAATATAATATTATTGCACTAAAAGTTGGGTATTTTGTTTTCTTAAAATATTTTTTTTTAAGATAAAAAAGTTAAATGAGTTGAAATATTCCATTTTTGTCAAAAATAATTATCCTAAATACACCAAAAAACGAAGCCTACTGGCCAGTAAACAGTAACAATAACGAATAAACGAAGAGATAACATCATGTACTTTTATAAATTCATCGTATTGGCAGAAAAAAAATATAAATATTACGACGGTTTTGACAGTTTGTCTATATGTATAATAAATTGGAATGTTGTCAATAGTGTGGACATTTAAATCTTATCAATTAATTAATGGGAGGCGTGGGAATATTTTTATACTTTTACAATGGAGTCTGCAGTTATTTGATTGCTTATAACAATTTTATATTGATTACACATCTTATACTGGGAACGTATTAGCTCATTGCTTTTTGGGACAATTTAGATTTTCCTTAATCGGTTTCCTTATATTATATTATTATATTTAATTATTATATTATATTATTCCATAACATATTTTTTTATTAATATTCTCGGTAATGCTTCTAAAATTACGACAATTCCAAGTACGGCAGTTCTAAATATATTATAAGCACTTAAAAGTGTATTAAGTTATAATGTAAGAGAATTCTAAATATTACATTTAATAAGTATGTGTTTAGAAGATACTCCGGAAGGAGCACATATAAAATAATTATAGCATCATATTTCAAATTACTACCCATATGGCGGAGCAACGTAATTATATTCGTGAAATTTTAAAACTCGCACAGAAATTTGTGTGTTAATGTATATCTTTATCGTTATACATAAATTACATTTTTTTTATCCAACCTTATTTAACAATATCATTTTAAACTTTTGACTTCTTTCTAGATATAACTTGTTTAAACTAAAACTTTATTTCGCGCCTTAAATACTCAAACGATCATCATCAAATTTTGACCTTGTCAGGGTGCCGTAAAAAAACAAACCTACGTTCCATTTTGAGAACAAAATCAAGTGTCTAAGGCCTGTGTATTTAAATGGTCTTTTATACTTTTAAATGATCGTCCGAAATAAAATGACTATTTTTTACTACAACAGCAAGAGCAAAACTAATAGTTTATACATTATTGAGTAACTCTTAAGAGTATAGCGGGAATACAAAGAGTATTTTAGCACCTACATTTCGAAGCAAAAAGTATGAAGTATATGTTAGTCTTCTTGCTCTAGGTTTGCTTTTTCATTAACCCTAAGTATCGAATATGTGAATTTTGTAATTGGTTTTGCCACTGGTTACTAATCAGTTATACTCACGGCGTATAACGGTACAGGCAATATTTTCTCAGTTATGACGTTGCAGTGCAATGACCTTATCTATCTGTTATCGTGTTATAAACAAAAGTAAGATTTTAAAGTTGTTAACATTATGGTGACATTTTTGCTATCAATTTAAAGAAAATATTAAATTGGCAATTTGTTAACTTTGAAATATGAGATTAAAGTGAATGAATTCTTGAATAAATGTGAATATTAAGAAGTGAAATATTTATACAAAAAAAGTCCGATATATCCAATTTGTATTTGGTCTTTAAAAGTATGTTATAAAATTTTAATTTATATTCATCTATACGTACTAGGTTGGTATATATACTAGAGAGGTAGGTATATATAAATAGAATAGGTAATTTAATGACTAATAACAACATTTATTCCCGACCGGAACATTAAGATCAATAGGATGTAGTAATCGCGCGCGTGGGATTTTGATTTAATAAATAGCAATCACATGGCTTATAATAACATTGTCTTCAGCAGTAATAATAGATACCGTGAAATGTGACAATTATTTATACCTTTCTTTTTGTCTCTATGTAGCTTCAATTAGAATTAAATACTTATTTACTAATAAGTTTTTAAGGTGTTTCTTATTTCTTAACATTTACTGGCTGGAAGACTAAACATGTTTCTGAATACCATATACCATTATAAAAAAAAAGCTTATGAACACGACGATTGAATGACAATTAAAATAATTTGCAATAAAAAAATAAACCACGTATGCACTTTCGTCGGCCATCAAGTATTTGTAAAATTCAATTCTGTACCCACCGCAGGCTTAATGACGAGGTGGAAATGCAAATTATAAACGATTATTCTGTACAGCTCTTAAGCTATCAATTGTGTGATTTTAATAGTTTTAAATGGATTCAATGTATTATTAATACCAATGATATATGTATCTTTACTCGCGATAATGGACAAAATATTTATAAATAACCCTAACGCACCTAGTAATATAGAGTTTGTGTTTTTTTATATTGGCATTAAGCCAATAAAATATACAAGTTATTAATAGATTGACTACAGCACCAGTTGTCCAATCTTATCCTAACTATGAAGCTATTATTTATTTTAATATAACACGACTTTAATTTTTTTTATTTTTGTGAATCTATTTATGTTTTCACGATTTAAAATGAATATGTGTAACTGCTTTTAATTATGTTAGAGTTTTTTGAAGCATTCTAAATTTAAGTTAATTGTAATATTCAAGATTAAAAATTAGGAAGACTTTGCTACTATTACTTACTTGCATGTATAATATTTTATAGCATAGTCAAATTGATTCTTAAAGTGAAAAGTCATTTTTGTATATTAAGGGAAGTTATGAAAGAGTCATTATATACACTGTATCACCTTTTTACATATTTTTATATTATTTTATTAAGGTCACGGATTTATTTACGAACAATTATAATTTAACACCAAAAATTATGGGATATCTTAGGAATAAAGTGGGTTGCAGACCGAAAGCTAAACTAAGTTAGTTTAGTTTAGCTCGCATAGATGGACGCAATTTTTTATATTGTGTGCATAGCTGGCAGTCTGCACACAACTATGAAACACTGCGTCAGCTATAAAGGTTCAACTAAACTAACTCAGCTTAGCTGTCGGTCTGCAACTCACATTAGTATATTAACCACTTCATTAGTAATATGTGTATATTAAATCATTCGTCTGCCACTTGTTAAAAACCAAAGCAATAATATGAGGATGTTTATATATCGAATATCGTGAGTAAGAACATTAATATACTTAAAAGTATGATAAAATGAAACGATAACAAACGTTTCAAGTGCCTTTTACATTATTGAGATGCAGAAAATATTTGGGTCGGGTTTTGTTTGATCTTGTTGTACTTCCACATGATTGGCTTATTGAAATGAGTTTTAAAAGTATGTGGACTCTTATCTTCATTATTAAAACGTTGATTAGTGTGTAATTATTGTATAAAAACAACATATTTAAAATGTATTTTCAGAATATCACAGTTTAATTACATTAAGAAATTAAAATAAAACTTATAATTCTTATAAAAACCTTCTCTAAGATACCTGTCAAATAATAACATACGAAAGCACTTTTAGACAGGTTGCTTTAATAACATATTCATGATCCAGTTAAAATGGTTCTATATTCGCGTTTATGCTATTTAAAATTCATACTACTCGATGTTGTATCTTAATGTAATGTATTAGGGTCTATTTTCGTATGTGTTTTTACGTTACTCTTTTATAACTATTAGCGTAAGTTATCATCGTTTATTGGTATCTCTAGGAAATATTTTAAAAAATTTAACCTTAGATTAGAAATAGAATACTTACAGAAATTAAGTTACAAATAAATAATCTTTCAATTAGGATAGTATTTGTATGCCATAGATAGAAGCAGAATAATGACAATTTATTTATTTGTAGATAGATAATTACTTCATATAATTATATGAAGAAAGAAAACTTTCAAATATAATAGTAGGACTAGTTGTAGTGATAAAATAATTTATACACTTGCAATTTCATTTAAATTAAAAATACCTGTGTTTATTTAACTATTTAACTATGGGAATCGTATATCGAAATGCTAGTGTCCGAAATACCATGCAATCTCTTTGTAGGCATTTTGAAGCGGTTTCCAAAAGGAAGTTATTCGGCATCGAAATAAACCTTGCAAAAGAGACAGATACCCTTGCGTTCACAAACATTTCAAAGTATTGGAAAAACGAGGTATCTTCATCCTCATGATTTTGAAATCTCTTTTTTTTTTATTAGACTGATGGAATTCATCGATATTCCGAAGAATTAGGTTTATATCTGCCAATAGTAAAACTGAGATAGACTGACCGGACAAATCTCATCCTAATATTATGACTTTATATAAATAAAATAACAAGACTACATCTTGAATGAAAAAAATAGCTTTTGACCAATAAGGTCAGCTTTATTTGTATAATATTAAAATTGAATAGGACTTCATAATTTTATTATTTTAATTTAATTTTCATTATCTGTTTCTTAAAAAAATAAATAAATAATTAGTAACTTTATTTTATAGGTATAATATAAAGTCAGAGGTGACTGATAATACACCTGTTTTTTTATTATTATAGACAGAATAAATCAATTATTTGGCAATAACAAATTATGAAGACGAAATAGCAAAGGCAGATATCTGGCTTGTTCTTATCTTTTGTTTATTCTAATATGATAAGCAATTTAAAATATATTTTCATATTATACCATATACTTATTATTGTACAATATTCGTTACTACAAAGTTTAGTAGAACACTTTATAACGATTTAGAATGGAAGACAATGATAATTAATAAAGTCAATAATTTTAGAACTAATATTTATAATTTGTAATTTCAAAAAAATAACTGGTGAGCACTATAATTAAAATTAAAGATGATTAGAAATATGATAAGATTGAAAATATTTCAAATAAAATCTAATAAAATAGAATTAAATTTAATTAATCATGTCTTATAAAATACCTTGCAAAGTTAAAATATATTATTGCAGCAGTATTTACGATTATAAACTTGTTACGGCTATAATCAAAGCTTAATAACATAACTTATAAGTTGTATATTTGACATTTATTTCGTACAAGAATTAATTATTAATTGTATGTGCTCGTAACCTTTTATGTTCTATGTACTATGTTCTATGTACCTTTTAATAATTCATGACAAGAACAAAGCGTACCTTCTCTTGTCACAAAGCTTAACAAGTTTGCAACAGATGTGTAGTTGTAAAATTAGAAATATAGATTAATTAAAGTGTTATCGAAATCATAATTTTATGCGCTAATTCGCTTACTCATCTTCCGATTATCCAATTACACTGTCTGGATATAGTTTCCCATTTCTTAAGAACGAGTACAAAATGGCTTATGTTTTTTTTTGCTCTGTTTTATGGTGTGAACTATCAGTACTTTATTTTTTCGTTTATTTGGGGGACATTTTTAGAGGTCGAAGTTGATAGCCATAGAATATACGAGGTTTACGAGTGCTTGTGTGAATCTTTATTACTTTATTTTATGCTCAGGAATGTTTTAAAGTATTTCCTAACCATATTTCTATTTCGTTAGACATTAAGTCACTAGGTGAGAATACTTGGACACTGTAAGTGTACTTACCCATACAAATTCTATGGTTCTATCGCTTTTAGTAATTGGTTCCTGAATTTAATTGCTCATAATTTTAGTTATATTTATATTCATAATATTTGAGACTCTTTTTTTTTATTACCAGAATTTCTGTTAATTCTTCTATCTACTAGTTCTTAATATAATAAACCGTAATTTCTGATTACATTATACTTAAAAACTGTACTGTAACTAAAACAATTAACATCAGATTAAAATATAGTTTTATAATCGTTTTAAATTATAGAATGCAAAGTTATTACAAACATGTTCAGCTTAAATACAATATATGTTGGTATTTTACAATAAATCATACGTCTGTCTACATATAGGACCAAGTTATAACAAGATAAGTTTGTTTATAAATAAATTTTAAACATGTACGTTTACTTTGGCTGACGACGGAAGCTGTAGGCATGTTCGTCTAGGAATATCCATTAACTGTCGTAGGTGATAGACGAGTTCAAAAGGTTATCCTTATGTCAAAATATTATATATGTTTATTTCTAATAAAATGATTTTGTGACTTTTGATATGAACACCTGTATATTTTTTTATTTAAATTTATATCGATTACTTACATAAAATTTGAATTACTAGTTGCAGAATACGTTGTTACTTATTATTTAAAATGGAAATTAATTAATATTTTTAATGTTTTTACATTTTTTCTTACTTCATCCTCCAATTACACAAAAATTATTATATCTTTCGAATGTTTCTTTACAAAAGTTTTGTAACATAGCTATATTTAAGGTAACAGAATAAATAATTATTGTTTTTGTAGGTACAGTTGCCAGATGCCAAAAAATATATGTTCATAAAATAAAAAGGTTTTCATATAAAATGTTAAATAAATTCTTATTATATTAATAAAACTAAATAAGCTAAATACTTTTTATCAATGCTGTTTGTGTACCACATTTCATTTATTTCAAAATTAGGCCACAACAATTACAAATGTGACTTGAATTAAAAATAAACATATTAGAATATAATAGAATTAGTTAAAAGATTTAAATGAAAAGCAATCCTTTAAAAATGAAACATCTAAATAATAATCAATCATTTTTAATTAGTGTATTAAATGCGTTATACAAAGGCAATAAATTAAATAACAATATTAAAAGTTCAAAATATCATTAACAATTTTTGGGATTGCTTACTAGAAAAAAAGTAATTGTTTATTTTGTTTAAATGTCGTGTATATATAACTTTCGACATTAAATGAATAAAAAAAAAACATTTTTAACTTACAAAATAACTTGAATGATCCGTTTACAAATCTCCATTTTTATCACAACACTATGAACACTTTAAGAAATTCAATTTACATGTTTGATTCGATATAGATCACCGCCGCAGGCGCAGGGCGTGCTCTCACGTTGATGCCAATTCATTAACTGATTGTTGCACTCAGAAGCTTAAAAAAGCTAAACTTTGGCGTGACGTCATGGTCCACGTATGTCACAGGTCACGCACCAAAGCTGGGTGGTGTCAAGACGTTCTTTTATTACTATTATAAATAATATATTAATAATAATATAACTTGAAACTATGTTTTTTTTATATTATTTTTATATTTTAGGTTTTTCGATCATACGATTTGCAATATATAAACATTTTATCTCGATATGATGTTATAATGTGTAAAGTGATTTTATAAAGTCAGAAATATACAGACCAACATTATTACAATAGTGACCTAGTTGTATGTATACCTTTTTAATTTCGTACTTATCACAAACTGATAACAGATAGAGCATTAACCGTTTTATACAGGTGAATGACTGATTGAATGATTATAAGTCATTATGATAACCGGTAAATTTGAAAAAGATGAATTACGACCGAATTCCTGGAAAAAATACTCTATTCTAAAATTCTATTTTCCAAACCACAATAATGGATATATTAATTATGACTTCAAAGTCATTGTTGAGTCACTCAACATAACAAACTGTACTATAAAAATAAACATTTGATAATTTGAAAGTAATTTTAAATTGATAAACATATTCTCAGGAATCAGGAATGAAAGTTTTGAATTTGAAACATAATTTATTATTTTATTTTTCATATTATAGTCTTACTAACAAATTGCCTTAGACTAATAGACCTAAGCAAATATAATACAAGAATTGAAATCTCAGATATGAATGAATCATTGATTTATAACACGTTGTTTTAAATTAAAATGAAATTGTTTGTCTAATTTTAAAGATGACATATTTTATTGGCAGAATATCAACACTATGTTGGCCAATAAAGCTTTGTATTTCTCACGCAATCTATTTTTTATGATGATCGCAATTTTAAATCTATGATTTTTTTATTATTTATTTAATTACATTACTTTGTACATGATTATTTTTTAATTTCACTGAATGCCAAAGTGGTGGTTGTAAAGCTTTAACGTTTAGACATAGACAGTTTCGGAGGGCCTTCATTTTATATCATTAAAAAAAATTTAAGAAACAAGTAAAATTATATTTAATTAAATTAATTACTCAAAACTATATACAAATAGCTTTCATAAATGAATTTGCGCTTCATTTCAACTGAACTCAAGAACTTTGGAAGTTGGTTCGTTTTGAAGTTGTTTTGAGCAATTAGCTCAAGAATCTTGTCTTGTTTCAGTTAGATGTTACGAGAAATCTGTTTAGCTGAAGATTTACTCTAATTAGTTTTATTTACTATGGATGTTATTTATGGATTTTGAGTATTATTTTGAAGAATTATTCATAGTTGTTAATTATAAATATGTAGACTACTATAAAGATTACATTTTAAAAATGTGTATTTTGAATTGTTTTTTGTATAATTATCGGATCATTTAAGCTGCTCAAGTACATTAATATGTTTATGTTTTTTTTAAAATCGTTAAATATCGTTAAAAAGCGTATTAGGACAGTGGCAGTGACATTTCGTATTTATTAACGATTTCACTATGATGGTTCGAATTAATTCGATTTAATAGAATTCTCCGACCTAATATATATAGGCAAAGTGGTTAACCTGATTTAAAAGTTTGACTAGGTCAAAGTCTAGTTGAAAGAAGTGAAACTGTAAACCGGTCCAATATTTGATGTACAGTTAAATATACAAAATCTAAAGGTTACGCCTCCCTGAGACAACGGAACTTTTTAAATAAGATAAACAATAGATTTATGATCTTGCATTGTGAGGGACAAATATTAACAATATTTGTTTTATGCTTAATATAGTTTTTGTCAATCGTTGTAATTCATTTAAAACTAATGAACTTACTCAAGTTTCACTGGTCAGTGTTCCATTTGACTTAAGGGGACTTCCCGAAAGTCTAGCGAAGATTAGAAACATATAATATAAACCAAATAAAAAAAAAACTTTACTTCGTTTAAAAAGAAAATAATTAATTGTAATTAATACTTTAAAAACAAGAACATTAATTAAAACTGTATAAGATTTTTTTTTGAAATAAACAATACTTATGGCTCAAAAAATACTAATGTTAAACATGGCATGAAAAATATTTTGCATAAAACAACCCAAGAACAATATAATCTAACCGCATCCGTACGTTATGACGTTTGTAAAGTTTGAATACAAATGATATTGTACATACCAACATGTTGTCATTCTACATTATGTAATGTTCCTAAAAATAGGAAAATGTTATGACAATATTATTAATTTTATATGACACTTTCAGTTTGAAGATTATGCTATTATATAATAAATGAATATAATTTTACATAATTTTATGTTTAAAATTAGACTCTAATAAGCCTTTATAAATCGAAGCATTTTCGAACTAGTAGTTGCGTTATTAGTTAGTTATTCAAGTCTTCTTTTCGATACAATGCTATACTTGAATCCTAATTTATTCTAACATATCGATTATGATTGTGACTCGAATGGTCAATATTATAAATATATATTATACTTACAAAAATAAATTGTAAATGAGTAGGTATCTATGGAGTTCTTCGCTGGTTCCTTTTTGCACTGAACTACTCTTTAGAACTGTTCAACTAGAATCAACATTTAACATAAGTATGCTATTTAATATTTAAAGAACTTGACATTTAACTTTGACTTATAAAAAGTGTTTATAACTATAAATTAAGATTTAGAGATTTTAATGCGCTAATGATTCTAAAACTGTTATGTACTTAATGTACTTATTTGAAAAAGATGTTTTATCATAAAACGTTTTATAACGTTCTCAAATTTATCCTGCACCTCATACAATTAGTATTCGCACAAAATTAAACGTCATTAATAACTCTGAAAATCAGCGATCCGAAAGTATACGAACAATAGAAAGGGTATTCCCATTCAATTTACATATTATTCGGTATGTTGCGTACGCGTCTGAATATAAAAAAAAATCCAACAATATGAATGTTAAAGATGTTAAGAAAATAGGTATTTTTCAAAGTTATTAAATAGGTATTCAAAATATTACATTATTCAATGCTGCTACAGTGCAAAATTAACATTAACGACTTCTGGAACTTTTAAATGGTTAATACCTATAAAAATATCTTCGTTTAATTTTTGTTTAATAGATAATTGGGGTAAATGCAGTACAGACCTCGTGTATCAAAGGGTAATGACGCGTGTATCCGACGTTTGTCATTATCGAGTTTACCGCGTCATCGAATTTGTACTTTGAAAGCGATAACGCTCTAGTGATTTGGACTATATTGAGAATTACAGAAACAAAACTTTTTATTTCATTTTTCTTTTATATTATGCTTCTACTTTTTTACATTATTTATGAACTTAAGGTCTCACGGAAAAAATACGCAAAATAATAAACACTTGCATTGCTTGAAACAACCATTGCCTTGTCATATGAACAATAAGTTGAAAGAGCATCCAAAAGAAAAGTGCTGAAAATAATCTTTTATTTTGCTCACTTATTTGATATTATTGGATGCTATATGTACAATTAAAATATTTTAACCGGTATTTTTTTTATAGTCTAGTTCACCAAATATTTCTACATTTTGGTAAGAAAAAACTAATGATGTATACTAGTTCATTATTGTGTATAAATGGTTAATAAAATGTTACTTTGACCCAGAGGGAAAAATAAACTTTTTTTTTTTTTTAATTATGTAGTTAGATGATAAGGATTTCTTAAATTATTCCTATAAAATAATTATTAAATTCTTATTACTACACTAAGAAAATATTACCTAAATTAAAACATTAGAAGACAATATTTTAATGATCGTAACTGAGATAAAAAACAGTCACATACTTCTATTATAAAAAATAAAATTAATTACTATTGACACTGAAAAAAACATCCTGACAAAAATGTTAATTAAATTGTCCTTGATCTAATTTTATTACTGAAAGAAATAAACGGATTAATTGAGCAATGGCATGAAAAAAAAATAGGACACTTAATTATATTACTTTACAAAACAAGTATTTATGACTAGATAAATTGCCACGTCAAGCATCTGTACGACTAAAGTCTCGACCACATTTTGGTATTATTTAAATATTTATTTTTTTCTCAATATCTAAACGATCCCATGAAAATACGTATTTAAATATATTCAGAAATTTTAAAATTAATTGAAGAAATATGTGTTTTAAGTACATGAAAGTAATATATCATTTTTAAAGTATTTAAAGCTTTTTAGTATTTACTTAAAACAAAATTTTTTAGAAATTGTTTGGAGCAATATTATATTTTGAAACTAAAGAACTAAACTTTTGTCAATATTAATTTAAATATTAATCAGATTTTGAGTTTTTCTATCAGAAGTAAATATTACCTAATATTGCAACGGTAATACACAAATAAAATAAAGGTAATAAACAGTTTACGAGGAGTATTAAACTGAAACTAATTAAAGATTTCTCATAAATGGTAGGTCAGTTAAAATTATAAGCATATTAACTCTACAAGTCATTTATGTACAAATTCAAACATTGAAGTTAGTTTTTCTTCTAAAATTTAAATAACTGAGATTTTTTAATCCCGGTAGTTCAATATCAATCTTATGAAGAGCTTGATAATAAATAAAATATAAATATAAATAAAATAGCTTGACAATAAATAATAAATAATAAACTAAATAATTATAATAAAATTAAAGAAAGTTAACGTCTGTATAGAACACGGGATAAATGACTGAGCTTAGAAATATGAACTTTTAAACCACTCTTTTTAAACTTTTATGTATAACAATAGTATTTAATTAAAAAAACACAATTTATTAATAATACTACACATTAAAAAAATACAAATAAATGTGTTTGAAAGCAGTAACATGTTCTGTAGCAGGAATCAATTGAATAATTTGTTTCGTCTTAACTCCGTTTAAGCAGATGTTATCTTTTTCGCCACGATGGGTGATGGGTCGATTTCGCAACGCTACACATTTAAAAAAAATACAAATAAATGTGTAAGGAAGTATTAATATATTCTGTATCAAGAATAAATCAAATAATTTGTTTCGTTCTAACTGCTTTTAAGCATGTTATCGTTTTTGCTACGATGAGTCGATTTATGTTGCTGGGATAATAAATATTTCACAATTCGTTTCGATTTGATTATTGAGTAAAATATGTTGTTAAAACACCACCAAGGATTGTTTATTATCGAAGGTATGACGTAATTTGTATAATTAGTCAACCGTTAAAATAAATTGTTGACTTAATAAAAGTTCAGTTCTTAGAAGCCACACGACGACATACTGTCAGAGCCGGAATGTCCTAATGACCTAATTGCAATATGTAAAAATAATTTTTATTCTAATAAACGGCCTGTTTATTATGATTTATTGAAATGACATGTACTAGCGTTTAGTTTTAATCAGTTTAGCTTAGTTTCATCATACTATTTATTTTAAAATAATTCATCATGTCTCGCACTTCCATTATTTGGTAAAAGTTTTTTTTTTTATTTAATTCTAGCACTTAACTTATTATGCAAGGCGATTAGCAGGTGATTGTCTGAGCAACGAAAAACCTTCGCCAATTTACGTTTATCCTTCCTTCCAGCTCAACACTTGCGTGACGGCGAAATGAAACGATAAGCAAACATAAAACAGTGTTAATAGACTTTTTTCGAAAATTGAACGCGTAAAGTGGTTTCTTTATTACCAACTCAATTGCTTTATTTTGCTTCCATAATATGCTTACACAGAAATGGTTGCTGAATATAATATTTACTATTTAATTTAACATTTTTCCCATAATATCAAAAACATATTATGGCACTAGTTTGTTACTTAACGTTTTATTATTTTATAACTGGGAATAAATTATTTGAAAACCAAATGTACTTTATTTTAAACATTCTTATAAACATTTTATTATTAAATTTATTTTGTTTTAAACTCCAACATAAAGACGTCTAAAAGGATAAAAATAATACTGTACTAGTTGAAGTCCTTGCGTCAAAGGACATTGTACGTACGTTGACGATGATTCTATTTTACAAAATTTTCTGAACTAATGCTCGAGGACTTAGGCTATAAGTTTTGATATGGTTTTTCGTTATGTGCTTTAGTAATTTACTTGCATTTCTAATTCTTCCTTTGCTAAACCAGAAAAAAAAATAAAAAAACCCCCATACAAAAAGTCTTCTAAAAATAATAAAAAAATATTATTATGTACTAATCAAAGTCGTTGTGTCGGAAGACCGCTAAATAAAGGAACTATTGAAAATACAAGTAAATTACCAAGGCAAATAACGACATAACAAAATCAAATCATATAGTCTAAGTCCGCATTACTTACTTCCGAAAACTTAGTAAGGTAGACACCACGTTCAACGGTCTTCCAACGCAACGACTTCATTTAGTACATAATAATATAATTTATATTCTTTTTAGAGGACTTTTTGTATCGGAGGTTCTTAACATTTATAATATTTTTTTTAAATAGCAATTCTCGCACTAGAAAATAATTCGTTTCTCTATGGTTTTCACAAAATATAGCTCAGACTTATAGATAATTTGTAGATGTGTGATCTATAGATGGTGTTTTAGTTTTAATATATCACTATTGAATTGAAGTCACTATTTTATATCTATTTTTATGTATAAACATCACCCTTCTGAATTCTATATGCGGTCTCCACTCTCAAAGGTCGTCTGGAAGAAATCGATTTAAGGTTGTAAAACCACCTATTTGTATTCTTGATTTATTTGTTTATATGTCTGTTTAAATTTTATTTCGCTAGGGACTTTTTTAAAAATAATTATATAATACATATGATAATATTGCATTTGTATGGAAACTGTTTATTGTTTAATATTTATCACATCATTAAATGTTCATAGACCACACAGAAAGTTTTGTGAAAAATGTATGGAACGCCAATAAAATACACATTAAAA
Source organism: Napeogenes inachia (assembly GCA_959347355.1). Lineage (NCBI taxonomy): Eukaryota > Metazoa > Arthropoda > Insecta > Lepidoptera > Nymphalidae > Napeogenes > Napeogenes inachia. The sequence continues at coordinate 27,802,302 of OY365791.1, forward strand.
AAAAATACTTTCTAAAAATAAATTAAATGTTATTAAAATATTGAAATTTCTCCAAATATTTTTTACCAAAATTATGAAACTATCGTGTGATATAGAAAAATAACATTCTTATGCAAGTATTCGTTACGATTTCAAGTTCAAATTGAAAGTTCAAATCTAATGGATTGTTTAATCGACTTCAATCAACTTCCGTAGACAAGGCACATTTTAAAACAACTGTGTACCGCTGTTGTCGTGAATTTAAGTGTAATTGCATAAATCTGAAAGATAAAAGAAAAAGTGGACTTCGTTTGACTGCTGTTACGATGATTGATATTTTTTCTGCAATGCTTTCTTCTTAACAGGATACTATGAAATCTAAAAAATATAAGCAAATGATTGCTAGAAGTTATTGATGCTGCGAGCAACAAGCGACTGAACACAGGAATCTGAGGCATCACTCTGTTCACGAGTGCCGTTGAGGTAGTAAGTACCTGTTGCAGACCGAAAAACGGGTTTGAAAATTGGTCCAAGCGCAAAACTTTGGGTAACAGAGTATTTTTGAAAAGATTTACGTAAAAAGATATAAAATACATTTTTTTTCTCAAAACTTTCTGAGTGTCCTAGTGTTTATTGTATATCATGCTAACACATTCATAGGCGCCAGTGACTAATTGTAACCTTATTGTTAATTCCACTTGTGTTATTATAATGATGCTATAAAGACTTCCTTACATACGATATGTCTGTGTCATGTTCATATTAATATCGTATATATAATAATTTTAATGTCGTATTATTGAGTAGTGACTTTAATCTAGGCATTAATAATTATTTTTTATTATTCAAAAATGTCATTGTTTGCTTGGGTTTATAGTCTATTTTTATTATTTCAATTATCCCATAAGTATAACCATGTGGTTCTTTGATGTATGTCTAATATCTAAATGATGTGTACTCATAAATTGTTAAACACAAAGAAACAAAGACCCAACACATATGACATCATTCCAATAGTGTGCGATATATAAACGTCAAGCATGCAATAATAACTTTGTAACGGAAACCGTTTAACTAAAGTAATTAAAATAGTCATAACACATTATATTTCAAAACAAAATATTATTAACGGTTATTAAAATGGATGGAAAATATTTTTTCTATTATTGTAATTTATGATGCATAAATTAAAATATACATTTTGTTCCATGGGTATCGCTTGAGCTGAATATCATTAAATATATCTTCTTTTATGTTATTCTAATAACAAAAAATATATTTATAAAGTTATTTAAATAAATTCAATGTCCATTAAAACTGTTTAAAATATTTAAATGTATTCTGGAACCGACTATCTATTTTAGTTATGACAGTATTCTCATCACATATAGTTACCTATCATTTCAATACACTATCAAATAATTAAAATAAAATATTAATAATACTGATTTAGGAATGGTTTTATAATGAGCGTATGATCGAAAAAAAATATCCGACTAAATATTGAAATGCTAGTGCGTGTACGCTTTCGCTTGTTTGTATGTTTTTTATAATAAAAATAAAAATTATTGTTTAGGCGACCCTCCGATATAAAAAGAGCGTTTATTAGCCTTCAGTCATACAGCGCAGGCAAGCAAGGCCGCTGGAAAATGCTAGTTGTTTTATTTGTCAGATCGCAAACAAATATGTAGTCAAATATGTTTCAGAACTTGTTAGAAATAATATTTGTGCTGGATGTTGTTACGAAACAAATTAAAGTCTCGGTAATGTTGTTTGCCCACTCTTTGGTTTCGCAAAGCCTTTATTCATAACTCCAATTCCAGTAACAGCCTCAATGAAAATTGAAATTTATGAGGAATAATTCACTAGCTAACCTTCACTTGATTTAATTTGACAGTAATTGTAAAGAAGTAGAACATTATCTCATTATTATTTTTTTGTTTTAGAACAAATTAGATTTTTCTTGAAGATTCGATTGCATAGCCCCAAAATCACTGTAACAAGTAAATTTTTCAGCTCTTTCAATTTCAGTTGCAATGCAAAATTTGATAACATGCATTGTGAGTATAAGGAAAATATATATACATACTAAAAATAATAATATACAATATTCAACATTCTAAGTCCATCCAGACAATTACTGTACAGTCTATTTATTTAGGCAATAGGGCAGCATCTAGCTTATCGTTAAATTTATATATAACAGTACATTCCAACGTGTGTTCTAGGTGTATGCTTTGAATCAGTAATAATCTGTTTTTAATACGTTTGGTAGAGTTTAAGTTGAACACGCAAGGCTTTTATAACATAGTTTATAAACAGGCATATTTACTTACAGAATTAAAAAACCAATGCCATAAGGCATATTTACAAAATTAATATTTAAAAATTAAGAGGACATATCAATAATTTTAGTTAAATTAAAATTAAGCAACTGTTAATACTTAAATACTTATTTAGTTTTAAAATTATAATATTATTATCTTATTGGAAACTTTAATAAACATACTTGCATGTAGGCTTCGATATCTTCTTAAATATCTACTGGCTTACATAATATTTTATACAATAAAGTACACAATGGTAGTGGTGGGCGATTCGAATTGTATATAGTTATTGCTACTGTAGTAGTCCAATCGAAAATACGATATCAGTCAGCGGTGAAACTACATATTTTACAAAATCTATATTGCTGCATCTATCAAATATCCTTCCCGAATTCGATTTACAAATCAGTGTTACCGAAGCACTTCGTATTCGGAAATAATATCGTTTTTTTTGTCTACCGTTGCGTGGTTAATAAGAATCTATGGAACAACTGCAGGTAAATACCGCTCTAGTAGCTTTTATTGTTGTTTATTTAGATTAATTAAATTATTTTTTATACATTTTAAAGACTTTGACAGTTCAATACAATACCACACAAGATGTTTCCATTTTAATACATTGGTCTTACTATTAGACAAAAATGTTCTGGCAAAAAAAATAAAACAAAACTAAAACAAAATATCTTTTAAACGTGAAAACGATAAACTCAATAAATAGAAATAGTTGTTTCTATTTCATAGACAACAATTAAAAACATATTATTATTATAATGGCTTTTATTTAAATCTATATTTGATTTTAAATAAATATTAAGTTGTAATGTAAATATATAAATTCATAATCCGATAACAGATAAAACACTCGTATAAAATACAGCGCAGAGAAATATTAATTTATTTTATTTGCAAAAAAAATATACAAATCGCGGAATTGTTACAGATTATTTATTTTGTAAATCGTTTATATCATCATTTTATAATAAGAAAAGACTTTCAATTTTGTGTATTGTAAAGTCCTACTAGTATTTTGAATATTTTAGGGTGCTCAAGCTGAGTATAATATCCCTTAAAAATAAGGTCTTCTGCATCTATTGACCCTACTCCTAATAATTTTAGAATACTTGTATTTTTTATCAATTATAATAAATAGAATTTTATAAGAACTTAACCATTTCCCAGAAAACCGCCTGAGTAACTAAAGCTGGCGCTGTTTATAACTCTCTATTTATATATTTTTTATACGAATGAAAAATATTATGGAAATATACGAGGAAGGAGGAAGAAGTTTCTTCGAATTTTATATGAAGATTCTAAACATTTTCTTTTCAAAGTTGTAAACATTTATTTATAAAAAACATTTTGTTTTTTATAAATATTATAAATATAATATTTTTTATAAATATTATTAATATTATTAGTATAGTATAATAATGACATAAAAATTCCCAGATTGAACACGCCTAAACCAACTTTGTTCTAGTCTTATTGACAATGCATGAGGTTTATAAACGTCGCATTATTTTTTTCTTGGTTTGTGTAGCGTTTTTCCTTTCTTGTAATAAAACTTTAAAATTTATAAAATTTCTTCATTACATTCATTCTTTTTGAAAAAAAAGAAAAATGAATGAAAAATGGCGGGAAACAATATTTTGCATAATTATATCCTTTTTTTAAATGTAACCGTTTGAATGTCATTAAAACCAAGCGGATACAAATAGTACAGCCAAAGAATTTTTATTACGAGTTCATAAATACTATATACGAAAAGACTTTTTTCCCGGCCTATTTTTAGGATTTTAAGTGGGTGAAAAGAGATTAAAACTGTAGAATACTAATTTCATAAGAATCGGTTCTAAGTAACGTTATTAACGCATATTTAAATAATTAAAAGAATATTGTGTAATATAAAAAAAAAGTTTTCAAATTATAAAAAAAAATTGAATAATTTAGGTTTGCTATTATCATTTATTTTTAATAACATTATTATTGTTATGTATAATTATAAAAACATACATTTTCTTATAGCAACTTAGCTAAAAAACGCGATTTTATCATTACATTTTACTGTGTGAAATGTTTCCCTTAAAAAAATATTTATTATCTGATTAACATTTACCATTTCCGCAACTTCCAGCACTCCTATGTTTGTTTTAGGTCATTGCCCTATATTCGTTTAACGGATAAACTATCAAAATGTTATTGAGTTATCTTTTGTGGTTTTCTACATTCTATTTACTTTGGATAATGTAAATATCTCTTGTTAGAAATTGAAATGTATGTAATAAAATTAAGGGATTGTTTATTTAGGTATTAATATTATATACTTTTGGAATCATCAGATATTTGTATTCGCTATTTTGTAAAGTATTCTATGAACTGTAGATATTAAATTACAATAAGTCCTCACAAAACCAGTTTGGCAAAAAAATATACAAAAAATTATAATTAATAATTGTATTTCACATATTTAAAACTAGTGCAAAATTAGTTTGCATTATAATTAATATATTACAAATGCCGCATACTTTCATATATTCTTCATTTAGAGATATATTTTTATATAATGGTATATTTTATAACATTTCTTTTAGTTTAATTTATTTGTAAGCGAGTGTATAGTGTAGGTACACAGGTTATTATCTATGTTGCGATTAAAACATATAAAATATTATATAAACATTTTATAAATAATTTTCGTACCAAATGCAATATACATTTGCTAGAATCATTTATGCGAGGTAAAATTATAAGAATTCTTTCAAAGCTATAAGCTAAACTTTTTATGCATTTGTGAAATGTTCAACATTTTCAGAGCTTTGTTCAGTAAATATTTAAGTAGAATTAAAGTAAAGAGCATTTTAATTCTAATCTACTTTTATGTTAACTTTTTTCATCAAAGTTAGACAAAACCAAATATTTTTAACATGTTCTAGTTTCGTAATGAAATGTAGAATTTATTTATTGAATATATTATTAGAAGAAAGAGCTGTTACTCCGCAATACCCAGAGTTTAAAGAATTTAGAGTGTAATCGTTTCAAATTCATTCTGTTTATTTCCTATTGGTCGTGCTAATAATAATTTACGCAATAGCTAATAGTTACTTAATAGAATATAAATAGAATCTTGGTTTTCTAAAAGGAATTCTGTTTAATCGAAACTTTTTTTGATTTCATCACCTGTATGGCAATTGATGTTAACCAATTTTTCTAAAATTAGTGTACATTAGTTAATATTCACATATTAGGTAGTAGTTACATATTTATTCAAAGTTTAACTATTGGTCTCATGATTATCTACTGACTACCAATATTTATACATTGCATTTTTTTTAAATAATTCATCTTGTTTTATATCCACTTAAATAGTATGGATGTGATAAAAAAAATCTTTATTTTACCAAGTCATTCAACTATTAACAACAACACTATGGGCTACGTTTTTTAATCCAAATAGTAAGAAATAGTTATTCTTAAATTAAGTCTTAACTATCTTTATCACAGTGTGATATAGAATATCTATATTGTTGCTTAAAAACAAACCCACGCATAACGCATTCAAATTCAAATATTAATTCAAACACAATATTATGATTCACAATGTTCCTAATCTTGACCTATTTGATGAAGGCATGTATAAATTGAAATAAGATAACAAAATGTATAGAAAAACAAGAATGTGCCTGATAAACCTACTTCTTACATACTCGCATCTAGGTCATTGATTTTATTACACGACTATAAGTATTGCAAGTCATTAATGTACTTCTATAAATAATACAAAAATGTAGTTTAAACTTTTCATTACGACATAAAAATAAAATATCAATAACATCCAGTTTCTATATTTCATCCAGTTTTCGTTACAACGAATGATAAGTTGAAAGTTTGATTTTTTTTTATAAAAATAAATAAACGGAAACGAATTTTGTGTTCATTGCATGATTTATTAGTTGTGTTGGACGCTGTAAAATTTTAGGAAATCACATTAAATATAGTTATATTACTCCTAATAAAATAAATATTGAATAAAGTTGATAAAACATTAAAATATGTTTTGATACAAAATAAATAAAAAGATTTTGAGAAAAACTAAGGACGTTACATGAACGTGTATGGTAATATGAGTTTTGAAAAACGTAATATTTAATCAATCTATTTAATCGTACTAGAAAAGCAGCAGTCCGAGACGAGTGGCGACGGATAGTGAAGCGAGCTACCAATCCCAACTGACGACCACGACCACTCTGCCAAGAGTGCAGCGACCAAGAAGAGAATCAATCTATATTCAAAACATTCTATAACTATACTTATATATATCTACGACAAATTTTAGACTCAAACACATTTCCAGTAACGGAACTCTAAAACGGAAATGATAAAACATTAATGGCGCTCGCTATTAGCAACAGTTCAGGAAATCCACTGTTCTATTCTGTATGTTTCAGTTTGGAGTTATTATATCATTGTAAGTGAACATAAGTAAAATAATAATTCAAAATATGGTTAATTCCAGTGTTTACAGTTATCTTTTATACCATTCAAGCTATATTTTTAATTATTTGGTAATAAGTTAAATATTTTTATGATATATTTATTTCTAATATTTGTGTCACATTGGCTAATAGAGGGAGCCACTAGTGAGGAGAATGATATAAACGTATCGTAGTTTTTGAATTGAATAGTAACATATTTCTTTAGTAGGTGTATAACTATTTATATATTTCCTAAAAATGCTAAAAACTTGTGAATTTTCTTCAACTTAACAGTAAAAAGACTATCACGTTTTTGATAATAACAATAGTAAGGCATGAATATTCAATTGTCGATTCTCTATTTTAGGTTAGTATTTCATAAGTTGAAATTTGTTACAAAACTTATTTGTATTTGAAAAACAAATCTCCGTTTTAGATGAATCAACAACTCAACACACACAATCGTTATATATATATATATATATATATATATATATATAAATCATTGATTGTATATGTGATTCCAAGTGCATAGCGTGTTGCTGTTATGAATATATAATACTACTGAATTGAAAATATTCTTACGTCGAATGGAAACATGTAAATGTGATATCATTGATAAAAACTGATATTATTATAACTATTAAAACTTCCAGTTAGTTTATATTAAGCAATGATTGTTGATACATGTTTGTCTCTTTTTAATTAATAATCGCTTACCCTCGCAATTCTGACATATCGGGACGAACTATTTAAAAATATCAAAACCCAATTAAAAATATCAAAATAAAAACTCGAAAGGTTTACTAAAAATGCTATAAACTTGGGTCTAGCTATTCGACCTTCAATATCATAATATCAGACAAGGTCTGTGGTAGCATATTATTAAATCATCAAGAATTATTGTATTATATCAATGTTTATATAACTTTAAAGATTTTCGATGGTATAAGCTTTAGAAATACGCAAAATTCAGCTTCTAAAGATTATCAAATTAAAGCGTTTAAAAAATTAAATATATACACAAATCTCTCTATTAATAATGATACTGAAAAACTAGATAAGTATAACTAAAATAAAAATATTAAATTAATTTATATATCGAATATTAAATTTACTTTACACGAGTACTTATTATTATCTACTTCTCGACCTAATAATTCAGTAAGTTAAAACAAATAGAATTATCATCAAGCTTTCGTTCCATTGCTATTGCTCAATAAAACGAAAGGAGCGCTGGCCGAATCATTGGACGAAAAAGCGTCCAAATTACATCTAAACGAAGAAACGACTCAATCAAGAGAGATTGTGAATGGTGATTTATCATCGTGTTACACATAAAAGAGTGCCGGTCTAATCTTTAGCTGATTGCTGACGGAAAAGAATATTCCAATTAATCTATATTATACTGACTGGTTTTTAGATATAGAGTATTTAGAGTCTATACCCTCAATAATTTATCTAATGATAACATGATATGCAATCTGCGAAATGGCTTCGAAAAGCTTTCAGTTCTCTCAAAAGAAGGAATATATTGGAGAGGTAGCTAGATCTCAGTTTGATTTGATTCTGTTTTCTTTTGTTGACTGAATTACGTGTTCAATGAAACACTATATTTCACTTTTCGAAATTGTAAATATATTCTATATTGAATGAATAATATCCAACTTACGTATAGGTGAAAAGAATCGAAAAAAGAGCTATCAACATCAAATATTTTTTATATACATAATTTCCACGACTTTGTATATATTTTGTTTGCCAAACCCGAACTGCTGGATCAAAGATTATGGGTTCAATCCCCACTCCAGTATTTTGTTTGTGAGTTCCAAAGCCTGTTGTTCTGTGTCTGCTTGTGCTTTCTGTCCGTTGTTTATATTTTGTGAAACTTTATGATTGTGACTACTTATTTTCTAATGCTGATGTTTTTCGCTTAAAACAAAGTATAATATAAGCATATATTATATTAACTACCGATATGATTAACAATTCAATTAATTTCAAATTTATTTTATTGTTGCATTAAGTGTTAACCTTTAATTACGCTAAACCACAATATCTATACTACTATACTATAGATCTGTAGTTTCTATCCCATAAATTTTTTGAATTACTCAACATTTGCTATAAATGTGTGTTTAAAAGTCAAAGAACAAAATTTTACTGTTTTTAATTTTGATCTGTCTCTATATCCTTCTATAACTAATCACCACTTGACCGATTTAATCTTAAAGTAGATCTAAGGCTAACCTCATGTTAAACATAAAAATAAAGTAAAACCATTTTTTAGTACAATACAGTTAGCAATAGAATATTATTAAGGTCATAATATTATTACTACATAATATTATTATTTTATTCAATAACCGTGTAATCATTAATATCTCTCATATTTTGTTCTTTTCTTTTGATATTTATATCTGACCCAAAATAAGCAATGGGAACATTATTTATATTATGAGAATGTTCATGATTTTTCTAATAATAAAATAAATGGCGTGTGCAGATTATCAAGTTGCTGATTATTACTAAAAATTCAAAAGTATGTGTCGAATTCCTTTTTTGTTAATTTATTTTGTTACTGACGTATAGTAGTGCTTAAATAAGGCAGTAAGCATATAAATAAATACTGTTGGAGTTTGTATATTTTATTACTATATACGTAGTTGGAATACTTGATTGTTTTTTATATTATTTTTCAAAGTATTATTAGAAATCAGTATTCATTCCTATGGATGCAATCAAAAGTAACCGCGTTGAGCAAAATCATGTAATTATTTAGTTTAAAAAAGTTATATAAATACGCAAAAGACCATTTGAACCCCAGTCGTAAAAGATTCAGAAATTTAGAGGTTAACTTCTATCCTTACTACGAAAGTTTTATAAACTTCTAAGAAAGACAGGCTAGGATACATGTCGTTAGCAGCCACAAATAATTAAAAACTTACACGTTACTTGAACAAAAAAATGTATTACACTTTAAGCTCTTATGTTGTATAGTTCAATTTGATATTTAAGATTTTTTTAATCAAAGAAAATGTGTACGTGCCTAGGTTTAGAATTATCATGAAAACGTCATCAATTTATAAGATTTATGAAGTAGAATTTATAATTATAGCACAGTGTGTGAGTCTATGTTACATGGCATGATCATTTTGTTAACCAATTTCCTATAAGTCAATTAAATTTTAGGCAACACGATTCGATATAACACTAAAATATATGGCGTCAGACAGCAGTAAAAAAATATAACAAATCATTTTAAGATACCTTGTCCGAGGGATATTCTCATTAAACCCATATCAGGAGAGTGGTGTAATATTTGGACTTAAATAATCGGTTTTGTGAGTTTTAAGTGGACCTTGGAGAATAAAAATTCAGTTTTTTTTTTTACTTTAGCAATTTAAAACTTTAAAATGATGGCAATGTTATATGTGTCGCCCTACAAGAAATTCAATAGGTCCACTTCTAAGACTGTATTAGAAGAAGGATTTCTATTAAAATAGAAAAATTCTGTAAGTAATTTGCCTGCAATTTTTAAACAGCGATAAATTTATGTTAATGGGCCCTAAAAATTGTTAGCTTTCGTAAAACACTACAGATTATAACGAGTGGCAAGGCCATTGCGTATGTAAACCTATTTTACCCTGTGTAGATCTGGACTACTATGAATTTTTTTTCGTTCGATAATCATACAAAGCAAAAATATATCTAAAAAGTGAGCACATCTGCCATCATTATGATTGACAATATTTATTAAAGACACAATAAAAAAGTTTCAAAATATATATAAAATTTTCAAGACACTAGAAACACAACTGACATCTTAAAAAAACCTTATTTAACATTTTAAAGATTATGACAAAACAAAATAAAACAGAACTGATAAATAAATAAACACAAATGAAACCAAACTCTCTTGTTCATTGTTTCAACTCTTTGACGTCCATTGTCTGTATTTATAAAACAAAGTATCTCAAAGTTTGTAACTATCATAAAGGTATTGAATGGTAACTTAATAAGTACTGAAATATCAAATTATCCAAGTACAATGTACATATCCTTCAATCGTTTCATGTCAACATTTTTGAGTTATTTTTTTACAATAAATAAAAGTTTAATTTAATTTATGTTTTGGAAAAAAAATATTTTATGGTCTACTTCAGTTTAATATGTAATATAAGTTAATGATTATATAATAATAATTACTGCAGCATGTATATGTAAAATAATATTAATATATTACGTACAATAATTTTAAGTATAGTATGGTGGTCAGCGCGGTACAAAGAAACAACAATTTACACTTTAATTTACGTTGTCAGTCGTAAATAAGTACCTACTAAAGAAAATGGCGTAGTGCAGTTGAATTTATTTAGCGGTCTGCGCTGTTGTCCCTCTTGCTGTCGCTGCATTTTGTTTTTAGTAATGGGCAGCTTGCCAATTTAATTACACACAAAATACATTTAACAAAAGATTAGTTTTTATAACAATATTTATATCAAAGGTATAGTTTTCCAAAGAGAGAGGGTTTTCAGGTTATGTAATTTATCTATTATTTTGAAGTTTTAGTAATTCCTAACTAGCTCCAAACTATTAAAATATACAAAAAAATCATGTATAAACCTAATATATAGAATAAAGATATTACTGTTTATGTTTCATAAATGTACGTATAACATAATATGAGAACTAATTATTTTATTAATAATAATTATTCCTGCTAGAAACCCAAATGTTTTTAACGATGTAACAATGTATATTTTTAAGCTTAAGTATAACACTTACGAAAATATTTCAGAGAGCAATAAATTATCATTTTGAATTCCTTCTCTTAGATCTTGTACTTCTAATAAATGGCAAAAAACAATTTTATCCTGTACTGATCAATCTATCAATTCATGGCATACATTGCAGTCGCTAAAAACCTCACTTGATATAAAAAACTCACTGACACTGACAGACTGACATTTTTTTATTTCCATTCCAAACGAGAGGCCAAAGTTTGTATGGAACTCAACTTATATAATTTTGAGTCTAGTCTGCATGGAAAAATAACGCGACGAAAGCTACTATATCTTAGTAGAAATTCTTAATATTAAACTTCCAAACCGTAATGGATCAGCGTGCTAGGTTCTATCTTTAGCAATATGTTTATAATTTGATAAGCGGCCTTGCCCAGCAATGCATAAGACATGGCTTTTTCATTACAATGAAAATAAAGTAATGTATAAGATTTTTATCAAGAAAGGATGAAGGCTATATAACATTACATCACGAAACTTATAACCAGTAGTGCCTTTTAAAAAAATATAGCAAATATGCTGATAATACTTATTGTTTCAGGTTCGATTAAATATTAGCTCGACTCTATTATTCCGTCCATATGTCTATAGCACTTCTACAGTCTTAAAGACACATTCATTCAAAGAAAAGTATTTGTAAAAATATTTAAATAATGCTGACCCATGTAATATTGGAGTGCTGTTTAATAAAAGTATAGTTAATTAAATAATATGTTTGAATGTGATCCATTAGAAAAATACGTTCGAATCTAGACAGGTGAACGACCTACTGCAGTGTAAATGTATGTATTGGTATATGTAAATCTGAACGACCGCATAATATTTATGAGAACAACCACCGAACTTTTGACGGAGATTCGATCACACAGATGGATGAGGTTTTAATGGTATTACTTGTAATTCCACTAATGCGTTTAGTTTCTGATCGCACGTACAATGGTTCGGCGTCGTATAAAGTTGTTAGGTACATGTTTTAAATATTTTAGTTTAGTTTGACTACTTATGGTTTTTAAAACATTGCGTGAAATAACTATTTTTTCATTAAATCATATAATATTTATAACCCTGTAGATTTTATTTTCGTTCTCGCTGAAATAAATTGCTAAAATGATCAATATACATAATGCAAATAGTAAAAACCTTGTTCCCAACTTTGAGACACAAAAATTACATATCGTTTTCTTTACAAGCAAGAAGGAAGGAAAATAAATAACTAGGAGATAAAATTGATATTAATGTATTTTATTTAAACGTACGATAATATTACTAATTTCTTTTTATCTGTGTATGAGCATCTTTTCTCAGATGAAAATATTTCAATCAAGCAATCAAGCTATTTGTTGTATTCGTTTGCAGGTACATCTCAAAAGAGCTATTTTGTTAAGCATCATCAACATCTTAATGAAAAAAAAAACAATTATTCTAAAATATTGACTATGGTGCGTAGGTTGATATAATCATCGATTTATTTGTTTATAAGGGCTAATTTTCTTAGGTATATTTCGGTTAAGTACTCTATACAGAGATAAAAACAAAACACTTTTTTAATATATATTTATAATTTGACTACTCCTACTACTACTGTTATTAAACTGTTATTAACATATTTCTTTTTTTTGTATATGTGAATCTTATAATATACAAATTCTATTATTAATTTGGATATCTACGGTGATTTTGTTACATTTACTCAATAAAATGTAAAATAATAATGTTTGTATAGTCCAAGTAAGTAATGTACAATTTTAAAAAACGTTGAATTTTGCAAACAGTACAAATGAATCCATTTATCACTTTACTCTATATTTAACTTATTTAAGAAGTTTTACCGTTTTCGATTGGGATGGATTCCAATTTTGTAACTTCCCTTTAATAAGTCTGCTGCTCATGAGCTTTTTTTTCGTTTAATTACAAAAGTCGGAATAATTAAAACTTTTATAATTGTCGAGATGAGGGAATACTAAAATTTACTTCACCGTGGACAATAAAAAAGAACTTTCTCAATTAGATACGGTAATAAAATAAGTTACCTTCTAAAAAAAACCTTAGCAGCTTTACCGAAAATTTAATTTTTAATATATGAATGTATTTGAAGTTTACAAATTAACTTACAGATATGTTAAGACATGAAGAGTACTTAATAAAATGTTGTTAGCAAATTCCTACCTAATTAACGCTTAGCCATTAAAAAATAGGCAATACTTAACTGTTGTCTTTTTCGATTCCAGACTGTGCTACCAGAATATTCATTAGCAATTTCACTGAATAAATGGGACTTTTGTCTCCCAAACTTAATTGTTTCACGTATTTCATTACTTTATTACGTTTTGTGTTTTTATGCATTTAAATGATTAACATGTAAAAAGTAGAAATATTTTTTGAAGATAGAATATTAAAAGACTACAAGAGACAGTGTATTTATAGAATGCTTAATATGTACTAATTTTCTCTGAAACAGACAGAAAAAATCTTGTTAAAATATTTCAAATAATATTTTATTTTCTTTAGTTTAATTAAAAAATAAGGTGTATCTGTGATATTGTTAATCTTTGTGCTCTGCGTACAAACAGTACATTTTGGAGTATTTCTATAAAATGAAGAACATCTTATCAATTACTGCTTTGAGAAAAGGCACATAGACAGTCTGTCTGTTCATCTCTGGGGGATGCGTCTCATAGTTGATTGCTTCAAATACAGATATAATGAAGAGTTGTACGTGAAACGATTAAGATCAAATAACACAAAACTCTTGTTCGGGAAGGTGGATTTAAGCTGTCGGCACAATGAATCCAGTGATTAAAATCATAACATCTTGCTTTTTTGCTAAGATATTTGCTAATTATTTTATAATTAACTATATGCATTAACCAGAAACACGATAATTTAAAAGTTAGTTGTTTATAAATATCATGTCATAAAATAAAAACTTGGTTAAAAACCGATTTATGAAAAAAAAATAAAAAACTATTGACCGCTGTTGATCATCTAGAAAAAAAAAAACTATTTTCTGAATACCAAATTAAATACTAATGAAGAAATGACTTTTTGAATGAAGGACTTGAATGGTGATAAATCACCGTACTATATACGTACACATATATATATTTTACTTATTTCTCATGATTCTAGAGTTTAGAATTTTGTAGAGATGCTCATTATAAAATATACAATTAATTCATTTATTTATTATATAATGTAGTTATAACTTGTGATAAAAAACTTATAAGTAGCTTTAAATAAGCATCCTGGAAGTAATAGAGACAAAAAGCGAAGCTAATCCGGTTGGTTTTTGTAATTCTTCCTAACTTAATTACATTTTAGACAACATTCGTCAGAATGTAGAGGGAATATAAATGATAAATATAAGTTTTCGGTACAACATTGTCACTGTGTTTTTTTTTTAAAGTGAAATATTTCAATTTAATTTTCTGCAAAATATAAATTTCTAATGTTTTAGTTTCATATTTATTCTAATTTATCTCATCGATTTAACTATATTCATTAAGTAATAGTAAAAAGTAATGATCTTTATAGTACAAGATTAACCCTTAATGGTTCGTTGTGTTAATAAAGTAAAAGTAATTGCGCGTGTTCAGATCTAGTAGATGTTATTATAGACTATAAATTAATTAAAACTTTTTGTGTTCATTTATGGTTAACAAAGTCAATTTGTTTACTAACAGATAAACTAAGTATTATTTTGTATGGACTCAAAGGTTGAAACACTTTATTATTAACCTGTTGTCAATTACATTTTCTGATGAATAAATAGAGCCTATATTCAACAGAATCTTAAAATAAATGCAGAAGGGGAAAAACGGAAAAATACAGAAACTTTAAGATTAAGTTTTATCCTTACTAGGCACGTTTTAAAAAGTACTAACAAAGTCAAGCCACGATACCGGCTTTCAGGAACAGCATAAAGCCCGAGACTTATACGTTCCGTAAAAAAAAAACCGAATAAACTTAAGTTTAAACTGATAGTTTTAATTTACATATTGCGTTACTCAATACTGGTGAATTAAATGATAATTATTCATTATTTATTAAGCTAAAGATAGTAAGGGAATAATTAGAAATTATATTAGTATACAGATTTCAAAGGTTTATGTTTTAAAGGCATAATGTTAAATTATCCATTAGTACGTATTATCAAAATTTAATTAAATCTACACAGTTATGGGACCTAGATTACAAGCTTGCTCAAAGAATTTAATATAAGGACTACAAAATTCTTGTGTCCGTTACAGATGCCTTCATGCGAATATATATAGCGTAGGTATACGTATAATTAAATAATTATAGTGGAATAATTACAGATATAAAAATTATAGTAACTAACTATACTATATATATATTTATACAGAACAAGTGGCTTTGAATGTAAATTTGTTAATATGTATGTAATGTATGTAATGATTCACCGCACCGCCGCGTCGCGTTGGTCGAGTGGTTAGCGCAGACGCCTAACCTGTAGCGACGCAATGGGCCACGGGTTTGGTCCCCAAGGCGACAAGCATGTATGTGATGAGTCTAGATGTCTGTATTTCTGGGTTTGATCGTTTATTAAATATATTCTTTGTGATTATAATGTGTATTTCTATGTATTTGTATGGATATCTAACACCCTTAACACAAGCAAATAATTTGCTTACTTAGATCAATGTGTGTAATTTGTCCTTTATTATTATTAATAGTATTGTTATTTGTTGATGCAAGTATAAAACTTGACATTTGACATATTATTACTTAATGTAAAAAGCTTATAATGTGTAAAAACAACACTAATTTTAAACCATCCTGGCACTAATGTTCTAATAAATTTTACACTATTATCATAAAACCATTAAAATTTAATTAAATGTTTCTCACGACTGTTATATATCTCTTCTAAGCCAAACTAAGTATCGCACTTAAGACAAGTATCACAAAATTTATAGTTCAAATTAGCCCCAATGTAGGCTGCAATAAATTTACATATGAACCTCATAACTAAGCCCCTCTACCTATAAGCAGTTTCTAGAAGTATACTATGAACATACCTACAGAAAACGTAATAATGCACCTATGATTTTAAGTTTCACTCCTTTTTTTTATAAATCAAGTTTTTTTTATAAATCATAACCAGTAAATTATTATTAATTGTTTTGCTTATTATAAGTTTCATTTACTTCAAATATTTTTCTTATCAACATTGGATTATGGTATATTTAATTTAATTAAAATGTATGTTTTTCTATAGCAAGACATCAAAAAGTGCACTTTAAGTAAATATCACTTAAGGAAAGTAACTAAAGTAAATTACTAGCATTCTAACAAGAACCTAATTTAAAATAACAAAATATTATTTAAGGATTTATTGAATATATTTTTTTGAAAATATTGGAAATTTTAATTGATTTTTACAGAGGTAGAATAAATAAAACAAGCTTCCCTTTTTATATTAGATGATTTATAAATAGCAATATTCTAAGAATCGGTTATACACCAAAGGGGAAACACATTTTTACGTTGCTTATATGTCTTATATATCATTGAATGTTGCCACTAACGGCCTTTCTTAATATTCTAACAAAAGTAAAAACTGTTTTTAGTAATACGTATAACGTAACTACCTTTTTGACTTTTTAAGGCTTTCCTTGACAATAAATCCAAAATGTGTTCCCTTTCACCCGATAACTGTAAAAAAGCCAAAATATCAATGTCAAATTACCAGTCACTCAAATGTTTCAAAACAGTAATATTACGATTGGAATTGTTATTAAAACTGCTGCTTCAAGTAGAGTTCATCTATCTTTAATAATATTTGTCTATTCAATTAAAAATAAACTAATCTTTAAAATTGTTTTTAAATATATCGGGCCATATTTTGTCATTAAAATTTTAAATAGACTACTTTTGCATGGGATCAACAGCGGGATCATAATAATAACATAACTCAGTAGAGGAATTGAGACTCAAGAGAGATCGAGCCCAGTATATTTATTGGGACGGAGAAAGCAAAGATAGATAGATTTTTCTGTAATTGGTGGTGCAAAAAGTTATATAAACTAAATATTCAGTATTAGTTTTGTGAACTGATTACTTAGAAACAAAACAAAGTAAATTAACTTGGAAACAAAATAAAGTAAATTATAAATAGATATAATTTACTTTATTTTGTTTCCAAGATAAAATATAACAAGTCTTTGTATTAATTTAGATACCTATGTGAAGATTTGAAGCTAATTTAAATAACGAAAATAATAAATTTACATAATACATTTTTTTTAAATATTTTTTAAAGAACCCAAAAAAGGTATCCCCAAAAGTGGTAAATGATATTAAATTTTATTTTTTTGTTCAAATTATCTTTTTCATCTTTTCACGTTTCTCTACCTTATTTTTAATAGGTATCTTCCTTTCTTGAAATAGGAATTGATAAATCTTAACTTAACAATTCACTCTTCTACGAGGAAACAATTTCGTCGTTCAATAATCAATCGTTTTATTTAAAACAAACTTGTAATATCTCCATGTAAAGTAAAATATAAAAAGATACATTTCCATAAAAACAAAGATCTGTCTCCAAGTGCTAATGTATAATATAACCATAAACTTACAAATTAGATGTAGATTCTCGATTTTGTGTATATGTCTTGTATATGATATTTTGCAGTTCCTTGCTGGATACTTAAATTACCCTATATACCTACCTTTTTTTAATACTTTTATCTTTATGAACTAAACTAGAGAAGTATATTTTGATTGAAGTTTATGTAATATTTTAAATATTTCAAAGAATAATAAGTTTCTAACGGTATCGAAATTTCTAATACGTAATACATATAAGTTATTTGGGCAACGCGCCAGCTTAAGACCAGCTCCTTTAGTTTAGGAGGCATTAGCTTTGCCCTACCACGTGAGATTGGTTATAGTGCAAACGAAGGTTACTTTAATCTTAAATATGTAAAAAATATATATACTTTAGGTATCAAGAGTAAACGTAATCCTTTTATTAAAAAAAAATATTATGGTAACAAAACTTATTTCATTACCCCACTATATCAATTACATGAAACTTTTGACGGCGGCCGACCTGATGGATGAGTTGTCTGTTGCTATATTATTATATTTTATATAAAAACTAAATTGCTACTGGTTAAATAAAAACTTATAAGCCAAAAATAAACCATTTGGTTGAAAAGTAGTTGAACATTTAATACTAACTAGGGCGGAGGGGAGTCAATCTGATGGAAAGGTGAGTTGAATGGCTAACCCATTCAACAGCCGGTCCATGAGACTGACGAACCCCTATTCTCATCACCTGTCCGGTGATGAGTCTGACGAAAGGGGGTTGGGGGAGAGCGCATCAGTCGTGTAGATCCCCAACCCAAAGCTGATAGATTCTCCTTCACGCGGTTGTTGCCTGTTATTGGTCTGATTCCCTCAGAAACAGACGTAACCGAAATCTAGAGCTGTAACCCTATATTCATATATATTTACTATATCATCCCATCCTTCGCCCCAACCCACCCTCATCCCATTCCCCCAGCGTCTCCGGATAACCGGAAAACAAAAAACAACATGAGCGCAGAAAAAAGAGAATGTAAACTACCCCAGGAGGGTACCGGCAAGGCCGGAGAATCCCTCCCTGGACCATCTAATGGTTCGGGCTGCCCCTCGTATTCTGGGGGGGGCAATTCAGCGCCAACAAACTTTTTGAGTCGTAAGTTTAGTGGAAGGAGCAGCAACACAGGTCAGGTGCGTTCCGGTAGGACTATCTCAGAGTCTCTCGGGAACGAACTGAACCAAATGAGCATTGGAGAGACCAATGCTCACACAGAAACACCGGAAAGGACAGAGGAGATCTTTACCACTTCGATAACAAAATCGAAGTGGAAAAGAATGAAAGCACGGAGAAAGAAGGAGGAAGCACAGCTTACTCTCAGGCCGGCCAACGCCACTGACGCGGAGGGCAACATCACGCCTGCTGCGTCAGTGGCGGAGGTAGGCCCAACAAGAGGGAAAGTCAAAAGACAAGGCACAGACCCTGAGGAGCAGACGCAGCAGCGTCCGTCGAAACGCCCCAAGCAAAATAGAGCTGCCGGGAATGAGGTGCCGCGGAGACCCATCGTGGATCAAAGCGAGGGTCTCTCGGTGATCATTCAGCGGGAGGATGGTGCGGCGACGGACGGTGCTGGGGCTGTTACCATCAGACGTAAGATCACCTCTCTCATAGGGGGCGCCATTCAGGCCAAGATAAGCAGCAGGTGTCTCTCCTTCGCGGCCTCGGGGCTGGTGGCCGAGGGGTACTACCTCGTGACAGCAGACAACGAGGGCGCGATGGAGTGGCTGCTGAGCTGCGATTTCGGCGACCTGAACGGCGTGCCCTTGAGGGCAAGGAAACTAGACAGGTGTAGAATGGTGATTTGGCTCCCGGGAGAGGCAGAGGATCATCCAGAGGATCCCCTGTCCTTTATCAGGGGCCAAAACATGCACAAGGAGGAACTGCGGCTCCCTGAGTGGACCCTCATTCGCAAGGAAGTGCTCCCACTGGGAACACGACTTGTGGTAGGGGTCCCTCAGGAGGTCGCACAAGAATCCATGTGGCTAAGTTACCAGGCCACTAAAGTCCTAGCCAGAATACTGGGAAAACTACCAGCCCAGGAGAACCCGGACAAGACTGACACCAACACACACAGTACTGAACAGGCACGAAACACACACAGGAGCGAGTCAGAAGGTGGGGAACACGAGCCACAGCCTGGAACCTCTAAGGAGGGGGAGACTGTTCAGGCCCGACCCCACCAACAGGCGTCCTCCGAAAACCTCACGACACACCCTCTCCCTACGACGCGACTGGATCGGGTGCCCTCACCGGGCGCTACCACACAGGTACCGCAAGGGGAGGGACCCCGATAAAGTCGCGGAGACCAAATAGGGAGGGTACAACAGACACCAACACACACACAAACACTCACACACACACAATGAACACCAACAACAACACAACACAAAAACACACACAAAAAATAAAAATAGTTCAAATAAACCTTCATCACTGTCGCGAGGCAATGACCGAGCTATGTCGATTTGTGATCGAAGAGAAAATAGACTTCGCCCTACTGCAAGAGCCATACGTCAATATGGGACGTGTGACTGGGCTGGGATGCCTGGGGGGAGACATCATCTA
Organism: Napeogenes inachia; assembly: GCA_959347355.1. Classification (NCBI taxonomy): domain Eukaryota; kingdom Metazoa; phylum Arthropoda; class Insecta; order Lepidoptera; family Nymphalidae; genus Napeogenes; species Napeogenes inachia. The sequence goes on from OY365791.1 coordinate 27,823,060, forward strand.
CCTTGAGGATGGTGAGTCACCTCCAAGAGCATGCATATACGCCAGCAGCAGAGCGAGAACTTTAGGACTAATAAAAGCAGACTGTTACAGAGACCTAGCCAGTGTGTTATTCACAATACAAACACAGCCAGGAACCAGAGAAAAAGTGCTCCTAGCCTCCGCGTACTTGCCTAGCGAGATGGACTTCGAGCCGCCATCACAGGAACTGGAGACAACAGTAAGAAAATACCAAGGTAAGAACACCCACATTATTGTAAGTTGTGACGCCAATGCTCACCATATTGTATGGGGAAGCACAAATTGCAACAAAAAAGGTGACCTTCTTTTAGACTACATCAGCAGTACAGGCTTGGAAATAATAAATGAGGGAAACACGCCCACCTTTATCACCAAAGCCAGAAGGGAAGTGTTGGATATCACCATCGCCACTAACAGTATAAGCCGAGACATTAAAAACTGGAAAGTTGACGTAAGTGATTCCATGTCGGACCATCGCAGAATCACTTTCAGCATAGACACCAAAATCGACAGTATCCTAATAAGAAACACGAGAAAAACGAACTGGGAGATATATGACCAATACATGAAAAAATGGTCCCCAGGAGATGAGACAACGCTAAAAAGCAATGCTAAAATAGAAGAAGCAGCCAATAAACTGGACGAAACCCTGAGGGAAGCATACCACAACGCGTGCCCCCTAAGGGAGATCAAACCAGGCAAAGGACAACCTTGGTGGACAAAAGCACTAGGGAAACAAAGAAAAAAGACTCGCCGAGCACTCAGAAAAGCCCTAGAAAAGGACAATGACGAGAGCTGGCGGGCATATAGAGAGGAAAGAAGGACATACAAAAAAGAATGCAGGAAAGAAAATAGAAACAGCTGGAAAACATTCTGCGCAGGAGTCGAAAAACACTCAGATGTAGCGCGACTAGTAAAAATGTTCTCCAAAAACAGCACATGCAGGTTAGGCTGTATAAAGCACGGAGAGGAATTAATAACCGACCCCTCAAGAATTCTGAAAGTGATGATGGAAACACACTTCCCAGAATGTGAGGAACATATAGACTGCAATACGGCGTTCGACCAAGGATCAGACACAATCCCTGAGACGGATGACGTTATTGCAGAGGAACACCTACTATGGAGCATTTGTTCATTCCAACCGTACAAAGCGGCGGGACCGGACGGAATATTCCCGAAAATGCTACAGGAATCAATAAAGTACATAGGAAAAGATCTTCTAAAGCTGTACAACAGCAGCATTAGAAACAATTACATACCGAGTAAATGGAGAAAAGTGAGAGCGTTATTCATCCCGAAACCAGGCAAAGCATCATATCAGGAGGCCAAAGCTTTCAGGTGCATAAGCCTGTCCTCCTTTCTCCTCAAGATACTGGAGAAAATCCTCGACAGAATTATAAGAGAACAAATAGAAAAAGGTGGTCACTACCTACACAAGAACCAACACGCGTACATTGAGGGGAAATCCACCGAAACAGCCCTACACAATATAGTCACGAGAGTGCAGAATTCACTAAGCAACAAAGAGTATGCACTGGGATGCTTCTTCGACGTGGAGGGGGCTTTTGATAAAGCAACCCCTGAATCCATTGAGGCGACCTTAAACAGGGAAGGAATAGACAAAAAGATATCAGAATGGGTGAAAACCATGCTCAGGCACCGCCTGATAACAGGCGAACTAGCAGGATCAACTCGGACCGTAATAGCAAAGAGAGGATTCCCGCAAGGAGGGTGTCTATCTCCACTACTATGGTGCCTGCTAATAGACGAATTAATAGTAAAAATAAACAGCATGCACATATACACCCAAGTATACTCTGATGACGGAGTGCTCCTGATAACAGGTAAAGTACTCAGCGTTATGTGCAATATGATGAACAAAGGACTAAAAGAAGCGCTAGCATGGTGCAGGGGCAAGGGTCTTAACCTAAACCCGGACAAAACCAAAGTAGTCCTGTTCACCAACAAAAGGAAAATAGGACACTTAGCTCCAGTAAGACTAGACCGCCAAAACTTAGAAATGGTAAAGGAAATAAAATACCTAGGAGTTACATTGGATAGTAAATTAAATTTCAACGAGCATATAAGCAATACATGCTCTAAAGCAAAAATAGCTATGATGCAGTGCAAGAGAGCTATAGGCAGAACCTGGGGTATCAAACCGGCGACGGTACTATGGATATATAAAGCAATAATATTGCCTAGAATCCTACACGGTGCCCTGGTTTGGTGGCACAGGACTGCCTTAGGCAGAAACAAACAAGAACTGAACAAAGTCCAGAGGCTAGCTGTCCTCATGGCAACCGGTGCGATGAGGACAACACCCACAGCTGCACTAGAAATTATGATGGGGCTAAACCCACTGGATATAGAAATTAAAAGGAGAGCAGCTGAACAGTGGTTTAAGCTAAAGAGCACTGGACAATGGACCGCTAATAACACTGACGAGGGTCATGCCAGTATAAATAGACTATATGAAAGCAAAATATCAATGATCCTCTCCAACAACGATCTCATCAAGAAGGAAAGGATTTTTGACAAAAAATATAAGATACATATAGGACAAAGAGACAACTGGATGATAGAGTCTAAGGGCACCATATGCTACACTGACGGCTCAAGAATAGAACAAACGATGCTATCAGGAGCCGGAGTGTATATAAAATGTGCGGACGGGGCAGAAATCAACAGATCAATAGAGCTAGGAAGATTTGCTAGCGTCTTTCAGGCGGAAATATATGCCATTATGGAATGCGCTGACATGGTAAACAAACTTACAGAAACAGGTAAGATTACCATCTACAGCGATAGCCAGGCAGCGCTGAAAGCACTCAACAAAGCAGAGACAACTTCGGCAATTGTCAAAGAATGCAAGAACATATTGAAGGAGATGACCAGTAAAGCCGATGTCACGTTAGCCTGGGTTCCCGGACATATGGGTCACGCGGGCAACGAAACAGCAGACAAACTGGCCAGAGAAGGAGCAAATGTCAACCCGGTGGGACCGGAACCAAGGTTACCGATCCCACACAGAATCACAAAAGGAGTCATCAATCAAAGCATCAGGACAGAATCCAACCGAAGATGGAAATCCTCAAAGGGCATGAAACAGTCCAAGATCTTCATCAAAGGTATGGACAAAAAGAAGACAAGTCAACTAATGAGACTATCCAGAGCGAACATGAGGCTTATCACAGAGGTAATCACAGGACACTGTCGACTCAACAAACATCTGACGGTGATAGGAGCGACAAGAGATCCAATATGTCCTGAGTGCATGGATAGCGAAGAAACCAGTTTCCACCTACTCGCTCAGTGCCCAATGTACTCGATGGCGAGATGGGAGATAATGGGATCGGACATAATAGACAAGGAAGACCTAGGACAACTAAAACTAGAAAACATTATAAGATTCTGCAAAGAAACCAAAAGATTTAAAGGGGAACCGTGACCGCTGGAATATCCATATCATTATGGGGAAATGGATGAAGTGACCAGCAATTAACGCGGGTGGATCGTCCGTCCGGCAGTGGACGTCCCCTACAGAAATAATAAATAAATAATAATACTAACTAGGTATTAAAACAAGGGGGTTTAAAAAAAAATTTTTGCTTATGATTCAACTAACCACTGGTTAATATCGATTTATTATTACTTGATAAAATCATACTCTGTCAGTGACCTACTATCAACTACTAATAGATGATCTGACCAGAGGATTACGACAAAGCATATTATCAGAACAATTGTGGAAGCGGTGATTAAAAATCTAGCTACTAAAATATGACCATTTTAATATAATTTGGACAATTTCTTGCAAGATAGATAATGGTATATTACGATTATTTTTTTATTTTTTATTTTTGCATATTCTTATTTTTATATAATAATGCTAATTTTATATACGCTTAATTACATAATATTATTTTAAATAGTTTACAGTATTATTAATATTTGGTTTCCATTTATTCTTCATCTCGGTGATTGATTGTGTTATTTACTGACCTATGCGGAAATCAGTTGTACCTTTAAAAGTGATCAAAGTGGTTTTAAAATACCAACTCTTACTTTTAAAATAGAGGGACTTAGAATTTTATAAAGAATTTCCAAGTCCAATAAAAAAACTAAAAACACATTCTAAAAGGATCACAGTTCAAATTTTAAGTTAGTCATCCTTCTGTATCTAAAAAATATTATCCATAAACCGTAGTAAGTAATAGTATAACGGAGTGAACCTTTTGGAATTAAATGGTAACGTGAAATTTTTAATTAATAAGTCTTTAGTTTTCATTAACATGATGTTTGAGAGAAGAGAGAACCTGAGATGCAGAGTGGGATTGAACCTCAGTCTGGTAATCCTTTGCTAGCATATTGCAACATCTTCCTTGACATAACTAGACAATTTAGTATACAACAATATTCTTACAAGATTGCTTAATAAAACTATTTGAGCATTAGAACGACTAAGCCTGAGTTAATTCTTCATTGCAATGGCGATGTAACTCTATAGTTACATCGCCTTCAGGATTGTGGACCTACGTGGTGCTATCACCACGTAGCTTAGGTCCACATAATATTTGAGCCTGCAGAATCAATTAAATATGCTTCCAAATTTCTGAAAAAAAAAAAGGAATGGTAAAAAGAATGATTATACGGTTGAGCTTTATTTTAGGGAAGTGCACATCTATTTTAGAATTGATTTTAGTCACTGCTTCAATAAATGCCAGAGTTGTTCGTCATGGCGAGCTAACAGCCAAACACCTGACCGAGCTCGAGATTAGATACGTGTGACTTCGCAGGAACGTGAAGCATTCACGTCCGGTGACTGAACAACTCGTTAGCGAACTACAAAACTAATTTATCCGAGACCGATCGATTGGGTATCTTCTAGCATATGCCAACCACATTTTATGTAAAGTTTTAGAGAAGAATGGGAAAGTGCTAGTGGCATTCGCAATATCGAAATAAACGCTTGTTATAGCGAATCCATACGACAGGGTATAGCAAGATATCATAGCACGATATAACGCCTGGCTTCTTCTATTCTTGGATATCGAATTTTCTGTAAGACTAGTGAAAATTATTAGTTGCTGACGGTTGCTCATATTAACACTTGGATATTAATACCGAGTCGCTGTAGGTTTTAATACTCTCTCTATATTTGCTACACATAGACGATGTGATTTAGCCACTCAATTTAAATTAAAAACACGTGTCTTTTTTGCCAAACGAAGAAAATTTCACCTTACTTCTACTTTCCGTGATGTATCTGGGCGGATAACAAACCAGCTGTAATTCTTTACGGGGTATCGCTTCCACACTTCAGATCATACATTCAGTTTAAAGCCCCAATGACATCCAGGTTTATCGGTGCTCTACTGGTTACGCTTAATAATACTTCTTCCTGTTATCAAGCTTACTCTCAATAGAAATTTTTTTCTAAATTTACTTTTCTTTTTTCAATTATATACTATTCGATATATATACTACCTATATATAGTATATATAGAGATTAACTTAATAATTTCTCACCCAGTATACATTTTATGTTTGTTGTTGGTTTGTTTCTTGGAAAGTCAAATTGTAATTTGATTAAAATGGACTACCTTGTTGCTAAAGTTGTTCTTTATAAGTAACTAATTAATTTAAATGGATGAAAGAAGATGTTTTGCTACAAGAGATTTGAATTAAAAAACATAACACTGTTTTATTTGTATTTATACCCAACTCAAATAAACTTTTAAAAAAAGAAGCTCATTACTAACTACTTGCCTTATAATTTTTAACGTTATTGATCGGGATCAACAAACACACAAAAGTTTTAAAGGATATCAATAACATAGATGGATGAGATTTTAATGATATAACTTGCAATTCTACTAACGCGTTTAGTTTCCGATCCCTCGGACATAGGATGGATCTGTGTGCCTTCAGATAAGAGATGAAATATGTTAGTTTTGATTGATTATTATCTGTCAAATAAGTTGAATAATCTTTAGTTCTTTTTAGTTTAACTTTTGTGCTCATTAAGTTTTAGAAATCTTAATTATATAACACATATAAATTTTAAGTTAGGGAAAATAATTCTAGTATCGCCTTAGGAATTTACTATAAGGTTATTTATTAAAATATAATAAATTAGATTTGATTACCAGTAGGTACAGATTTTATGACTAAAAAAAAAGTTGCAACATATTTACTTTATTACTAATATCTTAATGTTGAAGGGTTTGTTAGGTTGAAAGCGCTAATCTCTAGGATAATCGGATAAATTTTGATTACTTATTTCCTAACCTGTTTACAGATTAAGGTGAAAGCTATGTAACACATTTATCCTACGAGTTGAACAATATTAGAAAGATTTAGAAGATGTGTATTCTATAAATATATGGCAAATGCACAATAGTAGATTCTGCCTTCCTTCTCTTTTCAATAATAATTTTAAAATTTTAATATTTAACTAAAAATAAGTTACACATTTCATATTATTAATCTTCCCGAAATAAGACAAGTATTCGTTTTCATTTAAAAATAATGTTACATTAAAATAAACCTTGATAACAGGCCAATATTTTGATATTGTATATATATATATATATATATATATATATATATATATATATAATACTGATTAATTGTTATCTATTCAGGCTACATCATAGAATTATTATACAACAATTTTATGGGCTAGGTTTCCAATTTTTTTAAAGAAAACAGCTGTCTTTTTAACTTTCCTATAGAGATATTTTTCCGAAATCTTCATCAGACTTATTATCTTTCTTATTAATATTCAAAGTTAAAAAGATAATATATCTTAAGGACGTACTTAATATCGAGTCACTAATAAAAAATAAAGTAAAAAAGACATTAAGGTTTACTAATAGTAGTCGTTATGTAATCTTGTTTTTAAGTTCGCTGTTATAACTTCTTCACTATCTAATTATTATTTTTTTCTTTATTTGATAACACTTTCTTATATTATAAAATTCAATTACTTATACATACATATTAAATACATAATTAGTTAGATTTTATTAATCAACTAGCTGTCGTCTGCGTTTTGTCTACTCCCCTCCCCTGGTTTTAATAATTGTCTATCTTAATTTAAAATTTTTATTTGTAATATTAACCCTCTGAATAAACCCTAACTTATTCTTGATTAACTTATTTATTAAATTTAGATGCTAAATATATTTTAAATAAATTTAAAGTGAATAAAAATAATGAAAACACTTTTCAACAATTGACAATTATCGACGCACCGAGCAATGATTGTCACAAAACTCATACTACATAACGGCGTGAACGAGATTTTTATTTAACTGCAGTGTGTAATCATTATTGTGAATTTATAAGTTTTAAATAACATATCTTCAAATAAAATGGGTTTGCAATAAAATATTGAAAAAATTGTAGAAGTTTTTGTTTTATTTTGATACAAATTATGCTAATGGGTTCGTATAAAACAAAGAGGCCGTTTCTAACAAATGATATTTTGCTATACTTTTATTATGTAACTTTTTGTTACGCTAATGAGATAGTAATTGTAGCAAATTTTGAGTCTATGAAGAAATTTGAATGCATTTATTTGTTTTATTTAATTACATTTTTATTTATTAATATTGTTTCTTATTTAAATCTTTATATCATTTTTAAAATAGAAACTATCACGAGAGGACCATAATATAATTATTTTTATTTGGTAGCCGTGAAGGTAGCTTTAACTAGTGTCTGTGAGTTTCCGAAGTGAAATCCAGGTTATGCGTTCTAAATAAAAATGTTGTTTAATAAGATTACTAAAAAAATATAGTAGGTAGATGATGAAATAATATATTTTATAAATGTATAAAAAAAATTACCGTACCGGGATAGTTAACTCAATTATTCTAAACTTCTTCTTTCTTTTGATTTTCTTTATGAACATTTAATTTATATAGCTATTAAAGTTAATACAAATAAGATTCTAGGATAAAATATTGAAAAGGGTTACTCATAACTTGTTTTTAATTTAAGAAATGTAGTATTTTGTGAACTGAACTCTAAATTTATGAAACGCAACATTTCTTCACTCATTAATGTGTAGCTGTATTTTATTGAAAAATATAAAATAGATCTTAGGTAAGTGGAAATCATATATGATTAATCAAAATCATAGATAAAACTGTTGTAAACAGTTTTATGCTATACATCCTACTTTATAAAAAAAATATATATTATATTGCACAAAATATTAATCATTTTATAATAAATGTACATCTAAATAAAATTATTGATATTTTGTGCAGTAGTGTATACTAATAACTATACTATCTAAAAAGATTTTTATATCTAAGTTAATATTTGATTCTATTTCTTATATTTCTAGTCCATATTTTTAAAACATAACAAATCAATTAATATTCTTTTTATAACTTTATCTCATTATTTTCTGTGTAAGTACTTTTCAGAAGGGCTGTCCTTTTTGTATGATGTATACACTCATATAATGATCATTACTATAAGAAATTCCTAACTTTGATGGTTTATTCTGACAATTAAGTAAATTGGAGTGTGCAGATGTGCGAGCTTAACAACTTCAAGTACCCTTGAATATACTTATGGGTATAAACGATGTGCAAAATAATAGGTACTCGTTGTTTTTTTTATTTTTTTTTTTATATATTATAATAGATATATTCGAAATATATTGAAGTTTTTGGGCTTAACAGTAAGGACTGTCTGAAAATTTTATTTATATATTTTAGGAGTATTTTAATTCTGAAGACGAGTTCATTGATGTCAAGGTGTAATCTTAGAGCGTTATTTATTTAGTAGAACAGTATTTTATTTTTTCAAGCTTAAAGCGATTGAATTACACTAAGATTCATAATTCGACGATCTATTTTGAAAGTCTTTTGTTATTTTTTACATAAAGTGATTTCGCTTAATAAGCTGACATCGAATACGCAAATAGTACATAAAGGCTATAAATTTACTACAAAACTTCTCGCTACTTTGTATAAGTAAGTTGTAAGAAGATGGAGTAAACCTTCTTTAATTAAAGGTGTCTTGTAAACAGTAAGAACACTCACCTCATTGTATTTACAACAATGTGGTTTTATTTATACAATATATTATTTCTAAATAAAAATAACAAGAGATGAACTATACTAGAAAAATGTAATTGACTGTAAAATATGTTGGGTGCATTTGTATAATAACTATTTAATAAATATATTTTTTGCGAATAGTTTTGTATGTAAGGATTGTTACTTTATATTTATGGTAAAGCTTAATTTAAATATAGACATAACAGTCTAATGGCTTTCAAAATGTATTACTAAAACTGAACTCAGTTTGCATAATTATTGAAAATACAATTTGAAAATAGGATTACTATTAAATACGTCTCTACGTTTCTGAAATAAGATTTCACATTGTACATTGTTTACGCAGCGTTTATGGACAGTAAATAATTAGTCTAAACTAGAAATAGGTTAGGTTTTTGTGTTCATGAATTCATTGCCATTCATTCAGTAGTAATTTAACTTTATTAAAGTTCGGAAACTTGGTACTTTTCACAATATGTTCTCTTGGCAGTGTGCCTACTTCAACCAAGTTACTTGGCTTTACCCTCGTGCCGAGTAACGTAAGTTGGTTTAAGTAAATCGAAAGTTCTTAAAATTTTATATATAATATAAAAATAATTTCGAATATTATAGATATCAGCATCAAATTGTACTTAGCTTTGGAAAACAAAAATGTTAAGGAAACCGTTTTTTTTATTATACTACGTTAAAGCTTTATACTACCAGTACCAAATTACTTTTTTTATCTCATATATGTATTTTTATTTAATGCCGTATGTTTGCTACCCTGGTGTTTTATAGAGACTTATAAGTAATTATAGTATAATAATTAATTATTATTAATTATTGACTAATTACTTACAATAAAAATAATTTGAAAATTACACTGTTTTTTTGTAACATTAATTATTTGTCCCGCTCCCCCGGTGACGCTGTAATAGCCAACAGGGCTAACAGTATAGACAGAACAAAAAAAATTAATAACAATAATTAATTGATTCCTTCATATAGAACATATGAGAATTTGAATGGGTCCAATTAGTAAAGGAACTGCATATCTAATATAATACTCTATTCCCAAAATGCAGTCTAATAACGTGATGGAGGACATCAGTAGTTTAGTCAATTATATAATTATGTAATAAATTAATAATGGTGTTTGTAATAAAGAATTTACATAGTGATAATAGAAAATTGTGTCTGATTATAAATACTATGAGAGAATGAGAAAAGTCTATTCGGTTCATATCCATTAAAATGTTATGAATAGAACCAAGAGCTTTTCCTTACGACAGACGTTCAGATTTATTAAGACCGTTATTTGTGAACTACATTCAAACATATAACTTTTGACAGAAACTCGGTAGTACTGGATAAGATTTAACTTAACTTGTAATTCAACTAATGCTTTTTAGTTTCTTATCCCTGGACTAATGGATTAAAATCTTACGCTGACAGGTAACCGATTAAAATATGTTTAAAGGCCTAAAAACAAAGTTGACTTTATTTTTTATTATAGGATCATTAATAAAGAAATTGTTGAAGAATTCATCCAAGTATTTTCAAAGTCTAAGTACACACAATGGTACAATCTCACGTGTAGTTCACGGACTGTTATTATTTTTCTTGTTAATATTCACGGGAACAAAGAGGCATTGTCTCAAAAGTGTAAGAAGTGGCCTGAGAGCCAAGAAGGCTTTGTTTCGGGGAAACTCTAACTAGAAGACCGCTAGAAGAAATCTTAATAAGCAATGGAATTTGCAATACATTAATTTGCACATATTTGAAACTTTATGTTATAATAGAATTATTAAAAATTCAATTTATCATTAATTAAATGGACTGGAATTTTAAAGGATAATAAAAGGTCGTAATCACTTTACTTGAAAAGAAAAATAAAAAAAGGACTCAAATCCGCGCACAGTCAGATTATTTGAATTTTTATATTTTTAATTAACATAAAAAGTAAAATAAACTATTATTGGATTCGAACTTGCAACTTTTAGGAAACTGTCTTGTCGCTCTAATAATTGAGCTACTGTATCACTGGCCACACCGATGTATTTAGAATTCCATATAGGTACAATTGTCCAGGTAAACGCGCTAGCGGATCTGCCCACATCACTGCGCTCCTGATATGAAATATTCTGTAATTATTATCCTACGTCAATTGCAAATAATTATGCAAAAGCAAAACAAATGCAAGAAGTATGCCCGAGATTTCATTTATTTTAATTAATACAAAATAAAAGAAAATATAAAATGTATTTCTATAAATTAATATCCCAAAATGAATACTTAAACTTTTACAATTTTATTAAATTCAAAGTAGAATTATATTCACAACAATATAATTATCTCTATTTTTCATTTGACTGTTTATTCCATTCGTTCGAAAACTTTGAACGTTTTCGAACGTGATGGATTCGAGTTTTGAAACTTCTCCTTAATAATTCCGCTGCTCATGAGTCCTTTTTATCTAATTACTAAAGTATGAACAATTAAAACTTTTACAATTGTCGAGATGAGGGAATACTAAAATTTACTTCACAATGAACAATGGCAAAAGACCATAAAAAAGAACTTTTCCAATTAGATGCAGTAATAACATTAGTTAGGTACCTGTTCAAAAATTTAAGAAAATGTTTTCAACTTTTTATAAAATTTAAGGTTTCTTTTCCCGTAACACATTTATCACGTAACAATTTATGAACATGAACATGTTGAAACATTAAATGTTAATTAAACTTCATATTATAAAGTAAGTTTTGAAAGCAAATTACACAATGTTTTCTTAGTAGTTTAGAAGGTATCTTAGAAGCTGTCAGGTAATATACTATACGATATAATAATTTTAATCGAGCTGTGAAATTTTATATCATTTTGCTAATGTAATTTTAAAATGAAAGTATTCAAATCCAAAAGTATATTATCTCCCCTCCAAGCAAGCTTGCTACTGGATTTGTACAGAAATACAAAGAGATTTTTAAGTATAGCTGAAAAAGACAGCTATTTATTATCATTCTAAAAAACGTAACATTACGTTTTCCACAATTAGTTAAAAAATTTAATCGGCACTTTAAATAATTACATAGATCATCAATGTGTCATCAATGGATCATCAATATATATTTTATATATCTAAAATATATCTAAAACATGTATTATAATATTAATACATAGTTATTAACACCGTTATTATAATATTAACATAAATAAAAGGACAACTTTTGCACTTTCTTTCATCAAAAGATCTACAAAAGTTGATTTAGGAGATTTGAATGCTTAAGAAACCAAAAATGCTAAATACACTGTTCCTTAATAATTTTACTGAAGATATCAAAGTATTCTTCTTTCTTATGTTACTGCCATTTACAATATAGCTAATAGCTTTATTGCAGGTTATTCATTTTATTCAAAATTTAGCAAACCTTGTTTGATATAATTCTAATTACATTCTGTTTATTCATCTAACAACTAAATTCAACATTAAAAAGAGAATAAACATGTTAGTTTTTTATTTTATTATCAAATTTATTATTAGGTTTAAAAGGTACAAATTATATTTCTAATTCAAATATAAATATCAATCAATTTTGTCGGGAATTTGGAAATAAATAAATTAATCTATTCAATTAAGCGTCTTCAAATGTGATTAATTGCAACAAAAGAATGCTCTTAGTATCGGAATGAACTAAAAATAATTGGAAATAGGTCATCGAATGAGATTTTAAAATCTTTTGTGAGATAAAAAAGATAAAACTTATTTTTGAGTTTTAAAAATAATAGACAAGTTTTAAGAGTAATTATTTGGTATATTGAAGATATAGTTTCAGCCTTATATATATTATATAGGTTTACTAATAAAAATAATATATATTTTTAACAATAATTCATCAAGATATTATTAAAAGCCAAAAAATCTTCTAGACATAATAACGGTTAGAACTATAAGGTATATATTATATAGTTACACAATTATTTGAGTCATCTCCAGTCCAAACTTAAATAATCTGTATAACATTATATTAATATGTTAACTTTATATAAATTTTTAAATCAGTTCTTAAAACAGTATCTAATCGTAAAGTATTATCTAAGACTTTCATGAGTCCTACACATTGAAATAAAACTATTTTTACGGATTTAACTTACGTATAATTAATTAAATTAATTTTTAATTACTAAACTGACTTAATGACAGACACCTCGTCTTACCGTTAACACGATTTCTTCAAAGCATTCGAAACATCGGGTTATGTTTAAAATGTTAATTTATAATTAATTATAAGTTAGTTAAATACGTAAAACTAGTTTTATTTTAAGTAATTTATTTTTTAAATAAAAGTAGAAAATACATTCATAAGAAATTATAAGTAAATTTCAAATTAAACGGTTATTAAGTAAATTTCGTCTTTAGCAGTAAAGACAACTATTTTTTTTAAATAAACATTCTACTCTCTAGAGTTGATTTGTAACTTGCTTTTAGAGAACATAATTTTAATATATTTTGTTAGTTACTTTAGTTGTTAATCACGAATAAGAGAAAAGTATAGAAAATGTTAAAATTTAAATTTACAAAATATGTTAATTTCTGTTGATCTGCACATTAACGCGTCATGAGTTTTATGTTTAGAGCACTTCATACATGAAATAAGACTGGGTGTTCTTTATTTAGTTTTTAACATATTTATCAACATCAAAACCATAAATACATTAACGTAGCCATAAACATAGTTCATTATATTATAACTTTGCAGTTCTGTAGAGTTCTATAATATAATGTTATAAAATTAGTATGTGAGAAAACTGAATCGATTCTCATATGCCAATGATTTTCCTTCTTTTATTTGATTTGTAGTATTCGAGAGGCATTAAACCGAAGGGAGTCCAACCTTTTTAATTTCTTTCTTTATTTTCTGTTATAAAATGAGCACAAAAGAAGATTTAATTAAGCAATAAAAGTTACGCATTTGGATTAACGTTCATAAATATAAAGAAATTTGTAACAACGTAAAATAAAATGATTTTATAAATCGCGTCGCACTGATCTTCCAAAAGACTGCTCTAATGGTTTTTCTTCCGTTCTATTCTCATTTACTTCCTTGATTTATGTGAGATATCTCTCAATTTTATTTTCCCAGTATTTTTTGATTAAATAACTCGGGTTTAATGTATAGATAATATCGTAGACAGGGGTAATTTTTCGTTATATATTTTTTATTTTATTCAGTAACTTAAATCGATAATAAAACTAGGCAATGCTGAGATTTTTATTTTTTGAATAATGAAGAAAATTACGTATTTCACTTAAGTAACAACAAGATTTTTTTACAATATCTAACTAAATGAGTTTTTAGTAATGGTTTACATGGTGGAGTAAATTATTTAAAGATTCAAAATTCTTAAGAAATTAAAAGAACCTATTCATATTGAACATTTTGCCAACTATAAATTCTAGTAAGGCGATGTATACCTGAAAAGGCCAAGTCATTAAATTTTAATATAATAGTAGCGAGTAGTATCGGAGAAACTCTAATTTGAAACTTTTAAATTGAAACTGGATTTATTTCAGAAGTTGCCACACTTTAAAAAAATCATTCACTTTAAAAGCCTGACCTAGATAATTTTATTAATTAGGCACCGACCTCTGCATTGTTCATGCAAAAGCTTTTCAGTATCTTATAACGACTATATTTGAAAATATTGAAGTGTATTGATTATGAAATGACTAGAAGTTCTATTTTACTACCATAGAAATAACCAGTGTAAGTGTGGGTAAGTTGCTGAAACAAACTTTGTAAGCCGTCTTTAAAAGCGTAGGCCAGTCTTAAAATACGGATAATTACTTGCCAAGAAGCAGCCACCAGCTGCTGCAACTTTAGAGCTTTACGCTTCCAGGAACTGTTCTTTTCATACAATTTCCTGTGATATTATTTATTTATATTTTTTTTTTGCAGAAGGATGAAATTGTGCATTTTACCAGATTGTTTCTAATGGTTTATTTATAGCGTAGAAAAACTCTTTTGGAAAGCCAGTTAAGTTTATTATTTGTATGTATTTTTTTCTTCACTCTGTTATGTTCGCTTTCAATTTCAGAAGACATTTATATTATTTAGTTTTATTCATCTGTTGGTTTATTAATTAAAGGCACTAACAAACAATAATTCATATTTTAATTAATACTCTTTTGATTTTAATAAAATTTTGATACAAAATTATTTGATTTGGTAACATTGAGATGTATATATTTTATTATAATTTACATACATGCTTCAAATACATATTTAGATATTCTTATAAAATGTTTTAAATATCAAGTCTATGTTTCAACATGTATATATAAAGTGTTACGGCTTACCTACCAACCTGTTTGTAAATTTAACAAAATTTAAATTTGTCTTATTGCAATAATTATGTGGGTACTTATAACTCAAATCAAACAATAAACACATGAACAAAGCTTGTAGAACGAATGAGAAAATCACATTGCAAATGAAGTTAGCGGCGCGGGAATAACATCAGTCAACCGTGAAATTAGTTCCAAGTTTTCTTATACGACCAAACGTATGAATTGTAAAACTGTGTTAGCTTGTGAATTAGGAAAACGTAAGAATTCTTACAATGGGCGAGTTAATAGAACAATTTTACCTGAAAATAAAATTGATATTAAGCATACTTACCTTTCTCTAAGCCATAAATTGAGAGAGACATCTCCGTTTCCTGTCTAGTGCACCGCTTTTAGCGCCAAAACAGCGTCCTTCCGGTCTAATCTAGCAGACAGTGGGGGTGGACATTGTGCTTGCGCAGCACAACTCACTAAAATACTCATTGCGACTCAATTTATGGAAATAGAAATTGTGCCTAAATGTATATGAATTAGCAGACAGAAATATACATTGGCTTAGAGAAAGGTAAGTATGCTTAATATCAATTTTATTTTCAGGTAAAATTGTTCTATTAAGCTTTGACTGTACCTTTCTCTAAGCCATAAATTGAGAAGTGTTTGTTATCGTCTGCTAGATTGTTTAAGTAAGGACGCCAATGTGATCAGTTATTAATTATTTTAATTATAAAACCAAAATTAAGGGACTGTTTGAAACATTTCGTAGAATTTGTTATGAGTTGATGTACATTTTTTAATTTCTTTTCTATAAAATTTATTGAAAGTCAATGCTGAGCGCCAGTTACCCCTTTTTAATATGTCATCTATAGGTACATTTTCTAACCAATTGGCAGAAGCGACTGCAGATCGTACACTACCCGGACTACAATTGATACCTGCATCTTTTAAAATGGATTTGATCCAACCTCCAATTACAGTTCTACTTGCTGGTTTAGGGGTACCACATGTGTTAATAAACAGACTTTTCAGATTGCCTCTACGTGAAGCGGAATGTTCTACTAATTTATTTACCCAAAATACGGGATCTATACTTTTGTTAGATTCGCATCTAAATAACCGCCAACCAGATTGTCTGTACCTTAAGTTGTCAGTTTTGGAACCAAAAGATGGCCATAAAACTATTGAACTATTTTCTGAAATAAAATTATCCTTTTCAATGTTTAACAATGTAAGATCATGAACTCTGCGCCCTGAATATAGTAGCAGTAGTATTGCGGCTCTTTTAGATATTTCAAATAACGAATAGTTAGGGGGGAGATTATTAGTTAAATATTCAATCAAAGAATTTACGTCCCAAATATGTTTTTTATCCTTAAGTGGTTGCTGTGACGCTATACCTTTTAATACTTGCTTAATTATTATATGTGAACTTAACCCAGCACTAATAGTGGGACAACAAAAACTACAGACAACAGATTTGTGAACGGCTATTGTACTATATGAAAGTTTAAACTTCAAGTGTAAATCTGTTAGGAAACGAGCGACATCTTCAGGCGGAGGTTTCAAAGAATTTACATTATTTTGCATAGACCATCTACACCACCGTTGCCACGCAGGCTTATAGGTATTTAATGTAGATTGTCTCCAACTGCTATTTAGGAGTTTTATCTGATCTTGTCTCCAAGATTCTACTAAGGAAGACCACCCCGTATCAGCCACACTTTTAAACTCATTTGAGAAATTTGAGGAGGTGGAAGGTTTGTTCTCGTGTCTATCAAAACGTGGTCTAGGGGTAATATCTGGTATGGACGCCTTAAGGCTCGCGTCTCCAGATCTGGTTTCCAAAAAACTTTCTGCCAATCCGGAACTACCAACAGGTAAGAGCCGGTTGCTCGATTCAAATGTGCTAGAATCCTGGGAATGAGACATGGTGGAGGGAAGACCCAAGCTAGCTTGTAATGCCACTCGCGACTGAAAGCGTTGTGATAAACAGCTTTTCGATCTCGAATATCGAGAGACACATACTTCGCTACGACATGCGCAGTCTGCGACGCGAAGAGGTCTATCTCGGGAGTACCGAAATGTTGAAAAATTTTTATCGTGGCTCCTGGAAGAAGATGCCATTCCGAAGATCCCATTTCCCTCGAAAGTCGATCTGCTGTGTAATTGTAACGACCGGGTAGGTGATACACAGTCGCTTGTATTTGGAAGCGATCTAGCTCGTGTAAGACTTCGTAAGTTAGGTCTAACAAGGCCTGAGACCTCGTGCCCCCCTCGTTTCGTAAATAGGAGACCACAGTTCGATTGTCGCTCTGTATCATTAGACTTGAATGGTACATGGTATGACCCCTTTTTTGAATAACTTTTAAAATGGCTGCCATTTCTAAAAGATTGCTGTGATAAATCATTTCTAGCTTTGACCACTGACCTGATAAAGTTTCGGTGTTCAGTTGCGCACCCCAACCGATTTTGGAAGAGTCGGTTGATAGAAAAAACGTCGGTGGAGCGTAATGCAGTGGAGACCACGCCGTACAGTTCAGCATCCACCACCGTAGGTTTAATATTGCAGGGTGCGGAAGATCTGCGCGACCTCTGACCTCTTCCAGCATCATTGTGTTGCTGAACAACTGAACGGCACGGCAGTTCAGTCGCCCTCTGGGAATGACGAAGCTGCAAAAATTCCATAGCCCTAGCAGGCTCTGAACCTCTTTCTGACTCACCTTCTTCAGCGTAAGCAACTTTTTTGTTTTGTATCTAAATGAAATTTGTCTATTTGGACATATTGGTTTAATAATTTTAAATTGAAAATCGGACGAACCGAGGATATCGTATCTTTCTTTGCAACTAGAAAGATTTTGGATACAAAACTGGGTGTTACTGAGGCTTTTTCGATTACTTTTAGATTTGCCATTTTTTTCAATTGAATTAAAATTGCTTTTGAATTCTTGGTATAAAATTTTGTTGAAATCTTGGATGGATGTATTAAAGGAGGTCGACTTACAAATGGAATTCGATAACCCGTAATGATTTTTAATATGTACAATGGTGCTCCCAATGTCCTCCAAATGCTTACCTGATTTTCTATTTGCCCAGCTCGAAAGGTCTGATGATAGTCAATTTTCGCGTTTATAACGCCTTCCCATTGAGGCGTGTTTCTGACGCTTAGATCCGCGGTGACGAAAAAACTCATCAGTTTTCCTCTTTTGCCCTTGCGCAGGGTTAAGAAAACCACTAGATGAAGGTTGATCGTATGCACTGTTGCGCACAGGCATGACATATCTACTATAACTCTCATTATGACCTTTTTGCGCAAAAGGATCTTTATTATACTTATCTTGCGCAGATTGTTTTCGATTTGTATTAACAAAAGTTCTCTGAACGCCACCTTGTTTGGTTACAAAATCTGTAAACTTTAAATCATTAAATAAATTATCTGATGAAGGCGGTATTTTTCTCAAAGATTCCCTTAAATATTTATCCTTAACAGATTTTAAAATAGCATCACGGCGCTGTTGCACGATATCAGCTCGCTTGCCACAAATCATTTGTAATAAATTACATTGAATCTTTTGATAATCGCCTTCAGAAAAAATTTCATTAATTTTTACCGTAATATCATCAATAGTTGTTGCATTTTGAAGTTCAGACAACCATGACATTAGTTGATTTAAACCTTTCTGAAAAGCTTCATTTTGTAAAATAACTGCATGCGTAATAGCGGCAAGCGACTTTTCAACATTCGCTAAACAATAATTCTTGTCGTATATTTTTATAGCATCATTACATTCCAATTCTACAAAACCGGGGGTAGAATTGTATAACTTTTGAATCTCCGAATAACGCACTTGAGACCAATCGGGAGAGTTAAAGTACTGTAATTTATTAAGTAATTCCAAATGTAGGTCACTAGTTCGTACAGTCTGAGATTTGAGGGTAGTTTGTAAATTCAAATCAATACCTTTTTCAAATCCTAATAAGTCTCGTTCAAGGTCACTTGTTTGAGGGATAGATAAGACTGAATCATTGTCTGAATTAAACGAATGTTTAGTATTCTTAGAAATATGATCATGTAAAAAAGTCACTTTTTTACTTAGGTCTCTAACAATACTTTCAAGTTTACTTATCTTGTTATTTCGCCGTCGCCTCTTTCTATGCTTTTTGCTTCTCACCGAGGTCGAAGTAACGCTGCTGCTGCCCGAAGAGTCGTTTGAAGACGAACGGGCACGGGTAGGCTTGTTCTTGACCACATCGGCACTATTCACTGGATTCATATTGTAAATCACTACTTATTTAACGCAATAAAATCTGTATTAAACTAATTTAATGCGGCTGCACTGTTCGGAAACTGGAACGCCAATGAGTATTTTAGTGAGTAGTGCTGCGCAAGCACAATGTCCACCCCCACTGTCTGCTAGATTAGACCGGAAGGACGCTGTTTTGGCGCTAAAAGCGGTGCACTAGACAGGAAACGGAGATGTCTCTCTCAATTTATGGCTTAGAGAAAGGTACAGTCAAAGCTTAATATCTTATTCCAACTAGTTCCTTTAATCTACCTTTTGTCGCTTCAAAAATTTAATAGTGTTTTAATAAATTTGGTTCCCTAAAATAATTACAATAAAAAAATGGTGTAATATTTCTGACATGATTTTAAATGTCATGATATTTTATCCTGATATAAGTGGTAAGACTATTACTCAAGATGTCATTTCAGGGCAGAAATAAGACACCGTGTTAAGGCTGTCTGTACTATGCTAAGATAATATAATCTTTTGTCTTTCTTTCATTCGTACTATCAAGAGAAATTTTATTCCTAAATAAGTATTGATTATAAAGAGTATATAAATTGAGTAGGCTTTCCTTTCGAGTCGTTGGAGTTTTGGTTTGAAAATAGTCTCATTTGAAAGGGGTTGGTCTCTTCTTTCTTTTAATACTATTCGCAGCCCGAGAAAGGGCGCAGTTTTTTTATATTTATTTTGTATGCGAGGAATTTACCGTATTTTCACCTATATTAGCACAAAAATACAATGTTTAAATAACATTTCAATGCATTTATCAATTATGTATATTATTATATTAGTATTTCATTGTAATTTAACTAGAAAAACACAATTCGTAACAACTTTGTTGTTTTAGATTTCGGTATGCCAAATGGCGGCAAATTGACAAATGACGTTTGTGATTTAATTATATATAATTAATATATAATATATAATAATAATTACTAATTAGTATATATATTACTTTTTTGTCAAAACCCACTCTGTCAAACCCCGACTCCACGTAGTCTTGTCTGTCCTACCCCTAGAGTGTTTTTGTAAATCCGGAGGCGCGGAAGGAGAGCAGCCCCCACCCGCTGTACAGTACAGTGATACGCAAGGGTGAACTGGCCGACCATCCTGAAGTGCCAGAGACGTCACAGAAGTCCTAATTACTTAAATTTTAGATTTGTTTTTCCAAAACTTAAAATCGGTATATTTATCTCTAAAACTAAAACATTTGCTCACGATATAAATGGTGTCAGGAGATAGGTTTTAGCCCCCATTCTCCCTCCTCCCTGCCCTTCAAATCCGCATTGGATTTGAAGGAAGGAAAAATTGCCCCATAAACTAAATGTACATATTTTGAATTTGAATTGTGATAAACTATAATTTAATGTTAAAAACAATGAAATCGAAGTAGGAAAGTGTTATATTAAATATTTTATTTTATTATTTTTAACGGACATTCTTTATTTATTAGATTTATTTTACAATAATTCATTTTATTTCGCATTTAAATAGTATACTGATAATTTGTATCTGCATTGTTATCTATATAATTTATGGTAATGATTAAAAAAATATTAATGCTTTTTACGAGATAGGAAAGCAAACATTGATATACAAAGGTTGTTTACATCGCTTTTAGCTAGGACCTAAAAAATATAAGAGCGTACAGCCGTTTCTTATTAAGGGTCTTACAAACGCGTGAATAGCGATGCCAAGAGTCCTTTCCAACTCTGATGAATACTTTTAAAATGTGTTAATACATTTACAAGACTTTTAAAGTTATATATATATTAAAAAAAAACTTAATGTCATTTATATGTCAACAATATAAGCATTAGTGTTAGTGACGACAGACTATTTGCCATTGTTAAATAGAGTTATGAATTTAAATACAGCCCAATGGTCATTGTTATTCTGTAACTCAATGTTAACAGTACGAATAATTAAAAACGGATGCAGTTTAGCAATTCATACAATTGTTCGAACTTTAGGGCATCGAAGTAATTAATTGGTCATACAGAGGAAACAATGACAATTATCTATTTGAATAATTACCACATACAATAATTCATCAGGATCGTATCGCTTAAATAGTTTAAGAAATTATCAAACAATTCGTATTTACTATTTTCTTTAGGATAAATGAAATTTGATGGAGAAAGTTGATTACATGTGCATACATCTGCCTACCGACATCACGATATTTAACACACTGTCAGGAGTAATTCGATCGACCACTATACTCAATTATTTACGAACTAGTAATATGTTTGGGAAATATGAACATTCAACTTAGTATACTTAAACATATTTAAAGTTACATTTCTAAAGGCAGAAACTGCATTAATTGCACTAGCGGACCCGATAGACATTGTCCTGAAAATTTAAAACTTCTTATAATAAGCTATAACTAATTAGGCCGTTTTGATAAAAAATATTATTGAAAAGTTATAACAATATCTACCTTCGTTACCAACCGTTACCGACCAATCGATAGCGTGTGAATATGTTATATACTACTACCTAATATATTATACTATATTAGATAAGAAAATATAAGAAATATTCTCACTTTCGATTCCGCACTGAAATCGCAAAATGTATAGTTTTTTATGCACACTTCAAAACTGTAACTATAATTAAAATAAAGTTTTATTTAATATTTGACACTGCCATGGGAGCGCAGTCTGTCGTAACAAATGTGAAACATTCCAAACGCACCAACTACTTACACATTAAAATTAATCTAAAAACCATATTTCAGTGGACCTAATTTTGATTCTAAACCATTCTCAAGTTCCCTTGAACACACACAAAGAATTTCATTAAAATCGGTCCAGTTGTTTAGGAGGAGTTCAGTGACATACACGCACACAAGAAATATATATAGAAATATATAAAGATATTGCATAACTATTTTACTTATATAGGTTATTTAATTAAGATGTATTAGATATACATATAACAATAAATAAAATCATATCCAGTAATATAATATTGTATATAAATACTCTATTTTTATAAATGTTATGAAAGATAATCGTGCCACAATTATTTCGTTCACAAGACCTCCATTCAGTTCACGCTCTCTCCATATATCTATTAAATTCATTCAGCTGTCCTTTGAATCAACATTCTACTTCTGCTGCTGAAATACTGTTTTATTTTCTGGGTGACAATTTTAATTACTACTAACATAAATAAACGTTACAAGTAAATAGAGTTGTTAATATTAGAGTTCTGTTAAAAAATATATTTTATAGTAATTATCATAAAAAATAATCATGATACTTTGAATGAAAGTTTATATATTTATAATCGTAATATTATTTTAGATATCTTGTTGGATTAATAATAATCATCATATATACAAAAGCGTAAGCTGGGTACCTACAATTACAAGAATAAAATATTTCAGTATTTTGTAATTCGTTAGCATTTAAATCAAACATTTTTAGTGCTAATTGAAAGCTTCAATTTCCTTGTAACAGCTAAATTGGTTGAATAACGAAACAATTGTGATGCGTAGTCAGACAAAATGAATAAAAACTTTAAACTGAGAAATGGCGCTAACAGAAATTTTGAGCTAAAAATCATTTATATTTGCAATTTACGTTACGTTTGTTTTAAAATAAAAATTCACAAAGCAGTGGGTGACGGGTGCAGTTGATCTGTTAAATAATAAAACCTTATATTATAATATTATATTAAAAAATATAATAACTCTTAACATACCATATATACATTCGCGTGAGAAGCAGTTAAAAGATAAATATTTGTTTTTTCTGAAATAAAAATAATTAAAGAAATTTGGAAAATCACGTTTACAAGACTTTTTCAAATAGTAAGATAGAAAGATGGCTTACATTAAATATTATGAACTTTAACATCTTGAGCAATTAATCAGGAAAACGTAGATTAGAAATTCTGAAAGTCTTTGATTCTAGAGACTGCTGTCATTCTATCATCTCCAAACAAATGCGATGAGATAAAAATGAAAATGATCTTTTGGGTCTTAAATTATGCTGTATACTTTTTATTAATAACGATTAATAAAATGAATTACTCTTTGGATATCAAAAACTGCGGTCAGAAATCACTATTATAATATTTAAATATACATACATAGGTACTACTTGCTACTGCAAGCTTTCAGAGATTAATACAAAGTAACTATTTTAAATCTCTTTCGTATTGTCATTTGCTGGCATATATCAGATAAAAAACGTAGCTTTATTGAATATCCGATATGTCATCGTAGTGCTAATATTATTATTATATAAAACTAGTAAATTGGCAGAAAATAGCTTATAAATGGCAGTGGTTTTATGATACACTTTTACTTGCTTCGCTTTAGAGAACGAAAAACTTCTAAAATGTTTTTGGTTCACTTGAGAGTGGTCATTCAAGTGTTCCATCCCGAATAAGTTAATATGAATTCCTTTTATCAGATGCTGAAAGATGTCTGTTGATGTTCTGATCAGATTAACCAGAAAATATTAAAAAAAGATAATAAGGTCTTTATAAATTTATACTATAGCCTTGCACTAGAAATATATAAATGTAAAAATAATGAATAAGTTTTAGAGTCCTATAATATCTTAGTATTAACTCGTCAATAAATAGAACGCTTACTAAGAATTTAGAAGCAAGTGAACTTAACTACAATGGAGATTGAACGTACACCAGTATAAAAGGACAATAATCATTTTAATCAAAAACAATGAGATTGCTCGCGACGCAAATTGGTCTTTTTTGCTATTAACATGATGATGAAGACGCTTGGAACAAAAATGTTTTAGAAAGACTATGACGTTCTATAAAGAAGCTAGTGAGTATATTGAAATAAACCATCGAAGTCTCAGATTGTATGCAATTTAAGGATATATTGTGATAAGCAAACTGAAGTTTTGAAGTTAGTTACACAAAGATATTGATTTATTCGTGTAAATAATGATGATATATAAGTAATAATAAAGAATCATGCTTAACACTAACCCAGTTACGCTTCGTTATTCTATTTAAAATGTAAGCTAACTTTAAAATGTTAAAATTTAATCTTCAGACTTATCCTGTTACTCAGCCGTATCTCATAAATATAACATGTATAATTGTTATTTTGCCGACGTGCTATTTTAGTTACATAAGTAGGTACCAACGTAATGTTTAGTTGACAAGTAGAGTACAGTTTCCGGATATTCTTATAATATAAATCTGTTATTGGTTTATTAACTCTAGCTTGAGAATTACTAACAACAAAGGAACAGTTCAAAGAGAAGACGGATTATCTAAATTTGGTTATCTCTATCATTATAAACATTTATATATTTACATTTATATATTTATATATTTCATTACATACATACATTAACAAAGACTTGCAACACTTGTTTGAATGATTTTACTAATTTGATGTTAATATGTATTCTAAAAAAGTGTCAAGCAATGGTTATTGGAAGTAAGCACAGTTAAAGTAACTTGAACAGCTGTAATTGACCACTAGTTAACTATAATAACATCGACATACCGTTTATGCCATCAGTGTCAAATCTTGGACTTCACATAGATTCGGCACTCCGTTTAAACATACACATACTTGAGTTGGCCCATAAAATAACATATTCGTTACGTACAATTTATTTGCACATAAACCTATGTGCCTATAAGGGCTAAAACTCTATTAGTGTCATCTCTCATCTTATCATTCCCCGATTCCATCGTCCCGATTTTGAGTCGTGTTTTTAAGATAAATAATCACAATAATTATTGCAGCTATACATAAGCGCATAAAATACATTTATTCGCCATTGTATCAAAAAATTTCACAGTTCTTCGGGCTTATTTCTTAAATACATTTCAAAGTTATGAATAGCCCTGTAGTTTTTCATTTTTTTTACATTAATATAGAATTCGACTGGAATTACAACCTGCCATCTGTAGGAAACCATCTCGTCAATCTACCAATTGAGCTATTTTATGTCCATTTTATCTTTCGATTAATTGTAATTATTTTATGTTTCTATTAATTGTGTCATTCCATACACATTTATTTGTCTTAGAGCATTCTATACACATTTATTTATTTATTTTAGTAGAGCACAGTATTTATTCCACCCCACTATTAGTTATAAAATGTCTTCAACACTCTGCTTCTATCTTAGTAATACGTGCAAAAAGCTTTAACCAAGGTTTTTGTAACCTTATGTTTTGTGACCTTGTATGAACGTGTATTTCTGCTGCTTGGACCGACCATTAAATAATAATATCGTCTTTCCGGTAAACTGCTGGTCACAGGTTAAACAAAAATGTTTTTTGCTCCTCTTCTTCCTGAAACATATTCGACTTTTGCCTTATCATCTGAACTTAATTAATTATATTAAAAATCTATTTTATATATATTATCATTTTCCTACAGGAACCGAAAAGATAGGTACACCTATTCTTTCGGTTTTAATGATGGATATTATAAACCTGTTATGGTACACAGTATTAATACTGCAGACGAACATCTAGTCAAAATTTATTTTCTATATATTGTTCAGCCATATTTGCGGAAAACGGAAGAACACTTTAATGTCAATCAGCTGTTAGGGCGATAGTATCACGAAAATAACACGAGGTATGTTTTTGTATATATATGTATATATATATATATATATATATATATATATATATATATATATATATATATATATATAGGTATAGGATGGCAAACCGCCGCTGATATTAAAAAAACACATAATGTATTTTCCTTTAAATGAACGACTACAGTTCAAAAACACTTTTAACTAGGTGTTATATAAAATCGGGCTTAATGTTTAATTTCTGTTATAGCCAATATCGTCTCCAAGTTTCACTTAACCCTACTTCAGCGATTTCGATACGAAATTACTTCTAACGCCTTTCGAATCTAAAAGGGTCAATAAGTTTCTTATAAAGCGTAAACGAAAAAACTTGGCACAGACCGTGTCAGAATCCTTTTGTAAGTTTCTTTCGCTCTTGCACGTTTCAAACAAATTGAAATAATATGAGAAATGTTTATAAGAAAGATAAATGACTATATTATGTATAAAAAAGAAATTATAATAATATTTAAATAAAAAAAGTAAACACTTGCCTAAGTTAAGAGATTTTAAAATATAAGATATTTTTCTACTAGAAAGACACCTTCCAGTTATTTTTTTCTCCATCTCAATAGATTCAAGAATTTCAAATATTCGAATGTAACAGTTTTCGCTTTTTCCATTAACATTCCAAGTGTAACGGTCCATTCAGTTTGTCCGTTTGTGCGTTATTGTTTCGTTATTTGCGCCCCCATTTCACTATGTGCGAAGGATTCAATTTAAATTTTTGTCAGAATAAACAGTCTTCTCTTAAAATTCTTTAATGTACTTGATTTAGGTATACCCCATAGAAGTAAGAATTGGTTTTATATTGAAAAACAATAGATTGCCACAAAGAAATGCAATTCACATGAACTTAAGTTAAACTACCAATTTATTTCTTTATTTATTTATTACTTTATTGATGTTGTGGTAGATATAACACTGACTAAATCGCTCCATATTATACTAAAAACACTAAACGCAAAACAATGTTTTTCAATATGTTTATACTGTATAATGTTTTTTTCGATTTGCTGTACATGATATCGAAAAATATGATTTTATTCAACGTTTCAACTGTTTTTGAATTATTTGTAGGACCACAAAATAAAGAATTTAGTTCCTTTTCAGTAATTATTTTTTGTAACTATAATATTAATAAATAAATTTGGTTTGTCCTTTCTTACTTGTTTTGTGTAAGCTGATTGATTTATAAAAATACGTGAATAGAATTTTACGTAATGGCAGTCTTAAGGAGGAAAAATTAAAAACAGAAATTTCTTTAGTGTCTGCAAATAATAGGCTTGTAGAATATAAAATAAAAAGACAAATTTATCGTAATAAAATTGTATTTCAAACGAATTTTTTGCCATCAAATCAGTGTTCACCAACCACTGATTTAATGCGGTTATTTTGTCTTTTTAATATAAATGTCCAATATTTTTTTTATAAAATGTTGCTGTATCAACTTATTTAGCAGTTTATAAATAATCGATCATCGTCATTGTACTTGAACCCAGTCAAAGCTAGGATGGTCCAATCTAAGCAAATGGTATGTTTTTCTGTATTGTTTGATAAGTAAAGCAAAAAGTACCAAGGCAATGTAAAATTATTATGGTAATTTAGTCATCACGTCATGCTCATTTTATCCGAAAAAGAGTCGTAGAAATGTACTGTCTTGTCATCATCAACGTTCCATATTTTAACAATGCACAATTAACATTTTTACCACTAGACTTTGGAAACCTTAAGAAAATGCGTATTGAAAAATATAACCAGGAATTGAAAGACCTCCTGTAAAGGTAAACAGAATTCTCTTAACTGAGAAAAGCCCAGTGATAATAGTTTAGTTTTAAAAAAAATAAAACTTTTTAAAATCAGTGCTAAAAGACATATCTATTAAATACTTATACCTAAGGTTCAATATTTTATCGGAGAAATCTTTATCCCTTTTGGTCCTTATTTTTTCCTTTGCTTTTAAAATTCACAAACATCAAATAATTATAAGATAATACAATAGAAACGAATTACTAACTCTTAATCTGTTTCTTTTTAAGGCTAACAAAAATTTGAGAATACTGCCGGAGCACGAAGTTTAAATGGGCCCTTAATGCGATTGGGTTTCGACAAGAATTCGCTAATGTTAAATGAAATCTGAACAATCTGATTGCTTCAATAAGTTTCGGGCAGTTTCCTTTCATGGTTTAATACTTTGAATTTCAGGATCTCCTTACAAAACTTTTGTAACTGATTCCTTTTTACGACTTTTATAAAATTTCTTGTACACAGACAGTATAATAATTGTATATCATTATGTTTAAATAATACTACATCTATATTTTCTAGTACTTTATTATAAATCATAGCCATAATTTTCCTAAGAATCACTGTTATGATTTCATTTTTCAAAGGGGTGTAATAAAATATTGAACTTATGTAAAACTGCATATAAATTTGAGATTTATAAGAACTACTAAGAGATAAATGACTCATTACTTGTATTAACATTAAGATCTCGAAAACTTGAGAAGATTTTAATTGAAGTACGAAAATAAGTTAATCAAGTTAACATAAATTTTTGTTGGTATAGATCGCCCGAAAAACCAAAAACTTATAACTTTGTTGCTTTTAGAGGATGAGTCTGTATGTTTGTTTTACTGATATCGTAATGACATGATAATATTGACAGCGGAAGTTCGTTTAGAATCTTGTGTACACCATCAAACACTATCAAAATGATATCATAGCATACTGGGTTAATTGTATTGTGTGGGGTTTATTACAATCATTTGCGTAATTCACTAGA
The DNA here is from genome assembly GCA_959347355.1 of Napeogenes inachia. Lineage (NCBI taxonomy): Eukaryota > Metazoa > Arthropoda > Insecta > Lepidoptera > Nymphalidae > Napeogenes > Napeogenes inachia. Next base: position 27,852,174 of record OY365791.1, read on the forward strand.
ATGTAGTAGATAATATAAAGTATGAGCCGTTCTACCATAGGCATACAATATTTTTATATATTTGAGAAACGAGGGGATTTTTTTATTTATTAAGCTGAAACTTCTGAAAGATTATATTAGTTAGTAATTATATTTTAAATATCATTAGAAATGTAATTAATTAAGCAAAAAGTTCATATAGCAAAATATAAAATTGAATTTTTCTTTAAATTCAAAAAGCACAGCGTCATGAAGAGAAATAATTTATGGCTGCGACCGAATAGATGCTGGAGGGTATTTCAGAACAAATAGGCGGTCATATATTGCGGGGAACTCCCCGGAGACTTGTTCAGTTCAGTGGAGTTGTCTTTTACTTTGTCACCACGTAACAGATTGTGTAATTTTTAGATTATTCATTGTAATATTAATAAAATAAATATTTAATTCTTGATTACAATAAACTGTATATAAAAATTGTGGTATTATTTATCTTTTCATAATAACCTAACAAAATTATGTGTTGTTTTTAATTTAAATATATTATGATTTAAATTACTCTCAACATTAAATAAGTAACCGTGTGATTAAATATATATGAAATAAAAATATAGTATAAAACAAAATACATAAAAGGGTAATATTTTGCAACTTCTTGTATCCGAAAAGTCTGCCAACAACGTTAGCTGATTGGTAGTTACCTTATTAAATATATACCGTTTCCTATTTTGTAGGTAAAATCGGTGCAAATATTTTTAACTAAGCAGCACAGAATGAGATTGGAAAGATGTCAAAACCAAGTTCAATATTTCTAAAAAATTGTACTTAAAATATGCTATATGGATATAAGCTATATGGATGCTTATGAAAGATGTTTAGGATTTAGTTTTTGTTTTCCGATAATTGGTTCATGAAATGCAATTTCTTAAGTATAAATAATTTTAATGCTAATTAATCGGATTGAAATACAAAATACTTAATATCAATTCAATAACAATAAACTAAAATTGTACTTAATTTTGCTTAATTCGGTTAGACTTTCCAATTGAAGGGCTTTTCTATTTAATAACTTGTTTCATTTCAACGTTATTTATTCAAACTTCGTTTAATTTTGACGGGATGTTTTGGGGCTTTGATATTTACTTGTTGATTTTTGGGATTGTTTGTTCTAAGTTGAATAGATATTGATTTAATATTTTTCGATGAAATATCGTTACTTATTTCTTGTAAGAATATAATGAAGACAATAAACATAAATATATAATCTGCTCAATTTACGTGTTAGGTTTCCTTCCCGAATCTGATGCAAAAGAAACATAAAACGTAACCAGTATACCGTAATGATATTGGTACAATTACTGCATAATAAATCCAAGTAGCATCTTACAAGCTTACACTAGAACCGTTTGAAATCAGCTCGCGTCCCACTAAACGCTTCGAGTAGTTTATTGGAAGACGTGAGTTGAATTCTAGTTACAGAAAATTCTCATAGCAATTAACAGTGGTAGTGTAGTGAAATGGTAATGTAATTAGAATCGGATGGCGGAGATATTACAGTTATATCGAGTATTGATAGTGTTTGTTCCATACATTGAATATAACATGTGTTAATTTCTATTATTTCTATTTTGCTACAGTATTTATTTAACAATATTTTTATTATTTGTGTGGTATAAAAGTAAAATAAAAAGAAAATTACTTTTCTAAAATATCCTTGACAATGCCTTAACCATATTCTCAAGCGAATTCCTCAGTTTCAGAGCAGGGTCCGTAACATAATTACTGTGATGTAACCGCAGAGGGCCATAAACGTACACACAATTAACTTCACGTACTTAAGGCTAGACCTAAATGAAACGTGTGCTGTAATAAGCAGAGTTTTAGCTAAGAATTTCTTGGAAATATATTTGTATTAAAATATATTTAGAGTTATTATATATATTTATTTCTTTTTTTTAAATATAAGAACACATATGCTAGATATATACTAACAAGTAATATCAATAAAATTTTCGATATACAAATAAACGATGATTGTTTACAAACATACAAATTAAATTTAAATGTATTAGCTGTGAAATAAAATATATTGAGAATGCCTGTCCATCGCAATCTCGATCTGTTTCGGTGTCGGGGTTTTTTGCCCGTGGGAATAAATAAATACGCAATCTATTTTGTTACCCTAACCGTTCGGGTAAATAATATATACGACTCAATACAATAAGAATATTATATTATTTTTATCCTTTATCCTAAACAAAATAAATTAATTTTGCTTACATAGGTCACCCGTGTTTGTTTTGAGGATTGTTAATCAGACTGTTTTGGAAATGTTAGTGAGCATGGTGTAGTTCTATATTTGCCATTTTGTATAATTACTATATTATTATTTTTAGGCTTAGATTTTAAAATTGTTTGTATATTATATTAATAAGAGTGATTGGTATATTGCATTTAAATAACCTTAACGATTTTTAGTATGTTAAAATTCACTTTATATCTCATTTCAAATCCTATATATATTTATTTAAATATAAAACAGACAATATTGTTAAATACGATCAATTAATATACACAACAATATTTTTTTACATATAATAAAGTCTAGACATTATAAACATTTACATAAATTGCAGTTACTTCTACATTAAATGTTTTAATGATGGACCAGTGAATTCATTGTTCGTACAAAGTTCCTGCAGGACCGTTTATCTAATTATGCAAAACAAGCGAGAGTTTGTCCGCAGTTTACAGTGTACCCGTGAAATAATACACTAAAATCCCTGAGTGAAAATTTTAAGATCACAATCAATGAATATTAATGCGTTTGAAATTTATTTAAAGCGCCCTCGAACAAAGTTAACATAAACGGTTAAGTGTTTCAATGAATTTCAACTTCCCTGATCTATGTTTTTTTGTATATATTTGAATATACAAAAAATATAATATAATTTGTGTGTACACATAATAAGATTTTCAATAAGGGCAATATATTTTTTTTACCTCATAAATTTATATTTTTAGTTCAATATGAGTATGACATTAAACAATTTAATTGTATGTAAAGACATATTTTTAATGCGTAAAAGCTATTGTCAAACAAAATACGAATCTTAAGTAAATACTGATTACTTATTTAAAAATGAAAAGAGGCATTTAAGATTCACTGTAAGCATTATACCTATGTCTAAAATATATAACAGTTTGCAACTTAAACTCATATCAAAAGTCAATCAAGGGTTTACTTCGTATTATAATTTTCACGTATGATTCGTAATCCTTTATGAAACATTTATAATTTAAATATTTATTGTATCCCTAATTTTACAATTTGGTGTAAGCTTACATTTACAATTGTATCAAATTAGGTTTTATTAAATACCTAAGCAAATGTAATGGCATTTAGAAGAACGAAAGTTAAACAATACGTACTAAATTTATAAATAAAGCAGTTTTTTACTATTTTATTGGCTATAGTAGAAGTAAAATAGTTTCAACATAGTTAAAATAAAATCACATAAAAATTTGCGAATATACGAAATAAAACTTAAAACTAAAATTTAATAACAGATACAATTGAACATGAAAACTTGAGCGAGCTGTAATTGGACAAATCCCTGGCTACTAACATATAAATTGTTTTACAATTGTCAACTGGGATATGGAGTCAATTTAAAACTGTACTCAAACGAAAACAGTCTCCTTTACCTAGCACTAAGAGCCAAATTCAGTTGTTATCATATATATTTTTAAAAGTATAAAATGTTGGATACTATTCTAAGATCATAAGACCCATTCAAGGAATGTTGTTTTTAGTTTATGTTATTATTTAATATAGGAGTTCAGTAAGTCAATACTTCTCTTAATATAGATTAGGTAAGGATGGATGCTTATGTCCATATTCATAATATTTTTTTTTAATATATTTCATTACACTGATCCTTTTTGTTCGTTTTGAAAGGTGACCGTCTATTTTAGTATTAAAATAATGTCTTGGTCATATTATTTTAATACTGCATTAAAAGAGCCTATTTTCATAATTATTGAATTAAAATGCTATTTGTCGTTTTAATCCTTTGTAAGAACAGGCACTTTCCAGTAAAACCAATATATGCCTACTTAAAATAAAAACGTTGACTTTGCTGACAACTCTGTGGTGCGCTATTCGAGTGGTTTGGAACTACAATCTGTGTTTTTATTTCAAAATAACTTTACTCAATTGTTGTATGTGTTTGACTTTTAAATAGATATTTATATCCGAGGAATCTAATAGAGGGATACATATAACTTTTTCATCCATCCCATCAACATTAAAGATAAATCAGTTCACCAGCCTCCATTATAGTTTCGTTATACTTTTAACACCTTCTTAATTATTCCACACAATTACTGGAGTTGGTATAGCGATTGTATAATGTACACTTAAAATAATATTTTTCTATTTTTGACCGAGAAAAAAGCTTTTTTGAAAGTCTGCCAGTAACATCTTTAGTACGTTATTATTTAACAAGCTGTTTGATTTGTTATGTTTTTCTAACACCGTCCGTTATATTGATTATATGATTCATATATAATTACAAAGTAATTAAATATTAATATTTACCAACAGTTACAAGATTATTTAATATTAACACTCTGAACAACGACCTTGGACTTATTTTCAACAATTGAGGTTGCTTTTCTAAAGGTAATTAGGGTTATAACAATTTACCTATCAATTTATAATCGAAATGAAGGTAAATCGTATAATTTATATTTGGATTAAAATATAATGTCAAACAAATTTAAATCTTTTCATTGTGCCAAGAAAATAACAGTAACATACATTATTGAATCGACTCGACTATCGATGTCGACTTGAATCGAAATTAAACGTAAGCCAAATTTTTAAGTAAGTTTTAATTTAAGTCTGTTTACATCCTGTACTGTAATGATTACATCTTAGTTCTATACCTATCTATTTTAAGCCTTAAACGCTAAGGATTGATTCTACCTTACCATACCCATAATTATCTAGCGCTTGAACAGAGGTGGTTTTACCTATGGGCTTTTTATGCTTCAGCCCAGGGCTCCGTGAATACAGGGTGCCCCCAGCCTATATACTAACGATCGACTTAATCATATATTTATTCTTTCCGTAAATTGTTATCTAACAAAATAAAGGAATTTGCTGTACGGACATGCAGAAAGGTTGATTTATAATTAAACATTTATTACTATAATTCTTGTCTTCATGAATAAATATTTATATCAGCCAAGTTTCTGATAAGTACCTATACACTGCATCACCATAGAGGAAAGGCCTAGGGCCCTACAAAGTCATAACCCGCCCGCCATCACTTCCTAAAGTTTACATATTTACCAATTTAAGATAAGATTGCACCAAAGAGTAAATAAAGGTCGCTACGATAGAAGTAAGCTCATATTGATTTATGATACCAATCTATCATCACAACTCAATGACACCGTATATTCCGGTAAAAATCAGTCATGTACAGAGTGAACACAGAGTTTCGTATTATTTTCAGTATTTCCGGGCATGTACGTACATTGTTCATGACATTTCTGTTAGAAACATACTATTCTCAGAAGCGACAGTAGACATGAGACACAATGGACATTAAAATCATATTTCATGATAAATACATTTGGTAATATTAAAGTATAAACAAAACCAATAAAAAAAAATATGGGTTAAAATATTTTGTTAAAATTACTTTACTTATATAAAAGAAAAGAAAAATAATCTTTTCAACAAATTTCTTTTTCAACATATCTTTTGGTTTGATTTGAACAATATTATTAAATAATATACCTAGTAAGAATATTTACAAACTATCACATTTCTATTAACTAATGTTCATTGAACCCTACAAACCCTTAAGTGTATCTTTATAATAAAATGATTGTATCTGATATCCCCATTGTATAAAAGTTGACCCAACCCGTATTAGCCTGATACATATCTATAACAAAACGATTTTACGACTCAAAAGCATGTACAGATACAATAAAGATAAGAACGCATGATTTTCTTAAAAATATGATAACGTTTGGTTCATTCACAAAAATAATATGTACATACTAGTTCAATATAATAGAAAAATATAAGATGTCAAATCTATAAATATACATAATATACATTATTGGTTTAACTTCTAAAGACTAAAATTCGAATTGAAGATACAACCGTTATTTAAGTATCACACCCATGAATAATTTAGATATGATAAAATATAATTTTAAATATGTTCTATTTCGATTATTGAAATTTAATTCTATGTTTATTAACGTTATAATAGTAGTTTATACTTATTTTTTAATTTTATAATTATAATTTTATTCGTATAACACAAAAAACGATTTGGCAATCAGAAAACCAAAAAAATATGTATTATATAAGTGATATTATTTTTATAATATTGTTTTCTCAAATTGTGGTGAAAATATCTGGAAATATTGTCATAGACGGTTTCGTTTCATACTATTTTTACACATCTATTTTAATTTTCCGTGACGCTTACACGATTTATATTGCATGTCATCGCACACGAGAAAACTTGCAGAATTTGAAAACATTATTAAAATATAGATTTTTTATTTATATAACTTTAGAGTTTACTATTTAATAGTGTTAAAGATTTAGTAGTAAGTTGTTTTTGTAATTTTTATAATATTTAGAACTTAAAAAATATAAAGTTATTTTTAAATTTCTTCGTTAATGTCTATCAACTGTTTAATCGACTATTTTAAAAGACAATAATCAATCAGAACTTAAATTTAATCTGATATCAACTTACGACGTCTCTAATCCATTAACATTGAGATCAAAAACTAAACTAAACACATTAATGGAATTACAAGTAATTCTACTAAAACCTCATTTATCTGTGCGATCGAATCCCTGTCAAAAGTTGTGTCTCTGAGTTCAGTTCACAGGTAATGGAACAAATTATATATCACGTCGAGATTCCATCAAAATACGTGAATAAGCGTCGCATGGAATTAAATACCTACTTTACATGTGTGTACTTTACTTTAGTTACTCTGTCTTTTATTTCAATATAATGTCGGGTTAGAAATGAACTTTATTACTCAAATCATCTAAAATCCTTTGTCATATTTCTTTACATTAGTAATCTAGAAGTCTGAAATGTGAGACAAATATTTCTTGTCTACCATGAGCATCCGTAAGAAATAACTTAGTTTAAAATTGTATTTATTTTTAAATTGTATCTATGGATGTTTCTATTTTAAATATTAAATTGAAAATTAATATGAGTAACATATTATATATTGATTTAAGATTTTTTCCTCCATTCTGATGAATGTTTTTAAATTTTACCAAAACGTTGGGGTAAACTTGTTGTATTAAATCTTATGAAAGACGTTACGACGTAGACGTTTTTAGGTAAAATCTTCGGCTACTGAACAATTCGAAGTGATTTACGGAACGGCTTCAAATGGAGGGCGGTAAGTGATATTGGTGGCTATGAAATTTTTACAATAACTTTTTTACGAGTCAATGACTTTTTAATATAGGTCAGTCTCCTGTCAGTCAATAAGTCTCATTTTTTAGACTTTTTTACTATAGAACTGTGTATTAGAATACAAGAGAAAGATTAATCTAGTAAATATAAATGAATTCTGCCAAATGACTATCTGGCATTTTATCAGCGATTAAAGAAAAACATGTTTTATTTTCAGAATTTACTTCGAATAAATAAGTATGGTTAGAACAAATATACTATAGATAAGATGCTTAGAGGCAATGCCTTTATATATAAATAGAGCTTCTATCAGAAAAGCTTATTGTCATCCGATTTGTGTTGAAACAGCTGTCGCACGTTGCACTTATCTGAACAAAGTTAATGGTTTTTAAATGCCAATTGTAGTAACTTAATCTTTAAATCTGTGACACTAAAAATATTTTATTGTACAAATGTTTCATTACTTATTATAAACTATAGTTACTAAAATGAGACAAGATTTAACCAGTAAATAAATGAAATTTGATGTTTCGATACTTTTTATACATAATATTTATCATTTTTGTTTTAGTATAGAAGATTAAAGAATAACCCCCCCCCCCCCCCCCCCGCCCTTATAACAAGTGTAAAATCAATTTGACATTTAAAACAGTGTGAATTTAATAGGTTAATTTTCATAATGTGCAGATGATATATTCCAAATACACACAAACGTGCAAATTCTCTTACTAAAATGTGTTAAAACTGTTGCAGAACCGTATATTCACAATTATAAATTAGGTCGTAGAAAGATGTTGTGCAATCACAATGCTTTTTATTTGATTGTATAGTTGCTTCATATTTTTCCATTACGTTCGACAGCATTGCATAAACTTCAAAATCGAAACATATAATAAGATAGAAATGTGGCCAAATTTGTATATTCATTTACTTTTGAAAGAGAATTTGTTCAGTACAGTAATTATAACCTTAAAACAAAAGTTTTAAATCTTTGTGTTTTTTTTAGTAACAGACGCAAAAAAAGTAGTAAATTTTGATATTTAAACATGCAACAATGTTATGACGCATATCTGTATTGAATAATGTTTACCCCGAAAATTAATCTTATTTTCAAGCGATGAAACAGATCATTTACAGTATAGAATTCGAGAAAGATCGTAGAAGCGGTTAAGATGAAGTCATGGGCAACAGATATTCTATTGATTAGAACATCAAAATGGGTTAAATTATTGATACATTTTATTTGTATGGTAAAAGTAGAAAGTGAATTTATTGCATAATATTTTTAAGGTGAGAATTTAATAACTTTTATTTGTATTTTTAATATTCGTTAATAAAATCTTGGCACCTTATTTATGAAGACATATTTAACCCTTTCAATTTAATTACAAAATAACAATAAACATATACCTAGAAAGCAATACTTCAAAAGATGTTATATAAAGTTAATCAATGGGTTTTAAATATCTAATTTTACGAACAATATTCTTCCCGCGTGTTGTTATAGTGTTAGGTTTCCAACTGTCAGGAAGATAAAAGATATTTAATATAAACAAAAGTTAAGTTTCTATAACTTTTGAAACCGTAATTTTAAACCAAAACATATTTACGAAGAATTAAACAACTTTTATGTATAAGATAGGTCTATAAAAATAATTAAGTAAACCTTCACTTCACTGCGAAAAGCTCATAATAATTATTTTTTTAATGTTTATAATTTAAAACTAAATAACTGTATCTTTTGCATCTAAAGGCTAACGCAAACTTCTACAATCAAACAATTTTAAGTTATCTGAATGTAGATAAAATTTAGACAATCCCTTTATTAAAAATGTTTACTTTGTCTCTGTTTATAATTCCTATTTAATGATAGTTACTTAGAATAAAGAAACAATCGAGTAAGTCGGTCCGTCTGTTATGCTTTGAATTATGTTACATAATCTGTGTAGCTTGTATTCATTATATAATTAGTATTTATGTCAAATTTAGTTAACATTTACACAGACATATGTTATAATCATTTTATCCATAATGAAACTACAAAAAAACTATAAGATTTGGTACTCATTTGACTAAAAATAAAATGTTATAATGTTTCCAGAAACAGTTTTCGGTGTCCAGATATATAAGAAAAGTATTTAATTAAATGGAAAAGATTTTTTGTGTTAATTGCCTAAGTATGTCTGTGGGCGTAGAATGAAGATTGCATAGAAAGTGAAAAAATAGACCTAAAATTAAACACCAGCGCTAGTTAAATCTTGAAATTAACATTTAAATTAACCACCCAAAGCGGATATCTGAACCTTGCTATTTCACTCATTATGGTCTCAGGCTCAAAACAAAATTTGCTTATTTAATTATTATACTAACAAAATGAAAGTTATGTATGCAATAATAAAAGTATAATTATTAAAACAAGCTTTTAATAATTGTAGCTGTAAATCAAACTATGGAAAAATTATATCAAATAAATATATTTGATTCACTCACGGATCAGATGCAATTTATTAGAGAGAGGTTTGTTACATTTTAATATGTTGTAAAAATATAAACTGCGATGTACCTGGTTTTAATTATCTTTGGTTGCGATGTACCTGGTTTTAATTATTTTAATTATCTGGTTTAAATAATTGTGATAAGTGTAAATTAAGGGAGCGAAATTTCCAAAACGCGCCACCGAAAGCAAATGTGACGTCATTTGACAGGACATTCAAATAGTCGGCGTCGAAGTTCATAATGTGGTATTAGTGTTACTGAGAAAAATAAATAATTTAAGCCTAAAGTTCCAATATTGTGTGTTAAATGAGGAAATGTTGACATTGGCGCATTTTGTTTTTCAGCTGGTATATTTACATTGACACCTTTACTTCTATACTTCGGTTTAATATTGACTTGCACAGCTTAGTCACTCGGTGATATATCTTCAATATGAAGCAAGGCTCTGACTTATGATCATCACATTCAATAGGAGAAGTACTGCGTGCTGGTTGATTAATATCACATACATTTGTATGGGAAGTATTATTACTTACTTTTTGATCGCTTCTTTGTGAAGGTTCAACATTTTTTGAAACATTACTACTTTTGATAGCTAACTCTTAAAAGGTTTCATTAACTGGTTTTAATCTTTGCCTTTCGACTAATTCTCCCGCTGGTAGTTTTGGCAATATATGAGGCACAACTCCTTTCTTCAAACTTAGATTACATTCTCCTTGATGTTTCGTTACATTATATTCAATACAATTTACTGTATCTTCCTTAACCTGAAATAAATCCACAACCTTAAAAATTTTGTTACACCAGTAAAAGAATAAGGTTTTTATAGAAAGTTATACTGACCTTTTTAACATAGGTAAGGCTAATTTTAAACGAAATTTGCTAATGTTTAATAGCTAATGCAAAACTTACTTCTTATTAATTTATACTAAGCTGTATATAAATAAAGTATATTTACATTTAATTGATCTTCACAGCTATATTACATATTTTATACCTTTTAATTACCATACACCATTGTTTTTTGTATTTTCGCATCTCTTGAAATACAAATAAACAGTTTATGGGTGTTTTTCTAATACTATTTTTGCACTCCGGAACTATACTTACTTACTTTTAAGATGGTTTTTTTGTCTTCCTAGATGATGCGTATAGCAATTAAAACTTAAAATATGTATTAAGTAACTAAAAAGTTTAGGGTAAACATTCACTGGACGTCTCATTTGCCGTCACGTAAAGCGCGCGCAAAATGTCGGCGTTTGAACGGCTAAAGTTTATTCAATATTTTAATTTTCACTTTGTAAATTATCTAAAATATTTACATATTTTTGTCTACGATATAAAGACATAATTAATTAATTTAAGACAAAAAAAACATGAATATTCCCTACTGTGTCCTCTAAAAAATTGTGAAACATTTACAATACTTTATTAAAATTTGTTTTGTAGTATCAACATTCGTGATTCAGTATAGGAATTTTATAATAAAAGGTTTTAAAATTATTTATTATTTGAAACATATCATGAATTTATGTAAAATGGCTTATTTGAAATTCCTATGTGAAAATGATTAAATTTGTTGTTAGTTAAAAAATCTATTCTACATTTTTTATTGTATCGTAGATTGTTTTTCGTGAATAAATGTACTTTTGTGTTTTTTTTTCTATAAATGCATCAGTAGAACCAATAAACTGCATGTGTTTTTCAATAATTAAAATGTATTATCCGCTATTTCAATAACAATATAAAGTGCTATATTTGCAATGCATGAAGGAGATTATTGTTATACATTTTATTTTAGAAAACGAAACGAGAAACATAGACTTCATAAACATAGTTGATTAGAGAAAAGAAACAATCGGTTTACTAGATTTCAAGAATAAATAGAGAATAAGAGAGAATAGCTTAACCAACTTATTGTACTTTACAAAATATATTTAATCTTTAAAGAACCTTTTATAAAAAATAACTTTTTATCAAAAATGTCATTGGCTTTTGTAGCATATAATGTGATTTACATGTAAAATTTTAGAAATAAAAACGTACATTGTTTTACTTATACAAGGCCAATAACTTTTTGAAGTGAAACTTCTTTATCGACAGATGGGATAAAATTTTATAGCAATGTCAAAAAATTATGACGTTTTTCTGTTACACGCCATCTTTATTTCTAAGTCACATTTTTCCGTTACGCCGCCATTTTGAAGTGAAACTTTTTTATCGACGGATGGGAGAAATTTTATAGCAATGTCAAAAAATTGTAACGTTTTTACGCGCCGTCTTTATTTTTGCTTAATCTTTATCTAATTTACCATAATTAGCCATTCCTGTAAAGTTGTAATTAGTGAATCATTTTTCAAAAAATTATATCATAAAGAAGTTTCACTTCTTACATGTGTACACTAATACACACACACACACATATTTATTTTTCTCTTTGTTTCTTTTCTCAATTTTACAAATTTCGTAGACATACATTTATATATTCTGTTATTATTATGATAAAAAAATAGATATTAATTTTTACTATAAACTGCCGCTCATAGTTATAATTATATTAAAATATAAAATACAATACTAGAAATATATTCAAAATAAAATAGAAAATTTAAGATAATAACAAAAATATAAAGATTCCTTTTAAATATAAATAAGAAGTAGAAATGCGCACAAATGTATTATAAGTGATATGCAAAATATGTTTTTAAACATTTCGAGATTTTTTTTTCTCTCTAACTTAATCATATAAATTTGATAAAACATTAGAGTTTTTAAGATAATTATTTAATGGTATATGCCAATATTTCCTTTGTAAATAATTAATAAATTTGTTTTATAAATAATTGATTATTATTGTTATAAAAAAAATAACCTGTCATCAAATATAAAACAATATTATATAAACTGGAACCGCAGATCCTTTAATCTAAATTAGCTAATTAAACTCGAGGTTTAGTACTCTTTGCCGAGTCTAATCCATTTATTTGTTCACATGGCACGTGTAAGTTTCAGGGGTTGAGGCTGTTAGCGGACAGTGTCTTAGCCTGACTTTGTTAGAAGTTTTGAGAATCTACTTAGTTGAGACAAAGTTGGTCTTGGTTTTTTATTTATCTTTTCTTTAAAGTTTCAGTTTTCTTTAAAGTTAAAAAATATTTAAAAAAATATGAAAATTATCAAGTAAATAAAAAATTTAATTAAAAATTTAAAAAGGCCCCTGATGCAAAAAAGACCTCTAAAAAGAATAAAAATAATATTATTATGAACTTATTGAAGTCGTTGCGTCGTGGGACCGTTGTACGTACGCAGGTGGGTCAAAAAGTTCGCGGAATGGAGGGTAAAAAGTAAGAAATAAAACACAAAATTATTTTTCCTTCTTAATGTATTCCCCCTTAACTCTAATACATTTATTAGACCTATCAATTAATTTATTAATACCATAAAAAAAAAATGATTTCTCTTTGTCGTCAAAATAAGCCGAAATAGCGCTCTTCACTTCTTCATCACTGGAAAATTTCTTCTTTCGAAGCTCTTTTTTCATTTTTGGGAACAAACAAAAATCACTAGGTGCTAGATCTGGGCTATAGGGAGGATGTTCTAAGATTTTGAAGCCCATTCTTTGAACAGCAACCATCGCAACTTGCGACTTGTGCACAGGTGCATTGTCGTGCAAAAGGAGCACACCTTGGGTCAATTTTCCCCATCTTTTCTCCCTCACAGCAACTCGCAGACGTTCTAATAATATAGCGTAGTACTTCCCAGTTATAGAAACACCCTTTTCTTTATATTTTTCTTCGGGGGTGGTGTGCCCTTTTTGTGCCACTGCATGGAGTCTTGTTTAGACTCAGGCTCATAATGATGAAATCAAGTTTCATCGCCAGTCACAATTCGGTTCAAAACTTTATCCTTTTTATCACCACAGAGCGCCAAAAACTCGCGACAACACTCAACTCGCCGCTGCTTTTCTCCATGTTGCAAAAATTCTTCCGGATTGACTTGTTGATTGACGTGTAGCTCAGTGAATTATGACCTCATTGTTTTGAAACTTAGTATTTATACTCTTAATGAGTGTCACAACTAGTGAAGGTAGTAAAAAGTTGCCTTTCCCCCTCCATACCCCTTATTCCGCGAACTTTTTGACCTCCCCCTCGTACGTTGATAGTGTATATATTACGAAGTTAATCATTGAGGACTTAGACTATATGATTCGATATCGTTTTTTTTTATTTGCCTTGTTCACTTATTTGCATTTTAATTTCTTCCTTTATTAAACAGTCCCCCGACGCTACGAATTCAATAAGTACATAATAATAATATTTTTATTCTTTTTAGAGGTCTTTTTGCATCGGAGGTTTCTTAAATTTTAGTTATTTTTTTTGCTTATGTTGCTTATGTTACTGGTTTCTGAATTATACTAAAGAACCTACAGACACACAAACTTTTCAATTGTATAAGTATTTCTATTAATCTATTCTAATATTATAAAGAGGAAAGATTTGTTTGTTTGTTTGAATTGAATAGGCTCTGAAACTACGGGACCGATTTAAAAAAAAATCTTTTAGCATTAGAATCCTACATTATGATGTACCACGGCTATATTTAATACTAGCTGTTGTCCGCGGCTCCGCCCGCGTGTAGGTCGCTTTTCGCGTAATCTATGGAAACTACAATTTTCCAGACCTATAATAGACTATATTATATTATATAATAGACGATAATATTTTAGAACTAATTTCATAACCATAGAAAACGTTATAGTGAGTCAACCTTAAAAGCTAGATATATCTTGTCGCGGACTTCTTTTTAAAACTTTTAAAGAGAAACAATTTCATAGAACATCATTTTTGCGTAACTGTCACCGTTTTCGCAGCGCACTTAGTTTTTTGTTTATTTTTTTACACCTTGCGTTAGAATATTCAAGTTTTAGTAATTATCCCTAATTTATTGAAAATGAAACATAGCCGTCACTCGGGAATAGTGTAGCTTGCCAACGGTGAAAGAATTTTTGAAATCGGTCCAGTAGTTTCAGAGCCTATTCATTTCAAACATACAAAAAAATAATCAAACATTTCCTCTTTATAATATTAGTATAGATATAGACGAGAAATATATTTATTATCTATACATATAATAAAATTGTCACTGATCCATTCATGTTCAATGAATTAAAAAAAAACAACATCATAGGGGGGCTTTATAAAAGCAAGAGAACCCAAAACAATCACAAACCCAAATCAGTTTGTCTGATTGTGTTTATGTCTGTATGTTTGTGCACGCTAATCTCAGAAACGGCTTAATCAATTTGAATGCAGTTTTCAGGAATATATTATCACAGTCCTCACTTAACATTTAGTGTTTATTTTTTCTAAATCGGTTAAGATATAAAAAGTTATGGCAATTTATGTCAATGACGTAATAGGTACCATGAAAATCTAATTCTATACTTGTAATAAATCTTTAGAGGAGTAGTCTTTGTACATTGAAAATATTTAAAAAAATATACCAGCATGTGAAGTAATAACTAACAGAATCCATTTTAAGTATTTTAAAAATCTTTGACAGTTTATTTGTTTGTCTTTTAGATGTGCACACAACACGAAAATTATTTTGCGCTTATAATGCAAACGCTGGCTGAACTCAAATCAGAATATCAGAACTCAGATAGATCAAAATAATGTACTAAATATTGTATACCTTAAAAAGTTCTACAAGGAAATCCGCGATGATATATGTTTATCTCTTAGGGATAACCCACAGTAGCAAATTATTATCATACAATTTTTGGGAAAATAATAGGTTATTTACGAAACGATTTTAAGGAATACAGCTTTAATCCTTATCTAATTAAGTAACTTTAGTACATTTTACATTTAATATAGAACAATATAGCCCTTTACAGCATGTAATTTTATATAAATATTTTCGAAGATATTACAGATTTAAAATATAGGGTCTTCGCGTTTGCGGCGGTACAGTCGGCCGGCGCACTCTGGTATGGAACCGTGCAAACCATTTCAAAAATGGCTTTTGTGAATGTTTAGAATTGAAAATAGTTTTTGTTTTTAATAAAACTGGACCTGCAATTTGATGTTGAAAATAACGTCGATTGTGTAGCTCAGAATTCCTTAAGTTTACATGGTATTTTTATTACGTTGAATGAAAATCTGTAAGTGTGATATATGGTTAGAATGATTATTAAGTTCTCTGTTTAAGAAGTATTTAAATGGACGTTTAAGTGAAAACAAGAGAGGTATAAAAATAATTAGAGTACCTTATATTGTATCCTTATTTAAAACTTTAAATATACTTTTGACAGTAAGCGATGTCTGTCGATGTTGTAATTTTGATTGTATCACTTAAAACAAGTCATATAGAAGCCAATACAAAAAAAGGGAAGTGGGAATTGTTTAACTACGAATTTAAGGCGTGCGAAGCCGCGGGCAAAATCTAGTATTTAATAAAATAAGGATCCACTGGAAAGTTTCGACAATGTAATAAATTAAAAATGTATTAAGTAACATGATTCAAGACTTTTTGATATGGATATGAAATGTTTTGTTATGAAACTATTCATTATTATTATTATACCCATAGGTAGGTTTCATATATACGAATATTAATAAATATAAACATTTAGAATTAAAATGATTTACAATCACTAATACTTAAGTAATTTACCTCAGTAAGTGTAAAAACCTTTTGGCCTTCATAACAAGGCTTTTTTTTCCTATTTAGCGCGGGCGAAGCCGCTGGAAACAAGTAATTATTGCATAAGAACCTCTCCCCCGCACGAATAAAACGTCAATATCTTGAAGACGACTATTTCTATTTCAATCAAACATGGATAAGAACCATCTCGACGAGCATAGCTTTCTATTAAAAAACTGCATTGGAATCCATCCACGCGTTTGGTCGTTACATTGCCACAGACAGACACACAGATAGACAGATACACGGATACACAGATCGACAGGTCAAACTTATAACACCCCTCTTTTTAGTCGGGGGTTAAAAATTTATATTATTGTCCACATGAAACCTCTTTTTCTTTATACTTACTACCTATTTCATTTCTATTCTTGTTGTATGACAACAACATTAATATTATTTGAAAAAATAATTAAAACAACATCTCATAAAATATACATATAGATATTTTCACTTTACTCGGCTCACTTTGTGGGCTTACTTTGTGAGTAATACTATATGTACTTTGTGTCAGCTTACAATTACTCCGGCGTTTAATTTTAAACATATTTCTTTAAATTAAATACATAAACAATATAAAATAAAGATAAATTGTATATATTACTTCATGTAAAAAAAAATGTGTGTGTACACATGTAAGAAGTGAAACTTCTTTATGACATAATTTTTTGAAAAATGATTTACTAATTACAACTTTACAGGAATGGCTAATTAAGCTAAATTAGATAAAGGTCATGCAAAAATAAAGATGGCGCTTAACAGAAAAACGTTACAATTTTTTGACATTGCTATAAAATTTTATTCCATCTGTCGATAAAGAAGTTTCACTTCAAAAAGATGGCGCGTAACGGAAAAATGTGACGCGTAATGAAAAAATGTTACACTAAATTTTTTTTCAACCCCGATAAAGAAGTTTCACTTAAATAAATAATTTTAAAAGAATACATAAAAGTTAGAAATATCGGTTAGGATTTTCAAAAGTAGAACCTCCGTCTTAATAAAAACGATTAAATAAGGAATGCTGGATTCTTCGAGATGCGTTAGTTCAATAGGTTAAGTGACATGATGGTTTACCAGAGGTTGCAAGCTCGACTTTTGCCCGTGTCAATGATTTTTTCATAATTTATTACATGGTAAAAAAAAATATTCTTCAGATATGACATGAACCTCCTAGCGGTAGATAATAATTGGTCGTCAATAAATGTTGTAACAAAGTCTACTTCTAAATGTTTATTATTTTCTTAAACGGTACACAGATAAATATTGCATACGTTATCCAGGCTAGTTAATTAACTAAAAAAAGTAATATGCTCTACCAGTTTAAGACCCATTCAGGTTTTCTTATGCATGAGTTCAGAATACGATTCCTTTATTTATTTCTGTTCGCACCTTAGGTAGTTCACATTTATAATGTTAAAATGTTAAACTTTTTAAAGCTTACCCACATTTTTGAACCCAAATTCTCCT
Organism: Napeogenes inachia; assembly: GCA_959347355.1. NCBI lineage: Eukaryota > Metazoa > Arthropoda > Insecta > Lepidoptera > Nymphalidae > Napeogenes > Napeogenes inachia. The sequence continues at coordinate 27,870,308 of OY365791.1, forward strand.
ATATTCACATCTAAATATATTATTTAGATGTGAATATAGGAATTTATTAAATATCTACTGTTGTCTATTAGACAACAGTAGATATTTAATTAAACCCAAACTGAAACATACAGGATAGAACAGTGGATTTCTTGAACTGTTGCTAATAGCGAGCGCCATTAATGCTTTATCACTTCCGTACTGGAGTTCCGTTCACTGAAACTCTGTTTGAGACTAAAATTAGTCTTATGTTTACGTATAGTACGAATAGTGTGAATATTATTATAGTGAATTGATTTGTATTTGTTTTAATCGGTGTATAATAATCTAAATTGATTCGAAGATCTCGATTTGTGTTAATTAAAAATATATTCATTATACCTATAAGATAAATAATAAAAACGTCAACTTTAATAATAACATATTGTTTAATATTAATAGTTTTCTTACAAAGAAAATGTCAATTGTATATTAAAGGTAACTAATTATTAAAAACTTTATTGTAATCTTATAAAAATAAAAATAACAAAGATAAACTTATGAGATAAAAGATGAGTAGAAAGAGAACAGTGCACAGCCTGTTATCCATATTGTTTCGCCACTCCAGTTTTGTAGAAAATGTGATTGAATAATCTTCCATACCCCTCGCTCTTGCAATTTGTCGAGTTTCATTGTATTGTAAAATTAATGAAAACAGATGTTATATTCAACATTAAATATCAATAATAAAATAAACAAATATATAAAATATGTAAAAGTTAGTACTTCTACATATTTTTGCCTTGGAGTAAAGTGCTAAATACGCCGATGTATGAATTATAGATATTATATAATATAGATATTATAAATATTAAATCTTCATTATTTTTTACTTTTTAGTTATAAAGTCTTTTTTTTTAACGTAGTTATTTTAATTTTATGTCAAATATATTTAGATGTGGTTCTCTTGATAAAATATATTTTTATCAAGATTTAAATTCTAGAATCTTTAAATTATTTAAATCTTAGTGTGAAAAAGTCAATATCTTCAAATCTATTTAGGACGTACCTAGGACGATGATTAGTATTTTCTAGTTATGTTAGTATATAGTTTTCAGCACAAAATATTTTTTTTAATTTTAAATTAAAATATCTTACAAAGAATACAAATAAGTAATTATATATTAAATAATCCCAAATACCAGATCTTATCAACAGCTGCATCCCCTTTTTTTTTCTCTTTGTAAATATGATCACATATCTCTTTACAGCTCAAAGCCATACTGACTTTCTATACGAGACCGAAGATCTTGCAGATATCTATGTCAATTATTCTCTATTCTTAATAATCCATTTTCACCCCAGTACTTGAAATATACATTTCAATATACGTAATACTTACGTAAATCTTGTTTTTCTTGTAGTTAACGATCTTCCCAGCGAGCAAACGGTTGTGAGATCGATTTTTATAAGGGTGAATGTTTCGAGCGATATGCAGATTGTTTTTACTTATTTGGTTCTAATTTATGTTTATTTTTCACAATTAATTAACTAACAAATAAATTAGCTTTAATTTATTACTGAGCTTTCACTTATAAAAGTTATAAATATTTTTTGATCGAGCAACAAACTTTTTGAATCCTATTTTTGTACAATCTGAGACGGTTAGTCATAATACAGTCTTATAAGGACAAAAATATAATTTAAGCCTACATACGTTAACAAATAGAACTAAGTTTTCTTGAATATTCATGAGATGTCTTGCATATTTCTTTAAAAATATATAAAAGGATAAATACCTTATTAACGTATATCTAAAAAAATAAGAGAAAATCAAATTGTTATCATGACACAGTGCCATAAGAATCTATAAGTAAGTATATATAAGTCAAAGAAGAAATATATTATTATTAGTTGCCAGGTCGTTTACGACCATTGGATATTGGATTGGATTGGATTGGATTGGATATATCCAAGCTTACTACTTTTCTCTTAATCCTGTAAAGTTAATTTCGGTGCCTAATAGTGTGGTTTACATAGTGCAATACATGGTTTTTTTATGCTAATAAATTTTGTATGATTTTTTTTTTAATAACTAAAGATCCCCCAAAAAATATGTACGACTTTTTTTTCCTTACAATGGGCCCTTGTTGGATGTGCACAATATGTTATAATTTTAATAGCTTTATTTTTAACAAAGTGAAGATTTAATGAAGAGGAGTCCAATAATACACACATCTTGGTTTTAGCCCCTGCTTCAAATATATTTCAAGTTGTAGGCGTAAAATAAATATACCGCATTGGATTGGAAGTCTACTCCGTTGTCATATCTATTTCCATTCAAGACTAATGTTTTTCCAATATCCGTACACTTTAAAATGCATTTCAATTTCGATGTAAAGGATATGAATTTTAATAGCATTTTTATTGCTATACGGTTGTCATGACATTTGATATGCGCGTACACAAATTGGAGATGATCAAGTCATATTCATTTATTTTTCAGTGCAAAACAACTTTTAACAAAATCTTCTGAAAATGACGAAAAAGTAAACTTTTCACGTTTTACTTTTAAATTTTATCTGTTTTATTTATGTATAAGTAATAAAATATTCCTTTATAATACTAATAATTAAATTTTTAAACTTATAATTGTTACATAGAAATTTCATTTCTGTAGATAATTAAATATTTATAATTTAAAATATTATCGATTTCTTATTATCTGTCAAATTCGTACACAATTTGGTAAATTATTTATCTGTTGACAGCTAATTACAATATCTTAATTAGTCTGTGACATTTGCCAGCTGAAGCTAACTTTATAGTCCCCAAAATGTTATTAAAAATATAAACATTTTATTAATAATTACTATTCTAAATTTCATTTATTAATCATTATTAAGGTTAGCATATTGCTAGATATTTATTTAAAAGTAGCTGTCATATTGTTTCAGAAGTTTAGTTGCAGCCAACGTTGTTTTATTGTTATATTTATTAGTATAACAATTTGTTATCAATTTATTACACTCGTTTCTTTCTTTAGATATGTAGTGCATTGAGCTTAAATTATTTAAATATTGGTCTTCTTACGATTAATATCTATTTTACCCACATTTCGCGTAACGCGGCGTGTGCATAGCACATTGTTTGCTTATTGTGCATATTTTGATTATAAAATTCAATGCCGTGACCTTTAGAGTCTTTTCTTTCGGAAGCACTTCCGAATTCAATATCTTATTAGCCTTCGGTGAGTGTTTTAGTTATTTGTGATCTTATTAACGCATTTAAAGCGTTGTTTCTTAAATTCATTAGCGTGTTTAATTGCAGGGCTAATAATTTAATATGGAATAATTATAATTCCTATTGCCGGCACTTCCCGGGCAGTTTCAAAGTTAATTGGAACAAAATATCGTAAGAACTTTGAATCTTTACTCTATATTAGGAGATGTTTCATAGGTCTTGAGACTTTATTTAATGTTATTACGTGGTACTATTCCAGTATTTGTCCTCGCGGTTCGCGTTCGCGTTCGCGGGGGTAGACGTGAATCTTCGGAGCGTCATCCTGTTTGACCTGTATCCTGCTTCCTGACTAGTTGAGTTTAAGGAGCTCGTCTATATTGTAATCCCGATAACATAGTGATGTACAAAATTTATTTAAATACCAATAATCAACACTTCCATTTTTGAAAGTTTTATAAAGAACAAGTGTTTGACTGTGATTCTCCAGTACTGACAAGCAGGAGGATCATGCATATGTGTTTGCTTGTAATTTGTCAGTGGCGCCTAGGATTTCTATTTTAGTAATTAATATATATATAATTTAAAATTATGGTGTTATCTCAAGTAACCCACCACTTAGTTACCTTTTTTTTTATTATTTGTAACATAATAGACATATACGAGATTTTTTCTTAAAATACTGTAAAAATTTACAGAAATATGCAAAACATCTCATGAATATTCAAGAAAACTTAGTTCTATTTGTTAACGTAATGTGTACTAAGTATATTGTACTACCATGTCGCATTTCTAAATACCATTCATCAGACACTCGTTCATCCGGTCAGGTTTACTTTGTCGCAAACAAAACAAAAACTAAAATTCATTGATTCGTTCAAAGTCGTTTAAACGTCTAGCGCTGACAGTGGGATACTACTGGGTCGTGAATAAAACTGACCTAGAAACAAATTAATCTGGTACCTATCAGACAGTTGTATTGTATTTAATGCAAGGAATAGATTCTTATTATATTTTAGTATACATGCACATGTTTTGCGAAATGGAAATTATGACCTTACCTACTTTTTTCTTAGTTTAAAGCAGTTTGTCTGGTATACTTTGAATAATCATTAAACCCACGAAACTACGGCCTCCTTGCTTAGATCACAATAAAAAAAACGTAGTAAATAATATAATAAAAAAATAATAATAATATAATTATTTCAACAGATTTACTCGAGAATGTTAATACATACCCGTTTTTTCTCGTATTTTTCTCAGGTAAATAAAGTAAGTTAAAGTAAAGCTAAGCAAACAAATATGATTTTACCTTGTGGAGTCTAGACAATGGAAACAAAAAAAAATAAAATATAGTAATTTAAAAAAATAATATTATGACAGGATTTATTTTATAAATTTATAAACATGTTTGGTTTTTATAGCTTCTTTAATATATATTACAATTGGATACGAAGATTATTTACCTAAAATGTGTTACGTAAAAACTTTGGAAATCTCTTCCAAAACATATTTTGGACGGCAACCCAGCTGTTGGCTCCTTAAAAATTAGAGTTGAAGAGCACTATCTCTCTTCAATAACTTAAATTATTATGAATGTACCATGAAGTATGTCTTTTTGTATGTATATATATAAATATATATATATATATATATATATATATATATATATATATATATATATATATATACAAAAAGACTAATAAAGAAGAATAATCTTCGTTAAATCTTTCGTTCTAAAAATTTATAAAATAAATCCTGTGATAATATTATTTTTTTTAAATTACTATATTTTATTTTAATTTATGTAGTCTATGTAATTGAAATATGAAAATAATTATCATTAAAACAATTTTTATTAAACTATTTATAATCTTTTATCTTACGTTGGAGGATAACTGAGAGAGATCTTTTAAAGAGATAAGTTGATCCTTTATAAATGTTATTTTTTTTTGTATACGATTATATTTTGTAAGTTTTGATAATCCATAAATAAATTGAAAAAAAGTAAATATTTACTTAAATATAAAACAAACTAATAATTTTATCTGTACATTCAATTTTTTATCTTTCAAAATGTACTTACATCTTAATATCTTAGTTGTGAGGTTGAAAGAAAAGATGAAAAAAGTAGACAATGATTATTTAATGAGGTACTTTAACATATATAAGCATTATGCTATCAAAATTACTTAATTATTTTATTTAACAACGAAAACCAAACCACTTTTTTATTTAATTGGTAGCTTAAATAACTATAAAATGTCAATAAAATGAAAGCATATTTTGAATACCCTTTTTACCAAAAAATAGAAGCATGAACTAAATTGAGCAGAACGAATGAGACCGTTTAGTTTGCAAAAAATAATTATGAAATTTCTCATGGACAAAGACAAAGTCTATATTTGAAATTATAGCAAAGTTGCGGGTATGAAGCGCTATTTTTGCAGAAAAGCACTTGAGCTCTCGTGTGCAGTCCTGACATGTTGCGATAAATATTGTGTCATTTATGAAAGCTTCAAAAGGCATTTTTAAAATTTCATTGCTGTTGTTTGTATCTACGAAACATTGTAGTAATTTAAAAATTTGAATTGCTCCGAATAATTTACAATGTTTTGGAAATATTTAAAAATTGAGAAATAGTTTATAATTTCACTATATTATACTTAAATTTATTCTGACTATACACTTAACTAAACAACTTATATCTATAATATAATGGTTTATTATTTATTATTGTTTTCTAAAAGTGAACTCTAGCGTTTCTCATATCTTGAAAAATAATTCTGATTATTTGTAAAGCATAAGAAACAATTATTTCAGTATACACTGTAATATAATTATGGATATAGTAAATGAATGAGGTACAAAAAATAAACATATATATTGTCTCTTACATATGCAATGAATGGCTTCATGAACTTTGTAAGAAAAGAAAAACAAAGTTGGTAAAACTATGCTACATAAGAGTTTTCAAATACATTGTTGCATAGTTATCAGCAGATCCAGCAACTTTTGTTTTAATGTCGACTGATTAAGATATATTTAATATGAATTACTATAGATTGTATTTTTTTTATTGGAATATACATTTATTTAATTTGGTCTACAATGGTGACACAGAATGAGGTCACGCCGACTATGATAGAGGGGAATGATAATGGTCTCTCGATCAACAAACTAATAGGACTATGTTTGTATTTGTTATGGATAAAAAAGAATCATTCTTTACAATGTCAACATTAAATACTGTCTAACTTACTTGTGTAAATTGTGAAATATTACTATAGGCCAATAATTAATTACAATGATTTTACTTTGCTTAAAACAAATAAGTTAAATATGCTTTTATAAATTTAGTTTCACAATATTTCCGCCTGCCCTTTCTATTAGTAAAAATTTTAGTTTAATTGATAAAAATTTTACGTAGGTGAATATGCAGTATTTTGAGTTAAAATATATTATTCTAAGGGAAGCTCTAAAATACATAGAAATGATGGACACTTAAAACTACAAGATTCCTTATAATAATTTGTAAGTAGCACAAAGAGTTGTCCCGTTGAGTATATCTAATTAACAATTATGTCTGGCCAAAGAAATAGTCTCTAAGAAGAAACAACTTGGCCTCCTCTTAAAATAAGGAAAATTATTATAATAATAAACTATAAATGTTTAAAAAGTTAGATTTTATCAATCAAATATAAATCCAAACCAATAATCAAGATCGATCGAGGTCGAGAGATTTTTCTAACAAAGTGTATTTCAAACGTGCATCTGCTGAATTCAAAGCTCGCAGATTGTATGTAATATCGTCCCTTTCAAAGCACAACCGCAAATAAGAAAAGGACCCGGAAAAAGCTTGAATAAGATTTTCTTTTGCAATCTAATTAGATTAAGCTTCGCTTCAATATCGGAACGATCTTGCATTTCAATTAATTTTAGTTTTCCTTTGTTATTCAAATATATACTGTTCAAGTCATGATTTCTGTAAAAATAAATAATTTTGTTAAAATATTTAGGTGCTATATATGTATGTCGAAACTTAAGATATTATTTTAACCGTTACATAATAGAAATATTAGTTATCTATCTCAACCTAATTTTAGCAACAAAACGTTTAAAACTGTGCTAACGTTACCTGTACTAAATCAAGTATTAAAACTTCATAATGCCTCACCAGTCCGCTTCGTAACACCGTACACGTGTTGTGAAAATTATGGTTTAAACAAATTCGAGAGCGTTCGGTTGAAGTACGATCGTTTTACACAACGAGTTGGTTATGGGAGTTACAGTTTAGTAAATAGTATTATGTGTGTTTTATTTTTCACAGTTATTTTAGTTGCATTGTAAGATCTGGGTAAATTATATTATAAGTATTAGAAGGGGCAATCAACAGTACACAACAGGTTGAAATTACATTGTTAGTAAAGAATATTATTATTATTATCCTGATTCAAATGATTATTTTGAATACAATGAAGAAATTAAAATCATTTATATAAGAAGGTACAAGTTATTTATTTTATAATGCGTTATATATGTTCTACTTTATCATACATACCACAATGATTATCAATAAATTACAAGCAGATCGACAAATATTTTAATAAATTCTAGGATTAATATAGCTGGCTCGCTTTTGAAGTAAATAGACCTGAGTGACAATATTTAAAAAAATATACCAGCATGTGAAGTAATAACTAACAGAATCCATTTTAAGCATTTTAAAAATCTTTGACAGTTTATTTGTTTGTCTTTTAGTTGTGCACACAACACGAAAATTATTTTGCGCTTATAATGCAAACGCTGGCTGAACTCAAATCAGAATATCAGAACTCAGATAGATCAAAATAATGTACTAAATATTGTATACCTTAAAAAGTTCTACAAGGAAATCCGCGATGATATATGTTTATCTCTTAGGGATAACCCACAGTAGCAAATTATTATCATACAATTTTTGGGAAAATAATAGGTTATTTACGAAACGATTTTAAGGAATACAGCTTTAATCCTTATCTAATTAAGTAACTTTAGTACATTTTACATTTAATATAGAACAATATAGCCCTTTACAGCATGTAATTTTATATAAATATTTTCGAAGATATTACAGATTTAAAATATAGGGTCTTCGCGTTTGCGGCGGTACAGTCGGCCGGCGCACTCTGGTATGGAACCGTGCAAACCATTTCAAAAATGGCTTTTGTGAATGTTTAGAATTGAAAATAGTTTTTGTTTTTAATAAAACTGGACCTGCAATTTGATGTTGAAAATAACGTCGATTGTGTAGCTCAGAATTCCTTAAGTTTACATGGTATTTTTATTACGTTGAATGAAAATCTGTAAGTGTGATATATGGTTAGAATGGTTATTAAGTTCTCTGTTTAAGAAGTATTTAAATGGACGTTTAAGTGAAAACAAGAGAGGTATAAAAATAATTAGAGTACCTTATATTGTATCCTTATTTAAAACTTTAAATATACTTTTGACAGTAAGCGATGTCTGTCGATGTTGTAATTTTGATTGTATCACTTAAAACAAGTCATATAGAAGCCAATACAAAAAAAGAGAAGTGGGAATTGTTTAACTACGAATTTAAGGCGTGCGAAGCCGCGGGCAAAATCTAGTATTTAATAAAATAAGGATCCACTGGAAAGTTTCGACAATGTAATAAATTGAAAATGTCTTAAGTAACATGATTCAAGCCTTTTCATATGGGTGCGTAGATAGGTAGGTTTCATATATAAGAATATTAATAAATATAAACATTTAGAGTTAAAATGATTTACAATCACTAATAACACTATGATGAAGGAATTTATATTATCACGAGATATTGCCCGTGATTCTTTATGACTACGATTATAAGCCATATAAATATATCTTTACAGTCTCCGTGGACGCAGTCACGGGCAATAGCTATCCCTAATAAAGTACTTTACCTTAGTAAGTTAGTGTAAAAACCTTTTGGCCTTCATAACAAGGCTTTGTTATGAAGATAACAAGGCTTTTTTTCCAATATAGCGCGGGTGAAACCGCTCGGAACAGCTAATTATTGCATAAGAAGCTCTCCCCCGTACTAATAAACCGTCAATATCTTAGAGACGACTATTTGTATTTCAATCAAACATGGATAGAAACCATCTCGAAAAGCATCGCTTTCGATAAAAAAACCGCATTCAAATCTGTCCACGCGTTTGGCCGCAAATTTGCCACAGACAGGTACACAGATACATAGATACACGGATACCAGATCGACAGGTCAAACTTATAACACCCCTCTTTTTAGTGGGGGGTTAATAAAATTAATTTCGACGTTATTTTATTTTTTTAGTTATTTAAAATCCTATGGTTATATTTATTATTATTTTTTAACAAATGTCATAGAAAAGGGGCATCTGATTCCAATTTTGATATAACAATAACCCTAAAAGCTTATCTTAATATTTATACTTTCCTATGTTATATGTTCTTTGCGTTATATATTTTATACACGTTGTGGCAAACGGATATTTAATTCCAGGACTATATTATAACTTTTGATGAGGTAAATAAACTCAGAATGTATGTTTTTGTATATACTCTAATCTATCTATTAATAGTAGATTTTGTACCGTGGGACTAAAGCACTACTTTAAAGGGAGAGTGTTTTTTTTAATCCAAAGCGAAGCGAAATGTTTTGTAGGTAATTGAATATTTACAACAAAAAATACAAAAACAGTAATATAAGAAAAACAAATAAAAATACTTATAGGTAAATATTGATATTTAAAATAAATATATTTAGTGAGCGTGATGGATTAAGTTGCCTCATTATCTATTTTCAAAGTAGGCAATGACGACTGTTCAACGCGGGAAAAGAAGTGGTTAAAAGTAGTAATAGTAGTAGTAGGTTTTAACTTATTATTATTAACACTGCTTTCTTTGCTAAATATACATAGTAGTACATAGCTAGTACAAAGTTGTTTTTAGAGTTTTTATATTTTGCAACGATATATAGAGTTAAGCCAAATTTACAATTATAGTTCCTTTTTTATTTAATAACACCCTGAAAGCAATCACGTATGTATGCAGATGTATGCAGTGATTCCAGTTAAGTCGATATATTCAAAACCTATTTTCTACGTGCTAGATTAAAAAATCGTTTCTCTCTGACAGTTTACGTATATAATATACTATACACGTAGAAAATTGTTTTATAAAATTCATTTTTACAGGGATACGCGGTAGCTCTTCGAAACAATTGTTCATGAGAATTAAGTAAAATTCGTGTGGTTGAATTCCTTATCTATATGTTATATATTACTAAGGATTTGTTTAATTGACTCATATGGTAATTTAATTTGAATATATGTTAAAATCGAGAAATTTAAATGTTTTATTGACTTTTAAAATAAAAAAAATCCTGTATAATAAATGAATATAATCATAGATTTTTTAATGGTTTTTTGTGCTACTACGCTTTATATAGAACTAGCTCACCATTTAGATAATATTTATATTATATTATATCACTTCCATCTATATCAATCTTTCGTATTTTGGAAAATAAAATCTTAACTAGTTTGGAAGGATACCTACATCTTTTAATATCATTTTTTTTCTCGAAACAAATAGAATGTTTATTGATTATTAAAAGTTCTTTAAGAACTCTTTAAAAATATCTTAATCTCAAATGATTTTTGATTTTATACAAGAATTTCCAAAAATAGATGAACAATTATTAATAGGTAGTTTATTTTTAGATTTTTATTTGCATTTAATATAAAAATTTTAATTAGACTGCCAATGTAACATTAAAGATTATTACATTTATTGTAACATACATTCACATTCAATAAAAAAAAATACAAATTGATATTATCACATTTTTTTTGTCATACTACAATGAAATAATGTTTAAAAAAACAAGATAAGGGTGAATTAAAATAATAAGGATACAAAAAGATTTTATAACTTTAATTTGTTTCGATCTTCATCTTTTTAGACTTATTGACAAATTAACTTCTTAGAATTCTCTAAAACGATAATCTTTTCCATTATAGAAATAGATTTGGCTTATTAGATCGATATCCTTGGTAGTCCCTTAGTGTTCTGGAGGAAGAAAAGTTTGTTTTTTTTAATGAAATGTAATACATTGATAAATAAATAAATATTTTTAATTTTACAACTTTTCTTTACTACATTCTTGGAATAATATCTTTAGTCGTCCATGTAATAAATAAAGTAGTAAGCTCTATTTTTAGAAGGACGGTAATTAAAAAAAGAATTAGCAATCAACATTAAAGACAACAAAACGCACCCTTTTATTTATTGCTGACGAAGTTATTCTTTTTTTCCCAGAAGCGAGAATTCACGTTTCCAATAGATATCAGCATGTTATCTGAATCTACTGTGTTCCGCTAATCACCCGGTAAACAAAAAACACAAGGCTTCGAGCAGTTAACAGAGTTGGAGGCAAGCCAACCACAAGCTTCACCGGTACTAAGGGTGAATATACGGTGCAGATGCAATACATTTCGCTTGTCCACATTTCTTATACTCCTTTCTTATAACTTATTTAGCTTCACGACACAATCAATATTAAATGCCTGCTGATTTCATGTTTGTTTGCTATTCATAAAATTATGTTACTTCGTTAAAAAAATTATCTGTATATATATATGCGTTCTATAATTTAGTCAACATTCTTTATAAGTGAAGTTTATGAATAATATTTTGAACTTGTATAAAATAATAGTTAAGGATTAGATTGTTGGCAACTGAAAGAACCCTTTTGTGATTATAGCTTTAATGACATGAACGTTAAACAGTTTTGAGCACCTACATGACTGATGATAAGTGAAATAATATCATAATAACTGAAAACACGAAAATTCAAAAGCAGCGTTTATTGTCAATTTAAGAAAAACCGAGATTTATTTTATTTTCGTGCATGTATTGCATGGTAAACAAACACCAAACGATCTGTGGCGTTTGTAAAAGAAGGCTGCTTCAAAAATTAAAAAACCGAAGCCTTATTCTATTTTAAACGCGGCTCCTTGACCTTGGTCTTTCTAGAACTGGCATCGGTTCATTTCTAGAACGTATTTCAAAGGCGGCATTAGTAGATTCTTTTCAAATTTGGTTAGGTAGGGAGAGGAGTGTAGACAGTAAAGGTGAGCGTGTTTTGCACATCATAAAGGGGCTCCCTACCTCTCTTTGCTACGTGATGGACCAGGCACCCGCACGGTGAATCCATGGAATGTTGAGAAGCTTCGTCTAATTATAATTTTACAATATGATATTAATTAAATTTGTAAGGTGTATTAAGTATCCATCTATTGCCCACAGCTTCAATTAGGACCTAAACTATTAACCTCTATTTTCAATTTATTAAAATTCTAATAGTTTATAAAAAGTTCTCTTTACAGAGTTTTCAATATAAAACCTTTACAATTTTATTAAGTTTGATGCTATGTGATGCTACATACCGAAGGAAAACAAAATTAAGGAAAATATTAAAAAGTCAAGAGTTCTCTCGGATATGAACCTATTTTCTACGCCGACTATACTGCACACTATTTCACATTACTTCAATAACACAGGTCATTGTTATTCTTTAATGAAATTTATACTTAAAACTTAATTTTAATATAAATTTTGTTAGGAGTAATAAAAAATAACAAAAATTTTTACTTAGCCTGTAAGCCTGGTGTTCGCCACTATACCAGGGGTGGCCAACTTAATCAGAATTAAGATCGACTTTTTACCGACGAATCGCTGTTAGATCTACTTCATTTATTTTTTAAAAATTACGTACTTCCTGATATTCTAATGGACCTTTAGGGCAGGTAAATCTTAATTTGAACTTAAAATTTTTAAATACTTCTTGCTTAGCCGGAATCGACTCGACTAGCGGCCGCGATCGACCGGTCGATCGCGATCGACTGGTTGGCCACCCCTGCCCTATACTGTTCCTTCTGAATATACGAGTATTTCTTCTTCTATAGTATTTTGGATACTCCAAACCCTTAATAATCTCTAGGCAAATTATTTAAATGGTAAAAAGCTTGTGTTGTGTTGCTTGTGTTCTTCTACTGAGACTTCCCTACTTCTTTTCGCGAATAGCTATTACTTCTCGTCGTCGTCGCTTGTGTTGTGTTGCTTGTGTTCTTCTGCTGAGACTTCCCTACTTCTTTTCGCGAATAGCTATTACTTCTCGTCGTCGATTGCGATCCACGATCCGTTATAACAACACGATCATTATATGTTCTGTAATGCGTTAGATGATTCTATTGTACTTAAAGGTTTGTTACTTACAGCAAAGCCCACCCCATGCTCTCGATGTTCATATGAGTCATCGCCTATCCAATACAAAGTATAATTCCGTTCACGTAATGAGGCTTGATTGGATAATCTATTTTCCTGCAGTGCAGCGATATATATATTCAGGAGTGCCAACTCTAAGTTACAGCCATTTTTCGTAAATTTTGAGCGTATTCTTAAGTCTCCAAGTTATTTAGAAGACCTGACCTCATAGTGTGAACGTTCCAAGTTCGGAAACACATGGAAGTGTAAGTTTTAGATTTTGATTGCTATTTGTTCGCGGGTGAAAAGTACCACAGCCTTGCTTTCTGGGTAAACCCTGAGTTTCCAATACCCTAAAGGAACTAATAATCCCGGGACGGACCTTATTGACTGGAGGCTGCCCAGTTGTAGCAGGCGGTAAGTGATGCCTGGCACATGTATTAACGCCCATTAGCGCGGGCTTGAAACTGCTGGTAACTGCCACTTCCCGTCTCGATTGTCACAACACGGGTATCCTCTCGACAGACAGTGCATCGCCTGGGACGTAGTATAGTAATACAGGGTTACCCGTAACCTGCACTAACCCTCGATTTCCCAGCTTGGCTTACAGAAATGTATGCCAATACGTGCAAAACTCACCAGTTTGGTTACATTCAACTACTATTTTTCTGATTGCATCCTACTCGGGCCTAACGAAGCCACTAGTTCTGGGTTTAATTTCAGAGTTTTCCTTCTCCTAGATGGATTGCCGCAGTATGCTAACCATGCCCATCTCACCGAATTTGATTTCAGATTACAAACAAGATCTATACTAATATTATAAAGTTGAAGAGTTTGTTTTTTTGAACGCACTAATCTCTGGGACTACTGGCCCGAATTGAGAAAAATCTTTTTGTGTTGAATAGTCCGTTTATTGAGGAAGCCAAGGGTATATATCATCTCGCTGTGACTATTAGAAGTCAAGCAGCAATGAAAAATGCTGCAAATTTAATTTAATCCAATAGGTTCTGACTGACTTAGTTATAGCATACAGTCTAAACCGCAGGTCGTAGAGATAGTAAAATTGGAGGATACATTTGTTTTTCTACGTAGTGGTGTACTAAGAAAAGATTTTTAAATTCCACCCTTAAGGGTTTTAATTATCAATTTTGTATGGAACTCGGCAGCAACACTAAAAACCACGCGAACGAAGTCGCGAGCGACCCCTAGTAATATATAAAAGATAAAAATAAAATTTATATATAGACTAGAAATAGAGAGGTGCCCAAATATGCAAAATGTGGTTTTAGATTCTCAAAAATATTAGGTTAAATAGTTTATTTATAAGCATAATGTTTTATATTAAAAAAAAAAACAAATAATTAAAATTTAGTATTCAATTGCTTAATTAATTACAATAATTAACAAATCTAAATATTTTTTATTGGATATTGGTGTTTTTTTATTCATTATTTTTCTTGATAATATAAATCATAATCATAAAAAAATATAAAATACGTAAGTTTTTTCAGTCCATTATTTAATGATAAATTCTGTTCCAGTATTTCGTATGTAATATTTATAAATTATTACCTGTTATCAAATCTTATTAAGAAATCTAAAAAGTCTTAAATGTATATAAACCGGAATTGATAATCCTTTAATCTAAATTAGCTAATTAAACTCGAGGTTTAGTACTCTTTGTCGAGTCTAATCCATTTATTTGTTCACATGGCACGTGTAAGTTTCAGGGGTTGAGGCTGTTAGCGGACAGTGTCTTAGCCTGACTTTGTTAGAAGTTTTAAGAATCTACTTAGTTCAGACAAAAGTTGGTCTCGGTTTTTTATTTATCTTTTCTTTAAAGTTTCTTGTATGCAGAATTATTAGAATTAAAAATATTAAAAAAAATACAAAAATGATCAAGTAGGCTAAATATTTATATTATTTTCCACATTTATTTATACTTTCTATATATTTTATTCATTTCTAATCTAATTTTGTTTTACAACAACAACATTAAAAAAAAATTAAAACAACGTGTCATAAAATGTACATAAATTGTCACGTTAAGTGAGGTCACTTAGTTAATTTTCCACAGCAATATAATATTTTTATAATTACTGTGGCATATAAATTTAAACATATAGTTCTTTAAATTAAATACATAAAAAATATAAAATTGAGTAAAGTAACATAAATTGTATATTATATTTATGTAAAGGAATACCTACATAAGAGTTAGGAATATCGGTGAAGATTTTGAAAATTAGTTATCTCCGTCCTGATAAAATTGTTTAAATAAGGAATGCTGGATTCTAGGAGATGCGGTAGTTCAATAAGTAGAGGGACAGGATGTTTTACCAGAGGTTGCAGTCTCGATTTTTTCGTGTCAATGAATTCTTCATACCTAATTACATAGTTAAAAAACAAACATTGTTCAACATATAACAATTAAATAATCAGATATAACATGAATAATTTAGAGGTAGCCAATAATAGGTCGTGGATAAATCTTGTAGCAAAGTCATTACAAAGAGTTTTTTATCTTCCTACAAAATACACAGATAAATATTGTATATGTATTATCCTAGTAAATTAATTAACTAAAATAGTAATGTGCCCTGCCAATTTTGTAACTATTCTGAGTCCTTAAGCATAAGCTACGACTACGATGGAAGATAACGCATAAAGGAGATTTTTGTTTTTGAGATTAGCACCTTGCACAGTTAAGATTTATAATGATAAAATGTTAAAATTTTTAAGGCTTAACCACTTTTATGAACCCTAGGTTTCCTATATTCACATCTAAATAATAGACAACAGTAGATATTTAATTAAACCCAAACTCAAACATATAGAATAGAATAGCGATAGTGATAGTAGAATAGTGATAAAGCCCTTAATGCTTTATCACTTTCGTACTGGAGTTCCGTTCACTGAAACTCTGTTGGACCCTAAAATTAGTCTTCTGTTTACGAATAGTACGAATTGCTCAATTACGTTACGGTAGTTCAACTGGTAGAGCGACGGGACGGTTTCCCAGAGGTTGCGGGTTCGAATCCTGGCCCGTATCGGTTTATGTTTCATTCTGTATTTATAGTTTAGGTGAAACTCGTACAAGTAAAAATATATTATATCAAGAGATGTGAGCCGCATTTATATTCTAGAATCTTTACATTAATTATATTTCTGTGTGTAAAAGTCAATACTTTCAAATATATTTAGGACGTACGTAGGACACTGATTAGTATTTCTTAATTATGTTAAAGAAAAAGAATAAAACTGGCTACTAAAAAATCTTAGCATTAATTAATAAAACACGCCTTAACGCTGCAGTTAATCGAAAAATTTAGGTGTACATAATTTGCGACATGAAAGTTAAGCAAGACGTAAATTCTTGAGCTAATTGCTCAAAACAATTTCAAAACGAACCAACTTGTAAAGTTTCTCGAGTTCAGCTAAAATCAAGCGTTAATTAATTTACAAATGCACCTAAATAAGTAGTTGAATAAACTATTAAACTAACTTGTATATAGGTTTCAGCACAGATTGTTTTTTTTTATTTTTTATTAAAATATCTTACAAAGAATACATTTTAATGAATTAAATATTAAATAATCCCAAATAACAGATCTTATCAACAGCTGCATCCGCTTTATTTTTTCTCTTCGTAAATATGATCACATATCTCTTTACAGCTCAAAGCCATACTGACTTTCTATACGAGATCGAAGATCTTGCAGATATCTATGTCAATTATTCTCTATTCTTAATGATCCATTTTCACCCCAGTACTTAAAATATACATTTCAATATACGTAATACTTACGTAAAGCTTGTTTTCCTTGTAGTTAACGATCTTCCCAGCGAGCAAACGGTTGTGAGATCGATTTTTATAAGGGTGAGTGTTTCGAGCGATATGCAGATTGTTTTTACTCCACATTTGGTTGTAATTTATGTTTATTTTTCACCATTAATTAACTAACAAATATTATATTATATAATTAGCTTTAATTTATTTTGTATGATTTTTTTAATAACTAAAGATTACTTACCATTCAATACTAATGTTTTACCAATAAAACAAATAGTAAAAATAGTAAAACATGCATTTAGGGCTAAATTCTTTTTATATCTAGCTCCACTACTATATAAGAGAGTCAATAGATTAAGGGACATTTTCCCCTTGAATTATAATAACTGTAAAAAAGATTGCAAGATATACTGAAAAAATGTCCTATGAAAACACAGAACAACTATTAACTGTAATCCAATAATATTATTCTTATTCGTTGATATAATATGCTTATTTTTATACCTATTAATTCAAGAACCTAAGTTTCACTACACTATATATTATAAACTTATAATAATTAAAACATCTACAATATAAAGAACTTTAATAACACCATGTGACAAATAATGTCTGAAACACAGGGTTTTCTAGTTGAGACAATAAAGTTATAATTGTATTTACTTAGGAATTTGCACCTGTCGTTCTCATATTTGTAAACTTGTTTTTTTAATTAATTATAATTATTATAAAAAGAAAACTAATATTTTAAGTCAACTTTAAAATGCATTTCAATTTCGATGTACAGGATATGATTTTTAATAGCATTCTTATTGCTATGCGGTTGTCATGGCATTTGTAATGCGCACATTGGAGATGATTATGTCATGTTCATTTATTTTTCAGTGCAAAGTAACTTTCGCCAAACGTTTTCACGTTTGTTTTATCTGTTTAAGAGCCATCAAGAAATAAAAAAAAGTGAAGAGTTAATAGAATAGACATATAGGAGATTTTTTTTAACATAATATAAAAAATTACGTAAATTATTAATCAATAACCAATAATTTTATTTTGCATTTGAAAAGTGGACCTATTATGATACCTATTCAATATCCAATTAACAATGTTTCTTAATGCATTCGATACAAATAGGAAAACTTTTTTATTATTTTGCACGCGGGGTGCAGGATGGTTTTATGTTTTGTATTTTATTTGAAATCTAATTAACCATTGGGTTATATGAATGAAGCTTGTCATGAAGCCATAGACTAAAACAAGTATTGACTTGTTTTAGTCTATGGCTTCTATTTCACAAACAAATAATAGTATATTTCTTAAATTTATATAAATAAAGAATGAAAAATAAACCGATACGGGCAGGGATTCGAACCCGCGACTACTGGGAAACCGTCCCGTCGCTCTACCAACTGAGCTACCGTATCGATGTCCGTCTCGGTGAATTAAGCATTCTATATGTAATCGTCTTTCGAGAGACGACAGACAGAATCGAGATTCTTAGATTTCTCCGTTTACGAATTGGTAACCATGTTAGTTTTGACCTATAATCATAGATATTTATTAATCATAGATATTTATACATGGGAAAACATCCAGCATATAAAATTACACAAAAAAAAATACACAGTTCAAGTAGTCATTACGCCAACAAAGTTTCCACTTGTAAATAAAACAGGAAGTGTAAGAACATTATCGCAAAATATTTATACAAAAAAAAAAAATTAGGAACGGGAAATACAGTAAAATATGTTCACATTACGAAGTCCGAAAACGAAGAAGGTACAGGTGTTAGGTAAGCGGTCTAATTTATTTAGAAGTACTTCATTGGCATCGACATAGCACACATCAGCATAGTCATGGATAGGCAGCAATAACAAATTAACCAACTTTAATTTAGCCCGAAGGGATAGAAAGTTTTTGAGCCTTAACAATGGGTGTAATTTATATATTAAAATGATCATTGAAACAATTTTTATATTCTTATAAGATTTCGTGTTCGACTACATATTTATAATGTTTGACTGCATATTTATAATCTTACGTTGGTAAATAACTGAGTGAGAACTCTTAAAGAGATAAGTTCATCCTTTGTATATGCATTTTTTTGTATACGATAATAAATTTCTAAGTTTTGATTGTACATACATAAATAAGAAATTAAATAAATATTTGTTAAAATATAAAATTAATTAATAATTTTATCTGTTCACTATTTTCTTTTCTTTTAAAATGTAATTACATCTCAATAACTTAAGTTGTGAGGTGGAAAGAAAAGACGAAAAAAATAAACAATGATTATTTAATGACATACTTTAAAATATACAAGCATTATGCTATAATAATCACTTAATTATTTTATTTAACAACGAAAACCAAACCAATTTTTTTAAATTGGTAGCTTAAATAACTATAAAAGGTCAAAATAAAAGCGTATGATAGAAGAAGTATGAACTAAATTGAGTAGAACGAACGAGACCGTTTAGTTTGCAAAAAATAATTATGAAATTTCTCATGGACAAAGACAAAGTTTATATATCAAATTATAGCAAAGTTGCGGGTATGAAGCGCTATTTTTGCAGAAAAGCACTTGAGCTCTCGTGTGCAGTCCTGACATGTTGCGATAAATATTGTGTCATTTATAAAAGCTTCAAAAGGCATTTTTAAAATTTCATTGCTGTAGTTTGTATCTACGAAACTTTGTAATAATTTCAAAATTTGTACTGCTCCGAATAATTTACAATGTTTGCAAAAATATTAAAAATTTAGATTTAGTTTATAATTTCACTATATTATGTTTAAATTTTTTCTGATTATACACTTAACCAAACAACTTATATCTATGATATGATGGTTTATTATTTATTATTGTTTTCTAAAAGTGAACTCTAGCGTTGAAAAGAAAAGAAATCTTGAAAAAGAATTCTGATTTTGAAATAGATTTCTGATTCTGAAAAATAATTCTGATTCTTTATAATATTAAAGTGTGCAAATTAATTATTAAAATATACAATGGAATATAATTATGGACATAGTAAATTAATTAGGTACATAAAAAAATATATTTAATTTCCTATTTACCATCATGAACTTTGTAAGAAAATAAAAACAAAGTTGGTAAAAGTTTGCTACGCGTAACATTCGCGATTTCAAAGAAATAAATCCATTGTTGCATATTTAACAGCAGATCCAGAAACTTTTGTTTAAGTAATGTCGATTGTTTAAGATGTATTGAATGTGAATTGCTAAAGTTTTTAATAATTTTTAATAGAATATATGTTATTTTGTGTTATTTTTTTATATTTAATAGTATTTAATAGATTCATAAAGCCAGTTAACTAATTAAAAGGATAAAATAATTGACAAATTTTATTTATCGACATATAAATGAGTATTCATATTTTTAAATAACATTGTTATTCGTTGAACTTTAACAGTGATTTTTCCATTCCATAAATCTATAATGGTGACACAGAATGAGGTCACGCCGACTATGATAGAGGGGAATGATAATTCTCTCTCGATCAACAAACTAATAGGACTGCAGTTGTATTTTTTATTATTAAAAATAAATCATCCTTTACTAAGTCAACAGTAAATATTGTGTATTTACTGTTTTTGTTTGTTTTTTTTTTTACTTTTGTAAATTATGAAATAATACAATATATAAATTATGACTTTTAATGGTTTTATGTCGTTTAAAACATAACACATAGGTTAAATATGCTTTTATAAATTTAGCTATACAACATTTACGCCTGCCATTTACATTTGTGAAAATTTAAATGTAATTGATAAATATTGTTGTATATAAACGTTATATAGCTTTTATAATATAAGTTTTTGTGCGTATGCGGTATTTTACAATAAATTATATTATTCTAAGGAAGCTCTAAAATACATATATAAATGATGGACACTAAAAACTACCAGATTCCTTTTAATACTTTGTAAATAACGAAAAAAAGAATTATCCCGTTGAGTATCTAATTAACGATTATGTCTGACCAAAGAAATAGTCTCTAAGAAGAAACAACTTGGCCTCCTCTTAAAATAAGGAAAATTATCTTTTTGATGATTTTATTAAGTTTGGATTTATATATGATTGATAACAATATAATTATTATATTGTTATGAATCATATCCAAACCAATACTCAGGATCGATCGAGGTCGAGAGAGATTTTTCTAACAAAGTGTATTTCAAACGTGCATCTGCTGAATTCAAAGCTCGCAGATTGTATGTACTCGTAATATCGTCCCTTTCAAAGCACAACCGCAAATAAGAAAAGGACCTGGAAAAAGCTTGAATAAGATTTTCTTTTGCAATCTAATTAGATTAAGCTTCGCTTCAATATCGGAACGTTATCTTGCATTTAGATTAATTAAGTGTGTATAATAGATTAATTAAGTGTGTATAATGTAAATTAAAAATTTAATTCATTGCACGCGAGTTAAATCCGTTAATCCGCAGTATTCTTCTGCTAATATATTAATCAAATAAATCCCCACAGTTTTAATAGACCAACAAAAAAATCTTGTTTATACTTTTTTAGTAAGCTGCAAAATTCTGTTAAATAATGTGAAATATATAAACATTTAGATTATGCAGTTTGGTCTCAGCTGCGTTGAAAACAGACTTGTCTGAGTTTACCCAAATTCATGTTAAAAGCGGCAGCAAATGCAAGGCTTCAAAGTCTGATTTCTTCCAAATTTAAGTTTCTCACATTTTTTTGGAAACTATCGTGTATTATTATGAAAATATCATGTGTTAAAGAAAAAAATATCTATATCGGAAACATTTCATGCAATAATTTGAATATATTTTATTTTTTATAACTTTGATCACAACAACAAAATGATGGATGTGAAAACCAATGAAACTAAAACACTTAAAATTTCCACAATTTTTTTAGGAATTTTGAAAATAATTACATTAATAGTATATATTTCTCAGTCAGTGATTATACTTACATTTACATCACTTGATTATTATATCTTAATCAAATACATTGTTATTTTTACAGCAATCGCAATGTCTTGAATACAAAGACTTATTAAAAATAATTTAGTTAATGAAAATGTGGTAGAAGTTAGTAGTTTTCCCACAATAGTATTGTGGGAAAATAGTGGGGTTGTATAGTTTTGAAACGTAAAATAAAGAATCTTCCATAACCTAAAATTTTAAGTAAAACTTTTTACTTTTACAGTTTCACACCCTATATCTAGAGAGAACCAAGCTAAATATATTCTCCTCCCAAATATGTATCTCGAATGCACGACCTAATTTGTGAATGAGACTCGTAAATTTCAAGCGACCCTGCAAACTTTCGTAAAAGTATGCTCGTATATTCCGCAGATACACCGTGGGCGTGACGTTTGAATACCTTCAAGTGTCTCTTTTTTTATTCTTTTGTCATGTGTTCCACCAATATTCAGTTTTGTGAGAACTTATGTACAACTTTTGGATTTTAAACAAGAAATGTAAAAAAAAAAGATGAACAATTATTAAAAGTTTAAATTTATATATATTTTTTAAATTTAATATGAAAATAAAATTAGAATGTACATGTAATATGATAGATTATTACATTTATTGTAACATATACATTCACACTCAATAAAAAAAAACTAATATAAATTGATATTATCAGATATTTTTTTGTCATACTACAATGAAATAATGCTTAAAAAACAAGATATGGGTGAATTAAAATAACAAGGAAACAGAAATATTTTATAACATAACTTTAATTTGTTTCAATCTTCATCTTTTTAGACTTATTGACAAATGAACATTTTACAATTCTCTGAAAGAATAATATTACCCATTAAAGAAATAGAATTGTCTTATTAGATCGATGTCACAATCTCAGTAGTTACTTTAATGCTATTGAGGAATACAAGTTTGTTATTTATTAAGGGAATGTAATACATAGATAAATACATATTTTACATTTTATAACACAAGTTACACACATTCTTTAAATTATATAATTTTCTAATATGTTTCCAATAGATATCCGTATGTTACCTGAATTTACTGTGTTCCGCCAATCACCGCAGAAAATAAAAAACACAAGGCTTCGGGCAGTTAACAGAGTTGGAGGCAAGCCAACCACAAGCTTCACCGGTACTAAGGGTGAATATACACCTTGCAGATACAATACATTTGACATGTCCACATTTCTTATAAGTACTCCTTTCTTATAACTTATTTAGCTTCACGACACGATCAATATTAAATGCCTGCTGATTTCATGTTTGTTTGCTATTCATAAAATTATGTTACTTCGTTAATAAAAATAATCTGTATATATATATACAGGGTTATTTTTAATTAGTTGAGCACCTTTTGCAGGCAGCCTCTCTACATCAATCCCAACAACATTTGTTCTACGACTTTTAAAAAATCTTGATAAATAACTCAGAATAAACGAAACAAAAAAATTTTTTCTCCCTCGATTATTTATTACTCTGTATTTTGTAAGCAGTCTAAAGTATAGGTCGCGGCAGTCTAGCGCTGTACGAAATTTATAAGGTACCACGCACGTAATACTATTATAACTTATTATTATTTTTTGTTTTATTTCAAACAGTATGTAATAATTACCCAATCGTCGTATTGTGTATTAAAATTGTTAATCAAGGTAGAATCAGATTATTTACATTAATACAATGTGTTATTTACAAAACGATTCAATATTTACAAATTACCTCTTAAAGTTATATCGCGTCGATACCGGTTGAAAATAGTCCCCTTCATATCCAACACAAAGACCACACCTAAAAATCAACTGTTCACCGACTCCTCTTACCACACTTAGCCAGCACTCGCACTATCTTGGTGTACTCGATATTTGTGTTACGGCATCACAGTACTGTTTTCACTAATCGAAATTCGGTTACCGAGTAACGGGAGTTAGCGGTTCGCGCGGCACACGCTTATCTAATTGACCGTGACAAACGACTGGATCAAGTTCAAACGTGCATCGCCGCCGCTGCATCACCCCGCCACCCGCCACCCCGCGCCCCGCTGCTCGTGTCCTTGGCACGTATTTTGCCTACGCAAGGTGCGTGGCCTCTCTTTGCTCAAGGTTGCGAGTTTGTTAAATGCTCGTTCAGAGGCAGTAAACAAATTTTGTATGGGAAAAACTAAATTTTTAAAACTATTAATTTTAAAAAGTCGTAGAACAAATGTTGTTAGGATTGATGTAGAGGGGCTGCCTGCAAAAGGTGCTCAACTAATTACAAATAACCCTGTATATTCGTTCTATAATTTAGTCAACATTTTTTATAAGTGAAGTTTATGAATAATATTTTGAACTTGTATAAAATAAAAGTTAAGGATTAGATTGTTGGCCACTGAAAGAACCCTTTTGTGATTATAGCTTTAATGACATGAACGTTAAACAGTTTTGAGCACCTACATGACCGATAATATGAAAAATAATATCATAATAACTAAAAACACAAAAGTTCAAAAGCAGCGTTAATTGTCAATTTAAAAAAAGCCGAGATTTATTTTATTTTCGTACATGCATTGCATGGTTAACAAACACCAAACGATCTGTGGCGTTTGTAAAAGAAGGCTGCTTCAAAAAGTAAAAACCGAAGCCTTATTCTATTTTAAACGCGGTTAGGTAGGGAGAGAAGTGTAGACAGTAAAGGTAAGCGTGTTTTGCACATCATAAAGGGGACCCCTACCTCTCTTAGCAACGCGATGGACCAGGCACCCGCACGGTGAATCCATGGAATGCTGAGAAGCTTCGTCTAATTATAATTTTACAATATGATATTAAATTTATATAAATATAGAATATAAAAAACCGATACGGGCAGGGATTCGAACCCGCGACTACTGGGAAACCGTCCCGTCGCTCTACCAACTGAGCTACCGTATCGCTGTCCGTTTCGGTGAATTAAGCATTCTATATGTGATCGTCTTTTATCGGGACGGTGGTGACATCTATTAGGTTTCTTTCGAAAATCCTAACCAATGCTTCTAACTTTGCAGTATAGATAAACATTGAAAAGATGCCACTACCGAAATCAATGTTTGAAAATATCTTTAAACATGTATAGCCATGTTAAGCTTATTTAAATTTATATAAATATAGAATATAAAAAACCGATACGGGCAGGGATTCGAACCCGCGACTACTGGGAAACCGTCCCGTCGCTCTACCAACTGAGCTACCGTATCGCTGTCCGTTTCGGTGAATTAAGCATTCTATATGTGATCGTCTTTTATCGGGACGGTGGTGACATCTATTAGGTTTCTTTCGAAAATCCTAACCAATGCTTCTAACTTTGCAGTATAGATAAACATTGAAAAGATGCCACTACCGAAATCAATGTTTGAAAATATCTTTAAACATGTATGCTAAATATAGAATATAAAAAAAAAAAAAAAATTATATTATTACGTATAGCCATGTTAAGCTTATTTATATAAATTTAAATAAGCTTAACATGGCTATACATGTTTAAAGATATTTTCAAACATTGATTTCGGTAGTGGCATCTTTTCAATGTTTATCTATACTGCAAAGTTAGAAGCATTGGTTAGGATTTTCGAAAGAAACCTAATAGATGTCACCACCGTCCCGATAAAAGACGATCACATATAGAATGCTTAATTCACCGAAACGGACAGCGATACGGTACCTCAGTTGGTAGAGCGACGGGACGGTTTCCCAGTAGTCGCGGGTTCGAATCCCTGCCCGTATCGGTTTTTTATATTCTATATTTATATAAATTTAAATAAGCTTAACATGGCTATACATGTTTAAAGATATTTCAAACATTGATTTCGGTAGTGGCATCTTTTCAATGTTTATCTATACTGCAAAGTTAGAAGCATTGGTTAGGATTTTCGAAAGAAACCTAATAGATGTCACCACCGTCCCGATAAAAGACGATCACATATAGAATGCTTAATTCACCGAAACGGACAGCGATACGGTAGCTCAGTTGGTAGAGCGACGGGACGGTTTCCCAGTAGTCGCGGGTTCGAATCCCTGCCCGTATCGGTTTTTTATATTCTATATTTATATAAATTTAAATAAGCTTAACATGGCTATACATGTTTAAAGATATTTTCAAACATTGATTTCGGTAGTGGCATCTTTTCAATGTTTATCTATACTGCAAAGTTAGAAGCATTGGTTAGGATTTTCGAAAGAAACCTAATAGATGTCACCACCGTCCCGATAAAAGACGATCACATATAGAATGCTTAATTCACCGAAACGGACAGCGATACGGTAGCTCAGTTGGTAGAGCGACGGGACGGTTTCCCAGTAGTCGCGGGTTCGAATCCCTGCCCGTATCGGTTTTTTATATTCTATATTTATATAAATTTAAATAAGCTTAACATGGCTATACATGTTTAAAGATATTTTCAAACATTGATTTCGGTAGTGGCATCTTTTCAATGTTTATCTATACTGCAAAGTTAGAAGCATTGGTAAGGATTTTCGAATGAAACCTAATAGATGTCACCACCGTCCCGATAAAAGACGATCACATATAGAATGCTTAATTCACCGAAACGGACAGCGATACGGTAGCTCAGTTGGTAGAGCGACGGGACGGTTTCCCAGTAGTCGCGGGTTCGAATCCCTGCCCGTATCGGTTTTTTATATTCTATATTTATATAAATTTAAATAAGCTTAACATGGCTATACATGTTTAAAGATATTTTCAAATATGATATTAATTAAATTTGTAAGGTTTATTAAGTATCCATCTATTGCCCACAGCTTCAATTAGGACCGAAACTATTAACCTCTTTTTTCAATTTATTAAAATTCTAATAGTTTATAAAAAGTTCTCTTTACAGAGTTTTCAATATAAAACCTTTACAATTTTATTAAGTTTGATGCTATGTGATGCTACATACCGAAGGAAAACAAAATTAAGGAAAATATTAAAAAGTCAAGAGTTCTCTCGGCTATGAACCTATTTTCTATGCCGTCTTTACTGCACACTACTTCAATAACGCAGGTCATTGTTATTCTTTAATGAAATTTATACTTAAAACTTAATTTTAATACTAATTTTGTTAGGAGTAATAAAAAAATAACAAAAATGTTTACTTAGCCTGTAAGCTCCTTCCAGCTCCTTTAATTTACCTATTGGTTACCATTTTTAACGCTCTACTGCAGGGCTATTCGCTAACTTTGACTTTTCTAATGACCATCAGCTGTGACGTCATGGCAGTTTGTTACTATAGTTACATTATAGGAAATTAGTTGTTTGACAACCATTATGTCCGCACTTACTGATAGTGATTTTCATTTTAACTGTCAAAAAAGATACGCAATAGCCCTGCTGGCCGGTTGCTCGTTTCTGGCCCAGTGGAAAGAGGCCATAGTGATAGGGTTCCGGCCATAGTGATAAGCCGGGCAAACCTCGGCATCTGCCTACTGATAGGGGCCACTGTGAGGGCCAAGAAACATAGGACAGGAGCGCTCTTCCTCGATAAAGCTAAGGTGTTCGACAGGGTTTGGCACAATGGACTGGTGAACAAGCTATACCAGTTCAAGGTGTCGGGCAGACTCGTACTCATCATACGGGACTACCTGTCGAATTGCTCCTTTCGCTACAGAGTGGAAGACGTTTTGTCAACCCCCCGCCCCATCAGGACGAGTGTCCCCCAGGGTTCAGTTCTCTCGCCCATCCTCTACTCCATCTACGCTAGCGATATTCTTAGGCCGCGATCTAAAGTGCACCTTGCTATGTTCGCGGACGACACCGCGCTTTACACGTCCTCTAAGGATCACTGGGAGATATACCAACGTCTCCAATATGCAGTCGACTCCCTCGAGAACTCTCGAGAAACCGATACCTTGGAAAGACGAGGCAATATACATAGGAGTAACGTTAGATAGAAAGTTAGTTTTCACTGCGCATATTAGGACCGTTCGTAGCAGAGCGGCCTACATATTAGGTCGGTTATATCCGCTGTTAGGCAAGCGGAGTAAAATGTCCCTTCGCAATAAGGTGACACTATACAAAGCTTGCAAACGTTCCGTCATGTCCTATGCGAGCCCCGCTTTTGTGCACGCTAATCGGAAACACTTTCAGGTGATTTAGAACAGGTTTACACGGATTGCAACCGGGGCGCCGTGGTTCTTACGCAACATAGATCTCCATAGAGACTTAGACCTTCCGACCATCGCTCAGTACTTCAAGGGGCGAACCCACTGGTGGCTGATGCCGCAGCGTATAGACCACATAAGACTCTTGTCACTTTACTTAGCTCACTTTGTTAATTTTACACAGCAATATTATATTTTTTATAATTACTGTGGCGTATAAATTTAATCATATATTTCTTTACATTAAATACATAAAAAATATAAAAATGAGTAAAAAAACATAAATCATATATTGTATATATAAAGGAATACATTAAAGTTAGAAATATCGTTTAGGATTTTCAAAAGTAGTTATCTCTGTCCTGATAAAATCGATTAATTAAGGAATGCTGGATTCTAAGAGATGCGGTAGTTCAAGTTAAGTAGAGGGACAGGATGTTTTACCAGAGGTTGCAGTCTCGACTCTTTCACTTATCAATGATTTTTTCATACCTTATAACATAGTTAAAAAACAAACATTGTTCAACATATTATAACGATTAAATAACCACATTTTTGAACCATAGTTTTCCTACATTCACATGTAAATAATAGACAACAGTAGATATTTAATTAAACCCAAACTGAAACATACAGAATAGAACAGTGGATTTCTTGAACTGTTGCTAATAGCGAGCGCCATTAATGCTTTATCACTTCCGTACTGGAGTTCCGTTCACTGAAACTCTGTTTGAGACTAAAATTAGTCTTATGTTTACGAATAGTACGAATATTATTATAGTGAATTGATTTGAATACTTCTTTTTATGGGTGTATAATAATCTACATTGATTCCAAAATCTTAACGTGTTAATTTCGAATATATTTATATTTCGAAAATATAATATTTCTTCTATATGGTTTTTTGATTACTTTTTAATGTGAAAGTAGGTGGTGATTTTGGAACGTTTCACATTGGCTCCGACGGACTGTGGGTGGTGGACTCAGTGGATAGAGAGACGGGACGGTTTCCCAGTAGTCGCGGGTTCGAATCCTTGTCCGTATGGGTTTATTTTTCATTCTATATTTATATAAATTTAAAACTAAAATTTTGTTTCAGAAATCCAGATTTATTCTCAATAGTCTTCTACAAGATATATCTCAGTTTCTAATATTCAATATTTTCAAATTTACTTAGCATGGGCAGTTTAATATTTTCTAGGTATATTAAAGAAAAGAAATAAAACTAGCTACTATAAACTTTTAGCATTAAGTATAAAACACACCTTAAGGATACAGTTAACATAGGTATATATAATTTGCGACACCAAAGTTAAGCAAGACTTAGATTCTTGGGCTAATTGCTCAATAACAATTTCAAAACGAACCAACTTGAAAGGTTCCTCGAGTTCAGCTAAAATCAAGCATTAACTAATTTACAAATGCACCTAATATGTAGCTGAATATACTAAACTAACTTGTGTATAGTTTTCAGCACAGATTATAATTTATTAAAATACCTTAGAAAGAATATAATCAATTAATATAATATAAGATGGTTTAGTCAATTTTATTTGTAATCATCCACCTGTTATTAACAAAAACAGCGCATTAAAATTTCAATTTTGATATATTGCAATCCACTTGGTAAAAACTTTTAGGACTGGTCATAAGCCATAGCGTATCGGTCAAAAGCGAAGTTACCCAACACCATGGAGGGTACTCCTCCTTGGTGTTGGTGAGTTTTATGTCACCTACCGGATAAATCGTGTAGGAGTAAATGGATGGAATTCATTTTTATATTTGACACCAACGGAAAAATATTGGACGGTCGTAAACGTTGTCCGCATGGCCAACGTATTTTTTAAGAAAAAATTCAGTCTACAATCATCATCTCAGAAAACGGTTAACGTTTTATAATAACGTTCAGAATTTATACATTCTGATCGTTATTAAATGAATAAGAAATAGACAAAATAAATAAAATAGCTATATTTCAAATACATCTTGTTGTGTACCCACGTACAATATGTTGGGGATACACATTATAGTATGCTGAAAAATAAAAACTAATTTAATTTCAATGCAATTTTAATTTTAATTAAATTTTAATTTTAATAAAAACTAATTTGTTTCACATGTATATTTAATTAATATATATCTTCCCGTTATTTTTTTATTGTAAAACTTCTCTTAGTAGTTACCATAGATCTTCCCTGCGATCAAACGGTTCTTTGATCGATTTTCAAAAGGTTAGGTTTTATTTTGTGTTATCGTCATGAATAGAATAACAAATAAATTTACTTATTTTTTTTAGTGAACTTTCACTTATAAAAGTTTTTAATGTGCTTTGCTCGAGCAACGACCTTTTTGAAACTCATCAAATGCAGTCTTACAAGAGCGAAATTAAAATTTTTGCCTATATATCTAAGCCAGGTCGTAAATCCAAGCTTACCCCTTCACTCAAGCCTGTAAAGTTAATTTCGGTGCATAATAGTGTGGTTTACATAGTACAATACATGGTTTCTTATATGCTAATAAGTGTTAAATATAATTTTGTTACTAAAAAAAATTACTAAAAGATTGATTCTAATTTTACTAGTGTTATTTTTTAAATCTCAAAAACTAGGAATCTAATAATACACATAGTCTCTGTGTTAGCCTCTGCTTCAAATATATATCAAGTTGTAGGGGTAGAATCAATATACCGCATTGCATTGGAAGTCTTCTCCATTGTCATATCTACTTCCATTCGAGACTAATGTTTTTACCAATATCCGTTCACTTTAAAATGCATTTCAATTTTGATGTAAAGGATATGAATTTTAATGGGATTTTTATTGCTATATGATTGTCATGGCAATTGATATCCGCGTACACAAATTGGAGATGATTCCGTCATGGTTATTTATTTTTCTGTGCAAAGCAACTTTAAACACAATCTTATAAAAGGAGGAAAAATGGAATTTTCACGTTTATTTATCCGTCTCATTTATTAACTTTAATTTCGATGTTCAGTGCACTTTTATGAAAAGAAATTACTTAATAGTAATAAAACATTCCTTTAGATTAAAAATTAATTAACTTATGAACTCGTCCTTATAATAAGTTTAAGAGCCATTAAGAAATAAGAGAGAAAAAGCAATTCATACAATATACATATAGGAGATTTTTGTGAACTTAGTACAAAAATATCTACCAATACACACATTACTAATTTACATCATAAGCATGTATAAAATTAATTTACAATAAACTTTTAGCTATTTGACAACTATGATACCTATTCAAAACACAATTAATAATGTTTCTTTTTTTTTTCTTTATTTTTGTAAGGTTTCTTTTTATAAATGCAATCGGTACAAATAGGTAAACTTTTTTATCATGATGCACATAGGGTGCGATATGGTTGTATCTCGTGTCTTTATTTAAACTCTAATTAACTCAATACTTGTAGACCTACTCCAGTCTGTAAATTCTATTTCACAAACAAATAATACTATTTTTCTTTTCTGAGCAAAACATTTTTCAGGATATATAAACGTAGGTACGTAGCTATAATAGTTCAATTTTCTCTTATTTTCGTTGGATATATTATGTTAATACGTTATTCAGTCTTTAATAAATTTTGACAGAAATGTGCAAGATATATTATTCCCAACAAAAAAACAAGTAATTCAATGTGAGTCTCGTAAAATTTTCAAGAAAATAACTAGGTGGATAAAGCAAATCTTTATATTTATATATATATATATATATATATATATATATATGTTTATATATATCTTTATATATATATATTTCTTGTGTGCGTGTGTATGTCACTGAACTCCTCCTAAATGACTGGACCGATTTTTATGAAATTCTTTGTGTGTGTTCAAGGGGACTTGAGAATTGTTTAGATTCACAATTTAGTCAAATAAGAAAAATATTTTAGTACTAGCGGCCCGATACGAGCTTCGCTACGTAAAAAGTGAAATTTAAAAAAAAATATTGGAACAAATTTATTTATTCAAACAAAAAATCTTTATTTATATTATATTCATACGGTATCGATTGGTCGAATTATGATAAATGTTCACGTAATGACGTTATATATTGTGATAACTTTTTAATATATATTTTTTTAAAGTTTGAATTTTTTAAATTAAAAACGTGTGTACAAGACAAAGTCTGTTGGGTCCGCTACTAAAACTATGTATTTGTTAACATTGTGTACAAAGAATATTATACTACCACGTCGCATTTCTAAATACCATTCTTCAGACACTCGTTTATCCGGTCAGATTTATTTTGTCGAAAACAAAACAAAACTACAATTCATTCATTCGTACGTCGTTTGTACGTCTAGTGCTCACAGTGTGATGCCACTGGGTCGTGAATAAAACTGACCTAGATACAAATTATCTGCTGCCAGACAATTGTATTGTATTAAATGTAATGTATTAGAAAAAAAATATCAAAAAGTCAATTCTTAACCTATAAGAGACCATTTATTATTTTTCTTTCATAAGCTATTAAGGTATTAAATGATTTTATTTATGTTTATTTTTTTATCTTATAAATATTTTGTCAGTATCTTATCATAAACATAAAATATTTAAATGGTTGATAGAACTTTTGAACTACTGGTACCAAATTTTAATTTTCTATGAATCATTATTACTCAAGGTGATGAAATGCACTTTTCCATTTTAAAGAACATTGACGTCGCTGCTTGAAAAACTGTCGACACTTTATCTATGAATTCTTTAAAGACGATTGAAAACTTCTGATCAGATATTACTTACAATATTTAGATACGATATTACTGAATAAGACAAAACGGCGATCATTGTTGAGACTGAAATTCAACCATTTATTATTTTCCTTTCATAAGCTGCAAAGGTATTAAATGGACATAATTTATTTTTCTTTTTTAATCTTATAAATACTTTGTCAGTATCTTATCATAAACATAATAATATTTAAATGGTTGATAGAACTTTTGAACTACTGGTATTAGTTTTGATTTTCTATGAATCATTATTACTCAAGGTGATGAAATGCACTTTTCCATTTTAAAGAACATTGATGTCGCTGTTAAAAAACTATCGAAACTTTATCTATGAATTCTTTAAAGATTGAAAACTTCTGATCAGATATTATGTAGGATATTTAGATACTATATTACTAAATAAGACAAAACGGGGATCATTGTTGAGACTGAAATTCCCAGAAAACTAAATAAAAAATTTAAAATACAGGTAACGTGCATATGTACCATGGAGTGACTCTTTGGCTGAATGGAGTGGATTTGCGCCGATGGGGATGAGGAGAAGAGTATTAGGAAGGAAGGAAGCTGAGGTATAGTGCATCACCTTTGCTATCTTTATTTTTTTAAAACTTCTTGTTAGTAATAAAACAGAACCATGGTGATATCAGATGAAATTCGAAAAGAAATTTTATTTGGAAAAGTGACTTTTGCAATTTGAGAATGATTTCCTACGATTACTATACTTCATTTGGTAATAAATAAAAAGTAACCATTTCCTTAATTAATTATTTGCTTTCCTTTTTATTTCATGTTAGTGTGGTGTGATGTTGTATGTGTGTGGTGTCAACAAAGTAATAGGGTTACAGTTGTATTTGTATCCATAACAAATACAACTATAACCCTATTACTTTGTTGATCGAGAGACCATTATCATTCCCCTCTATCATAGTCGGCGTGACCTCATTCTGTGTCAACATTATAGATTTATGGAATGGAAAAATCGCTTTTGAAGTTCAACGAATAACAAAGTTATTAAAAAGTTATGAATATTCATTTATGTGTCGATAAATAAAATGTGTTAATTATTTTTTATTTTAAAATAATGAACTGTATTTTATAGATCTATTAAATAATTTTCTGTGTTATAAAAAAAACAACACAGATAATAACATATTTTCCATTAAAAAATATTAAAGACTTTAGCAATTTTCATTAAATATATCAATCGACATTACTAAAACAAAAATTGCTGGCTCGGCTCATAAATATGCAACAATGGATTTATTTCTTTGAAAACTCGGATGTAGCATAGTTTTACCAACTTTGTTTTTCTTTTCTTACAAAGTTCATGAAGCCATTTATTGCTTTCGTAAGAGACTAAATATATTTTTTTATGTACCTGATTCATTTACTTTATCCATAATTATATTATAATAATATCCATAATAATAATATAAAAGTTTAATTTTATAAGAAAATAATGAATGTTACATAATAGATATAAGTTGTTTGAATATATTTAGTCTCTTACGAATGCAAAAAATGGCTTCATGAACTTTGTAAGAAAAGAAAAACAAAGTTGGTAAAACTATGCTACATCCGAGTTTTCAAAGAAATAAATCCATTGTTGCATATTTATGAGCCGAGCTAGAATTTTTTGTTTTAGTAATGTCGATTGATATATTTAATGTAAATGCTAAAGTCTCTAATATTATTTAATGGAAAATATGTTATTTTCTGTGTTGTTTTTTTATAACACAGAAAAATATTTAATTGATTTATAAAATCCATTCCATTATTTCAAAATAAAAAATAATTAACACATTTTATTTATCGACACACAAATGAATATTCATACCTTTTTAATAACTTTGTTATTCGTTGAACTTCAAAAGCGATTTTTCCATTCCATAAATCTATAATGTTGACACAGAATGAGGTCACGCCGACTATGATAGAGGGGAATGATAATGGTCTCTCGATCAACAAAGTAATAGGGTTATAGTTGTATTTGTTATGGATACAAATACAACTGTAACCCTATTACTTTGTTGACACAACACCACACCACACTATGCTATATATTAATTCAATCAAATTACACTTTTTTATTAAAAAAATTATAATGCTATTATGTCTTTTAAAACATACACATAAATTAAACATAGTTGTATTAATTTAAAACACACAATATTTACGAATGCCATTTATGTTTGGAAATATTTCAGTTTAATTGGGAAATATTTTTATATTTAACCGTCATATATATATATTATAGGTATTATAAATATATGTAGTATATGTACTTAGATCAAAATGTGTATTTTGGAAAAAAAATATTGTAATAAGAGAAGCTTTAAAATAATAGATACAAAGAACACCCATACTCGTTCGTTATATAAAATATATGGGTACGTAACGAGTATGGGTGTAATATATGTAAATAGCACAAAGAATTTGAGCGTTTGAGTATCTAATTAACAATTATGTTTGAAAAAAGGAATGGTCTCAAAGAAGAAACAACTTGACCTCCTCTTAAAATAATGAAAATTATTATAATAAACTATAAATGTTTAAAAAGCTAGATTTTATCTATCAAATATAAATCCAAACCAATAATCAAGATCGATCGAGGTCGAGAGAGATTTTTCTAACAAAGTGTATTTCAAACGTGCATCTGCTGAATTCAAAGCTCGCAGATTGTATGTACTCGTAATATCGTCCCTTTCAAAGCACAACCGCAAATAAGAAAAGGACCTGGAAAAAGCATGAATAAGATTTTCTTTTGCAATCTAATTAGATTAAGCTTCGCTTCAATATCGGAACGTTATCTTGCATTTCAATTAATTTTAGTTTTCCTTTGCTATTAAAATATATACTATGAAAGTCATAATTCCTCCTAACTTTAATAATATCTTCAGAAGCTATAAATGTATTTAGCATCAAAACTTACTATATTATTTTTAACGTTACAATATAGAAGTATTACTTATGTATCCTAACCTCATTTTAAATAGAAAACAGTTAAAATTTTGCTAATATTACCTGTACTAAATCAGGTATTACAACTTCATAATGCAACACCAGTTTGTTTCGTAACACGCTTTGTGAAAATTATGGTTTAAACAAATTCGAGAGCGTTCGGTTGAAGTACGATCGTTTTACACAACGAGTTGGTTATGGGAGTTACAGTTTTGTAAATAGTATTATGTGTGTTTTACTTTTCACAGTTATTTAAGTTGCAATATAGAGATTATTGAAAGATCTTGGTAAATTATACTACAATTATTTACATTGTCCCTAAAGTAAAGAAACATTTGGAAATTACCATTCAATATTTTAAATGTAGTAATAAAAATAAATTGCAATGAACATATTCCATTCTGTTACATAAGAAGGTATTTGTTATTAATTTTATTATAAAACACATATACTTTACTGTCATACATAATACAATGACTATTATTAAATAACACGCAAATCGATAAATGTTTTAGTTAATTCTACTTGATTAATAGAAGTTTTTTACCTCATTTGTGGCAAAGGAATGTGATATTAAATAATAAAAGTGAGAAAAAAATCATTCAAGATACAATATTTATGATAAAGAATCTCTTTTACAATAATTTACAATTGAGATTTTGAACTAAACAAAGAATAAAATAATACAAAAACAAACCTTTTTGATTTATAAGTAAATCAAGGTAAAATATTTTTTAGGTAATTCTATAAAATTATGATTTTATTAATAAAAAATACTATTTAAGAACTTACTTTCTTTACCTTATACTGACTGCTACTTAATAAGTAGCAGTCAGTATAAGGTAAAGAAAGTAAGTAATAGGTAATAGGACTGCTACTTAATAAGTTAAGTAACAGCCAATCGTAACGATGGAAACGAAAATAACAAAAATGATTTTTTAAAGTAAATAAATAGTATTGTCAAATTACCGTATTATGATTAATATTCTAAATATTGCCTAGGAAGATGGCTTCTGCTGAAATATAAAACAAATGAATCCGACGGTTTTAATTGACCAACAATCTTGTTATAGTTTTTTTTTTAATCTGTTGGAATAACAATCTATAAAATAATATAAAAGTATAAATATTTAAATAATGCAGTTTGGTCATAGTTAGGAACAGCTGCGTTGAAAACAGAATGTCTGAGTTTCCCCAAATTCACGTTAAAAGCGGCAGCAAATGCTAGACTTCAAAGTAAGATTTGTTCCAAATTTTGTTGTTTAAAATGTAATTTTTTTGGTAACTTTTCTATCATTATGAAACTATCACGTGTTGTTTTTTCTTTAATACTATCTTAGTTAATACTTGACTACATTCCACTCGACGGAAAGTGGAAATGTAGTCATAGGTGGAAAGGGCCACTAACCTAGCAATCTATTCAATCTTCCCTTGACGACACCTTCAAGAAACCTTCCTACAAGGAACTTCGCAAGAACGGTGAGTTTTCTGCAGCTGCTCCTACTCTGGACTAGATGCGCACACCAAAATTGAGAGTCTTTTAACAACTATGATGTCGTCCGTATATCCATAGATACCGGGCTTCACCAGATCGTTAATGTAAAGCACAAAAAGAGTTGCAGAAAGAATAAACCCCTGAGGCACTCTGGCATTTATTGTCAAGTATTCCGAGGAACACCAGTAGATGACTAACTGAAGAGATCTCTGGTTAAGAAAGTACGTCACTTAGCCAATCAGACCAGGAGATATACCGTACCCTGAAAACTTCCTTATAAGACTCGCATGTTTATAAGCAAGTTTTTAGCGTACGGTAAATTTAGAAGTTTAAGTCGCCCGTTTAATGCCTTCGAGACTTCCATAGAGACGGCGGCCGCTTTTCCGTTCTTTTCGACCTCACCTAAAATGTGTGTAGTCTGGTCACTAGAAAATTCGCAGTGGACCTATTTTGGTAAAACCCGTACTGTCGGTCGCTGAGGATATCGGCACTTTCTAGGTACACTTGAAGGCGAGAGTTCAAAACATGCATCATAATCTTGCAGAGTATGGAAGTGATTGAAAACGATCTATAATTAGCAGGATCTATCTGCAGGGCCTTTTTTGTGCGCCTGTTGCACGTTAACAAGCTTCCAGGATTTCGGCACTATTCCAGTCTTGAAAGAGAGGCGATGCAGACGTGTCAACACAGGAGACAACTCAGCTACACATGTAGAATAGCAGCAGCAGCAGAATAGCTGGTATATCGTTAGAACAGTGGTTCTATTCACATCTAAACATCTAAACGACATAATGCTCTCTATAGCTCTTTTTTTCTAATGCAGATTACAGGCATCGTAATACTGCAGTGAGGAAGATGTATTAATGAAGAATTGCCAGTGTCTAGATGCGAATTATCAGTAAACAATTAAGCAAATACATTCGCTTTCTCTGTCAATGTATGGACCAATGATCAATCCGGCTTCCGCAGACGATTTGGCAAGAGATAGGAAAGTTCAACTGCCAGTTGATCTGACAGAGAGTTTTTTGCCATTCCGCAATGCCTTTTTGTAGGACTTGCCAGCTTGGTTAAAGACTCTCTTCTTTGAACTTACATCCAGAGCTTTGCGGCTTCGAGCATCAGCCCAAATGAAGTTTGCCGAATGTTTTCGGTCTTCAGCATGTCCACATTTGGCATTGAACCATGAGCGAGCTTTGCTACCGATGGTTACATCGGCAAAAGGAATGAAATACTCCATTGCCTAATGCTTGGTTATAGCATCCGCGCAACTCATCGGATTCAAAGAAGAAAAGCAGACATGCCGCTAAGGATAAGAAGCAAAAAAGTGTCGCATCTCATCTTAATCTTGTATCTCCATACTCACATACTAATACCATGTGGTTCGAGAGCTGGTGGGGAATATGTAAACACTGAATTCACCGTACACACGCTAGTATGGAGACTGCGGGGACGCCCGTACCACCCAGGGATCGCGATAGGGCCTCCACCTCTGGTCGCCAACCAGCACGATGGAGCCACCCTGGGATTTCAGACTTTCATGGGTGGCTGACCCACTAATTGGAACTCCAATTGTCTGTGGGCGGTTTGCGGCACCAGTTTGTCCGATGGGTGATAACTTTGCCAGCGACCCGATATGTTATGGTAAAATTAAAGATATAAATATCACAAACACATAAGTAACGGACACAAAGTTAGAATTAGAAACAACCATACCACATTATAATGTGGTATGGTTGTTTTTTTTATTACATATATAATATCTAATAAAAAATATATAAGATAAAACGAAATCTTATTATGAATTGCTTATTATTAGTTTTTTTAATTAACACTACATTTAACACACAGAAACGGAGCAAATAGTTTAATAATGCAATGGTAAAAGTTTAATAATGTACGTTCTTTTGTTACTTAACTTATTTAAAATACTATTGGTCAATTAGATTATTATTTTTATTACATATGTCTTAGAAGAGATGTATCTTATTCTATTTTTAGTATAACAATTACCTTAAAAGCTTATGTTAATATTTATATTTTTCTATGTTATATGCAATTTGTGTTATATATTTTATGCACATTGTGGCAAACGGATATTAGATTCCTGAATTATATTATAACTTTTTATGAGATGAAGAAACTTTTGAATGTATGTTTTGATATTTTTTAAATTACAATATTTTAAATTTAAGGAATTTACAGCAACAATAATGTAAACAAAACAAGAAATAATAATATCTATAAATATATTTTGAAAATAAATATAAATAGTAAGAAAGAACCTTAATGGATTAAGTTTTCCTCATTAAATATTTTTAAAGCTAGTCATTACGACTGTACAGAGCGGGAAAAGAAGTGGGTAAAAGTAGTAATAAATGATGTTATTATTAGGCATGTAGTAATAAATGATATTATTATTAGGCATGATGAGTTATTAGGTACCGACACTACTTCCTTTGCTAGATATACTAACTAGCACATAGTTGTTCTTAAAGTTTGTATAATTTAAAACAATGTACATTGATGAGCTACATTTATAATTTTAATTCCTTTTATTTTTTAATAACTCCTGAAAGCAAACACGTATGTATGCAGATGTATTCAGTGATTTCAGCCAAGTCGATATATTCAAAACCTATTTTCTACGTGCTAGATTAAAACATCGTTTCTCTCTGACAGTTTACGTATATAATATACTATACACGTAGAAAATTGTTTTATA
The DNA here is from genome assembly GCA_959347355.1 of Napeogenes inachia. NCBI lineage: Eukaryota > Metazoa > Arthropoda > Insecta > Lepidoptera > Nymphalidae > Napeogenes > Napeogenes inachia. The sequence continues at coordinate 27,910,627 of OY365791.1, forward strand.
AAATTAATTTTCACAGAGAGACGCGGTAGCTCTTCGAAACAATTGTTTATGATAATTGAGTAACATTCGTGTTATTAAATAGCTTATCTATATGTATATATTATTAAATATATATATTAATAAAGATTCATTAAATTGATTCAAATGGTAATTAAATTTGAATATATTCAAGAAATTTAAATGTTTTCTTGTCTTTTAAAAATTCCTCATAAAGAGTTACTATGCTTTACATAATATGATTAACATACAATCTAAAAATATTGTTATATTATTTCCATATCTATCATTCTTTCGTTTTTTAGAAAATAAAATATTTAAATATTAAGCTATTTTGGAAACATACATAGTATTTTTAAAATCATTGTTATCCTCGGAACAAATAAAATGTTCATGGATTAATAAAAGTTCTTTTAAAATTCTTTAATAAAGGTTTAATCGGAAAAGCTTTTTGATTTAATACAAGATATTTCTAAAAAGTTTACGTTCGATTATAAAAAAAATATTTTTAGATTTTTCTTTACATAGCATGAAAATTTAAAGTAGCCTGGCAATGTAACATGATAAATTGTTCAATTTAGTGCACTACACTACACTGCACTGCACTGCACTGCACTGCACTACACTACACTTCCGTTACTCTATAAAAAATAAACTTTACTATACAAATTGATATTATTACTAAATCTTTTGTCATACTACAATGAAATAATGTTTTAAAAAACAAGTTAAAGGTGTTTTAAAATAATAAGGAGGAGAGAGATTTTATAAGATAACTTTAATTTGTTTCAATCTTCGATTCTTTTAACTTATTTTCAAATCAACTTTAAGAATTCACTCGAAAGATAATCTTTCTTATCAAACAATAGAGTTGTCATTCGATCCCGATTTATTATTAGATCGATGTCATAATCTTAATAGTTATTATTTGACTCATGAGGAATAAAACTTAGTTATTTATTATTTATAAATAAATATTTTGCTTTTGTAACATTCTTGAAACAATATATTTTTTTAATAAATAATATGTAATAAATAAAATAGTTTGTTAAAAATGTTTTACCATTTAATAGTAAACACAATAGAAGGCAAACATTTTTATTATTGCTGACGAAGTAACATTTTCCCAGAAGCGAAAATTCACATTGCCGATAGATATCCGTATGTTACCTGAATTTACTGTGTTCCGCTAATCACCGCAGAAAATAAAAAACACAAGGCTTCGAGCAGTTAACAGAGTTGGAGGCAAGCCAACCACAAGCTTCACCGGTACTAAGGGTGAATATACACAGTGCAGATGCAATACATTTGACATGTCCACATTTCCTTTCTTATAACTTATTAACTTCACGACAATCAATATTAGATGTCTGCAGATTTAAGGTTTTTATTTATACAAGTACAGTTTATGGATAATACTTTAAATTTGGTTTAAAGTTGGCAACCGAAAAACCCTTTTTGTGATTGTAACTATTATGACATAAACAGTAAACAGTTTTAAGTAACAATATTAATATACTTAAAATTGTTTAATGTTGTTGATCATTAGATCATAAGGGATGTAATATAAAGATAACTAAACAAACGAAATCTGAAAGTTATCGGCATCTTAAAAAAGGCAGAATCTAATTTAATTTCCTTATTTTATTGTTACCATGAATTTCAAATTTTATTCTACAAATAAGATATTAATAAAATTTTGTAAGGTTTTATAAGTAATCAGCCCTAAGCTGCAGTTATGACCGAAACTTTTAACCTTAGTTTGTTACTTCATTATTTCGAACCAGGAAGTACAAAATATGTTAATAACAATAAAACTTTAATGAGTTTTATACAAAATATTATTTGTACCTATATCTATTTGGTATGCAATATTAGACCTTATTTCTTGCTAACATCATAGTACAGAAATAGTGTGAGCGAAAATTCAGAGTAGTTTATTTTAACGGTTTAAACTGGAACATTGAAGACTCAGGCACGACTTGTATTTGTTATGTAATGTTTTAAATATAAAATTATAACATACTACCACTATTAGTTTATATTTCTTAAAAAATATTTTAACTCTTATTTTATTAAATAACGGATATATGTACATACGTATATGTTAATAGAATGTTGATAAAAACGTATTTCTTAACGCCGTAAAAATTATAGTTTTGAAGCATGGTTAACCCTTCGGCATTTTTGCAATATTTTGAGCATTATCCAACAAGTGTAAATTGTCTATAATACTTTCAGTGTTTTATTTATTTATCATTCAATCTCATTTTGGGGTATTAAATATGATGAAAAATATTTTTATTTTTTTTTATTATCTTTAAACTAAACAAAATATCCTTTTAACATACTTTAAATAAAATTGTTAAGCATTTTCTAAAGAAATCTAATAGATGTCGCTACCCAGTACCGACTCGATAAGGATGATAATATATAAAATACAAATTTTATGAAAGAGGGTATTGATAAGGTATCTTTATTCGCTGGTTCGAATCCTGACTGTAACGATTTATTTTTCGCGTTTATTTAACAAAAGCTTGATCTTGAGCTTGAGGCTGATCATATTTATAGACATTAAAATTTCGGTGTTTTGATTCATGGCTAGGCCAATAGCAATGAATCGACCTAAGCAAATGTACAAGGATAGAATAGAGATAGATCCTATGCCGAGATTTCTTAATACTAAATAAATCTACCTACGAATGGATATAACTATATCGTTAGTTCTACTTTATAAGGATCTCGTTGTTAAGTATCCTTACAGACTTTTCAAACTAAATTTCATAACCTTCCTAAAAAGCTTCATACTTTATAAAATTAGATGCTATTCCTATATAATGGAGAAAAACAAAATATTAAAAAATCCAGATTTCACTCAGCCGAGAACATAGACTGCACTCACTTCACATTACTTCAATAAAACAGTGCGTTGTTATTCTTCAATGAAATTTATATTTAAAACTAATTTCATGAAGTTAATTAGGCTTTTTAGTTAATTAGGCCTTAATTACAATTTAGTTAGGAGTTAAAATAAACAAAAATGTATACGATCGTAATATTTTGAAGATTTTTATATATAATATAGAAATATCAACTCTAACACCACTTGGGGACACTAATTAACGCTATGACAATACCAAGTCTATGAGAATAAGCGTTTACTTTTTGTGGGTAACTAAAAAATAACAGCATTCTTATTGCAACCTGGTAAAACAATTCGCCCATAGTCTTCTTGATGAGGGTGAATCTACAAAAACTAAAGATAAATAATATACATATATATATATTTTAAATAAAACGTTACTATAATAATTACATTACTTTCAAATAAATAACAATTTACAATACGAAATAATAGAATAGAACTTATAAAATATTTTAATTTAATTTAAGGAATTTACAATAACAACAAATAATTAAGTATTATCTGCCTTATAGCAGCATTGGAATAGATCAGCGTTTTGGATGTATCAGGAAAAAAAAATACGTTATTACATTTAGCGATCAATTAGTATTAGCAACAAAAAGTGTGAAACAAATCGCACCTTTATCGTATACACACAGTTAAGAGTTGCTAGAACTTGTGGCTGGCTCGCTTCCAACTATGTTAAATGCTTGAAGCTTATATTTTTTGTTTCTTATGATGATTAGACGACTACCGTAAATAAAGAAACACTGCTGTTTCTTGAATTTATATTTCTTTGTTTAAATTGTTATAAATAGTTATAAATATGTTTAATTGCAATAACATTTATAATATAAAATGTACATAGAATTCAAAGGGAAAATTAGAGCTCTTAATCCTAAACTTACTTTCGAGCAAAACATGAAAGTTATTTCCTTTGAAAGCTCAATATGTAACTGCGAGACATTCTCATTCTTTAACATCCCGAGCATTACCCAGTGATGCTATTCCTTGGCGGATATTACAGCATCCTTCAATGCCTGGCCATATTCTTGATGTACGACTTCTTATGTCCTTTAGAATTGGATGTTCTATCACCAATTACTTACGGTGAAAGGATTTAAGCTAGTTTCCAGTTTCAAATATATCATTCTATTTATATTATTTTTATCTATCTTGTATATCTTTCAGACATCATAATTCGTAATATTTTAGGTTAAAATATTTCTAATAAAATATGATTAAGTATAAAGATTTTTTTTTAATGTTTATATTTAGTGTTTCTTACGATGATTGGTACTATAATTATTATAACTAAAATTTAAATATTAATATTTATTTTCAATTTTAATATTGATTTACATTTTAATATTTAATACCATGAAGCAATTAAATTAAATTAACCCGGCGTGAATGAGGTGGGGTATCTCATACCCGTGAAGTTTTAAAACGCAAATTGTTTAATGTTATTGTTGCTATGCAAGTCCCGGCGTTGCAGTAGCTGGAGGTAAGGGTGTGTAGGGTGAGGTTCGGCATCGAGTTTAGTTATTCACCAATTGCGAATGGAGATATACGATTGCAAACTTCGCCAGGGTATGACATACCCCACCTCGTAGTTGGTGTCACATATTTGGAGTGACAGTAAGATTATAATTTATTCTTATTTTTAGTATTTTGTGACTTATTTTAAGATTTATCAAGATGTATTATGAAAAAAATAAACACCGGAATAAATACCCGAGATGAGAGAAAGAAGGTTGACAATCTAGCTGCAATAATTATAGATAATTTAGTTGACAATATTAGTGACCATTATGGGCCTTCTGAGAACTTTACTATTGATGAAATGTAACTATCGTTTCATGTATAAATTTCTAACGAAACCGACTAAAGGTGGACTCAAATTTCAAGCTGAATGTGCGAAAAAGTTTTACATTCTTAAACTGGAGCTATACGCAGGGAAATAACCACCTGAGTTATATGGTATACTCAATATGGCTACTATAAACTATCATAATCTACAGGGAAAATCACTCAAGGGGCCAAAAACGCATTATGCACCGTGATTATATTCGTAATTTAGGTCTGAAGTCTAAACCTAATAAAAGATAGTTTTTGCAACATTCAAACTAAGTTTGTCTGCCAGGGGAAATACTAAAGAGAATTACAGATCATCTGTGGAGACCTTTACCAGCAGTTTCCAAAAAAATGGTTAGCAAATATGTTAGATATGGTATGGCTGTCCTCAAAATTATCATAAATCATTGCTGTTCTAAATGTATAAAACCAATATGTATGGAACACGCGAATTTTGTGTGCGGACATTGTGCTGATTTTTAGGTGTAACTTTAGCGATGTGTTACATGATCTCATAAGATTGTTCAGTTCTTCTTTGAATTAGAATTATTAGAACATAGTCTTATTATGTTGATTTACCAAAAAAAATAGAATTTTGCTAGATTTTTATGCAAAAAGGTAATTAACTACCGAAACTTGTATTTTTTTAATAGAATATTTATTAACATAGTTATTTTAATAGTCATTAAAACTGGTTGTACTTAACCTCTTTTCTTTTTTGTAATCTTGTTTGTTTAAAATTGCGTTTTGATTGTTATATTATGTGTAATGAAAATTAAACGTCTGTATAAAAAAAAACAAGATTAAAGTTTTGGGTATCTCATACCCACCTCATAGTTGGTGTAACAATTACTCACCTCATTCACGCCGGGTTAAACTAAACTAAACTAAACTAGACTAGACTAGACTAGACTAGACTAGACTAGACTAGACTAGACTAGACTAGACTAGACTAGACTAGACTAGACTAGACTAGACTAGACTAGACTAGACTAGACTAGACTAGACTAGACTAGACTAGACTAGACTAGACTAGACTAGACTAGACTAGACTAGACTAGACTAGACTAGACTAGACTAGACTAGACTAGACTAGACTAGACTAGACTAGACTAGACTAGACTAGACTAGACTAGACTAGACTAGACTAGACTAGACTAGACTAGACTAGACTAGACTAGACTAGACTAGACTAGACTAGACTAGACTAGACTAGACTAGACTAGACTAGACTAGACTAGACTAGACTAGACTAGACTAGACTAGACTAGACTAGACTAGACTAGACTAGACTAGACTAGACTAGACTAGACTAGACTCGACTCGACTCGACTAAACTAAATTAAATTAAATTAAATTAAATTGCAACAAACAGGCTTCATTATTTGTTTTTTGCCAATGGTACGAAAGTTTAAAAATCTCTCCGATTGTAAAAAAAATCTGTTCAGACTGTAGAAAACCATTCAGTTGCCAATAGTAGTGTGTATTCGGGGGTTCTGGCTCATTTGTATGGGGGGAGGGGGTTATCTGGCGCAGCGGGGTCTTGCTCAAGTTTAGGTCTGACTCTACCTAAAAAAAACGAGAAATAGGTTTTGCTATCATCTAAATCGTTTGCTGCTATCCCCGTTGCGCTAGCTCTTACGGTTACAGAGATAGCTTTTTGATTTAGACTACCTAGTCACCTAATTCATTCCCTAATCACCTTACTCAGCGTTATCGCCGAGGGCCGATAAGACCAACCAGCACTAATTACTACAGTACCTGTTTATATACATGTTTGTTTTATGCAATAATACCACAAATTAAAATTTTACATTTTATTTCAAATAACACTTGAATTAATTATCAATTTTAAAATTGTATAATAACTGAAGCTGACGATTTAAACATTTTTATGATATCGTTTAAAGATACGCTGTCAAGTAAAATTACTTCTTTTGAAATAAAAGATAGTGGTTGCAGTCTAAAACATATAAATTACATCGAATTAAGGATAAACAAATTTAGTCCATTTCGTGGTGGTCCATACATCAAAATATATAAAACTTAAAAAAGCTGTTATAAGTGGTAAAAACTCAGATCAATTACGCTTAAAGTGGTCTATACTTTCGGCTTTATACCCCGTGAACAAAAATTCGGATCGACCATCATCCTATACTTTAAATTTTCATAGAATTAAACTTAATGGGATATCCTTCCTTAATGGGATATACACATACAATGATATTCGATGTCTTATTTCAAATTGTTTGATTACAAACAACCTGCTTTCCGAAAAGTCATTTTGAGATATACGTTTTTAATGTTATCTTCATAATAATGCCAGCTATGTTAAGCTAGTAGTGTTGGAATATTAAAATTATTGCTTACTTTTATATAACATTTTTAATATACCTACATGTTATTATTCCCTGTGTCTCAAGTAACGTAATAACCAAACTGTCACTTACACTATTCTGTGTAAGGCACTGTGTCATTTATCAGGCCAGGTGAAACCTGGTATCGTTCCCTAGAAATTCGGACTCTGATTGATATGGGCATTGGTGACAGCTTGATGAAGTGTTATATATAATGTAAACTTCAAAGATGTTGTTAGAACAGCTTATAACAAAGTTTGATAAATATGCTTAAAATATTTAATCTAATATATATAAATTTCGAGAACTACTTATGAAACTGTTTAAACGCCAATTTATTACTATAATGTCTTTAGATTTTCAACAATTACAAATAAGACCCTTGAAGTGAGCCATCATTTATGAATGTGAAGTGCCACAATAGAAATGAACCGACTGCGGCTGAACCGAAAACTTTTTTAATATATCCAACCGCGACGTAATCACACTCTCATTCAGACCGACACCTTTGCAAACTTTGCTTTACTAGTTAATGTAACCATCACAGTTTAAAAATCCTTTTTAAAACATTTCAATTATCTACTTTTCTTTGTTATTACATATGATAACAAGATAATTATGATAAATAATATAAAATAATGTGATATTGAGACATTTGAGTATACACACGCAATTCTGTTATCTATAGTTTTGTACTGAAAACCAAAAAATACTTATATATATATTTTGGTTTGGTAATTAATGCTATTTCGTTAATTCAGTCTAAAGTCATACGTACAAATTTATTTAACTGTCTTGTTAATCAATTGTAGGAATCATTTTAAACATCCCAGAGCCACAATGAAAACAAAAAGCAAAACTTTTAAATAGTTGTATTATGAGTACAGAAATAGTGTGCAACGTAACACAATTTATTGTTCCACTGCGAATTATTGGGTCTAGATACAGACATAGATTTTTTGAAGTTTGGTTTGAATGATTCATTCACTGGCCAAATCCAAACAAATATAATTATATACCTTCCCTACATTTTTCCGACCGGAAATCGAATCCGGATGCGCCAAGTATTGATATCGCTTGCCCAAATGGTCGCCAAACAGAAAGTTAATATAATGGGGTCTTTTTGTCCCTTTCTAATTTTAAGGTAAAAAGCAATCATAACCTCAATTGAAATGGTATGAACAGGTTAATCATTTAACTCTAAGAAATAATATAATAAAAGTGGCTTTAACAGTTTTGGTCATTTTTACTTGTGAATTATATACAACACATAAAAATAATTTTATGACTTTATTCATATAGACGAAGATCGTAAAGAAAACAAATGTTCATCTGGCATTTACATACCGCGATACAATGTTCAAGAAAAGTTATAAATTTAGCCATTCTATCGAAATTCAATATGCAAATAGCCTCACATGGAATCGAAAGGGAAAAAGGAAAGGAAACAAAAAAAATATGATCGAGGTAAATATTGTATTAACTTATACTAAACGCCAACAAATCAACAGTTTGGGGCGAAATTTGTATTTTCTTTATTTTATTTGTTGGTATAAATATGAATAATTAAATAAAAAACTAAGAAAATAAATAAGTATTGCATTTTTTTATAATTAGGTAATTAATGAATCATAATTCATATTTACAATTATATTAAACAAATATTAAATAAAAATAATTGAATAAATTAACTATTATAAACAGTAACTGAAATTATTATTATTATTAATCTTATTACTATTTTAATTTAGCGTTTATTGATATTGATCTGATAAAATATGACTCTCATCTCACTTGTGGTTAGCTAAATCGCAAATGCGTGCTTACAATCTACTCCAGAACCCTTAACTCAACATATTATAAATTTATATTAAGGACTGTTGTAGAAAACCTAATCCCACTAATTTCTTATCTTATTCAGTACCTTTATTACATGGTAATATCAACTTTAATCATTTGATTTAGATCTTATTGTCCAAAAGAAGGAGGAATTTCGTCCAATTGAAACAACCGAACGGACTTGAACAATGGTGAAAGTTTACTAGAAAGTTTTTAGCCACTATTGGTTTAGAATTAAAATGTTGCTGTATTTGCAAGTTCTTAATTACTTTTATTAATCTGTTACTGTGTTTAAATATTATTTTATTACCTGAAATTTTCGTTGCAAAAATTATGATAAGCAAATAGGTATTTACCTACTACCTACATATTGTTAATCTTAAAAAAAAAAACTTTTTAACAATTTGAAAGAATAGTGCTCAATTATTGATTTAATTAATTATTTTCTGCACCAGTGATCATTTCAACCTACCGCCACCACATGAAATATAAATCCTTATTTTTCTCTCTTAAAGATGATTCCATATATTTTTGGTTTACTTATAGGATTAATTATTATTACAAAAAATCGGTTAATCATTATATTAATATTTTTAGGATGCATGTAGAAATTTAATAAAAAAAAATCTAAATAATTACAAAATTTACATGTTTCACATAATTAAATACCACAAAATCCAGATTACGTTATAACATTTAAACATATGTGTTCTATATATACATATATAATACTGTAAGTAGTTTAAGATATATTTCATAAACTTTTTAAAAATGTTATATCATAATCTTGTCTCCGTTTCAAAATCCATCCTTCTTGTAAGGAACACATGTAATTTTATTAAAACTTTTGGGTAAACCCGTTTTGTATTTTTCTATATTTAGCAGTTTATTAGCAGTTTAAAGTAGTTTGTAAATTTATTCAGATAATCAGCATTGGCTCAGTGGGGCCAAGCAAAATTCGTTCAACCTCAATGCATTACTTTTAAGTAAAGTGCAAATAAGCCAAAATACGAAGATTTTAACCTTCTAAATTGTGTATATCATTATTGATATACATTTTTAAGAAATTGTGAGTTTTATATGTTATGCATTAGAATGTTTTGAAGTAATGGAATCCTGCATTGATTTAATTACCCGTATTAAAACAATTCCATTTGAAAAAGAAGTATTTTTTTTACTAAGCATAAAACCGAAATAATAATTAAGTGATTGAATTCCTAATTTACACCTAGATACTAAGTTGTGTATTCGATTTATTGGATCAAATAAAACAAATTAAACTTCTAAGTTGTCTTCGTAATAAGTTTTAAAATATTTTTCTCAGAACTAAATAGCGGCTGTCAAAAAACCAATTTTGGATAATAAACATGCTTACATTTTAATTTATAAATATATTTCCACATAATATATCATATTTACAACACATTTTGATTATACAGGTACAAATACAAAAATAAAAAAACGAACTTAATTCTAACATTTTTTACCCATACAATTGTATATTTGTTTTTGCTGAAAACTAATATTTGTACGTAATTCATGCCTTACCCATTTGTTTTAAATAACTTCTAGCAGAAATAAAAATAAATAAAATAAAATTTAACTCATTATATGGGAGTTAAATAAATAAAAATAGTTTTATTTCAAAGCAAAAATCAAGTTAAAAGAATAACATCTTTTTTTGAGCTACTAAATCATCTTTATAAATGAGAACGTTTAAAATAAAGGTTTATAAAAATGTTAAAATTAAAATTTCTTTGATTTTATCGTTAATTAATTCGTTAGTATGTTTAAAAACAATGGTTTAATATTATGAGAAGACACTTTGACGAGATCATATAATACAAGTCTCGGCGAGCTCATTTGGATTGTTAATTGAAAAAAGACGACTCTTGATAATCCGTCCAGCTGCAATGCGGTATCAGCAAAAACTTGTCTACATTCAGAAAAATAATAAAAAATATGTTAAACAGTGCAATTTTTTTTTTAAATCGATAACAAGGAACAGAATATTTTGACTTAGTAAACTTAGTATTATTTAAAATTATATTTAAATTCTGCTACTAATTTAAATCTCTAGGTATAATTTAAAATGTAGAACAATCTTTATAAATTTTTCTGTTTATGTACACTCTTTACTACAGACAAAATAAATGTTTGATCAATTGTATAAAATATATATTTTCATTTAACGCCGTTTCTCGGGAGTCGTGATTACCAACTCGGCTGTAGTGAGCGGGATTTGTGAAAAGCCACCGCTGTACCAACTCTGTTTGTTGGCAGATATTCGTTCTAAGCTAACTAACGCTTCAACTAATTAAAATAAACTCTCCTTGTTTACTATCAGTACAAAAATTTTGACGTAAAAATGAATGTGTAACAAAAAAAAAACTGTGGTAAACTTTATATATCATTAAATCACTTTATTTATCATCACTTACATTCATATGATGTGAGTGTAAGTAATGTAAGTTATACTATTACTAAATTATCGTCATTAACTGTAATAATAATACTAATGTTGCTATTAATTGAAAGGTAAGTTTAAGCAACCATTTTATTTTAAACTCTTAACTATATACCGTATTCTTTATACAGTTCTTATATCTATACTCAATAAATTATACAATTCCCAAGAGAAACTTTAACACAATTGTAATTTAAGCTAAGATCTTAAGTGCAAAACTTTCCTGACTTCCTAATTGCACTTGAAACTACTTAATACCAAACTATATTTTACCTACGCCCTTAAAATAATAATTGGATTTTTTTTAGTTAAAGTTGGTGTAAAACTTACAAACTGCAAAATTGTAAACAATAATAAGAACCAGATAAACTTATAATAAAAACAATGAAGGATTGGATTTTGTTTTGAGAACTGTTTGAGACTAATTTTGAAAATAAATGTAATTAAAACATTTTGTTGTTGGTTTTCATAAATATATTTCCATTAATATACTATGGCATACCAAATTATTTAATAATTTATTGAATTTAAAACCTTTAGCTCTATTTTAAATTAAGTTATTAATTATTAATTTAAATTGGAATTTGTCTAAAGTCTATTATAACTCTTTAATCTCAAAATGACTATTTATTAATACGCAGATTTAAGATATTTTAAGATAATGTTAAAATTTTATATTCAATTTGTAATTCTTTTTTAAAGTCATTATTCTACAAAAAGACGAATCACTGAAGAAAAACGGATTGTTTAAATACAAAAGACACATTTGCAACATCGATGTCATAATAACTACAGGTATCGTATGCTCAATCATTTAGGACACACGATACAGTATTTTTCAAATATTTTATTGTTCGAAAAGCTAACTACGTCTTTAAAAAAGTATTCGATCTTGGAAATAATAGTGTATAACCGCCCCGTTGGTCGAGTGGTTAGCGGCAGACGCCTAACGTGTCACGGCGCAATAGGACTCGGGTTCGATTCCCGGCAGAGACAGGGATTTATGTGATGAGCATAGCATGAGCATATCTGTATTTCTGGGTTTGGTCGCTTATGAAATATATTCTCAGTATTTATATGTGTATTTCTATGAATTTGTATCGTTAACTAACACCCTTAACACAAGCAAAATAATTTGCTTACTTAGGAGTCAGATCAATACGTGTAATTTGTCCTAATATTATTATTATTATTAATAATAATATTGACAAATGTAAAAAAAAACTTAACCTAATCTTGCATCTACAAACTGCTTAAAAACTGCAGTTTTCGTAGGTATAGATTTAAAACCACAGATGGAATGATCATAAAGAAGCTTTTCAGAGTCCAAAGTCCAAAGTCAATGGTATTAATATTTAGTTCTGATAACTTTTTAACACATACTCAAAACAACATTTTCTAGCTATACACGCTGAATTAAACAGGCACGTTGAGGTCGAATTGTGGCAAACTAAATCACTACAAAGAGATTTTGAATACCTACTGGCAACCGTGACTACTTTCAGATCGTTTTATATAATGTTGTATAAAATTGAAAGAAAACCTAAACCTTTATACAAATAAAAATAAACATATTTGCTTATGCATTGTCCTCGAGTTAAGCATTGAGTATACTTGAAGTAAACTCTACGTATTGCCAATTTGCACTCTTATTGAGACTACTATATATTTTTTTATCATGGTACTACCGTGATTACACGTTGAGCGAACTGAACTAAATTAGAAAGTACAAAAAGAAGAAAAAGAATAAAAGTTGAGGAGCCGTTGACGTCGAGATATTCGACGTTGACATAAGACATCGAGAACAAGGAGGCTGTCGTCTTCGTCGTCGTCCAAATACATTATCTTCATTAGCTCAGCATCAGCAGTACGAATTCCGATTTGCTTTCATATTATTCGTCACTAGGGAATAAGTGGATTGCTTTCACCTCAGATACGCTGCCGTCAGATACACTACGCATCGAAGGTAATTAAAACTTTCGATATCCACATATCTGTTTTATGTCAGTATTGCGGATAACCTATGTGATTATAACCTTGTTTAATGGACGACTTTGTTTTTACAAAGGGGCCAGAGTTACCTTCGTTATCAGAAGTGGTAAGTAACAAACGGTTCACGTGGTGCAGGCGGAAACGCGAACAAAAATGGGTATGGCAATCACACGCACATCTTTGGGGTGATACGAGTGACGACAAATGGCGTTTATTACTGAAACAACATAAACGTGACTTTTCGGCTATAGTGCAGGCAATGCAGGCCTCTTCTTCTAGTTACTTCTAGTCCTTGCTTACTGCCAGGTGCGATTGTCTTGTGTTGTCTGTTGTCACTGTCGCCTTTTTAATCAATTTGAAAAGCAATAAGCCCAAAAAATATTAGTGTCTGGCGACATATGCAGCTACGCTCATGACGTCCTTAATGTCTAGATTGAGCGGCCTTACTACAGAGCAGATTGCTTTTGCTATAGTTTTAGCAAATATTGCAAAATATTTACCTCCGCGTTCAAAGGTTATCCTTCACCACAGACATATCATTATTAATATGGATTTATACACAGTAATTATACTAAATATTGACAATCAAATATATATATTTTTTTATATAAGTCCAATATAATATTTGGAAATTTGAATAGCAACAGATCAGGTCTCTCTCTACTTTCTAGTCAAGAAATAAGCAACGAGACACTTATCAAGGCTTTTTGAGGTTAACCCCGCCATTGCCTAAGTAAAATTCAAGTTTTATATTTTAAAATATCATGATAGTAATGTTATACTTATTTTTCAAATGTGCATAACACAAAAGGAATTAGATCTTAGAAATTCTAAGATATTAATTAAATTGCTCATTTATTTTAAATAACCAGGTATAATACTCTTTTATATATCCTTCTAATTAATTAACCTATGCCAAAGCTATTTAATTATTGAAACATCATTGTTTCGACGTAATTAGAACGCACCAACGCCGTAGTCATTTGTTCGGCCCTAATCTGTCAGACCCTGTCCATCGATCTTACGGAATGTAATTATACCACTGTAATGCTTTGATAATAAATTGTTAAGCTATCAGAATTTATAAAAAATAAGTCAAATAAAAAATATTATTTAACACCAAGGCGAGCACAAATTGAAAAACATTTAATTTTATTTATTTATTTAGATACGAAAACAACGCCACATCCAATATTGCCTTAAATTTAAATATTAATATGAATAATATACAAGTTTTAATATTATACGTGGACATTTAAAGGGTTACTCATCATGTGTTATTAAAATTAAAATCAACTAAAAAATAAAAATCAAAAAAGATAAAATAAATTAATAACAATATAATCAAAATTTAATAAATATTTTTTTTCACAAACGTTAAAATAATCGTAAAATAAAACTATATATTTTTTTTGTAGATTCTGTTATAAATGTTTACTATTCTTTTGATAGGCTCAAATAACAATAAGTAGTACCTAGTACCTAGGTATAAGCTTTTCGTTTCTGAATTATCTTTATTGGTTTGGATTTCAAATATAATTTTTCCACTTTGGCATGCTAGGCGGTCGGTAGTAGGTACAACACGCAAATTTTGATAAAATTCGAATTGTTTATAGGTTAACAAATATGTTATTTCAGTACATGTCGACTTAAAATTCCTTTAAACTTACAAACACATTTGTGGAATGTTTTTGTAAGTATGAAGGAAAAATATATGTTATATGACATATAACCATTCAACTTGGTGGGTTCAATTAAGCTTCGTACCTTTTCCTTAATTGGACAGAGCCGGCTTACTTTTTCAAGCTTTGTTAAAATGCTGCTGCCCTAATAACATTTATGACATCTAAGTTATTAGTAAAATCTACTGTTAAATAAATGTAGAAGTTCCATGGTATCTAAATTTTATTTATACTAACATTTAGTCCTAATAAATGTTACATAATAAGAATCCCAGTCTTTCACTTTAAATAATGATAATACTATAGATTATCTACTCACCAATGATAATAATTGAATAATCTCCGGAACAAAAACAAATTAAATGAATATTCATGTAGACCCCTCAAATTAGTATTCAACCACAGATCTCCTTTCTTTAAATTCATTAAATATGACCATAAATTACAAAATAAAAGTAAATTAATTAAATTGTTATTCATACCATATTGTTGTAATATACACAATATTTTAGTAAGGTTAAGGGTTTTCTGGGTATTACCTTAAATGAAGTGCCCCAGTTTATCTCAGACACTTTTAATTACTACAGAACACGAAATAACTGATACGAGACAGA
Source organism: Napeogenes inachia (assembly GCA_959347355.1). NCBI lineage: Eukaryota > Metazoa > Arthropoda > Insecta > Lepidoptera > Nymphalidae > Napeogenes > Napeogenes inachia. The sequence continues at coordinate 27,926,337 of OY365791.1, forward strand.
TCCTGTTTAATAATATCGAGATGATATTGTATCTGTTTTAACATGATAATTCCTATTTGAATCACAAAATCTAAGGCTTATTTTGTTTGTCATGGCCAAAATAAATTACAAAACAGTTACATAGAATAAATTCGACCTCTAAAGTTGTCCCCGCTAGAAGTACGGTTGAATTTTTAAGTAGCTTTCATAACCGTTCATTCTGTTAGAAACAAAACCTTATCCTTGAAGTCCCTTCTCACTCATCCTTTTTAATCGGAGTCCTTTACCGTGCATACCATAAGACTTTGGAATGATCATCCTCATAATATTAAACGCGCAAAGTCATGCGAGTCATTTGAAAGCTGTCTTGGAACTTACTTTTTAAAATTATAGTTTGTTGTCTATTTTCCATTTATTTGTTAACATATAACGTAACATATATATTTAGTTGTATGTATATATGTATAATAATATGTATCTAAGTAGGTGTATGTATTCTCTGTATAGCTTTTTCCCTGTGGTTTGTTTTTGTTATTTTGTGAACAACGCCCACACTACATCTCCTTTAAGCTTTATTCTCCATCTAATTGGTAGCCCTGAAGAGATCGCACTTTAGCGATAAGACCGTAAAATTTGTACCATTTATTTTGTATGTTTTTTTTGTAATTGTTTTTTGATTTAGGTGTACAATAAAGCGTATTATTAATAACTAAGGAACACTTGCTCAGACCCGAATGGTACCTAATGAAATATGTCATAGTTTTGTGGAAGAAACTTACAAAATCATTTTAAAATGTTTAGAAGGTGCTTTCGGATCGTTTATGACTACATAATTATTTTGATTATTATTATTATTACAAAAAAAAAAACGTAAAAAATCTAAAAGAAAAACGAACAAACTCAGTATCACCTTAACTAACTAAATATAATTAAAATAGAATATAAAAATATTTGTCTAAATCAAGTCCAACAAGAGTTGTAAATGTTGTCATTATTTTAAAGGAAAGTGCTACTGAACCTTAACGTAACTTAGCTCAGACACTCTTATTTATAAATTTATTTTATTAGTATATATGTTATTGAAATAGTCATTTACATTTTACAGGAATTTGCGGTATTTGTGAAATTGAATTTGTTAAGAAATTACTTATATTATCATCATATGATTGTTTTAAAAAATAATAGGATAGAGTACGTCACGCTTGAGGCCCGGCCCTGTTGTAACATAACATAACATTACATTTAGATTAACCTAATTAAAACTTTACTTCAATAAGAATTCGTTAACATACTTTAAATTATAACATCTAAAACAATTTATTAATTGACAGCAAAATTCCTTTTTAAGTTATAGTCCTACAAACAGTTAGATATACATTATTTGTATTAATATTTATTATATTTTTTTGTAAATATCCTTAAAATTTGCCAAAGCAAATAAATATACATTCAGCTACAGATCTGTACAGCAGTTGCTCGCAGAACAACCCGCGGGTAGGTAAATCAATTTTGTTAACAAATCGATTTTAAAGTTTGTGATTTTTGTATATATTATATTTATTATATTTCCTATATAGGATATTTTGGTTCATCAAATAGATTATATAAACTTGAGAGATTAATGGTTTTTTTTTACCTCAGAACAAAATATTTGTAATATTTTATTTCACACATTCATGAAATTAACAGCAAATTTAAAGAAAAACACTGATTGTAATGTTGCTTTTTTTGTTATATCGTAGATAGTAAGTATGTGATTTTTTATAATAAATATATAACTGTATATTGCAAACTTTTCAATATAAATTCAATAGAAAAACTGAGTTCATTCTATTGAATAATATAAAAAATGGCGTTACCGTTGTTTCGAAAGAGTAGGTCAGACAATATAGATTTTACAGTCATCGGACTAAAAAAGATTTGAACCATAAAAAAATTGGTGGTTTGAAGTTTCAATATTCAATGTGTATAGAATACTTTGAAAAAATCTAGTTTTCATACACCGAGCCTCGTCATAGTAATTTAAACATATAATTCTATCATATAGCAATCTCAAGAGGAATGTTCCAATATTTGTGGAAATGGACTCCCGAGCACAGCAGTACGTGGAGAACATTTCTAACCAAAACGCATCTTTCCGTATCGCTCTAAGAATATCAATAACTTTAGTCTTATATAATTACGGCAATATTATCTATTTTCTAAAATAAACTACCATGGTATTGAAGAGAGAAGAAATATTAATTAATGTATAAAAAGTACATAAATACAGATACACATCTTTATTATGAATTTCATCACACATTCCGTTCCGTGATAATTAATAAAGCATATTTCTTTCATATATAAATAATAAATAGCAGCGGGTGTATTTGACGTCCAGAAGGCGCTATTCATAATCATTTATATTGGATGTGGACCTTTTTCTTATAGTGTATTTATTTTTCAAGATAACAGAATATCGCTTTGGAGCTCTGACTAAATTGTTAAAAATAAAAATTAGTTCTGAGATATAATTATAAAAAAAATAGTTTACATAAATTTGGATATATATTTTTTGGTTTAAAATAAATCTTAAAATATTTGAAAATTATTGAGTTCGGAAAATAAGAAATAAGTTTAAAACAAAAAAGAGATAAATGTAATAATTAACCAATTTTATAAATAAAAAAAGTTATTTTATTAAAATTCCATTTGCATAGTAGCTAAACATTTTAGTACGATTTATATTTATTTTTACAATTTCCAATAAATTGTTACAATTGTTACGAAATCTTCCTATGTTATTTATTGTATAAATTAAAACATATGTAAAATGTTAATTTGTAAGTATAATCTTTTGAAAATATTAATACACAGTGGCATTTTAATTTTTACTTTACTACCTACAGTGAAAGGTGTAATAGAAACTAAAATTGCTTGCAATCAAAATTGCATAATCACCTTAAACATCCAACATTTTCGCGATTCAATTATTTCTATACTTTTCGAGGCGTCAATCGATCTTGAAGGGAAACATTCCTCTAGCGAAATTGTACCAAAAATGCCGATCCACATAAAGCTTGTATGAGAATGATTTCGGGAGTTTATATTATAGAAGCGTGATCGGACTTCAGGTTAAAGAAACATTTTTGCCAGATTTTTATTCATACTATCAAAGAGCCGTACCGAGTGAATGTCGATATTATATTATATAAACATATTTGACCATTAGGTATATTATACGTAGCATATTTTGAAATGCGGCGTGCTGTTAGTAGCTTTAACAAATTATAATAAATTGAAAACTCTTAAAACGTCACAATTAAAGTTATATCATAATTTTCTTACGAGTTGGAACGTCAAAGGATTGATCGACAGTTTTAAATCCGTTGATATGCTAGCATAGCTGCAAGTCTCATTTTTAACCGCTTTACGTAAAGGTAGTAGTGTTATTTCAAGAAAAAGGTATTCTAAATTGTATGTGCTAGAAGGAGATTGCGGAATTATATTAAAAGAAATTTTATAACGAAGGTAGATACAAACTCCACCACCCCTTCTGCCGTCCCGATCATATCGGACCAGATTATAAGGAGTAAGGAGTAAATTGTAGAAGATAGAGAGGGTTTTAACCAAAACTCAGATACGAGAATACAATCAACAGAGACGTGGCTAAAACATGATATAAATTAGAATAGTGATCTGGAAGTATTCCAGATTTTTCTATACATTTATATGTATTATGTTAAGATAACAGCTATTTTTAGATGTAAAAATAGAATTAAGTTTTATATTAGTTGGAGTGAAGTTTATGTCCGATGAACTCTCACTAGCAGCACTAATAAAATTCTCAGAAGACGAGCAAGAAAAATATTCATTATTTATAATATTATTAAATAAAAAATTAAATTAAACATTGGAAAAACCCCCGATACAAAAAATACCTCTAAAAAGAAGAAAAATAATACTATTATGCAATTATTGATGTCGTTACGTCGGAGGACCGTTTTACGTATGTGGACGATGGTGTCTATTTACGAAACTAATAGTTGAGGACTTAGACTATACGATTCGATATCTTAATTTATTTATTTGCCTTGATAGCTTACTTGCATTTTAATTTCTTCCTTTATTAAACGGTCCCCCGAATATAGTTAGTATATAAGAAACTTTATATATATGGTATTTCCTAGTAACATACGAAGCACGTTTGAATATTCCGAACTTGTCAAGTGCCTGTGTCGTACGTACTCTGACAGATGATATCAATTCACACTGATGCTGCAGTGAGTTCATAACCTGTCTGATTTGACACATGTTGATTCGACGTTATATCTGTCTGCACTATAAAGGGTCTTACAATGTATTCTATAGCACTAAAATTTCAATTCCATGACGTTGATATAAATTGATATGATAACTATGAGGTTGATTGATGAAATTTTAATTTAAAGTTGTTTTGGTAAAACAACTGTAAATTTTTAATGCATGTACAAAAACGCATTTCTAACCAAAATTAGTTGAATATAATATATCTACTAATAATAAAATATTATTTTTAGTGTAAATCAAGGTTACATACAAGCCTAAAATATATCTTAAAGTTCACTTCTTCGCTGGTGCTTAGTCTCCTGCATACTATTCTTACTTGAGTTTGGCAAAGTATTTTATTTATATTTGGCAGGTTTTTATTTTTGCATAATATGCCCAAGGGCGACAAGCTACTATCAGGTGGACCGTTGGCTCGTTTGCCACATAATCCCACAAAATGCACATTAAGAAATAGAATGCTGCTATTTTAAAGGTAATTCTCACGATAACACTTTCGTCAGCAAATTCACTGCTTTCTGTGATGACACAAGTGATTATTTTGTTTAGGACTATTAACTTGTTCACTATTGTACTACAATATACTAAATTTGTTAATAAGCAAACCATAATAGTGTAATAAAGATTAACAAAATAATAAAATATATTTCTTTTTTTAATTTTAGTATTTTTTTATTCTAACTTAGGATATTTCATGTACCTATCTATTGTTAAGTTTTTTAAATATAAGAAAATAAAAATGGTTATCATAATTTTTAATTTTTATATATACCACTAACCGCTAACCGCTACAGCTTGTGCTTTATTGCGGCTATCTTACTCCTATGAGATGACATCTTGAGTAATAGTCCTTCCACTCATGTCAGGTTACATCCAAACACAATTTTTCTTTATAAAATATCGTCCTTCTTTCGCATTGAAAATGAATACGTCTAATACATTAAATAATGATTTTTCTAATTTTTATATAAACATATTAATGGTTGCTGCCAGTGACTTCACTTACTTGCTGACTTCACCTCCTAAATATCAAGCCACATGCCTTAATATTTATGTTAGCATAAAACTCGTACATGATCTCTTTTGTTCTAATTTTATTGTTATTATAGTCCAATCTTGTATATCCTAAATGAATATTGGATGTTTTTACTTATAAATATCCAAAATTTTGATTATGAAAGAAAATTTAATTTAATGATTTATTCAATCCATTACAAACTTATTTTATTCTTGTCTTTCCTAACTACTACTACTACTACTACTACTTTTAATTATTTATTATTTAAAATAAGAATCATTGTTTCAGTTTATTTACTATTCAATCGTTTAAGTTGTATGTAGCCTGTAGGTATAATAGATTAAAAAGTAGGGTGTCCAATCCATTGTAAAAGTGAAACATCCTATTGAAATGAACATCATATGGAACATAATAAAGTATTTATTTTTTCTAATGAAATAACCATGACAAGTTTCATTTACAAAATTGTCATATTATGACAGTTTAATAAATGAACTTTAGGAATCACATAATGGATTTGCTCATCGATATCTTTCTAATACGCTTAAGGATTGATATTTAAGAGTCTTCAGAGCTTTTACTCTATGAGACTTGGTTGTTGGTATTGCGAGACGAACATTTCCCAATCCTCTTTAAATGCTCTTTAGGTATCAGGCTTTTCTGCAAATAAAATAAAAAATATTTTTTTATGTCAGCATATCTACTATTTAAATCAGGTAAGTCAATAAAACCAAATGAATTCAAAAACATAACATTTATAATCCTTTATATTAAAATTTAAATCATTACAAAATAATTACCACGTAAAACGAATTGCACACGATGTATTTAGCGCACAAGTTTGCATATGGTGGTTACAGAATACTAATCAAATCATCTGTGACAGCGCTTTACATGTCGTGACGGTGACAAACGTGCGTATCAGCAGAAACAGACTGTTTGTGCGGATTATATTAGAAATTCAAGAGTTGCACCATTGTCATTCATTGCATTATCATTCTTATTTTTAGTGTTAATAGTTTAACATATTTTAAAGGTATTGATATTTATACGAACTTCAGAATTAGATGATAAGTATATTTTTTAAATTCTTTATTCGTAAATGCTAAAGACGGTATGTTATTTATTAAGATGATTTTTATTACATTTCTTTAGAAGAATTTCTATTTTAAAGTGGGAACCGTTTATTTTTTTTAGATTGCGGCTGGTATACTCAGGCTAAAACTGGATTAAAAACGTTGAACGATGGGTTGAGGAAAACAATAAAACAAGAATTTAAGAACTCTCTCAATTAAACAGAAGATACTTTATATTTTTTAATGGTACACTGGAAAACTGACCTTATGACGTTTCAAATTAATGACTTTTAATTTTTTATTGAATAATTAGCATTGAAAAAACAAAACATTCATAAAATAAAGTTTAATTTAATTAATCTTTCTTATCATCATAACTTGTAAGAATCTTTTAATTTTATAAAAATGGCGTAGAATTTTTAATAGCCTATTTTTGAGAATTGGTTTAAAAGACGGAATCTTCAAAGAAACTTATAGTATGACATTTTCATAACTATTTATTAAAATATACAAAAAGATATATTCGTTTTTTCCGTGTATTAAATACACAAAATATAGTCCAGGAGAAATAAAGTTATCCAAGGAATAAAGATATCCAAGGTAGGATAATTTTAATGATATCTTACATAAATCAAGGAAAAGTAAATAAAAAAGTTGAAATGACCATTAGAGCTGACTTTTGGTAGATAAGTGCGTTTTGTAAAATCCATTTCACTTTAAGATTATTTAACTTTACCGTTAGAAATTCAGAAACTCTTTTTTTATAAGGATATATTTTTTATATACAATATTTACCTATAGGTGTATTGGTGTGAAATATAAGAGTTGATAACATTACTATTGATGTGTTGCATAACACTTCACTAACTTAATTATTTAAAATTTCAAAGCCTCCAGATTTACATAAATGTTAACAAATTGCCATGTATTTTTTTTTATTGCCATATTTTAATCAATGTAATGTAAAACAGCTAAAAATATAAGTACATTAGTAATTGTACTAGCTAACCTTATAGGATGGCTTGAAAATTTTTTGCTGAATATTCTTGTTTAAAAAAATTCTGTGTCGCATTAAGTAGGTCTAGACTAGCGCCAGCCGACCAGGTTAGCCCAGTCCTTAAGAAGCGATTTGTTTAGTCAATTCAAGCAAAATCTATTAAACTACATTGTTATTTATCATAATCGACAAAAGTTGGCTTATATAAGCACTATTAACAAGGTAGGGGAAGTAAAGACGAGGATACCAGGAGTTGGATACGGAAGGATGGGTGAATTACCTCCTCTTTCATTCACCTCACGCAATATCTTTAGCATGATGTTTTTATCTAATAAGGTGGTACTTACCTAATCAGTTAGATCATAAATACGTAATTTTATATTTTGAGGATAATATTAATGTGTAAGTTTTATATTATAGATAATAAACATTTTAATTTTAAAAGTATAATACTTATATACCTGCAATTATACATATTGTGCAGTATTCAGGCCGCTATTATGTTTCTTATTAATTTTCAGAGTAACAAAGAAGTCTTTGTCCTAGCCGAAGTTAAGAACCAAGAATACTTTGTTTTAAAAAGGTAGAAAGGTTCTTAAAGATATTAACAAGAGCCCTACGGATAGAATAACGCATGGGAAAGTGGCCCATTTAAATATTAAAAATACTATTTAAAATAACATTTCTGTGCATCTGCTTATACGGATATACCCTTAATAAGAAAACTTTTATTAGGGTTTCCATAAATAAAAGTACACACACACACACACATTTCCTTTATAAATAGTTAGTGAAAAAAAATATATTATAAAGCGAGGCAAACAAGGCGAGGTTTTATTTTTAGCTGCTATTCGAAACTACGCCTATAAGAATATGTGAACGAAAATTCATTGGTGTTTATACATCTTTACTATGAAGACAATTTCTCCGTTTTTTTGTTACCACTAAAATAATAGGAATTTAAATAAAGTGCTAAATATTGAATATATTTTACAAGTAAAACTATTTTACAAAAATACCATTAATGTGTTCACGCGGAACAGCTCAAGACGAAATGTAAACGTCACTCAGAGTTGCAGAGTGTATACTTGTCTTAAACATGTTTGGAGATTGCAACTACAGTTTGAAAAGCTTATGTAACCTTGACGGTATTCATTTAAGGTATTTTTTGGTTTCATTCAGATGCAGCCATTTTAAAGCTTACATGTCAAGTAGAGTGTGATTCAGGCTTTTTACATTTGCTAAAAAAACATAAGACTCATTATAAACTACGCTTCAGGTGATGTTCTCACAGAAAACACAAGTTCTGTCATGTGCTTTTTTATTTTATGTCATATGGTTAAAATTAAGTAGGACTTTTATTTAATATCCGATCAATTTAAATGCGCTTAGCTATTAAGAGGTTGTTGTGAATAAAATCAAGAAAATATATTTTTATAATTATGATATTTTAAGACGATAAACATTCAAAAGATAATTTATTTATTAATTTTATGGTTATTGTTACTTAAGGTAATAGTTTTACCTTCAAGTTTACTATGTAATTATTAAAATAAGTAATTGTATTGACTTTCTTTTTACTATAAGATTATTGGTTTAATGCAATCGTTTCAGTGTTACTTTAAATTATTGTCATGTCTTCAAACTAAATTATAAATGAAAATGTTTAAACTGAAACTTTCATTAACTGAAATAGGAAGATACTATTTATAATTGAGACCTCAACTGTAATGCTAGGACAACTCCATGTTATGGCGGGAGATAACAATCATGTTATGGCGGGAGATGATCTAGGGAATATAATGAAGTAATATTGACAACTCAATATAATTGTTGCTCAGAAGTCGAACAGTACGGATTTATCTCAAACATTGTACCGCTGCCCGTTTAATAAACGAAGCTATAATTAACAGTGATGTTTTATTCTTGACGAAATAATAAACCACCGTCAGGAGGAGTACAGTAACAGCAGTAATGCTGACTTTACACTTTTTAAAAACATTACTGAATTTCCTTTCTTATAATTATGTTATTTAATAATGACATTATTGAATACAATGATTATTAAAAAAAATAATAATGAAATGGCACCCTATACTTTGTACATTAATGACATTGTTAAATAGTATGATTATTAAAAAAATATATTTAAAAAATGCTAGCTCACGTTTTACATTATTGAAATCAATTAATGATTAAAATAAAAATTGAGCAATTAATAAAAATTAATAAACACATGAATGAAAGATTTACCCCGACCGCGACATGCATGCACGAAGATGTTCATATAATTACTAGCATGGTCTCTAGCACCAGATACGTTTGATTGGGTTAGCTATATAAAATAACGACAAACTAAAAGGGTTCAGCTATATAATATAACATATTTAAACAGGCACTCTTAAAATACTTTATCTCATTCACACTAAAAACAAACCGAAAACATTTTTTTTTTATTTTTGGAACGTAGTTCCTTATCGCGCGTTGTGGGCTAGACGGTAAAAATTGTTACGAAAAGTTGGCACGACATGTTTTGCTATCTCTCTCTCTCTCTCTCTTATAGAAAGCAAGCGAGATATTTTTATTTCTATCATTATTATTTTTTGTATTAAATATTAAATTGCTTAGTAGTTCTTTATTATTTATTGATATTGGAGTTTGTTCTTTTAGAATCAATTTGCAAATATGACAGTTTAAATGAAAATAATAATACAAATTTGTGATCAAATATACTCGTAATATTTGTAACAACGCCATCTATTTATACCTTAGGGAAACACAAACAAACAAACTACATCTGTTATATAAACATATCTATACAAAGTGAAACCGCTAGGTGGAGGGACAATAGTTCATGGATTTATTGATTAACACTTTTTAATTTAGTTATTCATTTTATTTACATTTATTATAAATTATCGTCGAAATATCATGCAAAAATACTATACAAATATTATCCATTAGCATATTAGCTTATGTTCATAATTTAATATATTTTATATTTTTATATTTTTAATTCACTTCATACCTACCTACATATTTTAAGTTTTAAGTGCTTTACAAGTCATGGAAGAAGATCAAAACCATCTTACAAGTATTTTATAGTACCGGAGTGCAAAAATAATATTAGAAAAACACCCGACAAAGTGTTTTTTATATTACAGGAGATGCGAAAATACAAAAACAATGGTCTATGGTAATTAAAAGAGATAGTATATGTCTTAAATTGTTGTGAAGATCAATTTAACGTAAGTATACTTTATTTATAATAAGTTTAATTTAATAGTTTAAATTTATAGTAAGTTGCATTAGCTATTGAACATTAGAAAATTTGAGTTTAAAATTAACCTACCTTTTTCTTTTTTTTTTTTTTTTTTTTTTTAACGTCAGGAATCCTCATGGATACACACCTCCATCAAGGGGATGATGGAGGTGGTTATGTGAGACTCCTACTCACTAAACCTGACGGTTGCCGCCGCCGTCATAATGGGACACCACGGGATCGCTTTCGCACTCACCGCGATGCCCCGACGTGATCCACGGAGAGGGCACCCCGCAACGAGGAGCACCCATCCCTTTTTCGCAGGCTTGATAGATCGTGGAGGGATCCCCTTCCCTCCACCCAAGCCTGCTGCCTCTGAAGGGGGCCGAGACCCCCTTCTAGCTGGACTCAGTCTCAGAATCGAGCCAGTTGGACAGACCGACTCGACCATTGACCGTGTCCAGCTCCGCCGCCGGTTATCTCCCCGAGAGGAGACCACCGGTCAGACCCCCTGGAAGAGCACACTCCCATAAGACCCAGTGATGCGCAGACAGCCTCACTGCAACACACTGGAGTCGAACGTGAGTCCGCTCACGTAGGGGGCCCAACGTCGAACCCGACAGGCCTTTACCGCCGGCCACGGTGATCAGCCGAGACCAGCAAGAAAAAGGCATAAGTCGGGAACCCACCACGCCCAGACCAACCATCACCAAGCGCAACCGTGGCGTCGCGCTCGGCAACGATTAATCCAGGCAACGTCTCGGACCGTCTCCCCACCAAGCACCCTCTCTAAAGTGCTTGGTGGAAAGAGGTCCAGACCCTAATCGCGAACCCGCCCACACAGCCGCGGAACCACTCCACAGTCCACTCTGCTATCAGAGAAGTACCAGGAGTAATTCCGCAGCCGACCCCGGCAAAGAGGGCCTGCGCCCTCCCACCCTCAACGCCCAGGCCAACTTTCCAACGTGATCAAACGATGGAAAGAGGCCCGAGCCCCCCCGCAGACAGACCACCCCGAAAGGCAGCCTGCCCGCCAGCCAGCCATGAACCGGACACAAACCCCCATGGCCGACCTCCACCGCGCCGAGTATTAGCCAACGGCTAATGCAAACCCGAAGGATCACATTAACCGTTGTTGCCCAGGGAGCACCGGCCCGTACCGCTTCCGATGCCACCGGACGAATCCGAGCAACAAGGGAAACAGACGGGCACACGAGGAGGTTCCCGGCGACGGCCCCCCAAAAAAAATTAACCTACCTAGTTTAAATAAAATAAAATGTTCAGTATAACTTTCTCTAAAATCTGTATTCTTTTTTATGATTAAACGAAATTTTTATGGTTGTCGATTTATGTCAAGTTGAGGAAGATACAGCTAATAATATTGAATATAATATGTATAACGAAACAACAAGGAGAAAATTTAGTTTGAAAAAAGGAGTTGTTTCTCATATATTTTTGTGGCAAAAACACCAGCTGATAGAATTAGAATGTGCGTAGTCAAAAGGCAGAGATTGACATTGGTTAATGAAGTCTTTTCAGAGTTAGCTATCAAAAGTAGTGTTTAAAAAAAGTGGTGACCTTACAAAGAAGTGATATAGTAAGTAGGTCTTAGTACTGCCCATACAAAGGTCTGTGATATTAGTCAGCCAAGATAATGTTAAATGTGATCACAAGGCAGAGCCTTGCTTTTCGCATATTAAAGATGAATTACCAAGTGACTAAGCTATGCAAGTTAATATAAAACCGAAGTACAGAAGTAAAGGTATCAATGTAAATATACCTGCTGAAAAACAAAATGTAGCATTTCCTCATTTAACACACAATACTTTTACTTTACCAGTAAAACTATGTAGTTTTACTTTACCAGTAAACCTATGTTTTAAAAAGAAAATTTTTTATCTGAGTCAAGTGAAGTGGAAAATGTTTACCTAAACAATCGTATCATTTAATAAAACCTTTAAGCATGAAAATATAGATTTAAATTATTGATTTTTCTCAGTAACACTAATACCACAATAAGAACTTCGACGCCGACAATTTGAATGGCGTTTCAAATGACGTCACATTTCCTTTCGACCAATGCATGGTGGCGCGTTTTGGAAGTTTGAATTTCGCACCCTTAATTTACACTTTTCACAAATTATTTTATGGCCGTAAAAAAAAAATGTTTTTATTATATAAGATGATAATAAGTATCCGAAAAAAAGTATTTGAGACCATTTTAAATTTTGTGCATATTCCCTATTCCTTCAATAATTAATCGAAAGGAACTTCGTTCCATCCGGGTGTCCCTTGACACCTCTTAGCTTACCTTTATTATAATCTGGGAGCGTCACCAAAATCTGTGCAATTTATACGTCTCATTTATCCATGATTAACAACTAAGGGGTGAGAATTTTAATAATATTTATTTAGGATTTATGTAGAAATTCAATAAAAAAATAAGAATTCAAAATAAGAAATCCAATTCTAAGGCTACAGCGTTGAAAATTAATTTAGTAATGAAACTGACACAAAACCACAAATCTAACGAAGTAATTAAAGGCACGATAAAGTACTCAAGCTAGGTACTCAAAGATCATATCGGCTATCACTATTCACATTTGAAGAGCTTTCGCTCCCAAATGACTATGATACAGTAAGTTATAAATTTGACACTTGTTTTGACAATTTATAGTAATGGATCCCACCAATTTCTGAAAAATACCCTCGACTCCTAACAATATATATTATTTAAATTTTGGTTGGGTGATGGTGAGGCTGAAAAACACATTTCCACTCTACATTGTTCATTATTGTATGTTATGTTACATTATTTATGTACTTTTTACATTATTGAAGATAAGATAGTATTAATATTTATGTAAAACAATTTTTATTTAATCCACCACTCAGATGTGGGTAGAAAAATAAGTATTCGTGCTACATAGAAATAGTTACGATTTTTTAATAAATATGTTCCATTAATGTATGGAGGTAAGGTTTGAAAGAATCATTCCTGTATTTTAAATTACTGGGTTTGTTAACATCCTTATAAAATTAATATTAAAAATCAAACTTAAGATGCTATAATAGTATGTATTCACAAATACCCAACTAAAACATAATTTTAGTACTTTTATGAAAAATGTTACATAACTATTCGCATGAGGTCACAGTTCAAGAGAGCAAGGACCAATTTTGCATCTGCAGTGACGTAATCAACCCTGAAGTACAGTCTTTTGAAAGGAAGCTAGCACATTTCCGTAAATTATTTGATAGTAAACGTAGTGTTACTTTTGTATGCGGTTTTAATTGACAAAGAAAGTGCGATGATACGATGCGAATTATTATTAGTGACTAAATTGTTGCTTGTCATTTTAACGTTCTAATCCTTTAAAGTAAAGTATTTGTAATTGGATATTTTGACTATATTGAATTTCGTTTAGTTCCTGTCTATAATGTTTGTAAAAGTTAGTATATACTATGTATTAGCCCGTCAGTCCATAGAGAAATCTAAATAACCTAATACTAATCATATAATTATTTAGAAAACGGATATTAATACGTACAAAATAGGTTTCACATATCTTTTATTTACCTAAGGTTCTATCGGTTGTGGTTACTAGCTGATTATCAGTTAGAATTACTAATCTTGTTAAAACACACGAATAGTGAAAATATTTGTTTCACACATGATAAAAGTTAGCAAATTTTTTTTTTATAGAAATTCCATACAGATCTTAACCAAGTATATATATTTAAAAATTCGTAGTCACAGTTTTACTATTTTTAAAATATATATTTTACACGCTTTAAATAATAACTATTTCTTAAATTAATTTGATCCGAAACATAGACTCAGCAATTAAAACTGATAAAGCTTTCACCACATCCTCTATGAATTACCACTAGCAAGAGAGCGGGAGTAACTAATTAATTAAATTGGGAGTGCCATGTTGTCTATCTCAAATACGAAACAATTTTATAATGAGCGAATCTCAAAATGAGAACAGTGCATAGAATGTTAAGCGCCTCATACACACGAGTTATCTTGTACGTTACGTCCATTTGTTGGTACATTTGTTGTGTCAAAAAAATATTTAAACCATACACAATATATACAACTTAAAACTATACAATAATATATATACACAATACTAGTAAAAAGTATATAGACGCATGAAAATAATATCTATAACCGTAACAACTTTTATATATTTTTGATAACTATAGGACGAAAACAAACCAAATTGCTCAATTGGTAGAGCTACGGAATTATTTGCCACAAAGCACGGGTTTGAATTCCTGTCTTTTATCGGTTTATGTTTTCAATCTTCTTCATCTTTTTAATTTAGCAAGCTTAATATAGGTAATCATATGTTTTGATCGGGGCCCCTAACAGGGGTTCCGCCAGGGGCGTCACGGTGAGTGCGAAAGCCATCCCGTGGCGCCCCACTAAGGCGATGAGATCAACTGTTGGTTTTTTAGTGGGTAGCCTTAAAAATGGCAGCGTCCTCTATGCTGCCGGGTAGTCCCACATACCCCCTCGGTCATCACCTTCCTGGCCGCAGCTCAGGGATGATGCGTAACGCATTTTTCCAACGATAAAAAAAAAAAAAAAAAAAAAAAAGCTAATCATATGTTTCTAGATATTTATAATTATAACAAACTTTAATTGCATAATGTTATTTCACAAAACTACCTATATACATTGACAACTAATATTTAAAAATAATATAACTATTGAAAATGATAAAGAACATAAAATAAAATTTATTTTAGGCGATGTATATCTAAAAAGTCACAAAATACTACTTATTTCGGTCGATCTACGGGGTATATATCAGGGCCCCAGAGAAGGTTTCTAAAAAATGTTGTAAGTATTCATAACTTCTGACATTAATTGCATAAAAATTAAAAAAAACCCCGATACAAAAAGATCTCTAAACTAATATAATTATAAGAAACTAATATAATTGGATTAAGATTGTTTTACTGCTTTTTAAGGTATGTTACTGGTTTCATTATTGTACTAAATGAACGTACGGACACACAATTTTTTACTTGTTTAAGTATTTCTATTAGTATTGCATAATAACCTTTTACCCGCACCAATAAAACCTCAATATCTTGGATACGACTGTTTCTATTTCGACCAAACATAGCTAAGAACCATCACGACATACCAAACTTTTGATTAAAAAAACCGCAATCAAATCTATCTATCCATTTGGATGCTCGAATTCCACACACAGACACACGGATACACAGATTGACACGTCAAACTTATAAAACCTCCCTTTTTGAGTCGGGGGTTAAAAATAGCCTTCGGCAATAAGACATTATCTGGTGATATATTTCCTAATGACAAAGCAAAATTTAAAAAGAGGTAAAGAAGAGAGAAGAAAAGAGAAGAGACAAATAGGAATAGGAGGATGGTCATATTAGATTTTAGTCTAAACGCTTACTTTGTAAAACGCAATCAATAATAACTACCTATATATATATATATATATGTATATATAGATACCTACCTATCTATAAATATATCCTTAAACATCATGTGCCTTTTATAATTACCAACTAAACCAAATATTTGAGGCATATTATAATTTAGAACTTTAATATTGAAATTTAGAAAAAAATATATACATTCCATGTAATTAAAAGAATATAATTAAAATCTCCTTTTTTACACTATCTCGCCATATCAAAACACAAATATTAATAAATAGCAATTTGATTTTATTTGAAATTTTAGTCTATTTCACAATAAAAAAGATGCAATTAATCTTACTGGAGCAAATAGATCTGGCTTCATTATATCTACTTGCTCGTTTCTATATTTTATAATGATGTACTAGTACGTAATGCGTAACAGATGGTATATAATACGTAGTAAAATATAATACTTAGTAGGTATTATATATAGCACATAATACCAAATACGTAGTTAATAATAATACTGAATTGATAGTATTCTACTACTACTTAGTATATCTTCACCTATCAGTATACGTTCAAGTCGCTTCATGAAGGCTGACCAAAACTAACTAAAGTTCTTATGAAAAATAAAAAAAGAGGCTGAACTCGGCGCAACCATATCTATTTGTCAGGAGATCCACTATTATCTATCCATGCAGGATTGTGTTTACTACTATATGTAAAAAAAAATTGAAGCAATTCTTTAATTTCTATTTGGACAGAATATTTCCTTATTTTTATATAGAAACATTATATCCGTTGCAATCATTGATTTCTTTACATTTAGTATGATAATGTATGAAACTGAACTTATTCAGATTCAGATACCATATTTTTTTAAATTTATTTCTACAAGTTATGTAATAATAATAATAATAATAATATCAGGACATATTACACACATTGATCTAACCCCTAAGTAAGCAAATTATTTGCTTGTGTTAAGGGTGTTAGACAACGATACAAATACATAGAAATACACATATAAATACTTGAAATATATTTAATAAACGACCAAACCCAGAAACACAGACATCTATGCTTATCACACAAATGCCTATCTCCGCCGGGAATCGAACCCGAGTCCCATTGCGCCGTGACACGTTAGGCGTCTGCGCTAACCACTCGACCAACGGGGCGGTAAATGTAATTATTTCAAAGAGATCTGACCGTTTCAATATAAAAATATAATATAGACAGATTCATTACATGAATATAAGAAGCGAAACGCCCTAATTACTCAAATGTCTTCATATAATTAAGCAAATAATTCATCTTTTGTACAGTAGATATTGAATCTGACAATGATTCACGTCCAATACGACAGAGCAAGCCACTAAACTAACAGTCTGTTTCTGTAGATATGTCCGTCCGTCATGTCTCTTGACGCAATGCTGCTGGCAAACGGAAGTGCTTTGAGACTCGCCCTATAATAGGTATTATTTCTAATATTAAACTATTTTCTTCTTATTTCGGTAATCGTAAGCTTGGAGTTGTCTTAATTATAAGTTATTAATTTAAAATGCACTGCCTAATGAGGTAAGAAATAAGAAGCTTTATAAATAATACAATATTATTATGAATACAGAACTATTACATTGAATATTATAAAACATAAAAGTATTAAAAAGAATAATAAAGAAAGAATAAATAGTAAATAAGGATTTTTCCTTACTTACTATTTACTTCCTTAAGTTTATTTGAATAACATAGAATAAATAAGGTCAATAAATTCACAAAAACTCTGTCCAATATTCTAAACTTATAGTTTATTTCCGATTTGAGCCCGGAGAAAAATATTTAGCTGAAACTTTTATAAATTCGAACTTAAAAAGTTACCGCTCTCTTTGAAATTCTCCATTAGCTTTGTCTGTCCTGACCTAGATAACTCGGCTAATTAGATATGTAATCTTAAAGTCGTCTACCCATAGTATGCCCGTGGTAATTATGTAATAATTTATACTCATTCTAAATATCTACTACATGTATAAATATATTTTAGAGGCGTACTTAAAAAAATCGAAATTTTATTTTATGACTTAATAAAATTCATAAAACGATTTTATGAATAGTGTACCCCCTATTAAAGTTAAAAATTCCGAAAGGATGGAACACGATTCAGAGAATTTTTATTACCTTCCAAATTTAAAAAGGTTTTCTTATTCGATCAAATAGTAAACACGTAAATAAAAGTTATAGAAGGAGCTAGAAAATCACTTTTGCAATGAAGTCAGTGGCGCGGGAATAGCACCAGTGGACTGTGAAATTAGTTTTAAGTTTTCTTACGAGAAATATATGAATATTGTAGAGTTGGCTTTGGATCTGGGAATTTTAAATTTTGAAACAACAAAAGAAAAATACAATTGTAATCTTTAAGAATAATAATATAAATAATAAGGCATTGTTTTCAATTAATTATTTGCTAAATTTATATCCATGATATATCGGGAACGAGATGATAATAATCAAACACGATGTTTGTATAATTATACAAATGAGGGTAAGAAGAAACTTTAGAATGTTCTCATTACTAAATGAGACAGGTATGATAGCTGTACATTTTTATTACGTATTCAATTTTATTATTTAAATTATTGAATAGGCTTGAGAAGGAAATGTTTGAGTTATATAAAAATATTATCTAAAATATATAAATTTAAGTTGTTTAATCATAGATGAAGTGTTTATTTGTTTTTTTTAAATTGATATTTATAAATATTACATTTATATATTTAATATCTTGCTCGTATCCTATTATTATCTAAAAGTTTTTATTGTTCTCTCTAATCTATGAAAAAAATAAAATCACTGTTAATACATTAATCTTATCTTTTTCTAATGTGGTGATAATTCACCGCATTAAAAAAAGAATAATCTTCCCTCAGAAACTCCTTTGGTTTTTAACCCTCGACTCAAAAACGAGGGCTGATATAACTTTATTTTGTGTATCTTTCTGTCTCTTTGTGACATTGTAGCAGGGGAACTATTTGTTTGCATTTCTTTTTAATCGAAAGCCTGGTCTGTCGAGATCGTTCTTAGTTGATAGATAGATGTCTGATGGAAATAAAAAAAGGTCATCTCCAAAATATTGAGCTTTTATTGGTGCTGGTTCTAATGTAATATTTATAGTAAAAACCTGAACAAGAGAAAACGAGTGTGTTTATAACTTAACTTTATTGAAAAAAAAAAAAAAAATACAAAACCCCCTTTACGAAAAGTAGGTAAAATATTATTATTATGTACTTATTGAATTGTAGAGTCGGGAGACCTCTAAATAAATAAAGAAATCGAAATGAAAGTAAGTTACCAAGGCAAATAACGAAATAACAATATCAAATCGTATAGTCTAAGTACTAACTTCTAACAATAGATAAAAATGTCAACGTACGTACAACGGTCCCCCGACGCAACCACTTCAATAAGTATATTATCATAATATTATATTTATCCTTTTTAGAGCTTTATTTTTTTAATTTTAAATTATTTTTATATTATAATAAAAAAAAATCTTGGTATTGAATTAAACAGAATTATAAGTTTTTTAACAAAGGTCGTTTTATTATTTTTTTTAAGTTTTAATTTGTTCTATTAACAGAAAGGAATATTTTTTATATATTTTACGATCTATTAATCTTTAATATTATTTAGATAACGCTAAAAATAAAGTCTAACCATTTATTTGGTTTTCGTCTACAACCTCCAAAGAAGGGCAATGATCTGATGTTTAAAAGAAACTTCTTTATTCTTTTTATTTTTGAAAATTACCAAAAGTAACAAAAGCAAGATTTTAATAATCTAATAAATTATGCTTGACAAAGTTGAAAACTAATTCTTATTAGTCTGTTAACCTAGGAGGACCTAGTATTAGAATCTTAAATTATTTTCACTAATAGACATTGTTCTTTTTCAGGCTACTGTTTTTCAAAGTAAATACTCGGTTGAAGCCTTTCAGTTTGTATGTTACAAAGGGCAAAAAAGTATGCCTTAATTATTTTCTTTATAGAGCATACGCTGATCAAAATATGTCATAAATGAGATGTTAGATTAGGTAATCAAAATCTGAACACTCAAGGTCGTGCCATTGTCAAATTATTATGAATTATTCATTCGAAGGTGACTTGACAAAAACCAACATAAATAATATTATCTAAGCAAAATAGTCCGTCATTACTTGGAGAGCTATTATTCTATAATTAAAAAAGTTAACATCTCTTTTCACTTTTCATTATTCCAGCCTATTGTAAAGTAAATTTATTAGTCAACAAGTTAAAAGTTTCAAGTTGTTTGTACTTGTCTAATTAAAAGAAACTTATAAGAAATCGTCTTACTACAAGAATTGAGAACCCACAAGTTATGAACTATTAAACTTGGAAACCATGAATCTCACTTAAAAATAAATAAATAAAACATTATTCTGATTTAGAACTACATTTTGGAATAAAAGAATAATAATAAAAAAAAAGAAACAATAATTTAATTAACAAAGAGCAGATTATTAAATTATTTATACTTTTTTATGTTTTAAGACGATAATATTTAATCTTTTTTAATAGTCATTTTAATTGGTTTTTCTTCCGAATAGACAAGTACGTTTGTTCAATGGAGTAAAAGACGTGAAAGAAAAGAGACAAGGCCACAAGTGAAGCATCTTGACATTGACACTTTTAAATTATGAATTTGAATGGCCTTGCATTAGAACCAGCGGCCGACAAGGTTATGTAAACATTGATGTATATATAACCTAAATTACAAGCCATTTTAAAATACCAACATATTATAAGAATAAATTAAATATTCATTTTTTTTACTTTTAAACAGACTGCTCAATATATAAATATATTTTTGATAGACCTAGAATATTGTTAAGATAACTTACAGGTAGTCTGGATAGTGAAATAGAATGAATGGTTCTTAATATTACTTATGTTCCTTTATTCCAGTAATTTTTAACATAATAAAAAGTACAATGTTGTTTTCATAAAATAAAGTTCTCGGAAATGATTTTTTGATACTAGGTTGCTCACACTGGCTAAATCGTGTAATCCCAAAATATTAAGAAAAATGAATATCATTAAAAATAATCTTAAAGGTCTATCACTGTATATTTTTTTTTTAGCTTTTGAACATTTTGTATTTATCATATATTTTATATAATTAAATTTAAAGCTGGAATAATACTTGAAGATATATTAATGCAAAAAAATATTTTGTTGCGTAACACAAAACCTTTATTAGTAACATAAAATTAAACCTTATTCAATTCAAAATATTAGTAATAAGTTTATAAAAGACATATTTTTTTTACCTTACTTGATTAAAATTTATTATATAATATCTTATGGTAAAAATACACTCTACTACTTTTATACTTTAAAAAAAGGATTTATGTTTACGGTAAAATAAGTATAAGTAATCGTAAAAAGAGAAATTATGAAGTAAAGACTAAAGTAAAAATATTTTCTTGCTAACTTTTCTAAGAGCGCTAACTAATGGATCTTACAAGCTCTTGGTGCCTGTCAAACGAAAAGAACGGTACGTTAGTAAATTGCACCCTGCAAAGCAGGGGCGGATCGCAAGTAAAATATATAAAAAAACTATGTACCTATTCCAATTCCGGTATTAAAGTTAGGCAAAATTATATATTAAAAAGACCTACTCAAATAGAAACAAAAAACCAATACAAATTTTAAAAAACCTTTTAAACGGTATTCCAAAAATTATATTAATTTAAAGGGGTGAAGAATTTGATTGTTTACTCAAATGGGGTAATTTTTAGAACTACAAATATTTTTTTTTGCTTTGGGTAGCTCATTTGAGAAGGGTATAGTTGAAATAAAGGCACAGCAGAGAGGTTGGGCCTTAAAAAAAATATAACCAATATAAACAATGTTTTCAGTATACAGGATTCAATCAATATTTCCAAACCTATAATGTATTTCTGTAGTCTAATAGATTGAGACGAAAAGAAGAAATTGTTTGTTAGAATAAAGGGTGTGGATAGCAACATTAAAAACACACGTCCCTGAAAGCTCGTAGTGACACTAATCCGATTCTTAACGAAAGAGGGCATTACCATATTATAAACATGATTGGTTGCCATTCTCAATGTTGACTACGTTTGACTGGGATAAATCGGTAACACCACCGGCATAGGCGTTATCTCAGGAGCAAGTAAAGTTCGAACCAACACACTAGTGACAGATTCATGTCAATAAATTTGATCTTTGACGTATGTTGACGAATGTGTTGCACCCCCACCTTAAATGTTATATGAAATGTGAAGCCTACCTAATTTGTTGCTATATCTATCTACCTATCTTTGTGTGAATTTTTTTATTCACTCTAGTTCACTCAACTTGCTGCCGTTCTCTTAGAAGTCGCTACTTGCAGTAGCGTTGAGAACCGGTTTGTCCGGCTAAGTTTGTTGTGTTGTTCCAAACCAGGGTGCGCTTGGAATCTTCGTAGCTTTCATTTTAATTTGGGGAGTGTCTTTACAGAATCGCTTATGTCGATAGGTATGGTATCAAACGAGATCCTCCTGAGACTTCCATTTGACGTACACAAGTGCACTCGGGTATGGATTCGAATTGAAAAAGATATAAATAATTAAAAAAATATGTGTGTGTGTATTAGTGTACACATGTAAGAAGTGAAACTTCTTTATGACATAATTTTTTAAAAAATGATTCACTAATTACAACTTTACAGGAATGGCTAATTAAGCTAAATTAGATAAAGTTTAAGCAAAAATAAAAATGGCGCGTAACAGAAAAACGTTACAATTTTTTGACATTGCTATAAAATTTCTCCCATCCTTCGATAAAATAGTTTCACTTCAAATATAGCGCGTAACGGAAAAATGTGACTTAGAAATAAAGATGGCGCGTAACAGAAAAACGTCATAATTTTTTCACTTTGCTATAAAATTTTATCCCATCTGTTGATAAAGAATTTTCACTTCAAAAAGATGGCGCGTAACGGAAAAATGTAACGCGTAACGAAAAAGTGTTACACTAAATTTTTTCCAACCCTGATAAAGAAGTTTCACTTCAATAAATAAATATTTAAAATTATCAATACCCACAGGTCAGAAATATTAAAAAGAGTTTATCGTTACTATAAATTAATTTAATACAAAACTGTTGTGACATTCTATAATCTTCATGTCTATTATGATAGGTCTCTAAATATCTATTAGTTAGAAAATAAAATTTATCGATCATGTAATATATATTATAATAACAACATATTTTGTTTATTTATAATTTAAGTATTTCTTACCTTACTAACTTGTTTTATCACCGGGTGAAACATTTTTGATTTCTACGTAATGTTTTTCTAACTATGATGCACCCACCCACGTGACTACAGTGTTTGTTATTTATTGATTTAGCTAAAGACGTCCAAGAAGGATCACAATATGAAATATATTTCTGAGTCAATACTATTACAAAGCTGAAACTAAGATATTGTAAAACAAAAACGTCATGTTTTAAAACGATCACATACCACCAGAAGTATATTTTAATATCAACAAAGTTAACAAAGTACACATTTTAATTAACCATATTTCACAAGTCTTATGAGCTTAACAGAAACATGAAAACCATACTTCGCATTGCAGTCACTTATAACATCGATCCAACACATCCAAGCAGACAGGTAAAGGCTTCGCTATACTAACAGTCTGTTTCTGCTGATGCGTCCGTCTGTTAGCGTCACGACATGTGACGTGCTGTCATATACTATAATTTGATTGGTGTCCGGAGAACATAAATTCAAAATTATGTATGAACACGTATTCGCATTTACGTAAAAACATTATAGGAAGCAAATGATAAACAGTTTCGCAAACCTCGTTTTGTTTGGCGGAGACTAATATATGGATATCTATAGCTGTATTTTAATACAATATTAAACAAAATCACAGCCGAATAAATAATAAAATCTTAGATTAAATACTTTTATAGTCAAAGATGCAGGCAAATTTCCTTTATATAAAACTTATTTGAAAACTTCTTGATTTACCTAGTCAAAAAAAAATACAAGTTTTTTATAGTAAAAAGGTTAAGTATTACTTCTATGTTTCCGATCATAGACATTATATAACAGTATATAAATACTAAGTCGTCTTTAGAAAAAATCATTTTTATCTCCGTATTTAAAGAATAATTGTTTTATTTATATACATACGAGATATATATTAATATACGGTTTGTATAATAATAAAATGATATAATATATAAGTAGGAGCTTACAACATAATCTCGTATAAAATTAGGACAGATAAAATATATAAGAGATCCAAATCCTTTTTCAAAGAGCGCTTAAATGATTTTATGAGATCTTTCAACGGTTGCAAGTTAGAATAAAAAATACAAGAGTCTGAGTCGCTGATTTGTTGCGTTTTTATATATCTTCAAATTGATAAAATTATAGTTCAAATTGAATTCGAAACATGTAAATTAGTGTAAGGTTGTACTATAATTAATATATTAACACTTTGCTATTAGCCCCTTGTTGTTATTTTATAAAGAAATACATCGTTTACGGAATAATTGTTTTTGTATCTAACTAAAGCTTTGTATCTAATTGTCTTTAAGGTATGTGTTATAAAAAAAAAAACTTTTCGTTATTCCAAAAACAGTGAGGTCAAAGTTACAGGTCGTCTAATATTATAAAAAAATACATAGAAAGCATAATAAAATAGTAACAAGGCAAAATCAGCCCATTACATAGTATTTGAAAAAAAAGTTGTATGTCTTCAGAAGTCAGTAATATCTTTTGTTTATCAGTGAATGAGCTATTAATCGGCACATGTTTGAGTAGATACTACCCGTTATAAATATTATACGATTCATCAATATATCTGTCCTACTTATCTTCATCTCACTTTATTCAATTTTTGTTGGCTTAAATATATTTTTTATAAGATTCAAAAACATCAAACACTAAATTGAAATATTAATCGTGACGGTAAATTAAAACTAGTTTATCGTAATTTTATATAAGATTAAAACTGAGCATCAAGTATAGAAATAGTCTGAAATAAACTTCTTGGCAAGTATGGAAGCTGCAAAGTTGCAGCATCTGGTGGCGGCTTCTTGGCAAGTAATTATCCGTATTTCAACGCTGGCCCATGTGAATTTTAAGACATCTGTACGAAGTTTCACCTAGAATTACATTAAATGTTATGATATTTTATAAAAGAATATAAGAAAATATGAATTGACAGTTAAAGAGTAATTCTTTCAAATATTTTTACAAGTAAAGAAATTATAGAATACTTAAAAACAAGAAAAAGTATAATTTATTTATTCATTCAATGGAATCATACAGCGTATCATACTACATTATAGTAAGTCGGCCTTATATCAATAAAGTTTCCACCTGTGAATAAATATGAAATGAACAGAATCCCATAATAACATTCAGGTTTGGCAAGGAAAAAATATATTATGAGTATTTAATACAAAGTTCGAGTATATAATATTTTAATTATATATATATTGTATATAACTTCTAATAGTAATAATATTGTCACGAACGATATTACTTTAAATGTAAAAACTTAGCAACTCTTAGTATGTAATATAATATAATTGATTTGTGAAGCATGAAAACAGAAAATAACAACCATTTCTCTTCATTTCTATTAATAACATATTTTAAAAATGATATAACTGCAAAGCTGGTTTCAAAAAGCATTGGGCAGTTATACTATGCAAACGAATTCCTATTTGGAATAATTTTATACCAAATTCCTTAATTAGAATTTGGTTATATTGTAATCAAGTTTCAGCATCAGTTGTGAATTAAAACTGTTTTTAATACAAATTTAGGCGACATTTCAACATCTGAGCTAGAATTTGAGCTTGTCTTTGGCTTCGACTAACCTTTTTGATTCAAATGCACTTATCTACGAAAATGTAACTACTTACAGAAACTCTACTAAGTTGTCTGTTTTAAACCGTAGTTTCTTACTGGACGGATAATAAAATGTAGCGCTCTGTGTTCACTAGATTAACGTTAATCTAGTTAATCTAGTTATCTAAACTAGATTTAAAATTATTCAAATATTTTATACATACATTATCTACACCACAGCAACAAGTAAGTCTGTGTATCGTATCTAGTACATGTTAGAGTTATTGTGTACGTATTTAATAGTCTGATGTTCTTGTCTACAAAGTAATTTTTTATTACTGACCTAGTGTATTAAAAAAAATATTTATTTTATAAATATATACCTACAAGATACATTTCATGTTAATTAATAATTGATTATATGTAAGATAGTAAGATATTGTTAAACATATAACTGTCATGTTTTTCATGTTTTAGAATAAACATAGAATATAACGTAGCAACCCGAGTAAGATTGTGCTACGACCAGGACTCTGTATTCGTTGTTCTGCAAACTGAGCAGTCGCGATCGTTTTAATAATGTTTTTATAGTGTGTAAGTATATGTCTACATTTATACCATTTTTTTCAAGCATATACTATTTTAATAAAACAAACTTTTTTATACAATTATGTAGAGCAACAAGTTGTAGAGTTTTCGTATTAGACGCATTGTGTCATTAACAAAGTTATAGCTGTGCATTTGAACAAAGTGAATTCCATTCAAAGGAACTAACTTTTTGCTATGTTTCAAAGTCTCACTTCTGATAAGATATTAGTTTTTACCTTATAAAAAAAGAATGAAAGGGAAACAGATGTTTCAAAAGCATTCCCTCCAAAAGGAAAATTTTTAATTACTTACAGCTGATAAAAAACGGCCAGGTCATTATTTCACTGATAAATTTAACATGAATCGGTTAAAAAGGGTAGTAAATGATGACGCCAGCATTGCTTGTCACCTTATTATGATTGTGCTTAATTATTGGGTATTCAATATATATAAAATTAGTTATATCAGAGATATCCGCACTCTCCGAGGATTGAAGCAGTTATGCTATATTCGTACAAGACAGGCGCATTGCCAATAGAACATGTTCAACAATATGTATTGGTCGATAATTCAAATCACACAGCAAAGTTATTATTTTAGAATGAACATTAATAAGCTGTGAATAATTTATATATAGTTTATAAATTTATTTTAAATCGATTACCTTAATTGTTTTACTGATTGGACTCGTCATATATATATTTAAATATTAATTAATTAATGTATAAATTGACACAGACAACATTTTTTAAGTTTTATGCTATGAAAAATTATTCCTTTTACAGTATTTGTAGCAAGACTATATAATACTATCATACTACTAATATCTAATAAATAAGTTTAACGAAAAAAAAGGAAATAAAACTAAAAGAAAAGGAAGTAAACACATTGGTGTTTACTTCCTTTTCTTTTAGATTTCATCCCATCACAAAATATTATACTATTTAAAATGACCTTTTTGTCAATGGAGATTTGATAGCTAGATAGTTGGGTATATTTTTGTAGCAAGTGTAATCAATGATATTTATTATCTGAATAAGTAGCAATAGTCATCTGAATAAGTAACAATAGTCAAAATCATACAAGTATAACGAATACTTTTGATGAAATACAAAATATCCCCATAAAACGTTACAATATTCTTATCCGCGCTTTGTGTATTAATGTATGTATTTATTTATAAGGAAAAAGTATTATCAGAACACAAAGCTAGAACTCAACAATGTATTTTGCAGCGTATCTACAGACTTGATTAAAATAGTAAACTTGGAACGAAACGGAAAACTACTTCACATTGTAGAATTCTGAGTTATGTCTAAAGTTAGTTTCCATATTTCCTTTGTTACTCACATACTTTCAATTCTGATGTGACAAACACTAAAGTTTTTAACGGTTATTACTACATAAAATTATACTTTAAGGCATTAAATGTATTTATTTGCATGAACTTAGCATTTAAGTATCTTATTAAAGTTGCACCTAGATTTCCAATTAATTAAATTAAAAAACAAAAGTTAATACTATTGTTAATGTTTTATTGTTTTCAAATCTTTTAGTTGTGTATTCCAGTAGCTTATCGAAAACCTGTCACTGTGATTTTTACAATGAAGATTATTTCTATTGATAAAATTGAATTATTTTTGATTTCTGTAATGACGGAGATTACCTTATATAAAACTATCGAGACACACGGTGTCATTTAAGTATTTTCTATTTTGTAAATAATATTATCATCGATATAATAACACTTGAGACCATTAAAATCACTCATAATAAATAATTATTACAACTGTTACAATGGTAACAATAATGTATAATACGTTTTCTTATAAAATCTTTATGATGAAAATAAATACACCTTCTAAATATATATTGTCACCCTTCCGATCCCATATTAATTGTTTTAACGGAAATCCAATTTTCTTTTATCCTGTCACACTTCCAATATGGTGACATCATGTCTTCTGGTAATTCCAATTATAGCCTTATGGGTTTTTGTTAGATTAAAGGCCGTTTCTTGTTTTTGTTAGAGTATAGTTATGTATGTATTATCAAATTATGAATAGAATATTGTTAAAAAACACAAAGCCTAATCACACTATAATAATTAACAACTTTAGTGTATTGTGAAAAATATACGTTGTTTTATGTCTATCTTTTATCGTGCAGTGATTATCATTTAGATTCTTGTACTGTTTAATAACTGTATTAGGCCATAATAAGATTTTTTAGTAACTGATTTATTTTATGGGATTTTTTAGTAACTGATTTAGTAAATGTGTCGTTGCAATATAATTTATGTTGTATTTTTTCTTATGCGATCCTTAGTAGTCATCATCGTCTGGCCTTTCTCAACTTATATACAGGGTCTGAGTTCAAACCTCAAAATTATTAATGACAAGGCAAATAAACAAATTATAATTTTATTTCAAACAAATTAAATAACAATATAAGCTAAGAAAAAAAAACCCTTTTATTATTTTGTTCAAGTATCATAAAACAGCAAAAACGCACGTCCAGTTACTCAACTTTTCTGGAGGCTGTAAACACATATTAATATACGGAAAGAGTTAGACATTATACCTTTTATTATAATTCTCTACAACAAATATTAAGAGGTCGTTTGTAATAATTTTCTTCTAACTTTAAAAGATTTTGTGAAGCTGGCCATTAAAATAAATGCACAAATTACATTGCCTTACCGTATTATTTGTCTGTCTTGACGATATTATTGTTCTTCCTTCCAACTCAGTTTTCTCAAAAGCAAACGGCATGGTCCAATTACGATAGCCAGGTATTTGAATTAAGTATAACGATCTGTAACATGGTTTTAGAACAATTACTTGTTTATGAAAGACCATAAATCATAAATATATGTTCTAAGCAGAACATATGTTCTGGCCTAGTATTTTATTATACTTGAAGAGTGAAAACGAAAACTAAAATACTCTGGATTTTGTGAAGTTCACAAAAATACTTCTAATTAAATTAAGTTTTAGTGTGTAATCATTATGAATATTTTTATTTTTTGTTAACTGATATAACGCCTTTTAATCCAGAGTTATTATTATTTTTTTCTTTTTTATAAAATTGCTATCTTAACTATTAATAAAAATATAGATCGCTCATTTAATATCTGAAACTTCGAAAGGAATACTAATCACGGTCATTTTAGAAACAATTCTTAAGGTATGCTAGAGCTATTTGCTAACTGAAAAACTGATAATTTTTATATATTTATTTAAAAAGATATATTGATATTACTTTGTGCATTTTAAATTTAAAAAATTATAACATTCGTATGTTTTTGTTGTAAGGTAAATTGATGTTTTATGGTTAAGTATAAAAATACTGTTGATTTTTTTTTATTTAGGTATTGCAAAAATTACTACAAGCTCGAGTAAGCAAGGATTATAATTAAAAACACACGACAAGTAACTTTAATTAATTTTATAAAAAATATGTAATTACTAGAGTTAAGCCAAAAATATGTTTATAAGTTTTAAATAATAAAGTCATAAACATGCATCATTTCATCCTTGTTGCCGAATAAAACATCGATCATAACATACACATCGTTAACGTCTTTATAAAATTCCAAACCATTTGTCGAAGATTTTCTTGTCAATTATATTAGAGAAACTCTTTATTATCACATGATTTATATTCTTAAGGAAGTTTGATGAATGGAGGAATAAATGCTTAGAAACGTAAGGCAGAATTCGACAGGATTCTCAATATAACATGTTATTATGGTTTAGAAAATACTAACCAATAAATAATAAAAAAAATAAGTAAAAGGGTAATTTAATGATATTTTAAAGCGTAATGTATTTAATAAAAAGTGAAGCTTGGTTTAATTTGGAACAGATTTCTTAAAGGCTCACATAATGCAGTAATCGGATTCAATGGTGAAGCTTCTAAGCTGGTATTGCTGAAAGCAACATAATGTGAATCATTTTTAAAGGTATATTTTTATTTATTTTTGAAATGAAATACTTTTAAGTTGGTTTAAGTCTACCACAGAAGATTTTTTTCGATGCGTAAATAAATAAGTATAACTAAAGTAAACTATTTAAATTTAGATTTTTTTTTTATAATAATAAATTGTTTAATATAACGACGAGCATTTTTTAGTTTAGGTAAAAGTAAGCGTGTGTTATTTTTGTAGTACAGAATATAGATTATTATTTTCCTACTGTAGGTAGAAAGGGAATCCGTAGCTTCTCGCAAGTTGTGAAGGCTGCTCAGGTTTAAGTTTGTTGGAAGTGGATTTCCGACCTCAGTGCCGTGGGATGATAACCGTATTTTCAGGGTAAGGATGAATGTCGAATATGTTACTACCAGAGAATTTAAAAAAAGGTTGTTAAAGAAAAATAAACCTGAAATTATTGTCTATTACTATTGTAAGCAATAAACGTTATCTTACCTCTCTTAAAAAATAATTAAAATTACAGTAATCACATTTTACTGACAGAAAACTAATTTGCAAACACAGCATTATAATGTAAATTGATCCACTTTTTCCTCTTTTATTGAACGGGGCATTAATTAAAATTTCATTATTCAAGAAAAGATTATAACTTCCAAGCAATTTGCATATTCGGCTGAAATATTTAAAGAAAGCTCTTAAGAACGGTTTTATTGAATTTGTTATAATCGGACTGAAACTTTAGTTGTTTCTTTCTTACTTCTTTATCATAAAATACCAGGAAGGGTTCTAAATGGCGTATGGATTTTGTTTTTTTTTTTTTATTTTAACACATTTGTTAACATTATCTTATAATTATTACTGCATTTCAAAAAATGGATATTTTTACGATTTTTATAAAAATATATTATTTATATTTTTAAACATAATATTGTTATTATAAGAAACTTATATTAAAGGATAATCAAATATTTAATAAAACGTACTTTTCAAATCATATAATAAACACAGACAAAACATTAATTATATTATTTTTAAAAAGATATACTAGTAGTGGAGCCCAAGAAAGGATTTAAGGATACACTCGAGCGCGGCAGATTAAAATAAAGGAGATTACTTGTACGTAGTTAAGTATTTCCAGGAAATATAAGCTTTCTATACATGGTCGCGCCTCTAATATAACCCGTCAGATTAGTAAAAAAAATGATCATCAGAAATTTCCGAGCACGTCGGTTTTAGAAATGGGGGGTTCATTACATGCTAAAAAATCTAAATTACTAATCTGACAGTTACTGACAGTTTACAAACTTGTAAATGTCATCTTGACATTTTCGAGCATGGCTAAGTTTATAAACTATTCAAGGATAACGAAAAATATGTAATCAGACGATTATCATAACCCAAAATAACAAAACTTCGCCAATAAACTTTAATGTATGTATCTTGCGCTATGCGTAGTCTTGCATAAATTTTGTAACAAAATAAAATATAGCAAATAACATTTATTAGTTTTACAGTGTGTTAGTTTAATACACAAATATAAAACAATAAAAAATATGAAAAGCTTATTCGAAGTGGTGTCCATTGGCTGCAATATAGTCCTTTAAACGTTGAGGCCATATATCAATAGAAGTCAGCAAAGCAATATAAACAGGCAAGCTGTACTCTCTAAAACTGACCATAAATCATAATCCTGCAGATTAAGGTAGGGACTAAACGATAGCTAGTCTTCAGCTCAGATGAGCTCAGTACGAGACGTTTGGTTCCAACCAAGACTGCGTGGACCGAGCTTTATGACCCAGCGCCCAGTCTTGCTGGAAGGACCATACTTGGTTATCGAATAAGTTTGTTATCAAGGGGCTTAACTACCTTCTTAAGAATAGTAGATATCTTGATACACTTGTGCCGATGTTTTGATACCTTTTTCACAAAAATATGGCTCAGTTACTCCTTCATAGCTAACACCACACCAAATCATTACCAAAGTCGGATAATGCCCACGTTGCACACTGTCGACTAATTGAGAAGCTTCCTTAGAGCTTTGAGCATAAATACGGTCATTTTGTTTGTAAAAATGTTGCTCAATTGTAAAAAAAATCTCATCCGTAAATAACATTTTTCTGTGACCTCCCTTTGCGTACCGCTTAAGTAGTTGTTTCGATTTTACCACCCTATTCATCTTTAATTTATCAGTTAAGAAATGACCAGATCATTTCTTATAGGCTACAAGTCTTAAGTTATCTCTTAAAAAATGCGACATGGTTCTATGTGCTATGTTCATTTCCCGAGATAAAATCTTTTGCTTTCGGACAGGATTTCTTCGAATTCTTTAACTTACTGCCTTGACCACCTTTTTGTACGAAGACTACGGGGACGGCCAGATCTTTCTTTATCACTAACACAGGAATTCTCTTTGTACTTATTAATAGCCCGGTACACTAACATTTGACTAATACCAAGTGTGTGAAGAGTTTTAAAATTGCATTTGGCTCCATACCTATTTTGTGTTATGCAATCACAGCGGTTCTGTTCTCTTTATCACGCCATTCCATTTTAATATCGCAAAATAATTATATTATATTGTACAATAATAAATATTGTACAATGTATTTGCGCCAAAATGAGAAATTACAACAAACAATCGTGTAATAATGACAGATTCCAAATTCAAATGTAATATATATATTTTTTAAAGGTAATAGAATTTATGGCCAGACTAAGTATTCTCCTATTCTTGTTTGTATTCTTTTCTTACTCTTTCCTATCTATTATTCTCTCACTCCGTCCCCATTCCGGTTTCGGGCAGATTGCTGCCAACTTAGGGGTTTTACCCCTAAATTTGGAGGTAAAGGGGGAAATGTTAAGGTTGGGTTTTTAAAGTTTCGTTAAGTAAAAGAAAGTTATAAGTAGACTAACTCATAAAAGAAATAAGACAAAAAAGTTCCATTCTGAAACGAGTCATTAAAAGGTTCAATTTAACTAATTTAACTAAATTTCATAGATTTTGATGATTAATTGAAGGTATATAATTAATATATATTAATGTTATAAAGTTAGTATGCTAGTATTTAAATATTATTGTAAAGAGTAAAATTTAAAGATTAGAATTTAAATAATAGAATAAAATCTACATACTTGTTTGTTAAATTTGTAGGATGTAGGATTTTGAAATTACTGTTAGAAGGAAACAACTTCAGGTGTTGGTGACATTTATTTTCATATAATTTATGCGAAAAAAGGTTTATAAATATTTACTATGAGTCACATTAATACCGACTGTATTTTTTGTGGTGAAAAACCTTTTTAAAAACTATTAAATTTACATTAGAAATTTTAGATACAAAAATTTACAAATGTTTTAGAATTGTAAATACAATATTTTTATTTTTTTGTTTGCGGTGCTATAAGCCCGAACTTTTGTTGTTTAAGTTGAATTATTAAAAAAATAATTAAGGTTTTCATTAAATTCAATTAATCAGCTGATTATTAAATTAGAGCTTCTTTTAGGTTCAATTAACATCTCCTTAGAAAATCCGACAAGCTAGATTAAATGTTTTTACATTACATTAAATGTGTACGTATGTTAATCTGACCGTTTGTCAGATTAACATACATATATATTTTTCTTAAAATGCTCGGGGCATGGATGTTGTCAATATCTGACGGGATCGAGTATGTCTAAGTTTTTTTTTACATTTTTGAAAATCTATAGACGCTTTCACCACCGATGAAATATATAAATTATATAACATTTTATTCTTTTTATTATCTAAGTTTCACAACCTTATAGGTTTTTATTACACTTGAGTAAATCCCCATTTAGCATCGTGGGCTCCCCTGCTATAATACTAAAAAGAACCTAAATAGAGAACAAAAATATTACTTAAAAACATATTTTTATTATTAAAACGAGTAAAGATCATAAACATTTCTTCGAAGATATCTTCAAAAAGATTTAATTGTAATACTAAATAATAATATTTTACTATTTGTTATTAAAAATGAACCTTCCACTCATTAAATCGATTGACGTTAAAATGTTTTTTCGTTCAGAAATTTTATTAGATATTAGATAATTTAGTTAATATTAAATTTAATAATATATTTTTAACATATTATTGTAAAATCTTATAATGAAGCAAGCACTGTTGAATTATTTGTATCACTAGTACAGCATCAATAATAAAATGGGAACAGTTGTTGCCGCTTTCAAATAAGTATTCAAAAATCTTAAGATGTTTGGACGTTCTTGGCATATTACATTCTGAAATTCTGAAATCTTCGTTAATTAACTTTTATGACAGATGTAACAAAACCTTCAAATATTTGCTTATGGAGTATAGTATAAATAAATACGTGAATACTATCTACTGACATATATAATAGCAAATCAATATACTTTATTTTACTATAAAATTATGGGAGAATCCTTGAAATTTTTTGGCGCACTCTCAATTTTGCCGGTTTAGTTTTGATCCACTTATAATTTATTAACACAAAAACTTTATTGGTGGCAATTTTCATATTTAGGGCGTATTCATATAAATATGGCAAAAGTGAATCTTTATAAATAAATAAAAAGAAACAAAGAGATATTCTTCATTGAATGAAGGTGCTTTTTTATGATATGATTGCAGATTAAAACTGTTTAATAATCATTAAAAAGATATCAACAACAATATTTTCAACTTTATGTACACTATTTTTATAATCGCATTGTTCAATATTTTGGCAAGCCGCCAACTGTTACGCAGATGCCTCGTAAAGAAAATATTAGATATTACTAACTTATCAACAAAAGTCGACGATATAATATGTATAATAATTATTATGAAAAAGCTGATTTGTAATTTTACAAATACAGAATAAATTAGTGTTTTAAATGGAGTATATGATTTACTTTTTATTTTTGAATCAGGTTTAAGAAATATTGTTAAAACATTATCTTTGAAAATACAAGAATACCTGAATAATATGTTGTTAATGAATTTTGATTAAAATAAGTAACAATATAGTTAAGCTTTCTTATATTTTAATAATGGATATCGTTTACCAAAAAACCAGATTCTACAAAGTATTAAATCTTATTAAGTAACGTATGAAAGTGACTTATGAAAGTCGGATGACTTATGATAGTCTTATGTACGAAATACAAAGCATAAGGGCTTAAAAAAATACGATACTGGTTACATTCAATATTTTTAAAGGAATATCCACTAGTCTTTAAGAAGTTTAATGCACCTGCACATATTATTAAAGCACATTTTCTAGCAATAGGCAAAAGTTCTTCAAAGCTTTTCTCGAACAATTCGATCGAAAACAGCGCATTATTTGGCTATAAAAACTCTATCCTTTTAATACGGTTTTTACTTAGTATTTGAGATTGAGAAGTCACAACATTCCAAAACAGGTCTTTAAGGACAGACAGGTTGTGTTAGTTATTAGTTTAGTTTAATTTTTATAAATTTACTTAAGAAATTACTCTTTAGTAAATTAATAAACATTAGTTTCAGATTGTTTTACTTTCATTTACAGATAGACTGTGGATTGGAGCTTTTATTCGGGATATATATATATATATATATATATATATATATATATATATATATATATATATATATATATATATATATATATATATATATATATATATATATATATAGATGGAGATTACGTCACCTACCCTCTTTACCTGTAGTAATATTAAAGACACGGGGGAAAGAATCATCTTAAAATTTGTCAATAACATTATGGCACTTCTAAACGCATCTTTTAGCTCAGTCACTTGGTAGAGTACCGTAAAATACAATCCTCCTTACGCAAAGGTGGCTGTCATGAAAACTATAAGAAATATTATGAACAATTTCCTATGGAGTCGTCGAAATGTTTAAAGTTTATAAAATTGTTTCACTCTAAACATTTTATTTTAAGGAGCTGGAGACATTTTATTACGGAAGCATCTTATCCATAAAATCTAATAAATGTTGACCAAATAATTCTTCGTGTTTCAAGTTGCACTTGAAATCGTAAAATAACATTGAAAAAAAATGTTCACGCATTTTATTTTTTATATGACATCCTACAATAGTTTATAGAGCCACGTTAAAGAAATTATAATTACTAAAATTTTTACTTATAATAATAACATTAAATATTCGTAACAAATTATTACTGGCCAGTGTTACGTATTTAAATTTTTTTTCGCTGTACTTGAAGTGGCCTGCTTAGTAAATATCAATTCCATTTTCACTACTGCTCTCATGTTTTTAACCCCGAATAAAAAGAGGAGTGTTATAAGTTTGACCTGTCGATCTATGTATTTGTATGTCTGTCTATCTGTGTATCTGTGTGTCTGTCTGTGGCAATGTAGCGGCCAAACGCGTTGATGGATTCGAATGCAGTTCTTTTATTCGAAAACTATGTTTGTCGAGATGGTTCTTAGCTATAATTAGTCGAAACAGAAAGAGTAGTCTCCAAGGTATTGTCGTTTTATTGGTAAGAGGTTCTTATGCAATAATTAGCTGTCCCCAACGGCTTCGCCCGCGCTATATAGGAAAAAAAGCCATTTTCACGGGGATCCTTTTTCTTGTATTAACTTATTATCTCGTATTAACCTATGTACATCAGAGGGATAATGTAGGATTCTAAAGATAAAATATTTTATTAAATCGATAAATTAATTAATAGAGATACTTAAACAACTAAAAATTTTGTGTATCTGTAGGTTCATTTAGTACAACAAAGAAACTAGTAACATAACTTTAAAAAGCAGAAAAAAAAGTCCTCTAAAAAGAATAAAAATAATATTATTATGTACTTATTGAAATCACTGCGTCAGGGGACTGTCTAATAAAGGAAGAAATTAAAATTGCGAGACAAATAAAAAAATAGGACATCGAATCGTGTAGTCTAAGTCCTTAATGATTAACTTCGTAAAATAGACACCATCATCAACGTACGTACAATGGTCCCCCGACGCAACGACTTCAATAAATACATAAAAATATTATTTTTATTCTTTTTAGAGGACTTTTTGTATCGGAGTTTTTTTTTAATTTTTAATTAAATTTTAATGATATGAACTTATTGTCTATTTACATAAAATATAAATATAGATGCATAATTTTAAGGTTATTAGGTGAGATTATTGTCTAATCTTTAATGATTTATTTACTTAAAATAAAAAAGAAACATATAATGTTACGTACGAGTGGCGAAATAGTATTCAAGACACAGGTTGTTCGAAAAGCTATAAATCCTATTATTTCCACTGTTAAACAACAGAGTTTTCTATTTTATCTTTAAGATGAATTCATTATCTTTTTTAATACAAACACATAATCGGTAAGGATTCATTTATAATAAATAACATAAAGCTTTTATGAAATTTGTGTAATAAATCAATTAAAAAAGTTTCTTATAAATATTTTATTAATTTCAATAAAAGCAAAAACGAATTGCCGAGATTCGTTTTGTAGCTTTTGTTTGTTGTTTCAACACATGAAAAGCATTGTTTACTAAAGAAATTTGATTCTTTCATTTGCAACCACATCCTGGTGTAGGTTTAGGGTTACAATCACTACATTTATATATAGCTACCTGCCCTTTTCCCTATAATTTGTGTCCGTGCAGTATGTCAATTCCTTTCATGCTTTTTTATCATACGTCATGTGATCGTAGACTTGTTTCTTTGCCATGTAATTTATTACACACTCCACCTATGTCTTCTTTGGTCACTTTTTTCTGTTGTCTTACAAGATCGCTTATCTCTTATAATTCTCTTAGAGTTAGCAGTATAACATTAAGTTTATAATTACAAACCGTAAGAACCTTCAATTCATTCATTAATCTGTCTTTTATTCTACATATCGGAAAATGTTTTACTTTTCTATAAAGCCACATAAATTATTTCTAACTTATAATCCAACATCCTATATCGCATTCACTACTTATTTATAACGATTTAACCGATTCTAAATTATCATCATTCATAATCTTAATAAAACATTTCACTTACATGATAACATAAAGATTAAATTATTGCTTTATAAGTAATAAAGAACATTGTTACAACTGTAACTTTAAATTTTAATTAATATAGAATGAAAATTAAACCGACAGGGGCAGGGATTCGAACCCACGACATTTGAGAAATCGTCCCGAGGTTCTGAGGTCGCTGGTTCGAATCCTTGCCCGTATCAGTTTATTTTTCATGATATATTTATTAAAATTTAAATAAGTTTAACATGTCTATACATGTTCATAGATATTTTCAAACCCCTGTAACTTTATTTGGATTATTTTAATAACTTTACTAAAACAGAAAAAATAACCTGTATCTAACGTACCTAGTTGAATCAATCAATATTCGTGAAGCAATCTATCTGTGAATTTGAATTGTATTAATATTCATGCCTGCAATATTAAGTTATTGGTGACCGCGAGCCGGAAAAATATTAACTGTTTTTTTTTATGTTAAATACTGTAAATGTTAGTATCATCTTTTTTCAACAAGAGTACTGAATTGGTTTCAATATTAGGTATTATTTCAAAACGCTTAAAGTCTATTATTTTAGGTTTCTTGTTCACCTTATTGTTTTCAGTTATAAGCACTATAATAGGGAAATTTCATCGAGATAAACGGTCTGTTTGTTTATTCAATACAAATTATTATTATAAAAGTCCATGTTTTATATTAAAAGAAAAAATACATGTAAGAATGTCATACTTATATGATAAAAGGTCAAATGTTTGAAATGCCGGAATAATCGAGTAATAAAGAAATTCTTTGTTAGTTAGCCTAGCCTATTCAGAATATCTTA
Source organism: Napeogenes inachia (assembly GCA_959347355.1). Taxonomy (NCBI): domain Eukaryota; kingdom Metazoa; phylum Arthropoda; class Insecta; order Lepidoptera; family Nymphalidae; genus Napeogenes; species Napeogenes inachia. The sequence continues at coordinate 27,965,651 of OY365791.1, forward strand.
TTAAACTATTACTAGTGAACGTTAGTAAACTAGCGAACGTTCAATAAATTGTACTATTTTAGCAAAATATATTAAGGCGCTAGTTTTATTTATGAACTTAATATTTTGGTAAATGCATTGAACGTGTTTTCTGATCAATAATAAGAATTATTACGGTTGTCTTGTAAATAATGAAGGGTCAAGACAATTAATAAATTTTTGGTCTTAGGGACACTTTTTGCTTAACTCCCTTAGGTTTAACCCTTCTCCGTTAGACTTGGTCTTTTTTCGTAGCATTTTTCTACGTAATAACATATGAAATATAAAAGTAAGAAAATATTTCTTATAAATGAAATGAAGTTGTTTAATGCACTTACAATTGGCAGGTCGCTAATTGTTTTTAAAAGCGGCCATTTTGAAATTTTACCTTAGAGAAATTATTAGAAAATGGACAGAAGGAAAATTCAATTTGTACAGACTTTATTCAATTTATTATTGGAAGTGGGCCACTTCCAATGTCAAATATTGAAAATTCTTAAACAATCGATTTACTTACAATATTGTTAAATGATTGTAAATAAATGGTTTTAGAATCATAAGTTAAACAAACGTCAAGTTCTTACCAATCACTAATGTTGATTTAATTACCTTCAAAGCCTTGAAAGTGATATCAATTAACCCTCGTTAGATCCAATTCATTAACATTTATAAAAATAATATCGCAATTTATTAAAATTGTGAAGATTTTTATTATTATCTCTAAGTAAGATACCAAAATCAATACAATCTTATCAAATTTAATATCGGAAGAACGAATCAAACGATTTATTCTCGCATGAATAAATCTGCGACTTGCGTAAATTATTTCTTCTAAGACGTAAAATTAGAAAGAATTCATATTATTATTTCGAATATTCCAAATTAGACTCCAATTTTCTTGAACAATAAAGATTCTCGAAATATTTACATAACGTTTGTACACAGTCGGTGGTAAATTTATTTCACTCAAGCCCCGGGTCGAAGTCAAAATAAAGATTTTTATATTAGCTCCTTCGTTTGATTTCATACTTGTACAAGTATACTGGTTCTTCTGTGTCAAATTAAATAAGCCTATATTAAATAATAATTTTGATAAAAAGCGTAAACTTCCAATTGTAATTACTTTTTCATGTTTCTTTTCTTGGGATGACAGAATTTTCCCCCGATTAAATATGTCTTAGTTATAGCATTCACTTTATATTTAAGATACATACAAATGTAAAATTCATTTACAGTTAAATAAAAAATATATTCAGATTGAAGTAGTAATTATTTAAATTTGAATTTATATTATGTGCTGTTTAGTTTTAGTATTAGTTTTAGTAATACACAGTACTTGCACTTCAATGTTTAATATCCAACCATTTGTTATAGAATGCGCGAGGGTGGCGCTACTGTTGAAACTTAAGAACTAAAATATGTAAATTCCAATATATTTACCATTTCAATTATAATAAATAAATATTATTAACAGTACACTATAAAATAGTATTTGTATTATAACATTTTAATAAATCGTCATTCATCTGGTCTTATTTCAGTTTGTTTCGATATCTTTCGTTCTTCTAAACACCTCTGTCCAGTTTAATCATAATATCTTTCATACAGTCTATCCATCTCTTTTTTGATATTCCCCTTTTCTTCACAAACAAGGCCTTCGCGTTAATTTCATATTTTTTCGCGTCACATGTTACTTTCCTCCATACCAAATCTCCATATTTTATTTTATTAATTCAAGATTCCGCATATATTTACTTTTGTCACTTTTGAGGGTTATCATAGAACATATACTCAGTTTGGATTAAACTCAATTCCGATTAAATTACGTGATTATAGTCGGGTTTAAAGCCGGTAATTCTGTTAGTATAAAGGTGTACCTTTACTCTAACAAATTCAACAATAGACATATTCTTATGAGCACAACAAATTTTTCATAGTGTGCAGATTGTCACTGTAATTATGGCATCCTATCTAGAGCATATAATAATATCAGGAAAAATTACACACATTGATCTAACCCCTAAGTAAGCAAATTATTTGCTTGTGTTGAAGGTGTTAGACAACGATACAGTTACATAGAAATACACATATCAATACTGAGAATATGTTTAATAAACGACCAAACCCAGAAACACAGACATCTATGTTCATCACATAAATGCCTGTCTCCGCCGGGAATCGAACCCGAGCCCCATTGCGCCGTGACACGTTGGGCGTCTGCACTAACCACTCGACCAACGGGGCGAATATATCTCAACCTACCTCATAACCACATATATATATTTGGTTACTATTATTATATTTGTAGTTTTATTTTAATAGCAACATTACTCATTTCATTCTTTAAATATATAATATTCACGAAAAAATATTATTTGTTTCTTTATTCACGGGCGGATTCGAAATAGCTTTGAAAAAACATGTCGTGTTGTCACAACATGTTATTGTACTTATTTAGTTAGTAATATTACTTTAATTATCTTCTTGTGTAAATCTATCGGTCTGTTATGTTATTACAAATGAAATAAGAGAATGTGTTAATATGAATTTCTGAATCACTTTAAGGAAGTAATAAATTTTTTATTTTATCTTCTTACAATATTGAAATCTTATAAAATCAATTATGGCTTTTTATCATAGTGTACATTATCAAATATATTACTTTTCACGTTATAATAACATAGATTATTCAATATGACTTAATTAAAATATCAATTATTTCATGACAAAGGGTAAATTTAAAATTTTCGCACTCTTTATATTAATATTTATACTTAATATTCACACATCGCTATAATGTCATTCCTTAATCACGTAAATTTATAAATCAATCGATTTTGAAATCTGTGCTACGAGTAATCTAAACTAAAATGTAGCGCCGGGTAGAAGCTCGACGTAGCAGTGCCACCGCAGCCTCGTAGCGAGTCGGACGTCTGCGCGCTACGTTTTGGTTCATTATAATCTCGACTCCACTCGTAGACGATCGCTGTAAAAAGAATAATATAAAAGTGACTGTGTTGTGAAAATATTTTTCAGTGAACTTTGTTGGTTTTATTTAAATGATTTCTTATAATAAGTCAGGTAAATCGTAATGTGAACATAAAAACTGAACTGCAAATGGTTGGGAAACGGTGCCCCGTATTATTTCGTTTTTATTCGCGAAACGGTAGACGTTAAGCGTTTGAGTCTAATGGTCTGTTAAGATAACGTTAGGTGATTTTGCCCCGGGTATTCTAGTTAGCTGTCAAAATGCGTCTTTGGCAAAGCATTGCCTGAAAAATATACTAATAATTGATACTAGAATATTTATTAATTTTTGTGTTGTTTTTTACCAAACTAGTGACTTGACTTAACGAAACGAATGAGTTCTAAACGGTATATTTTTGTGATCATCTTAATTCTCAGAGGTAACATAAATAAAAATTCTTGACTATGTGAAAAACTATCACAGTATCGTTGAGTAAAAACTTAGAGAAATCTTTTTCCTGAAAAAACACTTCTGCGTATATTTAAATCTACGTCACTAAAGTAACTTAAGAGTTACTTAAAATATACTCTATTTCTATATTAAAAGTTAAATGTTGAACCAATTGAAAAAATATGTTTTTATTAATGAATATATTCATAACTAGTAAAACAATTAGTAAAAATATAATTTGTTACAAAAATACTTAAATTAGTGATAACATTACTTTTAAATAAATGTTATCAGTAATTTAAATATTGTTTGATTAGACTTTATAATTAAATAAGTTTAATTGGAATATAATAACATAAAAACTATATCCATCGTTTCAATGGTGTTCTTCTAAAACCTCTCTCTCGATAATTATAAAATCATATGATTAAATTAAAATCTTTGTAAAAACTGGCGCCCCATTTAAATCCTTATATATGAAGAAATTTCTTGTAATTGCTTCTTGAAGTTATTAAAGAAAACATAAAAAATTTCGTGATTCAAAATAAGTTTTGCCTCTAATTTAATAATTATAGTAAATTAGCAGTTCTTCTTTTATATTTATTAAAGATGCATTTTGATGAAACAAATATAAAATAAATCCATAAATTTGTATGTTATTATATTTACAAGTTTTATCTCTCAGTTTTAAACATTGTACTTTCTAACCGTTGAAAGTGTTAAGCAAACTCGTTAGGCTATAACAACCTAACCCCCACAAACCTTTTAGGATGAACCAGCAACAAAGCTTATGCCATTTCCTACTTTACCGATGGACATCAGATTTTAGAGATAATAAGCGAGGCTAACAGATTAAAATGATCTTCCAATTATACGGGAAGGGTTAGCAAAATGACATTCAAAGAATGAACCCATAATAAATTGTAATCAATGTTTTAGGGCTAGAATTAAACTACTTGACTTAATAGTAAGCGAAACTGATAGAATAGCTCAAAACCCGTTACGTTTTGTATATATATATATTTCATTATAATCTAATTATAAGCTATCCAATTAGTGTATTTTCATTTATTAAATTATATTATACTACTCTTATAACTGTAATATGCAACGTTTAATGCGATTAACGAGCTTTAAGCACCTGTATGTCTCTATATCTAGGGTATCTAGCGCTTAAAGTGCCATTAATTACATTTATAGACTCGTCAGATTAAACGCGTGTTATCGTCACGTTACCCGTGTAATTATTAAGCGATTCTAGGATATTTAAATTACAACAGTATCGACCAGTATATTAAATTAGCAATGTGACTTAATTTGCTTTGTGTACAAATTTAGTATATTTCAGTTTGATTGGAATATATAATATTTATATTTTAGGGAATTTAAAAACAAAACAATCTAAAAAGTTAATTAAATCTTAAATATTGGGTAACTTACCCAATTTTATCATAATATAATAATTGAAACTATTGTTTAGGGTCTGTATCATACATAAACTTACGTGATGAAATAAAAAAAAAATTAATTTTAGTATAATATCATTTTCTCGAAGATTTTCTTATAAACATTTTAAAATGGGGTTGCTTTAGTTATTATCGTTCTGACTCTTAAGAAAACTATTTCAGTATATATTTTAAGCACATACTTCATCTCAAAACACAAATAAGCCAGTTCCCGAGTACAATTTCCTTTGACAAATTAGTATTACTTGTACGCAATTTGACCTGGAATCTGAGACATGTCCCTTCAGTGTATATAATAACGTTACTGAGAAAATCACTACAACTTAACCTGCTTTAAAGTAAAGATATATGCAATAAATTAAAACAATAAAATGTTTCATTTTTGATTCATAGAATCGTTAAGAGTATATTTATTGAATATACTCTTTTTATTTTTTATATATTTTTTTAGATGATTGATTTTAAAAGCCAGCGATTACCAGTTTTATTTAATATCAAAATTATTTAAGTTAGATAGTAAAATACATTAAATATTTAGGTTATCTTTTTTAATGATATTATTTATTAGGATATATCGAATTGAATTAAACGCTTAATATAATTGAATTATGTTTATAATTCACATATTTTTAAAACTATTTCCTATATTATCTGGAAAAATAGAACTAGGTATTCACATTTGCTCGTCGATATTGTGTAGCACACAGTTGAGTTTTTCTTTTCCGCAGATTGCATTGTCAACATTTTTCCATTTTGTCGCCTCGTCATACCTTATATCTACAATATTAATTTTGTATATACCAAGTTTATTTATAAAACAAAACAAATTTTCTTATCCCTTTACATTTAGGTAATAAAATTTTAATTGTATTTAAATTTTAAGAAATCATATTATAGATAAGGGTTTTAATAATTGCTACAATTTATTTATTCTTCATTTAAAACACATGATATTATATCACGTGACATTATAGCCCAATAATGTATTATAAACAAGCTATGTGTTGTGTGTATAATCATACATGTTTTAAAAATAAATGTCTTTTGTGTATATCGTGTCGATACAAAAGATAAATTGACAAGACAACGAACAGTATTCTATAAATCTTCGAGTTTCAGATCAGGCTTTTGTATTATTTACATATATTTATTTATTTCTTTGCATTGCATGTTATATAGATAAATAAATAATTATACTACATAATTATATTATTCATTTTTATACATTATATTATTTCTAAGCAGGTAGTTCGAAATGTTTTGATATAATAATTATGTATCTACTTTAGACTAAAATAATTATTAAATACCACAGCAACAAATACAGGTAGCCACGGAAGTAAAGAACAAAATAGCACACTAAAAGTTTTCATCTCGCAGCTAGTGCATATATGTAAACTTTGTTAGAGCACTGACTAGTAGACTACTTGACAAAAAATATTCAAAAACACTTTTTAAACATATGTTTTGTCGTAATATTTTATGACTTTGTTAAAAATATGTTGTATCTAGTTCTTTTCTCAGATTGGCAAGTGATTATTGAGACAAGTAAAACATATTTCACATATGATCTAAATGTTCAATAGTATATAACCACTTTAATATTTATGATGAATTCTACTGAAATAAAACTTTAATTTATAAGTATTTATTTTACAAATTATTAATAAAGCATCGATATTCCAACTGATACGAAATGAATGCAGTCATTTATCATCATCATCCCGCTTAGTAATTATGTAAACAAATCAATCTTAATTTTATATCCCAATTGCTGTTATGTTTGATTTGGAATGTTTTTTTTATATTAACATTTCTAACCTATCAAAAAGTCAATATTTTATTTAAAATATTTACTATATTTACTAACTATTTAAATTGTCACTTAAATTTGAGGTATAATACAATTATATAGGGTAAAAGCCGGATAGTTGCCTCGGACGGATACATGCCTCAGTTTCAAATACTCTATGTTAGAAGTATTGACAGTGTTTCTATTTAGTCATTATTAAAAGGGTTTCCCTCGTAGGCCTCAGTGCCCTATAAGTCTTTGAAGTAGGGGCACATGTTTGGTCCGTGTGAGTAAAAATCTTCCGCGGCGACTCTTTGATGAGCGTCATAATTATATTCGTATGTAATCTCTTTTAAATATTTTTATAACTGATTGCGATTTTAGTAAAAGAAATATTTCTTTGAATACATTAGAGTTTAAATTGCACTGTTTTTTACGTTTTATTGTTAAATATTTTTTATTTGTTTTATAAATAAATAGGGCAAGTATCCGTATCAAAAAGGATAGTTGCCCTACTGTCTTTTGCGGATTGTTGCGAACTATTTGGAAATGGATTTTAACTAGGAAAAGAAAAATTTTTATCTTCAGTTCCGGCAGTGAAAATGAAGAAAATATTTTAAGTTTAAAAACAATAATAATAATATAATTAATTAATTATTTAATTTATATTATTTATTAACTTCTCTTAGTACTTCGTACTTAATAAAGGATCTCAGTAAATAATAAGTACTGAATACTTACTTAATAGATGCTAATGCCAAATTCTTATTTTCTTTATTGTTTTAACTTTTAATTTTAATTTTTAATAATAATATTTCATTATTAGGTATTTTGGATACCATTTTGGAGTCTATTTTTGTTGTAATTTTATATGTAGAATTTAACTTTAATTAATACTTCATAAAAGATTGTATTTAATAGTAAATACTGATTACTTAAATTAATATACGTTCATTTTTATTTGAAAAAAAAATTATACAGGCATCTATCCTCACATTAGGCAAGTATCCCTCGAATCATTTTTAACGTTAGGCTACTATCCGCCATAGTAGGCAACTATCCCCTTTTTTAGAGGTCACATTAAACCGGATTTACTCAAAACTAATAATACTTATACTTGAAAAAATAGGCTTTTCTAGAAGACTTATAAACAAGGTTTAAGAATACACTTTGAATAAAAAATATTTTGGTACACATTTTTAATAAAAGATCTTTTTTAAAAAGTGAGGCAACTATCCGGCATTTACCCTACATATATGGAAAGCTAAATTCATCAAACCGGAGTTAATGCCTGCGTGGTAGATTAATTTTCATTGTTTATATTTTTAAAATAAGACTTATTTACAGTATGCTAACAGAAAAATAAAACTACACTATAAAGCTTTAGAAATAAGATACGTCTGCAATCCCGTTTCAAAAGATAACTAAGCTGCACAAATTGTACAACAAACTAATGGCTCCTCTAAAAATTAAATAAAGTAAACAATGTTAGTTTCTTCTTTGAAAGGAAACAAAAACTCTATACGTTAATTTCATTAAATAAATATCTTACTTTCAAGCTCCATATAATTAATCGAAATATTTTTTAATTCAAGAAAAAAAGCTCATTATAATATTTTCCTTACAAGAGGAAAAGTAATTTAAATTATATCATGAATTTGAATTTCGTTCTCGGTCTCCATTACAATATTCTGGTATTAAAAAATAAGTGATATATTTCTATTACATTTACTTGTTACAATATTAAAAACACTAACAGCTGTATCTAGGACTAAATAATAATTATTAATTTTATTATTCTAAAAATAATTTAGTGTGATTCTTAAAATTTTAAAAAGTTATTTTTTATAACAATTAATAGATAAAAATAGCTAAAGATAGTTTATTTTTTTCCTGCTAATTATTCTTCAAAATAAATACATTTTAATCATATTTTATATGCCAGATATGACCCTACTCCAGCAATATAACAACTCAGATTCAGATAATATATTGAAGCGGATCGCGATAACTATATTACTAAATTTTATTACTTAACATTTTTAATGGTTACCGGTACCTTCACAATAATATATGTTTTAAATAATTAATCTAACTTAAAATTGTACGAACAAACTCAGCACATATAATGTAAGTCCAAGTACTAACTGGCCAACATGATTTAATGTTGCAAACTCAGCTACAATGTAAAGTGCTGAATTTCTGTTGGTAGTCTTGGCTAGAGTAGAATGTTTTATCTAGTTTGTAGATAATTCAGATGATATAATGTATTTTATTACTGAGAGGACATGCCAACTTAGTCAAAGATCATTGTAGGAGAAAGAGAGAAACTGAAAAATATATAATATAATTTGCTACCAACAGCTTCACTTCATAGATCTGTGAATCTGTAAAGCTTATTAAATTCAAAGTTTCTACTTTATGGAGAGTTTGAGAAAAATAGGTTAATGATTTAAGATTGTTGTAAGAAGTATTGGATTTTTAGTGTTATACATTTTTCGATTATATGTTGTGATAGACATATATATATATTAATTTGGGTATAATAATTAATATTGGTATATTTAAAATAACTTTGTGACGCGATCACAATTTAAACAAGGTTAAGTAAAAGATTTTCAAATATCATTTCTTTAGTGTTGCAGCCAAGTACCTAACTCATGACACGTACATATGTATTACAAAAGTTCAAGTTGTATTATCAAAGTCAATATTTTGCTCGTTAATGAATCCATAAATATATACATACTAAAATCAATATTCTAGGATTTCAGAAAAAGAAAACATTGTGACATTTTAAATGTTTTTTTAAGATCTATGTCAAATATTTAACAAATGTTAAGTATATAAATATACATTTTGATAATGTGTATAATGCTAATTAAGACTAGTTAATTTTTTATGAACCATAAATAATTTTAATGTTTAAAAAAGAAACTGATAATAACACATGAACGTCCGATTTATTTAAATGGTAGAAACTATCCAAGCTTTTTATTTAAATATTTTTTTATACGAGTTTTAAGCTTTTAGGATCCTGTGGTTTATGCTACGTGCCTTTTTTAGTAGGTCAGTTTTATGTTAAGTTTGTTTTTTTTTATTTTTTTTACATGCAACATGCAACTTGTCGCTTGTCAAATCAGTCGCACTGCACACCATCGGCTTCTTCAGATTCCTGCAATCGATGTTTACTTCGTACCAGGTAATCCAAGAAATTAATAAAAAAAATATGCATGCAAGGTGTGATTTTAAAAACAATAATGGTATTCGATTTAAACTACTTTCAGCTTTAAAGAATATTATACTGTAGTATATTTACATTGTATTCCAATTAAATTAACCCATATTATATCACTATCGATAGCGTCCGTCTTCAACGCCTTTTTATAATAGGTAAACCTAAACAGAACCGAAAAAAAAACCGTCTATTAAAACTGTTTTATTTCTTTGATTATTTTGATTTAACAAAACAAAAGAATATTGGCAATAAGCAAAAAAAACAAGTTACTATAAGATTATTAAAGACGCCTATAAAATAATTGTTTGCTTAGTGTGCATATACTATATCTTAAATCATCAGTTAAAAATAAAATGTTAATTAACGTTGGCACTAAATCATAATGTTATTAAATGAAAATGTAAAATATTAAGAAATATTTTCAAATTCTCAGGAAGTTGTGGCCACACGCATGCTGTCTGGCTGTGGTTAAGGATAAGTTATGGGAATTTAACACGAATTAACTGGAAAATAACTACGGGGTTTTGTATGGTGTTGTTTTACGAGTTTTATTATAATAATCCTTGCTATTTTTGTGTTAAAGGCAGAAAAAATCTTTACTAATCCTTTTATTAAAGTCAGCAATATATTTTTTAATATATTATCAATACAAATTTCCTTACCTATAATGAAACTTAGATTTGAATCATTTTTATAAAGTTTTAAGTTATATATTCTACATACTATATCATTAGTTTCTGTATGTTTTTCTATAACTTAAAAAAGGTTAAACCATTATTGGTGATTAGTTGAATGAAAATAAGCATTAGTGGGTATATAACATCGATGAACCTTATGTTAAGAAAAAATAAATAGTTAAATATTTATTTTAGTATTGCGATGGTACATATGGATGACGTACTGGAAAAAGTTATTTTTTTACAACTTTAAGAATTAAATTAAACATGCAAATGTTTGTCGCAACATATTGTGTATTACATACACAAGTATTTCGATGTGTATTCAGCACAGCCTTAATACCAATAAGGTTATTTTTAACCCGCATGAATTTGAACATTTCGTCGAAACCAATTCTGCTTATTCAGTTTACATTAGGGTTTACATTCGAAATACACATTAGGCTTTTATTTGCTTCGGGTGTGGTAACACCCTATTTTATAAAACGCTGATATAACTTTTGTGTTGAATTGGTGTATTCACTTTAGGTATGTAATTTTTTACTAATGGATTGATTTTCCAAATTAGGAATTGTGTGTAATGTTTCGATTATTGGTCATAAAAAAGCTGAATGTAAGTCTTAAATGTAATAAGTATATCAAATATATATAAATGTATATATGTATTGAAAGTAACCAAGACTGTAGTGACAAGATATTTTTTACTTTCTTTGACATCCAACTTCGAAATCAAGATGTTGTCAATCATTCAACCATTTGCATTGGCAATCCTCTTACCCAAGATAATATGTTGCTATAGTTTGTTGAAGAATCTTGCAGAGCGATCGGGTTTCCGATAAGAAAGTAAATTATTGCTTTTGGTGACCGCAACAATCCTTTCCAGTAATATATCCCTTTTCATACGGGAACACTTGAAGGTACGAAAGATAAGAAAACATTTTTTTTTAATATATTCAGTGAAAATAGATTTTCACAGTCTGTAATAATTGCCCATTGTTATTACAGAAATAATATAAAAAAAAAATAACCCTAACCTGTCAAAATTTGTAATGATAAATATAATTCCCGTTGGCTATTGTCGAAATATGCATGTGAACTTGTTAAAAAAGTTAACAAAGTTTTACACAAGGTACTAACAAATGACTGTCTTATTTACCTTACCTTTAGGAATGGTTTCAATTATGTCCCCTCTCGAAATAAACTGAAGAGCTCTTGTGTTATATCAAAATCTCTAGAGGTGACAAAGTACAATACATTTTTTATTGTACTAGTAGTATGTGTTAGTGCGTTGAAACTATATAACCTTGCTAGCTATATTTATAAATATATCCTAATGAACTTTCCATACTAGTATATCACTATTCCTATTTTATGGTAAACAATTACAATTATAAATGCCACTTATTGTAATATTTGTGTTATTGTATAGAAATGTAAAACTATATTGAATAAAGTAACTAACACAAATAGTTCAACAATTATAAAAAATATGTAACCATGACAAGATAAAGATCGATTTCATGAAGTCAAACAACTGATCCCTGTAAAAAAGTTATATGGAAGAGAATAAGTTGAGTTAATTGGTATAATGATGCAGACCAAAAACGTATATAAAACAATTTTATTTTATTCCTTTGTTTTAAGTTTGAGCAATACCTAAAAAATATCAAACCGTTTGACAAGTGGCTTTGACTGTTAGAAGGCTTAAATTCTCGAGCAGGTTATTGTGTACTATACATCCAATCCTAGTGAAAACACACGTCAATTTAAACCGAAAATAAAATAAGAACTACTCAATTAAATTGTAACTTTGTGGATTACTAGATGGCTTTAATGTGTAAAACAGATATCGGTTGTTATCGCTTTCTGTTGTCTTAAGTATTCAAAAGATTTTAAAACAATGTCGTAAATAAGGCCTTACTACTGTAATAACTTAATTTCGCTTTGTGTAAGCCTTAATCGATTTCCATAAGATTTTTGCAGACTTAGAAAGAAACTAACAATTTTGATGTGCCTTAAAATTTTAGGTCTGAACAATGTATAGCAAACGGAGAATTTCGAAGTATAAAGAAAGAGAATAAAAAAAGTATTTTATATTTTTCACATGTGATTCAAAATAAAACAATACCCAGAAATGATACAAACATTGCGCGGTAAGCCGTTTATCTACGGGGTGTAGGCCAGACGATGGTATATTTACCTATAATAGTTTATTATGATTTAGGTATTTACTGTGTAAAAATATTTGCAGGTAAGAGCGAGTGATTTGGCACGTTAATATTCTTAAACAAGTAATCACTTAAGTACATGATGACAGTAAAATTATAAAAAAAAAAGTAAATACAATAATACACAAAAAACTCATTTTAATAAATCTGAAAGTACTAACTGTTCTAAGGTTTATGAAAACGTATATTCCGAGCACATTTTGTTTCAGCTTTCTGTTGCAAGTTAAAACAATGCCACGCTTACTCATTGTTTGAGGGTAAACAGATCGACTCGAATATTGGAGCGTTAAAAATTCCTTGCACTTTGTAAGTCTTACTATTGTTTTCTGTATTAAATTGCAAGTTTAAGATTAAAATTGCATCTACGCTGTATTTTTTTATGAGTTTCGGAGGTTGAGATTTTTTTTATTATCCAGAAATTTGATCATTTATAATAATACTGAAATATGAGGTCAAAATTATATTATTATTTTACATTAAAAAAAATATAAAACAAGGGTATTTTATATTACTCATCAGTTTCACATCATCAGACAACATATGCATTTTACAAAAATATCAAAATTATGTGCTCGTACATGTCTTACAATACAATTTAATGTTACTCTCATAAAATGAATTGTATATTTATTTAATAAAAATATTCTGTTAATTATAAAAAATCATAACAGCAAGCATCAAAACTGGTAAGTGCATATCCCATTCATTAAAATTGAGTTCGACGTAAAATCAATTGTCTTTCTGTCTCTGTTTACGTACAATGATAGGTTGTACATATTAAGAATAAGTGATTTATGTTATTTTGTAAAAAAAATATTTTTTACCTTTATTTATCTCATCCCGTTTTATATGTTATTATTATTTCAATCTGTATTGACGAAAATGGAACCAAAAGCAGACTCAATACTACAAAGCAACCTCTATCGATTTATGTAAGTTTTGTAAAATTTTGGAGAATATTCCCTGTAGTAATAAAATATTCCATAAGATTGAATAAAGCATTCAACTGTTATTAATAATTCATTTCTTAAAATGGACAAGGACTAATTCTACGGTCTATAATCATTATCATCTCTTTCAATTGCTTCTTGCCAGAATTGCGTGTCTAATTATAATTATTATTATAATGTTAATTACATTGTAGATACGTAGAATTGAAGTTAATATTGAGAATCAATATCTAAAACTTTAAATAAAGTATATTTAAAAACCTGAGGATTAAATAAGATTCACTTAGACACAAGATCATTAATTTAATCTTTTACTGCCGTTTTATAAACGTTTACTATCAATTGTATCTTATAATTTTTATAAGATAAAATAAACTAAAATATATAAATAACGTTTCACTTTTTTATAATACTGGTTACAGATTTCAGAAACAACCAATAATAAAGGAATATAATTTTCCCTAAAAAATACGTTATATATTTTATGCAATATATATTTTGATCAAAAGGAATACATAATCGCAAATTCTTTTAACGCAGGTATAGTTATAATAATAATAATAATAAGCCTCTTATCCTGAACTACACAGATATGTGTCTTCTTCTTTCTTTGTATTATGATTATTTCTTTGGTTATAAAATATCTCTGAGTTCAGTGTGCCTCTTGGCAAAGGCCTCCTCTAACAATTTCCATTGTACCCTGTCTCTAGCAACCCTTTTCCAGTTTGGGCCGGCCGTCAGTTTTAGTTCATCTTCCCATCTCTTGCTTTGTCTTCCTCTGTTTCTTTTCCCATCTCTTGGGTACCAGTCTGTTATGATGTTGCTCCACTTCTCTTGTGCGCGCAGCATGTGCCCAGTCCATCTCCACTTTAAACTGTCTATTCTAGTAAGTATGTCTGTGACTTTTGTAGTTATAGTTACTTTCCTTATTGTATCTTTACTTTTCTATTAAAAAGTGTAGTAAAGTGTGGATACGAAATAGTTCTTAAAAGGCCCTTAAACAGGGCTTGGCTTATTATATTCTGGCTACATTCAGTTCGTTAGTGAATGCGTTAAATATAGTTTATTCTTTGATCCGATATTTTATTGACTGAAATGACATGAAAATGTGTACGCTCCACTGAGGTGATGATTCAGTTTTAAGGAAGAAATTTTATTTATTAAAAATATCCATACATTTATAATATTTGCCACGATTATTATTTTATTTAAATTTTCTTTAAAACGTAAAATTATAGTAAGGATTATTCAATAACGAAAATATGATTGTATTCATATATTTATTAAGGAATATTTTTTAGTCCTTGTTTTACTTCATTCGTAGATTTATCAAGAAAAAATCGGTTAATATAACTCAGAGTTCCATTCAAAGAAATAAATGTAATCCACTACACCAGAAATACTTTTTACCCTTTATTAAAGTACTGCCTAAATAACAGCAAAAGTCGTTTCTCTTCTAATAAGTCTATCTCTGAAAGCCAAAATACATCGAAATGGGATTCGTTCACGTATTACAAGTTGCGAACAATTGTAATCACAATAAACCGAACGATTGGCCTCGACCCAACGAAATTACTAGTGTTCTGTTACATAATTTACAATATACACAAAACAAAACTCTGCTTCATTCGAACCTATATCTTGATTACAAATCAGTGAATGGTTTTATAAGGTTTTTTAATAAATTATGTTATATAATGCTATTTCTTAGTTATTGTTTAATGTATAATTTATTATTTTGAATCTGAAAAAAATAGGTTATACATTTTAATAACATCACCTTTGTTTCATTGTTTCTTTCTTTCACTTTGAAATGAAAGAAGTACAAATACATTGTGTTTATTGAAAGTTTTCAGATTGTGATTTCAGAAGAAGAGAGATTTCAGATTAAAAATTTATTAAATTTTTGGGTTAGTCACATATTGATGACTACATGTGTACTGAATATATGTATAGAATATACGTACATTATATTGAATATATGTACAATATATTGCATTACTAATCAGAGTTTTTCAAGCTTTGAATGTATAAACTTATACAAACTTTACCTAACTAAAGTAGTAATTAGTGTTTCAGATCGGCAAATTTTTAACATTTTGTTACAGACCTGGTATGGAATTATAATTAGGTAAATCAAACCTTATTTCATTAGTAAATAAAATATGTAATGATAATTTGATGATAACAAATTATATTTAGACATAAGAAATAAAAAAGATTATTTGTTTTGACTTTTTCGATATTACGTTTAAAAAGTAATTTTCAAATTAATATAGATTATATGTTATAAATCATGATGAAATGTTTCTGCACCATCATATTTTTTCTAGATCTAGTTTTTAGTATTTATAAGATATTATAAAGGGTATTTTCCTTGATTCTACATGTTCTAGAACCTATCTTCCCGACATGTTATAAATATAAACTTTTAAACTATCACACCGCACAATTTTACTACATATTAATCGGGTGTTTCATAAAAATATTTTTGGTTGTATAGTAAGCCACTTTGGGCAATTATAATTGATTTTATTGAATTGGCTCATAAATGTATTGTTAATTTATAAAAACAAAAAATATTATCATGACATAAAATGGCTTAGATCGTGTAACTAACATTGAAATAAATTGTTTAAGTTAAGAACTATCAGAACTTAAGAAAAAAAAATCTTTATATTAACCGCATTACTATGCATATGTAATAATATATAAAAATTGTCAATATTTATTACAGAACCTTGGAGGAAGCAAGTAAAAAATAACATTTCATAAATAAGCAAAGTAGTAGTTAAAATAAAAATATATAAAAGCATATAATAACTTAAACACTGCAACAATGAATATCAGTTATAAATAGAAACTTCATAGTTATAGCAAGGTACGATTGGAAAAGCATATAAGAGATAATGCATAACCAAATTGATCGAATTGCGTAAACGTAAATACAATTGGGTATAACCATAAATCCACATGAACGATTGAACCACATTTTACATAACATGTCATGTTATATAAAATGTGGTTCTAGCAATATTTACACGAGTTGTCTATCATAAAAGCAGGTTAAACAACAGCTGTACTTCAGCATACATAGGTTATTACTTTGGGGAATTGTGACTCTGTTTCATATTTTATTGTTAACTTGACGTAATCATTATGTTTTACGCATATACAAAACAATAAGTAATACTACTTTTATGCCTATTTTTATTATTGCCAGTTTTCTATTATATCGAATTTCATTTATTACTTTAATGTTAATTAAAAAGTAATTATTTAAGTACGTTTTTACTGCCCTTGTAACGTTAATGCTTTCTCTCTATCTAGGTTATAAAGTCGTTCGTTCAATGGATGTTGAGATCTGTCCCTCCCTTCCGACCGTAGGCCTTTGTATTAAATTACAATAAATTCATGGTATTTATAAATCGTGAGAATTACAGAACAATTATAGTTTTAATATACTTTTTATTTATTAAATTTGTTGACGTTGCTTGTTTTGTATACCTACCTATATCGTAAAAGTTAAAAAATTATTTGGTTACTAACTTGGTAATTAAGATAACCAAAAATGTGTTTTAATTACCAAGTTAGTAAACATCATATTTTTATATTAAAATAAGTGTTAGTTAAATCTACAAACGCTTATGGAACGCCTACTAGCTGAATAGATACTTTTTAACTTATTTTTAAATTAATAACAATTATAGATTGTAGCAAAAAAAAGAATAACAACAACATCTTGTTAGATGTAGTTTTTTGACTTCATGCTAAACTAACTAGTCCCTTATTTTTTTGGTCTAAATATAAATAAATATCTATAGTTAAGATAATTATTTTACATCAAAATATAATAAATACATCTACATTGATAACTTAAAACTATTATGTAACTTACATTTATAAATCACTTATATAATATCTAGTTATATATAGTTAAGATATTTTTTCTTACATCAAAATATAATAAATACATCTTTATTGATAGCTTAAAAATATTATGATACTAAAATTTTATAAATCACAAAAAAACGTGTGTGCTATATAATAATCACAAAACAAATGAAGAATATCAACATATTTTAAAATTGTGGCGCGAAGCAGTAAAAAAAAAAAACAAAAGAAAAATATTATTAAACATACAGCTCTCGCTTTAAAATATTAAATACGGTTCACATTGTTAACAGACCAAAAAAGCTGTTTAATTTAACTTCTTCTAGTCTTGTTCATGGCAAAGTTTCTAAATCCTAAGTTAGCAGAATACCTGTACGATTAAAAAAACATGTTAAATAGTTGTAAATACAATAATAACATAAAATCCTGATAAATATATGTAAAATAGATTTACAGTATTATTTATCAACAGCACTAAATTCTTCTCTGGGAGAAAAGAAAATAAATTACATATTGTAATTTTTCTTAAAACTGTCAAAATTATAAAAATCCTGTCTTAACAATTAGGATTTCTTTGGCAAGTCTTGCACAGCTTATACATTAAATTTAGATCCAATAATTATAAACTGAAACAATTAGCGGGAGGCTATTTTTATTATGAGGAATCATATTTATCATATTAATCAGGAACATATTATGTAAAAAGTGTTTTCCAAAAAAATGTTTGTTCACTTTTTTGTTGGTTTTGTAAAGTAAAATTAATTTCACAGTACTTTATGTACAGCACTGGAAAAGCCACGGATAAAAGTTAGTGTCTAAAAATAATTGCTCATTAAAAGATTCGCGTATAAAGGTTTGATAGCAAGTTAAACGCGAAAGTAAAACTAAGTTAAGAATAATCTCGAGTTAACGAACCTCTATTAGTGGAGATTTAATAGAAGATTCTTATTTTCAGGTAAGAACTTTTACATGACAATGGTTTTTCACTGAACCTCCAAGCACAAAGCGGTTTGTTTGTACCTACATAATTTTTGTAATTAGTTACTTATAATAATAAATAATTAAATCTGTCTTTAAAACTTTAAAAGGACAAAAATGATAGGATACCTGTCCCTATACTTGATCAATTTAATAAAATATGTTATAGTGTCTTATATAATTATATGAGCTTCTTCCATTCTTTTGTTCTTGACTGAGGGTTGGAGTCAAAGTTGATTTTTTAATAATAACACAGAGCTACTATCATTATATCATATACTTATTCGTCTATATGTGTATTTAACTCTGACTTTTATTTGCCGCTCCAGTAGATGTAGAGGAATAAATACAAAAACGGCCTACAAAGTTTATTTTGGAATTTTGAAACTTTGTCGATTCCACATATAGTTTCCTAGCTTTTGTTTACAGCCTCGCGGGCGGTCGAACAATTTTCAAACAACTAAATCAATTTTCTTTTTATTTACGGAACCGCAGATTATTATATATAGATATAGAATTTGGTCTATAATCAATGAATCTATGAAAAACGTAGATCATAGCATACAAATCACTACACAAAAGTTATTATATAGATTTATTGACAATAACTAACAAATGCAATATGTAAGAATAAATAATAGATAAGAATGATTTCAACAATAATTGATTACTTAGTTGATATCTTTTTTTTATTATTTTTTTACTCAGAGGAAAAATCGACTTCAGAAATTCTCTACCGTCTTTTGAGTATTTTAATGTAAAAATGGAAAATTAAATTCATAAAATAAATTTCTTTGGTTTTAAACTCTTATACAATTAAATGTAAAGATTTAAATATTTGTTTAACTGAGTATAATTTTAGTGTACAATATGTATGTTTAAAATACAATTATATAATATATATATAGAACTAAATATTAATAAACAAAAACTAATGAATTTAAAAATTATAATTCAGTTAGTAGCCCCTATATTCAGAGGCAGACATTCCTTTCGCATAGCTTGTTTAAGCATACTCGTTGCTGACTTGGAAACAAAATGTAGAAAAACCAATTACGAGGAAAGTATTCGGTTAGCATTAAATTATTATATAATCACGTGCCGCATTCGGTTCCGTAAAATTTCTGTGTGTTTTTATTATAATTTGTATGCAAAGTTTAAGAATTATATAAGACGATATGCAAATTAAATGTAAATATTAATTAACAAATTTATTGAAAATAATAATTTGCTTAACGGATTTAACGCATACTGTTTTTACGGTTTTCTATTAAAACGGACTACGTATTTTCGGACTTACCAATCCTGGTAATATTTAAATTTGCATGCAATGCAATAATTAAAAATAAATATAAAAATTAAATATATGGTCATTTTTAATAGACATATCAATAAATATAGTATGTAAAACACTAGGTTACTGTATAAACCATAGCGACAAGTAATACACAAAATGTCGCAATATTTTATTATTCTAATGTAAGTTGTATATTGTCCAGTATCCGATATTGACATCTGGCTTTTATTTTAGATCCGGCATGTCACCGTCTCACAAACAGGCCTATTGTTCTACACAATCGACAAATATCATAAAATTGCTTTGAAATAGGTTACCGATCGGCACTGACAGAAAGATTAGGGTACGGCTAACTATTTTACTACATATTATGAATCGTTTCATAAGCACGGACAAAATAAAGGTTATATTTCTTATATAATTCTTATGTTTTCATTGTTTTAAAATCGTATACTTAAGAATTTATAAGTTATTCATTATTAATCAAAAAGAAATATTAATTATTTTTTTATCATTTTTCCATAATGACTGATGAATGATAATCACAGTTAAACACTGTTAGTAACGTGTATTTAATGTAATTATGGTATGGAGGGTAGTTATTTAGTATTTTTCCTTTATTAAATAAACATTTCTAACCACTATCTTGATATAATTTCGTAAACGACACAATATTTTTTTGAATTGTTAAGTTTTCAGTGAGTGTTCCTTATTTGAAATGTTATCATCAGATGTCATCAGATGAATGGAGCATTAGTCATTAGTATTTTCTAGCATCTTTGTTATAAAAGCAGTTATTTTTAGTAATGGACTTTATTCGCCGGTTTAAATAGGACAATGGTTTATTTATATGAAGCTTAGGTTATTAAGTTAGTATTGATAAAAAAAGGTTTAACAATATGAATTGATATATAACCATTTGATATACCAAAATACAAAAGCATTATAACCATATATTGGCATTCAATGTATGCAACGTCTTTGTCATGTGCCGTAACATCTAGGTTATCGAGTTTCCTAAGCATTCTATAGACGTCAGCCGTGATTCCTTCCTTCCGACGTTAAAGTAACACATTTTACACGTGTATCTTTTTTTACATTATAATAAGGAAGATTCAGTTTTTTCAGCGTCCGTGTAAAAGTTTTAAATATATATTCAGCCTGAATTATTGTTAAAGCCTTGCCTTGGATAGTTTATTTTTAACGACGATAATTTTTTTAGGTTGCGATAAACTAAGAATTGGTTGAAAATATATAAGTTAGTTTTATAGTTTCATTCAAAATTATTAATTATTTAAATTGTGATAGATAATCAACAGATTAAAACAATAAAACATATATTAATTAAAACTAGAAAACTGATGAAGATAAGTCAGTGTTAACATGATTATCCAATATCCCATTAGTATAATATTTTGTAACGATAATAAAATAAAATAATAATAAAATAATAATAAAATAAATGTAATCATTACAAGACCTGTAAGAAAGAAAGTATTATTTGAGAATTCATAAATAGTAGAATGTAACTGGGAGTAAATATACAAAGTGGTATTTTTCTCACTTCGCTTACTTCTATTACGATTTACGTCACTTACTGAGGCAAGTACAAAAATATAATTTCCCAGATTATGTGAATTTTACGATCTAATAATTTTTTTCACGTGCCATGAAGATTTAAATTAATCAAATATAAAACCAGAAAATATGTGTAAATTAATAATTGCTAAGCGAAATTTATGGGAAGTGGAAGTTAAAAATATATAGACTTTATTCATAGCGTGCATAAAAGTGGTTAATCATATTAATAACGTTAAAAAGAAAATGTAAAGGCTGGAAGTGTTTTAATACGCGTGTGTTGATGTGATTAATAATGTTAAAAAGGCGATAAGCGATAGACAAAATGGCGATGGTGATATCTCAAACGACTAAAGCTGCTATTGGTGGATGTTTAGCTTTGATGATATTGGGAGCTGTGCTCGTTGTTGGGGTTGCATTTGGATGGTTTGATCCTAAGAGGGAAGATGAAGACACACCTGCCAAAATTAGTGCAAGGCTTCAAGGTCGGACGTCGTTTGTCACGCATCGAGCTGTAAGTATAAAAATACAAAAATTAAGTATTTGAAACAGATTGTTTGAAAATACTTATAATGTGTATAGGTGTGTAAAGCTTATTGTTTTTTTTTTTGTTTTTTTTTATTGTATATTTATTTAAAATTTAAAAATATATTTATTTAATGTTACATAGTATAAAATATAATGTTATAATTTTAATTTATATTTTAATTGTAGAGCAAAATTAAGTTATATTATATATTTCACTCATTACAGAACTAAGTGATTAATGCTCATCGCTAATCCCTAAACAGACCTCGGGACTCGCCTTACGAGCTAATGTTAAAATATTTATTTAACAAATTTTAACCGTCGATGCAGATAATGAGACAATTTAAACCACAATCTATTATCTTGCTTAGGTATTTTTAAGATATATTTGTTGAACTAGCAAATGAAATCATAACATTTATGAACATACGATCAAGTCTGCTAAAAGAAATAAGAATATCAAAAATATATGATATTTACAATAAGACACAGAGTAACAATCCTTTATGTAGTTATATGCAAGCTCAATGTGTTGTCAATAAAATTTAATATTCATTTCCTTAACTCATTTCGAATATTTTGAAAATATATTTAAGTAATATTAAGTTATTGGTATGTTTTATCATAAAAACTTATGAAAACTCCACGGCTGTGTTATGAAGGAGTCACAAGACTCTTCCGGCCTCATTTCCATACCTACCTAAAAAGCAAAATTAGTATGCGTTCCTTAACACGGTTGGGCAATTTTTAAAACAAGAATTTAAAATATTATCTACAGAAAATCCAAGCATATGTTAATTTTTAACTACCCATGTAACATTTTCCAAAAATTATGCATAAAGACCTCTCTTTTAAATACAATAATTATTTATTATACTTTCGCATATATAACTAGTACGTATTATTTAAAAGTATTATTATTTCTATTTAATTCTAAACCTCAAATTACCTACCTTCTTTCATAGCATCGTATTATACTAATAAAGCTGTAAAAAAAGTAAAATAAACACTCTTTATTACTCATAAATTAAGTAATTCCATATTTGTTTAATACTTTTTATGCTTTCTACCGACTATTTGTAGTTGAGGAATATTTTAATGTATTTTAACATTGCTATTTTTGTTCAGCCTTGGAAATTTATTAAGCCTTTAAATATTGTAGACATTTATGGGGTTAGATAATATTACATACTTACTTTTAGTTATTTTAAGTATAATGCAATAATATTAATATGTATTTTATGAAAAACACATTTTTTTTATTTGCATAAAATAGTTTTATTTTGTTAAGAAAAGTACGGAAATATTTGACTTAACCAAGGATAAACCAGAATCCGAATAACCAATTTTTAAAAACGGCAACAATTTTTAGAATGAGGTTTAGAAGTGATTTAATTAATTATTATTTTCCTTACTAACTATTAATTAATTAAATAAAGACTTGGTTATTGATAAGTCTTTTTCATTAAATATAGATTTTTCCGCCAGAAATTGAATTCTAAATCGGACTAACTGAGACCACAGCATTGAATCGATGACGTAATCGCCAATGGTTTCGGAATTCATTAATCTACTAGATACGAGTAATCCTAAGCTATGTAAATCCGACAGATTTTATGTCAAAGGATCATGGAAAACTGGTGCCTTTGTACTATTTTTGTGATTTTATTTTAAGTTAGTTATATTTGTTCTACGTTTTCTAAAGGAACTTCGAGAGTAACTCGTGTCTATGTACTTTATGGTAGTTATGTAATGAATTACATAACTACCTAATTTTAGTTTTATATTATATACTCTTTATAATTTAAAAATAAAGTATAATATGACATAATATGAATCGAAATTGAATACATAGGTCTGATATTTGTGTTATTTCAAAAGGATTGTATAGCTCTATTAATTATGCAATTTTATTCCCCACTTAATGTATTCAAAGGGTACCCTTGCAACGAAGATTAGTCCTACACTTTTGTAATAAACGAAAATATTATTCTGTGATAAAAAAAAACAGAAATAAAAATAAAGAAAAAGTAAAAGTAAATCTCATGTACTATAAATAAATCTCCTTGTAGGCTGCATCTTCGAACGAAAGTCAAATTCCCTTCACATAAAAGTAAGATTTCTTATCAATCTTTCACGGTTCAAACAGCGAGGTTGTGAAACACAATACCATGCTCCATACGGAATTCTAAATTTATTTCAATCTTTAAAATCCATTATATAGATCCATTCCATATATATATATATATACATACAGAATGGGCATATATTTATAGTTTATCTAAAGGTATTTATTTGTTCAGCTTATTGTTTATTAGGTAGAAATACATAAATTTTATTAAAAATGCTGATTTTACATATTTTTAAAAGTAAAAGTTTTATTCTCCTTTCGCAGATCTGATGGAAGAGATTTTATTTTGAAATAAGCAATGCCTTTATAGAAAACTTTTAAAGAAATACATTATCTTATATAATACATTTCATTTATTTTTTAATAAAAAATAAATAATATCAAATATGTTTCTTTACGCATTTAATCATAATTATGAATTATTTAAATAGATAATGTATATTTTTTTTGCAATCTTGATAGTTTCTAATGTTTGTTGTAAAGAGGAGAATAAACATGAACAAAATTGGTACTTATTAGTTAATATCATATATTCACTGCACACTGTGAGATAACTCATGCATTCCACATGTAATGACTAATTGTCAATTTCAGCCAATTATTTAATTGAAAATTTTACATTGACGTTTTGGCTCGTCTAGAGTTCTATTTAATTAGGGAATCTAGTTTTTAGTTTTTACATACACTAATACAAAAACACATTGCAAAATATCGTTATATTTGACGTTATGAGGAAAATATAAACGTGACACAAAATATCATTAACTTAGACTTCAGTGACATGTGACTTTTAAAATAGATTCCTTTATTCATAGATTGTAATTTTTTGATAATTATGTTAAATACGTTCATATATCTAATGTTATAAATTCACTTGTCCTTCTCATTAAATAATTATTAAATATTTTACTTTACTTTTACATTATTTTCCTTTTTAATATTTGTGCCCAAGTCTTAAATACAATAATTATTACACTATGCTAACTTTATGAAAAAAAATAAAAAAAATCAAAGAGAATGTTCTTTTTAGTTTAAAAAATGTTCTAATTGTTAAGACCGTTTCATCCTCACGAGACTGAAAGTTGTACCTGACCCTTATATTTAAACTCATTACGGCAGCGTCTTGAAAGTCAGAGTATTTGCTTCAAACACAAAGTTTCAGAGCTATTTATTATCATTACTTATATATCCTCCTGAGACCAGAACCTCACTTCAAGTGACTTTCCATTATGACCCAAAGGATCCTTAAAAAATATAAACATCTTATTTTAATTACCTACGCTTCCAGAAATATCATAGCCATATAAATTTGTCATACTACAATCTTCTCCCAAACGCCTTCAGCTCTTATAACCTTATCATGAATAGGTTTATTTGTTTCAGACTGATACTGTGACATGTTATTTACATCTTCTAAACGACTAAGCCGATTTATTGTGATTAAAGAGGAAGTATCTATGTTTTTTCTTTATACGTAGATAAAAATAATGGTGTAACATCACAATATTTCCAATATTGTGAAATAACATCTCTGTTCTCAAATTACAAATCTGTTCAAATCTTTTCTTTTCTTAAAATAGAAAACAATAAAATCTTAAAATGTTTGCTTTCTTAATGAAAATCCAAAATTTTATCTGATGTCAATTGAAACCTTTATAATATAAAGTCGCAATCTTAACCTATTTTATTTAACTAAATTTAAAATAAAAACAAAAAGAACCTGAAAATGTGATGAGTTACATTAGACTAAGCTATTGTAAATAAAAGCAACATACTAGTTTGTGATGAAAATATACAAAAAAATGCACTATGGTAATATTGGTAAAGGGTAAAGACACGAAGAACCGAAAGCATTTTTTACATTTCTTATGTATGTCTGCAAAAGGTAACATAAAGGAGAGAGGCGTACGAATTTCAATTGTTTCCATATCGACCGAACGGAACCTTCTATGAATTATTTATAACAAGAACAAACAAAGTTTGGAAAAGTCTGCTCGTGACGTGCTTTGAAGAGTTTTTTGTTGTTTTATATCATGTCTCCTTCAATTAATCAATCATCGCCAATAGAGACATATAGAAATGGAATAAAGAAACGTCTGAAACTTTAAAAGTTTCAACGTAAAATTTGCAGTGTTTTATTAAAAAATCAAATACTGTTTAACTATTTTTGTATAAAAATGAATATCTGATTATAACGAAAAGGAAATAAATGGTTTACAGAATAGCATTATATCATTTCTTCTTCAATTAATCAATCATCGCCAATAGAGACATATAGAAATGGAATAAAGAAACTTCTGAAACTTTAAAAGTTTAAACGTAAAATTTTCAGTATTTTATTAAAAAATCAAATACTGTTTAACTATTTTTGTATAAAAATGAATATCTTATTATAACGAAAAAGAAAAAAATGGTTTACAGAATAGTATTAGATCAATATCGGGAATAGTCGATACAAATATTTGTCCCATATCAGATGTAAAGTAATCATTTAACTATATAATATTTTTTTTGACATTTTAGAAAAGATTTATTAAAAATTTTATATAAACATATAAAATAATTTATTTATTAATTAAAATATTATATGAATTGATCCCGGGAACTAGTTTTTTGCAGATACAGTAACTGGCAATCGCTCATCTCCGTTTATAATAGTAATATTTTTTTATGATTTTACTTATTGTTTTACGTAAAATAATATTATGTATGTATTAGAGTTGTGTTATTATAGCACTGTAAATACTTTTAAAAAATTTAGAGTTTGAATAACAATACACGAATAATAATAATGAATACACTTTATTGAATACAAATAAACAGAACTTAAAGAAGAATAAAAATGAATAAAAGATCATAATGGTAATATCAAAGGGAGGTCTCCTCATAAAAATGTACTCTGTCAGGTAACCTTAAGGTTCAGGATATGCCGTGCTAACAATTTACATTAAAATCAATAGCTGGCAATAATCATTATTAGCACTTAAATAGTCAATAGAATCGTAAAATAACAAATTTCCTACAAGTTATCTTTAACCATAAAACGAATCATAGCATAAAAATTTACTATCCAATGACACGGAAACCTATCATTAGATGGGTCAATGTCCACGATAATTCGATGATAGGACGGCAATACCCTATGATTTATGAATCTTATGAATTTGTAATACAAGCTTGACCGACGTGTGGTCTAATATAAAAAAAAAACATTTTGAAACAAAACGATTAACCAGGATAACAAAACTGACAGTGTATCTTATCAAATTATTAGATATTACATTCAATATTTAACCTGTCCAATATTAGAGTTCCTATAAGATTTTACAATTTGTCCTTTGAATTTAGAATTCATTCATTCAAATATTTATTGTTTCATATATTGTATAAAGTCATATAAGTATATATTGTGTTTTCTCATGTTGCCCCAATCTGTGATAAATATCTTTGTGAAATTTAACCACAGAGAGTATACCAAAATATTCTGGCCAACACATAATTGTATCGTATCCCATCCTGAGAAAAATAAAAAAACATTCATCCAAATGCGCATGTACAGACACGGTGGGATTACTGCAAATGATCCAGCTTGAAAAAATTAGGAGTCTCAAATGGACAGAAAGTTGGCCCAATTCGAATTGCCTAGGATATTTGCAGGCTAGAAGAGCAGGCCTCTAATTTTGCGCATCTCACCCGTTAAGAATAGTTTTTCTCAAACACTCCTCCAATCAACTTCATCAACACCTTGTAGAATACACCCAAATACAAACCGTACCAACCGTCATCCCAGACCCGAACAGAAGAATAATTCACCACAATTATTTATTCCATCCTATGGATATCTCAGATTGAAAAGACCTGACTGTACATGAAGCACAGGGACTAACTCTTGACTCCGTTTTCATAATAAGATGTATTAAAATGCAAAATAATAGACAGCAACAGTGTCTTGAATAATAATTAATCATTAAATTGTTTAATGCCGACGCATTAAACATTTTACTAATATGAAACATAAATCCGTACTCTAGGCTGTCGAATGCTGATATCAAATAAAGTCGAAGTCACTCTTTCAATCGTATTTTGGAGATCTTTATAGAATGTCTTGTTACATTTCTTATCAGTTATGTGTATGAACAAACTTGAATAACGGACTATTTTTTCCCTTTATTCATATTTACAGGTAGTTTAATATTAAGGATAGCAATATGCTATGAATTTCTTCTTAGTTGTTCTATGTTGCTTATGTGTTTTTTTTTACCACGAATCTTACTCTATTCAGTCTAGGCATCTCTCTTTTACAGTGTAATATTTATTTTTCACAGTCTTCTAAACCTTCTTCAAATATCCTCTGACAGATCGACAGCTGATATGATTGCTATATGAATATTGTTGGCTATTTTGTTTATTAGGATATATCTTTGTTTTTCATTTTGCAAAGCAATAAATTCTGTTTACTTCATAACCTTCAAATTTTATTCATATGGTCATATTTTACACACTTCCTCTATATTTTATTCTGCCTTTCTCTTCTTTTTTCAACATTCATGCTTTTAGTTTTTTTTGCTATATTTCATTGATTTCTTTGCATTAAGTGCCCAAGCCAAGCCAGTCTGCAGTACCAGCAATACCAAACTGATCGGTTTCGCAAGCTGCTGACCTGACTTTAATGATAAACTAATACATGTCACAGTAATAAATATTTTACACAAGATAAAAAAGATATTTCCTTGTAACATTACTTATTTCCAGATTAGGTGTATTACCGATAACGTTTGATTATCACTTGAAATTATCTTCACTATGAATGAATTTATTTCATTTCAATTTTCAAACCTATATTGTTTTGTAATTCAAATTTTTAAATCTTCCATAACTCTTTAGGCTGAGTCAATTCGTGCATACGGTTTTTTTTAAAGTCTTGATCTTTCATTAAGTTACAATTTATTTTTTTCATGTCTATTTTTGACGGACCTACTACTCTACTGCATGTTGTAATAGTTAATTAATTGTTGATTTTTTCAAAGTGTATTGATTATATACTGATTTCCCTTTTTTTAACCGACTTCAAAAAGGAAGAGGGTTTCAATTCGGCCGGAATATATATATTTTTTCATGTGAATTACAAAATGCCTACTTCAAAAATTAAGATAGGTAAATAAACCTATAAAAGGTAAATTAAAACTTTATATTATAAAATAAAATAAATAATTACGAAAATGTATTCAACCGAATTCCTATACTAATTGGCTTGGCATCGACTTCAAACCTATTAATAAATAGGACATATAAATAATACGTAGTAAATAATTAATATTAAATCTTAATTATTTTTTACTTTTTAGTCTTGAAGTCGGTTTTTTAAACGTAGTTATTTTTATTGAAGTAGCGTATTTTATGAATTCTAAAATATGATCTAGATTATCTCAAAACTTGGACCATCATTGGACCCGGATAGATACAAAAAAAACTTTTTTCATGGCCGTAGATTTAACGCGCAAAATATGACGCTAATTTAATAGATAGGAACTTAATATAAATATAAATCATTTAAATTTTAAATAATCATAAAATCGAGCGAGGATTCGAACCCGTGAACCCATTTTTAAATAAACTTAACTATATTAACATGACTTGTTTATAGATATTTTTAAGCCTTTAGCTTACACACAAAATATAAGTAAGCTTATTTTTATTTACCTCCTTATGGGTTACTGTATAGTAACCCATAAGGAAACCCTTATATAAACAAAATATATATAATAATAGCAAATCAATACTAATTGTTATTGACTATAATTAAGTACTTGTTATAACATTTTATACATAAATGTTATTCGTTTATTCATAAAATGATATAATTTGTTTACATTTTAAAAATCACAGAAAATCTGATATAATAGGTTTCAGTTATTCGTCACAATAACGAAAAGTATCCTATTGGAAACAACACTGAATTTCTAACCCAACTCGTTGCTGAAAGTTATACCTGTTTGGGACACAGCACTATCAGTTCTGAATATTTGGGACCCAGAGTACGCAAATAAAAAATACACAATTTAGTGTTTAGTTGATACTAAACATCAAATTGTTTATTTTTTATTTGCGTATTCTTAGTTTGCTTTTATAATAACCGTTTCTTTTTGTTTTAATTTTTTTATTGTGATTTTGTTGTTGTTTTTTTTTTAGTTTATATATCTTTTTCTGAATAGTTTTTGTTTTGTATTTATAATTTAGTCATAAGGTGATTTATGCCTGTAAAAATGTGCTGTTTGCTAAATAAATATATTAAATTCTATTCTAATATGTCATTTATATTCTGCAGGTAAATCCAGATGAAAACAGACTACCAGTAGTTTCACATTCTTCATGTAAGTTTTAATCAAGATTGTTTAATAAACAAAAAAGAGAGGCCACAAACGATGACAAATATTTATGAACGAAAAAAAATATGTGGCAATTGTAGCGCAAATTTTATTTAGTCAATTTAATATAAAGTGGCAAGAATTGTTTGAGACACAATTTTAAAGATATAAAAGATGATTATGTGCTACATTGTTGAAAATGTTGTTATATACATTTTACAAATTTAACGATACCGGTTTCTCTTATAAGGAAAAATTATACTGCGGCAATATACCGAAACTTTATCAACAATAGTACACATAAATAATAAATTCCACTAAGTGTACAAAAGTTAAATGTTTACTTTCATACTAACATTTTCACTCAATAATTTAATAAATGATCGACAAAAATATATACGAAAATATCCAATACTAGTTTCTGTTTAGGTAAATTTTTGTTTGCAATTTTAACAACAGGTCGATTGCAACTTTTAATTGCAAAACTGGAACCAACATTGCAAACTGCTACTTAAACCAAGGCCGGAAAGTAAACATTGTAAAATGTCGGGCACTGAGTTTCAGATTGACTAGAGAACCATTAAAAAATAATAAAAGAGACATACCTTGTTCCACCATTATGTAAATATATAGTACCATTGCGAACCTATTTGTTCTTCCTTTAAAAAAAAAGGTAAAACATAAAAAAAATCACAAATCTATTTACTTAGGATTATTTTTGACAGGAAAATGTATGTAAACGAGATTATTTGTATTATACCTCTCGTATAAAATACGTTTCGTAAAATGTTTTGTTACTGTTACCATATATTAACAATATATTTTCAGATGTTCACAAAGGAAGTAAATTCGAAAATGTAAGTAAACAAAGCTTTAGTTTTTTAAACATATAATTTTTTGAAATTCGAATTAATTTTATTTTTATTTTAAAAGGTTTATCAAAATTGTGAAGTAGATAGTTTTCAACCTAGTTACTTACATCCACCCACAACTCACAGTAAATTTTATCTAAAGTCATAAAGCACATTTAATCCAAGCCTAACAAGCCTGCATAATATATAAGACCATAATATTTCCCTTAAAATGGTATTGTCTTGTTAGGGATGGGAGAACTGAGCACATCCGGGCAGAACCGGGCAAATGAACGTACAAGTTTAGGCTTACATTGTATTCCACATATCCGGATTCATTATCTTAGATCCAATGTGTTTAACTAATTAATCATTGTCAACTGAAACTGAAAACATGGTCGATATAAAATATTTTGCATTGTCTATATCATTTTCGTACTATTTTTAATTCATTTTAGTTATTTATTTTTATATGGACACGTAATATAAATTAATAATTACTGTATTTCTTCAAAAGGTAACGTTATCGAGCCAATGTCAATGCACTGTCAATGATATGTCACGAATGCTGGAGGCAATACCTGAGTTAGTAGGACCACCTGGACCCCAAGGTCCAACAGGCGCTGATGGCACAACAGGCGCACCAGGAAAAACTGTAAGTTTTTAAATAAAACAATTCATTTTTCATTACATTATAAAATATATATTAATGATTCTAGGGACAAATGGGAGAACCAGGACCACCAGGACCCACGGGGGCAAAGGGAGATCGTGGTGAGAGGGGTGATGCTGGTGCACCTGGGCTGGAAGGTCAAACAGGTCCCAAAGGAGAACCTGGTGCTGATGGTACCCCGGGCCTTCAAGGACCTCCTGGACCTCCCGCTCCCTCTCGAACCGTTGCATCATCGCTGATGGTAAAATAAAATATATCTTAACTAATGTATATGGAGGAGAAATAAAAATGCAATAAAAATACAACTACTTAAAGTAATAAAAAAATATTTAGTTCTTCAATTAAAATAAAATTGTTGTCTGTAACTTTTTTCTTGTGAGGTTTTCTGCCACCGGACCTCTTAAAAGACTCGTTTCTTTTTTCCTATATGGCTAGATAAAAATAGTAACCAAAAAAGTAATCCTGGCTTATTTCGGAACACACAAGCAATTCAAGCATAAATTCTTATTTATTAACATTACCAAATTAGGTAACTTTTTATTCTTGAAAAATTAAAGATTTATATTAAGTAGTTGATAAAGTAAAGTTAATGTTTTTAATGTAATTATACTTTATATACTTTATAATTGTACGTCTTCTAATAAACTGTAACCTAATTTCTATTATAAATAACATTGGAAAACTTGCTGTCAATATAGAACCAAAACAGAATTCTTTATTATTAATATAAACATTCAAAATGGCCCCTTTTATATTTATAAGTACATTTTATTAAGGTAAATAAAATATTTGAAGATTCCAAAATCAAGATTTCTGTTGTAGGAATCAACAGGATTATACGGAGCTGGGGATCGTGGGATAGCGGGACCTCCGGGTGAAAGGGGCCCGATGGGTTTATCCGGACCCCAAGGAGAGAGAGGTTATGCTGGAAACAAAGGCGAGAAAGGATTACATGGGACTAAAGGCGATAAAGGTGAACGGGTAAGTAGAATTATCTTTCGCCTTGAAATTCACCTCTTTATTTGATCGTTGTATTTTTACTTTATATTAAAAGGGCTCTTAAAACGTTGCTTTGGCAAATTTACTACCAAACAATAATCATTGATATATCAGCTATTTAGTATAGTTATGGGGCATACAAAAAAACGTAATACAACAAATTATTTGTTCATTTAAAAAGGTTAACTTATCCCTTTCCGTAAATATTGCAATATTTCAATAAATTCCCATTCACAGTTATATTATTTTGGATGTAGATAGTCTAGCTACCTATATCGTCAGAAATGTTGTAGGCTACATAGGGTAATCGAGCAGAAGAGAAACAGTGAATAAACTAGATATAATCCCAATTATTAGGCAATGTCTTATTACAACACGAAAATAACAGTAAGTACACTACTAAACTTAAACGAAACGAATAACAGTTTATAGTTCTGAATCCTAACTGTACTACTTCCACAGGAAAACTATCTGTGATCTGTCTCAGCCCCGATCCATGGTCTAGACTCTAGATCTATCGTATAGATCTGTCGTATTATAAATTAGTCAATTGACATGTCACGTGTTTCCTGCAGCTTTTCCATCAGCCTCTGTACTAAAGACCGTCTTCGACAAATATTATATTTATTTCTTATTTTAGTTTATTTTTAAGTTTGTTTGTGACATATCATTACATATTATTCTATATTTATAAAATTGTATTCGTATATATCTGATAAAATATTTAAATTTAGTTTAGAGTATATGTTATAATTTTGTTGTTGTTTATTTTTGTATTTATTGTTGTTTATGATACAGTAATGCAACTAGTTTAGCTTCATATATCGAAGTTATAATAATTAAAATAGTCTTATACAATAGGTAATATATGGTATGTCAGTCATATACATATAGTTAAGTAAACGAACACGAACGAATGGAAATAAAAACGAAAGTAAAACTCTAGTTGAAACTTAAATTACTTGTTTTTCTTTCGTCAGTCCTATAAACCTATAGTCCTAATAACCTAACCTAATCTTCAGGACTTACTGTATCGATCTTTTCTTTTTTAAGTTATTTTTTAAGGCATAATAGGGGGAATAACCCCTTATCAGCAGTGTTAACTCTTGTTATAGAATTAAATTAACAACGCCTTGTTAAACAAAAAAGAATTCCTAAAGCAAGTAGGAACGGAAAAAAACTAAAAGTTTGACCCTCGTAACGTAATTTATTTGACCCATTATTATGTTATAGGGATATGTAGGTCTGCGTGGGCCACATGGTGCGAAAGGGGAACGCGGAACGTCAGGGAAAGATGGAACACCTGGCTTGCCCGGCGCGCACGGACGCCCAGCGGAAAAGGGTGAAAAGGGTAAACTAAGTCAACCATCAAATTTTATGTTTCACAATACCTTTTATTTATGGGGAAAATTTGGGTCTGTACGATTTCTAAAATACACACTTTCCTTTACTAACTTACCTGAATTTAATAACGATTATTTAGTGTTATAGTTTTTCATTACTTTTTACCACAATTTCGGAATCCTACTTTATATATTAATTGTTTGCAAAGTAATACTCGTAAACTAAGTGCGAATGATTGAACTTGTTTCAAATATTAATAATATTAATTTTCATTGCAGTTAGAAGGAAGCATTTTTCTATATAATAAATCATTCAATTTTATCAAGAGTGTTGCTGATTTGGTGAAAATACTGTAAGCGCTTATTGTTTCGATTGAACTATAACTTTAATTTATTTTTAATTAGGTGCCCGAGGACTTCCTGGTCTCCCCGGTCCCTCCGTGACAAAGATTTCGGAAAATTCTGTATTAAACGAAATTGCACAAACAGGTAACTTATTATCAGACCAATTTAAACTGATTTTGCCTAGATATTGTCGATTTTAGCGCCATAAATATTGTTCTGGAATAAAAATGTTAAATATTGAAAACTTGAATTTGACATTAAATTTAAATGTATTCTATTCTATACATATTCTATACAAATGAAAATGAGTGATAAAAGTACATGCAATATGTTAAAACACAAAGTGCCAATGATTTATCTCGTAATACGTTGAATCAATATTTGTGAAGTGCTTACAAAGACAATTCAAACAAACATATTACTGTTAGGACTCAATTGAAATCTACCATGTGTTTGACCAAAATCTAGAATACTAATGAAAGGTTGATAAAAAAGTAATCTACCAGCTTTATTATAAGATATTCAAAGTTACTATACCTCTCGGTTTACTTAAGAAGTTTGGTTCAAAGCAATTTCCTAACTTTACTATTTTCCTTATCAAATAGATATTCCCAACTAAACACTACTTCATACATAATAAAATTTGGTCGAAATTTCTGGTAACTTCTCGAATCGGGGTCAAGATTCATGAATTATTAATACGTGAGTTATGCCTTGTTTTCAACTCCTCACCGATTATATTTATACGCTAGCATTAAATCTTAAAAATGTATATTTATTAATTTGGATATTGATTGATATGGTCTTTTCACTATTGTTGACATGATAATATTATTACAAGAATATAATAATTTTCCAATTAGAAAATACTTCAAAACCTAATATATATACACATTATATAAACTATCATACTACCTATATACCTAACTTAAACGAAGCTGTGATAATGGTTTCCTATTACTGATTAAATAATTACTTAAGAGTTCAATGATTATATTCAATGATTAGAAGTTGTTTCAACATTTTTATTATAGAACATCGACTATATTAAAAGTCTGCAGAAACACATATTTATATAAACTTTACCATCTTGACTAATTATTCATAACGTCGTTAAATATTCATACGCATTAAACTTCGACCGCGACTCACGCACCACAAGTCACTTTACCGAACACATATTGCCTTTCCACCCTACCACCTAATAACTCTTTGTTTTATGACTTTTCCACAATGTAAACGGAAAATAAATGTATGTTCTCAGGATCTCATGACGGCACAAAGTTAAAAGGCGAAAGAGGAGAACGGGGTGAAAAGGTAATTACTACGACCGATGTAAATAAAAATGCTCGCTTTTTGGTTAAAGTTACTTCCACGCCAACAAATTGTTTGGTAATCCAATTTCCAAGCTGCTAGTGAGGATTCAAACAAAATAGAATAGTCGATTCATAAAAGAATTATTGTTCGATAGAATAGGGAATGGTCAATATAAAAATATTTTTTTTGTTATTACAATGTTTTTGTAATTTTTATTTTATATTTATGTATTTTTTAATTAATTAACTTATATTTAATATAAATTTTCTGGTAAATTATATTTTATCATTCATGTTTTAAAAATAATACATAAGTTCTTTAAACTTTATAACAGCTAATATAAAAATTATGTATTTTTATGTATTTTTTAATTAATTAACTTATATTTAATATAAATTTTCTGATAAATTATAATTTATCATTCATGTTTTAAAAATAATACATAAGTTCTTTAAACTTTATAACAGCTAATATAAAAATTACAAGGAGTAATTTTATTTAACATTATTTCTTATAATAACCTTATAAAATAGGGGGAAAAGGGTAGCAGAGGTATGGAGGGACAACAAGGTTTTCCAGGAATGGATGGCAAGTCTGGTGAAAGAGGTGATATTGGACCATCAGGCCTACCTGGTGCTCAAGGAATACCTGGCCTTATTGGACCTAAAGGTGATAAAGGGGATGCTGGACCACCTGGGCCAGTGGCGATTTCAAGGGAAGAAGCTATAATTATGACAAAGGTATTTATATCATATTTCATGATGTCATTTTTAATATTCGTACTTGATGGAGCTGTCTTATAAATATTTATGTTTTTTTTCATGATAGGGTGAAAAGGGTGAGACGGGTCCAAGGGGAAAGAGAGGACATCCTGGTGCTCCAGGGCCTAGGGGTCCTCCAGGGCTTCCTGGACCACCAGGAACACCTGGCACAAATGGACCTTCTGGTGACATCGGCTTACCTGGGTGGACGGTATTATATAAAAATATACTTTAAAATTAAATATAGTGTAGTGTCTTTGAGAAATTATTAGATGATACATTAAGTTGATGAAACAAAAAAATACTTTATTTACTCGAAAAGAAAATTTCTCAAGGTATAATTTTTTGTAACTACTAAGCAGATATTTTAAAAACTAAGCAAGCACCTTATATCACAGAAAGCCATAAATCTTGTTATATTTAATAGGGACCACCGGGCGTGGCAGGTCAGCCAGGGCCGCCAGGACTAAAAGGTGACAAAGGAGACTCCGGAATCTCACCAGCTGACCTCGATAAGGTAAAATTGATTTTGGTCCGGCATCCGAATTTATACTTCTTTATGTTAAATGTAACCTATTCAATATTTGTTTAAGGTAAAAGGAGAAAAGGGGGATCGTGGATATGACGGTGCTTCTGGACAACCAGGAAAGGAAGGTCCGAGAGGTCCCCCGGGCCCTCCTGGAGCGCCTTCCACAAGTCTGCAATATCTTCCGGTTCCGGGACCACCTGGCCCACCAGGACCGCCAGGGTTACCCGCGGCTATTACTAACGAAGTTCCAATTGATGCATTAACCGACAACCCAGGCATTAATAGACGCGAACCAGGCACAGGTGAGCATAATTCTATAAGAAATCTTAAGTTACCTCTAGTTCCTTTAGTATTTTTGTCAACTATTATATGCTCTTGATATATAGGAAAACAACGGGACCCGCTTCAAATTCTGCGAAACTTGAATAATTTGATGCAATACCGGCAAGAACAGTTTGGTAAGCAGAAAATAAACTTATAGTTTAAGTTTGTTCTGGTGAATTTAATTAAACAGTACTTATCTTAAATTTATAATGTTAATCTTGAATCTTTTAATATAATTTTAGAGCAAACATTAGAATTTACCAATAATAAATTTGTATTTAAATCAACTTACGTATAACGTTTATCACTTATTTAGTTTAAATATTATATTAATAGAATATTAAATATTAATAATAGGGTGTGGGCTACTTCTTAATAGAGGTCAAAACTCACGTCGCCACGATAAGGTATTAGAAATCGTACGGAAAGCGGTTAGTCTTTCAGTAGCAAGAGCGCGGAAGGGTATAACAACCACCAAACGATCTGTGTAGTTTGTAAAAGAAGACTGCTCCAAAAAATAAAACCGAAGCCTTATTCTATTAAAGACGGGGCTCCTGACTGGACTCTCATTCTCCATTTTAATTAAAAATAGTTTTTAAGTATTTAAAATAATCTACTATCTATGTATCTATAACTGTAAAAGAGAAAGTATGTATGCATGTATACTGAGCTTTTTGAATGAACTATTAGTGATAGTTTTTAGGATTCCGTTACCAAAGAGTAAAAATCTTCGCTGTCCGTCTGTCTGTTTATCTGTCTTCTGGTTATATCTCATTAACTGTTATGGCTAGATCATTGAAATTTTCACAGGTGATGTGTTTCTTTTGCTGCTATAATAGAATCCTCCCACACAACAAACGTGGTACTTTTGCTCGATCTTAATAATGGGAATAGATAGGCGTTTGAAATATTCGCAGAACATTAGTTATATTTTAAGATAAAACGTAAATTAATTAATTATAATTAAATTAGTATTTAAGGGAGACTCCCATACAACAAACGCGTTTCTTTTTAGGTATTAATAACGGCAATAGGTAGACGCTTGCAATAATCATAGCATATTTAGTTATATATTCACTTAAAAAAATAAATAATAATGCTACAATAAAATAAATATTTTTTACCGTTTTTATATGTAATGATACGTAAACCTTCCTGCGCAAGTCTGACTTGCATCTGACCAGCGTTTATTTACTACTGATATGCTATTATGTATTAAATTGAAGTATTTAAGGTCAGTTATAACGCTATTTATCCATCCGTGTCCTCGCTCAAAATGTTAGTAGAAGAAAATAAAATTTACGATTTATCCTAATTATTATTGCGATTCTTACATTTAATATATTTTTTATAATGCATATCGATTCAATATATCATATATCGATTAACCAGGGTGAAACTGGGTACCCCAGGTTAATATGAAAATTATAAAACCAGGTTTTCGTGATCCACTTGAAACTGATGGAGAAAATACAGAACTTGATGAAGAGGAAGATGGAAGGACATTAGTCGGCACAATATTGTTTAAGTCAACGGAGTCATTGCTACGGGTTAGTACCTAAAGATAAATTTGTCAGCTTTTATTACTATCATTATTTATTCACAAATTCTAAATGTGAACATATTTCATAGTAGTTGAATATTCACAAATTGTGTTTATAGTAGAAGTCACTGAAATTTAATAAAAAACATTACGAGAATGTTTTTGTTGCTTCTATTCAGTTGGGAACAAACAGTCCTCGAGGAACATTAGCATACGTGCTTCAGGAGCAAGCGCTTCTCGTACGAGTCAACAAAGGCTGGCAATATGTTGCAGTAAGTAATATATTACTGAACAAGCTTTTTAACAAAACAAGGAAGAATATTTTTCAAACATTTCTATTTTGTCTCATTGTTAGTGTGTTTTAAGTTCGTATATTTCAGATAGTGGTTTTCGAAGTACCAAATTATTACAAAATTCGAATTATAAGGACATGTGATATAGAAATTGTTAATTAATAGAGATAAATATAAAAAAGTTAATTTTCGTAATACCTGGGCTTAAGTAATATTCGTTATTCACAAAACGAGTGGTTCAAGCGGTTTTAAAACGTAGATAAAACATGATTGCGGGCAGATTATAATTGAAATGCCAGTTCAAAATAACACGACAAAGTAAATTAATTACAAAGAAAACAATTTGATTTTTGAAATGAAGTTTTCCGTTTACTTCCAATGGAACATGATAGGGACTTTGTCCTTTTTACTCAAGTTTCTTTATTACACGGCTCAGAAAATTCATTTTGAAGATCCGTCTCTTTGAAAAGAAAATCTCAAATTTAAAATTCCGCTTTCGCATCCAAGGATACGTATCAAGGAAAATGTGATAGCAATGATGCGACTTTAGTATGACAGGAAAATATTGCTTATCTTCAAGATTTCTTCGTGACAGAGTTTTAGCAATATTTTAGATTTGCTGGGGGCCTATTTTCTTAACACCGGCCTCAGATTTAACGTATACTTAAGCAAAAAAGAGAATATTAACTCCTTATGGTTTTTGTTATTGATTAATGGTTTTTTAAACAGATGGGATCACTTTTAAAAATACCAAGTCCCCCAGGAAGTGGAGCGACGTTGACACCGGTTCAGAATATTTTAGAAACATCTAGTCTGGTACATCACAAAAATTCTGCGACAGGTGGACCTGCGGTAAGAATACCGTACCTATCTTGAGATTAAAAAAAACTATTATTATGATTAGATCTTGTAATTTATACATATTTTAACAAAGATTATTTAAAAATATAAAACAATAAAAATAAAAGGTAGACCAATTCTCTCATCACAATTATTATTTAACAATTCCTGAAAATGTATAATAATTGATAATAAATTGTTCAAGACGTATATTGTGAATCATTATTGTTATTATATTAATAAGAAGAGCAATAAATTCAGAAAGAAATATATTATTTTGTACAATATAAGTCAATTAAGTATTTAATAAAGATTTCACTGAGCAATCTAAAGCTAAAATAAATAAAACTTTATTAGAATCTCGTTATTAACATTATACGCTGTAATAAAATACGTCTGGAATCTAGAGCAAAAATCTCTTCGTAAAAAAATATTTGTTTCTTGCTAGCTTCGTCTGGCAACACTTAATGAGCCCCACACAGGCGATATGCACGGTGTCAGCAGTACCAACTACGACTGCCACAGACAAGCGGAACGGTCTGGATTGGATGGCACATTCAGAGCGTTTATAACTTCGAGGTAATTTACTATTTTATAAAATAATCATCAAAAATAAATATGAAATTTAACCAATATACGTATTATATAATATTAGAATTTCGGATATGGTATATGACTTAATTCAGAATAGACAATGAACCGAGTGTTGCGTATGGCACTGTCTCCATAAAAGATTTTTAGAACCATAAATACAAAAACCCTCAATACATCACAGTTTGGGATACAAAGCATGTAAAAACGAAAGGTTAATATTTTATTATTTTTGTATCGCCGTATCAAAGAATGTGATTTTACAATTTCATACAGTAAGAGGGAAGCAAATTCCGGATTAGAATGTTATTAATAGAAAAATCATACATTTTATATGTACATTAAAGTCTAACCATAAAACACATTCAATATCTTTTAGGGTACAAAACATTGAATCTATAGTGAATTGGGTGGACCGTGAAATACCAGTAGTAAATATTCGAGGCGATGTTCTATTCAACTCGTGGGGTGAAATGTTGGATGGGTCTGGAGCATTATTTGCGCATGCGCCAAAATTATACAGTTTCAATGGAAAAAATGTCATGATGGATCCTAGTTGGTAAGCAGTTAAAAAAATTATTTACTAATTGTAATTCCTGTTTTGTCTTCTTATTTTCCTGTAATACTATTAAAAGTATTTTAATAAACCTATAAGCACTCGTACTTAATGACGTTTACAGCAACAACCTCAGTCCCAATATTAAATATAAATAATAAACGGCAATTACCTCATAGAGGCTTTATTCATTTTCTTTTACATAGAATTGTCCAATGTCAAATTATAATTGGTACTTGGTATTTGATAACGCATTTATATTTATCTGAAATAATATACAATACTATATATAATTAAGATCATATATCAGATATGTTGCTAATGTATTTCAAACATAACATGGCCATACTTATTACGAAAACATAACAATTGTAATTAGTATAGTTGTCCTTTAATAATTGCAATAACAAGATCTATATAATTATAATAATTAATATCCCAATTAGTAGAATTAAATACAGTTATTACATAATGTGTATAATTATATATATTGCTAATTTTAAAAATATGTGTGTCTGTATTAATCTGAAACTTCTTTATGACATATTTTTTTGAAAAATGATCCACTACTTCCAACTTTATAGGAATTGGTAAAATAAAGCTAAATTAGACAAAGTTTAAGCAATAATAAAGATGGCGCGTTACAGAAAACCCTTACAATTTTTGGACATAGTTATAAAATTTCTCCCATCCGTCGATAAAGAAGTTTCACTTCAAATATGGGTGACGGAAAAATGTGACTTAGAAATAAAGATGGCGCGTAACAGAAAAACGTTACGATTTTTTGATATTGCTATGATTGTTTTCCCATCCATCGATAAAGAAGTTTCACTTTAAGAATATATATTATAATATATATAATTAATGAATGAATGTATTAATGTATTATATGTTTATAAAATATAAACTGCCATAATTTTTTTGAATCGGATAACAAGGACATGGTATTAATCACAAAATTGCATTTAAACTATCATATTCTATCGTAATATTTTGAGAGCACATTTTTAATTTACCTTGAGATATTTTTAAGGTTGTAACTTAAATTTAAAGAAAAATAATTATTTTTAAAATATAAATCGATACTACAAGCATTCGACCCCGCAACCACCGGGAAACCGTCCGGGTGCTAATTGATTTCCCAGAGGTCCCGGGTTTGAACTCATGCCCAAATCGACTTATTTTTCATTCTGTATTTATTTTTAAAAATAAATATTTTTATTATGGCTTACATGTTTAAGGATTTTATCAAATATTAATAAATATTTTATTAACTTATCTAAGGTATAAACGTTCAGT
This sequence comes from Napeogenes inachia, assembly GCA_959347355.1. Classification (NCBI taxonomy): domain Eukaryota; kingdom Metazoa; phylum Arthropoda; class Insecta; order Lepidoptera; family Nymphalidae; genus Napeogenes; species Napeogenes inachia. The sequence continues at coordinate 28,008,473 of OY365791.1, forward strand.
AACACATATGGGGATAGTATAACGGTTATTTCGATATTTTCTATTTTATACCAAATATCTAGCAGCATGTGTACTGCGAACCTTTCATCCAATTAATGTACATTACCTCTTAAGGCCTACAAAAGCTGTATGGCATGGTGCAACACCGAATGGCGAACCAGCAATGGATGCGTACTGCGATGCCTGGCACAACAGCAGCCCGGGAAAATTTGGTCTTGCATCTTCATTACGTTCTAACAAACTACTGGATCAAGAAACGTAAGTTTATATGCAAATTCTACTATATGATTTTCATTACGTTAGTTATATTATATTATAAAACCAAAATAAAAAAAACAAACAAAAGAATGTAAAAATAATAATAATATAGTGCTTGAAAATCCTGCAACGCAAGTGCCATAAATATGGTATTTACAAAGTATTTTGTATTCAAGAACTTAGTTCTCGTACATGAGCTGAAAATTACAAAAAGTTTAAAAGAATACCGTCTACCTAATATTAAACATAGTAAGGTTTAGAGAACTGAATATAAAGTAAAGATGTGAAAATGATACACTCTTAATATATTATAAAATGTAAGACTTATCATAAAGTCTAGAAAATTATGGCCTTGTTTCGGATTTCTTCATTTATTAACAAGTTTATAATAATATGTTATTATCTTATATATAATATATAATATTTATAAATAATAACAAATATTTGAGTTTTTAATTATGTACAATTCTCGATTATCAAATCTTGGATCTCGGTATTATATAGCTAGGAAAGTTTCAGATCTTTTGAATTTATACTCTATTTAATGAACTGTTTTAAATGAAATAAGGTTAGTTAAGAACTTTAGTGTTAAATCAATTATTGATAATTGATACGATTACTAGTCAAGTATAGTACTTGATTAAAGATTGCAATTTCGCTCATAGGCTATAGAGTAAATAATACCAACCTGTTCTAGTTACCCGTGCAGCACGCGATTAATCGTGCTCTGTATTGAAACCACTCCGCTTAACACAGTGAGAAGAAAAAAACGCTCTAAGTAAGTATTAGAACTAGAGAACACTACGCAAAACTTAGCTATCTTTTCTATTCCATGTTACTGGTAATGTGGAGAAATTTTCTTATATAGATGATCTTTTACATTTTGTTAGTTTTATTTATGGGTGTAAATTTACCATTTATAATGACTATCTTTATTTAACAGATATCGCGTAACCGACAAAATGCATTTCTTGAAAGATATCGAAGAAAGAAACGAAACTATAAATTTATAAATTTTGCATTTAAATAAGGAAATTATGAAGACTGTACATAATTATATGTAGAGACAGATATTTCTTAATCAGTCCTTGTGGAGCATAACGACAATATAAAATAATATTATTTTGTAACGGTTTCCAACTACTTTACTTGTTAATCAGATATGCTAGATAAGTTTCAGTAATCCTATTAAGTTAGACCTTTAAAGTTGGTTTTACACTTACGACTTAGACGGGACTTAAGTATTCGTATGTATATCTCCGAGGAGCGAGAGTGAGTTAAGTAAAACTTACTCAGAATAAGTTTAAGGTTAAGATTTAAGTCTTTTTGAATAAAACGTTATCCTTGCATCATATTAGGCTCAATTGACTAAAACAATAAGAATTCTAAATATTTATTATCAAGGTTTCTTGTTACACAAATAAAAAAATTAAATTAGTGTTACGTCAATCGATAATCAATGAATATCTATTACTTCTTCTTTTAAGTGTATCTTTATTAACTTTGTTAAATTTAATATTAAATTATTAATTAGTATTACATTAAAAATGAAACATACTCTGACTGATATTAACTTCATTCTAAAATCCTCTGCCTTAATATATTTCTATATTTGATTTTATTGTCTCACAAATTACGTAAAGAAGTATTTATAATACCAACATACTGTATATTAAATAATATATAAATGTTATATTATTTTCTATAAATTTAACCATGTAAGTAATATACCAAAGATTTATTCAAATGTCATACAAATGTCAACTAATAATATTTAACATTGAAATGTATCGGTTTGATTCTCCACCAAAACTAATATTTTATAATCCTAGCTGATTTATGAGTATGCTATTGTAAACTGCCATAATAGGTACATTGTGAATTGGTAGTTGGAAACCGCATTTTATTTACCATCAAACATTATGAATTAGTCGTTTTGTACATAGCTGGCTTTAAAGATTTTTTCTATTAAAAACCCTGTATAGATAGACAATGTAATATTGAATATGTGGATGTAAATATATTCCTGTTAATTAGATTAATTAAGTAACTACTGCCATTTTCGGTAGTTAATAATTTATTGTACCTATTTGTTTGGTTGAATTGAAGTTACCATTATAAATAAATATAAATATAATTAAATTTGAATGGCGAGTTAAGTATTAACCTGTTATTATTAATTTATATTTAATGTGATAAGACAAGCTTACAGTTAAATTATAATGTTTTAACATAAATGTTTAAACATTTTGTTCCAATCATATCATATAGTGTCATCATTTTGGTAAACTATAATTTTATGTTAGAAAAGTTTATTGTACTTAATAAGTACATTGGTTTTTAATAAAATTGTTTTAAATGCTATGTATTTTTATTGTTTCTTCCTGTTATTTTATTCATTCTAATTCAACTTGGCACTAGCATAAATTTTAAAGAATACTTAATTTGTCAAGTATCACAATATGTCTAAATTATCTTTAAAAATTATACGAATTGAATATAATTCTAGAATAAATTAAGTTAGCTATCTCATGTTTGGTATCTTAATTATAAAATATATAAATAGTTTTAGAGAGATAGTTTTGCCATATATTTTTCCAATGAAAAACAATATAAAACGAAGAAGTATAAAAAACATAAAAGAATCAAGTTCACGGGAAAACGAGATGTAAGTGTATATATGTGAGTTAATCATCTAATTAGTTATCTACTTTAAAAGTCTGGGTTTCCGGGCAGAAACGCACCAATAGTCTGTCGAAGTTTGACAGTGCCGTCACCAACTTGTTTTTTAAAGAGTGGGTTAAGACTCACATGCAGACATCTATCTCTATTTTTCATCACATTATCTATCAGCCATGTCTATTAAAATAATAATATTTGTATTTTAATTCCAATGACAATTTAAAAATAAGTAATAACAGTATTTCGAAAATCTTGCAATGTTAAAAGACACTAGTAACAAATAATTATTTTACACAATGTTCTCTAACATTTTAATATGTCAAAACGAACAAAGGCGATAATAACGAAAATTACATGACTTTATCAAACCCTTAAATCAGGGCATGATTTTGACCCTGTCTCGAATCAGTGCCTACGATGCTTTGATATAACAGTATACGGGCTTCACCAACATAGCTGTAAAATATTAATTTGCATTATAAAACGGGCATAAGGTATAAAAGGAACGTGCCGGTTCTGAAATTAAAAGGGATTTGGTTTAAATGAAAGGTGTTAGGTTTTCGTCTGTGGTAACGGAAGGCCAGTGGACTTATAATGCAGATTGTAAAGTTTAGGTAGGAGTTCTTATTTATACATATAATAAAGTCTAGTATAGCTTGAATGATATAAAAAAATCAAATGGAAGGTCTTATGTACACAAGTAGGTACATGTGTTCCAGGATTATGTAGACATTTTAATGGAGATTAAAGTTGTTATGCAAAGGCTTCATTTCGCATCGTTAGGAATTGTATGTGTAAATTTTTAGCCTTCATTTACAAAGTGAACGGGACGCAAAACGGAGCCAATTTCGCGCATGAGGGTTAGACATGGGTATTTAAGATAACCCTTTATAAGCAGTACATAATCTCAGCTTAATTATTTGGAAGATCATACTTTATTTTCAATTTGATACATTTAAATGATTTTGTGTTAATTTGTATTTTTTTGCAATGGAAAACTAAATTTTGATTAAAATATGGTTGCCTGTAAAGTCGGTTTTACGGGCGAAGATTTACGTGACCACGTCTTTTTCTTGGTAGAATATTTATTGATATGAATATTATTAAATTGCACAATATTTTAATAATTTGAGTGATTTTGTTGAGGATAGGACGATGAAGACGTTGTCACGTAAAATCATTTTATATATTATTTATTTTATATTATATTATTGATGTTATTATTTTTTACAAAATTTATTTACAGACTTTTTCGATACATCAATTAGTTGCGGAGATATCGATCATTGAAGTTATTGTTTGCTACCAGTATTTTATATATTTATTTTTTTCAGTTATAAAAAAATACTATTTCCAATTGTGTCTACCAAGTATGGTCACATGTACTGGCCTACATATTAAATAATAATAAGTACAAATAATGTTATGTGACGTCACTTCTGATTTTATATATTTTAATATTTTTAATTTTAAAGAATTAATTTGAAAATCAAAACACTTATTCAGATCGAAGGTTCAAATTTTTGCTAAATAAATTTGAAATTAATTAAAATTTGTAATTGTAAATAATGAAGTTGAAAATTAAAACATTTACTTAAATTAGATGTTAAAATTCTTGCTCAACACATTTTAAATCAAGTTTTCGTATATCGGCCACTTTTTCTTAATATTTGTAATTTTAAAGAATCAATTTGAAAATCAAAACATTGCTCGGCGGACCGATCATGTTTGAGTGGGAGAGAGACGCAAGGCATTCTATGTGTGTGTGACTCATCGTTACGTTACCGGGCGTTACACTTTTTCATAAGTGACTCCCAGTATAACCTAATTTAAGACGTTGTCACGTCAAAAGTTATGATGAATTGAAATTAAGGTATAAATAATATTTAAAATTGTTTATTCTTGTACACAAATCTTTAAAAACTTGTATATGTATAAAATATTAATATAATAATATAAAAATAAATTACTAAAGATTAACAAAACTATACTTCAGTTTAGATTTCGAGATAATATTAAAGATAACATGATATTGTAGTACATAATAGGTGAAATATTAAGTAATATCTTTATATTATATGCATGGAGCATAATCATGTTCGACTCAGACCATTGAACGAGTGTCCAATATAAAATTGACAAAGATCGTGCAAAAAGTTACAATTCATTTTTATTGCGCCGTTCCATTAAAGATTGGTAATTTTTCTGTTAAAACTCAATTTGTTTTCATTTTCGAAGTTTATTATTACTATTTCTAAAACTTTTCATTATCAAGTGTTTTACAGGTATAACAACTTATACCTTGAGCAACCTCAATCTTTGATTTAAATTCGCTTATAACTATTATGTTCTTACCAAAGCTTATAACCGAAACTTTCGTAATTAGTATTATAGAGGTTTTACCTTTCACACATGAGGTAGACCTCATCATCATTTTAAGCTTCTGTAATATAGATGGTATGAAAAATAATTAGTGTTTAGTTACTGTTTGTTTAATACACTTACAAAATATTATGATATAGCAATTTTTAATTCACTTACAAATGTTATGTTAAGCAATAAATAATATTAAATAAATTATAAATTTATTATTGTTATAAAATAAATCTATATTTGGATTAGGTAGCGGTAGAGGGTTTTCTAAACTTTTAACGTTTAATGCTTATTTCCAGTTGTTTATTTTGTTTTATTGATTACACTATGAACAGTATGGTTCATTGATGCAACATCTCTAGCCCACTTTATTCTATCTTTATAATTAATAATTATAATAGTTTTTGTCAGTTACAGCGAACTCATGTAATAGGAGAAAACAAATTTCGACGTAGCAATTCCTTCTTTAGTGATTTAGTGATTTTAGGTATTTGAAACAATTGCTCAAGTGCCTTTATCAAATAAATTTATAAATAGGAATTGGAATATAGAAATGACACAAGTACTTAATAGTAAATCAAGAGTTTTAATTAAATCAAACCAGTCATTTGAACATAATATATAAACGCAAATATATGTAGCGTTGTTTGTTTCTCATCATTGGCCATCTCTTGGAGGCAGCCTCTTTACATCAATCTCAACAACATTTGTGTTATTACTTTATAAAATTAAGTTTAAGGTTATTAGTATTAGGTATATTAGTATTAGTAATTAGGTATAGAGCCAAATGCAATTTTTAAAACTCTTTACACACTTGGTATTAGTCAAATGTTAGTGTACCGGGTTTTTGATAAGGGCATTGAGAATTCCTCTGTTTATAACAAAGAAAGATCTGTCCCTCCACGAAATGTTCGTGCGAAAAAGGTGGTCAAAGCAGTAAGGGAAAGAATTCGAAGAAATCCTGTCCGAAAGCAAAAGATTTTATCTCGTGAAATGATGATAGCACCTAGAATCATGTCGCTTATTTTAAGAGATGACTTAAGACTTGCAGCCTATAAGGGACGTTCTGGTCATTCCTTAACTGATAAATTGAAGATGGATATGAACTGATAAATTGAAGAAGGTGGTAAAATCGAAACAACTATTGAAGCGGTACGCAAAGGGGGGTCACAGAAAAAAATTGTTTACGGATGAGATTTTTTTTACAATTGAGCAACATTTTAAGAAACAAAATGACCGTGTTTATGCCCAAAGCTCTAAGGAAGCTACCCAATTAGTCGATAGAGTGCAACGTGAGCATTTTCTGACTTCAGTGATGGTTTGGTGGGGTGTTAGCTATGAAGGAGTAACCGGGCCATATTTTAGTGAAAAAGGTATCAAAACATCGGCACAAGTGTATGTAGGAACCATTCTTGAGAAGGTAGTTAAGGCCCGTTGATAACACCATGTTCGATAACCAAGTATGGTCCTTCCAGCAAGACTCGGCGCCGGTCGCCGGCCACCGATCACAAAGCTCGGTCTATGCAGTCTTGGTTGGAAGCGAACATCTCGGACTTCATCAGAGCTGATGAGTGGCCGTCTTCTAGTCCCGATCTTAATCCGCTAGATTATGATTTATGGTCAGTGGTATTTCATGATATATATTATATAAAGCATTATCTTAAATACTTAAACTCTTTCCTTTTTTTCTAATTTAGGTAATTTAGGAAAGTTAAAATGGATAATTAATCAGAAGGCGGAAGGTGAAAGAGTTTTAAGATAGATCTTAAAACATGTACCTACCTGACATTAAAAAGTGTTTAAATTGTTTTGTCGACAGAGAGTCTTTTGAATCAGGGATATTTTAAAATAGATTTAAACAAACTATTGAGTTATTATTACAAAGGGCTTTCATTTTTATGACATCCGGTTCAATTTGTAAGGTTTCCTCTTCAGTCAAATAAAAATAATCCGGTTCCCATATAAATCCTAATCAAACCTTGCATTATTAATAAACAATGAAAGATGCCAGAAATTAATATTTAAAAATATCTATAAATATGTGTAGCCAAGTTAAACTTATTTAAATATTAATAATAAACATTGTAAAATAAACCGATACCACAAGGATTCGCACCTCCGACCTCTGGAAAACTGTCCCATCGCTCTACCAATTGAGCTACCATATCGCTACCCGTCTCGATAAATTAAGCATTCTATATCTGATCGTCTTTATCGGGACAGTGATGACTTCAGATTTCAAATAAAGCGACGGGACAGGGTCCCTGAGGTCACGGGGCCGAATCCGTGCTCGTAACGGTTTATTTTTCATTCTATATTTATAAAAATCAGAATAACTTAATTGTAAAATTAAATGACGTTGTACGGTTAAACTAAATTGATGCCGAGGAAATAATGAGGCGCGCAGACTGGCGTGTTATGTTTTCTTGGTACACTCATTATCTTCAAAGCTATTTACTGTTGCAAGCTAAGTCGTTTACAGAGCCAGTTGCGTTTATAGAATGCAAGAAATATATGTGATATAAAACAGATTAATCACAATGGAGTAATTATAAGGTCGTGAATGTTTGAAATGAAGAAGAAATAATTTATAACTGGTAAACAATTTAAGCTCAATATTTCTGCTATCCAAAGAATCGAAAAAAAAAATATTGCTGATTGTATTCTAAATATAAAAAGCTAAGGTATAAGGATTTTGTTGATTCTTATTGAGCATCGATGGTTTGAGAGCTCTGAAATCTTCGATGTTTAACATTTTAAAACATAGTCATAATATAATAATATTATATTAATGGGAATAGGTTATATAAATTGAATAAAATTATATCTATATAAGCTATACCCATTAACGCCGTTTATAAGTAGATAAATAATACTCCACATGAAAATAGAAAAGAACAAATAATCTTTAAAGTGATAATTTATTCTTGAACAGCTAGCGAGAAGTCATTTTTATAATAATATATAAGTCTATTTAATTATTAAGGCCACCCATTAGCAAAACCAACCCACACGTGCACTGAGCAAAAAATCGTTTTATTTCATTGAAGTTACAATGTTAAGAAAAAACTGAACCGCATGTCACGACGGCCGCGACATGGGACACTTGACAAGGACACTTTTCCGCCCTCCATGTTTCAAAAGATAAACAGACTATATATACTTGACTAGTTTTTTGTTATCTCTTCCTATATGTAAATTTTATTATAAATTATCAAAAAACATGTAAGCCATGTTATACCTACTTACAATGTAAATAAACATATGTACAGGCAGACATTTATATAAGAGTTGTTGTCTTTTAGTCTTATGAAAACATTTATGTGGTAAATAAAAAAATAAAAAGTTAGTTCAAATGTACAAAAAAGTATATTTTTCAATTCAGTTACTGAAGTTGCCTCTGCTTGTGAATTACATCTTCTTAATTTTCTTCTATCAGTGAGTCATTAATTAGAGGAAAAGATAAATTTTAACTCACAGCATTGAACACAAAGACAAAGAACCTTTGGACCATATGTAATGAATATTTTATCTTAAGGAAGCCACACGAGCTCAAACTTCAGTCCAACTAGACCAACAAGTATATAGTTTATATAGGTATATAGTTAGAATGGTGGTTTTTGTTAGGTTTGTTATAGAAAATTGATCGTTTTTGAACTTGGTTATTTTAAGTTAAAGTCAATTAACAAGTATCCTTTCCAGTACTTAAGACAGGCCATATTCAGGTTTAAATAACACCTTATACTAAGTATTTAACTGATATACGGGAAATATGTCGTTAGTGAAAGAGAATAACGGAAGTTTGTTATGTGTATATAAAAAAAAAGTTGTATATAAAAAAATATATATAATTTAGATATTCCTAAACATAACACTAAAGTTTTTTTTAGAGAGTATAAGAACAAAAGAACGCAGGTGGTAAGTTTTAAATATTTAGAAACAAATAAAAATTGTTACGATGCCGATAATTTTGAAGGTAAACCTTTTATTTTATATGCGTTATAATTTCAAAATAGATAGGTAATGATTCTTAGTGTAAAAGACTTTATAAAGACCATCCAGATTTTTAATTCTTTATATTTTTTTATTTTTCCTTTAGACGAGAGAAACGCAGATGGCCATCTGATTGTAAGTTGTGTCGTCCCTCATAAACATTGGGAAGTAAAGAAGCAAATGTTTTGCCTTGCCTAAGAAACGAAGAAAGGTGCAATAAGTTAAGAAAAACATTGGGAGAGTGGATGGTGGTTTCGTAGCTAGAAACATAGCTTTTATAGCTACCTCTATTCGTCCTTCTCAAGAGGGAGATACTACCCTGGTTCATAAGAGTTGAATTCAAATGACTTTAGCTAGACTTTACCATCTACAAAGAATAACAGAGAAATCCATAACAGTAATAATAAAACATAATGTCCTTTCTGAAATGAGATTTATTGATTTTTTTCAATTATTTAAAAAATCAGTTATAAAACAAAAATATATACCAAAACATTGATATATATTTATTACATAATGGTGCTTTATATTATCAAATAAAAATATTGTGAATTTATATAAATATAGAATGAAAAATAAACCAATACAGGCAGGGATTCGAACCCGCGACCTCTGGGAAACCGTCCTGTCGCTCTATCTGTCCTATCCATTCCTATCCGTCCTGTGTCTCTAATTGGTAAATTGAGCTACCGTGAGCTGAACATGGCTATACATGTTTAAAGACTTTTTCAAACAAAATTGTTGTGTTTACTAACCTCATATAAATCGTTACAATAGAACACATCTGTGAAACTGACCATTTTGTAAGCATAATCCTAATTATAATCCCCATCTCGCATTTCAATTTAGATGACACATGACATTTCAAACGAACACAGGCGAATATATCCCTTTTTTATCTGTTCCACTGTTTGCCCATTAACCTGACACAAGCAATTTGTTTGGCGGCAGCATTTTACTCCTTTCAACGTACGTAATCCAATTTCCCTGTGTCTGGACGCGTGAGAGCCGCACCACCGCTTGCCTATTCCCGATTTACACTATGCGGCTGAACGGGCTTTATGATTCCATTTTGAAGTCCATAGAGGTGGTTTTATTAGTTTTAATTCCTATTATGAATATGATTAACATTAAAATTGTCCAAGTAAGAAGAAAACGGATAGTTAACAAATTCAACTCAAATTACAACTATTACATAATATTACATAAATGAAATCATATTTAAAATTTAAATACATTTTTCACAGATATGCAGTGACTATTAAATATTTCACGCGGAATGTTAATCAAAATTTTATTTTATTTGTCCCGCTCGCATTGTTTAATTGAAACGACCGTCACTTTTGCGGCAATCATCATCCGTTTTGAAATGACATGTAGAATATTGTTTACAGTCCCCTAAAGGATATAAAATAAATATGACATATCAGACTTGGTGTTAATCTTAGTTCGATTGTAATTCGAAAACTGTAAAATTTGAGCCAACAATATAAATTTCATTATGTTACTTTCTTTTTTACAACAGGTATATATTTCGCTACGACGATTTGTGAATATAATGTTCGGTATTCTAAATTTAAATTGAAATTCAGAGCAATAAATATTGCATTTTTATTTCATTCAATGTATGCGCATGTACGGGTAAATGCCTCGGGTATTCACCCGACTTTCATTGTTTATTTTTACAACCGAAGCCAAATTCACGCCCAAATAAATGTTCAGTAAAACCTGAGGGACGTTAATTAAGTCTTGGCTTTTATGGTCCCCATCACTGGTGGTCATAATCAGGAATAGTGGAATATGGAGGTATATTGCTTATAATCGGAAAACCTTTACAAGATAAAGTTCTAAGTTTCAATTACTTTAAATAAAAATCCATTACAATTTTGCAAAAATAATTTAATACATCCAAGAATAATAGAAAAGATTATACAAATATATAACATCAAATTTTCGTTAACATAAAATCACTAAAACATTTCCTATTAAAGTGAAACTTTTATTACATCGTCTCAAACTTTTTCGTCTGTGTGTTGCATGTCGCGTGACGGTCGGCCGCGGAGTAGGGATAAAGTGAAAGGCGCTCGTATCGATGCGGTTTTTACTAGATACATTGAAAAAATCGAATGTAAGTCACTGTTCACGTATTTTAGTTACCATAAAATATTGGTTACATTTATAAACTGTGAAATTCATGATGAAGATGGAATTGATAATAGAATGATTGAAAATAATTGAAAAACGGATCAAAATGACTCAACGATTATAAAATATTGTTTTCAGTGTTTTAATATGTGTATATCATCTAAATAATTGTTAAGTATTATGTATGTCGTACTCTAAGACACAGAGTTCAATAAAAATATTAGTTGGAGACCTAGTCTACTTTTATCATTTCCCATTATCATTCCCATTTTCTAAATATAAAATTAAGATTGATGAAGCAATTTTTATACCCTTAATGGAATATTATTCCGAAAATTTTTAGTTAAATGTCTATAATGTGAAAAAAAGTTTCACTTTTACGGTGGTTTCATAAAACCACACAAGTTTTTTTTTTTTTAAAGAACATCGTGATTCCAAGAATAATACGGGAGGCTGTTGAGATTAAAACATCCTAATTTTAAAAGGGAAGATGGTAAAAAAAATCTGCCTTGTGGGACCCAATCATGTAATATGTAAAATTTCATGTCTGTGACCGCACTGTGAGATCTCATGATACTGTATTAGTGTATTTTGTGAGCATCCTTGATATTGTTACGTTCGGGAACTTAGAAACCGTTGGGGTTAAATAACACATTAACTGAGTTACTCACAAACACCTCCATCTCGTCTTACCATGAACACGGATGCTGCAAAGCATTAGAAATATCGGGTTTAGTTCTTAAATTTTTAATGTAAAATATAAATAAGCAATTATATGCTAGTTAGATCCGTTAAAAATCAATTTTATTTTAAGGACTACTCATAAAAATTAAAAAAAACTAATAGTTATTTACATGATTCCAATGAATTGTCTTTATTATCTCTGTAGGTGTTGTTATCCATATGTTGTTGTCTTTCCTTTTTTTTTGTTTCTCCTGGCCAACTTGAAAGGGCCTAAAAATGTACTGAAATTCTATTGTGGTGTTATAATATTATTTAAGAAAATATATTATATGACACTTTTCATTACGTAATATTCTCTTATTTTGACTGGAATACTCTAATAGTTTGTTTAGGCAACAATAATGTTATATAATAAATATGCACAAAATATATAACAATAAAGCTAAAAATTAATGTTTTGGTAAACATTTTAGGTGATGATAAATGGCCTTTTATTGGAGTTGCAGACGAAGTCACAGGCAATATCTAGTCTATAATACTTTACATGATGGAATTTTCATGTCAAGTCAATGAGCTGACGCGACTCGAACGAAAATTTTTAATCACAATGATTAATTACAAAATTCTGAAACTTTCCACGTAATTTTATTTTTAAATACTTCTGTTGTACCTATACCAAAAAGTTTAATAACATTTTAATTGAATACTCAAAAATATATTTTGCTGGTGTAAAATGTATTCTATTTATTTTTGACAACTTTTTTGACAACTGCATAATATATTTGACATAAATGTAACTAAGAATAATTTGTAAGGGACATTTATTTCAATCAGATTGTAAAATACATTTAATTCTAAAATAACTATTTCAGTAAATTAACATTAACTAGCTAAAGGTAAACTACCTGTACCTACTTTTATTTTTAGCACAAGGACGATAAACCATGAAAAATTACCGAATAGTTAAGCTCGGCCTAATCACCAAATTAAAGTACCAAGCATACGTACTACCAAGAATATTTTAACTATAACAATAAATTTCCAATAAATTCCATGAATTCAAAAGTCCTATGAACTTTTGCCGTGAAAGTGGGTTAGTATGACCTATATGTTAGGAATTTATAATATGAATTAAACTATTGTTGCTACAGTAATAGCATTTTTGCTTACATTAAGAAAAATGTTTTAGTTAATTGCTTTTCTATTTATATAACAAAACTTTATATCTGCCAATCTGATAACCAAACATCGCTAATACACGTACCTAATATTTTGGTAAATCAATTCACTAAAATGGATTTTTTTTAACCTGAACAATTTTATTTTGGACTTTAACTTTTTTTTTATTTGCATGTCTAACAGCAGTTGATTTTCAATTCGTGACCACTCTGACAGGTGTGTTTACGAAACGCGCTTCGAACAAACAGCTAAAGTTAGATTGTGTACAGACGGCCACGTGAAACTATAAGGGGATGCAATTATAATCTTTATTTACTTTAACATAAAAGTTATTCATATTGTAGGTATTGCAAGTACCAAAGGATAAGGATTTGCATTCTATGGAAACTCTTTGTTCTTGTATATCACTTCACTGGTCTACATATATATACTATATATACTCGTATGTATATACTTATATACATATACATACATGTGAATAAAAATATAATATTTTTTATTCATATCAAATCGTATTAAGGTTTCTTAATTTTGGTAATGCGATTATGAATATAACTATACTTTACATTTGGAAATATTAAATATATATCACAAATAACCACAGTGCAGGCAAAAGTCAACACTTTTACCAATGTTAAACATGAAATACGAGTAGTAATCATGTTTACTAAATGGAACCGCGTTCTATAGATACCAGTGGGAATCAAAACGAAAATCTGTTGTATATGATATCGGTATTAAAAATCAATATTTTGCGAGAAATTCCCAAAGGCGTATCGTCAAGGTTAAACAAACACGTACTCTTTGCATAGGAAATTGATTGTTATTATAGTGAATAGCTTGCATGCACGATAGCCAAGTTAAATTGCAGTTCAACAATATCCTGATATGGTTAATGGCTCATAAATAAATTCCGATAGGTCACATTGTTTATAGAATAGTATCTACTGGATAAACCTATTAAATTTCAAATTACGTACATAATTTGTTTACTTGAACTTCACTATAATACTGAAACATTATTAAACTTATTGCATAAATCGCTTAGTTCATTTATTTTTTATAATATGATCTGAATTATAATAAAACAAAATAAAATAACATGTCAATTTGCAAGTCAGTAAGAAATTACTTTGATAAAAAAAATATTACATGAAAGAGTAAATTTACAGTCCTTCCAGTGTTCTTTATGAAGGTGAACTTCAGCATACGCTTGACTTTACTTCGTCGTGAACCCAAGGACTTTTAAATATCACCAGTATCAAAATAGCTTTGCTTTAAACTCTACCGGCTACGAAAGCTTTTAAAGCAAAACTACAGTATTTGAAACTTTTGTAAATATATAAAGTTATAATACATTAATATAGTACAATAATAATAATATCACAGGATAAATTACAGACATTGATTTTACCCCTGTGTTGAGGGTGTTAGACAACGATACAAATACAATAAATACACATTATAAATACTGAAAATATATTAAAAAAACGACCAAACACAGAGTTACACACATACATGCCGGTTCCTGTCGGGAATCGAACCCGAGCCCCATTACGCCGCTAAACGTTAGGAGTCTTCGCTAATCACTCGATCAACGGGATCAATCGACTCTACCAATTTTATTATTAGAATCTATTAAATTGCTCTCAATTAATTGATTATTATAATGTGTTGGCAATAATGTTTAATAGCAATATATCTATTATATTAATGTAGTCTGATGTACTGAAACACAATAGTCTATGATTAAAGCCGCACTTTATTAGATCGATAAATCATTAAATTCTAAAATAACAAATAAATTATGAATTTGCCTTTATATAATATTCAAATATAAGTCTGCTTTGTTTAATAAATATTTGACGGACAAAAATCTTTTTAAATGTATATTTTTTAGAGTTTCTAATTAAGGAAAGAGTTAGGATATTAATGATTTCTGTTCCACTTCTGGGTTATGTTACAAAATTGTTAAGAACAAATAAAAGATAATTGTGTAATAATAAATGTGATAAATTTAAAAAAGGAAGATAAAAATTATGAAAAAGTAATCTATGTTATTACATTTTTTCCTGTAAATTTTCTGCAATATAAATGCTTTTTAGCAATTTTGTTTAACGGTCAATGATATTTTACCATTTATAACAGAAATAGTGAGTTTAATAAGAGTAAGAATTAATGAAACTTTAATGAGTTTTTGCCGGCGTATTTCCTAACATTGTTAGTTAAACTTTATTTTATGTACTAGTCTTAAAATGATAACTAGCGAGTTTTCATTGAATATCACACCTTAACTTTGAATAGATCTTATCCTGTTGTGGAATTATTTTACAAATGCTTTAATATTTTATGTTTAGTTGTTTATAACTTAGGATAAGATAATAATTATTCCTAATATATTTTGTCATTTATATTACAAGCAAAGGTAATGGAATATGAATGTTTCATTATGAAGAAATATAACATTAAATACACAGATTAATATCAATATAATATTAAAATATTCTTGACTATGTATAAAGGTAATAGTGGTGGTGTTCTCGAATAATTTATGACCATCAAAACAACCGCCACCAAAACGAAATTACATCTTTTGACAAAATTATTCATGCCACCGAGACGAGGCCCTTCAAAATAATAGATGGTCCTTTGTGCTACCTCAAGCCTCTTCAAAGTGGAACATTGGAATTTCAGAGAATTAATAAGCCCTTTACTTGGGCTAGGATTTTGAGATATTTACCGCAAGAATAGTCTACCGAGCAAGTTAATCTCGGAGGGTACCTACCGCCTGCATTCCTCGTCTCGTTGAAATGCAAATTTCTAATCTCGTCCCAACATTCATAGTTGTGAAAATAAAATAGAATATATTTTAGTACTATTACCGTTTTGTAGGACATCATTAATTCGTTTCTTAGTTCTCACTGACTCGCTACTTGCTTTCGTGTCTATTATTTTCTAAATCGTAACATTGATTCATCTAAAGTGGGAATATAATATTGGATGTCGAAATATCAATAAATCTTGTTGAATTCTCTATAGCGATTAGTATACAATTAGCTATTAATAAAAGAAGGTTTCTCTGTTATTGGTGTTAAGTTTCAATGCGATTTTAGTCTACATTAAAATATATTATAATAGGATGTTCTCCAAAGTAATTTATATGATAATGGAGCTATTATAAAGAAAAATAGGGTGTTAATTTCCAATTTAATTTGCCAGCAAATTGAGGCCAATGCATTTATTTAATAAGATGTTTTTTATTCACCTTTAAATCTGCTTCGAATTAATTGCATTTTAATCCAGTTTCGTACATGAAGAGGAAATATTTATACTGAAATATTTATTTATTAAAAGTAATTTAGTTCATTATATATAAATCTTGTTAATATTATTTAATAATACTTAGATGATATAAATCTATTTTTTGTTTTTATACCACCATTATTTGTATCATTTTAAAAAGGTACACAATTAACTTTTATTATCAACTTATATATAATCTAATATATTTATTATCTAGTAAGCTTTTTTAATGCTTTCTTGTTCTAGTTTTATAAATAATCCCACAGTGATGTTCCTATCGTATACCTAACGCTTTTCTGTAGTTGAAGTATACGGAATCGCGGGGAAAAGAAAATAACTATGGAACTTAAATAAGGTAGAACTTTAATATTTTATTAAATTATTATATATTAAAATCGGACCTTACAGGTGTTATCCATCTATCAGAAAATTAAATAAAATCCTGGCACCTGATCGCAGAGCCACCTACAGATTTCAGATTATATTTTTAAATCTAAGCCTACCACCTATTTCCGAATTCAGGATAAAGAAAATTAAGTATACAATTACAGCCTCCACTTTTGCGTCAAAAATGCTACTAAATTATTCTTTCTAGTTTCCAATCTCTTGAAAAATATTTTTAGAATTCACATAAAGTATAAAATAGAAAATTTAGAGTACAAGCCGTCCTAATTGCTCTATTAGTTTTTTATTTTTTTATTTTTTAATAGTTATTGAATGTTATGTTAAGCCTGGGAGCTAATAATTTTGAACAAATTTTACCTTTTAAAAATTGAAAAGTTACATACAGTTGGGAGTTAGAAATAATTATTAACATGAGGATGTTTTAAAAAACAAAGATATTTGTTAGCAATACACTTTCATGAATTAACTAAGTATTTATATGTATAGTATGTATAAACTTCATTGTGAAATGAATGTTGTTGAAAACAAAGACTAATTTTGATCAATAATCTTTTTGTATACCTATGTTGTATAAGTTTTCTTAAATTATCACGAGTACTACGCAAATACAATTACTTTTGAAACCTTACGCTCACGTTTAATTAGATTTGTATTTTAATCCGTAATTTCGATCATTTTGCAGCAATCAAGATCACGGTAAAACAAGATGTAGGTGTCTATCCGGCAGTCACCTACCTCAAAGATTCTGGGCATACCATTTTTTATCCGATAAGTCTCTTTGTACTATATTGTATGAAGGGTTTTATTGACAGAATTTGCATTATTTGAAATAGTTTTTATAAAAACTGTCTACAAACCTCATAGAAAAGTTACCAAATTGTTGAGACCAAATAATAGATTATTATAGTTAGTTAGCCGGAAAATGTAAGCTTGACTGCCATTATGGATAGTCATACAAAGGTCAAACAAAGAGGAACATCAGTAAAAGAGTTAGGAATCACATCTGTCATCCGAGACACAGCTTAAACTAGTTCGTATGTCAGAGGATTCATTAATAACAATGTTTTATGTTTTTATAAATGGGCAATAAAGGTACTTAATATTACTTATTATTATTATTATTACGTCTCGGATATTAAAAATAGGAATACATTGAAGTCAGCAGCCTGTAAACATAACGTAGACAAGAACAATCCTTATACAAGATTTGATAAACCACAAATCCTTGCTAAGGAACACCGTTATATTTCTGAAATGGGGAGAGTATTGAAATTAAAAACAACATTATTTTAATGGAAAAGATGATAGGCAACCAGTTAACAATTAAGTAAATTTAATTGTACGCAAGCTTAATATGTTAAAATGAATATTATTTAAATTGTATTTGTTGTAGATTTCACCTCTTAGAATAAAATATTTCTTCAACATTTAAAAAATTCTGAAAGAGCTATCCGACGTTTTGCTATCTCACTTGAGAGGCTAGTAGGTATCCCATCACGATTAAGAGTGAAGTTTTTGGAGAATAGGAATATTTATTGTTGACAGAATGTTAAAATTAGGTGTTAAATTGACACATTCAATCAAAAACAGTAACTCTTCTAAAAAAAAATTACTTTTCTAATGGCAGTCCTCCTTATAATTTTTATGACTGGAAATTATGTAAGGATATTTAAACACTGTAGAAATTGTTTAAGAGCTGTGATCACTATATACTTCAAAATGTGTTGTTCAAGAATGTACGTTTCTAGTTAAAATCTTTGCTATATATAAAAATGACTAATATTCGTTCGATTGAATACCTGATTTCAGCTAAATATTTTTTTTTATTTAACTACAAAATTTTCTTTTTTAATGTTTAGTAAACGTAAAATTTTAACATAACTTTTATAAAAATTACTTCAAAGTATTTTGCAAGAAAAGTTTAATAAGCTCTTTGATTTTTTTTTCATTAAAATCTATTCATTAAATGCTAAAAAAATAAACTTTTAATTTGAAATTAAGTAATTTTGTTTTTACTTTATTTTTATAAATATGTCTACTGAAATGGATTGATTATCAACATTGGTCGTAGCATGGTATTTTGGAGACTGATTAAAGACTAAAAGGATAAATTGATAAATCATCAAAATCACCGAAACTTTTCTTTACACTATTGAGACAGATGGAATAGAAATTGAAAAGAAGAAAATAGACGCTTCGTAAATCTCTCAACTATTTAAATCCTATTATAGATGGTTTCCTTTAAGCAGTTTTGAAAAGTTTTGAAAATATGGTTTTAGAGTTTTATTTTTGTAATAAATTGGAAATAATTTGGTCTTATAAGAGTAATTAAAATGAAGGGTGTAAAAGCTAAATTATAATTTACATCTTTTACGTATTGTTCTTTCAATTTTACCTTTTAAACCCCTTTCATCCATCGTTGCACGGTTTTAAAACCTTTTTAAAGTACATTTAAATTGAAAAAGTTAAAGATCAACCATTAGATTACACTCTACATTGACAGGTTTCTTTGTGCAAAAAGTTCTTCGAAAATTTAAGTTTCATTTAAAAAAGGAAGAATTATATTCTTTCACTTGAGTCGAACTAAAATTTGTTTTTCTATCACGATTAATAGGTAGCCTAAAATGTTAATTAATATATATCACGTTAGTATTCAAAATATAAAGTTTTAAATAATTTAATGAATTAGAATGAAAATGATCATCGGATTTATTTAAAAACACTCCTATTTTCTTTTTCAAATCATTATTCTAAATGAGGCAAAATTTAGTTCTACATTTCAATTTCATAAATTATCTCCGTAACATATTATTATTTGATAAATATTGAAAAAAAAATATTACGAGTACATACATTTTCAGTCTTGGGTATATGGTTCTTTAATGTAGGTACAGCAATAGTGGTTAAATCCTTTTAATATTTCGGGCAAGTCTTTGAAAGTTAAAACCCTTTCATTACAAGAGCAGTACCATGAGAGTTACTAAAAACCATTCAGGAGTAAAAAGAAATACCTTTGACGGATTAACTTTGCGGTGAAGAATGTTGCATGATAAATGCGAAAGGAATTTTGCATTAACTATTTAAAATTTTGGTAGATAGAGTAAATGATGCATACTCAAGTATGAACATTCAAATGTAAAAACTCTATATCGAAAACAAGTCGGCTTATTTCGGACAACAATTTGCATATGTGACGTCACAATTCTGATTTATATTCATAATTACTTACACTTAATACAGTGTTTACTTTTTTAATTGATCAAAAATTGTAATTACCATTAGTCTATTGAATCATTTACTGCAAATGTAGAATCTCAAAAGCTTCCGTACCTGTTACGTACAATTATGTAAAAATACAACAAAAACAATTCCATAAAAATTGTTTTAAATGGGATTAAATGTTTTAGGTAGTGCTACAAAATTCTAAAACAAAGTATTTTATTTTTTTCTTGTGAGGCCCATCGTTTTAAGTATTTTAATCTATTATATATAATTCGATTGTCACGATGTTTGTCCGTGATGGACTCCTAAACTCCTTAACAGATTTTAATCAAATTTGCACAGTGTGCAGTTTGGTCCAACTTAAAAGATAGGATAACTTACTTAATCTCAATTTTAAGTCGCAATATTATTTGATTGCAAATTATTTGTTTACAATAATCTTTAAGATGTCAACAATTCTAACAGATGGCGTTGTATCAGTTGACTGGATTTAGTTAGTGTTCAACAGATGGCGTTATATTAAAAGTACAAACAGTTCAAGTACAATTTAACATCATAATCGCCACCCGATGCTAAGACTAAATTTTAAGTAATTTTTTGTGTTAGTATACCCAGCCACGTGTTAAACAAAAATATTGTGCACCGATTAGTGCAATATTAAATTAAAATTATATTATTTACGTTGATGAAAAAATATGTTGCTTTGTGATTTAAGAATATTGTTATGAGAGTTAAAAATAAATTCTGATTAAAGTTTCAAAATAAATGTTGACTATATTAAATGCTATTTGTAGGTTAACAATAATAAATTAAATATATTTTCTTGATATGTTTCGAAATAAACATTTATTTAGCTTCAAATCAATCATGGACGGTAGAGCAAGAAAAAAAGTATTTACAATTACATAAAAATATTAGGACGTGCCAAAAATAATTTAATTGTATAAGAAACATTTTCCGCTCGCGGTTTTATTATTTTCAAGAAACTTACCAATCAGCTTTAACACCTCGAAATTCTGCTGATTTGACATATTATCAGAATTTAATTTAATAAATCCTTTTTTACACGAAAATGAGTTTTTTTTTCTTAAATATGATAATTTCATCATTTCATTTAACTTTTTTAACCTTAAACAATTGCAGAAGGTATAAATAGTAAATACTATCGTGAAAACATTTAACCCAATTACGCCACAAACGAGCATCCAATCACGGCGTATATAAAATTACCTATTTTTAAAATGTTATACATATTTAATCACTTATTGTTAATTAAGAATATTGATTTGTTTCCATGGTTTATCTCAATAATGATAATAAAATTAAAAGAAGTGATAAAATAGCTATCATTTTGTCAATATCCTAATTTCCTCTGTGTGTAAGACAAAAAAATCCATATTATGACAAAAAAAAAATGAGTTGTCCCTTTTAAATATGAACAATAAAAAATAAAAATAGTTAAGTCTAACAAAAAATATTTTATTATTTAAAAACATATATCTGTATGGGTTGGATTAGTATTTTTCTTATTAGCTTTGTACATACGTAACCGTTGAAAAGCTTTATAAGCCAAATCCTTAATTATTAACGTGTTACGTAATATGGGAAATGTTACAATAAATGTAGCGATTCTAACCCCTGGCGAGAAAGCAAAGGATGTTGTTTGCTTATTGTTAGTGAACTCAATGTCTCTCTATATATATTATTGTATTACTGTTATATTTTCATAAACCCTGTCAATTTGGTGTGCAAATTTTCGACGCCAGATTATTAAACAACAATTATTTTTGTGCAAAATGTTTATTACTACTAAGAAAATATTTTAGTTTATATTGTCGATAACGCCACAAATTTAATGAGGTAATAACAGGTGCGTATGCAGGGTGAGGTTTAGTTTAAACTCCAATTAATATTTTTATTCCCAGATTCCTCTTGCTCAGTGGGGATTTGTATTATCGTTTTCAAAATAATTTCGCCTTTATTAAAATTTTCAATAAAAGATGGCTTTACTCTATTTAATTGCTTACAATATTGTACAATAAAGGTTACATACATACAGAGCCCAGAATCTAAAAAAATACAGTGCTGGATAGTACTTGTAGTACTTGTTCTGGTATTGAGTTATTTTTATAATAGAAAGAAATTAAAAAATAAAAGAAAATTAATAAGAAAATGCCAATAAAAGCTTAATTGAATCACGTAGCTCAGGATCAACCTCCAATTCATTCATTTAATATCTAGTGATTATTCTATTCAAAATGAACATTTCAGTAAAGCAAGACTATAAATAAGTTTGCACCATTTTTTTATAAAATTACAAAGTGTAATCTACTGATTTATGTCCGAAAATATTATTCTGCTGTCACTTTGTATTGTTTAAATTGTGTATTATAAATGTTCTTTAATTAAAATAACAAACAATGTCATTATTCAAACTTCAATTTGTATTTTTACAAATTGAAGTTTGAATGGCTTGCTTTGGATTTAATAATTTCAAGTAAAGACAGTGACAAACTGGAATTCTGTTTTTGTGTGTTTTTATTTTTTTTATTTAACATTCAATAATTTATTTTATTTTATTTTAATTAAAATCTATAATTTTCTACTAAAAGTAGGTAAAGTAGTGTTATTTAAAAATACATTGAGTACATATGGTTATTTGATTTTAATTAAGTATGCATCTAAAATTTCTACAAAATTTTGAAAATTATACCTTGTTTATATTTTTGTTATTTTTTCTTATTGAACTAAGTTTTTTTTTAATAAGCTTATTCTCATTATGTAAATATTGTAATTATTTTAGACTAGCAGTGATTATTGGTTAAAAAAAAACGTGAAATAGATTAAACATTTTCCTAATGGTAAATATTTTTTTTTTTTTAGGTTTTATGCTATAGTTTTGAATCTCATTTACTGACCACTTATAAAGTTTGAATTGCTTTCTATTCCAGTAAATAGTTCCAGTACTTCAAATATAAGACAACTTGACCTATTATATCAAGTTCAATTTAGGTTACAGTATGTTTCAATGGTTAAACCTAGAATTGAGCTGAAACAAGATTACATTTAGAATTCACTATTTGGAAATAGATTTAAATTAATTTTAAAAATTGGAATTTACTTAAAATTATAATTAATGTATGTTGATGGTTATATAACCATTTTTGCCCAAACCAGCGTATTGATAAAATTTGATTTAAAATTGAAATTGTTATAGTTTAAATGTAATGATATTTTGTATATAAGTTTAATCATAATATTTTCGTTACATAGCACATAACGTTTTATCAGATTCTTTGTTTAGTAAATAGTATGCTTGCGAAGAAGGAGTGATGTTGTATTTTTATACATCTATAAACATTAATAGATAATATAAAGAGTTAAGCTAATTAACCTCATCAACCTCATCAACAAAATTCAATTTAATAGCTTTTTTATATCTAATTTTATTTTATTTTATTTTAATATTTTATGTACACACAGAATACATATCAGATAAACTTATTCAAACAAACAATCGTACAAAGGCACTGCTTATTTCAAAATGAAATTTCTTCCAGCAGACCTGTGAAAGGAGAGTACAACTATGAATAACACTAAGTGTGCGCACCATATGATAATAAAAAAAAATAAAAAACTAATAAAAAAAATAATAATAATAACAAAACACAAAAATAAGTTTTAAAGTGAGCAAAAGCAATTACAAATGATTACAAAAATTATATCTAAAAAAAAATAATAATTAATAAATAATAACATAAAAATATAAGCATACAAACTCTAAATATAAATCTACATGGACAGATAATGTTCAATCACTCGTTTTTTAAAGATAGATACAGTTTTAGAGGATCTTATAGCGTATGGAATTGTGTTCCACAGCCTCACTGCTTGAACCGTGAAAGAATGAGAGTAAATTTTACTTTTATTTATGGGGAATTTAAGATTCTAACTTAATTTTATTTTAATTTAACGGCTAGCAATTGAAGATTGTCTTAAGTTTAGAAGCAACAGGTTTTCCATTGTAAAATATATAACGTAAAAGTAACAAACAATTAGACGAGCTTATTTATCAGAATCAGTTTACGAAAATGGGCTCTTACAGATTCTCAAATGGGAAAGACTGTAAGAGTTAAACAACAGGCCGTACAAGAGGAAGAGAGTGTATAAATCCCGAAAAAGTCAAATAGATTATCATTACAGTTGCTTACGATATTGGGATACATGGTCATGTTTTCGTGACGAAATATGAAAGTATGAGTTAAAAGCTTTGCTGGAATCAATGTCAAAAGCTTTTCTGAAATCAAGTCAAATTATGAGTGTTTTTAATCCAATTCAACGGCGTCGGTAATGTTAACAAGAAATAATCACAATAGTACTATGTCATAATCTGAAACCAGATTGTTAGGCATACATGATGTTGCTACCAATAAAATTATATTTAGGATTATAGAAATAGATGTGAAGTATGAAGCCTGGATGGAAGGTTTAACATTTTTAGAGAAATAAATAACATAGACATTTTACCAGCCTTCAGGTAAAAAATCCTAAAGAGACTGATTTATTCAAGAAACGATTATTCTATTAATAAAACACACTTAAAATAACATTCTGTGGATTGAATAAAGGTAGGGTAGGTAAATATTTAGATTTATCTATATCAAATAAATTGGTAAGTCAAAAATCATAGTTCTTAACCATTTATTACAAATAATAATAATTTATAAGTAATACGTAACATTAGTTACTTTTTCCAAAATATAACTAATAAGTTGAGTTCAAATTTAATCATAACACACATCATAACACAATTGACTCTTCAATAACCAATTTCCGCACGGTGATGTGAAAAATGCATGAGTTAATGCACTCACAATTCTGAGCTTCTTGGGTAAACCTTAAAAGAAATTTAAGTTCGTATACGTGGAACATTTAATGTAGTTTTTATAATAAGAGGTCAAAGTAAGGTTTTATATCTTTATATATTATTATTACCTTTAAGATTTATTATGTTACAAACTTGAATGATAATGACACACGTTCAAATAATTTACTGCTTTCAATTTAAGTATTCTTGTGCTAACGCCGTGATGATGTTGAAACAGAATAATCACTCGGTCGGTCGGTCGGTAATATTGTTATTTTAAACTCGTAGGTATATTAGGTTGAGTTATTTAAAACCAGGTAGATGTTACTAAGGGAACCTCCATGAAACTACTTCTTGTATAATTTGTTTTAATCTTATTTTTAAACATATTATAGTAAGTCAAAACTTAATGCAATAAGTATAGTTATCACGACAGCTATTTTTAAGATCTGACTTGATGACCTTAAAAGTAATTTTCATTTCACTTAAATTTTCATTTCATTTTTGTTATAAGCTAAAGTAAAGCTATAAAATATTCTAACGTCAATCATCGTCAATTTTATTTATGTTTATCCAACAAAACAGTTAGGGGGAAACATTTTCAAGTGAATAATAATAATATTTATTGTATAAATTGCTCCCGCGAGCATAAAATCATCTTCCAGATTCATTCAAGACCATTTGAAATTCTTTTTCATTATCATTAATATTATTCTATAAACCTACACATTACTTTTATTTGTTCAATGTTTAATTTGTATATAACTTTTTTGGGAACGTTACCACCAAAAAAATAAGTAGATAAATATTGGTGATTAAAAGTTTTACAATAATTGTCCTCGTTAATGCGAATCAATCGGTTATGGTTCACTCCAAGAGACTAGCTCTTTTTTTAGCGGATGGCTAACGAACAGATGCTCCAACTGATGGATAGTGGTTTCGTAACTATAAACGTCTGAAAAAATAAATGTAGTTTTACTGGCGTCAATGTGTAGGTGCACTAAGAGAGTGTGTTGTATTTTTGTTATAATCAAAGTTAAAAGAAAATTGAATCTTTATCTAACGTGTGTACAGAAAATGTTTCCTACCACACCCTGAATTTGAATAATGCTTATGAACATTATTATAAGTAGCACATTATTTCAATACTTCTTTCTTTGTCTCTTGGGAAGACGTAAATAATTACCTAGTTGAGTGCTTTTTTGCATTTAAAGAGAATTGATGATGTAAAGTATAATAAATTATTAACCATAACCCATATTAAACTGAGACTTTGTAACTTTATTCCTTATTACCATTATTTTATGAAGAGCGTGTCTAATGTATTCCAACTTCAACCTCTTTTAAGGTTCACCGCTCAGGTAACTGAAGTAGCACAGAGTTGAGAGTGCATTAGCTCATGCATTTTTCACTTTAACGTCGAGACAGAAATGAAAAAATTAACATTTCAACAGTACAAAGTCTGATAATAATAATCATTTGCTTTCCTCAGCAAATTTTTTATGTTTAATAAAAACACTAATAAATTAAAATTTACCTGAGAGTGACATGTAATATATATCAATATATCATGTTCTAGTCATAAATTCTGTAAAACTCGTGAGAACCTTACAAAATATTATTATATAATATCTAGTTAACCTAACTAATGATAAAAATAATGTAGATTACAATATCTTACAGTGGTCGATAATCTAAAATAATTACACTCCTGACATAACAAAGACAATACCGCTGTAATATATTATAATACGCCTGACCACTTATCTTGTGCTGGACTTCAGATGACTTCAGCACTGGTTTTCAGCGACCGCTGTGAAGGATTAAATAAATATGAGCAAAAGTGAACTTCACAAAATTACATATGGAAAACAAAATTTAAACGAACTAAAATAAATGAAGTTAAAAGGAATAAATATAAACAAAGCAATGGTAAAAATAAATATTTTGACTTTAATTTTTACCCTATCAGACGAGAAAGAATGAGATGGAAGACGTCGGCTGGCAAAACTTTTATTTTAGTATAAAATATTGTTGAGTTAGTGTATTTACCTGACTGGTCTTGTCAACAGATTTTTACGAGGAATGGTTACTTTTCTTATATATTGCTAGTTATTAAGCCGATTTTGTTAGTAAACTTTAAATCATATTCAACTCTGGCTTAATTAACAAAGCTAGATTTAAAAAAAATATAAGTAGCAGGTAAGTATTATAGCAATGTAGAAAAATATATAATAATTTTTATATGCAGTAAGTCCCATAATCTTTTTTCAAACCCTTTCTAAATCACAAAAGAGTCAGCCCTAACGACGTTAGTAGATCCTGTTCAAAC
Organism: Napeogenes inachia; assembly: GCA_959347355.1. Lineage (NCBI taxonomy): Eukaryota > Metazoa > Arthropoda > Insecta > Lepidoptera > Nymphalidae > Napeogenes > Napeogenes inachia. Next base: position 28,035,916 of record OY365791.1, read on the forward strand.
CAATATTACATAAAATTTTATACCTATTGAAATATTAGGGTTACATACATTTTAGTTATATCGTATAATAGAATAAAATAAATTTAACGGTGCTAGCCTCCAATGTAAATGAAATTTGAATAATGCATTTTTAGTTCTATAAAGGAATAAATGTATAACTAGATAGAGTATTTCTAGCATGTAATGTTTATTTTGTAAAAATGAAACCAGAATAATTATTTTATTATTATTACTTCAACTTAATGATTAGTATCATAAATATTTTTGTAACATCCATTAAATTATCTTAAAAATCTGTTTTTCATCTTAATTAAAATGAATATGAGTGTTTAGATTATAAAAAAATATTAAAACGAAGGTTCAGCCTAAGAACGTTTTACTTAGTAAAAATAATAATCTACATTAGAGATTGGAGTATTGAACGTGTTTAAAATATGTATGCAATATTATGTTACTCATAAAAGTTTGTTAATGAAAATTTATATTTCTTTAACAAACGAATGTCCCTAAGATAATTATTAAGAATAATTTATAACGATTTAAAAAGTATACATTATTAACTAATGGAAAATGTCTGCTGAACAGTGAACGATAATAATCTGAAAAACAAAAGATTAAGGGAATTGGAAAAAACTGTGGTTGCTTATTTAATCTTAGATATTAAAATTGTGTACTAATAGAATATTACTTTTTTTGCGTGAAAATGAAAACTCTGATTTGACTTATGTTTATACGGCCTGAAATGTTGTAAATATTTTAAAAATTATGCTTCATTCAATATAACAAAAAGCTACCAGCACTAAGCTACAGCTAAGATACTGACCAATTAAAACGTTTATATTTGATGCCGAATCAACTTAATTAAAAACTAAGAAATTAAGTACCATTGTAGACGTAGACGTTTCAGGTTTATCATTGTTAAAACAGAAAATCCCTTAAAGTAACTTAAGTCTAAATTAATCTTACTCAGGTAAAAATGGTAAAGTAAAAACGAGATTTGTTTTACACTTGTAAAATTATAACCCAAAAACATGTACTATGAGTTTAATATGTGTACTAGGTAAATTTGTGTGTTTATCTGTGGTATCATACCTTCCATCATAACCTAATTGCAGTAAAAAGAAAGTCATTTGGAATTTATTAATGTCACTCGAATACAACACGGAGCGCTTTCTTCGAAGCTTATGTGCTACTTATAACTAATGTGCAATAACCAAAAAGTATATGCAATTGAATCACCAGTTCTTGTACTCGGCGAAGAATAAAAATTGTTCTCAGTGGTTTTTCCTCAAACCCCAAGCCCATAAACGCTGGAATTTCCCAGAGCTAAGTTCTAACCCACATATAAATGATATGTTGAATATGGATACCCCAAACAATAATTTTTATGCGGATGAGAAATTATGCCGTATATTTCGGTGGTGCAGAATTCTTTTCAGGAAAATATCACTGGGTGGTGAACGAAATTTGTGTCTTTTATTGAATGACCAGAGGAAGGTTTTGGATTTTTTTTTATTTTATACACTGAATACACAGATTTTATCGTCTAACACTAAAAAATATTTTCCTCGTATCATTTCTCTTCGAGAACACTTCTCTCAATGTGTCACCAATTTTCGGCTTACTTGGACTAAAATTTTGAGTGATATTCACTTTCATAATCACCTGGAGAACAAGGTTAAGTTTTTCTTGATGAAACTGAGACTGATCAACAAAGTTACAGAGGCATATACCATGTTTATGCGTCTTCTACAACACATGTGTTTATGAGTGTTCGATATAATATATCTATATTTGATGGGATTCCTGCCACCAACTTCAATTATGTACCTGTACTCTACGGGTCACAACACCATCTCTACCATCTGAATGTGTTGACACGAGTACCTTGATAGAAGTGCCTACTTCAACTTCAAAGTTATTCATATGGCCCTCCTACCTCCTCTGATGTCACCAGAGTTTGTGTTTGTATGCTTGTTTGTGCTTCGACAACTTAAATAATTTAAATTTTTAAGAAATTTTAAATTTAAATTAAGATTTAAAGATAAAATATCTGAGCTCAAAAGCTCCGATGTTATATCATCCCCGGAAACTTAAAAACTCTGCTTTAGAAATATTCTTAGCTACAATGTAAGGGAAATAAAAGCGGTGGAGTCTAATATATTCAGCTCTTATTGAGACTAGCCACTTAAATAATATAGTCGGGGATCATTTTTTCTGAAATATGTTTACTATGTAAGACTCCATGGTTTTAAGTTGATCTCGCACTTAATATATGATAATGAAATGATTAACATTATAATGATGATGATAAATATGGACCTTTAAATAATACAATATTGTTTTTAAACTCTCACAAATAATTAACGCGATATTTTTTTAAACATACCCGAATAGGTACATAAATATCAATATATTTACGAATCTCAATATGATATCCCATAACATCGTAACTGTTTAAGTATGCAAATAATATTTCCCTTGAGGTAAATAGAAAATGTAATAGAAACTAGATTTTTTTGAAGCGTAATCCAACATCGGCAACTCAATTTATAAGGTAACTTCGTTCCATACCGCGTTCTAAAGGGTGTATTTTATTTAGAAATGCCAATTTAGTAAGATACCTGTTCGTATATTGGCCCCGTCTGGGGATATTATAGAAGGCGATGGCTACTATTTTATTTTCGTCAAGATTTTCACTCGTATTGCAATTTCCCCTAAGGGCTTCTTCTATGTGCGTCTAATATTCAAAATATATATGTTATGGTGAATCTTTTGATAGTAATTCAAAATTTGCGCTTAAGTGAAAATGGTTTGATGATTGGATATAAATTTACTGTTTCAATTGTTTATTTCAATATATTGAATAGACTAATTCTCATGTTCAAAATCATACCTCCTTTTACTTATCGAATATTTTGCTTTTTCTTAGCTTTTATTTAATATTTGAACATACCAACAAAATGACAACGAGTTTGACAATTTATGCGTAAGTTAATAATATTATACACTGCTTAGTGCCCAAATAATTATAAATTCTGAGAACTTTATTTAATATTATTTTGTTAAATGAGGTACTTATTTATACACCCGTCAGTAAAAAATACATTTAGAAAACAATCCTACAATGAATAAGCAAAATATTTCAAACTTAAAAAGGTTGGTCTACCCAAATAAAAAAATAACCAATATTTATGAAAGTTCCAAGCTTTCCCAATTTCCTCTTGATTATATTCGTACCTTTTTTGTGTTGTTTTTAAAAGTAAAGGAGTCAAATGCCGACGTGACAAATGAATTATTCAAGCCAAAACGGAACTTGCGTATTTACATAAGAAAATTGGGTCTTACGAAGTTATTCTAGCCAACTAATCGACAAAATGTTTTTATAATGCTATACTGTTTCAGAAACAAGTTTTGGGTTAGCCAACTGTCAGTCGTATTAGTATCAATTGTCTTCGGATTTCAATTAACGGATCCTGACTATGCTATATAGCTATCCGATTTAAGATTTTTAAATAATACATTTATTTTTATTAACTTCATTTCTGTTTTATGATAAATAATTATGTGAACAACTGATGCGTGGAAAAGCATACTTAGCTTCTTAATGACATAACAAGTGAAATGGTTTTGTTTTTTTTCTAAAGCAGAGAGTTGCTAGTAATAGGGTGGAGTTTTAATTGAGTTTTAAGAATATGAAAATTATTATAACATTAGTTCGAAGCCCTTTGCTAGAAATTGTAAATCTAAACGTAACCCTACATATCATCTGTCTTAAGAATTATTCTATCGCGTGCTAACTATTTAAAAGCTATGAGTCAACGTTTTACTACTAAAATTAAATCATTTATACTAATATATAAATATAAATTATTATAAAGATATGTTACTTGTTACATTTTAAGACTGTTACATAGGTATATATTGAATTTCAAATGCTTTCGTTATTAGATTTTTGTTTAATCCAAGTCATTGCATTTCTGATTATTTTATGTGGAAAATAAGTATTATTAATTGACATTTATCATAAAAAAATATTTTACATCAAAACGGCATAATAGAAGCTTATCTGGATAAAGCCAGGTCAAGCGTTTTTTTTTAGTCTGTGGTTACCTGACGTACTAATACTAACTTAAAAGATATAGTTAGTATTGTGAAAAACTAAAAATAGATCTTTTACACTTCTTAATAAGATATTTAGAGGTTTTATTCTTGTAAAATAATATTACGAAAGATAAAACTAAATGTATATATTTTTTAATTTATGATAAGTAGCAGTTTCAAATTTCATTTAATTAATTATGTCATGATCACAAAAAGACTCTTTAGCAAAACCCCGATAACAGCTACGCACAGCATACAATTAAAATCAATACTAATAATCGAGTTCAGGGACTTGAAGTATAATTTCTTTTCTCATATACGCACAATCGCGTATAGGTAACAGAATTGGAAGTTGAAATGTCTAAACGCAAATAAATGCTGCAATTATTTGTTTTAAGAATAAAATATGTGTAAATTATGCCATATCAAAATTTTTTAACAACTTTTTGACAGGTTTGTAATTTTCTTGGTCGCTTTATTATCTCTTTTACTAACACCCGACTAAAAAGAGGGCTGTTATAAGTTTGACCTGTCGATCTGAGTATCTGTGTATCTGTCTGTGACAAATTTGCGGCCACCAAACATGTAGACGGATTTGAATGCGGTTTTTTTTAATCGAAAGCTACGCTTGTCGAGATGGTTCTTATCTATGTTTGATTGAAATAGACATAGCCGTCTCCAAGATGTTACTTAATACATTTATAATTTATTAAATTGTCGTATATACATTTGTCGTATTAAATATAACCTTTGAACATCATAATGTAGGATTCTAACGCTAAAATATTTTTTAAAATCGGTCCCGTAGTTTCGGAGCCTATTCAATTTAAACAAACAAACAAATCTTCCCTCTTTATAATATTAGGATAGATTAATAGAAACACTTAAACAATTGAAAATTTTGTGTGTCTGTAGGTTCATTTAGTATAATTCAGAAACACAACTTTGAAAAGCAGAAAAAAATATTTAAAAACCCCCGACACAAAAAGACCTCCAAAAAGAATAAAAATAATATTATTATGTACTTATTGAATTCGTTGCGTCAGGGGACCGTTTAATAAAGGAAGAAATTAAAATTCAAGTAAGTTAACAAGGCAAATAAAGAAATGACGATATCGAAACGTATAGTCTAAGTCCTCAATGATTAACTTCGTAAAATATCCACTATCAACGTACGTACAACGGTCCCCCGACGCAACGACTTCTATAAGTACATATTAATAATATTTTTATTTTTTTTCAGAGGTCTTTTTGTATCGGGGGTTTTTTTAATTTTTAATTTAATTTTTTGAATATGTAAGCAGAATATGTACAACTTTCCAGAGTTCTGGAAAATACTATTTGATTAACGACAATTGAACATAAAAAGCTATGGTTCGACTAGTACTAAATAAGGACGATCACATATATAATGCTGAATTCACCGTGGCGGTCAGCGATGCGGTACCTCAGTTGGTAGAGCGACGGGACGGTTTCCTAGTAGTCCTGGGTTCGAATCCCTGCCCGTATCGGTTTATTTTTCATTCTATATTTATATAAATTTTAGTACTAAATAATTAGAATGGGAAGCACATCATTTAATCCTACCCCTTTACATTTTTTAAAGCATGTTTTACTTCCTGCTTTGTAACAATAATGAATGACATACTCGACTTTGATACCGGAAAATTTGATCTGTTCAATATAAATATAGATACTTAATACTCATAATACAAAATGTTCAGAATGTAGTTTTACAGTGTAAGCTTTAAATTAATCATTATCATCATCATTTGTAAGCAATTCAGTTAACTAGTCATCTACCTCCCAGCGGTTTTAAGTTTTAAAAAAATATATTTCTTATAATTATATTATATTTTGTATTTTATAACTATATAACATAAAAAATATTTTTTTTGCAATAAATGATTTAGTGAACCCGACAGGAGATAAATTTATTTATTTTAGAACTGCTACTGCTGAAAATTTATATATATTTTTTTATAAGTGCGGCAACGTAGCACCCAAATGGGTTGACGGACTTGAATACGGGTTTTTTTAATCGGAAACTTGATTCGTCGAGATGGTTTTCAGATATGTTTGATTGAAAAGGAGGAAGTTTTTGCTTCGGGGGATAGCCAAATAAAGAAAAAATTCAAATGCAAGTAAGTTACCAAGGCAAATAATGTACGTACAACAGTCCTTCGATGCAACCGCTTATATAAGTACATAATAATATTATTTTTATCCTTCTTAGGCGTCTTTTTGTATAGGGGTTCTTTAATTATTTGTTTTATAAGTATTGTAAAATAACTAGTGAAGATCTTCTACATGAGTGGCTGACCAATTAATTGGGCCCCTAACTACCTGCGATCAGCGGAAAGCCGTCGCTTTAAATCCCGCTACCCTCCTCGACAAGACACCCGACATAAAAAAACCAACTCGAACTCAAAACTGTTCGCCAAAGCACCGCAGCTGTTCAGACCCATTTCCCATAAACGGCTTTATCAAGCAATGTGCCAGAATACCAATATATTGCTTTACGATACGACTTTGCCAGCGACCCGATGTTATGGTCTACCACCGAAGACTGGTTATCATAAGGTCCCCTATACACCTTATGACGGATGATGAATTACCTTTCCCTCCCTGTGTCTACATCTCCTCCCTTTTCTAGCCTTTCTATTTCTCAACGAACATAGTAAATTAATAAAAGAACTGTTACTTTTTGTATTAAAAAAAAAGTAAAATAGTTTAAATATATAAGACAATGTAGTTTGACAACTTTAAATCCTATATGTCAACACAAAAATAGTTGTATTATCAACTCAAATCTAGATGCTGTTGTTAAAGTTAAAAGAATTGTAATACAAATGGAGATATAATTTTTCAGATCGTAATTTTTCTATTAAGTGTTTTTTTTCGCAATAAATTAGGTCTAACCTTTTTGTTAATAGAGTTTTATGACCTTAATTTAAAACCACAATTTGCAAGCAATTAAAACGTTTTTCCAACTATAACAGATACTTTTTACAAATTACTTAATTTCACAACAATCTTTCAAGATTTATTTTGCATTAAGTTGTGCAATAAATAAAAAAACTTCAAATTGAATGGAATAATCATATTATTTTTGTGAATCCAATCCTTTTTCCTTTTATTTTCTGCTGTTTTTACACATTCTAGTGATACTTTCAAATTTGGTATGCAGTATACGATTTACGTTCAACTACAAATAAATAATTCAACACTACTATAACAGTTAGACTATTAAACAATTAAAAACTACTTTAGTGTGTGTGAGAAAACTTCAGAACTTTAAGAAACTTTATGACAGTAAGTGGATTTGGATAAGCAACTGTATGCAACTAAAATCAATTTTGTTAAAGAGTAATTTAGACAAGATTACTTTTGAACAAACTAGATTTATTTATTTTGTATTTTATTTCGTAAATTGTAATTGTCAAAGATTTTTTTTCTAACAAATACAGCTTGTCTAGGTGTTTCTTTTTTCAATAACTTCAAACACTTATTTTGAATTACTATTACTTTCTTTTTATAACTCGAGAATTTTAAACCACTTCGAAGTACACTTATTTTCTGACAATTTGACTTAAAATAAAAATATAAATCTTTATTAAAAGTTACATAAATCCCTTAAAATACTGGGGAATCTATGGTAAAACGTTTACAATGAATTAAGAAATCTTATGTAATTAATTGTATTAAAATTTAACAACTTATAATTTTGGCTCGATTCTGATTCTATTATAATAACTAGCATTATGTTCGGCAAATACTTACCTTAATGATACACCTTTCATTTTAGTTTTAGAAAAAAATGCCGAATTTATTATCAGTATTCCTTGAAATAAACCACGGCAGATAAAAATCTTTTTATAAAATCTTTTTGTAGTTTATGTTTAACTACGATTAGATACGTAATAAAGTTATACAATCTGAAGTTAATCAAAACATTATGGAGACAAACAAAGTTGCTTTTTAAATTTTAAATAACTGTCTTTAATTGGTCGTCAAGTAAATAAGTCATTAAAGTAGCGTCATTTGTTGACTCTTAGCGTTGGTCGTAGCTCTCAATCTAGTAGGCATTAATGAGAAAACTTTATTTTCATTTCATACTTAATATAAATATAGTTCTATGTTTAATATTTATATTCTGTACGAAAAATATTTAAAAAATATAATGTATCAGTATGATTCGTCTTTTAACCTGGTCTGAAATTTCACAGAGTTTTGTTGCAGCATAACAACAATTTAATTCAAATTTTGAGACATACTGTAACTAATTATTGTAGCACCGGTATAGGGACTAAAAACTAAAAAATACCTGCAGAGTTGATTACTTTTGCTCTGTATTTACATTTATTTTGAGAAATTTACAATTATATACTTTTGAATTTTAATTACTGAATTATCATTTATCGTAACGAGAATTTTGTAAATTATCAAAAAAATGATGTCGTTTTTGAAACTGAAAATGAAAGATTTGATTTTAGTGTAAGCAATTATTTATAAAATGTATATACTTGAATATAACAATAAAGTAGGCAATAACGTATTTCTTACAGACGAGAAAATGTAATTCTACAGAGAAGTTAGGCTACAAAATTCTTTACGAAATCTTCGCTTTGATAAAAATTGGGTAAATATTTTAGATTCTTTAAAGGTCTTTTAAATGGTTGGTAATTTCTCAACGTTATTCAACGTCTTAAGATATTTTAGATTTAGGACGACCTCAAGACAAATTGAATTAATTCAAATTATCCTTAAATTACTGTTTTTTGTACCAATGTAACATTTTAAGGTGATACGGTGTACGGTAATGTTATTAGATTTAAATAAAAATACAATTACCGTTCCTGTATTTAACTAATTTATTTACGAAAATAGGTAAGAATAGAAAATATATAAGAATTATAAATCGTGGGTTGGTCAGGCCCGTCTGGCTTCACTACCGTAGTCCGGTACTCCCCTGCTGCCACGGATGATGTTCGAGCGTGGAGATGTAGGCACGATGGACTCGTTGCCGCCTTTAATATTGAGGGTATGCAGGTGCAGCCAATGTGCCTCCGCGCACGCATGTTTAGCAAAGGAGAAACCGTAAGCAGTAGTGTGGTATTCACAATCGGAACGGAGTTACAAAGAATATAGAAGTAAAAAAAATAAATTATATTAAACAGGCTTAATGCTGTAGCAAAAGATACAAAGAAACTATGAATACTAAAGATACTATGGATACTACTTAACAATAAAAATAATATATATTTTATAATTATTTGACTTCTATATAATTCTAACTTATATAACTAAAAGCAAAAGCGAAGCTTTTTAAAAGCAATCAAATATTTAATATATTATTTAAGTTTAAAAGAAAAAAATAACGCGTGTTCAATACTTACCCACTTGGGGGTACACTTAATATATATAATATATATATAAAATATATATATATAAAAAATATTTAATTATATTTAAAACACTTAGTTTTAAAATTAAAAAATAATGAGAATAGAACACAGGGGAACATATGAAGACACTCGACAAATAAAAATGGTAATTATGTCTTGTGAATGCTCCACTGCTGTGTTGACTCCACAGAGCTATGCCGTCGTCTGATGAGTCGACGAGCGGTGTATGTGCGTACAGCGTATTCGATCATTAAGGAACCGGTTAGTAGCTGCAATCGCGTTAAAAATTTAAATTACTAAAATATATATATATATATATATATATTATTCTAAACGGTATAAAAATACAACGTTACAAAGGTAATGCAGTAATTTAATAACTTACAAACAAGGTGTTTATTCTATGAGCATTTCGAAATGGTACTGTTTAATATGTAGTTTTATTTCAATTATAATAATAAACTATATAATTATTGGAACATCGATGTAATTCAATTGTTTAGTCACTGTTATAAAAACATATATATCGATATTTGTGTCAAATTGAAGCTCAATTTATAACCAAATTTTAATATAAAGTCAGATTTAACAGAATTTCCGACGTAACGTTAAGTGTAAAATTATTTCATGGAGTCAGAAATGGAATAAAACATTAAGTAAAGAAGGAATAGGAAAATGTGCGGAAAAGATAAATGACATTTTAATGAAAGGGTACCCTTATTACATTATTATATTACATAGAAAATCATTACTTTCATTAACATCATAATAGATTTTTATTGTTCGCAATTTTCCAGAAAAAAAAACGTGCTTTGCGTAAATAAAAGATCTGTTCAAGTGGATAAATAAAATAGTCAATGTTTTTTTCCACTAACATTATTATGTACATTTTTGATTTTTGATAAAATTATATACTTATAAAACATCATAAAAATAGTATATTCAATAAGTCAACAAGTAGGAAAAAACTTATTTAATAATTATCGCTATAAGTGCTCTTTAATTTTTTTCAAATACTACGATTATTATATTGTAAGAAAAAAAATACTTTTACCTAAAACATTTATAAATACAACGCGTCAATCATATTTACATTCATTTTTCATCTTCTTCTCGGATCGAACTCGAACTATAGAAGTAACATTGCTAATAAATCAAAACGTTATATTTCGAATTATTCAAAACTTATAAATTAGTCGCCTATGAGGTCAATCAACATTTTGATGAAGTGTTATCTCCCTTAAGGAAATACTTTTGCAGGATATTCGTTGAAAACTCCATCCATATCCAGTTATGGTCACAAAAAATCAATTACATTTAATTATGTAATAAATATATATTGACGTATCGACAATATTTCAACAATTATAATTATTAAATTACTAATTATATGATTAAAAATAACGTTAATTGTTTATCAGTTTAAAATTATCATAAATTAGAGTATTTCTAGTTCTATTGTTTTAAGGATATAAACAAAATGGTAGTTGTAAAAACTTGTAGCGATATAAACGTGCGACGATCTTTATAAAGAATCCGCACAGAGAGCGCTACAGGCATTGTTGCTCGAGTCGTCGGACTGCCCGTATCCCTATAAGGACACTGTCACGCTGTCCATCGAATAATTGAAACTATAATTATTTGTGAAGTTTTATTTTCAAGAAGGTAATTATGAACCACCATTACGAAAGCTACGACAGAAAACACTAATGGAGGTCTTTTCTCCGATATAAAAATAAAAAAAAATATGATTTTTAAATCTAGTTTAAATTGGAAGTGTCAGATACTTTACAATCATGTTTTACCAATATAATACTGTATTAAATTCTTTATTGCGAACCTTAATCGAACTCAGAATATACTGAACTACATCTAATTATTTCGGTGATTAGCAACCAAATTTAATTACTGTGTTTTTCTACATGTTAAATATTATTTTTTCTATAAACTTTTTTCTTTGTGTGTAAATATTTTTATTTTACAAAATTACAACTAACAACCTTTCCATCCCAATAACAACTCTATAGTAATATTTGTAATATTTGCAGCGAGCCATTTAATATTATCACATAATAAATGTTATTTAACATTCAAGTGAATGGAATTTATATTTCAATTACATAACGTTATTAATCCAAATACAAATTTATATTTTCCGTGAGAAGTAGATATTTTCAATTAATTAATGTTGCTATAAAAAAATAATATAAAAAACATAATATGTTCACAAAATACAATATAATTTGTTAAACTCATGGTTTAGTTTCCCTTCTAATTATACTGTCTTAAATTTTCAACTACAGCTAAAGTATTGAAAATATTCTTTAAGAGCTTATCGATTCCTGTTTCAAGGGTTTCTATAGCAGATGCATTAATGAACTGCATTAAATTTTGTACAAAGAACAAATCTAACTGGATAATTCTTTGGTAATAAAATTATTGTTTCCATTGAAGTTTAAACTTTTTCAATGTTTTCCATAAATACTACTTTAATCATTTCTTTAAAATTATATATATATATATATATATTTTGATTTTAGGAATCTGTAACATAGTAAAGGTTAAGGAAGATTATGAAAGTATATGCAAGAATTAAAACTATTAAATTAATATACAATAAAATATTGAAGCGAAGTTTTATTTTGTTAAAAAAAATGGGTCAAAATATCTAGACCTATTATCACTGGTTTACTGATAGCAGTATCAGAGACCACATGCAACAATACTTCTACAAATATACCCTGAACGTTAATGAGACTAACAATCTGCTTGTCACATTTTATCACACTATTTTGACCTATACTGGTCAGGTAGACTAAATCACTGCGAATAGTACCCGTCATCCTCTTGGCAAAGCTACAAGTCACCAATGAGCAAGAGGAACCAATGTCGAAAAGAAAAGAAACGGCCTCACCACGAGACGCCCTTACGGTCCCAGTTGCTGGTCTGCACTCGCATAGGTAGACTTTTTTAACCGCAGATTGCTCGCTCCAACCTTTGCGATCGGAACACGTCGAAGCCACGTGTCCTTGTTGTCCGCATACGAAGCAAATCGTAGGGTGCGAATGGCCTAGCGATTTTGAAGGTCGTTCCGATGTCTTCGGCACGTTTTTGATACTTGACTCTTCTAGTCGCTTGCGACAATCCATGTAGCGGGGCCCTGGCACACCGCATCGATGACACGTTTCTAAAAAGCGAGGTTCATTGTAACGGCTCCTCTCCACATCGGTCGCGTTACCGTTCTGTTCTTCATGTCTTCTTCTTCTCGATTAAGAGCCCGGAATAGTTGGGCTCTTATTGATATATTGCACGATAGTAGCTCTCTACGTATTGCACCAACTTTATGAGAAAGCACGGCAGCTGCAAAACCCACGATGACATCTTCTGGCATATTGTTAGTTATAGTTCGAGGAATCTGCTCAATCATATTCCAGAGGCGAGCCACGGCTTGGTTTTTTTGGGTTCGATTTGAAATTTTAATATTTCGTCAAAATGATCTTGAGACAGCATTGGTTTTCCAAACCGCGCCAACGGAAGGTTCTTTATCTGTATACATTTTAATTGCAAACTTTGTAGTTTGGTTAGACACGAAGCTGCGCGCCCTCGCAAAGCGTGTGTAAGGGCTAGCAAAAGATTTGCACCGTTCAAACTTTTTACTATCGACAATTATTTCCGTTATAAGCTTTAATATAACCTTCCCTGGCTCTCAGTCCCTTCCGCGTGCTAGCGCCATAGAATTAATATACATAGAATAGGTGAGCGTGAGCGTCAGTGAAAGACAGTTAAAAAAAGATGCAAGATCTCACACTGTTTGTCTTTGTCTAATCACACATGCGCAAAGAAATTTTCATGACATCTTAGCTTTCATAATATTAGTAATAAACAATAGTTTAAAAAACTAAAAAAAACACGCTTTTATTGCTAACCGAACTAAAAACTAGAAAATAATTTTTAATGACAAAGAGTATAAAATTACAGTAGTAGAAGATCGAACAATTAATCATAGTGAATCGCCTTAATATAAAATTATAATAAAATTTAAGTTATTAACAGAATAATTCAATTCTGAGTAAAAATCGTGGGGTGCATTTTACTGTGATTCTTAACTATCCTCTCATAGATAGTTGCTAATAGAATGATTGTAATACCTTAAATATCGAGCACCCCACGCTTTTTACTCAGAATTGAATTATTCTGTTTATAACTTAAATTTTATTATAATTTTATATTAAGGCGATTCACTATGATTAATTGTTCGATCTTCTACTACTGTAATTTTATACTCTTTGTCATTAAAAATTATTTTCTAGTTTTTAGTTCGGTTAGCAATAAAAGCGTGTTTTTTTTAGTTTTTTAAACTATTGTTTATTTTTTATTTTTTAGTCTGTGACAAACTCATAAATTGAGAAATCATTTCATTACTTAGATTTTTTTAGAAAGAATCACTCAGTGGTCTCCGTATGATCAATCAACGGGCATTGATCCGAAACCAATCGCCTTCACGGTTCAATGGGACTTACTTTCATCATTGTGGTTAGTTTTACCTCCCAATTAATGGAAAAATCCAGATTGACGTCGTTAAGTTGTCAATAGACCCTTAGTACTTCTACTGTTGAAGTCTCTTAGGAATAAGTCTAATTCATTAACCCGGCGTCAGCACAGTTAAAATATGTTACAACGATAGTAGGGTTGGGTCCAGGAGACCCGTGAAGAAAATCGTCATAATTTCAATAATTACGAGAAATTTACTAATATATGGCTGTAATTGGATAAAACGACTATAGTTTAAGTGGTCATGTATGAGTAAAAAGAACTTGAAGTAAAACTTTCTTTTTAATATTTTTTTTATGATAGTGGAACAAAATATTAACAAAAATAACAACCTTTGCTTTAAAGTCACAAAACTTGAACCAAATATAAACTTTTTTTCTAAAATATTAATAATTAGGATACATGTAAATCACATTTAATAAGACTACAAATAAAATTACAAATTAGTTTTATGAATCAGTCATATCATTGCTTACATATGCGCAGTCTCTACAGTACAATCTTGCAAACTTAGTGCAGATATATTTGTTTCAGTTCTGTCAAGTTCAATTACTTTTTCAGTCTTTTTTGGCAGGACAGTCTTGCAACCTTTTTCTGACCTTCAGTATCTTTGCAGACGGGTCCCTGACAGGGTTTCCTAAAAAAATCGCGTATTGTTTGGCACATTAGTCTTAGCAACTGCAGGATGCCTTTATGGTCGCGCAAATGCTCACCAACAAGAGTAATGCGTAAATTGAGAATTTGTAACAATGTTGTTATTTATCTTAAGAAATATATGTGCAGTTATTGAAGCCATATTTATATATATATATATATATATATATATATATATTATAAAATTTACAAGCCTAAATCGAATGTTTAGGCCTAAAGGCATCTATGGCCACTTTATTGTATCTCTTCCAATAAAATTAATATTTATTTATTAAATTAATATTTATTTTGTTTTTAGTTCGGTTAGCAATAAAAGCGTGTTTTTTTAATTTTTTAAACTATTCTTCATTTTTTTTTTTTTATTATTATTTTTTTTTTTTTTTGGGAAACTTTTATCAAATTATTGCATTGTCATCGGTCCTTGATACGTGTGCAAAGTTTCAATTTAATCGGATCGCTGGAACCTGGTGAAAATTAAGCTCGAAGATTCCGTTACATACATAGATACATACAACCCAAGCTAATAAAAGCGTATTAAAAATGACAATTGCTACGAAGTACACCCGAGACGACGACGACGAAACACGAGCATTCATAAAAAAAAAGAAATAGATAGAGTTTTTCGATCTACCTATCTCTTTTAAGTTCGATGATGACATTTTAAGCTGGTTTCCCTACTCTATGTATAATATCTCTATGGCTAGCGCTCGGTGTTACGTCAGAGTGAATGACAATTGACAGTGGACGTTTGTCAGTCAGTCTGTGGTAACAATCACAATACACTTCACTCTCTAGAATTGGTATGCGCCGTCATACTAATTTGTTTGTTATTCAGTTTTCTGAAAAAGATGTAATGATTTGGCTTATCCATATCAGTGCACACACTGTTGACTTCCATCCACTTGATGCATATTTATTTTTCTTAATTAAGTTATGTTCGTATACTCTGATACCTACTGATATTTCTCTACATGAGAAACCCTAATCAACGTTAAGTTTACTTTATACACACTCAAATTTCAAGAGCTAGCTACACTAAATTGATCTCACAGGTGGTTCAATTTCCTTTGCAGATTTCATATTTTCTCTATCATAATCATTTTTTTTATGCCGCCTACTCAACTGAGTAATTTCTGTTTACAGAAAATCGATAAATAAGCAGTTGCTTATTTATCGATTTTTTGGAAAACAGAAATTTCTTTGTTTTTTTTTTTTTTTTTTTTTTTTATTTCTATTTTAATTGAAGGATTTTTTAATCTCTTTGAGATCATGCCAAATCCATAGTAACCTAATAACAATATTCTCGTAGTCTTATACATCAAAGTTACAGTATAATATAATATTATTAATTTTAATATAAAACAAAACAAAACTATGTTATTGAATCACTTGTATCCTTAAGAGCATTTATAATTAAATAAAAAAGTGTTTTTGCAACCAAAGTGGTCGGTGCTGCAAGAACACTTTGAAAAATATCCACATTTGTTAAGTTTAAACTATAACTACTTATCATGGTGGCTCTCATTACTTCGCTTCGGGTACACTCCATCAAAAGATGTTGTATGTCTTCTACAGTACCACACATAGAACAGTTTCGTGTATCCGATCTTTTCATTAGATATTTAAAATTATTAAGTGGCATATGCCCGGAACGAAGTCTGTGAGCCACAACTATCAATTCCCTACGAAAGTTAACATTGTTAAACCAAGGTATATAAAGTGGCTCATTATGTATAGTCTTGTACCAAAGTCCTTTAAAGTTTGCAATCTTATTAAACTCTATTTTCCATTTATTAAATATATCAAGTTTATATTTAAGTAAAATTTCGGTGTAGTCTGGAAATACAAATATATCATTTCCGAATGATATAGCATTCCTAGCTATAGTATCGACCTCCTCGTTGCCATCTACCCCACTATGTGCTGGGATCCACTGCAAACTCATAACCAATCCCCTGCCAGAAAGATGTAGGATTTTTTTAATTATGTCATATGCTATCGAAACACCTCTTTTACCAGAGGCGCATCGAGCTATATGTTGCAAGGCACTCTTGCTGTCCGTCAGAATAACGAACTTATTAATTCCTACATTATCAGCATAAGATATGGCCTCTGAGATCGCTAATAACTCCGTTGACATAATAGTAATATCAGATGTTATTTTAAACATTTCCTTATATTTATTCCTTGGATCGTAAAATGCAGCTCCGAGTCCATTCTTGGTTTTAGAACCGTCTGTGTATATTTTATGCCATCCATTATATTTAGTATGAAGCATGTTTAATGTGCTATACTTTAAGTTTTCATTACTGGTATACTTCTTTGAATTTATTATATCATCAACATTATAATTTATAAATTTCATATCAATGTTTAATGTCCAAGTGTTTAGTGCATACATAGGAAAAGTGTTATAAGAATGTATTTTTTCCTCTTTTAAATTATTGTACATTGTTACTAGTAATGGTTTCTTTTTCTTATTCCAGTATTGCAATTGACATAAATTAGATAGTTCTTCCAATAACTGAATAGTAGTATTTTTAAGCTGAGATTTTGCTTTTAGACAATATTTTGTAGCTAGATATTCTCGACGTAAATAGAGAGGAACAATACCTAGTTCACATTCCATTACGTGGATAGGTGTAGTTCTAATAAATCCTCCAATAATGCGTAGTGAGCAATTCTGTACCCGGTCTAACTTCATTAAATGTGTTTTAGCTGCACTATCGAAAAGAAAACTACCATAATCTAATCGGCTTCGAACTAAAGCTATGTATAATCGTCGTAAATGTATAGGATGTACCCCCATGTGGAACCAGCTAAAACTTTCAATAAATTCAAAGATTTCATAGCCTTCTCTTTAGTTTCGTCAATATGTTTATTCCATAGCAATGACTTATCTATCCACATTCCTAAATATTTGAGACACTTCACTGAATCAATGCTATTATCGTTAAGTTTGAGAGAAATGCAACCATCTATTTTTTTTTTCCTACTGAATACACAAAATTTTGTTTTAGAAGGTGATAGTTGTAATCCGATTACTTCCAAGGAGCTAACAAATTTCGTAAGAGCATTTTGTATATTAATATTACATACATCTAAATCTTTATTTTGCGTGTAAATTACGTAATCATCGGCATATTGTAAAACGTTTACGTCAATAATGTTTTCGCATACTTTTGCAGTTACTAGATTGAAAAGAAGAGGAGAAATAGGATCTCCTTGAGCTAGACCCCTATGAGACCATCTAATTAAAAAATTTTCTTTTGCATTTTCATCTTCAACTTTTAGGTATCTTTTATTTAAAAAATTCCATATATATTCGCATATCTTTTTACCAATGTTTAATTTATCTAATACTATAACTAATTGATCAATAAGAACATTATTGTATGCATTATCTATGTCTAAAAAGCAAGCTAACGTGGAAACATTTTTAGACATCCCTATCTGTATATGTGACACAAGACGAGCAAGACAGTCTATACATGATTGTCCCCTTCTAAATCCGGAATTTGATGATGGTATTACATTATTCCTTTCTACGAACCACTCTAGTCGTTTTCTTAGCATCAAATGAAATATTTTGCATATACAGGAAATTAATGAAATAGGTCTTAACTTCGAACTTAAATTTGAATCAGTATTTTGTTTCGGAATAGGTACAATTTTAATTTTACGCCACTGTTCAGGTATAGCAGTTTGACTGAATATTCGATTATATATTTGTAGTAAATACAGTTTTCCATTAACAGGTAAATTGTATATCATCGAGTAAGTAATACCATCATCACCCGGAGCAGTATCTTTTTTCTTTAAAACAGAAAGTAATTCCTGCATTAAAAATTCCTGTTCCAATGTTGAGTTTTTGGAAACCAGTACGGGCGTGCGAGATTCGACATAATCAGGAGCCAAAGTACATAAGAGTTCTTCTTTTCTTTCACGTGTAGTCTGACAATTGGCTTTTTTAACATTTTTAACCCAGCACATTTTGCGCCACATGGTCGATGTATCAGTAGATTCATTTATACTATCGCAAAAAGATTTCCAACCTTTACTTACAGCGCGCCTTGTTAACCGTTGGACATCTGCTATTTTTGCCTTTAATTCATCAAAGTTCTTTGGTATAGGATTGCGTCTAAATTTTTTTAAAGCTAAGCGTCGTTGAGCTATAGCGCGTGATAAACATGGTTCCCAATAGGACTTGGGTTGAAAATTTTGTGTAGGATTGGTACAGATTTTTTTCAATGGAATACTATTACTTGCTGCATTGTTAATTTCATTAATAAAATCATCATACATACTTTGAACATTGTAAAAATATTTAGGAGGTTGATCGAATCTAATCTTTAACATATTCTGATATTTTTGCCAATCAGCTACTTTAAAATTGCGATGTTTTACAAAAGTGACATCGCTCCTATATCTTAAACTATATATAATGAAAATATGGTCACTACCCAAGCTTTCACTAATAGTTTGCCATTTAAAATATATAGCAATATCTGTAGTAACAAAGCTGACATCAGGTGACGTCGCTTGTAAAGCATTATTTACTAATCTAATTCTCGTATGACTACCATCGTTTAAGGATATAAAGTTATTATCGGTTGCCGCATCGTATATTTGAGATCCTCTAGAATCACTTTTATAGGACCAATTTGTATAATGTCCATTAAAATCTCCCGCCACTATTGATTTACTTGAGAATTTCGTAAATATGTCATCCCAATCGCATTTTGAAGTTTGAATTGATGATGGACAATATATTGACGAAACAAAGTTCAAATACTCACAGTTAAATATTTTAACTGTAATGATTTCAATTCCTGTATTTCTTACTACTACTGGAATGCATTCACTTTTAATAGACTTATGTACAACAATAGCGACGCCGCCATAAGAGTCAGATCTGTCGTTTCTATAAACACTATAATCTTTAAATTTTAGTCTTTTATCTTGGTTTAACCAAGTTTCACTTAAAATGCAAATGTGGATATTTTTAATATTTAACAACAATTCTAAATCCTGCTTTTTTGGTAACACACTTTGTGCATTCCACTGTGCTAAATTAATCACGAAATCTTTAGAGTTTCTTTCAGCCATTAAAAACACTATTAAAAATTTTAGTTAAAGTCTCTCCGTTGCATACCAGCGATGTTATCAATTCAAATAATAGCTTAACAACAGAAACTATTTTAAGATCTACAGACTTATCACTTAACAAAATATTCTTGAATTTACATATTATTGCTTGTAAACTAAAACAGTCCGTTTCATCTTTCTTACTTTGATTAATTCCTTCAACCATATTTTCTGCTTTCTTTTTAGATACTACATTACCTTCTACATTTTCTTCTACTTTGTCCGCTGTTTTGGGTCTGCTTTTCTTTTTTTTTCGTTTTCCTAAACTTTTTCCTTTAGCTTCAGTATCTTTATCGGATTCGGATCCTGTACGGGAAGACTCTTCCTCATTAGCAACAACGTTGATTTTTTCATCAATTATTTCTCTTTGAGATTCGATAGTCGCATCATCTTGTATCTTTTCTTGAAAATCTTTTTCTATGGGGATGACAGTTTTGTTTCTTTTATTATCATGAATATATATTAATAAGGCATTTTTATAAGTGCAGTTCTCTCTACTCATAATGACTCGTATCTTTTTCTCTTTTAAAAATACTGGACATTTTTTGTGAAACGCCATATGATTTCCCTTACAATTTGCACACTTTAAATTGTCTGTAGAACAATTTTCATGGTTGCTTGCACATTTTGGACAAGTTTTATAATTTTGTGGACAACTTCTGGTTAGGTGTCCGTATTTCCAACATTTAGCACATTGGGTTACTGGAAAGATATATGGTTCCACTCGAAATCGTCCTCCATATCCATATACATACATTGGTAAAATGGGCCCTTTAAAACAGAATTGTACAGATTCACTGTTTACCCACTTTCCATCGTCTGATTGCTTTTTAAGTCTTCTAACCGAAATAATCTTAGACTCCCATGTAATAGATTCCATCAGTTCCTTTTCTTCTACATCCATCTCCAGGTACCTAACTGTTCCATAAGAAAAACTTACTTCATTAGTTAAATGACATCTGTAACCCAATTCAGCAAACTTATCATTATTCAATAATTTATCAGCCTCTTCCTTGTTTTCAAATCTTATAAATATTTTGTAGGGACTTCTGTATTTAATACGCGTTATATTTACTAAATTCGCCTCCTTCAACAATTTAACTAAACCTATTTGTTTTGGTAATATTTTAATAGAGGTTATGCATACTTCATATTTATTTTCATCAATGTATTTGTATCTTTCATCCTCCAAAGAATTCTTCCGCGCAACTTTTTTTCCTTTCTTCTGTACAACAATGAACTCCCCTTCATTCGTTTCACTATTTTCCTCTCCATCTTCACTCCTGTTTCTTTTCGTGGGTCTTATAGCATCATTCTCTAAAGCTTCTTTATATGATATCTGACTTGACTCTCGAAACTCATTTACTTTCTCCGCACAATCCATATTAGTTTTAAACTCATCTACACTCCAATTCATACTTCCACTGTTTCTCTCCGTTATAAAATCGGAACTTTGCATTTTAGTCGCAACAATGTGGGTACATTGAAAATAATATTGCAGTACGTACGGCTTTATCACATGCGTGCGCTTGCTACGCCGTATCGCGTGCGACTGAAATTTCTTTGTACTCTAAATATGGTGAAAGAGTAATCTGCGCATCTTCTATAAACCATCGACAAAGGTAACGTAGATTCCGGCTTTGAGGAGCAAAAGGTAACTCATTGTCCTCTACTTCAGTATGGAAACCAAAGACCTAGATTTTGATTAAGGATCATAACATTATTAACTAAATTACATAAAATATCTACCCATACATACTTTTGCTGTACTCAGAGTTGGAAGATTTCGTAAAATAATGGAATATTTTTTGTAAATAAAACTTTGTGTGAAATATGAAGAAAATATAATTGAATTGTGATATTTGTATCAGAAAATAAAAAAGTATGTAAGTTACTGAAATATTGTACGAACTCGCTAAGATCAATATTGCGAAATGCCATCCCTTAGGCTACGTTCAGGAAGGCTTTTTTTAAATACCATATAAATTTAATACTATAATATCTATATTTATTTTATAAATAAATCCCTGTGTTTTGTAGTATGTTTTAACAATACATCATAGATGGTCTCCGACAAATTATTATAATTGAAAAGAGTAAATAAATCTCCTTTCTCTGATGGACTGGGATGAGAGTGGGAATCAAATACTTAAAAGTTATTTATGATCAGTTTTACTGTAGCATAATATTAACTAAAAATGTGTTGTTAATACAATGAAAAAATATACTTACATGAAAATTCTTTCTGACATGCATATTTTTTTTGTAATTTTATAAATATATAATTTAAATTGACGTTTTAAGGAAGAGCATTTGAAAATATTATATTAACATTCAATACATGAATTTTATAAGACAAGTTTTCTCGTTAGATCTTACCAAGTTGAGAATTATGGCTCAAGTTATAAGCCAACATGACACAAGTGGAAGCTGTTGCAATTAGTTGTTTTTACGACATGTCCAATACTTTTAGTGCCCTTGATGATGACACAATTTCTTTTAACCTTCGGTTGTACTTCAAATAAATTTGCAACTTACTTCATAACTTCTATAAAAATATAGCTTATGATTTAATTGAAATATACAGGGAAAATGCTACAGGTTTCTTTGAAATTATGTAACAAAACCCTAAAAAATAACGAAACCTAGTTGAAAATATTTGGTAAAATTTAACTTTAAAAAAAAAACGATATTCGGATACTGCATGAGATGAAATTTCAATAACACAAAAAAATCTGTCTGGCTTTAAATAGTCTTTTTTTAATTAAATCAAATATTACAGTAGTAATTGGTAGCAGAAAGTTGCGATCCTATTTAGTGAGGAGGAATCTGAGTTTGAAGAATTTAGACTTACCTCATACCTCGGTTTCTCGAGTCTTCGTTTAATAAACTTGATTGCATAGTTATTCATTTATATTTAAGGAAAATCACATACCATCTTTTTATTAATGACTAATCTAACACATTTAAAATATAAGTCGACTTAATGTAACCAATATGAAGTAACAGTAATAGTGTTTTATAATTAATACATAATGTAGGTATATTCAAAAACTTAAAATATCTTTCTAGTATTTGTTTCATTACTATGATAATGATTTAAGATACTAGAACTAACAACTAATTTTAGAACATAACATCGAAATAACAAAGATTTCTGAACAAAGAAAAAAGAAAGGAAAAGAATTGCTTATTTTATTATTAATTATTACAACCCAAAAATAATAATTAATTAAAAGAATTAAAACATGTTTCTCTAAAGCAGTATTTATTTCTTTAAAATAGATAAAAGTAAAAAATAAAAGTAAAAGTAAAAAATAAAAGTCTCTTTAAAATAGATTAAATAGATAAAAGAGTATTTATCTCTTTAAAATAGATAAAAAAAACTAGTTATATTATAACAGATACTTTTAGACGCTTACTTTTTTTTTTAGCGTTGGAAAATTGCGTTACGCATCATCCCTGCTGCCAGGACGGTGATGACCGAGGGGGTGTTTGGGACCCAGCAGTATAGAAGACGCTGCCATTTTTAAGGCTACCCACTAAAAAACTAACGGTTGACCTCCTCATCGCCTTAGTGGGGCGCCACGGGATCGCTTTCGCACTCACCGTGATCTACCTGCCTAGCCAGAGGAGAGTCCTACACAATTTTCTTAAGTAAGTACGCATGTTCCACTAATCCTGAATAAATCGTTAAAGGCGTGAAGCGTTTGACTCTCTTACTTAAAAGACCGACAAAAAAAAATCTGAAGGATCTAAAAAACTTACGCTTTTCTTTTATATTTTATTTAATCTTGTTATTTTGTTTTTCAGTTAATGAATAGGATATGCTTTTTTAATTATAGATTTCTTTTCCGTGATAATGATAATGATAATGATAATTTTAAGGTGTGATCGATGGTTAATGAGGATGTCACAAAAATAAGCGTGGATTTTTAGATGATTACATTCATACGATACAAACTGCTCAACTAATATTAGGGCTATATAAATTTCCTAACATATTTCAAATTTTCACTTAAAACTTAAAAACGTTGTAGGAAATTGTAAACTAGTGCAAAACAGATTTTGCCATCACTCCTTCTGAATATTGGCCTCACGGAAAAGAAGTCCGTTGGGGAAATTGCAATACGAGCGAAGATATAGAGGAAAATAAAATAGTTGCCATCGACTTCTATAATATCTCCAGACGCGTCTAATATAGAAACAGGTATGTTACTAAATTGCCATTTCTAAATAAAATATCCTTTATAACGCGGTCGCAAACGAAGTTACCATATAAATTGAGTTGAAGATATTGTATTGCTCTCGAAGAAACTTTAGTTTCTATTACGTTTTGTTTCCACCTTGAAACGTATCATTGGAATACTTAAGCAGGTATGACTCTTCGGACTAAAATATTGGGATTTGCAAAAAAAATCGAAAGAAATTAACGAATCTATTTAGATGAGTTACATTTAAATTTGAATTTGTAATAGTTAAGAACAGTTTATATCAACTATAATAGCTTTTTTGTTACCACTAATTTTACATTCTAAGATTATCTTATCTAAGATCATCTTACATTCTACGCTATTTGACATTCTAAGAACAAAAGTAAACATCGAAGTTATGAAATAATCTAGTTAATTATATTAGGTAATTCATGGAAAACTCAGGGATTTTTTTCAATCACTACTACCTACAAATAATAATTGGGTGCGGACTTTTGATTCATCCCATTTTTGATGTGTTAATCTGATTACGCGAATTCGTAAATACTCAATACGGCTGAACATATATTTCTAACAAAAATAATTTTGGCATATTATTTTTGCTACTTTTCAAGAAATATGCATATATATACATACATTTATTTAAATAGCAATGCTAACAGTGATATTATTTTTAATTTATTTTTTAATTATGTCTTTTCCACTTTAAGGTTAGGCTCTACCGCACTAAACAAATTAAATGAGTAAAATAAGGAATATATAAAAGACCTTTTCTTTTACTGGGTTTAACTTTTTAGTTTTTTAAGCCGTATGAAATAATGAACAGTACCAAATAAAAAAGGCTGACTTTGTTTGTGTCGAACGAGACGACTCGAAAGAAACTTTTACGGTCGTAAGGGCATATTGGTTAGAGAACTTCTCTAGAGGATTATTGTTTAACTAAGTCGGCATTTGGCGTATTAAGTAAAATGTTATTATAAGTTTATTATAAAATCATCGTTAATAGTTTTTATTTATGTAAAAATATATATTTATATGGCTTATGATTGTAGTCATAAAGAGTCACGGGCAACAGCTAGTGATAATATAAACCCCTTCATAATACTGTTGTTAGTGATTGTAAATCAGTTTAAGTCTAAATGTTTATATTTATTAATATTCGTATATACTTACATGAAAACGTCTTGAATCATGTTACTTAAAACATTAATAATTTATTAAATTGTCGCAATTTTTTACGTAAATCCTTATATTTCTCGTATTAAATATAACCTATGTTCATCGGAGGGATAATGTAGGATTCTAAAGGAAAAATACTTAATTAAATCAGTGCAGTAGTTTCGGAGCCTATTCAATTCAAACAAACAAACAATCAAACCCTTCCTCTTTATAATATTAGTGATGATGATTATTATAAAATATAACAAATCTTCCCCCTTTTTAATATTAGGATAGATTATAAAAATACTTAAACAACTGAAAATTTGTGTGTCTGTAGATTCATTTAGTACAATTAAGAAACCAGTGACATAACTTTTAAAAGCAGAAAAAATAAAATAAAAAACCGCCGATACAAAAAGACCTCCAAAAATAATAAACAAATATTATAATATACTTACTGAAGTCATTGCGTCGGAGGACCTTTTAAAAAAAGGAATAAATTAAAATTCAAGTAAGTTACTAAGGCTAATAAAGAAAAAGTCTAAGTCTTCAATGATTAACTTCGTAATATATACACTATTAACATAAGTACAACGGTCCCCCGACGCAACGACTTCTACAAGTACATAATAATATTATTTTTATTATTTTTAGAGGTCTTTTTATATCGGGTTTCTTTAATTTTAATTTAATTTTTTAACAAATAAATATCGTTGGGGATAATGCAAATCCGCGTATCTTTGGATAGGTATTGGATAATTCTGCGTATTTAACATATGTAGCCTATTTTGAATTTTGCGTTCAATGCAATTGAAACCCGACTAGAAACCTCCTCACCGACATGATTTTTCTCAGACCAATAGAGAGCAAAAAATTGCCTAAAAACAAATAATGCGTACCGTAGCCGGATTTTATCGATACCGTGTATGATTAACCGAGAGTATATTTATTGTTTATGGTCGGTGTTAAACTCAGCTTTTATGTTAAATATAATTATTATAACATCATATAAGTATTATGTCAATGGTAATTAATAAAAGAGAAAATACTTGTTTTCTTTTTTAAATATCAATTTTTCTTTTTGTCTCAAGATTATCAAACCTGCAAAAAAACTGGAAGACTCTTGTAATTCAAGTAAATGTTGAACAAGCAAATTATTTAACTATGATATGTTTAAAGAACCGAATCGATTAACTATTTTTATCGAATAGAGCTGATACATTGCGAAGTACTACAAAAGTTTACCTCAAAAGGCATATTTCAAATGAAATGACCAAAAAGTAAGAGTAGTTTCAAAAACATTTTTAAGAACGTTGGGAATTAAGGAGTGGACACACATGTTACTGGCTAGGAGAGAAACCAAATAAAGAAAATGAGTAATATAAACCAGATAAATATATACTCGTATATATAAAGTACCAATATTTTTGAGGGCTCTGGTGAATATTCTTCTCATTGTCTATATTGAAAGGAAAGCAAAAAACTATATTTAAAACAATCTAAGCGTAAACTCTATCGTATTGATGTTAAAGAAACAACAAAATATTTAAAAATCGGTTTCCTGAAAACTTTTCGAGTAGGTATGTTATTAATAAAGAAACCATAGCTTTGTTTCAACCAAAACAAGATGCATACATATCTTATGCTATTAAAACAAAATACATAACGAAAAGATTTAGATAGACAAGAAAAGACTTAAAACAAGAATCCGCGAAAAAAGAAACGGTTCACGTTATCACAGCTGATTTACGACTGTGAAACTATATCCAGTTCTAAAAGCCATGACATTATATTTGAAAATCAAATTTAATTAATTAATTTAATTTACTAACATTTTCACTGATAGATAGTTGTACCTATGTAAGAATAAGTTCTTTTTAATTTGTTAATCATGCGTTGATTATTAGATATTATTTTGTAACATTAATATAACTTGTTTGATTTTAAACCGTCCAACTTACTTTTTATGTTTCTTTTTGACAAGATTGTGGTCAAATCAAATCCGCGTAGGTGTCGTAGCGATTAAATTAATCACTTTAGTGCATAATCTATATTAACAATAGAACGAACCCATCAATTATTACACTATGTAAAAATGAGTCTAATTTCTCTTTAAAAAAATGATCTCATGCAGATTCGCACTTTTTACCTAAGCTAGATACCCGGATTTGCACTATCCACAAAAACAGTACATAATACAATGGATTGAAAAATCAATACAACTAAAATAAAATGAACTAGTAAACTTTACATCAAACATGGCCGTCAGTAATTAGCTTTTTTATTTTATTCCATATTTCAATTTGAGTTTCTTTTTTGTTATTTTTATATTAGGATACACAACTATATATACTTTGATTATTTTTCTGTAGCTATAATGTATTTCACTAACTTTTAATATTAAAAAATACGTATACCTAGAGTAATAGTATAGTATATTTATACCTATAGTAAAAATACAAATAAATAAATCACGACAACCAGAATATATTTTAAAATATATTAAAGCTTTAAAAATAGCACTCAGATTTTTAAGCACGCCCTGAAAATAAGTAATCCCAGCAGCATCCACATATGTCGTGTTGGCTTATAACTTGGGTTGTATCCTTCAAGTTTGTTAGAACTAACGAGAAACTTTCCTTATAAAACCCACGTATTGAATTTTAATATATCTATTAGTTGAAAAACTCGGTATGTTGTTTTTGCGTAGTCTCTTGTCTTCTCAATGAGAATATCTATGTCATTGTATGTCTTTTAATTTTAACATATAGAGTGCACAAAAGCCATTTTGGGAATATTTCTAGATTTATCTTCCAGAAAATGACATGCATTCAGATAAAGGCATTTTCTGAATATTAATTACTATTTTATAATAAACATTTTGATATATATATTAAATTATCGAATATTTCCTTAATATTTATATGTTTTAATAAATCACTGAATAAACGATTTTTCTTAAATAGGTAAATACTTTATTTTATTACCAGATTATTTTTTTACTAACATTTCCTAAATTTTGAAAATCTATTAAAATATATAATAAAACTTTTTTATTTCGGTATATACTTTCAGAGTTGAAAATTATAAATCAAATTGACCTTTCTATATTAGGCAATTTCCATTTAAAGACTTTGTCAATAAGCACAGATTTCACCGGCCATCGATCTTCAAGATCATTCCGTCACGTGAAAACTCACTTGAATATATATATTTACCCGGCTATACATAATTATGTAATTTTAATCGGAATTTGCCCGAATAGTTTCGTCACAATCGCTTAAAAACTCTCTAGTGAGAAAATCCAAAATTGATAGTAATAAATCCAGATATTAATCCTATCTTAACAAACGTTTAACCTCCTGAAGGGAATTGATATATTCACATCAAAGGGGTCCTAAGACAGAATATCTAAAATTAACAGCCTAGCAGCACATAATCTAGTGAGGGTAACGCACGTATCGTCTCATACAATGGCCTGTCCCTTCATATTAACTCGGGGTCCTTAACTCAGGGATTATACGCTCCTGGTAACGAAGGTCGTGTATTTCGTACTCTTGAGTAAACGGACAGAATAAAGCGATGGTGATTAAAATGTATTTGTGTATGTTCCTAAGCCATGTCTATTAACATAATAATACACACACTGACATATTAATGCCTACTTGATATAATAATTCATGCTCAGGAACTCGTAACTCCCTTGTAATGGTATATTATAACTGAGATAATGGTATTTAATACTTAAGAAGAATAAATAAAATGTTAATAATAAATATAGTGTAGATTTTTAATTTAAAATATGGATGTTTTTTCAGCACTTTTGTCGCGCCATTCACGCTAATAAATAAATATTTAATTCACTATTTATAATAAAGAAATATATACAAAATTAAGTTTTGCAAACAATAATACTAGTAGTTGGTAGCAATAATATGTAATGCATAAGGTCATAAAACACATTATTCGAAATTTAAATTATTTCATGTATAAATATCGAAGTTAATAGTATAGCATAAGATCTTTGTTTTTCTCAATATCAATATTTGCTTGTTACAAAGATATTCAATCAATATTCCGGCTTCATTCGACCGGAAAATAAAGAAAGCTTCTTTGTTACGTTACATGTTATTGTTTCGGAAAAACTTGCAAGCACTTCAAAGCCAACTTAAAACGCTAACGTTATGTAAAACATTGTTGTATTGAGGGTTCATTATTTCCTGCCTTCGTTCTCTAAATAACGTTTATATTATGTGCTTATTTTTAAAAGTTTTCTTTAGATCACAAACAAGTAAGACCTAGCCTTAATTGTAGGAGATTGAAACAATTTTCCCTTTATTTTATACCTATATTTTTTGCATTTCTAAGGATGCAGTAAAAAAAAATAAAAAAAATAGTAAGCTTTCATATAACATTAATTGTATTAAATCATGGGTAGATCACATGATGTAGCACAATGAGTAGATATTGACGCAATCATACAAGTAGGTTAAAGGTAAGAAAGCTTTTGTCCACGGATTTAGTAGAATGGGATAAAACCAATTAAAATTTAGTAGAATGGGACAAAACAATTGTAATTTCCTATCATGTCTTAAAAGACTATTATCAAAATAATAATTAAAACACGCTTCTTAACAAAGGTGCCAAGCTTAAAACTATTTAGGTACTTAGATAACTTTACTTCTAAAATTCCTTCCTCAAGCTTATAAGGAAGGATTTTAAATTTTTTTTTTTTTGCTTTTTTATTTCAAACGCTGGACGTTCGAAAACTCTTTTTAATTTTTTCCAAAATTTTAGCTTTAAATCCAGAGTCTAGGTTATATAAGTTGACTCACATTTAACAGATTTCTCATAGACATATGAAAGACGATTTGCGGTTGCGGCTAGATTCAGCTACACTAGACAAAGCCTTTTGCAGATATATACTTATGTAACGAGTCCTTGGATTAAATTAGACACGAATTAAGATAGAGTTCGGTTCAAATATATAAAATTCATTAATTTGGAACATATTACATCATAAAAAATATAAAACAGACAAACATGTAGTGCGTCAAAGGTCTTGCAATTGAGAAATCAATGAACCATAAATGCATATGTTCAAATGCGATTACTTCATTACAATGGTCGGTTTATACCGATTGGTCAATGCAGCAAATTATAGAACATATGTTTAACAGACATTAAGTTTGTTAATATTATATTTTTAATTATTAAAACAATAAAAAAAACATATAATTTTTTTTATATAATTATAACTTTGAAAGATATTTTCTAAATTACACTCTGTGACCTTAATTCTAACATATTTTAAACAAGTTTGTATTTATATAAAAGCAGCGGATAAGAAATAGAAAGTTTGTGATTTGACTAAGTTTGTAAAAAACACCGCATTTTTACGAGCACAAAGAACATGTTAATATTCAATACGTGAATTTTATAAGCAAAGTTTTCTTGTTAGTTCTAACCAAGTTGAGGACCCAAGTTACAAAGCCAACACGACACGCGTCGCAATTACTTATTTTCACGAGTACATTTACTTCCTACTTTTATTGCTTTGATTATATCATTTCGGAAACTTATTTTTATCTTTATCTTGGCTTAACTTCTATAAGCAATTCAAATTAATGATTATACATATTTATATGTTTTGAGTAATATGTAGAGTTAGTAAAACTATTTTATAAAATATTCAGGGCTCAAAAGAAACTTTTAGACTGTGATTGTAAGAAATGCTTTTTTATAGCAATGAAATTTTTGATTCACCCAATACCAAATGTCATTTTATCGTTTACTTTTTTTATTCGACTTAAAGCGATAAAAATTCATAGATTTGTTAATACCAATTAATTTCTCACACTGTAATCAATGATTACATAGTCACATTAATTCCTGCTGGTAGCGTTGGCGTCTTCACGTTGCTAAGTATTAATATACCTAATGCTCATTAGTACATTTGTCAAAGACGTTTGAGGTTTAAATATACGCTTAATACAATATCCATTATTTCTATAACAATAGTTTTATTAGTAACACACTTAGCTAAATTTCAATAAAGGTATAACATAATTTTTAAAACAATTTCTGGACTATAAATCAATGTAAAGTCGTAAATGAAGAAACTAAAATACCTTCATTATATCACAAATCTTAGTATATTAATACCTATAAGTTTACCAAATGTAGCGATTAGCAAGTAATTGACAGATCAGACAGACATACAGAAAGACAGAAGTATATATTTTTTTCTGAGTGAATATACAATCAAACCCGGAACTATAAACAGATTTTTTCGGAGGTTGAAAATATTGTAAGAGGTCTCCCAAGTGGGAAGAACTTCTATTTTACCACCGAGAATCTAATCTATGGATATCATGGTGTTTAAAGCGTTTTATTTTGGCAGTTTGGTCATTCGGGTGGCTGCCGAGACGAATTTTGTAGCTAGTGAAAAAATGCTGAACTTCTTCGTTTACTGTGTTGATTTCCAAAGCTTCATGGACTTCAGAGTTGGTAAGGAACCATTGAGCATTCAACAAGGTACGCAGTATGCCATTTTGTAGTATTTTTATGATAGATATGTTGGAGTTACATAAGCTGATGCTCAAACTTTTATTGTACGTATATCAATATTTTGTATAAATGAAATGTAAAAATGGAAAAATGTATTCAATCCAGTTCTCTAAACCACAATCAATATTGTAACGAATATGCGATGCTGTCCGCAGTTTTAATAATATGTAAATGTAAATAAAATGTACTCAACCAATTTGGTCTGACTGTTTGCGGTCGATTGTAACCACAAAACCAATTACAAAGATGGATTATAGCTACGTGTAACATCAAGCTCCAGTTTATAGCATCAAATATTTAATTCCGATTTGTATACATGAATGATTCAAAATTCAAACAACAATTAAATTTATGTACGTCAGCACATTTTAGTAAACAAATATATTTTACGCTTAAATTTTTGAAAATGTTTTTATCAGCAGACAACCTCATACTTTTTAAAATTATTTAAAAAAATTAGTATTAATTAGCATACATGCATATGATTTGACGGCGTGTTGATCTAGTGGCCAGTTACCACTGGTACTGCTGCCGCAGAGCCATTTTGGGTGGACTTGATTTCAATATGATACAATTTTAAGTATTATTTACAGTTTGAAAACCCCTCCCCCCCCTCCCTGAATTATAAGAACCCAGGGATTACTTATATTACATTATATACAAGGAGGATTTTTCAGGTCAAGTCAGTGAAAGGTTAGCCAGGATCCTCAAAACAACATATTTTTTTTGATGCATTCCTTCACACTATGAATATTTGAAACTAAAGTATTGAACTCGCTGTTTTACTTTACACGAAATTAAAAATTTTTAGAACTATCAAAGCAATGTATGATAGTTTTTTTATAACAAAAACTAAGAAGACATCATGCTTATGTGTCACAAACAGGTGTTTACATAATAAATAATTTAATAATTTTAGACTATAAATGTATATATAATTAAATACAATAATAAACTAGGGTATAACAGAGAAAATGTAATTCAACAGAGAAGTTTGGCTACGGAGCATTTACAAAATTCTTTACGAAATCTTCGCTTTGATACAAATTCTGTAAATCTTATGGATTCCTTAAAGTTCTTTTAAATGGGTAGTGGTGGTGGGTTCTTAATGTTCTTAAAAATATCGAAAAATAGTTTAGCTATAGAACGACCTCAAAATAAATTGAATGAAGTTTTGTTTTCTTCAAATTACTGGTTTTTGTATTACGATTTTATATACTCGTAGTACACAATTTTAAAACCGTAGGGTAAGGATGGTTTTATATTAATGATAATTAATAACTTTGTATTATATTATTAACATTGTTCTGTATATTTTTAGGTACTTGTTAAACATCATATAAATAATATAAGCATTAATGTGAAATTTTAAACGGTTGGTTTGAAGAAGCTTATTTAATAACGAGGGCTTTAAGTATACATTTTCTTTAATTTTTTTGCACATACGATATTAATATTATTTTATAAGTCTGCAACATAAAATAATTTGTCAAGTTATGTCCCTAATTGCAGATATCACTTTGCTATTAAAAAAGTTTAAACCGTAATAATGTCGATAAAACTCATAAAGTTATTTATTAGGTAGGCATAGGTTTTTATACGTTTTCGCCAAGAAGAAGACGTTTAGTCAGTTAAATTAGTCACCTAACAGGTCAAACAGATTTTTAATCTGTAGATTAATCGCGAGTAATGAAATTGTGGAAAACTCCAAACGTTGAGTCATAAACATGAAGTATAAATAAATGTAATAATAAAAAATAATAAAATATGTGCTTCTATTTGAAATTTTAAACGTCAGATACTTTTCAATCATCTTATCCCAAATGGATACTACATTTAAATGAAGAAAGAATGCACTTTAGTGCATCTTTCTCATCTACATGCCTACATCTTGTTTTTTCTGTGATCACCAACTAACCTTCTGGTAGTGAAGGTTAGTTGGTAATGGTGATATGTGTTTTTTCTACTTATAAAATATTATTATTTTTATTTTATTTTTTATGTAAATATTTTTAAGTAATACAATTACGACTAATTTGCATTCAGATGACAACTCTAACGTAATACTTGTATTATTTGCGGCTAGCCATTTAATCATATCACATAATAAATGTTAATTTAACATTCAAATAAATGGAATATACGTATATTTAAATTACAATGCGTTATTAATTCAAACATAATTTTATATATTCCGTGAGAAGTTTTTATTTTGAATTGAATAATGTAGGTAAAATAAATATCCTAAAAAACATATTTTCTAATTATATTATAATTTGTTAATTTATATTTTATTATTATATTATGGTTTAGTTTCACTTCTATTTAAGTCTGACGATTGAATTTTCAACCACTAATACAAAAGCGTTGAATTTTTTTTTATGAGCTTATCAATTCTTATTTCCAGTATTTTTATAGCAGACGCATTAATGAAGTTCCTTTTAATTTTATTCATAGAACATCGCTAAGTGGCAACTTTTTTTGGTAATCAAATTTACATATTCGTTAAAAAAAAAACTTTTCATACAATAAAACAACAATTTCATAAATAAAGTTTAATATATATGACGGCGCAGCTAATCACAATTTGATATTCTCTGTCTTTGACGTCGGCAACAGGATGACATCATGACAAATAAGAGCTGTTATTCTATCTTAACGTTAGACAAATGGCCATTTTACACTTTTTAGGTGGACACCGCCTGCGCACTACGCTTACTACGAATAGCTATTTACCAATGCAATCCTTAGTCGTTATTATTCTTATTTATGTTTGTAGGAATGTAAGTGCTCTTAGAAAGTTAATTCAGTGATTATTTTGTGAATC
This sequence comes from Napeogenes inachia, assembly GCA_959347355.1. Classification (NCBI taxonomy): domain Eukaryota; kingdom Metazoa; phylum Arthropoda; class Insecta; order Lepidoptera; family Nymphalidae; genus Napeogenes; species Napeogenes inachia. Next base: position 28,070,553 of record OY365791.1, read on the forward strand.
AAGAACTGGTAAGTGTAATCAAATAACATTCAATCTTTTCAAGACTTTTTATTAAATTAACCACATAAAATAATAAAGAGAAAGGAATTAACTGTAATATGGAGATTTCTGATAAGGGCCACCCTGATTTATATAAATCTTATAAATAAAAAAAAAAGAGTTGGAGGATTTTTGGTACAGATGTGGTGAGTATTCTCGAGTGTAAGTGGGTTTCAGTATGTGGCAGCTGTTTTGACTTTTCTTGCTGTGTTTATTTAGTTTTGTGTATATTACTGGTTAAAATCTATTTTATTTTCTATTTGGTTCAATAGTTCATATTTATCTTTATCTCATTCTGCATAGCTGCCACATTATTTTAGGACTAAATTTAGTGCAGACATACAATTAGAATTTAACTTAATAGAGTGTTGGCTATTGCACGTTATTACGTGCAAATGCATTACAATAGTTACTTTAACAATCTTAATTAGATTGTTAAAGTTACATACACCGTTTATCTAATATACTTAGGTTAATACATATTTAAAAACTATGAAAATGTACCGGTGGCATCATAGCAGAGAAGCCTAAAAGTGGTCTCCCGGAAGCTGTCTAAGGCACCACAAACCGCACCTGCCGTTACTTCTTCTCCTGCTTCTCCCTCACAGGAGGTTATTACGGATGGCGAGTGGTCGACGGTGGTGAGGAGGGCCACGAAAAATCCTCTTCAGTTCTCGCGCATGGCCCAGGAAGGCAAGCCTAAGACCCAGCCTCCGAACACCAAGGCGGCTGATGCCAAAAAAGGGGTGAAAAAGAAAAATAAGAACAGATCCTGCCGAAAAAAGGGCGCCAAAATGCCGTCGCCTAAAGCTCCTGCAGTGCTAATAACACTGCAGGAAGAAGCAACGGCCAAGGGTATTACGTACGCCGACATCCTGGGCAGTGCGGCCGAGAAAATTGTCACAGTTACAACCAGACAGACAGTCTCGGCCAAATCAGAATAGAAGGCGGGCTAAAGATCAGGCGTTTGACTACGGGGGCCCGTTTGGAGCTACAGGTTTGCACACTATTTTAAACGGGGTAGCCAAGGTCGTCCGTCCCGTCAAGCGCGTAGTCGTGAAAATTAAGGGGCTGGATGACTCGGTCACCTCGTAAAAGGTGATTTCGGCAATCAGCCGCCGTACAGACTGCCTTTGCTCGGATCCCCGTTGAGGCGGCCAAGGCAGTGTTAGAGGCCGGCAGGCTTCTCATAGGCCGGAGCTCGGCCGGAGTCGAGCTTCTCGAGGACCGGCCTTTGAGATGCTTGGGCTGCCAAGCACCCGGACACACCAGGCCTGTCTGCCCTACCGGGGTCGATAGGACTTCGTTATGTTTCCGGTGCGGCCTCTCTCGGCATACGCAAGCGAAGTGCACTGTAGTCTTACGGTGTGCCCTGTGTATGGACCTAGGTCTACCCACAGGGTTGGTTCTTCCCCTGCTGCCACACACAGTGAGGCATGCGCACAGGAGCCAGTTGAACCCATGTCACTATGCTAAGCAACAAGCGACATGGATTTCTGCAGGCAAATTTAAACCACTCTGCCAGAACTCAAAACCTCATGCTTTCAGTCCATGGCGGAGTGGGATATAAGTGTAGCGGTGGCCTGTGAGCCTTATTTCGTCCCTCCTTACTCAAATTGGGTAGGGGATGATAGTGACTTCGTACCAATGATGGTGAATTCCGAACCCGGTTCCTCTCTCTCCAAATTAGAGACCAGGGAAAATCATCGTCCTCAGCGACCTGAATTCCAAGTCCGAAGCCTGGGGAAACCGCTTCACGGATAGCCAGGGGTAGGACTGTCCAGATCTAGGCACTCCTCTCCGACCTGTCCAGGGAAAAGTGGAAATTCGTGCCATTGTTGAAAACTAGACTTATATTTAAAAGTTTAATTAATATTAAAGACAATTGTTATAGCATTATGTAAGTTCATTAAAAGAAGTATGACTTTAAACATTTGTTTCAATTTCCCCACTTATAACTAAACGACAATAATGAAGTAAAGTTTAAGGTATTCACGTGGCCCGGGTTTCTCCTACATAAAAAAGTATTCACGAAACTGTCATCATCATTAGTTTTTACATCTAATTAAAATATATATATATATATATATACTAAATAATACATTATTTTCTTATTATGAGATTTTCAGTTAGTTATTTTTAGTTTAATTTTAAGTAACTATTTAAACTTAATTCTCTAATACCATAGAATAATATTTCTGATTTAATACATTTTTAATATTTTTAACGCCATTATATACTTTTTTGTTACATTAAACGTCACGTTTGTAGGTTGAGAAGGATTATGAAATTATATTTTTATGACAATTTAGAAATTATCAAATATAATTTATACTTTACCTCATTTTATTTCCGGCTAATCGGAAGCGGGTTGAAAATATTAACTTCAATGCATTATTTTTGATATATTTTCTTTCGAAAAATAATTATTAAATTGTATACTAACATTTAAAAAAAATAAATATACTTGTGTTTTTCTGGCCATAGCTTATTTTTCACAAAATTTTAAAGTTTATTAATATATACTGTGTTACATTAAAAACAACTTTCGTGATAGCAGAGATGTAATAAATATTAAAAGCAGATTTCGTCCAACACATCATACTTTTGTTATAATTCTTAGCTATTAGAGTGAGCATTATTTTGTTATTTATTAGATGTTCCGAGGTTATTGCTTTATTTCATTAATCTTCTGTACTCTAGAAGAAAATTGTGCAAAAAGCTTTGTTATCGTAATGATAAATGTCTTTCTTTTCTCTTACAAATCTGTTTTTTTTTCCTTTTAAGAAATGATACATTTATCAATGTTCTTAACACTTAATAATTTATATGTGAGAATTAAAACTATCAAATAAATTTATAATAAAATATTAAAGAAAAAAATTATAGAACAAAAATCATTTTTTGTTCTAAAATTTTTGATAGACACAAAATAATTTGTTATTAAAATTTATATTATATTATTTTATTTTTTTCTTAGATTATCGTTTTAAAATTTCATAGTAAACAAATATATACTAAGGTACACGGAATAATTAAGCCATATTATCTTAAGCTTCAACAATAAAATATACATTCAATGTTTATTTTTTATTTCTTTTAAAATATCATAAATAGCATTTATTTATATTACAATTGTTATTCCAACGAATTTTAGTTTTTGGCGGGGCAGGTACATGGGCCGACTAGAGGTGAGGATGTGGGTAGAATATCTAGCAATAGTATCTTAAGGTTTCATAGTAAAACCACTAACATGGATGTTATATTTTTATAAAAAGAGACAACGTGTTGGATAGTTTCCAATAATATTCTTTCTAAAATTACAAAGGATATTTTATAACTGCAGTAGCTTTGCTAATTCATATTATAGGTATCACTCTCTCACTCTCCCTAGAGTCGTTAATTCATTACTAACGAACATGCTTCCGAGAAGTTGGGTATAAAAAAAAAAATCTGTTGTTCTTTTATTTTATAGAGCATCTTTTATTCAGTTTTCTGTCAAATGATGCGATGATTTGGCTTCTCCATATCAGTTCACACTGCTGACTTCTATCCACTTGACGCATATTAACTTTTTATAATTAATTTATGTTACCACACTTCGATACCTAGTTATATTTCTCTTTGTATGATCCCTAATCAAGCAAGCCCTAATCAAGCAAGCTTCTCTTAATTGATGTGAGATTGTGATTGTGGCTAGAATATCTGTGTGTATCGATGTATATCAATTTCCTTTATAGATTTTAATTTTTCCCTATCGTATCTATTTCTTTATGCCACCTACCCAGTTATATATTTATCGATTTTGTATGATAATAGAAGTCTTGTTTTGTACTCTTAATATGGCAAAAGAATAATTAGCTTATCGTCTATAAGTCAAAGTGAGGAGCAAAAGGTAGCTTGGACTTAATTTCCTCACTTAATTTCCTCTACGTCAGTATAGTCATACTTGACATACATACACTTACATATATATACTTGATTTACATTGACAGTCGTCAAAGACCTAGATTTTGGTGAAGGATTGAAATCCAATTAACTGAATTACATAAAATATCTGATGCATATAGTTACTGTACTGAGTGTTGGAGGATTTCGTAAAATAGAATATTTTGTAATTAAAACTTTGTGTGAAATATAAAGAAAATTTTATTGAGTTGTGATACAAAGTCCGAAAATACAAAAGTTTCTGAAAAGTATAAAATATACTTCATTAAAACTACTGAGCAGTTGTTGTTTTTTTTATTATAAATAATTATAATTTTTGGTTCTAAGCTAGCCAGAAAAGAGTTCTACCCAATTTTCTTATGGAAATATGCATGTTCCGTTCTGTCCTGAATAATTCATCTAAAGACGTGAAGCGTTTGACTCCCTTATTTATAAAACCGACACAAAAAAGGAAAATATATAATGTAGGGAACTGAATAACTTCCGCTTTCCTTTTATATTTTATTTATTTTTGTTATTTTGTTTTTCTGCTAATGAATAGGAAATGCTTTTTTTATTATATTTTTCTAACTAATGATAATAATAACGCTAAGGTGTGATCGATGCATTAATATGGATATATTGATATTTTAATAAAAATACATTAAATAAATGATTAACCTTTCACGAAATCAGAAAATAAGCGTGGATTTAGATTTAAGATTAAATTCATACGATGTCAAACCAAACTACTCAACTAATAATGGGGCAATATAAATTTCCTAACATATTTCAAGTAATCACTTAAAACTTAAAAACCTCGTAGGAAATTTTAAAGTAGAGCAAAGAGAATTTTACCATCACTCCTTCTGAATATTGGCCTCACGGAAAAGAAGTCCGTAGGGGAAATTGCAATACGAGCGAAGATATAGGGAAAAATAAAATAGTTGCCATCGACTTCTATAATATCTCCAGACAGGTCTAATCAAACAGGTAACAGGAAACAGGTATCTTACTAAACTACCATTCCTAAATAAAATATCCTTTATAACGCAGTACCAAACGAAGTTACCATATAAATTGAGTTGAAGATTTTGTATTACTCTCGAAGAAACTCTCGTTTCTATTGCGTTTTGTTTCCACCTTGAAATATTACTATTATTATTGGCATACTTAAGCAGGTACAACTCTTCGGAGTTAAATAATGAGACTTGCCAAAAAAATCGAAACAAATTAACAAATTTATCCAGTAAATATAAATTAAAATTTCAATTTAATCTTTTAATAGTTAAGAACAGTTTATATCAACTGTAATAATATTATAGATGTTTTGTTATTTATAATTATTTAGCATTCTAATGTGATACTATTACAACAAAAGTAAATATCTGTACATATAATAAAATTGTCACTGATCCATTCATGTACATGGAATTTAAAAAAAACATCATAAGGGGCTTTATAAGATTAAGAGAACCCAAAACAATGGTTTTTCAGTTTGTCTATTTGTCTGTATGTCTGTATATCTGTATGTTTGTGCACGCTAATCTCAGGAACGGCTTAACCAATTTGAATGCGGTTTTCAGTAATATATATTATCACAGTTTTCACTTAACATTTAGTTTTTTTTCATCTAAATCGGTTAAGAAATAATAAAAGTTAGGATAATTTATGTCAATGACGTAATAGGTACCATGAAAATCTTATTCTATACATGTAATAAATCTTTAGAGGAGTAGTCTTTGTACATTGAAAATATTAATTGCATTCGTTTCATCTTTAATCTACGTAAATTTGATCACATCTCTCAGTACCGTGATAAGCTTAATTGGCTTCCTATCCGCGAAAGAAGACAGTCTAGAACTTTATGTCTATTATTTTCCATTCTAAACGATCCAACTTCTCCTCATTATTTAAAATCAAAATTTCAACTACTGAGCTCCTCTCATGATTTGCATCTCCGGTCAGCTTCTAACCTTAGTTTATTTGTACCTTCTCATCATACTGGTTTTCTTTCTAACTCTTTCACAGTACACGCTATTAAACTCTGGAACAGCCTGCTTGATTTGCTTCAACGTGCCCCGAATAAACAGGTTTTTAAAAAGCATGTTCGTATCTATCTTTAAAATTGATTTACTATTTCATATTCAAGTAATCGTCATACTATTTCTCGCTGTTTATATCTAATAGTTTATATTTGTTTATGGTTATGTTTTTATGTATTTTTGATGTACACACAAAGTGTGGAACCTTTAATATTTATAAATGTATTTTGTTTTCTATTGTTATAATGTTTTGCGCATACAATGCAAATAAAACACCGGCTAAACTCTCGGAGATAGATCAAAATAATGTGCTAAGTATTGTATACCTTAAAAAGTTCTACAAGAAAATCCGCGATGTTTGCCTTTTAGGGGTAACCTACAATAGCAAATTTTTATTTTTTAGTTTTTAAGAAAACAGCTTTAATTTTTATCTAATTAAGTGACTTAAATACATTTTACATTTAATATGGAACCTATATTGTTCCATTATAAATGTTCCCTTTACAGCATGTAATTTAAATAAATATTTACGAAGATATTACAGATTTAAAATATAGGGTCTTCGCGTTTGCGGCGGTACGGTCTACCGGCGCACTCTGGTATGGAACCGTGCAAACCGTCTTAACACTGGCTTTTGTGAATGTTCAGTATTGAAAAATTTGTAAATGCATATAGCTAACTGAATGTTTATCATTTAGAATAGATTTTTTTTTTAATAAAACTGGACCTGCAAGTTTATGGTGAAAATAACGTCGATTGTGTAGCTCAGAATTCCTCAAGTTTACATGGTAATATTTTTATTATGTTCAATGAAAATCTATAAGTGTGAGATATGGTTAGAATGGTTATTAAGTACTCTATTTAAGAAGTATTTAAATGGACATTTAAGTAAAAACAGGAGAGGTATAAAAATAATTACAGTACCTAATATTGTATCCTTATTAAAAACTTTAAATATAGTTTTGACAGTGAGCGATGTCTGTCGATGTCGTAATTTTGATTGTATCACTTAAAATAAGTCATATAGATGCCAATACAAAAAAAGGAAATGGGAATTATTTTACTTCGAATTTAAGGGATGCAAAACCGCCGGCAAAAGCTAGTCGACGTTATAAAATAACTTAGTTAATATAGTTAATATATTAGTTAGTACATGCGACTTGTCAGAGCGCTAGTGTTTCCCATATTTCTTTATGGTGCGGAGACGTGCACATTAAGAGAAAGTGAGAAAAATAAGATAGACGCTCTAGAAATGTTGTGGTGGAGGAGAATTCTTGGCATATCGTGGACGGAATTCAGAACCAACATTTCACTCCTCCGGGAGCTCGGCGTCCGACAGCGTCTATCTTCCATCGTCCAAGGTCGTATTCTCATTTGTTTCGGACATGTTTAGCGTCGGTGAGATACATCAGTAGAACGCCTGGTACAGGGAAGAGTTAAAGGTATAAGACCACGTGGCAGGCCCTCTATGCGCTGGACTGACCAGGTGAAGGCTGCGCTTGATGATTCACTCCACGAGTGTACGAGAAAGGCAACGATGCGAGAGGAGTGGCGTCAGATTGTAAAGCATGTCACAAACCCTGATATGACTACCACGACCAGTCTGGCAAGAGTGTGAAGACTGGCAAGAACAGATATCTTTATCTAACTATATAATATTTTTGCTACTTTTCGATTTTATTTTTTTTTTAATATATTAAGTTTAGTGTTTGTAAATCATATTGTTATATCTCAAGTAAATGTAAGTATTACCTGAAAAAAAGTCTGATCATCTTACAAAACTAATTTAAGTTTTAATACGCTTTGATTCACGCCTCGCTAACAAGAAAATAAAATTGGCATTAGTGATGACATAAAAATTATGTAAAAATATTTATTTCAAACATAGCCATAAGAAATTATTGCGAAATAATATATTAACGAGATATAAGTAATGTATAAAAATATCCAGTTGAGTCTAGTTTTTTTTTATTAAATCAAATCCCATAATTACAACGAGATCCCCTGGTTTAACTTATAAACTTAAGTCTGTCCCATATTCTATAAGAAAAATAAGATCCTTTTTTGTCTAGACTAATATTAAAATAGTTTTTCATACTACAGCATGCTATGGTATTCTACGTTGAGGTAGTGCTGCTGTTATAAATATGAATTATATTGAACAAAAGAGATCTATTTATAGAAAGATTTTTTTTGGGAAATAAGTTTGAAATTACTAATAAATAGGAAAAACAAACACACGGCCGCGCTGGCAACAGAATGAACTCAAAAAAATGAATAACTCTATAAAAGGGAAATTTATACACTTATTTAACAAGCTCCCAATTAACATTCAAAAACCTTTAACTATTTCCAAAAGTAGCTAAAGAACGATTTTGTTAAAACGGTTACTTAATCTATATTTAACTAGATGCAACGTGGGTATAAAGCTTTGCCGATTTAACTTTTATTATGAATTGAATTTAGGTTTTCTGTATGCCTTTAAGAACACCCCATTATATACTATCGTCATCTTTTCTCAAGTCTGCGTCAAATAATTGACCGAGTTGGTGATAGCATCAACAAAGAAAAAATATTTTAAATGGCATTGGCTTATTTTTAACAGTTACACATATATTGATCTACAAATAGAGTAAACAATAGACTGAAAGAACAATACAACTAAAATACATTGAACTAGAAACTTTTCATCAAACATGGCTGTCTGTAATTTACTGGGCTGTTTTGTTGCAAATTCAAAATTCTGTTTCTTTCTTGTATTTTTTTTATATTATTATTAACAAAAAACTTTTCTTTGATTATATTTTATTAATATAACTTTTTTTAATGTTCTATATTTTTATAGGTATTATATTAAGTAAGAAGTTAATGTAATATTATAATACAAAATTGTAATCTAATAAGATATATTTTAAAGATTTTGGCATTTTGTACAAGACAGATTAAAGTTTCTCTTGAACTACTTCACTACCGTCCCGCTGAGGACGATCATATATTGATTGCTTAATTCACCGAGACGGGTAGCGATAAGGTGAAGTCGTGGGTTCAAATCCATGCCCGTATCGGTTTATTTTTCATTCTATATTTATTTAAGTTACAATAAGCTTAATATGTCTATACATATTCAAAGATATTTGCATACATTACTTATATCACATTAATATATTATTTCGCAATAATTTCTTATGACTATGTTTGAAATATTTTTTTTGCATAATTTTTATGTCATCACTAATGCCAATTTTATTTTCTTGTTAGCGAGGCGTGAATCAAAGCGCATTAAAACTTAAATTAGTTTTGTAAGATGACCAGACTTTTCTTCAGGTAATACTTATATTTACTTGAGTTACAATAATATATATACTCGCGTCGCCACGACAAGGTATTAGAAATTATACGGGAAGCGGTTAGTCTTTCAGTAGCAAGAGCGCGGAAGGGTATAACAACCACCAAACGATCTATAGAATTCGTAAAAGAAGGCTCCTCCAAAGAATCAAAAGCGAAGCCTTATTCAATATTAGGCGCGGCTCCTGATTGGATTCTCATGATGGATGCGTATGAAAAGCATTACAAAATCCCTGGGGATGTTGGTGTTTCGTCATCCAGACCGGACTTATTCCTGTATTCGAAACATTTGAGGCGCGTGATACTTGTGGAGCTTACTGTTCCTTGGGAAACAAACATCCCAAGGGATCACACATTCAAGCTCAATAAGTATTACGAACTAACCAACGAACTGATCAGGAATAAATTTATAGTTAGTTTGTACGCGGTAGAAGTGGGAGCGAGAGGTATAACAGCAAAATCTCTCTATAGCCTACTTAAAGATCTTGGCCTTTCTAGAACAAGCATCGGTTCATTTCTAGAACGTACTTCAAAGGCGGCATTAGTAGGTTCTTTCCAAATTTGGTTAGGTAGGGAGAGGAGTGTGGAGGGTGAAGGTGAGCGTTTTTGCGCATAATAAAGGGGCCCCTTAAACCTACTCCTGGGTCGCAAGTCCCAGGCACTGCTTGCACTCTTCTCCTTGCAACGCGATGGGCCCGGCACCCGCACGGTGAATCCATGGATTGCTAAGAAGCTTCGTCTCTCATATAATTTATAAACATTAAATTTATCAAATTTTTGTATGAAAATTACAAACTATTAGCGATTAACGAAATCACACGGGTTGTCTGTAAATCCATGCAAGCCACAGTTTCACAATTTTCGCCAAACACCAAAAACTACTACTACTATAGGTAGGTTGAGAAGATGAAAAATCTTTTACCAATCAAGACAAAACTAACCCTGGCTCTAACACTCCTACTCCCAGATCTTGATTCTGCGGATACGTGCTACTTGGATTTAAATCAAAACTGGTACAAAAACTAGAAAGACTACAAGACGTTTTAGATTATGAAAATATGACCACATCAGGAAGCACCGCCCTCGCCTCAAATGTCTTACGATACAACATCGTCGAAATTTTCATTCTCTTACTCTTCTTTATAAAATTCCATATTTAAAAGAACGTTTTTCTTTTCTTGGCTCAAACACTTCCCTTAATATGAATCATCGTTCGCAAAATGATAATTTACTTGAAATACCATTATGTTATACGCAGTGTTACAACAATTCTTTTACCGGTAAAACAGTTAAACTATGGAATGTGAACCTTGTGAGATAAGACGCTCTAAATCTATTTAGGTATAATTTTAAAAGTCTGCTTAAGAAACCACTTGCTGTCCTTGTAATATTTATAATATTTACATATTAGTAAGTAAGTATAAATAATAGTATATAAAGTAATATGGTATTAGTACATGGCGAAGTTAGTATGCATGTGTATGTAATATTGTATATAATTTTACTATAATACTGAATAAAAAAAAACACAAACATAAATAAAACCATCAAATTGTAATACGACTAATCGGTAAATACAGAAGATTGGAGGTCATTGTTATATTTTTAATTTAAATCGTTAATAACGTATTCATAAAGCTTAATTTATGTATATAACGTTTTAATATTTATACGGAATATATTTTGCTCAATTATCTTATGCACCAACTATTGCCTGCCTAAAGATGTTGTGCTTCTAATTGTAGGTTAACTGTAAGTGATCACTTTTAGTGATAAGGCCGCCTTTGTACCAAATGTTTAAATGTCTCTTTTATGTTGTTGTTTTTTCTTTTTTTATATATGTACTAGCAGACCCGCCACGCGTTGCTGTGGTTGCAAAGGTTTTTGATATACCTATTACATTGTAGTAAACTCTTTAAGAAGTAACGTTATTAGAAATGAAAAAATATATAAAAACCCCCGACCGCTAAGTAAAGAAAGAATTCAAAATGCAAGTAAATTTATCAAGGCAAACGAAATAGCAATATTTTGATATTATCGTATAGTCAAAATGCTCATTCATTAGCTCCGAAAATTTTGTAAAATAGACACTATCATCACCATACGTACAAAGCTCCCCCAACACAACGACTTCAATAAGTACATAATAATATTATTATCCTTTTTAGACGTCTTTTAGTATCGGGGGTTATTTAATTATTATTTTTTTGAAATAAAAAATAAAAAAAATAATGATGTGGACCGCTATGTTTTTTGACATAGATGTAATTTGTAAAAGAACATGGCATCTCTATGACTGATTTTCTATTTCTATTAACCCTTGATTTTTTGGGCATACAACACTATACCGCTATACGTTAGGCGTTTCCACCACTCGATCAACAGGGTGATTGAAACAATGAAATTATTATTTACCAAAGAAGACGAAAACGTTAAAGCCGGTGTAAAAATTCACTGGATTGTGATTTGAAGGGGAAGGTCTTTGAACACGGTTGATCAAAATTATCGTATAGTTGATATATTTAATTTTAAATTTAATTATTATTTTTTTTCATTTAAGATTATAACAAATGAGTACATTACAAATTTATAAATGAGGTAGGTACGGTAGATAGTCTTAAAGCTATGACAATAATATTTATTATTTTAAATTATTAAAAGTTTAATTTTAAGTGCACAATATTTTTGGTTGACCCGTCTCACGTAAATAGATTCAAGACAAAGAAGCAGGTATAATTTAACTGTATTATGTTGATTATAATATGAATGTATATATATAAATCAGCCTAAGTAACACGTGGCCGGTTATTTAAATTGTAAATTAATATTTTATCGGTCGGCCGGCCAACTAAAAATTGACTTGCAATTTAATCTCAGCATCGCGTGGCGGTTATGATGTTAAATTGTATATAATGAATTATGAAGTTAGTTTGCTTTTTTAACATTACGCCATCTGTTGAACACTAACTCAAAGCAGTCAACAGATACAACGCCATCTGTTAGATTTGTTTGGATCTAATAGATTATTGGAAACAAATAATTTGCAATAAAATAATATTGAAACTATAAATTAAGATAAACGCTATCCTATATTTCAAGTTCGATCAAACTTCACACAGTGTGCAAATTTGATTAAAATCGGTTAAGTAGTTTAGGAGTCCATCGCGTACAAACAACGTGACACGTAATTTATATATATTAAGATGTGCAATAAAGAGTTAAACGCAAATAAATAAATCACGACAATCAGAATATATTTTTAAATATATTGGAGCTTAAAAGACGAACTTTTAACGTTTTTAAGCACGCCCTGAAAATAAGTAATTTCAGCAGCTTCCACATGTGTCGTGTTGGCTTATAACTGGGGCTGTATCCTTCAACTTGGTTAGAACTAACGAGAAAACTTTCTTTATAAAACCCACGTATTGAATTTTAATTTGAACATATCTATTGGTTGACAAACTCTTTATTTTGTTTTTCAGGCATTCAGAAACTGGCATTTTCTGAATAGTCATTGCTGTTTTATAATAACCATTTTGATAAATTTATGAAATTGTGAAAAAAAATAAATATTATTTAAATAATTATATTTAATAAACTATTGAATGAACGATTTTACTTGAAGAGATAATAGGTAAATATTCAGATTATTTATTACCAACATTTCCTAAACGATGAAAAAAATACAAAACAATTTTATAACTTTATACCATTTCAGAGTACAAAATTCTGAATCAAACTGACCCTTTTACAAAAGGCAATTTCCGCAAAAAGGCTTTGACAACAAGCACAGCTCTCACCAGCCATCGATCTTCAAGATCATTCTGTCGCGTGAGAACTCACTAAAAGTCTTGGCAATGATTCCACTGCTTTATTTTCATTTAATAGCTAAAATATATTTATTATACCCTTAATATTTTTTACAGACTTTTAGTACTTGTCGCTGAAATTTTAGGGACCTGCTTTGTTCAGCAATTATTTTATTTCATGAACAATTTTTTATTACAAAATTTTATTGCATAAGCACAATAAACAAATTAATTCCTCATTCGCTAACGGATTATACTTAAAACGTATAACGTACATTGTTCAGCTTAGAAAACTTTGCTTCCGAACTAACTATAACTGGTGGATGAGATCCTAATTCCTAAAGTCTGTTACAAACTCAGTTGGTTTGCAATTTCAACTAGGTATTTAAATGATATAGTTCTGTACTAAATTTTAAACGTATGGAACAAATAAATCGACTTAATTAATAATATTAAATAGGCGTACAGAATCACTCAAAAATAATCTCAAGTGATGAAATCCAAAGATGATGTTGATAAATCGAGAAATTAATCATATCGAATTTTAAAGAACATTAAACCTCCTATTAAAAATTGATATATACACATCAAAGGGGTCCTAAGACAGAATATCTAAAATTAACAGCCCGGCGGCACATAATCTAGTGAGGGTAACGCACGTATCGTCTCATACAATGGCCTGTCCCTTCATATTAACTCGGGGTCCTTAACTCAGGGATTATACGCTCCTGGTAACGAAGGTCGTGTATTTCGTACTCTTGAGTAAACGGACAGAATAAAGCGATGGTGATTAAAATATATTTGTTTACGGTCCTTAGCCATGTGTTTTATCGTAATAATATACATACTGTTATATTAATGCCTGCTTATGTAAAACATCGTTGTATTGAGGGTTCATTATTACTGTTATTCTCTAAATAACGTTTATATAATGTGCATATATTTAGCATTAATTGTTGGGGGGTTGAAACAATTGCTCTCCTATATTTTTTGTGTATTTCTAAACGTGCAGTAAAAAATGTTTTAAGAACAAAACATTTTTAATGGATAAGTAAACTTTTGTATATCAATAATTTAATCTAGTGTATTCTAATAAATTCTGCAACATTTATGTGATATATCCAATGTGATATACGGATTATTACTACAGATTTCCCACGGATATTAACTGATGACAGATATGATTCGACACGATTGCAGAGAAAAAAATGTTAAATGGAAGAAGCATCAGCGAATTTTTCAAAACATTTTAGACCTCAATATTTTAGTAACATCGATTGTTTTATAAGTAGTTTAGAAAAATATGGCTTTAGTTGAATTGTAATTTATTTTATAAGAGGTTCTCAAAGTGACGAATGAAAAATAAAAAAAAGTGTTAAACTGATCTGTATATTTTTTAATTTACTTTCAATAAATATTTTTTTGGCAAACATAGGTCAGAATGTATAAGCCCTAGTTTCACAGTAGCTCTATTATAAGATTGCTTAGGGAATGGTCAATTCGCCTATTTTTAACAAATACATATATGTTGATATACAAAAAAGAGTACATATTACAATGTACTGTAAGACCAATACAACTAAAATAAATTGAACTAGAAACTTTTCACCAAACATGGCCGTAAGTAATTTTCGTTTTTATTTTTTGTTTGCACTAAATTCAAAATTCAGTTTCTTTTTTGCTTTTTTTTTATTATTATTTACAACAATTTTTTCTTTGTATATTTTGTATTAATATAACTTATTCCATAGATTATATTATAGGTATTAAGTAAGAAGTAAATGTAATATTAAAGTAGATACAAATTTATTCTCTAATTATAAATTTGGCTTTTAGCGTTCTGTATCAGGTATATTAAAATATTGACTTAATTATTATATCACATTAATATATTATCTAGAAAAAGTTATTTTAAAGAATGTGAATGCCTTAATTAATATTTATGCATATGATTATGTCATCACTAATGCCACCTTTACTTTCTTGTTGGCGAGGCGTGAATCAAAGTGTATTAAAACTTAAATAACTTTTGTATGACGACAAGATTTTTCTACAGGTAAAACTGATATAGATTTACTTGATTCATAACAATTTTATTTAAAAACTTAAAACATTTTACAAATTAAAAAAAATATTAATGAATGAATTAAGATAACGAATATAAATTTTAAAGTATATTGAAACTTAAAAGCATGAGCATTAAATTTTTTAAGCACGACCTAAAAATAAGTAATCGCAGCAGCTTCCACATGCGTCATTTTGGCTTATAACTGGGGTTGTATCCTTCAACTTGGTTAGAACTAACGAGAAAACTTTCCTTCTAAAACCCGCGTATTGGATTTTAATATGTCTATTAGTTGAAAAACTCGGTATGTTGTTTTTGCCTTCTCAGTAGAAATATTTATGTCTATCTCTATGTCTATGCGTTATAGATTCAACAAATAGAGAGAACAAAAGCCATTTTCTTAATATTTCTAAATAAATCTAGGCATGCATTCAGAAAATGGCACTTGAATATTTGTAGATTTATCTAGATCTAAATATATCTTGATATAACTACAAATATCAGGTATTTAGCTATTTTATAAAAACCATTTAAAAATATATATATATAATTTGTCAAAAAATATTAGGTAAATATTCAGATTATTAAATTACCAACATTTCTTAAATTTTGTAAATCGATGAATAAACAAAACATTTTGTAACTTTAAACCATTTCAGAGTACAAAATTCTGAATCAAACTGACCCTTTTATATTAGGCTATTTCCGCAAAAAGGCTTTGTCAACAAGCACAGCTCTCCCCGACCATCGATCTTCAAGATCATTCCATTGTGTGAGAACTCACTAAAAGTTTCCCTTGGCAATGAGTCGGCAGCTTTATTTTCATTTAAGAGCTAATATATATTTATTATACCCGAAATATTTTTTAGATTCTATATTTAAAATAATATTTATTTTATATATTTCATATTGAACCATAAATCTATTTTACACAACACACAATACAGCACGAGCATCTATTTCTTGTATTAGTATCCTGTATTGCAACAGTTAATTTATATGGTAATCGAATATTGTTTTATGAATATAGAATTACATATTTTTTATTTACTTGAATTAAGTAAAGCCCAATGATAAATTATAAGATGTCCTGAAGGCTTGCCGTGTTTTTCTATATTTATTTATTTATTTGGGAAACAAACAATATTTACACACTTAAAAACAAAATAAATAATTAATACATAATATCAATAAAGTTTCCGCTGTTATAAAAAATAAACATAACATGAACATAAAAAGTAAAAATAAAAATAATATTAACAAATCATCCATAGAAGCATAAATTGGAAGAAAAAAAAATATGTGTGTGTGTATTAGTGTACACATATAAGAAGTGAAACTTCTTTATGACATATTTTTTTGAAAAATGATTCACTAATTACAACTTCACAGGAATAGCTAATTAAGTTAAATTAGATAAAGTTTAAGCAAAAATAAAGATGGCGCGTAACAGAAAAACGTTACAATTTTTTGACATTGCTATAAAATTTCTCCCATCCATCGATAAAAAAAGTTTCATTTCAAATATGGCTCGTAACGGACAAATGTGACTTAGAAATAAAGATGGCGCGTAACAGAAAAACGTCATAATTTTCATTAATTAATTAAAACGTAAGAAGTAAATCGACTGTTTCTGACGTACCTATAATCTATATATATAAAAATGAAACCCGTTTTCCTTGGTCACGGCATCACCCGTGAATGGCTGGACCGATTTCACTAATTCTTTTTTTGTTGTATTTGTTATTATTAGGAGAAGGTTCTTACGGAAAAAAATATTAAGAAAATCTCTCAGAAATATTGAAAAATGTACATTTAATTTTGCATATTTTAAAATACGCGAGTAACAAATGTCAATGTCATTCACAGCCATAGATTATTTTGATGAAAGAGCATCGTATTGAGCTTAGTGTTTAAATAAAAATGCAAAGTTGTTCAATAGCGATTTGTAAAAATATTAGTGAAATTATTGAATCCTAAGAAATAAACACTATTATGAAAATATATATTTTGTTTTTTATTTAATTAAAAATTAGTAAAGTCATTTTCAGGAATAGCGAGACCAGGGAATTATGGATTCATTTTTATATGGAGGATTCAGTTCAAATTAAATAGGTACTCATACCTAAGATAGGTCAGCTATACAAAATAAAGTAGTGCATCATTGCAACGCTAAGGCGGTACGAAGTTCGCCGAGTCAGCTAGTATTCTCATAAAAGAAACACATAAGTACCACAAAAAAACAGACAAATGTACACAATTCACTTTAAAAATAATAACTTTAGACTTCTTAACATGTTGGATCGTCACTATATCACAAATAAAATTATTCTTCATAATTGTTTCTGCTGTTTCGAGTTTTTGTTCGTCCTAGGTATAGCAAAACAGACCTTGTAAAGATCAGGACCCCAATGCTCCATTTCTCAGCCAAAACTCTTATTTCTTTTCATTCTTATTTCTTCTATTTCAGACAATCAATGTATTTTAAAAATATTATAAATTATATTTCATAATTTCTTCTTTATGTTATAATCTTGAATTTATTTATTAGTTTCAATAGCAAGTCTATAAAATCGTATTGTCCAGTATGTAATTACAATTCATTATTTAATTATAAAACTCTAATCCGATAATTTTATTTCTGGTTAATGTAAATTGTGTTTTGTAATCCACATACTTGTCATTTTGATTATTTAGTATTTCCATAGCAACATGGTGTAAAAGAGATGAAGCTATACGAAAACAAAGAGGAGAGACCGATAATATAAAATAGTGTGTATATTTCTGTCTCACTCTTTACCGGCTTCATTCTACACATTTTTGTATTTGTGTCTCTTACCTGTCGTTTTTTCCGTTGCATCAGGTTTGAAATCACAACGATTCTAAAGAAGTTTCACGTCAAAAACAAAATAACATTTAAAAATTATAATAATAAAAACTCAGAAATTAGAACACACACACATTGCAAAAATGATAAATAAAAACGTTACAATTAACGAAAATTCTTTTGAAAAATACTTATCTTATCATTAAAGATGTCGATGTTATGACAACTGTTATTAAAGTCTCGACAAGCACGAGATATAAATGCATTATTTGTGTATTTACATTTCTTAAAAGGTATAAAAAATATTTATTGTTTCTGGAACTTAGCCTAGGACATTTCAATTTTACTCCACCGAGAAGATAATTGGAATCAACAATACTATTGATAATTTTATACAAAAATAAGAGGTCCCTTAATTGCCTTCGAGAATATAGTGTTGGAATTTCCGGAATGATACCCTCTGAACTGTCACCAGATAAACCACCCTTATAAGATAGATATTTTTTAAATTTATTTTGTAATTTTTCTACTGTATCAATGTAAACTTTATATAGTGAATGCCAAACCGTAGAGGCATATTCCAGTAATGAACGCACGAAAGTATTAAATAGAAGTATAAAAGTCGAGGCTCTCTTAAAATCCATACCCCCCTTAAAACAAAACCTAGCATTCTATAAGCCTTCGAAGATATATAATTATGATGTGAAATAAAAGTTAGCTTACTATCTAAAATTACATCTAAATCTTTAACCTCATTAATCCTAATCAAATTATCCTTAATAATATTATAATAGTATAAAAATAGAACATTTAAATAGGGACGATTTTGGTGACAATAAATGGCAAGCTTATCTAAGTCTTCTTGTAGTGAAATAATCCTGAATGGACTTTAGACTTTAAAAAAATTATATCGTCTGCTAACAGCAGGATTTCACAGCTATCAAAGACACTAACAAAACCATTTACAAAAAGATTAAACAGCAAAGGTCCAAGATGAGAGCCTTGTGGAACTCCTGACTCAACCCGGTACAAAAGTCTAACAAATACCTCGCACTGTTACGGTGTGACTACAATCTCTCAAATACGAGATGAGTCCCCTCAGAAGATTTCCATGTATACATGGAAATCTTTTTTGGTGGTGAATTATTGTGGTATAAATGGAGATCTTCTGGAATTTGAATGTAAAATGGAATACACTACCACGGCACGTGTTTCCTTCCCAATACGATCTTGGGTCTTTTAAACGGGGTGTGAAAAGGCATCTCACAAGGTGCCATAGTGCAGACCAACATACTGCATTGTATTTTCCATAAATGAGAATGGTGGCCACCATTTTTAGACATCATACCATTTCGGCGAACCAAGCTTTCGATTAAAAAAAAGTGCATCCAAATCCGTCCACGCGTTGGGCCACTCATACTGAATCGGACAACTGAACTAGGCATCCCTTCGATCAGCAATCATCCTCTATGATAGGGTGGACCGGACAACCGATCAGCGCGTTCTGCTTAAGCTTCTGGACGACTGCTTAAGCTCCTCACTAACATCTACTTAGTCTGGCCATAAAAACTATTACAATTAAAAATAAAAAAAATATTAATAAAAGCCAAAGATTATATCTCGGGAAATGAATATAGCACTTAGAACCATGTCGTGTATTTTAACAGATGACTTAGGACTTGCAGCCTATAAGAGTCATGGTCATGGTCACTGGTCATTTCTTAGCTATTTAAATTAAATTAAAGATAAATAGGGTCGTAAAATTGAAACAACTACTGAAGCGGTACGCAGAGGGAGGTCACTGAAAAATTTTGTTTACGGATGGGAACAATTTTACAATTGAACAACATTTTATCAAACAAAATGTATGCTCAAAGCTACTAAGGAAGCTTCCCAATTAGTCGACAGAGTGCAACGTGGTCATTATCCGACTTCAGTGATGGTTTGGTGGGATGTTAGCTATGAAGGAGTGACTGAGCCATATTTTTGTGAAAAATATATCAAAACTTCGGCAGAAGTGTATCAAGATACTATTCTTGAGAAGGTAATTAAGCCGCTTTATAACACCATGTTCAATAACCAAGTTTGGCCCTTCCAGAAAGACTCAGCGCTGGGTCATAAAGCTCGGTCCTCGCAGTCTTGGTTGAAAGTGAACGTCTCGGACTTCATCAGAGTTGACGACTGACCGTCGTCTAGTCCCGATCTTAATCCGCTAGATTATGATTTATGGTCAGTTTTAGAGAATCCATCTTACTCTCAACACCATGATAATTTGCAGTCCCTTAAACAATTCATACGATTGGCAGTGAAAACTTTTCCCATGGAAATAGCCGTGCTTCTATTAATTACTGGCGTCAACGTTTAAAGGACTGTATTACAGCCAAAAGACACCACTTCGAAAAAGCTTTCTATATTTTTAATTGTTTTATATTTGTGTATTAAACAAACACACTGTAAAAGTAATAGATTTCATTTGCAATATTTTTTTTTCTTTGTTACAATATTTATGGTAAGACTAAGTAGAATTTGTAACATTAAATATTTTTTTTAGTTTTGAGTAACTTATCAATTTTGTTTTTAAATCCGGTTTTAATCATTTAACGATTTCATAACTTTTTTGTTGCTCATTAAAATCTGTCACGTTCAAAGGTTGACAAGGATTATTAAAGTATATTTTTATGACAAATTACAAATTATAAAATAACCGTTATACTGTAGTATTCTATTCTTTTCCCGAGTCTTCGAAAGAGCGTTTAAAATATATAATTAAATGTATTATATTGTATTTATTTTGTTTTGAAAAATTATAAATTGTGTAGGTACGTACGTTTCGATCATAAAAAATATCTTGAAATTTTTCTGGCTGTTATTTACTTCTCACAACATTTTACAGTATATTAAAAATAAATATAATAAATATTAAAAGCAGATTTCTTCCACCAAATCATAATTTTTGTAATGTATCTTAGCTATAAGAGTGCGTATTATTTTGTTATTTATTGGATGTTCCGAGGTTATTGCTATATTTCATTAATCTTCTGTACTCTAGAAGAAAATTGTGCAAAAAGCTTTGTTATCGTAATGATAAATGTCTTTCTTTTCTCTTACAAATCTGTTTTTTTCCTTTTAAGAATTGATATATTTATCAATGTTCTTAATACTTATGAATCTATATGCGATAACTTAAATAATCCATTTTTTTAATTCTTCTTATGAAAGATTTGTTTCGTATTAAAAAAAATATAAGCACTAAATGTTTAGTTATTTAAATTTATAATACAAATTGTATTATTGTTTGAGCTTTTAAAATCTTATACAAAGTTTCTAGGCATATGAGTCGAGTAAATATTCATTCAGGATTTGGGCACGGCAGATATTATAGCTATTCAACAGTAATAGTATCTTAAGGTTGCTAGTGTGACCACAAACTTGGATCTTATATTTTTAATAAGAAGATACTACGTTTGGATAGTTTCTAATAATATTGCATGGGCATACGGATGTACACGGGCAGAGATTTGAACCCGAGATCTCTGGGAAACCTTCCCGTCGCTTCATCAATTTGAAATACTAACATAAATATTTGATAATTATTTATTAAATACAGTTTAAAAGTCACATAAAATTTGTCTTGTAATTAAAGTGAAAAGAAATATATTTCGTTTAACTTATTTAACTACAACATGAATATTTTAGTTGTTTTATGACTATATAATTTAAATTGACTTTTTTAGGAAGAAAATATTACAAACAAATCAACCTTAACAACATGTAGCTACATAAGAACCAAATATATAAATATAAATCTTTTTCTTTTATCACTTAATCTTTTATTATAACTAAGACTTTTTTTCCTAGTCCTACCCAATTTTCTTATGTAAATACGCATGTTCCGTTCTGTCCTGAATAATTCATCTAAAGACGTGAAGCGTTTGACTCCCTTACTTATAAAACCGACACAAAAAAGGTAAATATACAATGTAGGGATCTGAAAAACTTCCGCTTTCCTCTTGTGCTTTGTTTATTTTTGTTTTTTTGTTTTTTTTTTATTTTAAGAATTATTTTTTCTTTCTAATAAAAATCATAATGCTATGGTATGATAGATGCCTCAATCTGGATGTCTTGTGGATGTAGATGCCTTAATGATGTGTTTATGTAATGATGTTATTATGTAAATCCATTAGCTTAATGATAAAGCTTTCACGAAATGAAAATAAGCGTGGATTTAGATTTAATATTAAATTCATACGATGTCAGACCAAACTGCTCAACTAATAATAGTGCAATATAAATTTCCTAACATATTTCAAAATTTAATTTAAAACTTAGAGAACCTCGTAGGAAATTTTAAACTAGTGCAAAACAGATTTTTGTCATCCATACTTCTGAATATTGGCCTCACGTAAAAGAAGTCCGTTGAGGAAATTGCAATACGAGCGAACATATAGGGAAAAATAAAATCGTTGCCATCGACTTCTATAATATCTCCAGACGAGTCTGATATAGAAACAGGTAACTTACTAAATTGCCATTTCTAAATAAAATATCCTTTATAAAGAGGTATCAAACGAAGTTACCATATAAATTGAGTTGAAGATATTGTATTACTCTTGAAGAAAACTCTAGTTTCTATTACATTTTGTTTCCACCTTGAAATGTATGATTTGCATACTTAAACAGATACGGAATAAAATATTGAGATTTGTGAAAAAATACGAGAGTAAAGTAAGTACAAATCTATTTAGCAAATCCAAATTTAAATTTGAAATGTAAATAGTTACCACAGTTGAATATCAAGTATGGTAACTACAGTTGTTTGTTCCTAAATGTTATTTAACATTTTAATGTGATAGTATTAGTAGTAATAGTAATTTACTGTTACCACTTATTAGTAGTAAAATTGTAATAGTAGTAAAATCAAATTGGTGAACGAGCTAGATTAATGGCAAAAGGTTTAGGATTTTTTTAAAACACTACTAATAGAAATAATATTTTTGGAAAAGGATGTTTGATTCAATTCTTTTTTAATAAAGAGCTGGTGGTAGCTTTGTCAATGAAAAAATGTTTTGTATAAAACTTACTTACCACACGGATATTGATTATAATTATTTTTAAAGCTTAAAAGTTGCACACGATATTATTGTATTATTATTACAATACACATATTGAACACATTAGTATGATTTATAAAAAACTATAATAAGATTAAATATTGCGTAGTATTAATTTTAGTTTTACTTTTTCCAATTACATCACTTCCTGCAATTAATGAAGTTGGAATAATAGTCCAACACAAAATAACCTAGAAAAAGTGAAATTTTATTTATAAATTTAGTATTTCGTGGTAAAAGTTTTACTTGTCACATGACAAAATTATGATGACGGCATGGTATTTGCTTATTTTTAACAAATACATATATAGCGATCCACAAAATAGAGTACATAATACAATGTGCTGAAAGATCAATACAATTAAAAAACATCGAACTGGTAAACTTTTCATCAAACATGTCCGTCAGTAATATACGTTTTTGTTTTATTGCAAATTTAAATTTAGTTTCTTATTTGTATATTTATATATTATTATTCACAATTATTACTTCCTTAATTATTTTTCAGAATATTACTTATTCTTACAGTGCAAAATTGGGGTCGAATTAAAAACTCTTGAAATATAATTTTTAGCATTTTTTACTAGGCAGAATTGAAGTTATGTTTCAACACGGTTTATCACGGTAAATCATGATATATCTTATGACTATATTCCAAATAAATATGTATGCATATTTTTAGTTCATCACTAATGTCAACTCTCTTAAAACAAAGAGTATTAAAATTTTAATTATTTTTTATATAATGACTAGCTTTTCTAATACAAGTATTACCTATACTTGTATTTACTTGAGTTATAACAATATTATTGGTAAATAAAAAGTTTGAAACCTTTGAACATTTTTTTAATTTTTGTATAGTAAATTTTTAAGCAAGCACGTAATCTAAGTAATTGCAGCAGCTTCAATATGTCGTGTTGGCTTATAACTTGGGCTGTATCCTTCAACTTGGTTAGAACTAACGAGAAAACTTTCCTTCTTAAACCCGCGTATTGAATTTTAATATGTGTATTAGTTGAAAAACTCGGTACGTTGTTTTTGCGTAGTCTCTTGTCATACCTTTTAGTCTAGTCATACCTTCTCAATGATAATAGCTACGTAATGGTTTTTTTTTATATTTATATATATATATATATAATAAAGACATTTTCATATTTTTTCTATATTTGTCTGAATAATATATAAAATGGTATTTTTTAATACTCATTATGATAAATTAATTAAATTACTGAATACATTATTTTATTTAAATAGATACCTTAGGGTAAATATTCAAATACTTTATTACCAATATTATCAAAATTCTGTAAATCAATGAAAAAATATAACAAAGTAATATTATATCATAACTATTTCTGATTAGAAAATTCTGAATCAAACTGAACTTCTATGTTAGGCAATTTCCGTAAAAAGGCTTTGTCAACAAGCACAGCTTTCACCGGCCATCGATCTTCAAAATCATTCCATCGCGTGAGAACTCACTTAAAGTTTCCCTTAGCAATGAGTTGACAGCTTTATTTTCATTTAACAGCTAAAATATATTTATTATACCCGAAATATTTTTTAGATTCTATATTTATAGTAAATAATTACTTTGTATATTTTATAATATACCTTAAATCTATTTTTGACAACATACAATAGTAAATTTAAATGGTAATCGAATATTATTTAAGTTTTAAAATACATATTTTTTTCATTTACTTGAATTAAGTAAAACGCAATGATAAATTATAAGATGTGCTGAAGGCTTGACGTGTTTTTCTATATTATTAGATTAATTCCTTTATTATTAATATTATTTCAGTTTTATAGTAAAGTTACTTGTTTAAACAAGCAGATAAGGAATTAATTTAAAAAGCAATGAAGCAATGACAAAGCGCTTATCAACATAAGAACCTACCTATGAAACTACAGTCAGACTTCTAATTACTTGTTGCTAAAATTTTAGATATTGCTTGAACAACAATTATTTTATATCATAAACAATTTAAAACTATGAAATTATACTGCATAAGCACAATAAACAAATTAATTCCTCATTCGCTAACGGAATATACCTACAACGTATAACGTACATTGTTCAGCTTAGAAAACTTTGCTTCCGAACTAACTGGTGGATGAGATCCTAATTCCTAAAGTCCATAACAAACTCAGTTGGTTTGCAATTTGAACTAGGTATTTGAATGATATAATTCTGTACTAAATTATACATGGAACAAATAAATCCTCTTAATTAATAAAATTAAATAGGCGTACAGAATCACTTAAAAAAAATCTCAAGTGATGAAATCCAAAGTTGATGTCGATAAATCCAGAAATTAATCCTATCCTAACGAACATTAAACCTCCTGAAGGAAATTGATATATGCACATCAAAGGGGTCCTAAGGCAGAATATCTAAAATTAACAGCCTAGCAACACATAATCTAGCGAGGGTAACGCATGTATTGCCTCATACAATGGCCTTCATATTAACTCGGGGTGCTTAACCCAGGGATTATACGGTCCTGGTAACGAAGGTCATGTATTTCGTACTCTTGAGTAAACGGACAGTATAAAGAATAAAACTAGATGACGATTAGAATGTTCTTCTTTACGTTGCTAAGCCATGTCTGTTAACATAACAATACACACAATGTTATATTAATGACTTGATTTAATAATTAAACTAAATTAATTACAGAGCTTGTAGAGTTACAATACCATTAAAAGAGAGTTCTTTTAATGGTATTCAATGACTGAGTTCAAAAACAATAAACAATATTTTTTATAATAAATATACGACGGGTTTTCAATTTTAAATATAGGTTACGTTTTTTTCCGCACTTTAATCGCGCTGTTTATAATAGTCTGATTATAGACTTCTATTCTATCAAAGTATGTACCTTAGGTACATACAAAAATAAGTTTGTAAACAATAAGGTCAAATATAAAACACAGTACTTGGTATTTTTTTTTATGGTACAAATATCGAAACAAATAGTATAGGATAAGATCTTTGTTTTTCTCAATATCAATATTTGTCTACAGTGCTTATTACAAAGATATTGGGCTTCATTCGATCGGAAAAGAAAGAAAGCCGCTTTGTTATGTTACATGTTATTGTTTCGGAAAACCTTGCAAGCACTTCAAAGCCAACTTAAAACGCTAACGTTATGTAAAACATCGTTATATTGAGGGTACATTATTTCTTGCCGTCATTTTCTAAATAACGTTTATATTATTTGCATATTTTTAAAAGGTTTCATTAGATCGCTGATAGATAAGACGTAGCATTAATTGTTGGGGGGTTGAAACAATTGCTCTCCTATATTTTGTGTATTTCTAAGCATGCAGTAAAAAATAATTTGTCACTATTCTATGGATAACTAAACTTTTGTATATCAATAATTGTATTAAATTAAGGGATGATCTCATGACTTAGTACAATAAGTAGATACTGAATACACAGAATCCATACTAGCTTTTGCAGATGATCTTGCGATATTGACACGTAATCCAAACAAAAATAAAGTTGAGGATGTTTTTATGTGGACGGACGGATTGCGGACAAAACTATGGGAATGCCCTAGTCTGTATAGACGAGATAGCATCTCGTCTATACAGACTAGAGCAGACCAGACAGACTAGCATAGTCTGTCTGGGTAAACGGCATTCCAAATATACCTCTTATGATCCGAGTCTTATTTAGAGACTCAATTTGTGAGTAGGAACGGAAGTTAAGTATGGAAGCACCTCCGTTTAAATTTTTAGGTGACAAAATCGATCACCAAGGGCGCCCTCCATCATAAAGATATTGAAGTTATGGCTCGGGTTAGCACACTCAGCGGATTCTTCAACCTTGTTTTACAGACCAAAAACAAACAAACATCTAAGAATTACTAAAATACATATCATCGGAAAATCTACAAATGTGCTAACCTGCTAACCTGCACTTTGTTTCGGGGAAATACATAACAAGACAAGACATAACAAGACACGAGACATAACAAAATCTTTATACTAAATCAATAACTACCGACTCCACACGATGAGCCTAGAAATTCAAAATGAATAAATGACCATAGGAGATTTTCCAGATCTAAGTAATTTAGTAAGATGGGGAAGGATTTTTGCAATTCTACTAACAATAACTAACATAGTTTATAAGTAAATATTGTTACTAACACTAACTAACGAACTGTCCAGGAATAAATTTATAGTTAGTTTTTATGCGGTAGAAGTTTAACAGACTTAATATAGTATATTTCTATTTATTATTTATTTATTTATTTATTTAATTCTTTATTGCACAATATACAAAATAAAGCACAAAAGGCGGGCTTAATGCCACAAAGACATTCTCTACCAGCCAACCTTTCGAAGTACAGGAGAGGATGTTGGTAGGCGTGCAAAACATAAAAAGTAAAAGAAAAAAAAAAAAAAAAGAATATTATAAGACTATCTATATCTAAATCTACATATAAACATAAAAATAATAATATAAGACATATAATACATACGATATATCCGACATAATATTTAATACATATGAGATATATAACAAATAATGTAGTCTACGTATAAATACTTTATTATTTGAGATAGTGTTCTTTTACTTGGCGTTTGAACGACTCACGACTCGTGGCTTTTCTTATATGTTCCGGTAAGTCGTTCCATAGTCTGACAGCGGTTACACTAAATGAGTTGGACAAGAAACCAGTGTGATGAAGGGGTGTATGGAGCAATAGGTTGCTGGAAGCAATCTGTCATGTACATCCGCTAAAAATGAGAAATTGCGTTTTAAATAAACAGGAGTGGAAGGATTGAACAAAATAGAGTAATAAAGTAAACAAAGAGTCCGTAAGTTTCTTCGTTTACGGACGGGCAACCATTTTAGCTTTGACCTGTAGTCGGAGATGTGGTCAAACTTACGTAGTCCGAAAATAAAACGGATACAGGTATTTAATAGACGGTCTAATTTATTTAGGAGAACTTCATTAGCGTCGAACAATAAATATAATTTTAAAAATTGTTTTCTAAATTATACTTCGTGATAATAATTCCACTTAATTCTAATACATAGTTATAATTCAATATAATATTCTTAACAAGTTTGTAAATAAAAGCAGCGATACGACTGGGAAAGTTTGTGATTTGACTAAGCTTGTAAAAAACATCACTTTTTATGAGTATAAAGAACATGTTAATATTCAATACGTGAATTTTATAAGCAAAGTTTTCTTGTTAGTTCTTATATGACACGCGTCGCAAATTACTTATTTTCACGAGAACATTTACAACCTATTCTTATTGCTTTGATAAACTTATATTTCTGAAATAAACTTCTATAAGTAATTAACTTCTATTAGCAATTAAAAAAATATTGAAATTTTATTAATTAATAATTTGTAATTTTATAATCCTACACTATGACTGCGTTAACACTTTATGCTGTGATCACACCGTAAGCGATACCTAATGTAAATTGTTACATAATAAACTACATTTCTCACAAAACATGTAATTTTAGTCAGTAGCTAAACAGAGTACTAGATTAAGGTCCGCATATTTTTAATATTTTATAAGGAGTTTATTAAAGTAGACAAAAATATCACTTTATGACAATAACAACATGAACATGGGATAATAGATTGATGCTCAAACTTTTATTGTAAGAATATCAATATTTTGAATAAACAAAATGTAAAAATCTATTCAATCCTGTTCTCAAAACCACAATCAATATTGTATCGAAAATGCGATGCTGTCCGCAGTTTTAATAATATGTAAATGTAAATAAAAATGTACTCAACCAATTTGGTCTGACTGTTTGCGGTCGATTGTAACCACAAAACCAATTACAAAGATGGATTATAGCTACGTGTAACATCAAGCTCCAATTCATATCATCAAATATTTAATTCCGATTTATGTACACACAAATGAATGATTCAAAATTCAAACAAGCTAAATTTATGATCGTTAGCACATTTTAGTAGACAAATAGAAATAACGCTTAAATTTTAGATTTTAAAATGCTTAAAACATAACTCTTAAATAATGTATATTTCTACAATTAGACGACCTTTTCGTCTTGCAGCCAATAACAGCAGAACCAATTTTGGTGGACTCTATTTTAGTACGGGACCATTCTAAGTGTTATCCACAGATTATATATTGTTTAAGTTTGGATGTACTTCTCGTCCGCTATTTCAATGTTTGTAAAAGCCCTCGAAGCGGGGATTTATTTCTATTACATTATATATACATGCTTCAATAAAAGTTATAACTTGTTATTTACTTCGATTAATTCACTGCTTAGTCTTGTGATATACTACAACCAAAAATGACAGTTCCTCATAAGTGTATTACACAACAAAACCCAATTGTTTTTATTATTCTGTGGATTTAACTCCAAATAAAGCTTGTTTTAAATACAAAACTTCCACCCACCTACATAAGATTTTCAGTGTGAAATAACATCTTCCAGTGCTACGCTACGTAAATGCAAATGCAGTCCATTCAGTTGCAGTATTCAGTTTTACTGTTATATTTTTTTCTCTTAGATCAAATACTATTTAGTTTTCCATCGCTGTTATAAATGTTCGCTTAACCGACATATTTTTTTTGTTTTTTTTTTTTTTTTATTTATTTATTTCATAATAATACAAACACGTTACAATATAAAAACTCCGCCAAACTACTGAGTAGTTTGTAGGCAGATCGAACTCTCGTTAATAAGTATTATTACAACAAAGTATAATATTGAATGATATACATATAGAGATAGATATACACATACACACATACATATACACATACACGTACAAACAAAAACACATATAACTTAAACTAGTTAACTTCTATACAATATTAAATCCTTTAATGCCTTTTTATATTTCAACTTTGTATCATATTTATCCTCGAAACCTTGTGGAAGGGCATTGACTAATGTAGGCACTAACCATTTTCTGGTACGTTTTCCATAATAATTTTTTATTTTACAATCTATGACAAAATTCAACTTAGAGGCTTTTCTGGTTGGATAATTGAAGGATCTCTTAATTTTAAATTTACTGTTTTGAAATTGATCTAAAAGAATTAGGTAATCTGTTTTGGCGTCGACTGGTAATATTTTACATTTTTGAAATATTTTTTTTTCATAATACTCCTTACTTATACTACTCTTTGTACTTTTACTTAATAAATTGTTTAATATTTTAATTTGTATTTTTTTAATGGATCTTATATATGTAGGAAATGTTAGACCATAGCAATTCAAGCCGTAACTTATAATGGCATCTGCTAATGCATAGTAAACGCTGTACAGGGTGCCTCGATTTAATATTTTATCTAGTTGATAAAATTTTACAAGTACCAGTCTTAATTTATTGCAAATATTTTGAATATGGAACTTCCATGAAAAATTGGTATCTATTGTAAGGCCTAGATATTTTATTTGGCTTACATCTTCCAAACTATTACATTTACAATAACGTCCATTTTCGTGCAGACAATTAAATGAATGACCAATGATATTTATACTATTTTGTTTTGCATTTTTATTATAAGGGGAACGTAAGCATATCATTTTTGTTTTATCGATGTTTATAATAATTCCGTTATCATGTGCCCACTTTACTATGTTGTTGAAGTCTTCTTGGATTTTTGTTTTTATTATACTATGACTATGTTATGACCATACTTCTAGGCGAAGTTGCGATGTTCTTATACACTGGGCATAGAGAAAAAACAGAAGGTGGGTTTGTTAATTAGATCTTATTGAGTGATTGAATAAATGAAACCAAAAGCTACATATTTTAAGTTAACCCTCAACGCTGAGTTACTACTAAGTTTGTAAATGGACTTTTAATGAGTAATCAAGCTTTGTTTTATCCTTATAATGAGATTTAAATGTAAGTTTAGTAACTAATATACCAAGCTTGTTAAAGGCTTCTTTCAATTACTTCATAATTAATTTCCTATTCCTGGTAATACGTTATTTACCCAGTTTATATTTCATACTAGCTTTGCCTGCGACTTCGTACGCATAGTTTTCGATTTCGATAAAACGTACCCGTTCATAGTTTCATCAAACTCCGGCAAGTAGTTTTTTCGTTAAGAGTATTTCTAGTTTATTTTGATATGCTTTTTTTTATAATTACAATTTTTTTACAGAAGTAGTCCAATTGCGTATTTTTTTTTTTGGAAAGGATACTATTATTCCCTGAGGGGAGAACTCCTATTTTGAAAATCTATTTTGAAAAAATGTGATACCACAATAGTATGAAAATAAGAGATTATTAACTTCTATATTTGTTAACCGATTTAAATAAATAAAACTTAAATAAATAAGATTTTTATAAATTGACATAACTTTTTGTATTTCTTAACCGATTGCAATGAAATAAACACTAAACGTTAAGTAAAGATAATAACAGTAGTGACAATATATTCTTGAAAACTGCATCAAAATTGGTTCAGGCGATTCTGCGATTAGCGTGTACAAACATAGAGACAAACAGACAAAATAAAAAATGATTGTTTTGGGTTTTCCCCCATTAAGTTTTTTTTTTCAAATATTATCCATGTACAGAAATCGATCAGTGACAATTTTATTATATGTATATAACATTATATTATTATAATTATATAAAAATAACAAAAGCAGAAATAAGTAATGGAGATAATTTTGAACTTATATTAGTACATTCTTACTTGCTTATATAAGTTCTACTAATCATTTTTAATATTTTCACATCATAAAATAAATTTATTACTCTGTGACTAATAAAATGAGAGCGGACCTAATTATTTTGCATGTATAGACAAACTTTTTATGTGAATTTTCCCTCGAGTTCTCTTCTCTAAATTTCTGCATGTGTACCTAACACATGCAAAAATTAAGGTAAATGTTGTAAATATAAAAAAAAATCTGACCTTTCTTGAATTTAAGTTCTTTTTAATCTCACTTATTTTAATCACGAAAGATCTGAATAGTAAACATTTTTGAATAATATTATTAAAAATATTGTGTATAAATAGAAATTAGATCTGGTTGGTTTGATTTAATTGTTTGTAATCTCACTGTATCGAAATAAATAACATTTGAGAAGTTTGATCTTCCAAACAAGCAGTAAGCTAAATATAGAAAGGAATAACGATCGGTTCCTGATAAAGTCCATTGAAACCTCTTCTATTCTTTATAAATACCTATACTGCAAATAAATACATTTCTCAGTAATTTTTAAATTCAAAAACAAATAACGTTCATCGAGAATTCAAAATATATATTTTTTTATTCCATATTATTTTTGAAAATGGGTCTCAATGCATTTCGTCTTATTAACTTGCAGAAGCAAAGAAAAGCCTCTATAGAATCATATTTGCATTAAGTAAAACTATATAAAAGTTATCATATAAGTAGCTATCAATAAAAAATCCATCATTTTACATTTTCCTTATAAAGCATTAGTTTAACATTTTGTTACAGGTCTCATAAATTACCCTTTCTACCAAAAAGCGTCGCATTTAAAAATATACCGTAAGAAGCAAGTCACTATCATTTCATTTATACGCTGTCAGGGACGACAGTTTTGTTATGTGGATTCAAAATAAATTTAGGAAAATAAACGACCTTATATTTTCTAGCTTAAAATAATAGAGATGTCAATCACTTTTATGAAACGAATATGATGTATATTTTGATGCAATTGTAATTTATTTGTTCCGTTATACAAAAAAGACAGCTTGAAAAATAAAAGATTCATAAAATTAAAGTTTCCCTTAATATTTTATGTATAAATCAAAATTATTATAACCTTTAATATCTCATAAAATGTCATGAGCCATTGCATGTGACATTTTACGCGTTCTTAGCAAATTACTTTTATGCGGCATGGTTCTACTAAAAGGTTTTGATGAGGGTAGATTTAGGTAGTTTTATTTTAATATTTACACTTACATTATTAATTAATCATTATAGTTATTTGGAAATAATATCCTCTTCTAAATTTTTACTTTTTGTGTATGTTTTTAAAATACAAACGGCGTTTAGTTAAGTATATTCACTAGTAATTAATAATACAAAACTAATTTTCAAGACTGTAGTCGGATTGGAATAGCATTGAATAAAAATTTTGGTCAGTAAAAATATATATATTCTTTTTTTACACTGTGAACAGAATAACATTTTGAAACATAAGTAATGAATCTGCATCAGAAATGTTTATAAAGTAGCCATACTGTACTTTATTAAATTAATAATATTTTTATTAAAAGGAACAGACTTCGAAATATGGAACAAATTTTTTGATAAAGAAACTTTAGTAATAACATTATGGGCGCAGCTTCATGGGGCTCGAGTAATGACAACATTAACGCAAATGACAGGCAAAATTAGAAAATTTTCCAGAATTTGTGGCCCTCTAGTTACCGATCAAAATAACTTTTTACATAAGTTATCAAATTTTTAATAAACGTACCAATAAAGCTACCTTACCAATATTCGATAAAAGATTAATTAATTCATTTCATAAGTCCATTTTTCAATTTGTGTCGTGGTATTAATTAGCTGTTCAATAATTATTTATCATTCACTTACTTCATTATAATTAATTTCCAACAGTTATAAAATTAATTAAAGACAAATTGTCATACAACTGAATAATCATTTAATAAAACTTTTCATAATTTATTATAAATTTCTAGTCTAACCGAGAACTCTTAAGTTATTTAATTAAATCCATTATAATTAATTTTCAATATTTTTACCATTAAGTCAAGACAATTAGTTATCTCTAAATAGTCAACTCGAATATTTTTTTATGAGTTATTATAACAGACCTACCAGATTAATTTTAATTGAATTACTATTAAATATTATACCTACAAGAGATTATAATATTAATAGATGTTAAATATTATGATTGTGTTATAAAGGTTATTTAGTGTGTTAATATATATTGAAAAACGTATTCAAGACGTGTATATAACAGAATAAGTTGATGAATTTTTTATATGTTTATTTTTATAAATGTAATTACAAATAACACGGACTCAAACTTTGCCTTTTATCTCGTTTATGAATTCTAATAATATCATTTTATATATTTTACTAAGTTTCTAATTTTGGATAGATATAATAACTTCGAATCGTATTAAATTTTATTCTACATCGACTTATGCAGGAAGATTGAATTTCAAGGGTCTTTAATGGCCTCATAAATCACACAAGTCTATTTCCGATAGTAACATGATGCTTCCAACGGAAGTTACATTTAGTATTTCCAGTAAGAATATTTGAACTATTAATGTTTGAAAGAATAAGATATGATACCCGAAGTAACTTTGATTTTTTTACATTAATGTGACTCCAATGCCAATATCGATTAAGGACTTACTTTCGTCAACATTTTAATAAAATAATTCATTAATTTAACAATCTTTCTTCTAACAACAGCAAATAATATACAAAAAAAAAACAAATTTTTGCACAGAATTTGTTGAAATATAATAAACATTAACACCAAAATATTAGTTAAAAAAAAAACTCAGTATTCTTGACATCAATGTTATTTTATAAAATATCTTTCAATAATCAATTTTCTTTGTTCCTTCTTATTTAAAATCATATACCAAAAATCTAATTCAGTGTTAACAAGATAGTATATGAACTCGTAGTAGTTTGATGTCGAATATCATTAAATATAAATAATAACATGAAAGATTATTTTTTTTGGAATAAAATGAGAATTTTAAAATGAGAAGCAATTATTCATAGTTCACTTGAATGAGGATTAAAATATATCGGGCCACAAATTGGAGGTTGAATCTGTAGGCAGTTAGTGTAATCCATCTTTGTAATTGGTTTTGCGGGAAGTTACAATCAAATGTGCTCCATTGAACGTTTATACATTGCTGATGTGTTTGTTTAATGACTTTAAGATACAATAAACCATTGAAATGTAATTGTTTCAAAAAATACAACTAAAAAATAAATTAAATCAGCATAATACGTGTGAAACAAAACGAGACAACTACATTAGCATTACAAACAATTCAGCACTCAACAGTATCGGATAATATGTTATTTATTGATCGAAGTTATAAATGGTTTAAATTATCTGTTAATCGCCAAAGTTCAACGGTTAACTCAAGTTGGGTCAGTAAATAACTTTTAACCCTACCATCAGCCAACATCTATTGTAGAAGTTAGATCAGGTCTTATAATCTAGAGAGACAAATTGATGTTAATTGTCATTAATTTAGAAACATACTCTGTCACAAAGTATTTTAACTACAAATATAATAATAAAGTTAGAAATAAAGTTTATTATTACTATTAAATCAATGTGACTGTAAAATATATGTTGATTTATGACAAAAATAAATGTACATGTTTAAAACATTAATTATGGCTTGTTACCATACGCATCGTATAAGAGTGCTTACTTCAAGCGCTCTAGCGACACGTGACTCTTAATTACTAATTTCACGGCCTCAGTCTCCCCAGGCGTCTATTGAGATGGTCTGAACTCGGAAATGTCATGCCTTATAAATCATATTTAATCGTAGGGAAGAAAGAGGGTTACTATGTAATTTTGCGTTGTTACACGCTCGAGTATCATGCTTAAAAGATTCATATTAAGCGGAGCATAAAATCTCTAGTATGAGATGCCTTAGATGGATTGTGTAATCTTCGTTATAAATTCCTGCTGAAATTGAGCGTATTAATGCTATGTATATAAGCACTTCTTTATAATTAACGAGTTTGATAGATTCTAGCTTCGTGTATTTTATTTCGGTCTAAATTATTTTAACTGTTTTTAGTTTATTCAAGTAACAGTACCTAAGTACAGTAAGTAATAGTACCTACAGTACAGTACACGAAGTAATAGTACCTACCTACTTAGGTTAACATAACTAACACTAACATAATATAATATATAATAATATAAACTAATGTTTAACGATAATGTTAAAGATAATTCTTTAACCTATTCACATTTATTACTTAAGACATTTCAACAACTAGAAGAAATATACAAGACAAATCTCAAGGTTCCAAGGATTTTGGACCTGCTTACTTGTCAATGAACAACACCCACTCACATTTGTTGATGAATTCACTATTAAAAATATTAAAATGCATATAATATACCTTAGAATCTAAGTTAAAGATAATTAGTATTTTATTCTTGTAACCGAATGTAATTATAGCAAGTTCTGCTACAATTAATTAATTTCATGACTTTGTAATTGTGAAAATTATCAATAACTGTCAAAAACTTCAAAGTTAACATCAAAATGACATCCCTATATCAGGTAAATAACTTTTTTTAAATTATAATAAAATGTTATTACTTATATTATTATTATATTATGTATCATATGATTATTTTTTTTTTTTTACGGTCATTGCATACAGTTAACAAATCTACCAATGTGTCAATTTCTGTATGACATTCAATTAATGTACATTTTCAGTAAATAATATATGAAGAACAACATTATAAGCTTTCATAGAATTATTTTAAACATATTTTTTATAATATTTCTGCAATTTTTTTTTTATATTTCTGAAAAAATATTTATCAAATATCTTGTAACTTTTATCCATAATCATAATCTTTTGGAAGTTTAAAAGATGTTCTGAACTTCGCGGGAAGCTGAAACAAATGCCTAGAGAGATATAAAAAATATTCTTCCTTTAAGGAAACATTTTATTGCTATAACATTTACTCCAGAAAAAGTAAGCCTACGAAAACTAAACTAAATAT
Source organism: Napeogenes inachia (assembly GCA_959347355.1). Taxonomy (NCBI): domain Eukaryota; kingdom Metazoa; phylum Arthropoda; class Insecta; order Lepidoptera; family Nymphalidae; genus Napeogenes; species Napeogenes inachia. The sequence goes on from OY365791.1 coordinate 28,107,487, forward strand.
ATTAACAAAAAAGGTTTTATCTATGAATGTTTGTTTTATACATATATTTATAGCCAGTAAATGCAAACAACATTAAACACAAGGAACTTACAAATCACTCGATAACCGAACCGATAGTCATATAAATGCATGAACCCAAAATAAACGGCACGCATCAATCAACAAGAGTGTAATGAACCGCAGCTTTAATATCGGTTGCTTTTGTAATAAACGTGAATCGTGAAAATAAACGTTGATGAGCTCACGAATAATAAGTTAACAACGGAAAAGTCTTTTGGTCTTTTGGTCATATCCTGCATCTATGGTTGCAAAAATAAGTAGTAGAAAAAGAAATCATTTTTTTAATGTTTGCAGTGTTTTTAGTATTTCATCTATTTAGTTATAACACGTACTATTTAAATTAAAAAATCATGGAATGAATATATCCCCGTATACAGTATCCCAGAGTTCGTAAGTTCAAGTCCTGTTCGTGCTGATGATTTTTTAAAATTATTATATTACATAAAATTAAATAAAAATTAACGTGACTATAAGTAGCATGTATTTAAAGAACTTTGTTTAAATTTCATGTTTTTACTAAATTGCCAAAGTTATAAAATATCATGAAATAATTATTGAATATTTTCATACAACCAACTTTTTTGTAATAGTCTGATTTGAAAATATTATATAGGTAAGTCTTTCCAACATTCCTCACCTTTTTCATAAAGTTTAATTTGAATTTAAGTGAATCCGCAACGAGATACATTTAATTTTACTCGCTTTCTCGTAATTTATTTCATTAAATAGCTAAGCTCTTTCATGTTGTATCCATAAAAACATTGTAAATTGTATACTCATTTTACGTATTTAAAAGATATTGTTGTACTTTTTTGGGACCTTGTTTGTAAAAGGAAAAACAATTTGTTTTGCAAAACGTAAATCCATGCTAAAGTAATAAATAGACCTGAAGTTTTTTGAGCTAACTTAAAGAAGTCTTAAATTTTTATTGAGTACCTACTGTAAAATCGGTTTGAATTTATTATCCTATTTAATGTAAAAGGTTATTGGCAATAAAACATTAAAGTGTCTATTGTAAGACCTGTGTTAAAGATTACCTTTTAGTAGTTTTAGTAGTTGGATTAGTAGTCTTATCAGGACACGTTATATTTTTCTCTGTGGGCCAGACAGAGTTACGGACAATAGTTAGTATTATTGTAAGGTGTGTAACTATTGTTTTATTGTTGTCGTGTAATCATTAATTACATACTTCTTAACGACTACACCAATTGAAATCGTGTATGACTTGTTACGTTTAATGATTATTTATCATCTTAATGAGATAGATGGCGCTGTAGCAAAGTTATTAATAATGTAAATTTGTGGCTAAAACTGATACTGTCAACCGTTTACAAATACCTATGTAGTAAGTAAAATATGGCGCCATTTTGTATGTATATTATCAAAAGGTCTTGGGGAAGTTATTAAAAATATTTCCTAGTTTCTACTGACCAAACAAATCACTTTAGTTGGTGGCTAAAGTATTCTACGTTTTTTATTTATTTATTTTTGTAAAATTAATTGCCAAATTTCATCAAAATCCGTTCAGTAGTTTTGGCAAGATTGAGTAACAAACATCCATCCATCCATACATCAAAACTTTCACACATATAATATTAAGATAGATTTGTGAGAATGAAAATGTAGGTATTAAATGTTTTAGTTTTATAACATATCTCATAGTTCTAAGTTTTACCTTATTTTTTCCGTATATTTTGTAGTCCGTATACTTGTAGTGGTTTTCTCTGTGTAATGTTTCAGTAGAGTACTTGAAAAAAATAGAATTAAGTCTGTATAATAAGTCTTAGTTTAAGTTCCTTAACAAATAAATACTAAATAGTAAATTGTCTAGCAAGTTAACAAAATAGACTCCAAAAACAACTATTTAACACACTTACACCATTTACAGTAAAACTATACGCGTGAAGGCCACATTTTTTTAAATTAAGTTATAGTTTGTAATTGATCGAAAGTGCCATATTAAAATCTATGTGCTTACAACTTCAAATCAGATTTCAATTTATTGATTTTTTGCGAGATATGAACAAACAGACATGATTTAAGAATAAACATGAGAACTGTATATTATATTTATCATACGTGTACACATTTTTTGTCCGCAAAAATTGAAAACAAGTCAAGAAGATGTTTTTGAGGACGGAAATTCAAAATAAGAACACATTAATAACTTATAATATGACATATAAACTTTTTATCGATTATTTTTTTTTGTTTGTTATAAAAACTTGTTTTTATCAATATTGAGTAATTCTCAAATTAACCGGCAAGTTATACATTGCACTGACCTATATTTCATGACAGCTGATAAATATAACTCTGTATCTTAGATATTTTTAAATATCCGATGTTTTACGCACGAGATGGAATTTTAACATTAACTTTGATTTAATAAGGTCCTGGTTAAATTATATTTAAATAACAAATTAGTAGAACAGCAGAGTAAATTAATTAAGTTGTCTTAATTCGCAAAATTAAATTACTGTTACATACATATACATATTAATATAATTTATATAATTAGTAAATGTTTTTTGCTACAAAATATTTTACAATTTAAAAACGCAGTATTGGAAACGTTAAAACATATTTGTGAAGTATCGGGGTTCGCATTGAAGCTTGTTCCTCTCTTGGGATTGACATAATTCTTTACAAGAGAAAGAGAATCCTAGGAAATGTGACACAGATATTTTAGAGATTCATCTCCGATACCCGTGCGAGAAGCTGCTCCCACAAGTAATTACAAAATATAATGTAAGTAAATGAAATCCGTAATCACAATTTACGTATATTCGCAGTAATAAGGCTATGTCGTGACCACAGACTCAGTGGTCAGTTGTTTATTACACTCCATTGACAGCTTAATTTCCAATGATTTATGTATGATATTACCTATCAAGGTAATAACATGCTCTCAATTCCGAGATATATTATGATGTAAATGTTTATAATTTTAATATTTAGCACCAGATATACAAATTGTATATTAAATAAACAATGTATAGTTAATCAAATTTTACCTGACTGTAGTAGGTACTTACTATCTTATCTAACTTTAAAAAGAAAACAAATTTTGTCATTAAAGAGAAATTTATCTTAATGTATACCGTAATATTACCGAAAATTGAAGTTGATCAATATAAATAGCTAATTTGACGCCAATGACAAACCTAAATAAATTATATGACAGAGTGTAAGCAGTTTTCAAGTAATTTACAAATGGAAACTTAATTGTTTTGTTTCTTTAAAAAAGCCTCAACATAGAATATGTTTCTAAGACATGTTATTACGGATAATATAAATTATTCATTAAAATAAAATATAGCGTGACCTTAAAATAGAACCGTACATCGTACATTTAAACGTACATAATAATATGTTCTGCTATTAGCGGAATAGCGGCTTTATTAATTGCTATAAGAACAGGAAAATACAAAACTGTAAATATTAATTTTGTCGGCGGAATTTTTAATGTTCTAAAGCCCTACGGATAGAATTAACTTATTAAGGGCAATGTTTAATCACGAAATGCTATATATCTTAGTTACTGCAATAAAAACTCGTTTCGACATCGTTATGTTCATAATAGAAAGGCATATATATTAACGGATTATATTATTGCAATGTTATTTAATAAAGTTCTCTCAAAATAAAATCTTAATAGCGTTTTTGTTAACGTATCGTTAAAATAAAAACTTTTAATAAAAAAATGTATACGAATTCTTTTCATACAAAAGTTTAATATTTTTATGAAAAATTTTTAGCCAAAGCCATTATTTTAAAAAATCTAAAGAGTATTTGTAGCAAATATACATTTTAACATGAATATATTTTAGCATTATCATGCAATTTAATATGATAATATTAATATTTATTTTATAATTAATACACAGTAACATTTCCTCTTTTTGCATAAAAAAGTACAAGATTCATCAACGAATTCAAAAACGAATCTGTGATCTTGAGCACGGGGCGCTATCACAGAAGCCGCAGGTTTGAGTCCTGTCGTGTATTTCTTTCTTAAAATGCGTATTAAGTATAATATTACGAAATGAATATTTTCCTTTTTAATAATTGTTAAAAATATTAATCAGGCAAACCTGGAAATCCTAGGCCTATGAGAAAAATATATACCGAATGCAAAACAAACTTTACTGGAACTATTAAATGAGGTTTTATTAAATGTTTTATATTTGAAATTTTATTTATCTTTCCATTTTTTTGATTAGCTACAGTTTATAATAAAAAAATATTATTTCCATATTATTTATGTTTTATGACTTCTATATTTGTTTAATCCCGAGACATATTATGATGTTTGAGTTTACAAACTTGAAATGTAAGACGCCATCATATTCAGGTAATTTTGATTTAAATATATATAAGTTTATATTAATTTTGTTGACTAAACTTCACAAAGTCATGTTAAGTTATTTATTAACACTTTGACTAATCTTTCTATATGAATTTATAGTTTTATCTAAAATGGCCGTAACTACTTAATTCATATAATTATTAGGTATTTTTGCTATGTACTTTCGGCATTTAGAAGGTATATTAATTATAAATTTGTTATAAACTTAATAATTAAGTTCCTGCTTTAAAAAATTATGATAATGGAGAGTTTTAAGTCAAGTTCTAAAATTACAAGTGACCACTGTGTCTTATTTATGCAAAAGTCTAATTGTTAAGAAAGATAGGTTCCAAATAAATGACTAGTTTTAGTTGTCAAAAAGTTGCTAACTTGCTAACTTGTCCTTTATTATATACAAATTGAGTACAAATCTTAAGTTTCTGTTATGCCGAGTCCCAAGAAATTGCATTTTAAATTAAATTACGTTTGAAATATGGTTAGGATGCCTCTGCTAGGTGACAAGTAGATTTCTGACTCATTCCCATATTTGAAAATCTTTTTAATAATATGAATTAAGTTTCGTCGCAATTTTGATGTTACTTTTTAATGAGTTGTAACCAATTTCCAAAACCTTTTTAATTTAATTTAAATATTTAATAAATCGGTTATGTTACTGACGTTGAAGCCTTCAACTAAATCTGACGTGGTTTGAGGTATATATACTTCCTCTACGATATTCAATTTATCGGTATCGACTTTCTTCTTCAACCAATCACGGGTTTCAATATAAAAATTAAAACGTAAATTGCTATCTAATAATAATTAGACTTGATTATAAGGAATATTCATAAGGAAATTATTTATAAACTATGCATATGCATATTGACCGCCCCGTTGGTCGAGTGGTTAGCGCAGACGCCTAACGTGTCACGACGCAATGGGGCTCGGGTTCGATTCCCGGCGGAGACAGGCATTTACGTGATGAGCATAGATGTCTGTATTTCTGGGTTTGGTCGTTTATTAAATATATTCTCAGTATTTATATGTGTATTTCTATGTATTTGTATCGTTGTCTAACACCCTTAACACAAGCAAATAATTTGCTTACTTAGGGGTTAGATCAATGTGTGTAATTTGTCCTGATACTATTAATATTGAAGCCAAAAAAACAGTTATTAAGAAGCTTGCAAAGCACATAATATTAGTCGCTCAATTTGCTTAGAAATTTGAATTTGTAATTCGCTGTATTGACGGATCTGGTCTTAAATAATGCTTTATTTAATTCTGAGCTCATTTAAATTTAATGTAATGTATTTGAGTTTAACATCCAATGATTAAAAGTCTCTATGGAATTAATCAGTTAAATGGGGTCATTTTAAATACTCGAAATTTTTAAGAGATAATTTTAGAGTTAGATAATAAGTGCCTTTTTTTTTTTTTTTTTTTTTTTTTTTTTTTTTATTTTTTTTTTTTTTTTTTTGTTTAACGTTGGGAAATCCTTTATGGATACCACCCAGCCCAGGGGAGGGCCGGGATGGTTATGTGGGAGTCCTGCTCTGCAGTTTACCCACTAAAACCCAACGGTTACCCTCATCGCCATAACGGAACGCCGCGGGTTCGCTTTCGCACTCACCGCGACGTTCTCGGCGGAAATTTTCCTTCTCAAATGAGGGTGCCCGAGTAACCAGAACACCCTCACCTCGTATGCCTATAGCCGACGAAAGAGGTCACCCTCCTCTTTTGTCTAGGCACTACGGCTGGATGAAGGACTCGGGCTGAATCCCGTCTCCTTCCATCCGGCCTATCCCCTAAGGAGCTGGACCATCGGTCACGGCCATAGCCTCGACCGGCGGTTGAGTGCGCTCCACGCTCAAGGCAGCTATTTTACTAACGGCCTTCCCCCTTTTGCGTGGAGCCTTGCACAATCGGCTCCCAATCGCGTGGGTCGTTGGCAGCCCAAGGTCCGCGCAGACCGCACACCGTAGCATTCCGGTGCAGCTTGCACGGGAGTGTCCCGTTAAGCCACACCGGAAACAGACGGCGCTGCGATCAATCTCTGAAGGGCAGACCGCCCGCATGTGCCCAGGCTCATGACACCTGTAGCAGTGGAGCGGCCGCTCCTCCAGAAGCTCTACGGAGGCAGAACTCCAGCCTACCAAAAGCCTACTCGACTCCATAAGGCTCTTCGCCACAACTACGGGGCACCGGACAAAGGTAACGCCCATCCCCTCGTTGCCCCGACGAATCTCTCCAACGTGGAGTGACTCGCCGAGACAGTTCGCCGTGCGGCAGATCGCCTTCAACACTCCCTCCGTCGTAACAGAGTCATCCAGCCCCTTAAGGCGGATCGCAACCCGCTTAACGGGCCGGACGACATCTGCCACCCCAGCAAGGACTGGACGAAGGCTCGCAGCCAGATTCTCGGCCAATTCTGGAGCAGCTTTGGGCAGCTCCAGTAATCTTGCTCCTGTAGCCGAACGCCGGATCTTGAGCCCATCCTTCACCCCTAGGTCGCCGAGATTTACCATCTCGGCGGCTCGCTGCAAAACATGAGCGTATGTTACGCCCATCGCTGCCGCCTCAGTCTGCAGCTTTATGAGCACAGCTGGCGACTTGGAAGACGGCAGTTTATGTAGTGAGCGCTTCTTCAACTGAGGTTTTTCTCCACCGTTGCCCACAAATTTCTTCTTCTTCTTTTTCCCTCTTCCCGACTTCTGCGCGACATTGCTTGAACTCGGCTGGGCCGCAGGTCTAGCGGCAGCTGTAGAACTCGCTGCCTTAGAATGGGCGTCTTTGGTTTTACCCCGCCGCACCACCGTAGTCCACGTATCCTTGACTGGTTGCGCTGCTGCATCTGCCTCTTCAACCGTCTTTCTTCTCCTCTCAGCTGCCAAAGGAGGCCTATAGTTCCTCTCCGGGAGAAGACGATCTTCTAACCCCTTAAAACGAGCGTCGATCATCAAGCCCACCGAGGAGATAATCGACTTCTTTAACTCCTCAACTACGTTCGAGGAAGGCATCTCAGCGACCGCGGCTGTGGCAGCAGAAGAAGTCCTCAATTCTGCCAGTTCCTTGCGGTAAGCCGTTACCTCCGCCTTGAGCACCTGTAACTCCCTAAGCAAATGGGCGTTGTCCGCGCGAATGCGCTTCGCCTCATCTGGCTCACCTCGACTAGCTAAGGCATCGACGACCTCGATCAAACCCTGGGAAGCTTCCCTCAGGGCTTTCACCATTGTCCCTTTTAAATTGAGGGACTTTTTGCTTACCTCATAAATGGCGGCAGCGTGACGACCAGCGACAGAACGCAAATCCTCGACCTCCAAGAATGAAGGCTCCGAAACAAGCCGCGCCTCCAAAGACTCGAAGTCTTCGGGATCCGGCATGCTTGTTACCGCTTTCGACTTGCGGAGGGCCCGAGCGCTCAGTGCGCGCTCGTATTCGGCCTCCTCCGCCTCCTCTTCCACGGCCCGCAGCTCGGCTCTTGCCTGGGCGAGCCCACTACCGCGTCCTTTGGCCGCATTCCGTCCACGCCGAGCGGTGCTGCACTTAGCCACTGCAGCACCTATCTCGGGATCGGACTCCGATGCGGCGGCTTCGGGGAAACTGTGGATAACCCCGTACACCCGCTTTCTGCCACTGGAAGGCTGTGGTTCTGACAGATCGTCGGAATCTGTCGGAACCACAACCGATTCCTCACCTCCACGCCTCACACTCTGTTTTTTTGTACAGGTCGGTGTGGTTTCGACCTGTGCAGGGACTCCTGCACCAAGACTCTTTTCGCCCCCCCCGTAGTACGAGGGGCAGACGGCAACGGGAGTTGCCGTGAGGGGTTCTCCAGCGCTAGGCATGGGACCTTCCCGGGGACATATTTTAAAAAGAGACCTTTTCATAATTTCCTTTTAAGGGGTGAGGTCCCCGAAAACACAGAACAAAGAGAACACAAACACACATAAGACGAAACATAACAAAAACGACGTAGACTGAACGGGACAAAACGACACAAGACACAAACTCCTCCTGTCGGCCATGGACCGGGCACTGACACCCCCATGACCGACCCCCAGGGTGATTTTTTAAAGAGGTTGTCTTCCTCGCAGCCAGACGAACAGAACAGGATCCGTCCGTCCAGCCCTCGTTCCCGCTCAGTGCGGGCTTCCGAGATCTTGTGGCCGTGCAATGCTCGCTCCGGAAAGCAAGCAGCCACAATTGCTAGTAGCTGTCCGTGCCGGCCGAAGCCGGTGCCCCCCATATCTGGGGGGACCTCCCCTATCCGCAACCCGGGGGACGCGCCAGATGGCGGCACTAGCGACCGCACACTGGAGATAATAAGTGCCTGTATTATTTATTATTCAAAATATTTGCTTTTCACGTCACTTTAATCTACCGAGACAGGACGTTAACTAATTAACTTTTTTAAATAATTACAATCATGAAAGTATTAAAATATGTATAATAAATTACTAAATAATAATATAAAAAAAATGTTCAAAATAACACAAAAACGTTATAACAAATAAGTCGAATAATTCATTAATAACTTCTATTGAGGAAAATAAAAATAAAACTAATTTTCCACAGCAAGAAAACTCACTTATCAAAATTAAAGTTATTTGTAATACTAGTAACTCACTATTTATTTTATTTATTTTTTTTATATTATATAATAATAAAAATAATATTTTTATTATTATATAATATTATATTGGGTTTTATTATATTATATAATAATAAAAATAATATTCGATAAAAAGCATTACTTATGAAATAAATCCTAACATTTAAATAAAATGACATTTATAGTAATAAATAAATAATAAATTTACTTTTGATTGTAGCTGCGTTGAAATGTTTACTATTTTATTATCTTAGTAAATACAACAATAAAATATAAGAACACACAAACAATGTAAAATTTATTTATTTTTTTTTTATTACATTAATGGAGTTTGCTTATGCTATATATCCAATATACTAGAAACGTCATTTGAAAGTACATTTGTCCATTATAACTTTCTTGCCACTATCCCGCATATATCTTTTAGAAATATATTGTAAATCCTTGTACTGTTATTAAAACATAAAGTGTTCTTGAAGTAATCTTCGTCCAGAAACTACTAAAAACCAAACGACGTCCAGAAGTTTCAAAGGTCGTTCAGTCGTTCCGAGAAATTAAAATAAAGTTGCAAGTTTTATCATTAAATATTATGTTAGGATTTAGACAATAAAAAGTTAAATTTGTAATTTGTAATAAACCTTCTTCCATTATTTTATATTCTGATTTAAATAAAAAAGGTAATTAAAATCGAGTACCTACTCTGATTCTATTCATAGCTACACTAGAATTTAACGTACAATTATTGTAAGTATACACAATTCCACACAATTATTCGCAATTACACTTAGGCTTTGCTATTCTCAGTACTGTCAGCGTCTCTCAGAAGGTACTCTCAAAACCAGCTACAGTGAGTGAAATGGCACACCGCCAACACACAGTATCACTATTGCTTATTGTGTTTAATTGAATATTAATTTCAGTGCCTTGTCTCCTGCCAACATGCAAATTGAACGTTTGAAACGATTTATATATAAACTAGTATGAATGCTTTTGTACAGGTATTATCTACCATTATGCTATATCATCTTACGGTTTACTATAATACTTATCAGTAGATATTAGAGAATATGATATTTTTAAATATCATGCTTTTCGATTGGTTGCTACTTACCGCTTGGTAATAAAGTTAATAGATCTTGGGAAAAGTAATCGGCTCTCTGATATATGGCATAAAACCTATAAACTATAGGTACTAAAACCAAAATGGCGCTCGACGCGAATCAAGAAACTGATTGCTTTCAGGTTTATGATTCAATATCAAGATAGAGAGCTTTCTACATATAATCCGCGATTGCGAGAAGCCATAATATATTAGTGCGAAATGTTCTCGGCTCTATTTGAAGATTATGGTTCTAGAATATCTTAGAACCAGCCCTGGATATTGGGTAGCACAGTTCTAGTTATTGCTTATTACGTTATATTAATAACTAAAGTAAACTTAAAAGCTAGTATTGTTATATTATAATTACCTGTTGTGTTGTAATATTATTATGAAAAAATATATGTGAAGGGTATTTTATCCAAACTTATGAAAATATCATTTGAAACAGGCCCGTGTTAAAAAATCATGATTTTTATATTGTTTAGGGCAATTGAAAAATTAAAAAACTTACGTACAATTTAACCAGATAGATTTTAAAATTGCATCACTCACATAAACCAAAAAAAAAATCTATATTCGTGTACTGAAAAATTGCAAAGCCATGATTATGATTGCATGCATTTATCATTTTGCAATATGGTTTAACCCATCAAACAGCGGCGCGTCGTGTCAGTCTGGCAAAATAAATATTTATTGAATGACGTAAAATATTGGGCTGCCGATCGTCAGGCAAGATTGTATTTGTTCATCTGACACTGGGGTTCCACGTTTTGCCTCACAAATATTTGTTCATTTTATGCTGATTATACACAAATTTACTTCACAGATAAATAATAAAAATGTGTTACTCGCAAATATTATGTTATCTATATTCAATATTTAATTTATTTATATTATACTATCAAATTAATGCAATAGACTTTTATTCCTTGGAATAAATGACGATAGAATATTTTACTAGCAATTTATGCAACAAGAATACAAAGACCAAGGCGCTGTAAATGGTTAACTATAACAATGAATAGTTCAATATTCCAATTCGAAGATCCGCACCACAGAGAATATAATTAGAGCACTTCCGTTTGAATAATAGAAGGTGCGGCAAAGGAAATGTATGCATTGGTAGTCTAATAAATGATATAACGTCCTGTTTATTATGTAATTGGGACATTGACTCAGACTTATTAAACGCAGAGGACAATACGTTTTATTGTTTGTTTAGAATGTTCACATATTTGTTTTTAGATAGCTAGGTATATTTATTTGTTTATTTATATTATATATAACATTTATGAATACAACAAACAGAAATCAGTAGGGTTATTATTTGTTGTTGTTGACATCCGAAATCAATGACTTATCTTTTAATGCAAATATAATTCTTTTAAAAATATAAAATATTTCATTTCAGTTATCTCTTCCACCAAATTGCCGATGATATACTGCAATATTGGTTTAATATTCACAGAAACAGGTATTATTTTTCAAATTCTTATTTCTATTAGATTTCAGATAAATTATTAAAAAAATACAAACGAAAGTATTATTGACCTTAGACTGATTGTATAATTAAGTAATAACAGGTTGTTATTCTCATAAATTTAATCACCGCGATATATACCGCAGTGATTATATTTATATATGTATTACATAGTAAATCTTATAACATAATAATAAATTATTTTATATTTCCAATGACATATTTATTTATTTACCTTAATATACTTCAAAGGAGAAGTAAATCTACGTTAAGCTGCGTTTCAGGCCTGTATAAATTTATTTTAATGATATAATAAATTCGAGTACATTTTACCAAAGCAGACCACTTATTAAATTTGTCATTAAATAAATTGTTCATAATCGCATGTAAGCAATATAATTTGTTATATTTTTTAATCTAATAATTTAGGTTGACCTAATAATTGAAGTCGGGTTATAAAATATAAAGATTATTGTTATAATATATGTATTTTAAAATAAGATTCTTATGATATAAATTATATAAAGAAATTTTTCTTTCTATAAAAATATTTTAAAACTACTTTCAATGCTTTAAAAAAAAAAAGAAATAGGGTTAATTAAATTCAGTATATCAAATGAGTTGGCGTAAATGTTGGTATTGAATTGATGATAATACTAAATGTATTGCAAGTTCTATAAAAACCTAGCAGCATAATTTATTGTTGGCAGAACTGGGTCGCTCCACACCACATTACATTGACATTTTACATTGACACGACATATTCTTGGTCATGTCATAGTACGATCTAATTGAAATATTTTACAAATACGACACGACATGATACCATAGCGATTTTAATCTTCAAAAAAAATATTAATTCAATCGAATACGATTGACATGAACGATTTTATAAATCATATATATCATAATTTCCTTTAGAGGATAGTATTGGGCATAAGTATATAATTTAATTGTGAAAGAAATGTTATATAACTTATTATGTAATGATTTTTATTCCCATCTTTTTTTGCAATATATTTATGACTGGTAATACTAATTTAGTCGTATGTCGTATCGTTACAGTTTCGTATAAAACTCCCCGCGTAGGCGCATTAAGCTCATGTAAGCCTAATGCGACAATTTACCCTTCCCGTATGCATGTCTCGTTTCGTTCTGTCATTTGTTTGTACGTGGATGCGAATGGTTTTCTTTTATTTTTATTGTATAACAATTGTAATTGAAATTACTTTGAAATGAATTTTTAGTAGAAAGATGTCAAGTATTAAAGATTTCATAAATTTAATTATTTCAAAGAACAGTTATATACATTTAGAAAAAAAAGCTTTTAATATGGATCTTATTTAACTTTCGTGAACCATAATTACTATTAAATAAGTATTTAATAATATTGATCTGTTTATTAACCTTTACTATATTCCTCAAAGTTTCACAACTTTCATAAATCTTAAATATTAGTATGCGCAAACGTATATGAAACCCTAGAATTTTTAAGCGGTACTAAGAAACAAACAGCTTGCGTCTAATAAAAATTGCTAGGCTGTATACACTATTCATGAGTACACGTGTGAAAATAATGTTCACTCGTAAGTTTTATTTTTAATTGACATTTGCTGTATATTATATACTAATCAATATATATATATATTGATTAGTATGTGTCATCGTAATACGTATTTATAGAAAATGCTTCCAAAATATATATTTCGAATGCTTCATGGACAGACGAAACATTAATAGTTTGATAAGGTAATATAATACAGATATTTAATTTTATTACATAATATTTTTGTTTTGTATGTGACACTTAGTAGTTATTTATTTAAATAGGCCGTTATTGCTAAATTACTTATTTTACTCAAAATGTTCATACCTATGAAAAACTTGGTGGTAGGATGGGTGACAGAGAACATCTGTAAACAATTGACCGCAGATCTTATACAACTAGCCCAACCGGGGCAGTACCATCTTAGATACACATACAGTAGTTATAATAGCTACGTTACGTACGTTGAATGACAGACCAGGATGCCCACACCCCTCTCCTCATCCTATCCATAGGGCCCAGTATCTTCTATCCCTCCCTGTTACTTGTGGATGGTAACACATTTGCTAATGTATATTTTTGGAGACATCCGTGGACTACACCATCACTTACTATTAAGGGGAACCAAGTAATTTATTGTCGGTTAAATGCTTCTTTGTAAGAAAAACTTAAGCTTTGAGGGTTTACCACTTTTAATACCCAAAGATATACATTTTTAAGCAACTGTATGTTTTGGTCTTGAACTGTACTGTTAATATACTTGATTCAAAAATACGTTAAATCTAAAAATGTCTTTAAAGCTTTTATATTTACCCAAGATTTACTCATTTAGAAAAAATATGATTCAAATTTTAAAGTAATGATAGTACTTCCTAAATCATGCCTTTATTTCAGACAATTTTCATCGCATAAAAAGATTAGGGTTACTATAAATCTGATTGAACTGTGCGAATTCTAATAAATCCTACTTATCAACTAAGTTTTTTAATAAAATATTAAATCACACACAAATACCACAAATGATAAACACAAAAATAACAAGAAGAGCACAGTTTGCATTTAAATACAAATCCTAAACATATTACAGAATGTTAATGGTTTAACGTCATTTTACCAAAACAAATATTCGAACCATGTACTAATTTGTTCAATTGTACACAACGATTATTGTACAAACCGAATAATTTAGGCCATCATATTAATGGTCATTTATTCAAATTATCCAAATTAATTACAACACATTTGCATAAAAATCATTAGGTTTATGTAATACGTATTTTTGTTATCGTTCCTGTATTATAATTTATTTTAAGTCCTAAATATAGAATTGAAAATTCACCCATTCGGGCATGACTCAAACCTGCGATCTTTGGAAAACCTTCCCGTCGCTCTGACAAATGAGCTACCGTATACCCACATCAATATAATATAACCGTATACCGTATACCCACATCAATGAATCCTTCTTATCTGGGCGACTGGTGACATCTATTAAATTTATTTAAAATTTAATAAATCTTAACATGCCTCAACAGACTTATAAATAACTTCATACAAAATAGTCCATTTATAAATAAATATGTCATAACAATAAAACTAATTTAAACTAGTTTATTTTAATGTCTATAATTGTGTTAAAACCTGCTAACAAAGATTCAGAGTTTGTTTACAATTGTAAATTCACTTCACTTTCATGTTTTATCGATAATAACCATCTGTGAGCAGTCAGTGGTAAAATGTTCGAATTATCTGTGTTTTATTGAAAAGCGTAATTATTTCAAACGATCAGTGAGGGCGGGTTTAATGTAGTGTCGATTATATTTAAACTAAATGTCCTTTTTGTTCAACTTGGCCATTGTCAGATTATTAATTTGTTACTAAATTAACTAGTGTTTTTAATCGATAGGGTTGGGCTGCCAAAAATTGGTAAAAAAAACTACTAACATATTTGTGAAAGAAATAAAAAATATCTGGAAGCCATTTAAAATACATTTTTTAATTGACTCGGACAAGCGCACTGATAGGCGGCTTTTTAATCTAAATTGTCTATCCCAATTTAACGGATAAGGCGATCAATCAAATTATAAACTATATTAACACTGTGACTGAATGTAAATTAACTTTAATAGATTTCTGGGTAGGGGACAGCTCATATCAAAACTATGCAAGAGCTTAATTAAATTAATTCGGTCCCTTTACTAGGAAAGTGAGTAAATAGGGAACTCCGGCTAATTTTATATCTGGTTTTATGTATTCTAATTAAAATTTACTACCAGTAATTTGGTATGATTTTAATGTTCATATTTAAGGAAGAAAATATATACCATTCCCCACTAATCTATATATAGAGCCTTTAACGAGTTTATAAAGCATTTATTATCCTAATTTTAGTCATACAATTCGAGTTACGGAATGTATTAATCCTAGATCCTAATTCACTTATTAAAAATATTGTTTGTCAGATATTATTTTTACTAGATATTATAGCATATTCTTTTTTCATTAATACTCTATTCGGCCTTTTTTTTATCTAGTCGAGTTTGAACGTATTGAATCTAAAACGATCATGTTACAATTTTTTGTTTTTAAATCTCTTCATAATATATATTTATAAAATTCAGAAGACACTTCAGACCACTACGAAGTGCATTCTGATTAAATCTGCCAATTAAAATAATTGACCGTTCAATTTTTATAAATAGCATTCCCTCGAACAGGTACGTTAATGTCTAATTTAATTTTATTGAGAGCTCTTATTTTGAAATCAGCAACTTATTACGAGTTATTGATGTTATTTATTAAAAATCTGGAACAAATCTTCAAAATAATATGAATATTATTCTTGGATGAGAACAAAGAAACAGGTGCAGGTAATGTTATACGAAAAAGCTTTTAAGATGCATTAAAAATATCAAATCCACTTCAGATATTTGATTCTTTTATCAAATATTGAGTCTGTGTATATGATATTTACATATATGTGTATATATATATATATATATATATATATATATATATATATATATATATATATATATATATGAATTTACAATAATTGCTGTGATTACTGCATTCTGCCTTTATTAAAGTTAAGGGTTTTTATTAATAATTTGATATTATTGCATTTCGTTAACATAACTTTTGATTATTAAACAGTCAATAATAGTTGTCAAATCAAATTATTCTGATAGACGTTAATAGATGAACACTGACTTAGTAATTGGCGTTCATTAAAATAATTAAACCCGATGCAATCAATTTTATAAATGATTTATTGATAGACATATTTTGATAATGTTAGTTTGTTTTCAACAAATATCAATTTCAATGAACAATTGAGTAGAATTATTGTAACATTGATTTTTTTTTATATTATAATATTATCAATTGATAAATATTAATTATCGCATTATAAATATATATAAACTATAATAAAAACTATTAACACTATCTATCACATAGCAGTGTATGTTTGTCTATTACAGACTAAAATAGTTCTTCATATAAAAGATTCCCAAGACAGTGGTTGCAAAAAATACGTATAAATAAATTTTACGATCATTTACATGGCTGAAATATTTTCGTTGCATGTTTCATGTTAGATATCATAATCCATAAACAAACTGACAAAACATGTCGCTTTAATATCCTGCTTTCATTCAACACACGGAAACGTAAATCTGACAAAATCGCATTATCATTTAACATTCAAAAGAAGTTGCATGTATTATCATTTATGGCGGCACAATAATTTATTTTATAGTTGTCATTTGAATATATACTATGTTGCTAAATTATTCACAGGTCACTGTTATCTATATGTATAACGACATTACCGGAAATCATAAAATAATACCACTATTATTGTTTCTAATAAGGAATAAAATAGAACGTGCACTTTGAGTAGAGGTCATAACCTCCTTTAAAAGAAAATTAAGATGCAATGACAAAATTATCTATTATCGGAAAAAGTAAGTTACTTTTTGATTACCATCTTTGATACTGCAAAGACATCTTTAATATTTAGATGAAAAAATTTTGATTAATTTATACGACAGCGATCTCTTCGTATCGATATAATTCGTTTAAGCTGATTAGATGATGCCATAGGATAGGATTGTGAGCTTAAAACTTTTTATATTACTCTCTTCCTGTATTAATATAAGTTAATACACATAGAGAATTTTATAATACTTTTTATCGAAAAGGTTCTGTATACTTATAATAAAAGCATAATTAAATAAAATAACATTAAATTAAATAATACAATTTTTAGATATTTTTTATATATTTTTATAATTACGAAAGGCCATCAGTTAATGAAATATCTATGTGTTTCTATTAAATTATACGATTAGTCTACGTAATGCAATCGGCTTGTTCTAATTCTAGTAGACATAAAACGAACGATTCGAAATAATTGGACACGAGACTTGCGCGAGTGTCAACACTATGCCGTTCATAATAATACAATTCCAAGAAATGTAGTCGGATTAGAATTAACACCTGGTAAAGAATCGTGATCGTGTGCGTGTTAACTGTTTCATAACCAATTTGTTTGATAAAAAAAAATAGAAAAGGGCGTATAAATATTTAACTACCAAGTTATGTATCTAATAAGAGCTGCTTTTTAAATAATTACTAAAATCTATACATTTGTTAATATATATACAAATCACTATTAATTTATCATTATTATAATTATAATATTTTGTACAGGATATTGCTTTATTGAAAACCATTAACATTAATGTTTGCTTATATTTAAAACTGTTCCAAAGTATTGTTAACATGCTTTATTTGCCGGATGTTAATCTTTTAATTTAAATCTTATGGAAAAAATGAATGCATAAATTATGTTATACATTGTAAAGGTTAACCGGGGTATTTTATTATCTATACAGAATATACCCAAGGAAACGTTTTCTTAGTACTTTCAAGCGGTTACAAGGGAAATATTTAAGGCAACGACCCATACGTGTTATCGTTGTTTATTTCGCACAGTTTCCAAACTGTGCATGCTCCTTGACCAAATTTCTTTGACCTCTAGTAACTTCTAATCTTAACTGAATATGCCGGAGTGTAGCTTATAATGGGGTGACGCGGGAGTCAAGTTAAGCTAGCCACTACTTGGCTTGTAGGGCAAGGAGTACATCTTTACGACCCTGAATGCGACCGCAGCGTCCGTAAACAAGGTTGATGCTCGATTTTACGTTCTACACAATACGGCTTAATATTAATTTAACTAACACGAGATAATGTTTTAATATTAAAAAAAAAATAAATGTTCTGAGTGCTCAAACAAGTAATGTCTTCTTTTATTCAAGCTACCAATACTATGTAAAAGAATAAATGGCAAAGTATAAATGTTTGGATGTTCGTTCGCTTTAATGTTTTTGCGTCATCAACGCAAAACAAAATTTACAAATTTTTCACACAGGCCATGACATAAAAAAGGATATACGCTACTTTTTATCCCGGAAAAATACAAGGTGGGAATACACCCAGCCAACACCCAGCAAAAACACCCAGACACCATTTGTCACCAGTAGGCGGGAGAACGATGCCATTGTATAATTACTGCAGGTTTTTTAATTATTAATAGGTACATCCTTTTCATAGAAAAGCGAAGCCGCTAACTTGTGTTATATCAAGGTATATATTAAGAATTTCATAAATGTTACAAAACAACATTTAAACAATAACTATTGACATGGCAACTAGAAATTGCGTGAAATCGATACCGTCGCTGGCTAAGTGCTAACAAACACCAAGATTGTCCAAATACCATGTCGCTGTAGGGTCGGAAATGTCAAATAGGTTATTTCACAACTAGCACATTCTAAATACAACCCAACCAAATTAAATGTGAATGTAGTAATAACACAAAATATACAATAATTATTGTAAATAAATAACCAATAAATAAAATAAATATGTAAAATTAAAATGATCAAGTAGGTGCATTTAAGATAATATTTTTTTCTCGTTTTTATAACAATATGTTATACTTTATTATGTTCACAGCAACTGTTATATATACAAAATTTGTGGTATACGATAACGTCCCTAGTTTGTCCTTGAACAGTTCAAATCACTTAAAGCTATTATAATGTTGTATTCCAAAATAAATACTAATGTTATTTTAGTTACCTCTGTAATAAACGAGTAGGCTGACGATATTTTATCTTCTGTTTTATTTATATTCAAGAAAACTTATTATCTCTCACATGATGTTGATTGCTGAGACCGGTCTCAAGGGAACTGTTAACTTTCCCGAAATTATGTTAAGGATTACACACAAGCTAAATTAAGAAGGTAGTAACATCAACACAAGTTGCGCTCATGTATACCCGAAAATGTTGGCAATAATAAACGAAACTTTAGTGTCAGACTTACAGAGAAAATTAACTTTACGTACGATAAGTTTTATTTACGTTTATTAGTTCATCCAACGTCTTATATTTTAAAAGTTGTAACATATTCAATAAAATTAGATTTAACATTTTAATTATGTAATTTAAAAAATAATAAAATGTGAGCTCAAGTTATTTTGTGTTGTTTGTAATACTCTAAACTAAACATTCGTTTGTAAATAAGCATACAGCAATAAAAAAAAACGAAACGCTTACCTATAGGAGTTTTACACTTCCACTTCGGCAAGACTTCTTTTATTAGGATTACGTAGAACTCAAATGTCAAACTTATTTTAACATTTCATCCTTATTACCTTTCACCGCTATCAAAATTATAAAATTAATAACTTATCCACCAAGCAAAGTGAGTTATAAAAATACACAAATTGCCATATTCATTTTAACCAAATGAAGATGAAAGATTCTTCGCCATATAATATAATGGTATCATGATAATTAGTGCTGCAGTGTAACTTTCAATAAAAGTTTTTTTTTTTTCATTTATGTCTGTATCGAATCTAAATTGATAATATTTATTTAAAATCTATACAAATTTTATACGTTTTAGCAAAATTTTCTAATTCGCTAATTTTCTGAGAAATAATTTATCACAATTAAAATATGTTATTTTTTTGCAAATCAAACCAAGTATTCTTTTCTATTTATAGCAGAGAAAAATAAAGCGTTTTAATTAATTTATTTATTTTATTTTACTCGCTGCGAAATTATAATTTCTATGGACAGTGGACATAAATAAGTTTCATACATTGGGTGAGACAATTTCATATAATTATGATATTCCGAATCGAATGAAATAAAGTACTACAATTTTTTTATCACGTAATTTTTTTTCCACAAAAGTGGTGTTGTAAATGGTTATGTAATAATTATTAAATTCTGTTATCATACATAGAGTTAACTATAATATGGTATAAAGTGGCTATCATGTTGCAACTAACTACACTTGCTAAAAATATCATAATATTTAATTAAGCGTCAAATATCTCCTCATTAATACTTATCAAAACGGATAATACCTAAAAAAAACCATTATGAATGTGATAGCAGAAAAAAAATATTTCAAGAAATCACGCAATTCTGGATATTGGTCAGATTGATTTATTGCTACAATAGGATTAATATCCACTCAGTCATTTTTATCGAAAGCTTTGGGTGTAAGGTAGAAAATATTTTATGAGAAAATGTATTTTTAGCAGTTTTTACTACCAATCTTTTTCATAGAATTTTGAAATAAAATTCGACGGCGATTCAACATTTTTTCACGTACGATGTTATAAGTGTTTTGATTTCTTAAGTGTAGGTACTATGCTATACTTGTGTATGTGTATTTCAGCAACTTTAAGATGTCAGTTCCAGCTAGATTGTAATTTCATTTTATACATAAAACTATAATAACTAAAAATTTATGACCTCGTACTATTTTTTTCACAAACTAGATCTCATGTCTAGAACTTTTTCCGTATCGTATATTCCTCTCACTCCTATCAATCTTTATTTGATATATAAAAATGAGGACAAACGGTCATGCCTGGTGGTAAGTGATCACCGCAGCACACTGTCTCATATGACATCAATAAAATCTCGAACGATACCGCCTGTTACAACCATTTCATTTATTAGTTATTACTTCTGTAGTTTATATTATTAATTTGTTTATGACAGTAAAATAATTACACTTATTTATTGTACTTTAAAAAATTACGTTAAAAAACCGACTTTAAAACTAAAATTAAAAAAAATTAGTATAACATTTAGGATAGCCATTTAGTATAGGAATTCGATTGAATACATTTTCGTAATTATTTATTTTTTTTGTTTTTCTTCGCATCGATTCAAGCTAGTAATCATATTAAAATTTAATTGCTCTTTTATAGCTTTATTTACGTATCGTAATTTTAAAAGTAGGCATTTCATAATTTACATGTCCATTTAGTTTAAGAATTCTGTTCAATACATTTTCGTATCAATTTGCTCGTATTCATTTAAGTGGTTAAATAAAATTATTTGTTTAAGGCTTGGCACCGACTTCAAACCTAATAGTAAATAGGACACATAAATAACAGGTAGTACATAATAAATATAAAATCTTCTTTATTTTTGACTTTTTAGTTTTAAAGTCATTTTTTTTTAACGTAGTCATTTTTATTAATTACTTTTTAGTTTATTGCTACATTGTCAATTAGCCATGGGTAAACCTACAAAAGGTGCTGCGCGCCTTAAAAAATACAGATCTCAAGAAACGGGAAAGGATAAAAGTAGTCGTCTCCGTAAAAATGCTCTTCGAAACACAATTTCACGTTCTTGTGAGACTATTAAAGATCGTGAAAAACGTTGGTTAGCTATGAAGGCATATATGAAATTACGATTACGTGAAGAAACTTTTGATCAGCATAATTCTAGACTCGGTAAGATCCAAGAGCGTTTTGCGAATGAGTATTTTGAGCAGAGAGCTAATAGACTTGGCCTAATTGGCATACGAGTTAGCTGAGCAGAGGACTCGAAGACATGGTATCATTAATGACTGTTTAGAGAACGAGTCAGCTGAGCAAAGGGCACATAGATTAGAAGTGATTCGAAACCGTACAGCAACCGAGTCTACTCAGCAACGTGAGAACCGGCTAGCAGCAGCGCGTCAGACTTCACAAAGACTTTGTTTAATGACTGAGCGTAATATTATAACCACCATAAATCAATATGCTGAAGTACCGTGTACAGTCTGAAATAAATTAATATATTCAAAACAACAGATGTCATTAGTCACAGCACGTTTTGATTTCTTTGCGACTTGATCTAGTCACAAAACTTGGACGAAAATGCTCATAAAATAAAAACTAATAGGCCTACCTGAATCAAATTTTTATGGAATCATTTCTAAACTATTCCGCATTATACAAAAAAGAATTACGTGAATCGGTTCATAAACCTCTGCGAAATCGGTGTACATACATAAAAAAAACCGGCCGAATTGAGAATCTCCTTCTTTTTGAAGTCGGGTAAAAAAACCTTACCTGTACTCTTGTACTTTAAAATATTTTGATCTGTAATCGCCAACTTGTTTTGTTGAAATCCCTTTTAAGCTTAACGCCTCCTCAGTATTTATTTTTTCGATATCTAATTTACAGCTTCCTACATTGTTTTTACATTAAAAGGAAAACTTTCCAAATTCATTTTAGAAAACATATTTCAGAAATCTTTTATGTACGAACATGCCGAAATTTATACTCTAAATCTGTCTATAATTAAAATAATTTGGTTTTTTTTTTGTAATCATTGTACAAGAAAAAAATATATATTTAAAATATATACAGGGTTATTTGTAATGAGGTGACTACCTCTTGCAAGTAGCGTCTCTACATCAATCCCAGCAACATTTGTTCTACGAAATTAGACATTTGACAGTTATTTCGAAGATAAAAGCGCTTTATAATTTAATTCAAAAAGCTTAATCAAATAATCTTTTACAAAAATCTAGCACTATGTCACATTATAACATACAATAATTTTTAGTGATCAACACAATCTGAAGTGGACGAAAATCACTTATACTGAAATTTATTTAAGATCAGAAATTTTTTATTCAAAATTATTAGCTATTATTACCCTTTGAATGTAGGTAGTAACTAAATCTCGACAGGGGACCACAAAAGACGTTACGAGCGCAAATGCGCATAAAGGCCATACGTTCACCCGTGACACGTTTCAGCGTGGTCACAGCAATCAAAGTTGTAATTAGCAGCTAGTGAAACAGCAAATTAAACGTCCTTTCATGTGACCAATTTACGTGGGACTCTCGCTTTGACCTGGATGCTATTAACCTATCCACCTTCAATTCGCTAGATGATAAATATTTTTTCCCAAGTGTAAGATAACCAAAATAATTTAGTATTTTGGTTACCGCCTGAGTGAATCTACTCTATATTTAATCACAGTTAAACATAGACTATTTAATATTGTAATATTTTTTTTTTAATAAAACTGTATTTGTTAGTCAAAAAAATAATTTTATTAATGTATACTTGTAATCTACAGTTTCTTGCTTAGGAAGTATTTTTTTTTAACATATTTTTTTAAACCAATTATTTTACCAGGATACGAGCTCCATTGGTAGAGCAACGGAACAATTTCTCGGAGGTTTATTTTTTATTATATATTTATTAAATATTAAATAAGCTTAAGATGGCTATACATGTTTATAGATATTTTCAAAAAGATATAACTATATTCAATATATATTAATTAGTTTTTGTATCCTATAAACGTAACGTACCTATATATTTTAACGTTATATATTTTGCTCTTAGTTTTGTGGAAACACAATTTATAACATTGTTGTTTGTAAATAATTTAAGAAACAAAATAAGACCTACTTTTATTTGCAGAGTTATGCTTTATTGGATCTCTCTAAGGATACTTGACATTGTTTCTCAAGACTTTTGTATCTGATTTTAATATGGATTACAATAGGTTCGTGATACCTAAAATAATTGTTTTATTTTGGATAAATTTAAATAGATTTATCTTTAATATTATTATGAGATTGATACTAAAGTTATATATTTTTAAATATCGTACAACTTCAAAATAGATTTTCAGCTCTCCAAATGTGGTTATGTGATAATTACAAATTTAGTTTTGAGAACAACAATTTGGAAATTAGAAGTCCATTCCACCCTTTGTCCGTATTATCAGGTTTTGTTTTGCGTACGGTAATTAAGCAGATAATTAAGCAATCATTTGTGAAATGTCAGACGGTTATTTTGTGGTGTACTGTGACAAATAGTTGATACAATTTGGTGGCTTGGCGTGGATCCAAAACAAAGTTAGGTTACAAATGAGTGCGCTAAATGTTAAATGATGCACAGTAAAGTTGATAATTTGATTCAATATTCTCTGTTGCTTTCACTCTTTTTAAATAATTTTTTATACTTATCATAATATTGACCTTTAGTGATAACAAATACCACTATATCTGTCAGATTTTGTAATAAAATGTATATAAATTTATTGAGTCATGTTTCGTTGTAAATAATGAATTGTTATATATGTCATTGTATTTATAGAAAAATCAAACATAATTACGCATCACTGGCCTTTATAACGCTTGGCTTACTGACCCGTGGGTCGCTTTACGCTTCTACAGTATTGCATATATTCTATGCTATTCAAACATGCCTCGTTACATCAATATTTACTATTCTCTTTCAATAAATCGGTTCTTTAACGAAAGAGAAATTGATTGATACAATAACATCGATAGAATTGCAAGTCACCAACGCACAATAGTGTTAAATAGGACATAGTAAGCTCAAAAATCTTACATTAAAAAAAAAATATTGACAAATTTTCATTTTCCGATTTTATAACTAAATTTAATCGTAAATATATTTGAAAGAAATAGATTACTTGCTACTGTAATTGACTTTGAACTAAGTAAAACAAAATCAGAACGAATGCACTCTTAATTTCTCAAACCTATACACGCACGCTTTATACGCACACTAAACGATAGTACGGAAATACTCTGTGTGTATCGTCCCATATTCTAGCTCATCTCACTGGGTTTATCATATCTGCTACAGGCGAAATGGTGCTTAATTGTGACTGGAGAAAGTTGCTTTTCGAAACAGGGTTTGGTCGCATTGGAAGGGCGGTCGCGTAAGCTACAGGCCACGTGCACCTCGACAACTTGCGCTTAGTTCTTCACGAACTGTGTAGGAGGTTAGTACGTTACATGAATAATATGTTTCGTTAATGTCATGCGCCTTATCGCTCGCGAAAAGCGTTTTACGCTGACGGCTCGCGAGTATTACCTCCACGTGATTTTGACAGTCGAGACGGTGTGAACAGCCGGTGTTTTATCTTAGCCCTTACCAGTGAAAGTGTTTTCATTTCTGATAAGGGACCGGCAATGTTTTGAACGATGTTTCTATAGGAAAAAAAAACCATATAAAGGGTGTCGCTGATATATTATTGATAATATACATCATGGAGTGTTTTCGGTAAGTATCCTAACTTTATATCATAGACTTTAGTTGATTAAATATTTTTAGTTAATAATTTATATTTATCACATATATACATACAATCATTAGTTATTTTTGTTTGTAATGATCTTAAGTGTTATCTATTTAAATAAAACTGTCCTTGCTGTGTAAAAAAATAAAGTAAGACCTTTAATGCGAAACTGGGATACAAACTGTTGAACCTAAAATAAAAACCTAAACCAGAAGAAATACATTAAATACATAGATACTTCGTCTACATTATCTAGGCATTTTAATGGGCTATTTCGTCCTGCTCATTGTTTATGGATAGATAGCGCACTGCGCATGCTCCGATGTATGTCAACAAACTCAAGATGTTTATGGATTGATATCACTTATTACTAGAAAGTATTCTGTAAATACCCTTCCTGACATGGACATCAGCTAACAGAGATCTCTCTTCCCCTCTTATAATTAACCCCCACCTAAGAAATGCTGATTTCTTTTTTCAAGTTCATATTTTGCGGAATATATCATCATATATAACTTGAAGACGCCTCAAGTGATCGATCACTTGTCAAAACTGGAATCTACCAAGAAAAATACTACTATAATGATTATTAGTTTAGGTTTTATAATACTAAAATTAAATTAAGATTTATTTTTTACTATTTTTATTAGATACTGGTGCGGCTTTGATGAATCTGACTGGTTGTTAATCCATAAGATGAAGGTATCCAGTTATATCAGCTCATAACTTTTTAATGACTTCGTTGCCAAACTCTGAATAACATTTCGTCTGCAAAAATAAACCTAGGTTTTTCTATTCTCATGAGCTGATACATTTGCTTAAGTTGATTGAGTCAGTTTTAATGTTAGTCACTTCTTAGAAGCTATGACAGCTGTAGACTAATTTATTTATGAGCGTCCCGTATTTGTTTCAGACTTCCACTTAATAGTCGTAGTATAATAATAAATTCAAAAAAAATGGTATTTCATATTTTAATAATTTATTTATTAATTCAATTTGAGAATTAATTAAATTGCTCTCCGCTTATTTTCAATTAAAGAATTCCTTTACATCGCGTTCTAACTATTACAAAACTAAATAAATGTATTCATAAATTGACATATAAATAAAACGTTAAAAATTATTAAGCCATAAAAGGCATCACAACAAAAACTTTTTTCAGACTTAGGTATATTTATGCATCACAGGAATATTTATTTTCCTACCGTCAGTAAAACGTTTCATCCTATGTCGCTGTTCCCACGGGCAATTTATAACCGTTATTACAATGGTTCGTATTAGAAAAAGGTAAAACTAACAATGAAAAAGAAGATATCTAATCGTTATTAATTAATTTTGATTTCCGTAAAAGATCAAGGCCAGTAAAAAAGTAAGTGCAATAAGCAATATTAATGAAAATAAACGGATTCATTTGTGACTTTTATTCCGTTGAATTCGTTAGTGGGGCCTTCATTTCCGTTATATTTATGTTACCGGCCCACCTCGCTTCGCCACTAGTTATTTGAAAAAATAGCACCTTTATTCTACCTCCTACAGCTATCTCAATAACGCAAGTTAATTCTTTTTTAACAGAAAAGTAGTATGATAGTTTTAGCATTAGAATTAGTTTGATGAATATTATCGATAACAATTGAATTTTTATTAGAATTACAACTTAAATATTGACACCATATTTGCGATATTTAATAAATGTTATGCATTAACAAATTCAGAAGTTAAAGTGATAAAATCAAAACATGAAATTTTTGTGGGTTACGAAATAATAAAAGGGCCATCATTTTAATAACTTTAAAATATTTTTTCACCGCACACAAAAAAAATAATTATTTTATAATAAAATTGACTATTCACTTGACATGACACTGCTAATGTAAGTAAGTATGCAAGAATGCAAAGAGTAGCCTAGCCTAGCCTAGCCAGTAGAACTTGATGCAAAAATAAAAAAATAAATTAAAGTTTAATTTAAATTTCAATATTCACCTGATATACGTAAGCTCATTAGTGGCTTATAATTAAATCCGTCTAGAAACATGCGGTGCGACCACCCATAAAGACATTTTAAGACGCTAGATGTATTATCTGGCCGACAATGCTCTGACGTGTGTTGGTTAACAGAACATTCATCATCATCTATGTTTATGTTCCTACTAGTTGTCTGTCAATAACACCCGTTTATATATATTATGTTTTTTTTTACTATGCCATCAGCAGGGCTAACAAGCTTGGAACGCCTATCTAACTATGAGTTAACTAGTTGGGAAAATTTTCGACATAATTACGAGTAACATGAGTACAACCGGGTAAATAAATTTATAACAGTCATCAACTTTAACTAAATCGACTAAAATAAAAAAAATACTTCTTATTAAATTCTTATAAATGTCGTCTATATATCAATTTCTGTTTCTTCTTTAAAGGGAATTATCATAAAATGTTACCCATATTTTCTCACTTTCAAGTTGAAATTTCTAAATCTCCCCTCTTATTAGTAATTTTGAGAACAACAAGGAGCTTATAAGTATACATATCAGAATAATTAATAAAAAGCAGTATCTTACAGTTAGGTATACAGAAAAAATAGATTAATCTTTTTTTCGTTTATATGAAATGTCCAAAGCAAATCTTGTAGAGTGCCTCCATGTAGCCATAGAGAGATAACAAGGCCGGACATAATTAATAGCTGTATTTTAATTGCAGTTCTTGCTATGAGAGGAATAAGCCTTACGTATTATGCCACTTAATAGAATGTGTACTACTCAAGTACTTTGAATAAAAATGCTCCATATAAAGAAATAATAATATTATAATAAAGAGAAAGTCCATATAGTGATAACTAATCTCTCTATGACTTTAAAGACATTTTGCTGACGTTGGGACATTCAAGGGCGTCTTTTGGTGACTTCTTATCTCACTTTTTATCTGTTTGTTGAGATTGGAGGCTTTCGTTAAGAAACCACTAAACCCGATCTGTGGACGATAATCTTTAAACACTGCCAGTGGCATTATGATTCTTATGAACTTGAATATACAAGTGATTTTACTATGCACTGTGATAAAGGCATAATAATGGATATCGAAGTGAATAAAAGTAAGTACAAGCCAATTTTAAAATAATAAGACATTTAAAATGCGGCTTTTATCACGAAAATCTATAAAACTGTCGTTTATCTTTATAAGCAGTAACTGCCCGTTTACCGTGAATGAGCGGACGTTTATAGCATATTATATACTATAGGCAACTAACTAGACAAATTTAATGCAATCACGTAAGCAATTATCTACCTATTGTAATAAAATGTTTAGTTAATCTGTCATAAATTGAAAATGCATTCAAAATTTACTTTTTTGTCAATAGCTTTATACACGGTGCATTTACAAAAAAATAATAAATCAAGCCCCTCCTAAATAGTTCCTTTTATAAATTAAAGCATGTAATTTATCTCGTGTCCTCACAAATACAAGACGCTAACCAGGCCAGCCAAAAATGGAGCAGCGTGCCGAATGGGTTTAGTAAAGGGTGTGCGGATCGTTAATAGGATGGTTAGTGAGTGAAAACTCACGGTTGTTGTAATAAGACTGAATATTCTTATAACAACATATTACTAACCTTTTTTATAAACGTGTCACATAGACGTAGATTAACCTGTGATTTACGTTAAACACCTGATCGTGATCACTTTTACAAATCGTTTTAAATAAGTGAATGTATAAAGGTTTATTGCAAATGTATTATTTTAAAACTTTGAAAATAAATAATGATCAGTGCACGATCTTTATAGAAGCAAATGTATAAATATTTACTGACTGACTGGCGGATCATAATGATATACAATATTATTAAAATCATAAAAAATAGTAGCTACGGAAAAAATATTTATACTTTGTTGATTCAACAATGAAAAAAAAACAGAAAATAAAATGTACGAATTTGGCGGCATTATCGCACGGAGCAATCACTTCCTGCAATTAGATAGAGAAAAATGATATAGGAGATGTAGTGTGTGTAAAAAAAAACAGAAAAAAGAAGCTGTACATGCAATACATAGACATACTCAGATACATATAACACATATATAACACACACATATATAAATAACATATCTACATAAATAAATAAATATAGACGACAAACGAACTATAACCTTAAAAAAATAGTTTAAAGGTAGCGTTTAAATGATTTGCATGAGTGTTCGCGTTTAATATTAGAGGGAGGTCATTCCAAAGTCTTATGGTATGCACAGTGAAGGGAGTACGAGTAAAAAAAGGATGAGTGAGAAGGAAAATAGCATGAGATTAAAGTGAACTTTGAAATAGATAAACAAAAAAATTATAAATTAAAAGTAAATCAAACGAAACTGATTCATATTTCTACCTATTACAAACACAACACAATTTTTTTTTACATAAAATATCGATTACTGATATATAGAATACATCTAGGATATTTATAAAGTATAGAATTAAATTACGATAAAAAAATAATAATTATTAGCAGCATAATAGCATAAAACAGTCACAGGATAAACCGAATACTTAGGAAATGATTATCAAGAATAATACAATTACAGCAATAAATAAATACGAAGCATCAGTTTTAACATTTTTGTTTGGGATTTTAAAATGGTGAGTTACAAACTTATAAAAGCCTAATAGACTAACACGAACAACACTTTGTAAGCACTACGAATAAAGAATATAATAATAATTATAATAATATTCTTTATTGAGTATTCCTGGGATGTATTACGTGGTAATAAATTAACAAAAATAAAATGCACAAAAAGCGACCATAATGCAAATCATCTATCTTTTTCAGTAACCCGAAAAATGTCCTACAGGACAATACCCTAAATATCCGCAAGAGGTGTTAAGCTGAAGGTACACCATATATAAATAAAAGTACATCTTAGTATGTGAGCTATATATACCATAATATGGTATAATAAATATACTGTACATTTAAATAAATTAATAAATAATTATTTACTGCTATTAATATTTTATATATATATTTTTGTACTTGCATAATATTTTATATCTTTTGTGATCCGCCAGTCTTTGTTTGAAAATAATATTTTATAGGTCAGGGTATTTCAATTTTGTTTTTGTAAACGTAGTGCATTGATATTTATAAAATTTTCCAAATTATAATACCAATAGTTTATAGTTATACAAAAGCAATAAGAGGAAATAAAAAGGAGCTAAATAAGAAAATGGTTCTTTAGTGCAATGGTTTTCGAAAATGGTGAATTGAGTGCGTCGAATAGATAAAGGCAAGGAATTCCAGACACGAGAAGACTGGACAGTGAAGGAATTGGTTCGGAAAGTTGTAGAATCTATAGAATAAAGTGATCGGTTATGTAAAGAGTCTTTTAAATACTCACAAACCTCTAACAGAGTTATCAAATTGAAAAAAATAAATTAAAGAACATAAGGTAATATGAGTATTACTGAAAAAATATATCGGCAGCCATATTAGTCTGACTTAAGAAATCAACACTGTCCGATTTCGTTATGAAAAATTCTGCATTCAATTTTACTGAAATTCAATTAAAATCAAGAATTATTAAAACTTATCAGGAGTTTTAGAAATTACTGATCGCAAATTAATTTACAAAAATCTTTATTAACGTTTAGTTCCATAAATGTAGGTACTTAGCATTCAGTATGAACCCTTCGACTTTTATTTTTCAGGATATGAGTAACTGTAATGTGAAATGCTATACACGTATATGGTAATACTGTAGCGCACTAATTGTGCTATGCATATAAAACATATAACATCAATGCATAACAAGTTAAAACGGGAATCAAACCCGGAACAAAAGACAAAATACTGTTGGTATTGTAACAGATACGTTGTTATATCGGAACTTATTCTCTCTGCTATTTGTGTGAAGGTTGAAAACAGGGCCATGTGTTTCATATATCCTACTATAAATATGTCCGAAAAGTTAATTTTGATAGTCTATATGTTGAAACAACCTCAACTCACATACAAATCCGACCTAATACTGAAGCCAATATAAACTCACTTTAATATTAAACGCTGATTTTTTTTTCGAGGGTTAATTTAAAAAATATTTAATGTTAATTAATAATATATAATGCTATAAAAGACTTCCGCTCCGAAGCTTTTGTAAATAAACTTTAAAATCATAATAATGTAGTTAAAGCTAAAAGTTATAGTTAAGTATTAAAGTTTTTTATTTCGTTATAAAAAATATATTTTTAAAAAATATTTTTAAGCAACGAATAATATCAAAGACTTGAGTACTCTTTTACGTCCCTGTTAAGATGTCGGAACTCGGCCATGACGAAGATTTATTATTGGAGATCTCGATATTCCCAAAAACGTTCCTCATCCCATGATGCTGTAAACGTTCCCTCGCCAACAAAAACAGTAGCAATATACAGGAATTTGTGGCAATCAAATTCTGAGAACACTGTTAATAGATTTTTTAATCGAATACAATGTTTGATTTTATAGTTAAATAATAATTAAATAGCAGCGCGCTACTTAATTCCTAACAGAATTGATTGCTTTAGTTTTTACTCTCCCGCGTATTTAAAAAGAATTGCACTTTCTAATCGTGAAAAAAGTATTCAAATCGGTTTAATAATTTTACAGTCAAATTAAAAGCCATATTTTTTATTAAAACCTTAAAGTAACAAAAAGACTGGGTAAATGAAATCTTACAAAACAACCTACATGTTTCCCTGTTTCTGACCTAAGCAATCTGTACTAACATCCAAATTCTAGTAATACTAATCGTAAAACTAAAATAACGTGAATAATAGCTTACAGTTTACAACTACACCGATAATATCTATGACTAATTTGTTATAAAACCTATTCAATAGGTTTAACTTGATACCTATATATTAGAATGATAGCCGTAGCGTTTCTATATTATAATGAAGATTTATGATTGTAAATGTTTATCTGCGATATAATCATTTTACAGATAATTTTATGTATCATTGTAATTCTATTTTATTAGCACGATTTGACAATAAAGTTTATTTAAAACCATTTAGAGTAGCTGGGTTACGGGTAACACTACTATAATTTCTTACTACGTTCATTTTTAATAGCAAAATAATTCAATTCTAATATTGCAGTAACAAAAGAGGAGAGACATATTTAGAAATACGTTCGAGAATAACCGATAATATTATTAATATATATTCTATTTGGTCACACCAATAAACAAAAAATATTAAATTTATACAAATAAAATACTACTCAATCATTTCTAAAATTAAAAATATATGTCTCAGAATTGTCGAAGAATAATCATGAACTTTTTACATATGATTTTCTAGACGAACTTAATTAAAATTTCCATTGAGGCTTCCTAAGATGAGTCAGATGGTTTGCCGCGGACGTGATGTGAATGCCACTCTCAGTTTAAATATTCAAAGAACAACCATAAAAACCTGTTTTTAGTAAAGAATCGTAATGAGTTTTACTTTTATATGACCTACTTTGAATATAGATTTGCTATGAGATAAAAGCTTTTGATTTGTAAGTAGAAATATTGGCTCTTCAAACCTTTTATATTGATATTACTCTGTGCTACTGATTTTTTTGTGTTCTTTCTTCGAAATCTTTTGATAAACTAACTGTTTAATTTATTGGTATAATAGGAGTCGCTTGCTAGCTTTAAGCTGTGTTTTGTAAACATTAAGGCATTTTAGTCTAAATAGCTTTTTTGACACATTCAATTATTCAAACGACGTTAAATGAATGAATCAAATAAATCGACTAATTTTGACACGAAAAAGGTTTCTACTACATCATTTAGATGACTAATGGAATTTCTATAATTTATTTAAAAAATCTCAACTTATTATTGGTTGGTATTCTACATACCAACAAAATATGATTTTCGTGAGACCTCACTTTTTAAAATGTCTTAGAAAACCGGTAATTCGTTAAAATCATATCGTTTTTACGGTTAATAGATCTTCAGATTTACGTAACTCCATTTATATTCGGGGCACCCTTGAGTCTCATAAAGTTATAACAAGCAGACTTAACGATATGGAACGCTTTTCTGACAAACGACGACACGTCTCCAAATTCTGGTATTCGTAACCATTTCTTGACGTGAAATAATAAGCAAGTTTGTGACTTTAATTAGATTCCTAGAAATAACTTATTAAGTAATGTTGAAGGTTCCACAGTTACCGTAAAATATATTTAATATATCTTGATAATGTCATTCCTTCCAATTATTGTTATTTATGAACAACGAACTTAAATGTTCAAGATTTCGTAAAACTCTTGAGTATGTGAAGAAAAGTTGAATTGAAAAAACTTGGTAGTTCGGCTTTGGAGTAGTGTAGAATCGAGATAAGTTTGATAAAAATCTATTAATCTAAGTTTATAAATTATGGGTATAGAAAAAGTATTGGATGTTTTGGTAAACTATTTTACTTAAAAGTACTTAGATTTACAGAAATAATGATCCCCTATTTACTGTTCAATCCAGATTTGAAGGAGAATACTTTTACACAAACTCACGATTGTCTTGGGATCAAAAGAAGTTGGCGCGCAGCTGTATAACAACATCCCCATACAAAATGGTACATTGCAGCAATTCTCCCGTACGTGAGCTGCGTGCTTAGTTCCAACCTCATTAGTTTCCTCGGAAAACGCTTGGTCAAGGAAGAATATCCTAGAAACAATATTTTATAAGGATGTTCTATTGTATAGTCGTGAATCCTTTCGTTTTTACGATTATAGTAATATTATAAATCTTTAAATCTATTTCGAGCTAATAATAGTTCTCCTTTTTTCATTGAACTCAGACAATAATTTAAATAGTTTGCAGTTAACTAAATTATTTCCTGTAAACTTGTATAAGTTTCAGTGTAATAAGAAGAAATTATGTGTATTTTAAGGTTATTGTTATTGGTGTACAGTTTTTATTCCATAAAAAAAAACTTTTTTTTCCGTCGCTTCCCGACATACAGTCAACAAGTGGAGACTATAATGTAAAGGGCTTCAACTTTCTGAATGTGTGTGATTTTGCGTATTGATATTTGAGGTATCAGCTAAACTCCCCACTTGATGAATAAACTTCACTGATGTTTTATTTTTACTGTTTTACTGAAACTAAATATAAATTTAATAATTAATAATTGTTGCTGTTAGGCTAAAAATTTAAGATTATGTTTAATAAAAAAAATATTACATTTTATATTTGCGAATTAATAATAAATAATAAAACTAATATTCACAACTGGAGCATCTAGTAATCAGATTAATACTTAGATCTTAAAAAAAAATATGCTTATTGTATATAATTCATGTACATTAAATTAAGCTTATAGAATCCCATACGAGCACTCAACATTAGTCACACCGAGACACTAAATTATGCATAAGTTCCAGACCTGTATTGCTAAATGTCTATTTGCATTTCAAAATTACCACGATGTCAGAATGCTTCTATGTATTTAGTACCGAACCGAAGATAATAAGGTTCACAGTACACAATAAAATCTAGGAACATCGACCTACGATTAAATATTAAATGACTACTAATGGTTGGGTTTTAAGTACTTATTTATTGGTTAATAAAATAGAAGATTTAATATTAGTTGGAAAATAATTTTATTATTAAAATTAAAATAAAATTAAAAAGGTTTAATATCCTACTAACAAGAAATACTTAATTGGAATATAATTTTAAACATTGGAATATTAATTTTTGCGATTTTTATTAACATCTCGTTCAACATTAAATGTAAACCAAACTAAAAGAGTCTTTAATGAAATTCTAAAATAGAATTGTATAAACAAATTTCTCGTGCGAAAAACAGTCTAGAAATAATGTCAGTGTCGTTGATCCCTGGTAATTAAAATACTAGGCATTTTGCGTCATGGCTGTATTTTGTGGTATTTTGGTTGTAGCTATAAACTCTATTTATATAATAACATCACGGTTAACTTTGTTCATGAATCAGCGTCTCGTGACTTGGTATTTAAGCTGTCTTATTAGCGCATGTAATTTGAGTTGAGAGAAACAATGACATGACCATGTTTTACTGCTAAGAGCTTTATGATATTTTAATTGCTTGTTTTTTGTTGGAGAAAGAAAGAAAATTTATAAAATATAAAAGGTCTTTGAATTTTTTTGTGCGTTATTATAAGATCAAGAAATAGATTTATGGGTAGGTAAAGGTATTACTTATAATTATTATTATTTTTAAGAACATTGTGTTTGAGTGAATGCACTGATATACTGAAAGTTCACTTTTTAATTTGGCCATTAGTAAATTGCTATAAGACGTTTGGTAGTATTTAACAAATATATATTTTCAAAAGAAGTTCCTTTAAGCTTGCAGAATGGAATGTGTTAGTAAATGAGCATACGAGTCTGAAGGCGACAACATACGAGTGCTTTGTGTGTTTCTTATTTTTAGAAAAGTGTGTAATTTACTATATTGTAAATATATTTAAATTTATATATTTTTCCATGAACAAAAACGTTTTGATAAATTTATTACATAACACCTGCTGATTCTTAGTTAATAATGTAAAGGAAGGTATCTACAAATTAGAGTTGAAGTGTTTTTATTCATTGACATACAAACACTTAGAAATAACGCAAAACATTTATGTATAACCTAACAATTATTAACATGAATGTTGTTTGACAGCTAGGAGTAATATAAAGTCAAACATCTATTCCCACTCCCACGTGACAAAATTTACATTCCCTAAATCGATAATTGCATACAAATGGGAAATAAACCCACACGATTAAAGTTTTACTATGTATTGAAATATTAAAATTATCATTAGTATAGATTAGTCATGAACGTAAAAAATAATTAATAAATAAAACAGTGTTTTTAATTTTTCTTTATATTAATTGAAACATAATTATTTTTAAACTTTTAGAATTTATATGTCATACTTGCATTACTTGCATTTTATTGTTGAGGATAAAGTTTGTAGACTTAATTATAGATACTGAAATATAAAAGTATTTGATGATAATGTGTATTTAATAACATACTTTTAAATACTTTAATAGTCAGTAACAGAGACACTAACAAAGACTGAAATTACCAAGATATTTCTATATACAAACATTATAAGGAACGTCGATTGTTTGGAAGAAAAAAAAGATTGGCATCTTACTGTGGGAAAAGGTACAACCTATTTCTGCTGACTGACTGCTGACTATGTATGACTGGACCAATTTTGGTAAAGTATACGGAAAAGAAGTAAAAATAATATAGTAGCATAGCGATCGAAGCTAAATTGATGGAGTTCTATGGAAACATTTTTATGTGATATTTATTCAAACAAACAAAGAGAAACATTTCATTTGTTTATATCTTTTGTTTGTAGCAAATAAGTAAAAACTATTAAAAAAATACTCATATGGACGCTTTAAAAATGTACAATGTTAAATGTACAATTTTAAACACATCTTCATTTTTTTTATAGACAGAAAATTAAAAAATAATAATAATTACATCCAAAAAAAGACACAAAAAAATACAATATTAACCTAATAAAACAAATTTGAGAAGGCAATTTATCACTTTTTTCATCGTATCATTGGACACAATGACAAATACTTCTTTAAATGTACCGTGAAAGTCATAAAGACTTGTCAGTGTAATTGAGAATGACAGGAACATTACGAACGAAGGACAAGTAATAGTCGATCGATAGTAATTTGTGAAGACTATTTTCCAATAAACTAAAAATTGGTTACGACTAATATTTTTAATAAAATAATGTATGCTGTAGGTTTACTTTAGTGTGACATTAACATTTATATGAATGTAATATATATTCATATAAAAGTTTATGTTTTAACGGTAATGGTGCAGAATAATATTAACATAAACTAATATCTTAAGAGCTATCAAGATTTTCAATTATTTAATTACAAATACTAATTGAAATAGTAAATTTAATTCAAAAACCTTGTTAAACAAACTTCGCTACGCACCAGCATTTGCTTTCTTACACAAGGGTTTAGTATTTTAAAAGCCCTAATTTGTGAGATAGGTATGTTATAGTCTGA
Source organism: Napeogenes inachia (assembly GCA_959347355.1). Taxonomy (NCBI): domain Eukaryota; kingdom Metazoa; phylum Arthropoda; class Insecta; order Lepidoptera; family Nymphalidae; genus Napeogenes; species Napeogenes inachia. Next base: position 28,145,158 of record OY365791.1, read on the forward strand.
TATACCTATCTTACAAATCAAGCATGAAATTCTCTTGCAAAGTAATTTCGCGGCCGTGCCTACAACGATTCTGAAAGCCAGTACGTCCAAAGCTGACCGGTCGCTTATTTCCTCTCAAAACTGTATAGAAGATCAAGTTAGAAAATGTTTAACCTGTTCCCATATGAGTCGGATACCTTCCTGCTCCCTGGTTAAGTTCAAATATTAAACAACTGCAGAACATAAAGAATACTAGAGCCTGATTTAAGACAACGTTAACAACGCCCAATGGGAGAAATATGTCTTCTCTCGAAATTGCTGCAATCATATGTGTAGCGATGAAATATCTGTAACCCAAGTAAATAATTTCCGAAAAGTTTGGTATTTTCTAAAGTAAACAACCTAAAATATCCGCTTAAATCATCCTATATCAATCCTTTTCTTTTTTGTCTAAAATTCTTTTTTGCCCTTCCTACCAATATTCATATCCTCATATAATAATATTTCTTCTCTCTACCTTATATATGCAGACGATCTCTAAATTTATTGCCACTCTCATGTCTGTACATGTTTTGGTCTCAAAGTGAATACTACGAGGACCAAGTCAATTATTATTAGTAGCCCTAGACAGTAATCACAAATTGACATCTTAAAACTAAAACCACAAATATTATTTGTCGGTATTTAAGTGCCATTTAATAATTCAATAGAAATCAGCTAATCATTTATGATCTTAATCTATCTTGGAGACTCCAAACTGCTGAGATTGGCAAACGACTTTTGCTTTTGGTGCTACTTTTAAAAGATTAGTCAATGTTCTATAAACTTCAACCAGAATACTACTAAAATCTCAGCAATTCGACTTGGCAGGAATAATCACATACTTTGTCTACTACAACTCTTTGTCTCCGACCTATTATTATGATTAAATCATATTATTGTTTATGTATCATACAAATTAATCTGTAATATATAAGCACCGCATGCACATCTTCCGCCGCTATTTAATGTAATTGTCTTTTTGTGTAAGGGTTACTTGGAAGAGATCACTTATTAGCAATAGGGTCGCCTCTTGTACATGTAGTTCATCGTTTTTCTTGTTTTTGAAAACAGAGTTTTTATATTTTTTGACTATGTACAATAAAGAATATTACTATCATTATATATAACAATAATACCTAGTCTTGCCATAAATATTGTAACAAAGAAAAAAGGTTTTTTTAATTGTAAATAACATTTATTAGTGTAATATAGTCCTTTAAACGTTGAGGCCAGTTATCAATAGAACCACGCGCTCTTTCCATGGGGAAATTATTCACTGCCAATCGTATGGATTGTTTTAGCGACTCCAAATTATGGCGTTTAAAGCAAGCTGTATTCTCTAAGACTGACCATAAATCTTAATCCAGCGGATTAGGATCGGGACTAGAGGAAGGCCAGTCTTGAGCTCTGATGAAGTCCGAGATGTTTACTCTTTCGTTCAAACCAAGACTGCATGGACCGAGTTTTAAGACCCTGAACAGAGTCATGCTGGAAGGTCCGCACTTGATTATTGAACATGGTTTTATTAAGGGGTTTAACTACCTTCTCAAGAATGGTAAGCTTGTGCCGAAGTTTTCATACCTTTTTCACAAAAATATGGCTCAGTCACTTCTTCATGGCTAACACCCAACCAAACCATCACTGAAGTCGTATAATTCCCACGCTGCACTCTGTCGACTAATTAGGAAGCTTCCTTAGAGCTTTGAGCATAAATATAGTCATTTGGTTTGTTAAAATGTAGCTCAGTTATTAAAATTTTCTTATCCATAAACATTTTTTTTCTGTGACCTACCTTTGCTTACCGCTTTAGTAGTTGTTTCGATTTTACCACTCTATTCATCTTTAATTTATCAATTAAGAAATGACCAGTGCGTCTCTTATAGGCTGCAAGTCCTAAGTCATCTCTTAAAATACACGACATGGTTCTAAGTGCTATCTTCATTTCCCGAGGTAAATTCTTTTGCTTTTGAACAGGATTTCTTCCAATTCTTTCTCTTACTGCTTTGACCACCTTTTTCGTACAAACACTACGTGAATGGCCAGATCTTTCTCTGTCGCAAACAGAGGAAGTCTCATTGTACCTATTAATAGCCCGGTACACAAACATTGAATAATACCAGGTGTATGGAGAGTTTTTAAAATTGCATTTGACTCCATACCTACTTTGTGTAATGCAATCACAGCGATTCTGTTCTCTTTATCATCCCACTCCATTTTAATATCGCAAAATATTGTACAATGTATTGGCGGCAAAATGAGAAAACACAATGAATAATCGTATAAAAATGACAGCTTCCAAATTCAAATGTAATATTTTTTTATATTTAATTGTAACAGTATTTATGGTCAGACTAAGTATATTATGTACAATAATATGAAAAAAAAAATTAAATTACCCAAAAAAAACTATCTATTAAACTTTGTTTTTAAAAGTAGCTAAATGTTTAACTAAAACTTATTTTTTGCATACGTATTTAGTATCCTATATGATGCCCGAACATTTGTCTGATGTCTTAATATTCTAAAATAACATTATGAACTAAGGTAGACAAAAGAATAAATGGATTTCATGTTTACGCTGTTTCCTACACTATGGTAATTGTCATCCCATAAATTCAGAGATAAGCCTTAATGGCTGTAGGTAGTTAATTAACGGAGGTAATGTGCTATCACAGACATTAATGTTTTGCAAAGGTAAACAGATAATCTAAGATTATGACATTGTAGAGCTTAGCGATATAGGACTCCGGGGGAACAAATAGATGTTCTATTTAGATGCGTTTAGTATTCATTGGAATTATCAGATCAAAATATTAATCTAAGTTATTAAATATGAAACCGTTTTATTTCTAAATAATTAAATGAATCTTAGAGCAACGGGCTTACTTAAGTAGACAGCTATTTGAAGATAAAAAAGTTCTTTCAATTATTACCTCGAAATTCGAAGCAGCTATTTCGATGAAAAGTAGATATAATAAAACTGATTATTGAGAAACGCGTGAGTGTAATCAAATAATCATCATTCATTAAAAATACTTTTTGTTACTTCGAATAAATTTATCGCCATATCTTGCGTGTGGGCGGAATATTCATTTAATGTGGTTTTATACACATTGAATTATTTATTATTCTGCTAGCTTTTTCCATATCTTAAATCAAATATCCGATAGTTGCAGTACGCTATTTTTCCTAGATACGAGTCAATATTACTTTCTCAAATATTTCTGAGAAAAATAACACTCCTTCTATTTCTATACAATTTTTTATACAATTTTAGAATATATCATTTTTTTATTATTATAATAATAATGTGGAACATTATAATAGTATGATTTGATGTGCTCAGACTTTAAAGAGATCAGAGAGGGTTAGCTTAAAAAAGCTCCTGTAGCTACACACGACCAAAGGCCATATCCAAACTAACTGCCAGGCCTTTGCTACCGGTGTATTAGGTACAGCAAAGAACTTTTGCTAGCCGATGGCATCGGCAAAAGCCACATTACCGGATAATTATTATAATATCATCTATATAACCTGGTGGTTTGATCGGTTAGACGTAGACTCCTACTTAAATATCCAATACTATAGAGATTAATATATTAAAATAAAAATTTGAAATGTTATATTTATCTCTTTTAGGCCTAGTGCCTTAGTGCCAGTGGTGCCAACGGGACTTTATTACTACTCTGTATGTGCGTCCGACCATCACATGGCTTGTAATTTTTAGATATTCATAGCAAGCATACCATTTTAAACTTTTCGTGTGTTAAAATGTTATTTTTTTTTTGTATTAAGAAAAACGTCAAAGATACAAAATTAACTAACTAGTTTAATTTCAATAAAACAAATATCCAAGTACAGAACATGACGTAGAAAACTTGTAATGAACTTGTACTGACTGAAAGCAAGGTAAAGATGTTTCGAACCACAACCAGAAGATTCTAAGAAGTTAAGAGTTAGACTGCAAGTTACTTTGAAGTGATCTCCGAACTTATTTATTAGAAAATGTGTTTACATTCAACAAATAAAATGATGTATTTATTACATACATACATTATAAAGTATAAAAGCCCTTTTTATTATGTATTTTGCTATAGCTAGCCGTGGGAGTGAAATCGTTTAATATAAATACATTTGTGCCTTTAAGCAAACGTCTCGTTTTGAGTTATGTCCTCTGTTTATTCGTTAATCTAAGTGCCTTCATAAAATTCATCAATCAATTTTAATTAATTTATGACTCTTGTAAACGTTTTAAATAAGCGTCATGTAAACAGGCAATTACTGTGGTCGAGAAATTCAATTATTTGTTATGTTTATTTTATGAATAGTGTTGTCGGTTTCTTAGGTGTTTCTTTTGATTGTTATCCGATATTATTGATATTTTTAAGCAATCTGGTTTCAGAAATAGCTTTAGATTTTTTTTATCGAATAATAATATTTCTTATATTTATCCAACTGTATATTTATTTAATAAGAAACCAAACATGGGTAATCTATAATGTAACATATTGAAAAACAACATATATGAAAGCAATAACAAATATGTATCTAAAACACGTCGCATAACGTAGGAATCAAAGGGTTAACAACGTTAACAAAGGAGGTTGTCCCAGGGTCGAAGGACAATATCCTGAACGTTCTATGTATCGAAGTTTATAATAACATTGGCTTACGTTTGAAGCGTTTCAATGCGATTCCATTCAATATTTCATCACCTTTAATTATTTATTCATAAAACAATTACTGCTATCATTAGCAATTCAAATCAGTATCTTTAAGACAGTATTCTGAAAGACAAGACAAATTATCTGTCTGTCAACGCATTATTGGTAAAATTTAATTTGCTTACGAAATTCATGCTTCTCACGTTTCTCATTACGAAATATTATTAACCTTTATATATTAATTTATATATACTTTATATATAAATTAATATATATAGGCCAAACCTATGTTGTTCTTATGATTTTCTTAAATATGTTTCGTTAAACCTACGTATAGCTTTCCAATTAGGGTATTTAAAGTATATCCAACCTTTTTTTATAACCAGTTTTTATAATTTTGTCAAATTTGTATAACAAACTTTCTTATTAACCCAAAAAATATAAAACAAATTCAGTAGAAGTTCTTATTTAACTGTTTTAATTATTTAAAAACGTTTATTGTACTCTAAAATAAAAGACATTCAGATACCGTAATGGCTAACTAATGCTCCTTTTCAACTTAATAAAAAAGCATTGCACAATAGAAGTGAATCTGTGTACACGTTAACTAAGATATTGTAGCATCTTAATAAAAATGTAAGGATTTTATTCTAAGACCAGTAGCATTTTCTTTAGAATGGCTTTGCTGCAAAACGCTGCTTTAATAATATTTTTGTACAACTGAAAACTAATACTAAATAAATATATTTTACAAAATGACCCAAAAACTAAATTTAGGGTTTTGATAAGCAATATATATTAACTATATTACAAATTATGTATTTTTTTAAATTAGTAAATCTTGGTCTAATTTACATGAATAGCAGAGTTTTGTCTCTGAAATTGCAATTAACTATTCCGCTTTATGTTAATGAAGGCTTGGACGCATTGAGCTTCTGTTTTTGCGACCACTACAAGTTTCTTTGCTGAAGTAGAATCTTCTTGTAAAACCTTGAGGAATTGGAATAGCATTTATAATTTGACATTAAGCAGAAAGCTTTTTTGCAACAATTTATTTAATTCAGCAGTTGCATAAACTTAATGCCTTATTTAGTAAATCTTGTACTCTTTTTGAAAGATAAAAATATATTTAACCTTGTTTACATCTTAAATAAAGCAAGCAAACAATTATCTGACCACTGTTATACTACAAATTATACAAAGGGCAATGACTTTTCTATAGCATCCAGTTATTTGTGTCGATATTTTTTTTATAGTTCAATTTAGAGAAAAAAAAAATTAAATGTGTCATGATATTTTATTATTTCAATTAAAAAAATGCTATTAAATAAGTTACTATCGCCTTATGACATGATAAGAGGACCGATGACTGCTATAAATTGACATCGCCTCCTGATTTACGATCGGTTCTGATTATTTAGCAAAGATCATCGTAAATTATTGCGGCCAAGTTGAATGCTTATCTTTCAATAAACATCTCAATTTAAATCTGGTACTTTCAGTAGTTTGTAAGCAAGTTGTTGACAATTTGATCTTAATAGGCTCATCAAATATTTTTTTTTAAAGAAACTAAGGATTTCTAAGAAAATTTACGTTGTAAGAATATGTTATAAAGTAAAATTAATTATAAATATGTACATCGTGGTTTTCTTTAGGATTAGTAAATACTCTTCTATATTAAATACATTTTAATTAATACAAATACATTTATGCGTCTTCTTAATAATATCATTAAAATTATAAATATCTGTTTTAATTATGGGTCAATTTATAATCAAATAAATGTCATATAAATTTTGAATCTAGTAAATTTAAGAACATGTAAATTAACGATGATATATTGATAAAATCTCACATATACGACCCGTCTTATTATAATTTACTGCGCATGCGCTCGATACTGTGATTGATAAGATCTAATAAATAACAAGACAATGAGTTTTAATTGAACTTAGGTCGAAGGTGATATAACAATATGGCGGCTTTACAAAACCGTTGGATTTTAAGATTGATGTTGCTTAGGTTACAAATGGTGTTATTATGTTATATTCGTACATATAACCTGTTTTTATCATCCACGTGCCTTCATCTAGATCGTTTGGGTGCGACGCATGTCAACTTCTTCCATACATCTCCATCAGCCGTATTTCAATATTCAAACCCAATCATGTCATCTTTCAAACAGTACGTCCATCTTTCTTAGGTCCTCTTTATAGCCCTCTACATTTATACTCATAACTTTTCTAGTCACGTGCTCATTCGTCCATATCTCTCTATGTTTTGTCAATAAAAAAACATAAAGGCCACATGCTATGCTATATTCATATTGTACCATTTTTTTGGTGTAAAAAATTAAAGCAATTTTATAATACCTAGGTATTAAGTCCCAAAAATATTTTACAATCTAGTAATCTGTGGTAAATGGCGTTGGTGTTATATAAAGTACTATTTTAGAGCCTATACTGTGTAACTCATATATATATAATACCTATAATCATTTTCTTTACCCCAATAAAGAGAAGAAAAAAAATAATCTACTAGCAGTTTTAGTGTTGCATAATAGCGTCCTCTTTAAGTTCGGAACGAAAATGTTCTCTATCCTAGATGAAATATTTATTAAACATAAATATGAAGTTACTTCCTTTGTTAAATAGGTTCAGTAGAGTTCAAGTGACTATCGATCTTTTGCCGGTACTAAAACTGCAATTATCAGCAAGTTGCCCTCGATATATAAAAATCAAGGCAATTTATCTTGTTCAAGAACCTGTTGGATCTCCGCCAAGTTTTTGCGGTTCTCTGTTACGGATTGAAGGAATTTTAAACTGCCATCTCACCTTTGTCTGATTGTTTTACAATTTATACATAAAAGGTATGACGGCTTTTTCTTTTATAATCATGGTTCGTACTGTATTTAATTATTGGAATTCTTGGTCGATGTATGTAATAAAGAAACAAGGACAGTACCAAATTATAAGTTTAGTTTTTTTTTTATTTTGTAGTAGTTTATGAGGAACCTACTTATTAAATTAATTTGTATAATTAATTTTAGTCGTCAATATAATGTAATGTACCGTACATTTCTGGAATATTCATTAAACTTATGGGTATTGTCATGTTGTTTTCGAGATATTCGCTGATATGCTCAAATACGATTTGATATTTTCATACAACAAATGGATGCTCTTTGTTATATATAAATCTATATTATGTATATATATTTATGACCTACCTCTTTTTTATTCAGTAATATAACAATTTCAAAAGCACTTCAATATTTATTTATAAGAAAACAAATTTAAGTTACATAATAGATTTATTGGGAATGATTTCGAAATATTTACTTGTCTTGTAAAGGTATATGAGAAACTCCTACACATTGAGCAATCAATGTTAACTGCTAGTAAAGGTTATGCCAATAATAATAATTGTTTGTGAAAACAATAAGGAAAATATATGAATATTATGTTTATGAATAATAACAATACCAGAACCAACTTTCTATTTTTATTCATTTCATAAATTATCTCTTTTACGATACATAATATGAATTTACTATCATACCTTCAAAGTTATTCTATATAATAAAAATATTTCTCCATGTCACAAACAACACAATAATAAAAAAAAACCTATAGTTTTTAATTCAAAGGTTTAATATTGTTTTATAATTTCATATAATTATCTCTACCTGCATGCCTTTATATTCCATTCTTCGTAATATATTCGTTTATAGATTCAGCCTTTGTTAAAGTCTAGCCTTTAGCATAGCTGAGGCCTCATCGCCTTCATTTCCATGAATAGTGCCTTCGATGTTTATTTTAAACCAATCTACCTCTTTATTAACAATTTATTTTCATATTGGTCTTTTAATCATTGTAGTAAATATACTGACAACATTAATCTTTATTTAAATGCCTTTACCATAATATCCATTAAAAAATCATAATTATCTTTGAACGGTTATGAATTGACTTTTCTTAAAACCTCGCCCCTACATTGGCCCGCTGATCAAAGAAGCGAAATTGAATGCCAAACTTAATTAAATAACGCGTAAAAGAAAATATATCTTTTATCCATAACATCTGTTTTACGTTATCATTATTTCTCGCTTAGTTCAAACGACATTTTCATATCGTAAAATCTTGTTATAATGAATCCACTCCTTTCATACTTAATTTACATGAAGTGTTGGAGAAATGTTTTCTAGAACGATGTTTTAATAAGGAGTTATTTAAACTAGCTTTGAAGCTTCGAACTAATATTCATTTTGTATTAACCGTTCCATACCTAGTTTGTTTATCCGGTTATTCTCTGAGCATCAGCAAAAAAGTTTTATTTATATGCTTTGGTATAATTTTATTTTTATTTTATACTACACAGCTTATTATATTTACAAAGGTTCCTACTTAATAATCAAATCAGATTTTCTTTAGGCTACGATCCAATGGATAACAAAATGGCAGGCATTATTATCTAAAGCGTTAACATCTAGCAGCAGGTGCCTTGCAATATTCGAATTTGATGAGGCTTGCGAAATACGTGAAGAAATTTCTAGTCAATATTGATTATGTAGCGTATAAGAAAGGAAATATGTAGGTGTTTCATTTCTGTTAATATCCATGTTGGTTTCAATGCAAAATTGTATGTTAAATTCAACGCCACACACGAGGTAGTTCTTGAAACAGAATGCAGCTACTACCAATGAAAATGCTTTTGTGATAAATAATTCAAAGAACGGCATCGGTCGATAAACCTTTGTCGTGACTTCACAACTTCGTATGGCTTATTTAGGAACCTAGAACTTAAAATAGCAAAGTTATTGTTATATTATAATTTAAATAAAACATTTTGCTTTATTCACCTACTATTATTATATCAGCAAATATGCTATAAATATATTTGTTCATACAAACAAAAATATTTGAGTAATAGGAATGGAATAAACTAACGTTCGGGTTTAAATTGATTGTATTTGATCACATTGAACGCATCTACGTATATTTAAATTTTATAACCTAAAAACATTTAGCTTATTGTATAAAAATATATCACTCTTGATATTTTAGTATTACTACATATTTCACATAGAATACAATAAAGATTAATGTTGTTCGTTAACATATCACTGAAAGTATATCGATCATAAATTAAGTGAATGTAGTAGTTGGTGTTAGTTAATTATAGGTGATAGTTTGTTGTACTTGGAAACTAATCCATTGAGATCATAAAGTTGCCTTTGATGGAGGGAACACTATGTTGAAACCTAAGTAGTTGAGACAATTAAATATTAATAATCGTTATAAATGAAGACTTTAATGATATATTATGTAAACAATATATTACATGTATAATTGGATAACATTATATAATACGGTATAATTGTGCAAGTACTATAATATAATAGAAACTAATCGCATTGGAATCTCGTTGATTCTATTCTATTTAGTGCCCTATTTATCTAGCTTTACTCGATAATCTAGACACAATACTGCGTAAACTGAGCGTTAAACTATAATTTTGTATCAGTTACATAACAGGATATTACTAATTGCTGATTGACTTTACTATGTCATTAGTCTTTTGTTTTTATTTTCAGTTCGAAACATGATATTTATTCTAAGTATTTAGTAGACTTGTTTGAATGTAAAATACAAATAGTTTTAATTTAGCTCTACGAGTTTGTAAAATGATTGATTTCTGTTTTGATAAATTATATTATGAATTTAATATTTTTTCCTCCTAACTTCTTGTTATACGAGATGTTCTCTTTTATAAGGAGAAAGTCTCTTCCATGATCACATTTATATTATTGAATATTATCATAAAAATATACGTATATTCATATAATCAAAGTTTTTAAAACCGAAATAACGACCTGGAACCTTACAGACTAAATACATGATTTTCGTTAAATATTAAGGATATAATTAATTCTTTAACAAGATATAGTAATAATATCTAAAACGTGAAGTTCCAAATCGTAGAGAAATATAAGCAAACAGCATATCAAGTCGTAATATCGCTGCTCTATTGAACCAGTTTCCTTATTTTGTAATCTATCTACGTGTCATGACTAATAGTTTGTTCTGATAAGCCAGGATCTATGTTCGAACTTCTTGTGACTAGTAAACATAATTAAATTAATTAGTTATTTATTACTCGATAATTTAATTTGAAAACTGTTTCAAATTAAAAAATATTATACAGTTCAAATATTTCATTAAAATTGTGCTATTGAGCGTGAATAAAACTATTTCATCGACAATTTAACTGTTATTTGGGAAACATTTCATAAAGCGTAGTAAATAAATACAAAGTCTAATTGCTTTTTTGTTTTTTTTTTTGTAATAAAATGAACGAATTATAAAGCACACCTTCAATTTATATTAATATAGTCTCCCTCAGTAATTGCAACATTACAATCATAATAGGTTCAGAACATGTTACCAAACCTTGTTGCTCAAAATGACATTACAACGTGACTACATGGTAAGTCGCTAAGCCAGAATATATTGACCTTTTGCTCCTTGCGAGAGCTTGCAATTAATTATCGGTATAACATGAATATATGTTAGAAGGAACAATACAGCTTTGTTTTCTTTGTGGGTATAAAATGCTTATAAAAGAAATTGATAGCTTAATACATCATATTACTTTAACCATAAGCTACAGACTTCTCTGAACAGCTCATTGAAAAATCGCCAGACAAGAAATATCTTTAGATATTAATACTCGGAGAGCAGTGCAAAGAGCAAAGATAGTTAGAACTTAAGAAGTTGGTACACGATATTTTCAAAAGATTATTTTACTTTTATATCTATTATGACATATTCTAAGGTATTATCAATTGAATTAAATAATGTAAGTATTTTTTAATATTACAAGGTATGAGTAATTTAAGTCTTGTATAAAATAAAATCCATTAAACAAGTCCGATATTTCCAGTGTGAACAGACTGAACACCATTATCGCTTCATTGTGAACTTTATCCAGGAGCTGACGAACCGTGAATTGCCGATAAAGGTAATTAGACTTATCGTGCACCTGTCTCTATAAGTTATATTATTTTTGGAACAAAGGAAATTTTAACATTTAAGTTTTTACATAAATAGTACCAACTTAGATTCGTACTTTAATGCTGAGGAAATCATTTTATATTGATTTATTTTTGTTGATCATTAAAGCACTGGACTCATCTTCTAGTAAACGAGGCCCATTCAACATGGTTCCTTATAAAAGTGCAATGTACACTGCACAGTGTGAAATACTCAGACAAATTAAGACCAGCTGGCTAGTACGGAGTTGATTAGCGCAAGCGCATTAAGATTTATGATTAAGCGTTAATAACGTTTCCACTGAGAACCATTTTTTTATTTATTTTACAAACATCAAAGAGCTAATTGACATTCTAAAAATAATGATTGCACCCTTTGATAGAGATGTAACATTGCACGGGGGAATTTGATTTTGATTGCATTTGAGATAGAATCGGATTTATGTGGAAGGATGCTGTTGTTGTTTTTGATTTCTAAATCTTTTAAACATGTTATTTTAGTTGGTGTTGGAATTTCGTTTTTATCGTGCTATAAATAGCATGTAAATTTTAAAACAAGATCGGCATTGGCTCTTTTAAAAATGGGATGTATTATTTTGAATGATTTAATTCTTAAACTATAGGAGTTCTCATCTTGTATGCATTATGCATCTGTTTGTAATTTGTAAGCTGCCGATGAAAAACTGCGCCTAGAATATATAATCGATTCATTTTGATAACTTTCTTAGTACACGTGGTATCTTAATTGCATTACTATTCTCCGAGCTGTATATTTCAATATCTATTGTAAGGAATGTACCTCTTATTGTTATGCATAGCCTGTCATAACGCATTACTATTTCAATCCACCGATTTAGGACTGACTGAGACGAATAAAATTTTCTTTGTGCCTCCTTCGGGGTTCACTGTGGGTTTTATTGAAGGAAAATCCTCAATTCAAATGGAATTGAAAGCGTATTTTATTGTAAGTATGTTTCTTGGATGTATTGCAAATAGGATGTAATGTAAGAATAGTTTTGTGACGTTCGTAAAATAGTAAACCTTAAAGCTTTTTTATTTTGTAATAATACAGAAGTTATAAAACTAAACTAGTTATATTTAGTTATGATATGGAGACTGATAAAATAATATAATGTTGCCGTATTATTATTTTTTTACTACCACTAATACTTACTTTTTTTTTCTGATGATATTTCCTTCTTTTCGCGGCAAACTTCATGTAGGTAATTTTTTTGTTGTTAGCGTATTTCTATATTTTAAGGCCCTTGGTTCACACTTTACTATAAGTATATAAAAACTTATTGTATTGTAGGTATGATAAATTATCTTTAACTATCAAGTTATCCTGTAGTCAAAAGCAGAAATGATATTTGATTCGTTAACGTACACGTCTTAGAAGTAGGTTGTCTTAGAACTCTCCTGTATTACTAAGAATTGTGTTAATTGTGAACAAATTATACACCTAATTTAATTTATACCAACACATATTAATATAATATATGTTAATATATATTTTAAAAATCCTAAAAAGGGTATCATCTAATCATATTACCTATAATATTATTAAAAATTAATTTCACATTGATGTTAAGATCTAATTTGATCTAACATCTAGATTATATAGATAGATGTTTCATATCTTGTAAGAATGTCTGGGAGCTTCCCTTTTTGATTTACAATATTAATTATCTGATAAATGACTTGACATAACTTGACCCAAGCCCTAAGGGTTGTGTACTTTGTCTTAATTAGTCTTTCAATATAATATACTCTCCTGGGATTTACTTGTATGTTTTGCTTCTTTTCGTATAAATTGGCATGTCTGAGTGTAAATAATATATATTAAGCAAGGCCGCTTTTAGAAAGGGTCCTTTCATAATTATACTGTGGATATAAATTCACGCTCTACGTTTTGGTATTCAATTTTATGATACGCTACATATTAATATTACTCAAAAATATTTAGTGAGTGCAGCTATGAAAGTAATTTATATCGAGCGCTGCTAAATTAACAGAAAGTAAATAAATATAATAAACTCAGCAATAATATGATAAATTGCTTCCGTCCACATCAGTAGTCGGTGCATAAATAAATAAGACAATTTACGGCCCCAACAAAAGGTAATTAATATCGTAGGATTTGTAGGGACAGGTAATTATTAACATATTCTCGTATGCACATTATTCAGAAAACAATAGAAGCGTGTGGCTGACAGTCCATTAGGGCAAGCGATCAGTATATAAACGATACGGTGTTAATCATTTGTGACGAAAAATTAAATTTCTATTCAATTTATTACCACACCTATTTAAATCTAATGAAAACATAATAATAATTTTAATTCGAAATAACATACATATTGCATATAATATTTTCTATACAATCTTATAACCTCTTTATTGACCATGACATCTTTATTATTAATTATTATTATTATACTATCATCAAAAATTATAATTGGTATTCAACAACGACTTTGTTCGTGTTGTAAAAAAAGGTATTTTGGAAAGACATTTCACATGGATTTGGATACTTCTGTTATTTCTTATCAAGAGAATAAGCACTAATGAATGAGTACATATTAACTACCAGAGTATAAATTAAAATCATAATTAGGAACAAATATTATAATTAGGTACAAATATTATAATTAGGAACACTTATTTACTGTTTTAAAGCTTTTAGGTTTAAAGTTTGCAAAGCTGTTAGGCTGTTCATATTTACGTAGCGCCATAATAAGTATATTTATATTTTCATATTACCTTCAACATACTTTAGGTCATTTAAATATTAAAGCTTCTAGAGTGGATATACATATTATAAGAAATGTTTAATATACAGTTATGAGATCACTACTTACTCAAAACAGACTTCCGTTAAATATGGTGACCGGTTATATCAATGAACCAGCAATAAAATAGGGCAATACTTTGTATTAACAGATTAGATCAAAATGTTAATGGAGCGTTTTAATTTGTTATCTATACTTTAAATGTAAGCAAAGCTTTATATGCAAGCTTTAAGAAATACTTGCATTCGAAAGCAGTGATTATCTGTTTTGGCTTTGACCGACTTTGAGTGTAATAGTAGTAATTTAATATAATACTGATAAGAATATTTTTTTCTCAATTTGTTTTTTCTGAAATGAAAAGAAAGTATTGATTTGATTGTTTTGCATTCTAAGATATTACATATTTATTTGTAGTTTTAAGTTCGAAAATGAGAGTTGCAAATATATTAATTTGATTATTTATTTATTTATTAATAATTTATTTGTACAAGATAAAGTACAATTGGCGGACCTAATGCTAAAGCATTTTCTACCAGTCAACGAACACAGTTAACAGAAAATAAAACAATGAGGGTACTATATATCTTAATATTCTCAATGAAAACAAAACTTAGATCGTTATTTTACCAATAGTTGCCAATATGGTGTTGTATCCAATTAAACATTTATGTTTCTAACATCAATTAAGGGCTCTTCCGCACTATGGGGTTTTTGAATTAAGATCATATCCCCATTACAAATTTTATTTAATAGGGTACGAGTATGAAGCAATTGAAACTATCAAGTAGATGACGCATGGACTATAATATGACAAGCAATACTTTAATATGTTTTTGTTCTAGCTTGACTTCGAAATAGTAGGTTAAGAATGTGCATTTATTATGTTAGCAATAGTTTTTTCATCAAGAGTCTATGTAAAGAAACTATTGGATTCTTTTATTTAATAATATCTTCGGGAAACCAGTAGTGTGTCTGTTTCTATCAGATTTCAACTGAAGACCTCTTAAACAATAGATCTTTTGTTTCGCAGTCGTCCCAGGCGCTAAGTCCATTACGTACATTCCAAAACTTCCCAACTTTCTGAATAGAGTTTCCAGTTAATTTCACCGCAAATTGACTCTGATGAACAATCTTGGAACAAATTCTCCAATGTCGCGTTAAATTAAATTATCAATATAAATGAGAATTTTGAAAATCTGTCCATTTGTGGAATTCTTAAATTTCTTTTGTTTTGTAAATTTTATAGGAACTTGTTTTTATTTTGTCTCTACCTTTAATATGTTTATTTAAATATGTACAGTTGTACAGTTATATGATATTTGAATATTTATATGCGTCAAATAGATTTTCAAATGCCAAATCTATTAGTCAAGATTTATTTTACATCTATACAATGAATTTACAAATTTACTGTACACCACTTGAGATATCTGAAGATTTATGGAAGAACTAACTCAGTGCAGCTGGGTAACTGATCTGTGAATCTTATTTCAATAGGATAAGGGATATTTCTGTGTGACAAATTAATTTTTAGTGTATATTTTACTTAGACGTTATAGCAACCTCTCCGTTGGTGACATTGGTCGTCGGTTGTCACCAACAATAAATGGATGACAGCATTTAGTGACAAGTTGGTCCATGTTATTAATAGATATTAATAGAACTATGTATTATATGCTTGATAAATACACTTTATATTTTAATTTAAATAATTTAAGACCTCCACTGAAAAACTTTGTATCTATGATCATGAATAAACAATATTAAAAAAAATTTAAATGACCCTTTCATTATTTTTATTTTTGTGGTTATTATAAATTTTAAAACAGCTGTAACAACCAAACCAGTAATTCCGTTTGCATATTAAACATGAATTAACTGAATAATTAACTAACGAATATTCAAATATTCAGATATGTATTTTCAATCCTTATACATATATATAATATGGTAATATTAATAATACCATTACGAAAACATAATATCAACATCAATAGCAATTAAAAACTTGATAACAACAATCGAAGTCGGAACGTAAATAACAAAATGAGAAAGTAAAGACCTCCCACGTAGTTTCAAGATAAGATAAAATATAACATCACACTTTACAACACGATAATAAATATGCGTCAAAGACATTTCTTTTATAATCTTCTAGACTAAAATTTGATAATACTAAATCCACAAACAATCTCAGAAACATACAGAATTGATAAAAACATGAGTGCTTAATAATCTGTATACATAGAAAATTGGTTGTGAATTTAATTTCCTTAGCGTTGTTAATTATATTGCAACAGACTTTATACTATCCAGTTATAAATTTCTTTCACATGTGGAAGTTGGCGGCACTGTATCCATAGTTCGTTAATATAATTTGTCACGGAGTCCGAGATTATTATAATCATTTGATATTCTCCTGAGAAAGTTTCGAATCGATGCCATAAGTTCTTGTGGACTATGTTGACCCTTTTGAATGGACCCACCCGTTGATAATATTTGATGGATGACTCTGGTGTTGACCTTCGGCTACCAGTATAATTGTTGTTAAGGGTATCTATAGAACAGGTTAATATTTTTTAAGATAAACAATGCGTTGTTTATTTTTTGTAATAATAATATTTTTGTATATTTATAGCATATTACTGGTTATGTTACAGATATTTTTTTTTCAGCTTTTTGAGTTTAAGGAAATATACTTTTTTATCTTTTTTTTATAAAAATATAAAAAATAATTTTGTTTTTTTTTATTTTTTATTATATGTCTGTGCTAGCCCTAAAAGATTCAGACGCTGCAAGTGTCCGTAGTTTAATAGCGTTATTTCCGATGGTAATGAAGAAGTCATTATTTACCGTTTATCTTTTACCATTCACTTCTTATGAACTTTCAATCTTCATTACCCGGTACTATTATAGGCCTTTAAAATAGCTAGGGGCGATTCAGTCTTGTATGTGGTCTTATATTAAATTTAAAAGCTATAACTAGTTATCTATTAGTATATTAATGATATCACTTACATTAAACAAAACAAATTCTTATACTGGATATTAATAATGAGTATTCTAATTTTGGTTTATAAACTGTTGTCCAATAAATAATGAGTATTATATTTAAAAGTTGGAATACTTTATAGGAATAATGGAAAGAACCATTTAAATTAGGAATTTGTAGGATTTTATAAAAGCTTTTTTATACTACATTTATACTTATAAAGCGTTTCGATGGTACTTCCTGTTGGTGGAAGGTGCTTTTTTGATTTACCAGTGACGTTTGTCTTTTAAAAATAATGTGGCAGTATTTTCCTAAAAGTTGTTCCGTATACAAAAAGTAATGATAAATATTTATTGAGATATACGTATTATATATGTACGGAAATATTTTTTTATATTACTATCATGTATGCAATATCTGATTATGGTCTAAATTCCTTGAATGATAGAGTCATGCCTCACACGAGACAGCGCAATAAGTGTGTTTTGTGATCTTATCCCGATTTCGGGGCTATTTTCATACTTTCATTTCCGCTTTGAAAATAGAGAGTAGTACGAAAATGACATTTGATTTAGTGGTGTCTAGTCGCGGACTAGTTTCTCAGTCTGTGGTTTGAATCATTCTCCTTCATTTAGATTATAGTTTTAACAGAAAATTTTCAATTGTTATGTAGTTTTTGTTTATATTTTATGTAATATTGACTTTGGAACTCCTTTGTTTTTAATAACAATTTATGTTTAAAAAGGTTTGTCTTGTATAAAACATTCGTTATAATAATGTATTCTAATTTCATCAATATAATATAGAAGCATTTCGTTATTAAATAATAAATAAAGAAGAAACTTATGAAACAAGACATTTAAAATTTGTGGGAATCGAACTCATGGCCTTTTTCTCAGTAGTCAGGATCACCAATCAATTTACCAACGGATCGGAATAAAATCTGATATTGAATTTAAAAATCGCAATGATGTAATTTGTAAGGAATAAAAAGAGTAAAAATCACCCTCACATATCTCCTATTCTATCTTAGTTTGTGTAAGCATGTTATATCAATACACTCATACTACTACTCTACTACTATATACATACTACTACTATATACTCATACTTTAAACATATTTTCAAATCAAATTTCATATTACAAAACGTTTGTATCCAATGAGAAAGTATGACAATGGGATTTATTCACCAACACGGACCCTATAACGAAACCATACATAAACTTTAATCAAAATGACAGTTCTATAACAGAATAGATGATATACTAACATAAATCGATTCTCATTTGTATGTTTAACTTATTTTCTTCCATTACTAAACAATGTAGGCTGAACGTGGGATGATTTTGTTGAATTTATTCGATTGACTTCAATTACTATTACTGATTGCATTTAAATGTATGGGGGCGTTTTCTCATTTTTTCCGTGATAGCGTCATTTATTCTAATAAGATAACAATTTGTTTTTACTTTCAAGAATGTACGTTAAGATTACAAAAGAAAAAAAGAAAACCAGACCTTTATAACAAATTCTAAATATCCTCTGAAATTTGAAGGAAACCATATAAACTTAAATTTCCATTATTTTTTTTGCTATAAATTATATTAGCATATACAAAACACTTATTTACTATACAAATATTCCAGATCAAACATTACAGAACTTCTTTGTTACCAGTTCTTTGGTAACGTTATTACCTTTATTGACTTGTTTTATTCATTCCATTGTTTGATGAATTTCATTACTAGTAATAAAATAAAGGAAAATGTAAAGGGAAAACAACGTTTACGCTCTACAAAATAAACAGACTATCTTTTGAAATATAATTGTGTTTTTAACTAAACCGCGGTTTATTTTTATTTCATTTCATTTAAAAGTATTGGAGAGTTCTTTAATGAACATAGTCTGTATGAGTTCTTTCATTAGCTCTTATTAAGTGATAAGGTTATACGATAAAAACTAAAAAGTTATTTTAGTTAATTTTTTATTGAAACTAAGTTACCAATCCGCCGTGAAGCAAATAATTTTACCGCGCCCAAGTATTGTGCTCAGTATTTTATTCTACTTTAAGTTGAGTTACCTTACTTAAGTGTTTGTAAGTTTACCAAAAGAACTATTTAAGGCTTCAGCCCATTAAAACTAGTGATGTAGTTTTAATGTTGACCAATTAAAGCAACATTAATCTGGATAAAATAATCAAGTGCTTCAATACTACAAAGTTTTGATCTAGAATACCGCTCGTATAAATTATAAGATTATATCTAAACAGTAGACGCTGTAAGCTGTAAGATAAACCTCAAGAGGATTGGTGGCAACTAAATTAATAAGCAACGAAATAGAAGCCTAGTTTATACTAAACTAATCTACAAAGGAAAATAATAATATGTAATTAACAAATATTCTATAATAATATATAATAATCAATAAATTATCCTTGTACATCGTATTCTTAGAACGTACAAGATTATGATTCTAAGGTATCATTATATTGCTATGCGATAACAGAGTTATCCAGTGATGTGTTATAAATCAGTTTATTCAGTAAATACCCTGTTATATTATTCTAATTATGTTATTAGACGTTACATATACTTATATAATAAAGTTACAGAGGCAAGTATTTAAATTAAATATATTGAATTGTAAAACTAAAAACGTTTACAAAATATTTCACACAATTTAAATGAATATCATAAATTTATATAAATATAGAATGAAAAATAACTGATACGGATGCTCAGTTGGTAGAGCGACGGGACGGTTTCCCAGTAGTCGCGGGTTCGAATCCCTGCCCGTATCGGTTTATTTTTCATTCTATATTTATATAAATTCAAATAAACTTAACATGGCTATTCATGTTTATAAATATTTTCAAACATGAATATCATAATTTAATTAATTTACTTATTGAAAAATGCATAACTGCTGTAGCCTAAAATTGTTTTATAAGTCCACGTACTTAATATAAACTTGTTACAAAGTTGTGAAAACAAAGTTTATTTGCCATTACTTAACGAAAACAGTATGAACCGAAAACAATTTAACGAAGTCGGTCAGCTGTCACTAATATTCGTATAAACTACAACAATACTTATTTACATAGTAAATAGGCCCTCTTTTTTTCACTAGAAGATGTTGGGAATCTTTGTTTGATATTCCTAAATAATGACTAGATATTCCTGACATTTTTTATATACATTCTTATATTTACTATTATTATGAAATGTGGGATAGAATTACTTACATACTAACGTTTTAAGCAGTTCATCAAAATTTTGCACTTTCATAATATTCCACCTTTCGTAATCTGAATATCCTTTCATGTATTTTGAATTCACAAAGGGTTTCTTGTTACAGAAGCCATATATATTAGGTGAAGCTGTTTATCCTGTCTGGGCAGGAAATATAACCACACCAAACGTTTAAACTTTAAAACAATGTATCACTCGAAACAACACACTTGTACGTTATTTATATATTTAAATGAAAAGTAGTTTATAATTTATCTTGAGCTAATAAAAATAATAAAACAAAATAATACCTATAAAATATGGAAAATTAAGAATAAAATTATACCTCCTACTCTATTTTTACAAGTCTTTAACCTAACACATAAACATTAAATTTATTTTTCAAAAGCTAATACTTTATTTGTCAAGGAAACTGTTAAGAAAAATTATAGATCTCATTTCTGTGTGGAGTTTCAGTGAGAACTTTCTGGAAAGTTTTAATTCAAAAGATGTAGTTGTATAGACGTACAATATAAACGGTGCCAGTGTGCTAGTTCTTACTCACACTAATGTAGAGTTCTTTTAGTGATTTGTTCTATTTTTAATTATGTTACATAGTTTAACAAGTCAAATAGAAGTTACAATAACATACTACAGCCACTCCATTTACAAGATTGCTTGCAAATAAACCAGTTCCACTACATATAATATAATGCCTAAAAATTTTTTTTTTTTTATTTTTTCTCTCTTAGTTTATACATCCATAATTTTCATCTTTTCTAAACTGTGCAAAGGAATAGTTATCAAACTCTTGAACGGTGTTGTTACTACGAAAGTTTCAAAGAGAAACGGTTGAAGGTAACGTGGCGGAACACGGATTTTAGATTGTATAACAAGTGTTCACATTGTAACGATATTGTAGATTTGTTTTGTTCAATGGTCGCTTTATATGTTCTTCGGTGTTTCGTTTTGAAATTTTAAAAATAGAACAGTTATGAAGTAATTTGTTTTTGGCTGTATATCTTATTAAAAGCTAATTGTTATAAGCTCTAATAATTTCTATCATCTATTTTAATCATTTATTAACAGGGCAATTAACTTGAATATACTTTGCATGTAAGTCAGAAAAGTTTTTCTAAATA
The DNA here is from genome assembly GCA_959347355.1 of Napeogenes inachia. Classification (NCBI taxonomy): domain Eukaryota; kingdom Metazoa; phylum Arthropoda; class Insecta; order Lepidoptera; family Nymphalidae; genus Napeogenes; species Napeogenes inachia. Next base: position 28,167,055 of record OY365791.1, read on the forward strand.
AGGTATGAATAATTGCGTCACTTCGATCAAAAAATGAATTTAAGTGTTTCTATTAAGAAAAAGAAAAGCTTAGTACTTTCAATACAACAGCATATAATAGTTTCCAGTAATTATGAATTATTTTATTCAATTACTATTATTTATTAGTTCTTGATAAATCCCACAAACATTTTGCAATTGTAAAGATGGTGAAAACATAATGTTATTTACACAAACGATGGCAACGCAGTAACAATGACAATATTTCGCTTCAAATGAGAACGTTCGAGTATTTAGATGAGGAAAATCTGCTAACACCGTAAAATCCCGTACAGGTACAGCAATAAATACCTCATTGCAATCTCTTTGTGCGTCAACAAACATTTGCGTGTTGAAACAACAGTTTAGCGTAATCCTATTGGACACTTAAATGACATTATGCCTTTGTAGTTCGAGTTTAACGAATATTCTCACACCAATGTTTGCAGCATAGTAATTCTAATAGGTACATTATTGTCGTTAACATTTCATATTACGCCCTTTTAAGTAATAATCTCCAAGCCCTTAAATGATATGCATGTTTCAAAATTATAATATTTTTTGCAAAAAAATTATGAATACATATTTTTTTGGTAAAAAAATATTACCATGGGGAGAAAAGCGAACGAAACGATTCTGATACCTGACGTTTTATCAGATGTACTGAAATGCGTAACACTGAAACGAATATTCAGTATTTTCGATACGTCATTGTAAATAACAGCTGGAACGATAAGAAATCAAGTAGATATTTAAATACTGATTTTAATTTCGGAATGCATTTTATTTACCACATTATTTTACTGTATGGCTGATATACAAAATGGTCATACACATAATAATCCTACGAATCCACACATATTTAATTTTAGCTTCATAATGTTTTAAATACGTGATTACTTAAAACCAAACAGTTCCGTTGATGCATTTATATGTATTTTCATTATAAATTAATTATGGGTTGGAGTATACCAATTGACTTTTAAATATATTTGAAATATCATCGGAACTTTAATATTTTATGTAAATAAAAAACAATTTAGAATTATAAAGCAAAAAGCCAAAATAATCTATACTAATATTATAAAGCTGAAGAGTTTGTTTGTTTGAACGCACTAATCTCTGGGACTACTGGCCCGAATTGAAAAATTATTTTTGTGTTTAATAGTCCGTTTATTAAGGAAGGCTATAGGGTATATATCATCTCGCTGTGACTAATGGAAGTTAAGCAGCAATGAAAAATGCTGCAAATTTAATATAATCTAATAGGTTCTGACTGACTTAGTTATAACATACAGTCTAAACCGCAGGTCGTAGAGATAGTAAAATTGGAGGATACATTTGTTTTTCTACGTAGTGGTGCACTAAGAAAAGAATTTTGTATTCCACCCTTAAGGGTCTTAAATATCAATTTTGTATGGAACTCGGCGGCAACACTAAAAACCACGCGGACGAAGTCGCGAGCGACCCCTAGTTTATAATAATCTTTACCCCTATGTCATATTCAAAAAACGAACAAACTTTAGGGCAAAAAAAGGAAAATATTGAGCAAACTTTGACACACATCAAACCCTTCCAACGTCTCGAAGCGACAAAGTTACACACACTTAACGCCACTTTCTTACCAACCTTATCTCATGTTTAAATAAATATACCGTGCACGCCATCGTAGCGTCTACGTGAATAAATTAGAGGCTATAGTGGCGTGAAAAATTCAGGACCAATGCAGACTAATGCGGTTAGGTGTTCGATCGGGAGCGGGCGTCTATACAAATATTTGTTCCGTTTACCGCGCGCTTGTTAAAACTACTTGAGGTAAAACTGCGACTTCAAATTGCGTTAGACATTTAACGCCATTCGCATTCTGTTTACGGATGACAAAATTTTTATTCACGTTGTCGCGTAAATTGTTAATACTTCCGCCAGAATTTTACTTTCCAACTTTTACTGTTATTAGTTTCCCTCACCTCAATATGCTTAAATATATTAATTTTCACGGCACATTTACAAACATTTGTTTTGATAAATGTTTGCTCAAAATATGTTGGTATTTGTAGATAAGTATAAAAAACAAAAAATAGATGCTGATCAATGAAAATTCATTACTTTAGAATAACCGTCTGAATATGAATTAGGTACCTACATATGGGATAAAAGTAAATAATTTTAACGAAAAATTAGAAAATGGCGGTAATATGAGCTTTTTTGTATGAGATTTTTATTATTAATTTAAGGTGGACATGTTTATAATAAAATGAATGTTTGTTCTTGTTTAAGTTAAGTTCTTGGTTAATACCGCGTTAATTAATTTTCCATTATCGTTAGTTTATTTTCGTCCATAAGTACTTTCCGCAGACAAAGACGGGAAGCATGAACTATTTAATAAAGCAAAATTGTATTAACATTAATTCTCCATTTATTTAAGTATAATTATATTTTGGTACAACAGTATCAAAGATTAATTGAACTCGATACTTTGATAAACTTCAAAGTAGTTTTGTTTTAAGATTCAGTTCTAGACGATTAAGGGTCTTCTTTATATTATATAATAAATTAATAAATAACACTTTGAAAGTAAAATTAAAATATACAAAATTAATGCACTAATTAAAATATCCTTTTTATTGTTGATTAAATACAAAACAATACCGAAAGTTCCAAAATAATTTAATGTACAAAAATAAAAACTGCAATATAAAATAAAAACATACAATGTTGGTCTCAATTACACCCATATTATGTATTGAAATCTTCATCACATGGTAAGACATAATTAAATTCAATATGTTTTATATATTTAACATGTGCTACAATTTCTATCATATTATAACACTTGAGATTACATTAAAAAGTATTGTAGTACTTTCATCATGTGCGTCCTAGTTTCAAGACAGGAAGGAAAATAAAAAAGTGACTGATAATTATACATTTTAATAAGTACAGGTCAGTACAGTTCAAAATACCAATACGTAATTAAATCATTCAATCCACAACCGACAGTTATTAACTTCAAATAACATTAAAAGATATTAAAATCAGTAATGTATGATTATTTTTATAAAGTAAAATGAACAAAATTTAAATGCATAGAGAAATTAAATATTTAATTATAAATTAAACTGGTTGCTGCTTAAGAATCACTAAAGAGTCTATAAAATTAGTCGTAAATCGTTAAAGATGTAAAGGCAATGTGAATAAAACAATTCTCAACGAGGAAATGTTTATACGGGACTGTTTATTTATAAAAGATACTTAAACTCGTACATATGTGGTGTAATAAATAAGACTCAAGTAGAAAGCGGCATAATACTTCAGGCGCGGCATTTAACGTATTCGTTTCACCAAACAAGGTTCTAGACTTTCGAGGTATTACAGAACAAAACTAAGACTTATCTAGACTTTAATTGAATCTTGTTGCAGTTATATCCTATTAAAGAGGTATGAAATAAAGTCATCTCCAACAAAGACTACATAACCTAAATTTATATTTATTGTACATCTTGTAGCGTTTGTATTTAACCCTTCATAGCTGCAGGGTATTGAAATATAGCATTTTAGGTTAATATATCAAAGCTTACCTTCGAGGAAATAGATGTAAGGCGTGTATCCATATAATATACGATGACGCTTTGGAATTCGGGTTATCTCGTTTTGACATGGCGAGGAAAGATGAAAGCGTTTGTATATAACGGTGATGATACGGAAATTGCTTAAATGTTATAAAAATTATGACGCTTCTTGGCTATTTTTTTTACAGTTTTTTATAACATTTTTAATCCTACGGTTTACATCTGTAAATATGTTATCAGTCAACACCGACTAATTATTATAATTACTATAAATTTAAAGCGATTTAAACCTCGAAATAAGTTATAGCTTAAAACATATGTAATAATTTTTATTAAGCTCGGTGCAACATAAATTTTAACATACAAGCTTAATTATATTCGTAATAATAAATTGCATCCCGTTGTTAAACACATAACGTAGGCTCAGTGAAAACAGAGGAAATTGGTAGAACGTGAAAAGGGGAGCGTGAATTTTCAAACAGGCCAATCGGGAATGAGAAAACGATGCTGTAAAATTTTATCTTTTGCGAAATACGGAATATCGGCGCGTGTCAGCATGCCTTTTCGGGTCTCGTTTGTTAAATGTAGATACTGTAGGGTTAAATAAGAAAGGCTTCCAGGTAGAAATATCTATATTTTGCTGATTCACAGACCTATTTTAGCATTTTTTTGCGATGGTTAATTTTTCTATTTTGTTTATCTTTTATAAAATTTGTTTTCCATTTCTAATTACCGTTTTACTGCAGCAGCTTAAAAATTTGTGATGTCATTATATTATACAATTTATACAGATATCGGAGTTATGAAACTTTTATTCATAAATTATATGAATTTAATGAGTTGGCTTTTAATCGGTATGGTAGATCTGAATAGTAAATAAGCTGATTATAATCGGAAACACTTACACAAAAGCGTAAGACGTGTTTTGTTTGAGCCTTCATAGATATGACAAGCAAGTCTTACACCTGTTGTACAAAATGAAAAGCCAATTATCACTCCCTTAACACAAAGCTCTGATATTGTATTACCTGACAGATTACATAACTTGTACTATACTATAAGCTAGAATCACATTAATTAACATGTGGAAATTAATATTAATTATAAGTTTCTTTAATTTAAAAAATACCATTTTAAATTGTATTATTATTTTTATGAACTTAAAAGTTCCTTTTTCCACTGGATAGAGCGAGTACGCTGGCCTAAGCTTATATATTAGCGAACATTTTGTCAGTTATTGCAATATACCATAAATGGTTCTATAAAAATGATTTGATAAGGTGTTTATCTTTAAAATATTAATATTACGTTAGAACTAACTAATACCGAAGTATTTTAATTAGTGTGACCATGACGCTATATAATTGTCCCATTAAAGAGATGTACGTTATTAGGTACTAAGGTTAAAATAAATATATTTATTATTCATGTATAATAGACAAAGGTATTCTCAGATTTTAGTATATATTTGCATAAAAATAAACGACAAAAGCCATGTCACTAAGCTTCAATAGATTTTTCTTTTCAGATCAATAGCAATTAATTTGCAGAAATCGACGTTAGTTTCGCAATAAAAAATATTTTATTGTTACTACAATAACAAAATATTCAACTACGTGAACAACGTACGTTTTTTTATTTATTTTTATTATTAGGTTTGAATTGGTTTTCACGTTATTGTATACTATATATGAGAAATCAAATGTTTGGTTGACAGCTTACTGATACATAAATAATATGTATACATAATTAGCAATAATGGTTATATATTGTAAGTTTTTAATTTACATTTTAACATCTAGCTTCAGTTTTTAATAAAAGCCATTTACCCAAACTAAAACTGAAGTTATTTCTTAGGTACTACTAAATCTTTTTTCTATTAAAATAATAAAGAAAAAAATGTAATATGGCAGCTAAAGTAACTAAAACTAATAAACTAGAGCACAGAAAATATCTTCAAAATTTTCAACATTTTTAAGTTTAAAGTTCTAATTTAGCTTAGTCTAACATAAACCAAGTCTTATCTTGAGACCTGATTCTAGACTTCAGTTGATACATAGATGTAGATAAATTTACTACCACAAAGTTACCGCAGCTTTTGTATATAGCTAGTGTTATTTATTTTGTATTCATTTTACCACACTACATTAAATACCAATAATACTTTGATTAATTAAAAGCCAAATTAAAACTGTACCTACATTAAAAATTAATTACATTGTTTATCCACTTGAATATGTTTATTTCCTAGTGTTGTTTTAAATATTTATTTATTCATTTCTATAAAAGGAGTATCATATCGTGAGATGCAGATGTAACCAGGTCACCATGTGTGTGACGTCACAATATATCTAAACTTTAACCAGTATGTAAAGAACCGTCAATATTTAAGCGTTTCGCGTTTTCGCAGCTCAGAAAATAAAAGACAGAATTGATAAACATTCTCTGGCGGTTTAATAATCTCATTAAACAGTTTACTGACGTTTTACTGCTCGTTAAGAATTCACAACGAGTCTCTATTCGTCCTTAAAGAAATATAAAAAGAGGTTTATTCACAACAATGTTTACGACTGGCCCTTTTTGTTTTATATTTGAATTAATTAAAGATTAAAAATTCATTGTGTGATTATATAACGGTGGCTTTATGATCGTCAAATTGGTGATTTTTTACATTTATTTTTTCGTTATTTAGTTATACTTAATTATAACGATATAATAAATCTTTTGGGATTAGTTTATAATGCAATTGAGGTAAGCTAGAGCGCCAATAATTCCGTTGGATCAGGTAAACTGTATCTCCACGGACAAACGTGTCTAGTTCCATTTTAAATTTAAAATGAGCTCGACTGAATCACCGTAGCAATTAGAATTTCCAACATTTCCGCTCTACCTACTGTTTATTCAAATCTACGTTCTGAACTGAACTTTATTAAATTTTGCTTCAACTCAAATTTACTCATCTGTTGAAAAAAGATATTACGTTTAATTAAATGATTTCATAAATAGAATTGTATTATCATATTGAGTATAATACGTTTTTACATTTCTTTGTGTATTTCTTTAAGTATCATTTAATTACGCAAAATTTATTTTAGGGAGAAAAGTAATTTATATTTTCATATTAATTTCAATAAAACTTTTTTGTATATTTTGGTTCAAATGTTGTTTAAACGGTTTGTATAAAGGTAATATATTTCAACTCCAAATCATAGGAACTAATTATTTATTCCGAGATAAATAAGAAAAGGTGATTTGAATATCAAAATTAACTGTTAAAAGTAAGTTTGTAGTGAATAGTGCAGTAGTGAATAATACTAGTAGTGAAAATATTTCTGAAAATACCACGGAACATAATACATTATTTTACTCAATACAAATAACGAGGTATGCCAATTAGACTTACTTTCTACGCTCAGAACGTGCTTGCAGTTCGTGTCAGCCGGCAATCTATCTTAGTCTACCTATTCAGTGGATGAATATTGAGTCACTGAGCTCAGAATTATTATACTAATACATAAATTATGCTAAATAGTATTATGCTGTAGTAATCGTGACGGGGGCACTGAACACTCAATTACCATTTACCAAGTAAGGTGGTAATAACATAGAATCTAAGGTTCAAGTCAAAGCTGTTGTAGTATAAACAAGGCATTAGAATGCTTGTTTCTGATTTACAAGATAATATAATCATTGGGTCCGGCAGCTGTAAATCTGGTAGTCTAGCAATATATAAGGATTACTAAGTTATTACTTTTAATTAGCATAAATCCTTGACTGTAAATTCATACTCCTTGACATAAATTCTGACTGACACAAGTTAATCTAGAAATGAAAAATAACAAATATTATTATTTGTTTTAAAAGTATTACTAATGTTAATATAAGAGTATCTATTATAAAATCACTTCAAGTTTCCATAGCTGACAACAGATTGATGTATAGTCTAAGAGCTCGCTACCATATTAGGTGTTTGCATGAAGTGTTCCTGTTTTAATATACCCGGGGTTATCACGACCTTGTTTGTGCAAACAATATTAACAGACCTTATACGTCAAGTTGTTGATGTTTATATTAATACTAGCTATTGCCAGCGGCTTCACACGAACTTTATAAGTAGTCTTGTTAAGTTAGACGGCCGTTTTATTAAAGTGTAATATTTGCTTTAGTAATGTACGTAAGTAGTTCCCTTTTACTTAGGGATAGGCCTTGGGAATAGTACTTTTTTTAGATTTAAAGTATGTAATTCTATCCCAAAAAATTCATGAAAATGTGTATCTCAAAATGTAATTATGATATTTTGAGTAGTTTAGGCGTAAAATCGTAACCAACAAACAAACTGTAATAATTAGGTTTATGAATGAATTCACTAACACCATATAAGCTCTGCAAATATGATATTAGTGAATGAATTATTGAAAAAGAAAGTCTTAAAATTGCATTTTTATACATTTTATATCAAACAAGATATAAATGTCAACATATAATTTTTAGCGGAAAAGGCGTTGCAATTAAGAAATAAAAATAACGTATTTAGTTTGATATGTTCCTGGCCGTATCTTTATTTTTTTTAAGCATAACCTTGGTGACATGTCCATAAATTAAGTGTAAAAACATTTATCAAATTGTATTATAATTTATTTTAAATCAACAATTTTTAATTATCAAATCATCATTACTCCATTATCTCATCAGGGGATCGATCATTTCAAGATCAAATTAGTTCTAATGATAGAGTAGTAACGTGGTAGCGTCGAAAAAAAATACACATATTAGTACCACGTTTAAACCGAATTAGTATTCAATGCACTTAAAACTGTTCTGTAAGCGATGCAGTAGCTGATACTAAATTAAGACAAGGCATTACACTGACAATAGTTCGGCAACTCTTTTATAAACTCATTGGTTTCTGCGTATTTATACTTTTATATACATTTGTGATAGTATACTAATAGACATCAAAGAAAATAAATCTTACCGGAAATTTTAAACCATACGGTATTTTGTATTTTTTTTTTTTTGATGATATATAATACAACGACCGAAGAATGTTTTGAACTATGTAAATCAATAATAGCGTGAATAATAATGCATCGTGTGAAATTATTTTTAAAGTTTACTTAAAAAGTAGATATAACATAAAATTACTAATTTTACATTTATACCGTCACCTTGTTTAATATAAAGGTATAAACTATATACACTTCCAAGGATAAATATAAAAAAAAACCTTCAAACCCGATTAAGCACATTTAAATTAAATACGTGTGCATTATCCACTCTTAAAATGTAATTAAATTTGAATTTATCCAAAATACGGTTAACGCATTAAATATTTCGATCCGGATATAGCGTGTAATGACAATGCCCCGGCGTTCCGGTATTTCACTTAATTTACATGAAAATAGCTTAAATTATAAAGCCCATCCTAAAGTCAGTCATCCGATACAATATTGCATCCCCGACACTGTGCTCGAATAAAATTTCAATTTGTACATTATACGCTTACTCCATAAGTGCTAACCTATTCGATAATGCAGATTTAATTTTTAATTGAATGAACTGGATTTTATTAACATTTGCATTTCATGGGATTGCTATTTTTATTGTGGATTATATTATTTGTGTATCACATATATAAATAACATAATATTTTCTTATAATAACCTGTCTTTTGAACTTTATTCTTAACGTTTATAGAACATTTCACCGCCCCTTTGGTCGAGTGTTTAGCGCAGACGCCTAACGTATAGCGATGCAATGGAACTCGAGTTTGATTCCCGACGGGTATTCAAAATATGCACATGGAATAATGAACTATACAAATACTGAAAAAAAAAATCAATTACATTTACTAGTTGCAAAGATTTTCCCCGCGACATACTCGTATAAACAAACTTACAAATCCAACTTTCTTTTTAATATTAGTTTAAAAACAATGTCATATTGTCATCAAACTGTACATTTGTATTAAGCAAACATAAAACGCGTATCATATTATTTTTGTAGAAATTTCTAGTGTTGTTTTGTAAATAATGTAACATAATAAACGCATTATTAGATGGTTGAAGAGAATTAAGGTCATATAGAAATTTAACACCATATAGCTTTATCATAAATTCTAATACGTTAAAAATATGACTTTCACTTTCAATAAATTATTGTCTGTGGAATTATTTATTTAGACAAAAACACGGTTTGTTAATTTCTATAGAAAATATGTCAAATTATGCAGTGACATAACATGACTAATATACGGCTACATAATATCTATTACATATTCTAATTTAATACATTGTTAAGACTAAAATATCTGCAACTTTCATTGTAACCGAAGATGATACAATGAAGACTAAATAGTGGGAGCAATAACCAGTAGGCCAATGAATTAATTAGCTTCACCTTTAGTACGTGTAATTGATACAACTTGTATATGATATCGTCTGTGATCTTCATTTAACTTATAGTTGAGTCACTGAGAGGTTAACGACACTTTAATAGAAAGTCTTTAGAAATAGCCAGAATAAGCTTCTTATGGCTTACGTTATGTCTTCTCTGATATGTTTTTCTAAATCCTTTTATGTTTAAAATATATTAAATACGTGCTTCTTTACGTCAAGCCACTTGTCTACATGATTATATTAAGAATAATATGAGAAAAAAAACCTTTACTAAAATATAAATCTTTGTTTCTTGACCATTCTTGTGTAACAAAGTTTCGAAACACTTTAATATGCCTTGACCTTTTTGATCCAAAACAAATAACATTATATGAATTTTAATATAATATTAGATATTAATATCGTTTTACTGGCAGCACATTTATAATACAAATAAATACAGAATATCCAAAATATTTAAAACACATCAATTAATTTGTAGAGTAGTTTGTGTGGAATGTAGAATGATTGATGGATTTATTTACATTTACATTGTATGTATGTTTATGTGAAGTTCCCTACATCCAAGTTGACTGAAATAGACCGCTGTCAAACCTCCTTCACCATTCGGTCTGATGGATCGGTACTTATGACTTTTGTTCTCTACAATTAATTCTCACTGTTTCCAGGCGGATGTTCCGTTTAATTACGGTTTCATTAATTATCCGACTATATTGTTTAAAAATAATTAAATGCTATTGTTATCAACAATTATTGATAATATTATCAGGTTTTTGTTAAATAGCTTTCATTAATATACTCCAAAGTGAACTATTTATATCATAACATGTAAGAAAGTTTCTTCCGTGTAAAGATTTTATGGAAATATATGTCTTCTCTTTTGACTTTAAATTAAAATTAGAATATCTTATAATTTTCATTGTCTTAAAAGGGCTCTTTTTCTAAAGGTGGGATGAAAATCTTTTCATTCATTCATATTCCAAATGATATGTTCAATCAATCATTATTACAACCACAATATCATACCTTTTTTGCATTCAGGTTCTTCACAAAAAATCTATTTATGATCAGTTTAATGACTGTATATAAATTAATGATAATAATTACCGAAAATTTAATGGTTTTTAAAGATTCTTGTAACGAGAGCACTTATTTAATCCCTTTGTCAGCCGTCAGGAGCTATCAATTATTATTTGAATTATGGCCGACGTATTCAAAAGCCAGAGAATTTAAATTGGATTTATTTTGTACAATATTTATTAATATAATTATACAACAGAATTAACATGAAATAGATTTGCTACGATGCGGATTTTTACAACTTAATTTGGTAAATTGTCTCTGTGTCTATAATACAGACAATTATAATTAAATGGAGAAAAGCACCGCCTATTACGCCCAGATTTTGTGATTTAAATGATTCGTCAAATAAACGCTTATAAAATCATTTCTCTGTCCGACTGTCTGTCTTTCTGACATAGATCCTAATCTAAATCCTGTAAAATGGAAATGAATATGAAATACATTTCAGGGAGATTTTCGTGTACCTCCTTGTTCTTGACCTACTGCCACGTTATTTAACAAAAGGCAAAATCTCATGGAACAAGTAACAATAAATTGTCATCCCTCCTTCTTTTAATAATAAGGGGTTGCTGCCACTTTTCGATTAAGAGCTGTAGGATCCAGTTTTATTATTATCAATCAGACTACTTATACAGTACTCCTACGATGGAAAAATATAATCCTATGGTGGTGACGGTAGGGATATTGGTGGCATCGAGTAGAGAACAATAATCAATAATAATCATTTATTGGTATGAAATGACAATATATACCAAAGAGTGTTTCATTTTCACTGGTAGTTTTAGGCAATTAAGGAAACATGTCAATTAAGTTTCACTTCATCGCGAATACGCTCTGAATTGCAGATACACTTCTTTGAAAGTCACAAGCGAGTCTGATTGGAGGTTCATCTCAATTGGTATATCAGGGATCATTTATTTTTTAAATCTTTTTATACAGAACACCAAAAATAGTTGACTTAGGTTTTTATACCAATAAAAACCTTCATTCAACACGTACATTATACAATTAAAAACCTTCTAACACATACGTCCTACATTATGTTTCAATAATTAATATAAGCGTTTAACAATGTGTAGTTTAGAATAGTTATCGTGAAACTGAACTTAATACAGGATATTGTAGCATACTTGCAAGTGTGAAGTCTCCTTCAATAGATATAAGCGCCTTATTAAATAAGTTTAAGCTAGCTAACAGTGTTTTGTTTGTTTCAGGTATATTTGGCTCACTACTATATTATATTCTACAATATGTGAAGCCAATGAAGGAATATTCGGATCAAAATATCCAAACGGTATGCTTCTTTCATTGTTTGTTATACAATTAAATAACTAAAAGGTGTTATAATTGATAATACACTCACTTTATTATTATGTATTATAATACATTTATATAATACTTTTGCTCAATTGATGAAACTTTATCAAATTAACCTGTAAGCGTGTTCTTTAAGCTTTCAGGTATTTGACATGAAAATAACAGCATGTGTTAAAATAACAGTTACAATATTGGTTATAATGTAATGTAAACAAAACCACGGGTGGTTGAGTCTAAAATTTGTTGACTGGAATAACATGTTATTTTGTAGCGCGTGATCGTGGGTAATAAAAAATTACATTAAAAAATAAGGCAAGGGAGTTGTCTTTAAAAATAGAATAGCATGTCTATTCTCGAGCAATTATAATAAATTAAAAATATCGTAGTCTATACTTAATATTAATTACGATAAAAATAACTAGAATATCTAACTCATAATTTTATTGACAACTCATTTAAAACTTATATTTGTTGAATAAGGTTTTATAAATAATTATAAAATTATTAAGTTGAGTCTGAACACGCATGTTATTATCACCATATGTCCGCACTATGTGTTATAAATGTAGGTACCATGGAACTTAAATACCCGCATTTCAAACGACCCCAGCCCCGGACCGCAGCGCTAACAACGCTATTTACTATACAAAGGGAGTGCCGCTAATTGTCTCCCTCATACCGAAAGCCGTTGAAAACCTCATCCGCTTTAGATGAGAAAATTATGCATTTTCTTTTCAATGACATAAATTGCCAGCATTAGTTTACAACACTATATTATGGTTAAATACAATAAAGAACGTTTTAAAAGATACTTTATTTACTATAGTAACTTTCAACTTTGAATATTAATACTTTCATTCGATATTAATTTATTAATTTGCTGAATGTATAGTAAGCTATATTCAAAAAATTATAATTTGAACATAGATATATCTAATTAAATGTAAAAGTCTATACTTTAAATATTTAAATTAGCTTTTAGATAGAAAACTTGGTAAATCTTGATAGAATAAACAACTAAAAACCAACAGCTTAGAATAGTAAAACAATAAATTTCTCGAGCTAGGTAAAGAAATTAAAACACAAAAACAGGGAACTAAACCAAAAAAGAAGTAAAGTGGCTATAAAATAAAGATATATTTATCGCTTTCCAGAAATCCCGGAATACGACTTACTGCACGCGATTGGAGTTCCTTTTAGTAACCCAAAAACCCAGTATTTTGACGAAGGGCTCGATGGTTTCCCTGCATACGGCCTCAAACCCGGCTCCGATATTAAATCGCCATACAGGCTTTTCATGCCGGAGAAACTATATTCGGAATTTTCAATAACAGCTACCGTGCGCCCAGCAAACAAAGATGGCGGTTTCCTCTTCTCCGTCGTTAACCCTTTAGAGACCGTCGTCCAATTGGGAGTCCAATTAATTCAGTCTGGTCCCGGCTTGACAAACATTTCACTACTATATACAGACCCAAACATTTATGCTTTAAGTCAAACTATTGCATCGTTTGTGGTGCCATCTTTTTCTAAAAAGTGGAGCAGATTTGCTCTGAAAGTAACATCGGACAATGTTACTCTATTTCTTAACTGTCACGAATTTGATACTTTGGTGGTCAAAAGGAACCCGCTCGAGTTGGTTTTTGATTCGGCATCTACTTTATACGTCGGACAAGCAGGACCACTTATAAGAGGAGCATTTCATGTAAGTATGTTTATATTTTTGCATATAACGTTCAAATTTGATTAAAATGATGTAAGTGTTTAACAAAACTTCAAAGCTAATACATGTTGGACAGCAATTTCATGTTAAAGTCACTAAGCTGCTTCGCCACTGCACAGGAACAGTTAATAGTATTGCAACATGCAAACCATCCAATCTGACCGCACCCTTGTTGCAGTTAGGGAATTATGCCTCAAAGTTTGAAATGAAAAAATAACATATAATATATTAAAATGTAATGTAAATAATAAATGACTTTGTCGAGGCGATGCAACTTTATGACTGTTATAAATTTTGTCCCACAAATTGTTGTATAATTTACCGATCGTATAATCATCTAATTATATTCTTTTACACAAATATAATCTATTAATTATAAAATGTCTCGAGTTATAAAACCTTTATAAACCATGGTCGTTAAAGTATCAGTCATTTATCGATTGGATATCCATTACGAGTTTGAAACTTTTCTATTAAGACCGAGTTGGGGCCAAGAAAGTATCTTCTATGTTACCGCCAACTACTTTATGTAATTACGTGATAACTAGGGACTTGGGAATAGAATTTGTTACTTATTTCTTTACTCATATTTATCAATCAACGACAAACGAAATTTGTAAGAGATTTAAAAAATACTCTTAACATCTTTAGGGTTCCTACATCGCTCATTCTGCTATTATTTATTAATGGATAATATAATTTTACATCAAATTATATAGATATACTAACTCTGAGAATATCCAAAAATATTTATCTTCAAATGTTATTTCTCTTACTCATACGGTTCACTGAGTCACGAAACTCTTATTTTATCTAAATCAATATTTATTAATACACAATACTTATTTGCCAGAGTAACATTTTTATATAAATATATTGAGTATATGTATACTTTGTTGGTATCAAATATCGTCATTCTGTACCTGTGTATTCATTTATAACTAAAATAAAATCCTCTTAATAATTAATCACGGATTATTATTTGGAAAATCATTAGATAATATGTTCTTTTTTTGGTTATTAACATTTAAAGTTTTTGGATACAAAATCATTCGTATAGAATAAATTGTATTTAGTGTCAAGAAAATAGGAAAAGTAGGCGAAATTTATATGAAAGTCGACGTTCGAAATTTATGACAGCAACTAGTCCAAAACACGCATTCCCGGGAGATCCCAAAAACAATTTGTTGAACAAGTCGGGGACATAACCCTTTTAAACTATTTCTTGTATAATAAACTACATAAATAACAACACCATCAATCATGGGTTTAACACGAATAGTTCCTTTATTTCAATCCCCATTTCAGGCTTGTTAGGCTTTGAACTGATATTTTATGTTTTGTAGACAAAGCCTTTACGATGAACAAAATGACATAAAAACGGTCTAACAATTCACATAAAGTGTTATAAGAATTCTCACAGCTTTGAGTTAGACGGAGCATATTAATTTAAACGCGACGCTTCATACTTCTGAAATTTAATATAAAGAGAAAAATTTCAGTGAGACATTTGAATTGATGTTCTATTTTATAAGGCTTTTGTGAGAAAAATACAACTAAGCTGTCATTTAATTATGCAATTGTTATGTGAAGGGAAGTCAAATCTTAAATTAGAATCACAACAGATCTCTAAGCCTATAACATTTAATAATAAATTGAAGTCATTATGTTATGTAAAACCATTTGTGGTACTTTCTATCATAATATTTTGGTTATCTTTTGAATATAACAATAGCAGTGATCGTTAACAGCTTTTGAATGCTAATTCAGAACATTAGCGGTAACATTCCTAACATTCCTCATATCAAATATTTTATCAGGAATTCACTCCATGTTATTATTTGTCGATAGTAATTTCTGGTCCGAGCATATATTACAGAAAATATAAGAGAAATTATAAACGCGACATTTATGTTTGCATTCCTCAAATTCTGATACGCATGATACATTCTAAATATTTTTATATTATTTCATATTTTTTTGGGAATGTTATAAGTTGTTTAGATGGTAACTGGATAAAAAAGCATATAGTTCATATTATTAATTGTTTAAGCCTAACTAATCCAACAAAACTCATGCCCCAATTACATAGCTAGTTAAACACTAACTCTAATCAAGTCTAACTTTGTAACAAAGCCGGGCCCGACGGTTGTTTTTCTTAGCTCTCCATGGCCATCCAAGTTGTTCAGGTAAAGTTTGTTCAGAAGTTTCAAGGAACGAGGTCAGGTTAGCATATCACATCTTGCAGTTTATGTTTCAGCCCAAATTGCACCGGGTTAGGTAGACGGTGGCTAAATTTGATACAACACGGATTTTAAGCAGAAATAAATATTTACCGAAAAATACCTTTTAATATTGTAGATATTAATATCTTTTTTCTCTCTAAGGTATCTTTTTTATTTGATTAGGTTTTAGATTATAAAAGATTTTTGTAAAGTATTTGATATTTGATTGTACAAAAGTGTAGCAAAAATTAGCTAAATTGACCAAAGACTAAAGCCTTGGTTACTTCAACAGGGCAAATCAATCTTTATGGTTTAAGAAACAGAGCAGTATGATAGAATTTATATCAATACGTTCGATCAGCTCAAGTGGCTTGGCTAATGTCTATATTTACTAGGGAGTTGATTATCTTGTTGCAGTTTTTCCTCGAAGCTAGAATGCTTTTAAAATTGTCCCGCTTGTTAAACACAACCTACAATTTGTTACATAAGAAATAATTCATAATTTATTTTCAACGTTCGTGCTCTAAAATTAAATACACTTTATAGATTGCTTATAATTCACACGATTTATTGTAAATTCTGTATAAATATCACAGTAAGTAATCGACATAGGAAAACCTTCAAATTAGGGCCAAACATCAAATAAACCGACATCCTAACGTTGTAGGGCATGTTTTTCACGTGCAAGTTGAAATATCCCAAAGGATAACATAATCAACATATAAATATCTTTTTAATAAAGTCTTGTGTCAATAGCATTTAGTACACTATAAAAATATATGTAGACAGTCAATGAAGAGCTTAAAATATGTCATCCACATCCACCTGACTTATCCAATAAATATCAATTTCCGCCACACTTTTTTGTCATCGTCCATTTTTATGTTTTTCTATCTATCTCCTATTTATACATATGTACAAATACATTCGAATTCACATTAAGCCTCGTTACACCATTTTCATCCCTCGACAAATGATTATTTATAATTTTTCTATCAACCGTACCACTTTCAAACTACTTAACATACTCATTTTTTATTTCATCATTCTCATCACGCCACATTCACCATCAATATACACATTTCAGCAGCACTTTCTTCCTTTCCTTTTATAGCCTAGAAATCCGGCCCATATAACACGACAAGTGGTAGCACTACTGTTTTATATTTTTTATCCTTAAAAACAGAAGTTGCAAATTAGAAGTCGAAAATCTATAAATAAGTTGTATCGTAATCATTATTACAATGTCATGTATAAGTGCAAAACAGGTATATCACAACAAGTAACGTTGCTTTTAAATACACCTTTACAAAAAGTTTGTTTATGTATCACTTTTACAGTGCGAAGTTTTGAAATAACATTTACAAACAGCACACGTCACTCAGACGTACTCAATACTTGGGAATATAAATAACAGAAATGGAATTGGCAAATGAATTTGAACTTTATGCGAATGGCATATGATGTATTTTAATTTTGTCAGCTGTAATAATCATCTGTAACTAGTACTTTTGAGTGCCATGTTGAAAACTCTTCTCAATTAATACTGGGGTGGGTGCTACTTTTGTTTTTATCCCTAACCTACTTGTGAAGTACTTTACGTTTCCAGTGTCATTTAAAATATTTATTATAAATTAAACCAGACATTTAGCTTGGCTATGCGTTATATAATAAATGTTATGTAATATATTATATTTTAAGATTTTTAAAGTAAAAACTTGAACAACTTGGATTGCATTTGAAAACTTTTAGAAGTCAGCCCCATTCCGATAAAGACGATTATATAAGTTGAATCAGAAATACATAAAGCGGATAGTGACACGATAACTCAGTTGATGTAGAGACGGGAAAAGTTTGTCTCCTTGTAGTTTAATCTATCAGTTCAATAAAAATAATAAGCATAATATGTCTCAAAATTTAAAGAAAATTTCACATATGAAAGCATTGTAGTGCTGAAAAAACAATGTAATGCTTTATTCTCGGACGAAGAAAAAAACTCATTCGCTTTGAGAATCAGAATCCATCTTTAAACATAAAAGCGGCGTATTACGAGTCTTAAAATATAAGGATTTGACCTCTACTCCACTGCATCAAAGCCTTTGAATAGGCCATCTCATAAGCAATCTAGCCAGCTAAGGGTTAAGCTATTTTCTACTTGTATGATCACAAAAAGACTGTTCCAATTTCCTTTTTAGTTAGACTTCTACTAATAAATTCTTGCGTTTATCGTTATCTATAATTAATGGTACTGGCTTTAGGTTGAATATATTAGAATTAAATTATTTTTACTAGGATATGATTGCTTGGTTATGAACTATACATATATACATTATTTTATTATAATATAATACGACAAACTAGCATGGGTGTCATCTGGTGGCAAGTGATCACCCAATGACTTACAAAACAGAGGAATCATATTTTTTCGTCGCTATTATATGTATTCATCATGTTTGTTTTATGTTATGGTAACCCAAAAAGGGGTTAATAGAAAAGCAAAAAGCTTTTTAAGATTCGAATTGATGTTTACTGGGTTTTTATCCTTGTATATTTGCCAAATGTGAGGCGTGGCAGCTCATCTCAGTCTAGATTCAACGGTAGTGCCGTGTGCTCGTGCTACTTAAGTAAATGTTACTGTCATTGTCAAAGCAATCTCAAAATGACAGCTGCCATTGATTTATACGTCAACAAAGCACGTGGTTTGTGACTTTACTCTTTGAACACTATTGTTGCGTTTTAAAACTTTATGTGAACATAAAATACATGTGAATATTGTTGAAAATAATTTACTATAATCATATTTCTAATTTAATGTCAAATTCGTAAGTACATATTTACAGTTTCCAAATTTATTGATAGTAAAGTTAAACTATTCTTATCTAATTTAAAGTCTATCCTATAAAATATACCTTACATTAATTTAATATAATATATTAAAATGAAAAATTAAATGCGATATCTGTAAGTACCTACGACTACTGTAAATATATAAGCCTTCATAAAGCATTACGTGTTTGTTATTTTAAAATACTGCATTGGAAAAAGTACTTTAAAAGAAAAATAATCTAAAAAGTTTGAGACTTTCCAGATGATAACTGTGATTTTATCTCACAATTGTTACATAACTTGACGGGCTTTAGGTTTTGACAGTTCGTGAGGCGCACACAAAAAGTCTCGCTTGCCAACCGCAGGCTATCGCAAATATTTTTATGTCAAGATTTTTTTAAAAGAAAAATACGTCTCATGTTTTATTTAGAAAGCCTTTTTATTTTTTATGTTGTACTGCCGATAGAAAAAATAGTTTAAGGGTCATTAATATAAATTCCTCGTAGTAACTATATTTTATTTTAGAATTTGACTAGATTTTTTTAATTAACTCACGTTGCATGGGCAATTAAACATGTTTATATGAGGGCTTAAAAGAATTTGTACAATAAAAATCAAAATAAAAAAAATGTTAAATTTCTAATAAAAAAATAACACCTATGCTATGGCCTAAGTTGGTAAATATTGCACGAAATAACACCAGTTAACAAAATATGCTAAGTAGTTTCAGAGTACATTGCGCCAACACTGTGACAGAAAAAGTACAAACTTGTATAAAACCTTTTTATCACTCGAAAAATATGTATATGTAACATCGATAACAAAGAGTATATTATACTATAATTAAATATAAATTATCATGATACAGGGTTGTCACGCATCCACTCTAAATGTTTTATGGAAGTAACCGTGTGAACTCCACGGCTCTTTAATAATACATTAAAGCCATTAAGCAAGCTAACTTAGTCTCAGATTTTACGTTGGAAATACTTAATATTAAAAGTAATCACAAGCATACGAAAACGTTTTAATTATTATGAAAACACGATTGATCATTATATTTGGTAAAAATACATACATTTAATATGACGTGATACAAAATTTCTACAAAAATATTACTTACATACAAAAGTTATTCTTATACATATTATATAGAATATTATTTTTCTCTTCAGAAGCGTTGTGCCGCATCGGTGTAATCTCTTTGGCAGAGAGTGGGCATTAAATATTTTGTTCCTTTCAAAATAATAAATTATATACTATTCAACTACGTTTCCATTGCACTAAAACTTACAAATGGGACGGGAATATTGTGAAATTTCATTATATAATAACATTTATTTATGTTCTGATTATGGAAGGATATTGGCTTTTTATCAATTAATTTAATAAATGTGTCGATTCTATAAGTATCTGAAAAGTATGCAACAAAAAAGTATGGTTACATTAATTAAAATCTTACCAATGATGTTTTACGTAATAATATGTTTACTATTCATATTCCTATTTAAGTTTACATAGTATATTTCCAGAGTAAAATGCATTTTATCGCCAATATTTGATTATTTAAATGGAATCTCTTAGACGCTTATGAAGAATTACCCGCAAAAACAAAAAAATCCGTATTTCAGTATTTATGAACGAAAAAATACTGGTAAAGTATTTGTTGAAGAATTCAACGCGTCATAAGATTAAGACAAAATAACTACTAAAAAGATAAAATAGCCAGTAATATAAACGGAAAATAACAATAATTATAATTATTTGAAAAAAAAAATGTAAAAGAATAATGTGAACACAATTGTATTAAAATGTTGGTCATATTTTAAGGATTTCTTGTAATTAAAGTATTGAATCCAACTTAATTGAATGGGTATTAAAGTTATTGGTCCATTGCGGCGCCTGAGATAACGAGGTCAGACTCGCAGACTGAGAGACGCCTGACTGGAACAGCTACTACGAGTAATCGATACGAACTCGAAAAGGTCATTTATCTTATTATCGCTTTTTGTCACCCCATGCAATATATAGTAGTAATTATATTAGAGATTCAATAAATTATGTTACATTTAAAATGTCTTTCATCCAAGGTATTTATTTAATTATAAAAAAAAATTGGACAGAAGTATAATCTTATAATGAATTTTTGAATTAGATTTACATAATTATTTGATTTTATATTGTTCACCATAGGTTTTAAGAATATTGGTAAAACTCTTATAATAATGAACAATAATAAATTTAAAAGGCTCACGGTCTTTTATACTATTCTTTGGTGTCTTATTTCGGATATCGTTAAAAAGCAATACCATTATTTCTTTTAAAAATGCATATTTTGATTTAATATTACGTTTGTATTAATAAAATCACTCCATTTTCGAAGTAACGATTTATAAGCACAAGGAGCTTACGTCGAATTATATTCAAAGGCTAATACGTTCGGATTACCCCATTGGTAATAAAACCCGCAGTTTCTTCGGAGGCAGCGAGATAACGAGGTCAGCTTTGCAGACTAGACGTCGCCAAAGATATCGACTTCGAAACAGCTGATGCTGCCAGATTTTTAGTAGCTTGTAAGCGGGCGATGTGTTGTGGCGAAACCGTGCTCTGAAGTCCTTTGCCTCTGTAATTAGGACAAAAAAACCGTCCCGTTAGCTTTCAAGTGGATGACACTAGTCCTGAAATTATGTGTTTAAAAAAAAAATAACGGTAGTGATGTTAATAACACAAAAATAAATAGTGATAGAGTTGTGTAATATCTACTTTCTTCTTCTATTTCATATTATTCTTACGGATGTTGAATAAAATAATATAAACGAACAAGTGAGGATTCTGTAATGATTCAATCAACACCGTTCACGCTCAATCAGATCATTGAAGCTAATATTTGCAAGTTGTAAGTGGAATGTCAATGACATTGGATAGTAGGAGAATATACAAGCAATATATATCTGATTTCTTTATCAAATAAAACATGATTACTATGTACTCAAAAGAATATCAACGCTGAGGTTTAAATATTTTTCATGATTCGTGAATTGTTTTGAATATGATGTTTTAACTGGAGATTTTATCCTTATGCTATTTTGTTATAATTATAAAAAGAGAATTAGTATGCTTTTGAAAACTTACGTAAATATTCAGAATATTTCCCGTAGTATACGATACATTAAAGGCATTGGTTATGTGAGAGTTATAATCGATATGTTATTTACGCTCATTAGTCGATTATTTAATGGATTTCGATAAATTATTAGGTGAAATAAAGCATTAAAGCTAAATCAAAGCAATTTAAATGAAACCATCGATTTTGATAATTTACTGTTCATTTGCATGCCGATATTCGCTTAGATATTCTGGTTAATACCTAACGACGCCTGTTCAGGGGACACTATCTGTTCAAATGGTGTAAATAATGTGTGTATATAATACTTTTTTTTTTTTTTTTTTTTTTTTTTTTTTTTTTTTTTTTTTTTTAACGTCAGGAATCCTCATGGATACACACCTCCATCAAGGGGATGATGGAGGTGGTTATGTGAGACTCCTACTCACTAAACCTGACGGTTGCCGCCGCCGTCATAATGGGACACCACGGGATCGCTTTCGCACTCACCGCGATGCCCCGACGTGATCCACGGAGAGGGCACCCCGCAACGAGGAGCACCCATCCCTTTTTCGCAGGCTTGATAGATCGTGGAGGGATCCCCTTCCCCCCACCCAAGCCTGCTGCCTCTGAAGGGGGCCGAGACCCCCTTCTAGCTGGACTCAGTCTCAGAATCGAGCCAGTTGGACAGACCGACTCGACCATTGACCGTGTCCAGCTCCGCCGCCGGTTATCTCCCCGAGAGGAGACCACCGGTCAGACCCCCTGGAAGAGCACACTCCCATAAGACCCAGTGATGCGCAGACAGCCTCACTGCAACACACTGGAGTCGAACGTG
Source organism: Napeogenes inachia (assembly GCA_959347355.1). Classification (NCBI taxonomy): domain Eukaryota; kingdom Metazoa; phylum Arthropoda; class Insecta; order Lepidoptera; family Nymphalidae; genus Napeogenes; species Napeogenes inachia. Next base: position 28,190,152 of record OY365791.1, read on the forward strand.
AGTCCGCTCACGTAGGGGGCCCAACGTCGAACCCGACAGGCCTTTACCGCCGGCCACGGTGATCAGCCGAGACCAGCAAGAAAAAGGCATAAGTCGGGAACCCACCACGCCCAGACCAACCATCACCAAGCGCAACCGTGGCGTCGCGCTCGGCAACGATTAATCCAGGCAACGTCTCGGACCGTCTCCCCACCAAGCACCCTCTCTTGGTGCTTGGTGGAAAGAGGTCCAGACCCTAATCGCGGACCCGCCCACACAGCCGCGGAACCACTCCACAGTCCACTCTGCTATCAGAGAAGTACCAGGAGTAATTCCGCAACCGACCCCGGCAAAGAGGGCCTGCGCCCTCCCACCCTCAACGCCCAGGCCAACTTTCCAACGTGATCAAACGATGGAAAGAGGCCCGAGCCCCCCCGCAGACAGACCACCCCGAAAGGCAGCCTGCCCGCCAGCCAGCCATGAACCGGGCACAAACCCCCATGGCCGACCTCCACCGCGCCGAGTATTAGCCAACGGCTAATGCAAACCCGAAGGATCACATTAACCGTTGTTGCCCAGGGAGCACCGGCCCGTACCGCTTCCGATGCCACCGGACGAATCCGAGCAACAAGGGAAACAGACGGGCACACGAGGAGGTTCCCGGCGACGGCCCCCCGTGTATATAATACTATAGGAACCTTTACTAGAAAGTCGTGTATTTCAATATAAGAAATTTACAATTATCTATACTTGTAACGCTCGTTGGTCCCATGTGATGCAATATTTATTTTACAACAAACATTTATTTCACAGTTTTCCATACGAATGTATGTATGATTATCTGATAGCGATCTAACTTGAGGCAAGTTGTTAAATAAGGTTTCTAAATTTATGCTAGAATTTAGCATTGGGTGGCGTGACAGTTTATATTAACTTTAGAATACCTAGTATTTTTTTGATTATTTAATCTCGACATAATTTCGTAAACAGTAATGTCGATGACGGATTAAGTTGAAAAAACAAAAACATTTTATTTCCTTAATAATCAAACTTTCTTCATTAGTAACTGTTATTTCCGAAAACGTATATTATTTCAAAATAAGTCAAAAATAAATTATTATATAATGAAATCTGGCCACAACATTTGAAGAATAGATATTTTCGTATGTATAAATAATAAATTCCTTTAAATTTCAAATATAGTTCAAGTGGAAAATCTATTTCTGAGAATGAGATTACCTGAGAACTGGTAGGCGGTCTCTTAACGAGGCTTAGTTCTACATAACAAGGCAGCGATGCCAAATCCAACTCATTTGGAACGTGTTCGAGAACGCATGACATGTTTTCAGAGACTTTCAGTAAGCTACTTCAGAAATTAAGTTTTAGTAAGCTTCTTCAAAAGGAATTGTACATACGATCTAGAATTTAAAAAAAAGAAATTATAGAGGCTTTTTTTTTATTTATAATATTTAATTTATAGATAAGTCTCGTGAAATCCCAATTTCTAAATATATATTTTTTTAATAAGTGTCATTATTTTATGATTAAAATGAGCCAAACCCAAGAAACTGTAATTTAAAAGCAAACTGTTAATAATGGTTCTGAGATAATATTTTAACCCAAAAGCCTCAGTAACATACTGTTTCGAGAGTAACTAAGCCAGGCACAGTTCATTGAACTTATAACATTTAAATTATGTTACATAATACTTAATATATTCTGATTTCGAATTACAATGCCTTTACAATATTGTTTATTGGATTTATGATGTATTATCCGAAACAAATTTATCTAAATGTTATTATTGAGTGTTAAAATGAATTTACGATATGAGAAATAAGAAAGACGTGTAAAAAATATGTTAATATTTTGATACCCAACAAAATTAAACTTATCCAATATTGGTATATATATATATATATATCTTTATCAGATGCTTACAACATTGTTCAAGCAATAATACATTGTTTGCTATTAATTTCATACATCTTGTTTTTTAATAATAAGAAAAACAAATTGATCATAAATAGGAAATTAACTGTTATTTCATTTCCATAACAAAACGTACCTAAACATATTACACAAATATAGTTCAATGTATGTTATTATAATGTTATATAGATTTCAAGGATAAAATAATCAAAAAGCCCCGCATTGATCAAAGTTTGAAATTCAATTAAAAGGTGATAAGTGAAAATTTATCTTCTGGGTTTAAAAATGAATTAAGCCGGATTCATTCTACCTGTTTAAAATGAATTAACCCTCTTAACTCGCCTTCAAAGTCAGTTAGGGAAAACCACAAACGAAATTACGTTCGCGACAACCAATTTTAGGAATTCAGGACTTGTGACCTATTTAATTGCCTTAGTCGTGTCAGGAACTTTATAATTTGAAAACATAGTTTGCGTGTTCAATGGTAATAGACCTCAGAGAAACTTTATTCATAACAAGCGGCCAACTGTCACATCAACCGGTAACCCCTTATAAATCGTCGTACGTGTTTGTATCTGTTTATAATATGAAAATAAATTTAATAGATATAATACAGTTATACTAGTTACACATAACACCATCTCGATTATAATAGCAAATATACAAAAAGACAATTGCTATTAAAAATGTGTAGGCGCATCTTTGACAAAAAGCACTTCCAAAAATCAAAACAAACATTATTTAAAAGTTTATATAGCAGACAATTAATTTTCAACAAAATTCCTTTTAAAAACGATAATAAACTCTGTAGGTAAACTTTTCATAAACCAGATAAACGGACTACAAAGAAATTTTCTTTGAATGAAAATGTCATTTTTAATTTACCATTTTTTTTAATATCGTGTTATCTAAGTACAAAGGACAATATCATATTTACCAGCAGTTGTCGCCATAGAAATCTCCTGTCAGAGACTTTTTTGAGTCTATTCAAAGCATCATAACTTTTTCAATGGAATCGCTTTTAATGGGTCAAACAAAATTTTATTTTTAACTATCACTTAATTTTGTAATATTTAAAGCATTCCTTTTAACTGCCGAAATATTTAAAAATAGAATAGAGAATCTACTTATGTGAATTGGAACTTTAACTTCAGAACTCGTAGTAGTATTTTGGGTTTATAACTAAAAAGCGAGCTATGCTCCCACCCGTATAATTTATAAATGTCTAATTGAAAAGTTATAATAATCTGCAACTTAGGTACTTGACTTTAGTTTGTGTGTTTTTTTACAAATGAAGATGAATAATAACAGAGTGTTAGAAAAACATTAACAAACGTGTAGTGACTATCGAATGACATATTTTATGACTTTATTAAAATGGCAATGGTAGTGTCTAATAAGTCAAAACTGTGCATATTTTCGTTATCTTTAATAGTGATAGTGGGGATTGCAATAGCTGTGGTATCTACTTTGGAACTCTTGGAAGCGAAAGAGCACCATCAAGTGGCAACGGCGGAAAAACTAAGTCAATGGAGATCCACACCCCAAATAGTGGATAGAGTGAGTATCCAACATAGTACCAAACTAAATGTAGTTACGCCGTATTATAATAAATCTTACGTTTATTTTGAATACCAAATGTGTTATTATAAGCCTAAGTATGATGTAAGTACGTTGAAAATATAAGCCTCCGGCAGTTTTTTCTCGAAGTCTTTAAATAGAACGGTGATAGTTACTAACCTGTCCTATCTTTTTTGTGGCAGGTTTAAAAGCAGTGATGATGTCCTTGTCCAATATTAGCTTGTAATGCTTCACTAGTTTTGTTTCCAAATTCCAAATTATTAAATATCCAAATGTCAATAGTTGGACCTTCGATATATTATCTCATTTCTTTAAAAATCCTGCTCCATTACGCAAATGCAATAAAAGCAAACGTATTCATATCTTTCTTTTAACTTTTCTATACTTACAGGCATTATAAAGTTTAGTTTGTAGATTTGAACAAACAAATTATTGCATCTTCTTCATCAAATATTTATTGAAAAAGGATATCCACTATGTTATATACAGTCATATTTAATATAGTCGATATCCTGAATTTGAATTTGAATTTCAAAAGAAATTTGCAAAAGTTTTCCGAATGCTCTTTTGTAGTCCTTGCGTACAAAGAAGGCAACAGATAGTAATTCATAATTATGATTTCATATTATATTTGTCATAGGTATATTGTTTTTATTATGCATTGATGTCTCTCTTAAATGACAATAAAATAGATTTCTATATATTTCAATTACAACGTCAATAATGAATCAATCGCACTTGACTTTAACAAATATAAATTCTTACAAATATATTTTAGTACTTTCATTTTTTCATACCGAACTCTTATTGTTCAAGATTAGGACTGCCAATCTTTAAAGATGCAATAATCTCGATTCAAAACATTTCTGACCCTTCTCGAAATCACTATTATCCGAACCAAACGGCTGGGGACTTTAATCTATTGCCTCAATAGAAAGAAAATAAAACCAGAATCCTATAAAGATAAATGATAACTCTTTTATGAGCATAGTGACCGCTATTATTATTGCGTATTACAAGAGGTCAATCTTCTGAATCATCAAAAAATACTATATATTTCATGGATCTCGCGAAACTATACATACTCCTTTTCCTACTCTTCTCTATTCATACACATCTTTACTCATACTCTTCTCTACTTCTTCAGACGAAGGAGACTTGGCAGACGGAGACGCTAGCAATAGCTAGTTCTAAAATAATTTGTGTACATTCATTAAGTTTATAGTATTGCCATAAATCAGTAGAGTGTTAGAGTACATTAAAAAGATTGCGACCTATAAAGTTAAAAGTCTTCGCATGTTTTCTGTAATGGCCCGGAATAGGTTTGTGTGGTTGTAAATTTATGTTTTTAATTTTTACACGGATGTCGGAATTCAAGGCATAACCACAAAATCATATCGGGATGGTTGTCTTAATTTGTTTTTATTGTAATAAAGATAATTTAATGGGTCACTTTTACTTTGCTTAAATAACATTTAAAAATCTGTTGATTTCTAATTTCTTCGAAACGGTATGTACCTATAAAAAATAGACAATAAAAAGTTTTTTTTATGGTTACTGCAATTATATTTACAGAAAACAAGTATATAACAGAAATAAAAACTTGAAATTGTTCTCGTCTGTAAAGCATCCGAGCTAAGTTTGAGAAGAGTTTTCTCTGTGAACGCCCCAAAATAAAACAACTACGTACAATAAGAGCTTACATTGTTTTAAAAGCCGCAATCAACTTGTAGGAAAACTCGTATATTAGAAAATGTAACTTCTTTTAACAACGAACGAGCGCCTTAATGGTTTCAAATACAGGGTCTGATAACACTAAGTTTTCTAGAGAACTCCAGACTTGAAACTTCCAAATAGGTTTAAGTCGATTAAAAATAAAATTAATGGTTTTTAAAGTTTTAACTACTTATCGAGAAAAACCTGGATCATTAACTTGTGTGTGTTTGATTAAAACAACCAACTTTAGCAACATAAATCATTTTATATCTCGATTCAAAATATAATCCGCAATATAAATTTCATTTTGAAGTCCCAATAATTCCACAGTTTTAGGATTATCTACAAAAAATGTTGGGCTATCAATTTTATTTACATGTCAAATCCATTGTGAAAGGCGTCGTATACCCAACCATCATAAATCAGATTCGTTACAATATTAGTTATTTTTTGCGAATGGGAGCTTGTCATTTACTTCTTTTATTTACGGGTCACAAAGATATCTGAAAGTATTTTTCATTATACTACATATAATACGATAAAAGCAATACATAAACCTTTTTAAGTATTATGTTTATTCTTTATTCTATACTAATATTATAAAGAGGAAAGATTTGTTTGTTTGTTTGAATTGAATAGGCCCCGAAACTACTGGACTGATTAAAAAAATTTTTGTACAATTAGATTCCTACGTTATCCCTGATGAACATAGGCTATATTTAATCATCATCATCATCATCGTCACTAATATTATAAGGAGGAAAGATTTGATTGTTTATTTGAATTGAATACGCTCCGAAAGTGGACAGATTTAAAAATAATATATTACCATTTGAATCCTACATTATCCCTCTGATGAATATAGGCTATATTTAATACGAGAAAAAATAAGGATCCGCGTGAAACTTTAGACAATGTAATAAATTGTAAATGTATTAAGTAACATGATTCAAGATTTGTCATATATATATGTATATTTACGAATATAAATAAATATAAACATTTATAGTTAAAATGATCTACAATCACTAATTACACTATGATGAAGGAATTTATATTATCACTAGCTGTTGCCCGTGACTCTTTATGGCTATAATCAAAAGCCATATAAATTATAATATTTTTTACATTCTACGTGGACGCAGTCACGGGCAACAACTATCTCTAAAAGTAGTTAACCTTTTTTTTTTTTTTTTTTTTTTTTTTTTTTTTACGTCAGGAATCCTCATGGATACACACCTCCATCAAGGGGATGATGGAGGTGGTTATGTGAGACTCCTACTCACTAAACCTGACGGTTGCCGCCGCCGTCATAATGGGACACCACGGGATCGCTTTCGCACTCACCGCGATGCCCCGACGTGATCCACGGAGAGGGCACTCCGCAACGAGGAGCACCCATCCCTTTTTCGCAGGCTTGATAGATCGTGGAGGGATCCCCTTCCCCCCATCCAAGCCTGCTGCCTCTGAAGGGGGCCGAGACCCCCTTCTAGCTGGACTCAGTCTCAGAATCGAGCCAGTTGGACAGACCGACTCGACCATTGACCGTGTCCAGCTCCGCCGCCGTTTATCTCCCCGAGAGGAGACCACCGGTCAGACCCCCTGGAAGAGCACACTCCCATAAGACCCAGTGATGCGCAGACAGCCTCACTGCAACACACTGGAGTCGAACGTGAGTCCGCTCACGTAGGGGGCCCAACGTCGAACCCGACAGGCCTTTACCGCCGGCCACGGTGATCAGCCGAGACCAGCAAGAAAAAGGCATAAGTCGGGAACCCACCACGCCCAGACCAACCATCACCAAGCGCAACCGTGGCGTCGCGCTCGGCAACGATTAATCCAGGCAACGTCTCGGTCCGTCTCCCCACCAAGCACCTTCTCTAAAGTGCTTGGTGGAAAGAGGTCCAGACCCTAATCGCGGACCCGCCCATACAGCCGCGGAACCACTCCACAGTCCAATCTGCTATCAGAGAAGTACCAGGAGTAATTCCGCAGCCGACCCCGGCAAAGAGGGCCTGCGCCCTCCCATCCTCAACGCCCAGGCCAACTTTCCAACGTGATCAAACGATGGAAAGAGGCCCGAGCCCCCCCGCAGACAGACCACCCTGAAAGGCAGCCTGCCCGCCAGCCAGCCATGAACCGGGCACAAACCCCCATGGCCGACCTCCACCGCGCCGAGTATTAGCCAACGGCTAATGCAAACCCGAAGGATCACATTAACCGTTGTTGCCCAGGGAGCACCGGCCCGTACCGCTTCCGATGCCACCTGACGAATCCGAGCAACAAGGGAAACAGACGGGCACACGAGGAGGTTCCCGGCGACGGCCCCCCAAAAAAAGTAGTTAACCTGAGTAAGTAAGTGTAAAAACTGTTTGGCCTCCATAACAACGCTTTTATCCTACAAAGCTCGGGCGAAGCCGCTGCGAATATCTAGTCTGTTATAAGCTAAAGGTTTCTTTGTCCTGTTTTATTCTTTATTAGCAATAATATAATTTATTTCATTTTTCTACTCTTATAAGCAAAAAAAGGTTTTATTATTATTTTATTTTTGTTTGATAAATGACCAACATAATATGTATAATCTTCTTATTTTCAATTTGTGATCTTCGTTTTATTTGTTTTTAAGAGACAACATTATTGCTTGGTAAATTACTTTCAGCAGCAGAATACATTTGAATAACAAACAAGAAGCAAGTCGTACTGCGGTACATGTAGTGCATCAACATACTTTATTGATAATACTGTTATTACATGACGTAAATACTCCCTCAAAGCCTCAATCTACAAAGATTTTGGATATAAGATCCAATCCCAAGTTATCTGTCACGTCCTTCCTTGTCTCAATGTTCATTTGTATTACTCACGTCAGCACGCCCATCCGATACAGCATCAAGGATCTGTGGTTAAGATGAGTAATTAATGTTGAGTTCAAATTCACTTCAGATTATATTTACTAATTTATGTTAAAAAAAATGTATATACATGTTAAACTTTTTTAATTTTAAATTTATGATGAATTATAAATCTATCTAAACGGACAGGGTTTCGAACCCGCGATCTTTTGGATACCTTTTGGTGTCGTACTAGTAGGTATGTCTCATGATTAACGTACTTGGCACAATAAATGAGCATTTTTTTGTATTAAAGTCAATTCTTATATTGATATAATTGGTGGTTACATTTTTTATCAACTTAATTTATTACAATAACAAATCCCACGCTTTTTATGTAATAAAAAGCTTAATGCTGAAATTCGCAGTATATTTTGAACAAATATTTATCACATATCTTACTTTATTCTTTAATACATTTATACACCCTTAATAACTTATACTTTGGCAAACCTTTGTTTTTACTATGATGCTAGTAAGAACAAAGGTTTGCCAAAGTATTATAGTTATTAAGAATTATAACAAGTTTTCATTTTTATTTACTTATAGATTAAAAACAAAGCTTTAAATTAATCTTTCATTAAATAAATTCAATAATATTGAAGTCAGTATTGTGGTTTGGTTAATCCCGGATCTGACCGATGTATTAATTAACAGATACCTATAAGCCTCTTCGCCAGATGGCCTTTGCAGCATCTGTGGACTATATTACTACTACATAAAACAGTTTCAGTAAGACTATATTATTTACAATTACATAATAAATTTAGGTATTAGAAGTGTCAATATAAAAACAATAACAGATAAAATGTTCGTTGCAACCGTGGAGTATTAAGTCAATTTATTTCAGGCTTAACTTCCATCTTTAGTTCCTAATAAGTTTCCTTCAGGATAATTAACACCGGTAGTAGGCACAAAGTTTTAAAGCCATTCTGAATGCACTTGATAATTAAATCCTCGAGTTTTTGCTACCTTTGAAGTTTGTATAAACAATATTGTTGCTTCTCTTTGACAGTCCTCTTTTGTTTTTACCTCATTATAATTAAATTTCCAGTGTTTTAATATTCCATTATAAATAATCTTGATTATATATTGGTATTTTTTGATATAATTAAATATATTATAGCTATAATACTTTGTTCATACGAACAATGCTGGTGACTAAACTGTCTTTTTTTTTACTTCTTTTTCTAATTCTTAGATTAAATTAAATTTTGAAAATATCATATATAAATATAGAATGAAAAATAAACCGACACGGTCAGGGATTCGAACCCGCGACTACTGGGAAACCGTCCCGTCGCTCTACCAACTAACCTACCGTATCACTGTCCGCCTTGGTGAATTAAGCATTCAAAATGTGATCGTCTTTATCGGGACGGTGACATCTATTAGGTTTCTTTCGAAAATCCTAACCAATGTTTCTAACTTTGCAGTATAGATAAACATTGAAAAGATGCCACTACCGAAATTAATGTTTGAAAATATCTATAAACATGTATGGTCATGTTAAGCTTATTTAAATTTATATAAATATAGAATGAAGAACCGACACGGGCAGTCGTCCGTCCTGATCGACCGTCCCGATAAAGACGATCACATTTAGAATGCTTAACTCACCGTGACGGACAGTGATACGGTAGCTCAGTTCGTAGAGCGACGGGACGGTTTTCCAGTAGTCCCAGGTCCCTGCCCTGCCCGTGTCGGTTTATTTTTCATTCTATATATATATAAATTTAAATAAGCTTAACATAAATATATATTATACATATCATGATTGTAAAACATTATAATCATTTTAACAGTTTATTCTCACCTTTTTTTTTTTTTTTTTTTTTTTTTTTTTTTTTTTTTTTTTTATCGTTGGAAAAATGCGTTACGCATCATCCCTGCGGCCAGGAAGGTGATGACCGAGGGGGTATGTGGGACTACCCGGCAGCATAGAGGACGCTGCCATTTTTAAGGCTACCCACTAAAAAACCAACGGTTGACCTCATCGCCTTAGTGGGGCGCCACGGGATCGCTTTCGCACTCACCGTGACGCCCCGGCGGAACCCCCTGCGAGGGGCCCCGATCAACTTAGGGACACCCTCACCTCGTAGGCCTATAGCGGGCGGGAGAGGTCACCCCCCTCTCCCGTCCAGGCACTACAGCTGGGGAAGGAGGCTGCGGGCGTAATCCCGCCTCCTTCGACCCAGCCTACCCCTGCGGAGCGGTTCAGAGGAGGCTGCCTCTCTGTCCCGCTCCGCGGCCTCCTTCGCGGCAATGACTTGCTCGCAGAAGGAGGCCATAGCGACCCAGGACCTCTCGTCGTCGAGCATCGCGGAAACAACGCTCGGCAACGAGAGGTCGCTGCCAACCACGGCCGTCAGCTCAGTACGCTGACGGTCCCAGGCTGCGCACTCCGCCAAGGTGTGACGAGCCGTGTCCACGGGCTCATCACAGTGGTGGCAGGAGGGGGCCGCCTCTCTGCGCGCGATCTTGTGCAGGTACTTACCGAAGCATCCATGCCCCGTGAGCACCTGCACAAGACGGAACGTTAGAGTCCCGTGCCGCCGGCCGATCCAACGATCGAGATGGGGGGAAATAGCCCCCACCGTCGCAAGACCGGCCGACGGGGACTCTAAGTCCCTACTCCACTGTCGGATCAGGGCTCGGTGAGCTAGAGCCCTGATCCGATCCGCCTCGAGTCTAACCCGCTCGACCCGGGCTTCCACCCGGTGCCAATACACTCCGGCGAGGACCCGCGCCTGTAGCTCCCAGGGCGGATCGCTCGCCAGGAGTGTGGCCGCAGTGTATGACACCGTACGGTACCCCCTGATCACCCTCACCGCTAGGACCCTTTGCGTGCGACGCAAAAGGGCCCTGGAATCCGCGGTGAGGGCTCCCGACCATATGGGAGCACCGTACAGGGCCATGCTCCTCACCACTCCGGCGTATAACCGGCGGCAAGGAGCCTGCGGCCCTCCGGCGTTGGGTAGAAGCCTACTCAAGGCGACTGCAGTGGAGATTAACTTCGGGGCCAGCAGAGAGAAGTGAGCCCCGAAGTTCCATCTTCCGTCCAGGGTGAGGCCCAGATACTTCATCTGGGCCTTCACCGCCACCCGCGCACCCTGGACGGAGATGTACGCCCGACGAGGGGGACCCCGGCGAGGGCCGTGGAACAGGATGGCCTCCGTCTTGGAAACAGAGACCTCCAGTCCCAACAGCCCTATGCGGTCCGCTACCAACGTAGCGCCGACCGTGGCAAGACGGGCTGCCTCCGCAAAGCTCCCTCCGCGCGCCGTGACGAGGGTATCATCTGCGTAACACAGCACCCTCGTCCGGGGGAGGAGCGGACAGCGAAGCAGCCAGTCGTAGCCCAGGTTCCACAAGACCGGTCCCAAAACGGACCCTTGTGGAACCCCTCGGCTCACACCACGTCGGTAGACCCGCCGGTCGCCGCACTCCCACAGGACCTCTCTATCCTGCAGGTACGCCCTCAACAGCCTGCGGAGATAGGGAGGCACTCCATGGAACCGGAGCGCCTCAACCAAAGTCTCGAACGGCAGGCTGTTGAAGGCGTTGGCGACGTCCAGCGAAACCGCCAGGACGACATCCCCCTCGGAAACAGCCTCTTCGGTCAGGTCTCTCAGAGCTCTCAGGGCGTCGATCGTTGAACGACCCGCCCTGAAGCCGAACTGAGCGTCTGAGAGACCCGGACCTACCTCTTGGAGGTGCTGGACGAGACGGGCAGAGAGGACTCTCTCGAAGAGCTTGCCCATCTCGTCCAGCAGCACGATCGGCCTGTATGCGGAAGGAGAATCGACAGAACGACCGTCCTTCCGCAACAGGCACAACCTGCCCTCCTTCCAGGCTTTCGGGAACTGTCCAGTGCGCAAACACAAGTTGAACAGTTCCCGAAGCCTGCCTCCCAGGTATTCCAGGGCGATGACCAGCACTCGCCCTGGAATACCGTCCGGCCCCGGCGCAGTGTTGCGGGCTCGCAGGCGATTCAGCGCGACCTCCAGCTCGGCCTCCGTGATGACTGGGACAGAACCAGCTCCCCCCCTTTGAGAGGGGGGAGCCATCACAGGAGGAGAGTGGCCGGTGGAATCCGGGAAAAGTTCCCCCACCAGGCGCTCGAGGAAATCCGGCTGAAGGGACTCCATGACCGGGGCAGTCGCGGCGCGGATTTTATTCCGCGCAACGCGATACGGTCGCCCCCATGGGTCCCTATCGAGACCGGCCAGGATTTCCTCCCGAGCCAGGTCCTTCGCCTTCCGAATCGCGAGCTGCAGGGTCGACTTCGCTTGGCGATACTGACCCTGCAGCTGGGCCTGCATCTCCGGGTCCGAGCCGCGTCTGCGGCGACACCGGAGGAAGGCCCTGCGAGCCCTGCAACAGGCCGCCCGAAGTTCGGCTATTTCGGGCGACCACCAGTAAACACCCCTGCGCCGGGGCCGGAACCCCACCCTCGGCATGGCCGCATCGCAGACTCTCGTAAGAGCCTCGCGCATGCGGCCAGCCAAGCCCTCCACGTCGGTTTCCTCGCTGGGGGGATCGGGAAAGGCCCAGCCCTGGACAATGGCTGCCTCGACGGCCATTTCCCGATCCAGCCTCTGGACAGCCCAGCGAGGAAACCGACTCCCCTCCCGCGGTGGCCTGGCCAGATCCGGTCGGGAGGCGGAGATCTCAAATCGGACGTATAAGTGGTCCGACAGAGTCTCCACCTCAGTCTCAACTCTCCAGTCGTCGACCATGCGTGCGACAGCTGGGGTGGCGAACGAAACGTCCACCACTGAACTCCCTTGCTGCCGCACGCAGGTCGGTTCGGTCCCTCTGTTAAGGAGGGACAGACCGGAGAGGAGTGACCAGACCTGGACAGCCCTACCCCTAGCGTCCGTGGCGTGGTTCCCCCAGGCCTCGGATTTGGCGTTCAGGTCGCCGAGGAAGATGACCTTCCCCGACGCCTGTCTGCGAATCGCAGCACTGGCGGAGTCGAGAAAAACCTCGAACTCCGCCAGGCTACGATTGGGGGAGAAGTACGCGCCTACGACGACGTACTCCCCCCACCGCGCCACTACCAAACCCGGGCCAGTCTCCAGAGTGGAGAAAGGGGGACCGGGACCAGGTCCCACAACCACCGCCACGGAGCCGTTTATGTCCCCCGACCAACTGGAATTAGGGGGGACATAGTAGGGCTCACAGGCCACCGCAACACCAATATCCCACTCCGCCATGGCCTGGATGAAAAGATCCTGGGCCCTGGCGCAGTGATTTAGATTCGCCTGTAGGAAACCATGTCGCCGTCTGGTCATTGCGACATGGCTTCCACAGGCGGTTTCCCGCCACCACCGCCTCTAGGAGTAGGAGGGGAAGCGACTGCTTTCCCCCTCCTTCGTGGAGCTCGGCACGCTCCGCTACCGAGCTCGTGGCCTGCTTGGAGTCCCAGGTCTGCGCAGAGAGCGCACCTTAGGACCCCGGTGCAGCCTGCACGGGAGTGACCCGCTAGGCCGCACCGGTAGCAGACCGAGCTACGGTCTATACCGGAGGGGCAGACCGCACGCGTGTGTCCGGGCTCTAGACACCCGAAACAACGCATGGGCCGCTCCTCCAGTAGCTCCACCCGTGCCGAGCTCCACCCGACAAGAAGCCGACCAGCGTCCAGAAGGGTTTTTGCCGCACCGACAGGACACCGGGCAAAGGTGACGCCCGTGTGTCCATTGCCCCAGCGAATCTCTCCAACATGAAGAGAGACGCCGGAGCACTTGGTGGCGCGGCATATCGCCTCCGTGACCTTCTCTCGCGTGGCAGAGTCGTCCAACCCCTTGATTCTTAACCCAACACGTTTAACGGGTTGGACGACATCTGCCACTCCTGCTAACGTAGAGCGGAGGCAATCCGCCAGCTTGTCGGCCTTGTCAGGGGCCGCCTTTGGGAGCTCAAGAAGGCGCGCTCCCGTGGCCGACCGCCGTATCCTCAGCCCGCCCTCGAGCCCGATCTCACCGAGATCTATTTTCTCGGCGGCGCGCTCGAGGACCTGGGCGTAAGTGACTCCCCTTGCCGCGGCCTCGGTCTGCAGTGTGATTACCACCGCAGGGGCCCGAGACGGCGGCAGCTTGGGCTTGGGACGGGAACCTGACTCGTTTGGCTGAGCGGTTTTCGTCTTAGCCCTCTTCCTACCGCCACGCCTACCTCCACGCCGACGCGACCTAGAAGGAGGCTGTTGCCCTGTTGATTGGGCGGCTGGAGCCACAGACGGGACCGACTTCCGGGGAGCGGCTACGGGAGCCCGAGCCGAAGCCGGTGCCGACTTACGAGGGGCGCGGGGAGCGCTCTTTTTACCCCCCCGCACCACTGTGGACCAAGTTTCAAATGGAGCAGCTGCTCCGGCCGGCAGTATGGGAGGGGATCTCTGCACGAGATTTGGGGATCCCGACTCATCATATCCTCGGACTGAAGGCCGCGAAAGGACGGCAGCGGCGGAGGCAGCAGCTGCTTCTCTCCTCCTGTCCGCGGCTAAGGGTGGCCTTAGGTTCCTCTCGGGGAGGAGCCGCTCCTCTATGCCTCGGAATCGGGCGTTTAACATGACGCCCACCGAGTCAATGACCGAGCGCTTCAACTCCTCGAGAACCACTTCAGACGACGGCAACTCCTGGACCGCGACTTTTGCCGCAGAAGCCCTCATCTCTGCGAACTCCCTTCGATGCGCCTTGAGTTCCGCCTTCAGGGCGTCCACCTCCCTGTGGAGACGCGCGTTGTCCTCTCGGATTCGGCGCGTCTCCTCCGGCTCGTTGCGGCTGGCCAAGGCTCTGACGATATCGAGCAGACTGTTCGATTCGTCCCTGAGGGCCTTGACCACCGTACCTTTAAGGTTCGTCGACTTACGGGTCCACTCAAAAATTGCAGCAGAGTGTCGTGCTGCAGCTGAACTAAGTTCCTCCACGCTCAACGACGACGGATCCGGGACAGGTTGCACCTCCAAGGAGGTATCCTCCTTGGAGCCCGGCGCATTCCTGGCCGATCCCGCCGTTGGTTTGAGAGCCTGGCGTTGGAGCTTGCGCTCGAACGCAGCCTCTTCGGCTTCCAGGTTGAGGGCTCGCAGTTCTGCCTTAGCCCTTGCGAGCCCGCTACCACGGGTTGCGGGAGTGAAGCGTCCACGACGAGCGATGTTGCGCTTAGACAACGCAACACCAAGCTCCGAGTCGCTACCGGACGCTTCACTCTGTAAGCGGGAGACCTCAGAGAGAGGCCCACGCTTGCGACGCCCGCTGACCTCCTGGTCCGAAACGTCCGTCAAGTCACAATCGAAGGCTAATCGTAGTCCGATAGTCCTGCCAGTGTCATATGCGGAGGTACCGACCATCGGGGTCGGCTCCTCCGCATCCAGATCAATAATTTCCGAGTCCAAAGTAATATCAGTTTCCGTTGTGCATGCCAGTTCCTCTCCTTCTCGCCTCACACCATTATTTGGACAGGTCGGTGTGGATACGACCTGTGCAGGTTCTCCTGCGCCTAGGCTTTTTTTGCCCACCCCGTAGTACGGAGGGCAGATGGCAGACGAATCTGCCATGAGGGTTTCTCCAGCGCGAAGCTTGGGACCCTCCCGGGGACATATTTTCAAAAGAGCCTGTTCCATTTTTTCCTTTAAGGGGTGAGGTCCCCGCGGGTGGTGCCCTAGTCCTTACACAACCCCTCGGCAGGCACCGAACCTCAGGGTTGACAAAAAAAAACACAAACACACATAAAACGAAACATAACAAGTACGACGAAGACCTAACGAGACAAGACAACACAAAACACGAAACACAAAACTGTCGGCCATGGACCGGGCACTGACACCCCCATGACCGACCTCCAGGGTGATTTTTATAGAGGTTTTCTTCCTCGCAGCCAGACGAACAGAACAGGATCCGTCCGTCCAGCCCTCGTTCCCGCTCAATGCGGGCTTCCGAGATCTTGTGGCCGTGCAATGCTCGCTCCGAAAAGCAAGCAGCCACATTTGCTAGTAGCTGTCCGCGCCGGCCGAAACCGGTGCCCCCCATATCTGGGGGGACCTCCCCTATCCGCAACCCGGGGGACGCGCCAGATGGCGGCACTAGCGACCGCACACTGGAGTTTATTCTCACCTATGATGATATGGAATAATTCATTTTTATTGATTTACTATATTTTAGTGCCGTAAATTATTACATCAACCTACCCGTACACCGTCCCAAAGATTAATTATTACATTGTAAATTCTTAATAGTAGTACTATCTGTTGTCCGCACCCCGCCTACAGATAAAAAATTTTACTAACTCAGCTCACCCACAGCGCTACCTATTCAATCCAGGTTATGTTAATTTCCTTCTCGCTTTATTTTTACTATAAGAATTAGCCCTTAGGCCTTATCTCTAAATCATTTGATATTACCTATATATAAATTGCAAGCCTAACAGACCAACATAGAGAGTTATTATGCAATTTGTAGATAAAATATTAGTATAGATATAGCCTTTAGATTGGACAATCAGATTGGCAGAAAAGGTCAAATTTAGGTTAATTCTTTTTTTTTATTTTTTAAATCAAAGGTCTTTATTTATTTTATCCTTCTATTATTTTATTTATTTATGTCAAAATAATACAAACACGTTACAAAATAAAAACTCCGCCAAACTACTGAGTAGGTAGTTTGTAGGATCGAACTCTCGTTAATAAGTATTATTACAACCAGGTATAATATTTAATAATACACATTATAAGGGCCACGTCCAATTGTATTGTTTCACAGGTTTTACTACTCACTCTTCACTTTTATATACTTGTATTTAATCCTTCCTTGGTACTATCCAGCAGTGTCTGTCCCGAATATCGTCCTAACCGCAGTTTATATACCCTTCTTTATTAACTCCCTCTTCACATAAATAATAATCATAGTCAAATCATCTACTTTAAACGTACAAAAATAACAACTACTCGTAAATTAACAATTGTAAGTATCGGTAAACACGGTATCAAATACTGGATTTAATTATGAAGTCTTAATGGTTCTCACTTTTCTAGCTTATTCAAGTATTTACTAATCAAGCAAATGTCCCTACTCACATAAATAATAATCTTAGTCAAATAAACTACTTTAATATGCCTACGAAAATAACCATTACTTGATATAACAATTCTAAATGTTACTATTTAAGTTAATAAAACAACGATTTAAATAATTACACCTTATTGGTTCTTCTTATTACAGTTAAATTAGTAATTCATTAATTTATATAGATCAATACAGGGACCATCAAAACATTGAAACGAATCAAAACATTACGGATTATTATAAAATAGTCGTTCAACAATAATGTAACCTTACAGCTCGGCCGTCCTGCTCTAAGCAAGTCCCTTTGCTTATAAAATGTAAATAACGAAAACAATCGATAATTATTCGTATTTTCTAAAGCAGTTGAGAAACGTCACTTAAATCTGAAGTTTCTAGGACGGGCTGTCTTTTCCCCGCCTTAAAGGTTTGTAGGTTCTTTCTCTCCTCATTTTCCATTTTGACACCGTATGACGAGGCTTCCGTTTGGGATTCCATCCATATAGCTACCCAAACTACATAGCGTGCTTGGCTTACTCTCGTCCGTAATTGGAATTAGTCCTTCCTTTCGGCTGATTCAACTATAATAAACACCTGAGATCCCAGGTGTTCACATTGCGTAACAGTCCTCAACTGATACAACTATAGCTAAAAGCTTCCGCTTTCGGTTCAGTCAGTCCTTTGGTTATCCAGACCCTTATCCTTGGGTTTACATTAACCCTTATCCTTGGGCTTCATAACCCTTATCCTTGGGCTTCCTTAACCCTTATCCTTGGGCTTCCTTAACCCTTATCCTTGGGTTTCCCTTAACCCTTATCCTTGGGTTTCCCTTAACCCTTATCCTTGGGTTTCCCTTAACCCTTATCCTTGGGTTTCCCTTAACCCTTACCCTTGGGTTTCCCTTAACCCTTACCCTTGGGTTTCCCTTAACCCTTACCCTTTGGTTTCCCTTAACCCTTACCCTTGGGTTTCCCTTAACCCTTACCCTTGGGTTTCCACCATTACATTACACCGTTCGTTTCATCATTTATTGTAGTATGATCTGTAATTCAAGTTATATATTAGTGATGATATTTCATTCAATGAAATCTAAATTATAAGTGTATAACTCCAAATGAATAAAAATACAAATCATAATCCGAGTAAGTTTACAAAAAAATAACAAATTGACTCTTTCTTAGCCATTATATCAAAGTCATATTTTTGCTTTCGTAAAATTAACCATACGCCATGAATAAAATTTTATGTTATAAGATAATCTTATTATACGATAAGTCAAAACCTTCTATGAGCACATGTTTCCACTCGCATACACTATCTGTTCACATAATAAAGTACAACATTTGATAGTTACAAAATTGCTACAGTCATAGTCTTTATGTATATTCACTTATATCGTATCTCATCTGCTATATCAATGCTTATAACTCAAAAAGTCCCTTTCATAAATACCAAATAACTCCCATATATTTGCCGATAATTCCTAATATTGTCTCGTAAAACTTTAGTTTTAAATGTAATGGACGTCACGACCTCTTACCTCATCAGTAAATATGGCTCAAAGGACGACCTTCGCAAAATAATATCCCTCGCACTCGTCAATGACTCCCAATCTTCATATCGTCTGTATAATATCATTAAGGACCTGCAACACATATATAATTGGTGCCTCCAGTTTAGCATAAAGATCAATCCTTTAATATGTCAGACAATAATTCTAGGCAGTCAACGACAGCTCAAATCTCTCAATCCTTGATTATAATAGTGTACCCATTCCCCTTGACAAAAATCTTGACCTATACAGCTCATTAAGCTGAATGCTCATGTTATGGAGTTAAGTTACTTAAGCCGTATAGTAACAGGCTCACTAAGTGTATTATATCGACATATAAAACGTATTACCGATTTGAACCAAGACTTTGTTAATGCAATCACTTATCTTCCCCTCCTTTTATCTATCTCGCTCTACATCTATCTCGCTCTACATCTATCTCGCTCTACATCTATCTCGCTCTACATCTATCTCGCTCTACATCTATCTCGCTCTACATCTATCTCGCTCTACATCTATCTCGCTCTACATCTATCTCGCTCTACATCTATCTCGCTCTACATCTATCTCGCTCTACATCTATCTCGCTCTACATCTATCTCGCTCTCCCTCCATCATCTATCTATCTATCCATCTATCTATCTATCCATCTATCTATCTATCCATCTATCTATCTATCCATCTATCTATCTATCCTTCTACCTATCTATCCTTCTACCTATCTCTCCTTCTACCTATCTATCTCTCTATCTATCTATCCCTCTATCTATCTATCCTTCAATCTATCTATCCTTCAATCTATCTATCCTTCTATCTATCTCTCCCTCTATCTATCTCTCCCTCTATCTATCTCTCCCTCTATCTATCTCTCCCTCTATCTATCTATCTATCTATCCCTCTATCTATCTATCTATCTCTCGCCCATTGTATATGCTGATGTATGTTGCTCTAACATCTCCAAATGCGACCTAAGTAAATGGCATCGTCATTTCAACAGTTGCATTCGTTTTATTTCGGTCTTCGTAAATATGTTCGTATATCTCTCAATATCGTTCAAAGCTTAAATAATTACCCCCTTACGCGAGCGAAGACTTTTTAGATATTTGTGCAAGTCGTTCTCTATATTTAGCGATCCTGTCTCATCAGTATTTAAAATGTATATTTCAATTACTAGGAAGTACTCACGACCTTCATCTTTGCTCTTCCAATCATAATCGTTTTATTCCTTCGCATTATACGGGGTCCCTCTCAAGTTCTTTCACAATGCACGCTACCAAACTCATATTTATGACTTGCTGAAATTGAGGTCAATCTAGGTTGCGGGGATTTCTTCTAATAAACACAGTTCCTTTTTTGAATCGCAGAGATCTAAAATAACAGAGCAAAGAGTAACGAATGACAGAAGATAAATAATAGACAAGTCAACATGAAAGTTATGGCATTCAACCTTTAAAAATAACATGATCATCGAATGTTTGTCAGGTAATGTACCTAGATAAAATTTTCTATTAACTTCTAGATTTCTGACTGCTAATTTTATAAAACATTTATTAAATTATAAGAACGCAACTAATCTGAACGTCGCTTAGTATGTACATAACGTAGCCGTACCTTTTAATTTAATATAGTTAACTATATGATTACAATAATTTTTCACGTCTACATTACAATTTGCACGGTCTAATTCGACCTTGCTTGACAACATTTTGTGTGGGTATTTTGAAATATTTACTTTAGCAATATAAAATTCTATATACAATAAAACGAAACTTCACAAATAGAATGTGGCCATTAAATATTTTTTTTTTAAATATGTAGGTACCCAAATAATAATTTACGGAAGTTTTAAATTGTATGTAAATTACCTTCGTTTTATTTATACTTTTCGATTGTAACAAACAACTAGATCGAATCGACTTAGCCCATAATTCATACCGAGGTCCACTACACCGCGCACTCAAAAGTTAAAGTCAGTGGAACTAATTAACTCTGTCACGTCATATGAACTCGTTTTTATGAGTAACAAATTTATGAGACATGTCATCTCAAAACATAAGATAAAGAAATTACGGAAAAAACTTACATTTTCAGGATCCCTTAAGATACCTTAGCTCCAAGTAAGATATGTTCATACACCACGGGCGTATCCCGGCTATCCACGCCTGAAACTTCACTACAGGCATCTACAGATATTTCTGATGTCAGTTTGAAGAATAATCAAACTCTAAAATCAAGCTCAACCAACAGAACAATTATCCTTTCTGCCGTTTATCTTTCTGCCACTAATATTCAAAGCCTTTGTATTCGGTTCTGCCAAATATATATAAATTGTAAAATGAGTCGTCCTTCTGCACACCGATGTAGTCGCACCAGTCCAATAAAGTTTCATCTCCATCGGGATTGCACGCTGTATTTAGTACTGCCATTTGATATCACCAATATCTTTGTAAACTGTAAATTACATTACAATAAAATAAGCTATAAGTGGTGGATATTACAATGCTATCTTACGGCACATCCCAATAAATGAAACCACCAACCATCAGCAATCCTTAGCTCCTCAACAGCATAACAGCACTCCAACAACAGTAACACAAATATTATATTCAACAATTCGAATAAAAACTTAACGCAAAATATCTACAAAAAACAAAACAATATAAACCCTTCTATTAGTCATCCGCCTACCTAGTATGTCAGCCGGGAACTTACGTAACAGATAAAATTTGCTATAAATGAAACTATTCTCGTCTGAAAAAAAAAGTTTTACATTTGCACCATGTCTACCCTCACCAAATTTTATCCAAATTTCACTTCACATAAAACAAAAATATAAAATATAATATAATAAATTAGCCAGTAACACTTACATTATTCCCAATAATGGGCGCGGAGCCAGAAACAGACAGTTTTTTCTGGGTATCCCACTTCTGAATTATAAGGGCCACGTCCAATTGTATTGTTTCACAGGTTTTACTACTCACTCTTCACTTTTATATACTTGTATTTAATCCTTCCTTGGTACTATCCAGCAGTGTCTGTCCCGAATATCGTCCTAACCGCAGTTTATATACCCTTCTTTATTAACTCCCTCTTCACATAAATAATAATCATAGTCAAATCATCTACTTTAAACGTACAAAAATAACAACTACTCGTAAATTAACAATTGTAAGTATCGGTAAACACGGTATCAAATACTGGATTTAATTATGAAGTCTTAATGGTTCTCACTTTTCTAGCTTATTCAAGTATTTACTAATCAAGCAAATGTCCCTCCTCACATAAATAATAATCTTAGTCAAATAAACTACTTTAATATGCCTACGAAAATAACCATTACTTGATATAACAATTCTAAATGTTACTATTTAAGTTAATAAAACAACGATTTAAATAATTACACCTTATTGGTTCTTCTTATTACAGTTAAATTAGTAATTCATTAATTTATATAGATCAATACAGGGACCATCAAAACATTGAAACGAATCAAAACATTACGGATTATTATAAAATAGTCGTTCAACAATAATGTAACCTTACAACATACACTAATCAGTCGCATTAAGTAGTCAGTTAATAATTAATGGCAATAAAATAAAACTGGACTTTCAATAAGTTGAAAACTTTGTCAAACTCATACTTTTATATATGTTTCCAAGAAATACGTGTTCCTATTCAAAGTAAGGAACACAAGACAATACAATAATTGAATGTCAATCTAGACATAGTGGTACGTTTTCGCTTCTCGATTAAACTCAGCGCAATCAAGGAGATTGGCTGCGAATGAAGTCTTATCCAATAGTAGTTTGCTAACCTGTCAATACCTTCATAGTTCTTGATTTACTCCATACTGTAGTATAAACTAAATCAACTGATTGTGTATTTAATATATATGAATTAATTTAAGGTAAAATTTTCTTCCTTAAAATCATAATGTTATTTCTTACGTTAAAGTTTTGGCATTCTGACCTTTTCGGAAGGTAGGAGTTATAATTATATTTTCTTGTTACATTATAAAAGCACAAAGGCGTATTTCGGCGTGTAATATGATTTTTTGTTAAAATGTTATTATAGCGATTATTATCTTACGTACCTACTTTAAATCGATTTTGTAAAATTGAAGTACTTACATCCATTACACCCCGTTTGTCCTAAAATTATTTCAAAGACAGTTTTAACTATATTCAGTTTTTCCTTTGTTATCTTATATAACTTTTGTTTATATCCTTGCCATTCGAAATTATTATAATATATATAATGATACTTGTTATAAAATTATTATTTAACAAACAGATATATCAAGCTGCTTTATGTATGAATGAAATAATTATTTTACAAGCAGAAACATATCCTAGAAGACATTGTATGATGTAGTCAGAAACACGCTAGACTAAAATATATTTAACTTTGTTACTCAAACATAAGTAAGGCAACGGAGAAATTGTTTGGAACCTTATTGTAGTTGTACGTAATCTTTTAAAATAAGTTTTTTTTTTTATTAAAATACATTGGTTATTTTTAACCTGAAACAACACTCAAATCTGTAACCGTATGCCTGATGACGTCCGTCGCTCTATCAATTGAACTATCGTGTCAGTATTATTTAATGTTAGTTATTTCAGTACTAGTTAGTATTTAATATATTAGCATTTTAATGCTGTTGAATTTATCAGCACATGTCATCTTAGGTTATAGAGATATTTATTTATTAACTTGTCTTGAGACAAATTTTAAATATATTGAATATACTACAAGATAATTATTAAGATAATAAAATTACAATAGCCTTTTTTATTTTGCATCTTACAGAAAGGAATGCACTGCTATCAATCCTCTTTATGAAAGCGGTACCGTAAAATTTTGCAACCAACATAAAATGAGCTGCCATTCGTTTATAATCCAGTACGGATAAGCTACTTGTCATGTATCGAATTAAAGTAGACATTATAAGGATCCTTGGGCTTAGTTCGTTTTAAATTTAGTGCATCGCCGCGCACGCGTTGATTGACACGCTCGTCTACGCATGATGGAATACTGGCGATATTTTCGCAAGGCCTTACACATTGTTTTTTAAATTGAAATTATGTTCAATACTGCGTATTTATATTATAATTGCAATATAAGGTCTAAAAAAAATACATGAGAGACAAAAAAACCACTTATTTTCTTAAAATTGATAACCAAATTATACTTTCTTGGAACCAACATCGGTTTAAAAATAAAGACATACGATCGATAAATTGGCTTTCAATATGAAGTGGGTTTGGATACGTGTTGTGACACTCTTTATGATACAGGGAGCGTTTCAAGAACTCAAACTTTATGGATCTCCTTCTCAAGCGGAAGTGCAATGTGTAAATACATTCGAGGTAAGATATTTAAATATTATTTATTATTGTTATATATATAATAGAAATAAGTTGAACGACCTGTCTACACATACCTTAATAATAATTCATTTGGAATTGACATTAAAATTGTTTTATTTGCTTAAGTTTTTATTTAATATATTAAAGCATTCAATAAACCTTGAAGTTAAGTTTCAGTTTTCAATATATTTACATGATTTGACAGGAAATAGGCAAAGGCAGCGAAGGTGACGAAATTGATATTGACAATTTCTTGGTGATTATTTGATTTATTTTTATGTTTTGCTTCATTTCACCTAACAAAGCTCAGCTATTCTTCAACATGCTATATAATTATTTTAACCTATAATAGTAGGTTAACATAAACTTGTTTTCCTTACGAGCCAAGTTTTATTTTACAATAAGATTAAATCAACATTTTTTCTTTACAAAAACTAATTTGACTACCACAATATTATATTATTGTGAAAAAAATAACTTTAATAAGTAGTAAATTTATAGGCATAAATATTTTAAGAAACTACAATTCAATTGCGATAACTGTATACCTTCAAAGTCATGTTAAAAATCGCAAAAGTTGTACTTCAAAGCGTGTTAAAGAATAGTGTAGTGTGACTAATACCTACTTGTGGCGTCTCTAACACAATGCATTTGTGATGTCTAAAACTGGTATATGTTTGTCTGTCATATGTTTAAAATTATTATAATACCGTTTTCTTATCTAGAACACATTATGTGTATTATATAACTCGTTTAATACGTCGTTATAAGTAAGGTAACAAATACTAACACAATTGGGATCTTAAAATTAATATCTCTTATTTAATAATTATTTAACAAAGAAGGTTTAGGACGACGACCCTCTGGAAACCCATCAAGATTCTTTTAATAAATGACTTGAAATACCAGACAAAGGAGCATTACTGACAATTAACCAGTCATGAGGACAAATAGTTATTATTATCAAGAGATCGCGGGCTTAGAGACAGATAAGAGCATTGCATGTGTCAATGTACGCTTTACTGTTTGTCATTGTGTGTATCATATATTTACTTTTCAAATACGGTATTGTGTTGTCTGAAATTAAGTAAAAGTTTTACTAAACATAGGATAGAAGCAACCGGAGACAATCACTAAGGGTGTATACAGAGTTATACGGGTCCTCGTGTATTTATTTTATTGGATGATACTTTTTCATTTTTAGTACAATACGATACTATTTACTGAACAAATTGGATAGGGGCACGGCAGTTGAGTAAATAATACTGTTTACTCTATGTATATTAAAAAATATATAATATGGATTGGATTGGGTGTTGAGTTTTTTTTTATACACAACAATAAACGTTTCTTATTACTTTTTACTTACCATACTTCAAGGTAATCGATTTAAAAATATGGTTAAGTAAATATGTTAAACAGTTCGTTTTTTATCGCTTCTAATAATCTATATCCGGATAGATAGTCTTATTAGCTTTAGATACTCTTATCAGTTCAAAGCTAGAAGGGTTGAACCCAGTTAGATATTAAACAGATAAATATAACATTTTTGAAAGTATTAAGGAATATCAAGAAAATGTACGTGAAAAAAGTTTTACAACATCATAATAATAAAAATATACATACATATTCTGCGAAACCTAAAATACATACAATATAACGTTACCCATGAAAAGTTAAGCAAACACTTCATTAGGCAGGGTTACATAGAATTGAGGCATATGACATTCATATTCATACTCAGAATATCAAAATAATGCCGGAGTCAAATTTCGTATTCTCCACATACACACCCTTTCTGTAATCAAACGTCTCAAGTCGCAGCATTTCGAAGCAAATTCCACAGGGTTTGACAAATATACTTCACACAACCTTAAACAAGGAGGTTGAATCTTCATTAATGTATGAACATTTTTGTTATGAAAGGTAAATGTACTCGACAAATAAAATCAGCCTTATTGACTTAAGTAATGAAACCGGTTTAAATTACTGTATTTATAAGCAAATCATATGGTTTCGGTGCCAAATTAATTACAACGCCCACACTCTATAAATAACTTCTATTGTTTAGAGTAAGCACTTACGTTGTAGGAAGTCCCTAATGAGTCTTCAACTTAGAGGGTCGTGTAAAGACGTTTTTATAGGGTCGTCAATCATTTTTATTCGTTTCTCGATTGGATGATCTTACGTATTCATACAATTCTCTCATTCTTACCAATTTTATGAGTTTTTATTTTTTTTATTTATTGTGACATTATTTTGTTTAATTATTATAAGAATTATAAATAAATAAAAAACTTTGTTTCAAATTAACAAGCAACTTGTCTTATGTAAATGCATTTTATGTAGATTAGCAAATCATATGAGAATTTCACTTAAGAAATAAATATTTATAAAAAGGAAAATTAGAAGAACATGTAAGAAAAAGAATAATTAATGGTATAACGCAGGTGGACCAAGAAGAAGGCGATGCAGAAGGTTCGGGGCGCTACGGAACCATTCCGCCGTTCCCACCTCCGCCACCTGGCCTGGATGGTAAATATATTTTCACAATTTATGCTTTAGGTACTATGGCAGGTATGCGTTAGATGATGTAGAAATATGCTACTGTAAAAATAAATATTGTTGTTTTTTCACAATAAAAAATGAATATTGTTATTTGTGCAACATATTAGTTAAAATTCTGAACCCCTCGACATAGTTTGATTTAACTTAAATTAAAATTTTATTTTATCTAATCCAAAAACAGTTTGTCTAAGCAATTGAAATACGCTTACAACACGACAAACCTTCTATAATATACATTATATGATACATAATATCAAAAACATTACAAGGGACGGTTTCAGACCGTGCGGTTACACTGTTTATTCGGATTAACGAGTGTTTGCTTAAACTGATAAGTAATTACGGGGAGACTTATGATCCCAACTACCCTATTAACAACTTTCTGTACATCTTGGATAGTTTTAGAAAGTGTAATGTGCCTAAATAGAAACAAGTACTTAATTCTGATGAGAGATATAGCACAGTATATTAAACGAAGGTAGTTATTAAAATAGTGTATTTTTTTTCAGGGTATCCCTTACGACTTCGAGGTGAAAAAGGAGAAAGAGGACCAAGGGCAAGAACATATTATTTATTTCATCATAAATATTAAATATGTATTTTATTTATATGTCACCATTTTTACGCGGTAACCCTCTTTAGTTGTAAGGTCTTAATCAAACAAGTGAAGTAAATGTATCCAATAAACAAAAATCTGGTATGAATGTAAATTAATTCGAAGCAAATAAAGAGCCTACAAAAGGAAGGAGACGTGCTCGTTCGGCAGTTAACAAACATGCGGGATTGGAACGCGAAATTCGCAGTTTTCACACAAAGGGCAGCTTCCATTGTTTTGCCACGGGATTTATTGTCTGTAGCGCCGCCTACCGTATGTCTATTTAGAACGACACGCTTACGACACGCACACGACACGACTGTTAAGACCGATTTAATAGAACTTTAAAATGTAGACTGTATACGTTATCTATCCTCAGATACTTTAATAGGTTAAATCTAAATAGATTGGAAATTATTTGCTCATTTTTTTAGAAATAATAAAAATGTCCTAAGAACAATGATTTATCCCGATTCATTAATATAACTCGATCATTTAATATTAAATATTTTCATTTTAACATTATGATAAAGTACAGATGTCGTGTGTTTGTGAGTAACACGCTTGTATCATGATATAGAGCTATTATAGAGCACTTAACACTGTTTTGATCATCCATGTACGATGGTACTCGCACTCTAGCGTACTTGATTTGAAACGTTATTGAATAAAACATTGCCAGTAAAAATGAATAGGCGTACTGAATGCGACTTTAAAAACATTTTAAAACAACGTTATGCATAAATGCATATACTGTATAATTTATAAGTGTTGAAATACTATTATAAATAGATTTTACGAGTACGATATTTAAAGTGAATTTATAAAAATGTTATAATAGAAATAAAAATGATGTTAAAACAGAAATAAAAAATTATTAATTGTAGGGTCCTCCCGGAGAGTCGATCCGGGGCCCTCCCGGTCCACCGGGGCCCCCTGGGATTCCTGGTGTGAGCACTGTAACAGAGACCTCGGGTTCCGGAGATGATGTAAGTTAAAATAATATATATTCCCAATTTAAATGGAATTTAATAAATATACACAATATTTGCTTTAATTATTTACTATAATATACTATACACTCCAACTATACAAATTCTCAAGTAAGGTAAAAACCTCGAACGTCTATACGCCTTCGAGCCTTGTCTACCCCCTATTTAAAAGTTTCTATGGTCCAAGTGAAGAAAAATAAGTTTTTATTATACTATATTGAATATATATTTTTCTTTACATTATTACCCTTTTTTGTTATAAGATACAATCCAAATTAGAATAGTTACCACTTGTATATATCTATATATATAATTTTAGAAATCCTAACATGTTTTTCATACTTATAACAATAATATTGTTTTTGTTGTACCGGTAATTATAATATTACTTATATATAAATTATGTATTATTCTATTATACGGATTAATTATTATTTCCCTAAAAGGAATAAATAGAAAACTAATTTCTCTAAACTTTACTTATAAACAGTTATATTCAACGCCTTCCTACGAACTCATATCATACACAAACAACAGTATGAATAGCCCATTGAAATAGCTACGCGCTCTTTCCTGGAAATAATAACGAAACGTCTTCTTAAGGATCCGTATCCAAAGGGTGTCAGTGAAAACATACTATTAACGTCCATCATAGGGATCTCGAAAAGGGTTGGAACAACACATTTTGAAATTTCTTATTTAGTATTTTAGATAATATGTAATCTCTCTAACTTGGTATACCATTTTCTGCCTGTATTTTATCTACAATCCCTCTATCTCAGATAGGTTTTATGTACTGTACTTGGTTACTGCTATAATTTTTAAAATGTACAATGTCAAAAGTTATACTTTACTCCTTCCAAATCTAGAAGCAAAAGTAATAAAGTTTTTGCCACTCTAATACTATCCACTCTACAAATACCTTGCAATTTTCTGGTATTACTTCCAAACGAAGCAAGGAAACTGCGGTTCACTGAATTGCTACGATCATAACCAAGTTTATTATGCATTTGGCACTCTCCCAATATTCGAAAGGAATCGATTCATTTTCTCTTCAATAGTTTCTATTATAATAAGTGTATGAAGATAGACTGTTACATAACTGTATTAGTTATGTAACAGCCTATTATTAGGAAACTATAATAGTATATATTTTATCCTTTTATTTAGTTTTATTACAATAAAAATTTAAAGCATTACATACATATATAATATGCTCGAAATACAAAATATACAACAATCGAATTTAGAAAATATTTGGTAAGCGTTTTTATCATCTAAAATATTTAAATATTCTTTTCAACTTTGCTCCAAACATAAAACCTGAATGCAAGTAAAATATATTACATAATCAATATTTGTTATTTGTGCAAATTATTATTATAATATTTGAGCAATATCGAATATCTACAGAGAGTCCAATTTTCAATTTTTTATCCGAATTTCTTTTTTCAAATCCTGTCCCTGAAGGCATTTATTGGGTAACATAAATCAACCCTTATTGGAATTCACATTGCCTACATTCTGATGCCTCCTTTTTATTGTCTTCCAATTTGTAATGAAGGCACATCCGTCTTCAGATTCAAAAGCGTCCTGTAGATGAAACTATGTCTATTTCCTCAAAATCTTTGTAAAATTTGAATACAGGTAATATTTATGTTAGAGTATAATATTTCTACAATAAAACTATGAGTAACTATGTAATTAAATAATTTTAATTTTGTGGTTTTGCTTATTAGCTATATGAATATTTAAAAATTAAGTCATGTTTATATTTTTGTGCTATCCGATTGGAAATCAGAAAGTCGTTGTTAAGGTAATGTTAACATTTTTTAATAGATTGTCCTTTTTTATATTGTTTTTTATTAAAATTTAAGGCATTGAACTTTAATTAAAGGGACAAAAGTGTCTGCAAATGACAAAAAGATAAATAGGCTTACTTTTCATAAAAAAAT
This sequence comes from Napeogenes inachia, assembly GCA_959347355.1. NCBI lineage: Eukaryota > Metazoa > Arthropoda > Insecta > Lepidoptera > Nymphalidae > Napeogenes > Napeogenes inachia. Next base: position 28,220,344 of record OY365791.1, read on the forward strand.
ATTTAAAAGGCAATAGGTAATAAATTATTTAATTTATCAATTATTTCCCACTTATAAGAGCCAAAAGTAGACTTCTCAAAGAAATTAAATGTGGTTAAATTGCAGACAAAAAAGTGTCTTTAATTTTATCCTTTACCTACAAATTAAACTATTGAAAACTAACTTATTATAAAAGTTCAATTCGCGCAGCAAATTTTCGGCGAAAACTACGCTTCCCTCGGCCATTGTGGTTGCAACTCGAGCGTGTTGTTATCACTTCTGGAGATGGCTCCAGAGCTTCAAGGTCCCCCAGGTCCTTCTGGAATAATGGGAGCTGATGGATTAACTGGTGCCCCAGGCATAGCCGTAAGTATAACCTAAATAAAATATTAATATTATAAAAATATATTTCCTTGACTAGTATTCCTTATTTTTGTTTCTGCTGGTAAAAGTTAAGAACTATTATTATTATTTAGGGGCTACCTGGTATGCCTGGGGAAAGGGGACCAATCGGTCAACGAGGAGAAAAAGGTGACAGAGGTGATAGTGGACCTCTAGGACCTGAAGGAATAGCAGGACCGAAAGGAGAACCTGGTGTAAACGGCAGATCAGGTGCCCCAGGGCTACCAGGTCCTCCAGGCCCTCCTGGTATTGCTGACTATAGTAACTTTGATGTAAGTTAAATTTAAAATATAAAAACAGATTTTTCCGTCGTTTTATACTGAAATAAATGTACTATCTAAAAATTAACGTCATAAGTGTGGAGTATCAGGAAGTTTTATTGCGACTAAATTTTATTATTTATAAGTAATTTCAAATATATATACATATAGTGCAGAAACTTTATTCTTGTTCTGTCTTTTTCATGCCCATGCTTTAATAGTCCAACTGGAAACCTAGACAAATGTATAAGGTAAGAAAGTTATAGTTATCGCGCTGACAAGTCTAACATTGTGTGTAAATATAATATTATTCACATTTAAGTTTTATTTATAATTATTTTCTGAGTTTAATTTAAAATGTTAAAATCTGTAGAAGGTCATAGCTGAGGTCTCAGTACAAAAAAATTAAAGACAATAAGAATTTAATTACAAATATTTTTATAAAAATAAAATATAATGCACTTTGTACATTTTTTATCTTATCAAAAAAACACTGTGAGTGGACCTTGACTGGAGATACAAATCGATATTATCGATAAAACTTTACCTATATATCTATATCTACACGGCTTTTACGATGCTTTAATATTAACTGAAACGAATGTCTCTTTGGAAACGATTGTTCAGTAAACAAACCGCTTGAACAAACTTTAGAGAACGACTTTTCGTTGCTGATAGATACACATCGTGAACGAAAAGATAAGAAAATTTATTTGAACAGTCGTCGCGAAAAGTTTTAGTATAGCAGAAAATTAAATTGTGTTTCTTTGAGTAAAAAAATAAAAAAAGTCGTTGATATATTTTTTTCTTGGAATTGATATATGTAACCAATGAAGTATTATAAACTATGTTAAAAATATATTTTATTGTGATGTATTCTGTATTCAAATGGAATAAAATTATTTAGCCAATTAAAATTATAATTTTAATAGCTTCTGCAATTGTTTTTAATTTATGTACTAATTAAACTCTATTCCCTCAAAGCAGCATATATATATATATATATATATATATATATATATATATATATATATGCTGCATTGAGGGAATATACCATATATTTATATATATAAATATATGATGTGGATATTCAACAGTAATCATTAAGTAAAAATTGAGCGGAAATAAAATATACTATTGATTTTTAGGAATTATTAGTTGGTGCCTATAGCGGTAATGGTGGAAGACCGGGAACCCCAGGACCTAAAGGCGAAATAGGACAACCTGGTCCTATAGGACTCCAAGGAGATCGTGGGTTTCCCGGACCCAAAGGAGAGAGGGGACAAATTGGACAAATTGGAGTAAAAGGAGAACGTGTTAGTACTGTATACGTGTAGTATACGAACAAGCATTTATTATATGTTTTAAAAGAAATAACAAATTTCTTCATTATTACATAGGGACATCCGGGACCCAAAGCAGAAAGAGGAATTAAAGGAGATCGTGGCAGTCCGGGATTAGACGGGCGTCCTGGTCTTCCAGGCGCACATGGGCGAATTGGTGAAAAGGGTATATTACTTTGATATTTTTATTCTTTACATAAAAAACCACTTCTGATTTACTATTTATTTTAATTTCCAGGAGAAAGGGGTTCACCCGGCCCGCCCGGTCCACCATCCTTGCCATCAGGAAATATTGCTTCAGATGACTCAGAATTCCTTACGAGTGGTATGTCTGATTTTTTTTCAATAATTGTATAGTTTTCCGTTATTATATATATTTCCCTTTTGTCACTATGATTTTATTTTACATTTTTTTAGGTGCACGACAATTAGTAACAGTAGAAAAGGGTGAAAAGGTGTGTATTCAATTATGTTTGAATTGTGACTACATGTTGTACACAATATCTAATTATAATACCACAATTATTACCATATATTATTAAATAAACACTTATTGAATAAAAATATATAGGGAGAAAAAGGAGATCGTGGTAGTGACGGAACTCCAGGATTTCCTGGCAAGGATGGAATATCTGGTGAAAGAGGCGACATTGGACCTTCGGGAATGCCTGGTATTGCAGGTCCTCCTGGATCTCCAGGTTTTAAAGGTGAAAGAGGGGAAAGAGGTCCACCAGGACAAGCCAGCATTACAACCGCTGGATCCGATATTGTTAGTTTTAAGGTAACAATTGTAATTTATACAAAAAACAGTTGACGTTTGATTAACTTGTATTACATGTACATATATTTATTTTAAGGGAGACAAAGGTGAGCCTGGTCTTAGAGGACGCAGAGGTCGGCCGGGGGCAGCTGGACCACGTGGAACCCAAGGTATACAAGGTGTGATTGGACCCTCTGGAAAACCAGGTGATAAAGGTGATACTGGCTTGCCTGGCTGGATGGTAAGTATTAATATGAACGCTTGTTAGATTTAATTACAGCTTTAATTACTGAATAATTAAACTTTTCCCTTATTTCACGCTGACAAGAATATGAAGGTAACTTGGATTTAAAGATTTCGAAATTCTTGAATTACCCACATTTTCATATTGAAAATTGTTTTTAGGGACGTCCAGGGACTTTGGGCCCACCTGGTGCTCCAGGACCAGTAGGGCTAAAAGGTGAAAAGGGAGATCCTGGAGTCAACGTATTAGATGTATCTATGGTATGCATTTAGGCATTTATACAACCTCGGGAGTCTCATTCTGTATAATTACACAATTATTATGCTACTTAAAATAAAGCACTCCAATATTATCGCTTATAATATATAAAATGCTATTAAAATTACTATCATGTAATTACAGTTTAAAGGTGAGAAGGGAGATAGTGGCTCAAATGGAATACCTGGTCCAAAAGGAACACCAGGCATTGCCGGCCCCCCAGGTCCACCTGGAGCTGGCTTTAGAACAGAACCGCTTCAGTATGTTCCTGGACCACCAGGACCTCCGGGGCCACCAGGTCTGCCTGGAACTCCAGGCATTTCGATTGTAGGGCCCAAAGGTGAACCTGGAGTCAGCTATATAGAAGAATATCCTGTACATGGTAGCACAAAGTTCTATGGAAGACCAGGTATGGTACTTTTTTTATTTATATATATTTTTATGAAATATAATTACTATTATTATATTATTTTTAAAATGTTACATATCTAACATATATTTTAATGCACGCTACTGGATCTTAGCTATTAAAAGTCCAATCGATGAACTTAAGGCTTTGAAAGAACTTAAAGACTTAAAAGATAGAAACAAAGATCGATTAAGTAAGTATCGTTAAATTGAATTTAAAGTTTAGTTGAACTTTAGTAGATATATATCTTTTTGTGCTTACGATAAGGAAAATTTTATAAACGAGTTCTTTTTTGTGTAGCTTCTTCGGAGTTCAAGGCTCGTCATGACGAAACTAACACAAACAAAAATGTACCTGGTGCCTCTGTGTTTCACACTACAGAAGAAATGTTAAGGGTATACTGTTTTTACTTATGACGTACTCGTAACAGCATTTAAACTCTAAGTAAACGTAAAGTTAATTATGATTTCACCAAGGGAACTGATTCAAACACCCTTCAAAAAGTGGAGCTTCATCTTTTTTTTATTTCAAATATTAGATTAGTGCGATGAACGAAATCTTCTCTGTCTTTCATTACAAAGCTACATTTAATTAATTAATACTAAATGCAATAAAATATCTGAGAGCGTGTTATACCAATGTCTCTGTTTAAATTTATATGGAAACGGAAATGGATTAAGACAATAATTTTGGGTAACCGATTTAATTTGCGAACTTTCCACTTCCACGCTTTTATGATATTAAATATTTTTTTTTAATAGCTAGCGTCAACCAGTCCTCTTGGAGCACTCGCATACGTAATAGAAGAACAAGCGCTTTTTGTAAAAGTTAACTCTGGCTGGCAATATGTTATGGTAAGCGGTTATTACTATTTTACTAATAACTGTGTTTTTCCTAAGATTTTAACCTAACCCGGCACACACATCTGTCTCCAGCTAGGTTCACTAGTGACCCAAACTGCACCCCTCACCACCACAACCACCGCTCCGGTACCACCACTGCCAGCTGCCAGTCTTGTGCACGCGCCGCTGTCTAATATGGTGGACTCCCCTCTCGGAACCGTGGGTCCTAGCGTAAGTGATCAATGTAAATTTTTTTACAAAAAAAGAGTAAAACGGGAAAACATTCAATAATACCTGTAATAAATAGGAGAGGTGTCTACAGCTTACCAAGACTTTACATATTAGTAGTTACATCCAAGCACTATTCTTTGGTTCTTTTTGAACAAACCCCGTTTGTTCAGATATGGTATATTTAAGTAGACATACTAATTAATTTACAACTGCTATTTATGTTTTATTCAGGTTATCATTTTGTTTATTACTTTTACAAATACAGCTCCGTCTAGCCGCCCTTAACGAACCTCTCTCTGGTGACATGCACGGCATTCGTAGAGCCGACTACGCGTGTTATCGACAAGCTCGACGAGCTGGATTGAAGGGAACTTTTAGAGCTTTTCTTACCAGCAGGTACCGATGTTAATGAGTAGATTATTAAGTAGTAGAGGTTACTCGGAACTCGGTAATAATAATAATATGTTGTTTATTGCTTTAAGTTCTCTGTCACGATTATTACTTTTCAGAATACAAAATTTAGATTCCACGGTACGAAACGCAGATAGACATTTTCCGGTTATCAATACACAGGGAGACATCCTCTTCCGGTCTTTCTCAGATATCTTTGATGGAAACGGAGGTGTTATGACTGGAGCACCAAGAATATACAGCTTTAGCGGAAAGAATATTATGTTGGATTCAAATTGGTAAGATTTCATTAAGATTGTCAAAATCGTCGATACTAGAAGAGAAGAATCCTGATATTATAATTAGCGTGATAGTGTGATTTATTGCACATCTGAGACATATAAATAATTAAATGGAATTAATTTCGCCTCTTTGAAAAGGCCCCAAAAGCTGATCTGGCACGGCTCACACGCGAGCGGTGAGCGAGCTCTCGACACCTTCTGCTCTGAGTGGCAGAGCGCGGAGTACGGCGCGCGCGGCATGGCCGCCTCGCTGCACTCGCACCGGCTGCTTTCCCAGGAGAGGTATCCGGGATGGACGTTCTTATTACGTCATAACTTAACGAATTTTATATTATTTTTTTCACTTAACGTTAGCGAGTAATACAAACAAAAAAAAATAAGTGTGCGTTTGTGCTATTAGTAATAACAAAATGATAAAGATAAGATAATGTATATTAATTTTGCTTGTAAGACGTTCTTATGAAAAAAAATAAACATCCAGGTACTCCTGTAACAACCAGTTTGCAGTGTTATGTATAGAAGCCACCTCGCATATAAGTGTTCGCAGAAAAAGAGATATATCGAGGTAAGTTGCTATAAAACAGTTTCATTCTATTTATAATTGGCACAATTTTAATGTGCTATGATTGAAATATTCAAGGTTATAAAAATAACTACAAAGTAAAATAAGTACGACACGACACAAAGATGATAACAGAAACTTGTTTAACCTGAAAGGGGCCAAAATACCTTTATGTCTCCATAAGAGAATACTTGAGGCATTATGCTTGCCTTGTATGATATGTGCAGAAGAATATAAATAAATAAATATATAATGTGTATGGTTTTCCATTTTTTGATATGTATAATGACGAATTAAAAAATATAATTTGTATGATGACGAATTAATATTGAATCTCGATACCTATTAACCTTGGTTTTTATAAAGACCGATCGAAACTGCATATTAATGTATACATTTTAAATACATGTGAATTAAATGCTAATAAGCCGTTACCGCTGTGTCTCTATGTTTTGTACTCCTAATATTTAAGTTTTTAATATAATATAGGTATAACATGTCTGCGGCGGACAACGAAGACTATTTGTACAACGCCGAAGAATACCAAAACCTGCTAAATGAGTTATTTGCTCAACCTTAGGAAGAATTAGATTTTTTATAGAAGCTGTTTTTTACTACTCGATACTTGAACTTTATGGTTTGTAATTATTTGTTATTTTTACGTTAAATAACATCCAGATTAGATGTATTAAATCAATATAATATTGAAATTACATATATTTATTTCAATAACATTGAAAGTGAATATGTGGAACTAGCATTTACTTTAATTTTAATGTGATATACATTATCAATGTAAGCTTGGTGTTCACTTGAGATTCCTAAAAGTAGCTTAAATTCAAAAAGTTGTTAGTCTTAATATATACAATTATAGCTGCTTGTTAGACATAATAATAGGCCAATATGTACCAATGTTAAAACTATTCAAGGAACTGGTTTATTATGACTTTCAAAATATCAATATTTCAATTTTGCTTATATTTTAAACAATTTAAGCTGGTTTTTTTATACATTTGAGTAAATTGCATTTATTTCTAGATAGTTTTAAAATAACCAATAACAGTTTTGATTGTAATTTTACTTATAGTAAAATAATTCTAGTATTTAACATTTAACGTAATATTTAATTCATTGTATTAAATTTTGTGATAATTTAGCGTATTCAACCTTGAACTCTATGATTGTAAATACTATTTTAATACATTATTGTTTTAATTATAATTCTAAAATAAAGAATAAAATACATAAAAACAATAAAAATAAATAACCGGTCATATCTATATTACACTTAAACATCTTTTTGAATGTTATATGATAGTATTCTTTATGTGCGATGTTTAAAATTAAAATATTAAAAAATAATTTCAAGCAATATTAATTGAAGTAAAAAAGTCATTAAAAATATTTGTAATATAATTAAAGTCTGATTATTTTCCTTTTACTTATAAAATTTGTTTACCTTTTATTTAAATTTGAAGGTCCTAGTCGACTAGTGTTATGCTATTTTTAAACAAGTCTTATGCCACTGTCCTGCGACCTTATTTGAGATAAATAAAAATACGTTAAGTCGAAGCAAAATTGACTTATACATGTAAATATTTAATTAAAAATTAAATATAATATCAGTCTTAATAATTTTATCCAAAGCATTAAGATAAAGTTTTTGGTAATCTGCTTAGAACTGATTAAATTCAACGAAATCGTATAATAAATAGTTTTAATGTCGTAATTATCTATCAGATAAAGAATAATTGCTAAGGGAATCATGCCCTTAGCAATTATTCTTTATCACTTCAGTAAAGATTGTGCGTAATCTGGAAGGAAATACTTTTAGCGCTAAATGTAATTGAAACCAAAGATGTGTGTTCTTTGCGGCTTGTATAAAAATAGTATTCCAGAAACGTATAATACTTAAGACATGACATACCGACAAGCATTTAAGTAGGTAGTTGTTAAGCTTTTTCTATAAATCGTGTATAATATTACTGTATTTATACAATTAGATCGAGTAAATGTTTTCACAACCAAAAGTATTGTTTTTTTTTTATATAATACCACAGTTTATCATCCAGGTAGAATCCATAAAAAGCATCTTGCAATACTTGATCATTGTTTGTTTATAATAGTAGTAGTATAATAGTGAATTACATAGAAACTTCCTTTGCCCATTTCCTCTCTCTCTCTTCTTCTTCTCTCCTTCTCTAACTCCTTACTTTACAACAATTATAAATTTCTCACCTCAGTGATTTAGTCACGTTTACATCACTGCGCTCGTTGATGAGTCAGTCAGAATAAATTCTTTTATACATAAGATATGCTTTTACTGTACCAAGTGCTAAATAAGTTTTTGCACAGAAATTTTACATACCTACTTCTTGGTCTGCGAAAATCGCTGACATATCATAAGTCAGTCAATCAATCAATCAATCAATTATTAAAACAGTTCTACCATTTTAAAAGAATATTAAATATTTATTTTTATTTGCAGAAATTTCATATAAATATATAACTTTCAAGGCTGTTTTTGAGTCAAAATGAAAAGTAAAGTTACTAATTAATATTTTTATAAATAACTCAATTCAATGATTACCTATATGATTTTCGAGCTATACCATACATAAGGGTTTTAGTTTTTAAAGACCACAATAATATTTTAAACAACAACTAAAGTACATATTAACATTTTATTACAACAATCTTACAGATTATGCTAAATCTCCAAGTTCCTCTTACTAAATTTAAGAGGAAGTCCGCCAACAAAACTTTCAGAAACTATCCCCATAGGATCCGGTTCCGGAAACTGCTTGCTTTCTGCGCTAGGCTCCACGTTGCACTTTTGCAGAATGGCAGCGATTCCGGCCATTGCTAAGAATTTGCCCAATCTAGCAGCTAAAGGAAAAAGGAAAAAGGAAATGATAACATAATATATATAAGTTTTACAAAAAATAATGTATCTCTTTTTTTTTCAGAATGCAGTTTTATATTAGTACGTGTTAAGTGTTTCTTATTGTTATTCTTGCAATTCTTTAAATATATTATAAAAATTAATTTGGTTACTTAAAGGTGTTTATATTTTATACAAATTTACAGCATACGTAAGTATTTTTCACAGACCATACATGTATATATATTAATAAAAAACTCACCGATACAAGCCCGAGGTCCATCTCCAAAAGGTAAAAATACTTCATTTTTCATATCTTTTAGGGTAGCAAACCTTTCGGGGTCATACTTTTGTGGGTCATAAAAATATTTTTCATCATTATGAATGGCTTGAATGGGAATAACTACCTTTACACCCTTATCAATTGTTAATCCAATTTCCGGGAACGTGTAAGTCGGAGACATGCATTTTCTCATTAAATAACCTACAGCGGGATAAATTCTCATTGCTTCATAAAACGATTTTTCCAAATAATGCATTTCACTAACCGATTCATACGTTATCTTATTATTGTGTTTAAGAAGAACCCTATCAATCTCTTCTTGAACTTTCCTCTGGTGCTCGGGATGAAAAGCAAGTTGATGTAATGTGAAGCTGGAAGTGGTAGAAGTTGTTTCAAATCCAGCGCCAAAAAATACAAAAACTTGTGCTGTAATTAGTAAATCAGTTAATTCCATTTCTATCTTTTTTGGGCGCCCGTCAGAATCTTTTAATTCTAAAGATTCAACGGATATTTTCCCTCTTTCCTTAATCTCTAACAATATATCAATAAAGTCATTTTTTCCAGATGGCATATAATTTCTGTATTTTAGAACGTTTTGGACAAGTGCATTTATTGATTTTTCTATTTCAGGTGAAAGTAAATGAACATTCTTGCATAGATTAGGAAAGATAAATTTCATTGCGGCAGCAAAACCGTCCCTGAATGATCTTTCAAATATTCTCTTTCCTAGTTTCCTAAAATCTGAATCGTTATCATTTAGAGCATCCATGTTGATGCCAAATCCACACGCACCAATAAAATCAGTTGTGTATCTCGCCATTAATTCTCTAGCATCATAGGAGTCCACTTCTGATAAGTCTTGAGCCAATAACTGCAGCTTTTCTGCTCTGTCAGTAATAAAAAAAAACATGGATTTAATTTTCCCGGTGCTAAAAGTTTGTCCAAATCGCTGTCTTATTAACCGCCATAAGTCACCGTCCGCAAAAAACAAATTTTTCAATAAAGGCTCTACCACAGTGTCATGTGTATTTAATCCTCTTGCATAAAAATTTTGAAAATCCGTTACTAATATTCTTTTAACTAATTCTGGATCTCTTATCACCAATTCCGGCCCAGTAGCTCTATAAAATCCAACAACTTTTTCTTCTGGATATTTTTTATATGCAGCCGTTGCAGCCATAGCTATACTAGATCTTTGAAAAAATTGTTTAAAATTATTCCCAAAATATGGTAACGGGTAGTCATGTTTGACGCCTTTTTTCTTCCAATAACCAAAAGTTCGAACACCATAATAGTAGAATAAACCTACAAATAACAACACAATATAAAACATTTTTAAATAAACGCGTGATCACTATGTTTCCTCGCACGATACCTCTGCGTTGAATAACAGGATTGTTACTGATCAAGCCGCTATACTCGGCATGACAAGATTTATATAAAGGATGATTAGATATCTTAATAAAGTTGGAACTCACTTAACAAACATGTTTTATCAACCAAAATTATTTATCCTCCATATATATTATTACTTAAATATACGATAAACGTAATCAGTTTATATAATAAAGTGGACAAAGTTTTACCTATTTTTTAGAAATATTGATTATGTAAATTATATATATAAAGATTGTTTTGATAACATGTTCCGGAACCAAATCTTATAAAATAAAAAAGTTATCTCTAATATTAACAATCTTATAAAATATAAATGTGGCCTTTATAAAGTCATGTAATATGACATATTAATAACACTCAAAAATGTATCTTAACAAGATAGGAAACGGATTTATACGCATCATTGATTTTTACAACAATGACCATCTGTAGCCATATTTAAAGTCTAAGTGAAATACCATGAACAATCTAATAATAATAAGAAATTAAAAAAATATTATACTATTCTTTAAGATGTTCTAAATATTAAGACATTTTATTCAACCAAAGCTACAAATTTTGAGTTAAAAAAAAGGTAAAAAATGAATTAAAATATTAAAATTCCTCTTTATGGACCAATGAGCGGTTTTATAAAGACAAGAGGCCTGTAATTAATTATAAGAACGTTAGTCTGATCACGCCACTAGTCACACATTGTTAGCATTGTTCCTATATCGTCATCCATATATTATTTAGAGCAATTAAATATGTACTTGAAAATAAAACATAATTTTTAGATGATACAATAGTTTAAATTAAAACAAAATATATTTTGTATTTCTATATCTACAAAAAAGGATACATTTATGGAAATAGCGAAAATGAGAGTGGAATTGCTGTTCGTTGTTTTATTTTGGCATAGCTGCTATCCTATTGTTCAAGGTCGAAGTTTACTGACCGGTGATGTAAAAGGAGAACATAGGTACTTTAAATAATTTTTCAATTCTATTGTAATATTCATTGCTTGTATTGAATATCTAAACAATTTTTATTTGTTTACAAAATATTACGATATCGATGATGATGTATTATCTGATAATCTTCGTAATAATTTAAACATATTTTTTTTTAACAACTGGAGATAAATTAAAATCTCTTAAAATACTAAATGCGTAAATGAATGTACTACCTATATCTGTTTTATTTGCTTAAAAACTATCTGTTCTCAACATCTTACTTCTGACGCACTCTATGTTTATATTACAGATTTATTTATAAATAAATAGCTGACTCGCCAAACTTCGTTCTGCCATACAGTCAAGGAATGAGCAGACTTATGTTTTAAAATGAATACACTATTATAAAAATATAATTTAAAAAAATTAAATTAAAAATTAAAAAACCCTAGATACAAAAAGACCTCTAAAAAGAATAAAAATAATATTATTTAATAATAATAATAATAATATAATAATATAATATATTACATAATACCTAATACATTATTTCTTTTAAAGTCATTGCGTCGGGGCACCGTTGTGCGTACGTTGACGATTGTGTCTATTTTACGAAGTTACGAGGGCCTTACGATTACCTTACGATTGGATATCGTAATTTCCTTATTTGCCTTGGTAACTTACTTGCATTTTAATTTCTTCCTTTATTAAGCAGTCTCCCGACGCAATGACTTCAATAAGTACATAATAATATTATTTTTATTCTTTTTAGACGTCTTTTTGTATCGGAGGTTTTTCTAATTTTTTTTTCTGCTTTTTATAGTTATGTTACTGGTTTTATTTTTGTACTAAATGAACCTACAGTCACACAAATGTTCACTTGCTTATGTATATCTAAGAATATTGCATAAGAACCTTTCAAACTTATACCACCCCTCTTTTTGAATTGGGACATAAAAATCATTATCAGTATGCCTGTATAAAACCAGTAAGACATTTGCTTCATGACATGAGTTGCACTCTTCAGTGAAGCACCTTGTGATGGACAATTTTATTCGTTTTGTCTATAAGATAAACATACATTTTGTAAAGACCAATTAAGACCACAACAAAATTTAAAGGTCCTTTGTTTTGTAAAGGACCTCTGTCCTTGTAATTTGTTATTCATTGAGGCGAATGCATGTGAAGTAAGAAATGTAAGTCGTTGGGATCATCGGAATCCTGTGAATGAGAATTTCCTCACCTTCGAATTTTCTTGCACGCCGAAAATTATTAAATCGTTTATCTCTGATATTTGCGCGATGATGTCGCTAACCGAGCCGTCTCAAGGGCTGCCTCATTTTCAACCATACTTAACCATAGACAAAGTAACAAAGTAATGTTTGGCTGTAATTTTTTTATTTTTTTATTTACTTCCTCCTGTTTTACGTATTGTCATTCCATCTCAGATATGTTTTTGATTTGATCTACGTGACTTTGCGGGAACAAAATAAATAATTTAATCTAAGTAAAATAAATCTTTGAGGAGGCTCCCATACAATTTTTAAAAACGTTTTTTTTTTTAAATGTATATTGAACCTCTCGTACGCGAATCCGACTCGGACTTGACAGCTTTTTGTTTTATTTTTTAATTACTATTTTGTACCATCTTATTTTAATAACATTGAAGTTTAATAAATATAAACCGGTGGACATATTTAGCGGAACGCAAAAAACAGACTGCAAGATCATATGAAAACACATTTTTGTTGCACAATACATTTGATTATTATTCTGAATTAATTAAATAAACATTTTAAAACATAAAAAATCACAAAATTAAAGCGAAAGAAAAGAAATTAAAGACAATAAGGTCAGTGACTTAATTCTGAAGAGTTTTGACCTAACACAATGAAAACTAAAGAAAAGTTAATATTGTCCAAATGACTGGTTTTTTCGCGATGGGTGATACAATCAGTATTTAGTGTTGCCACCTCTTGCTGTTAAAACTGCCTGCATGCGTCTGGGCATGCTCTCTATTAAATTGTCAATAAAACTTTGCGGCATTGAGTTCCATTCTTCAACCAATGCGGTTTTGAGGTCTCTTACGTTGACAGGTGATGGATTTCTTTGTTTAATTTGTCTTCCCAGTTTGTTCCAAACGTGTTCTATTGGATTTAGGTCTGGCACGTGTGCCGGCCACCCCAAAACCTGGATTCCGACCTCATTAAGATATTCCGAAACTAATGCCGCAATGTGAGGTCGAGCGTTGTCATGCATTAGAAGAAAATTGTCTCCAATGAAAGGGGCAAAAGGCATCACAATCTGCTCTAAAATGTCGGTTACGTATCTTGCCGCAGTCAGGGGGCCGTTTTCTACGATGTGTAGCTCCGTGCGTGCTCCTAAGCAAATACCGCCCCATACCATTACTGACCCTCCACCATACGGCTCTCTCCCAATAATGTTACACTGAGCGTATCTTTCTCCGGGTCGTCGAAATACTTTGGTCCTTCCATCATCTGGTTTGAGACAAAATCTGGACTCATCACTAAAAAGAACTTTTACTCTCGATGACCTGCGGTGAGCTGTGGACCTCTAGTAGGCAAGTACGCCCCTATACCAGCTGCCTTCAGTCTTCTTCTGACGGTTTTGGTACTAATTATCACTTGTCGAACTTCCTGCAGCTGGTTTCGTACCTCAGAAGAAGTCAAGGTACGGTTTCTGAGAACACTGCTGACAATAAATCTATCGTCTCTCTCTCCTGTTACTCTTTTGCGACCTTGTCCTTTACGCCTGGTATACTCTCCAGTCTGCCGGTATCGTTTAACATTGCGGAAAATCACAGACTTGGAAACATGTAATGTTTGAGCCACTCCATTGTAAGTGTAACCATTTTTAATTAAAGTTACAGCTTTAGAAACCAGAGCAACGCTGAGATCCGGCATTATCGCCTAAATTTATCGAATTAAGTTCACTTCACTCAATAATGACAATTTTTCGTCAAAAAAACAACAGAAATAAAGTTTTTGTTAAAAACAACAAAAGCCGACGAAAATTCGGCAATTAGCAGATAAACAAAAAAAACAAATGAAATTTAAAATAAAATTATTTTTAAAATCATCTTTTTTTTTAATACATAGTATTGGTATAGTGGCCAGTACGAAAATATGAAAATATTTTCCGTTATTCGACCTTTTTTTGCGTTCCCCTAAATATGTCCATGAGTGTATATTTTTATTTTTATACAATTTTTCAAAGTCATAAAAATAAAAATAAAGATAAATACACATACCTACCTAAAATGTACTCACGATACCCTGATAAAAATTATCATGATAGATAGATGAAGTAAGTATATTTTCTGATTGGGTTGTCTGATACGAATTAAATGAATATTAAACTTTGTCCTTAAACTTCGTACTTTAATTTAAAACTATTTTATGTCGTTAGATAAACAGAAAAAAAAAATATTAACTAGATTGACAGCCATTTTGATTGATTATTAAACTATAACGATTATTATGCTTATAACGCTTTAACGATTCATTGTAGTATGAAAATTAATATAATTTATTTAAATAAATATAGGTCATGTTTTTTGGTGCAGAGTTATAAAAATAGAAAAAAAAAAAATTACACAATCCACTCTTCCAAGTGATACTTATTAACTTAAATTGAAAACGTTATAATTTCAAATTAATATTAACTTACTTAATAAAGGTTATGGGTATTACCTCGAAAAAATCACTCAACGGGTATACTAATTGTTGTTCTAACAAATGCTGTGGTTGATTTCCCCTGGGTCACCCTCAATATATCATATATCCAACAATGTTTATTTTTATAACAAAAAAATAAGAAAAAAGGGTTCAATTTCAATGAAGTAAAATATTTTAAATCATCACCTTTTTAGAAAACAAATAATTTTCCTAAAGTAGTATCATTAATTTTGTAATTATAATCGCGTATAAAAATAATATTCATATTTCAAGTTGAGTCATTAGATTTTATTTTTTGAATCTATAAGTAGATTATTTTTATATCATTAATACACCTGCTAATCTGTAAATGAGGAAACTATTAACTGATTATCAGCTTCAACATATTGTGTTAATATTTATCAATTGCTATATTTTCTTCAAATCTGGAAAAAGTAATTATTAGACAATAAATATTTAATAAGTTTTTACAACTCTAAATGAAATACTTAAGACTTCATCAAGTTCGAATTAACACCTCTCCTTCTAACACTTTGTTTCCCAACAAACTTGTGATTTCCAAGAACCTTTCCAATTTAGTTTTCACTTCAGCAAAAGAATAGTTTAAGTTGATACAAAACCCGGCAAAAACATTGGTTATTTTATTTAATCTACCCTTTTCATTATTTTTGTTAAATATAAAATTTACCTGCAATAGAAGTCAAACAAACAAAAAACGTTAAACTTATTATATATACAGTTTTCGTAGGTATTATGTACATCAGACCGTGAATCCGCCATGCAAGGACACCGTGTTATCAGCATCGACCCCGAATGAGTTCAAAACTGGTTGGACAAATTCCGATTTAATTCATGTGAGTATAGCGGTTATATATAAAGAGAACATACACGTGGTAATTATAAAAATATATATATAATTCACGGAGACGGACAGCGATACGGTAGCTCAATTGGTAGAGCGACGGGACGATTTCCCAGAGGTCGCGGGTTCGAATCCCTGTCGATACAGGTATCGGTTTATTTTTCATTCTATATTTATTTCAATTTCTAATCTATTACAATTACTTTTATGTAACATTTTATTATAAGATATCAGTTTAAATACTAATTTTCACTTTAAAAAATAATTTAATCATAAAAAAAATGGTTAACGTTAGTGACAAAATAGTTTTTACGTAAATGTGTACCTGCTAGAGGTAGATAAAATATAATGAATTAAGAGCAAGGGAGATATTTTATTGTTTCACTTGTTTCGTTAGTTTGCTACTGTTATTACATTTTCAATGAAATATAATATTAAATTAATATTTTTTTTTGCCAACTGGTTTTGAAATGTATTTTATATTTTGGGAAGAAGCTTGGTGGATTATTTTTTTAAAAAATGATTTGATACATTAATCAGTTATCATTTCATAAAAATTGTATTGATCTCAATAAACTTATTTACAAAACTTTAAAAGTAAAGTAAAGTTATTTAGATCTCAATGAACGACCAAGTTGATAGAAACTTAACGTCTCTTACAAAGTTTTGCATTGAAGTATAAATCAAATTGGATTAATATATCACTTAAAATTTACTACGAACTGGTATATCATGATACTGGATTTTCCAAAAGTCTGTTTTTTGCTTTCACATTTTGAATATTTCCGATTCTATAAAAGTACCAATCGTATTTCTTTTACTTCACAGGTCTTGGTAATGCACTGGTAATGAGATTAAAGAAACATATTTTTGCACATTAAATAAAGAATATTTACGTATATTATATAATGTAATGTATTACGTATATTATGTAATGCTATTTGCACAAGTGATTCTTATTAGCTCTTTTGCATCTCATCTTTAATTAAACGCATGTCAAATTTAACCAAAAAATATGTATACCCACATTATATTTATATGTATACCTACATTATAATTGTCTGATGCCCTTAGCAATTATTCTTTATCACTTAAAGATTGTGCGTAATCTGGAAGGAAATACTTTTAGCGCTAAATGTAATTGAAACCAAAGATGTGTATTCTTTGCGGCATGTATAAAACTTCTCCCGCCCATTATAGGCCTACGAGGTGAGGGTGTCCCTAAGTTGATCGGGGCCCCTCGCAGGGGGTTCCGCCGGGGCGTCACGGTGAGTGCGAAAGCGATCCCGTGGCGTTCCACTATGGCGATGAGGTCAACCGTTGGTGTTTTAGTGAGTAGCCTTAAAAATGACAGCGTCCTCTATGCTGCCGGGTAGTCCCACATACCCCCTCGGCCATCATCTTCCTGGCCGCTGGGATGATGCATAACGCATTTTTCCAAAGACTTAAAAAAAAAAAAAAGTATATCATCCAGGTAGAATCCATAAAAAGGCATTTTGAAATATTTGAATGAAATGAAAAAAGGCATCTTGAAATATTTGATTCAACGGATATTTTCTCTCTCTCTCTCTCTCTCTCTCTATCTGTGATAAAATCGATTGTTTTTTTTATTTATTTATTTTTTTATAAGCTGTTTTGAGCTAGATTTATTTTAATGTCTTAGTTATTTTGCACGTAAAAGGTTATGAAATGAAAACGTAAAATGTACATTATAGAGATATTTTTGTTACTGTTTATGTCAGACAAAAAGCAATGTTAAATTATAAATGAAAAATGTTGATAATGTTATATTATGTGCAATGCTCCATGGGCCCCAGGCCTAGAGCGAATAAAGAAATCAATCAATCAATCTCTCTCTCTCTCTCTCTCTCTCTCTCTTCTTCTTCTTCTTCTCTCCTTCTCTAACTCCTTACTTTACAACAATTATAAATTTCTCACCACAGTGATTTAGTCACGTTTACATCACTGCGCTCGTTGATGAGTCAGTCAGAATAAATTCTTTTATATATAAGATATGCTTTTTCTGTACGAAGTGCTAAATTTGTTTTTGCACAGCAATTTTACATACCTACTTCTTGGTCTGCGAAAATCGCTGACATATCATAAGTCAGTCAAGCTAGTAGCTATCATTTATTAAAACAGTTCTACCATTTTAAGAAAATATTAAATATTTATTTTTATTTGTACACATTTCATATAAATATATAACTCTCAAGGCTGTTTTTAAGTCAAAATGAAAAGTAAAGTTAATAATCAATATTTTTATAAATTACACAATTATATACCATACATAAGGGTTTTAGTATTTAAAGACCACAATAATATTTTAAACAACACCTAAAGTACATATTAACATTTTATTACAACAATCTTACAGATTATGCTAAATCTCCAAGTTCCTCTTACGAAATTTAAGAGGAAGTCCGCCAACAAAACTTTCAGAAACTATCCCCATAGGATCCGGTTCCGGGAACTGCTTGCTTTCTGCGCTAGGCTCCACGTTGCACTTTTGCAGAATGGCAGCGATTCCGGCCATTGCTAAGAATTTGCCCAATCTAGCAGCTAAAGGAAAAAGGAAATAATAAAATAATATATATAAGTTTTACAAAAAATAATGTAGCTCTTATTTTTTCAGAATGCAGTTTTATATTAGTACAGACATATAGAGCACCGAAATAAATATCTAAGTGTTTCTTATTGTTATTCTCGCAATTCATTAAATATATTATAACAATTAATTTTGTTACTTAAAGTTATACTTATAGTTACTTGGTGTTTATATTTTATACAAATTTACAGCATACGTAAGTATTTTTCACAGACCATACATGTATATATATTAACTAAAAACTCACCGATACAAGCCCGAGGTCCATCTCCAAAAGGTAAAAATACTTCATTTTTCATATCTTTTAGGGTAGCAAACCTTTCGGGGTCATACTTTTGTGGGTCATAAAAATATTTTTCATCATTATGAATGGCTTGAATGGGAATAACTACCTTTACACCCTTATCAATTGTTAATCCAATTTCCGGGAACGTGTAAGTCGGAGACATGCATTTTCTCATTAAATAACCTACAGCGGGATAAATTCTCATTGCTTCATAAAACGATTTTTCCAAATAATGCATTTCACTAACCGATTCATACGTTATCTTATTATTGTGTTTAAGAAGAACCCTATCAATCTCCTCTTGAACTTTCCTCTGGTGCTCGGGATGAAAAGCAAGTTGATGTAATGTGAAACTTGAAGTGGTAGAAGTAGTTTCAAATCCAGCGCCAAAAAATACAAAAACTTGTGCTGTAATTAGTAAATCAGTTAATTCCATTTCTATCTTTTTTGGGCGCCCGTCAGAATCTTTTAATTCTAAAGATTCAACGGATATTTTCCCTCTTTCCTTAATCTCTAACAATATATCAATAAAGTCATTTTTCCCGGATGGCATATAATTTCTGTATTTTAGAACGTTTTGGACAAGTGCATTTATTGATTTTTCTATTTCAGGTGAAAGTACATGAACATTCTTGCATAGATTAGGAAAGATAAATTTCATTGCCGCAGCAAAACCGTCCCTGACTGATCTTTCAAATATTCTCTTTCCTAGTTTTCTAAAATCTGAATTGTCATCATTTAGAGCATCCATGTTGATGCCAAATCCACACGCACCTATAAAATCAGTTGTGTATCTCGCCATTAATTCTCTAGCATCATAGAAGTCCACTTCTGATAAGTCTTGAGCCAATAACTGCAGCTTTTCTGCTCTGTCAGTAATAAAAAAAAACATGGATTTAATTTTCCCGGTGCTAAAAGTTTGTCCAAATCGCTGTCTTATTAACCGCCATAAGTCACCGTCCGCAAAAAACAAATTTTTCAATAAAGGCTCTACCACAGTGTCATGTGTATTTAATCCTCTTGCATAAAAATGTTGAAAATCCGTTACTAATATTCTTTTAACTAATTCTGGATCTCTTATCACCAATTCCGGCCCAGTAGCTCTATAAAATCCAACAACTTTTTCTTCTGGATATTTTTTATATGCAGCCGTTGCAGCCATAGCCATACTAGATCTTTGAAAAAATTGTTTAAAATTATTTCCAAAATATGGTAACGGGTAGTCATGTTTGACGCCTTTTTTCTTCCAATAACCAAAAGTTCGAACACCATAATAGTAGAATAAACCTACAAATAACAACACAATATAAAACATTTTCAAATAAACGCGCGATCACTATGTTTCCTCGCACGATACCTCTGCGTTGAATAACAGGATTGTTACTGATCAAGCCGCTATGCTATACTCGGCATGACAAGATTTATATAAAGGATGATTAGATATCTTAATAAAGTTGAAACTCACTTAACAAACATGTTTTATTAACCAAAAGTATTCATCCTCTATATATATTATTATTTAAATATACGATAAACGTAACTCAGTTTATATAATGAAGTGGACCAAGTTTTACCCATTTTTTAGAAGTATTTATAATCTAAATAATATATATAAAGATTGTTTTGATAACATGCTCCGGAACCAAATCTTATAAAATAAAAAAGTTATCTCTAATAATAACAATCTTATAAAATAAAAATGTTGTCTTTATAAAGTCATGTAATAGGGTCATTTCGCCTGTTTGCGTCCATTTAGTGGAGTTGCTGACTTTGAAAGAGAAAATAAAAATGATTTAGCACTAGTTTTGAATAAAAACTTATGTACAGTGTTTATAATATAGTCTTTTTTATATTCATTTAAAGTTTTGGTGGAAAGATATAACGATTTAAATATAAAAGTGATAAATATCAGATTTGGGCGATTTACCCAGTTTGCGTCCATAAAGTCTAGTTTGCGTCCACTCATGGACCAGTTTGCGTCCACCAACTTATATATAGACTGTAGGGGAGATTTTTATTAATTATTATTCAGAAAGATAAGATTTTAACAATTTATTGTTTTATGTCTAAATATTTAACTAATTAAATTTTAAAATATTTTTAATAACAAATATATGATCTTATATATTTGTCACAGCCAATGTTTTCTTCGCCGTCTTCATCTACATCTGATATAAGTATGTCATTACATTCAGCGCACTTTGTACTATCCACGGCTAGTAAATTTTCTTTTCAGAGTATCAGTATCTACTGTGACTTTAGCAGGAAGTGTCTTTTTCCTACGTTTTGGAGCAGTTCCTTGAAGTTTTTTTCTCTATTCGTTCTTAATTTCTTTTTCTTACTGCTTTGTTTTTTTTTCTCCATCTGCTCTATATGTTCATAATACTTTCTCGATGCAGACGAAGATATGGCCGCTGGAGTTCTTTGATTAAATTTTCTTGCTATGTTCAAAATTTCAGCCAACATCAGGTGGGTTTTAAATGGATCAAAGGTTTCTGAATGTGAAATGCCTTGAATAAATAATGAAGATGATTGTAAACTAGGAGGCTTTTCTATAGGTGAAATAGATGGTGATACAGTTGATGCTAAATGAATAAAAGCAGTCGGAGGGGGTTTTGATATTTGTTGCTTAGTTTTCTCAAGACTTGGTGTAGTATGAGTTGCCATATCTTCTAGTGGTAAAATAAGAACATCATCTGAAGACACTATTGAACTAAGCTACAGGTAACTGCCAAAAAGGTGTATAGGCAAAATCATTCTTATTCATATCATGAGTTTCAGAGTTGCACCTTGATACACTGCGATTTCACAATTTCTAATTTGTTCAATCAGGAGCCGTTAATAAATTACGTTAATTTTTTTTATTATAATTACATTAAGATATTATTGATCGTAGGTATATACAATTTTATTAAATTTAAATAAGGTATACATTTTTAAATACTTTTATAAATAGATAACAAGAAAACAAAGGTGGACGCAATCTAGTCTGTCCTAAATAATAGGTCATAAAATTCGCGTCCACTGCGGACGCAAAGTGGAATTTTTAAAATTTGTATGTACTGGTTTGCGTCCACCTTATTTTAACTGTCAACAATTAAAAAACTTAAGTAAATTCATAATTATGTTTTTCCTTTCTTTATTATTAAGGCCTAGAAACATCTATGTATCCTTAACTTCACATAAAACAATGTAAAACTAACCGTGAGTGGTGTTGCTGCTCACTATTTTTTTACTAACATTTAAGACATTCGCAGTCTTTTGTCCCGTGGCTCAGATAAACATTTTTTTTTTAAATGGAAGGATTGCGCTCAAGGAAATTTTATCTATGACTGTGTATCTCCTATATATTGAGGTATTGGCAGAAATTACATTTGGTTTTGTTAGAAAGTTCATGAACTTATTTTCGAGTATTTTATGAAAGGATATCCGTCGAATGGACGCAAACTGGCGATGGACGCAAACAGGCGAAATGACCCTATAACATATTAATAACACTCGAAAATGTATCTTAACAAGATACCTACCTACCTAGGAAACTGATTTATACGCATCATTGATTTTTACAACAATGACCATCTGTAGCCATATTTAAAGTCTAAGTGAAATACCATGAAATATTATACTATTCTTTAAGATATTCTAAATATTAAGAAACATTTTATTCAACCAAAGCTACAAATTTTGAAGTAAAAAAGGTAAAAAAAATAATTAGAATATTTAAATTCCTCTTTATGGACCAATGAGCGGTTTTATAAAGACAAGAGGCCTGTAATTAATTATAAGAACGTTAGTCTGATCACGCCACTAGTCACACATTGTTAGCATTGTTCCTATATCGTCATCCATATATTATTTAGAGCAATTAAATATGTACTTGAAAATAAAACATAATTTTTAGATGATACAATAGTTTAAATTAAAACAAAATATATTTTGTATTTCTATATCTACAAAAAAGGATACATTTATGGAAATAGCGAAAATGAGAGTGGAATTGCTGTTCGTTGTTTTATTTTGGCATAGCTGCTATCCTATTGTTCAAGGTCGAAGTTTACTGACCGGTGATGTAAAAGGAGAACATAGGTACTTTAAATAATTTTTCAATTCTATTGTAATATTCATTGCTTGTATTGAATATCTAAACAATTTTTATTTGTTTACAAAATATTACGATATCGATGATGATGTATTATCTGATAATCTTCGTAATAATTTAAACATATTTTTTTTTAACAACTGGAGATAAATTAAAATCTCTTAAAATACTAAATGCGTAAATGAATGTACTACCTATATCTGTTTTATTTGCTTAAAAACTATCTGTTCTCAACATCTTACTTCTGACGCACTCTATGTTTATATTACAGATTAATTTATATATAAATAGCTGACTCGCCAAACTTCGTTCTGCCACACAGTCAAGGAATGAGCAGACTTATGTTTTAAAAAGAATACACTATTATAAAAATATAATTTTAAAAATTTTATTAAAAATTAAAAAAACCCTAGATACAATAGACCTCTAAAAAGAATAAAAATAATATATTTATATTATTTGATAATAATAATAATAATAATAATAATAATAATAATATACCTAATAATATATTACATAATAATGTACTTAGCCGTCTCACGGGCTGCCTCGTTTTCAACCATACTTAACCATAGACAAAATAACGTTTGGGTGTCATTTTTTTATATGAATATTGAACCTCTCGTGCGCTAATCCGACTCGGACTTGGCAGCTTTTTGTTTTATAATTTTTAATTACTATTTGGTACCATCTTATTTTAATAACATTGAAGTTTAATTAATATTATTTATTATTTTTATACATTTTTTCAAAGTCATAAAAATAAAAATAAAGATAAATATACATACCTACCTAAAATGTACTCAAGATACCCTGATAAAAATTATCATGATAGATAGATGAAGTAAGTATATTTTCTGATTGAGTTGTCTGATACGAATTAAATGAATATTAAAATTTATCCTTAAACTTCGTACTTTAATTTAAAACTATTTTATGTCGTTAGATAAACAGAAAAAAAAAATATTAACTAGATTGACAGCCATTTTGATTGATTATTAAACTATAACGATTATTATGCTTATAACGCTTTAACGATTCATTGTAGTATGAAAATTAATAAAATTTATTTAAATAAATATAGGTCATGTTTTTTGGTGCAGAGTTATAAAAATAGAAAAAAAAAAATTACACAATTCACTCTTCCAAGTGATACTTATTAACTTAAATTGAAAACGTTATAATTTCAAATTAATATTAACTTACTTAATAAAGGTTATGGGTATTACCTCGAAAAAATCACTCAACGGGTATACTAATTGTTGTTCTAACAAATGCTGTGGTTGATTTCCCCTGGGTCACCCTCAATATAACATATATCCAACAATGTTTATTTTTATAACAAAAAAATAAGAAAAAAGGGTTCAATTTCAATGAAGTAAAATATTTTGAATCATCACCTTTTTAGAAAACAAATAATTTACCTAAAGTAGATTATCATTAATTCGTTACATTAATTTTGTAATTATAATCGCGTATAAAAATAATATTCATATTTCAAGTTGAGTCATTAGATTTTATTTTTTGAATCTATAAGTAGATTATTTTTATATCATTAATACACCTGCTAATCTGTAAATGAGGAAACTATTAGCTGATTATCAGCTTCAACATATTGTGTTAATATTTATCAATTGTTATATTTTCTTCAAATCTGGAAAAAGTAATTATTAGACAATAAATATTTAATAAGTTTTTACAACTCTAAATGAAATACTTAAGACTTCATCAAGTTCGAATTAACACCTCTTCTTCTAACACTTTGTTTCCCAACAAACTTGTGATTTCCAAGAACCTTTCCAATTTAGTTTTCACTTCAGCAAAAGAATAGTTTCGTACCGGAATCTCGGACTCCTAATTTCAAAAGATTTGAAGTTTCAATTAAGTTGAAAGCGGCAGTGGTTTGAAGAACGGAGCTTCCAATTCAATTAGTTTTGTTTCTATTTGTTATTTTAGGATTGACAATTATATTAAAGAATAGTGCAGAATTAGTAATTTTCCATGATAATGTTATGATAAAGTTTATAGTAAATTTAAAAGACTATAAGAAATATTTTTCAATAAAAGTTCATATTAATAATAAAGATTGCACAATATATAAATAAACCTTTTTACCTTGGAGAAAATGTGTCTTTAGCTTTTGTAATCCAGTATTATAAAGACTTTTTCTTTTTCGACTATAAAAAAGTTTTTTTTTTTTAATATTAAATATGTAAAATCATAAAGTTGTAAGTTTTGTTGATCTATTCTGCAATTTTATGTTGTAAGTATTCGAAAATTTTAAAGCGTTTGTAATTGTTAGAATCTTATATCCATTCCTCGTAGATACAAAATACAATTATAAGTCATTGATTGATAATTTTGCAATATCTTTTTATACATTGATAATCTCTGATTATGTATATTTATAATAGTGCATTGTCACGACCTTTTCAATGTTAATATAATTTTTCTTGATAAGGTTGTAACAAGTTATTATGAGCCACTGACGTAATTATATTTTCTATGTATCATTTTAATAACATTTTCTTTGCTTTTAGTAATTAATGCTGGGATCTCATTTCTACATATATCTTCAATACATTACATTTCTTAAATAAGCTGTAATTAAAATATAATAATAATAAGGTATTCGACAGTTCAAAATAGTTGTTTTTTTTTTATGAAACCCGCTTAATATCCAGGCTGACTTGTGAAACTTTATTATTAAGTTAAATAAAAAACTTTAATAGTTTATAAAAACATTGGTTATCGGTATCATTAAGTCAGCAGGACTTAAACGATATTTTTGAAAGTTGATTGGTAACATGTCCACTGTTACCAACTAATTTATTCAGTCTTATGTCATTTACACCAATTTAAATGTAGTACTTTAGATTATGCAATAAGAAAGTAAAAAAGTTGTGAATATCAAGTTTTTATCAATTGTATAATCTTTATTTTTTATTTTCTCACAAAAGAATATATGTATTTCATATTATTATGAATAACCTGTACAGTATATATTATATTATTAGGTTATTAAATCTATCACATATTATTATAGCTTTTTCTAGTTATTTCGATTATGTTGGAGTTAAGTGTTTCGGTTACATTGAAAAATCTTATTCTTTTTCCTTCGGCTAAACTACTTTTAACACTAAGTATCTTTTTCTGTTTCACTGTGAACACACAATTCATAGTAATAGTTAATTCGTTAAAGCCTAATAAAGATACACACAAACTAATATTCGCTTTTATAATACTATTAAGTATGCATTACCAGAATGTATCAATATCTCCTTTAGCTTGACAATATAACTATTGTGATCTTTAAGCAACAATTATCAATATATTATATTGTGATATGTATAAAACTTATAAGTATTATATTCTATTGCATACAGAAACATAAGCAACTGTATAAAGAAATGTTAGTATCAAAATACATTTCTTAAACCGCAACTGTGATATGTAAACAGTAGATGGGTCATTACTTCAACAGATAAATTGTGTCACTAATTTTTAACAGTGTGATCTAGAGAAACATGTTACACATTCGAAATTCGAAATTCGACTGTCTTAAGGACACGTTTACATTTACGCAGAAAGTTATCAAGTTTTTGTTACATATTGCTTCCGAATGAAACTTAAATTAATAAAACGAATAATTAAAACAGGCAAATAGAGATAAAGAAACATTCTTTATCTTTAAGTCCATAAAAAAACAAAATTATTGCGTACTATAGTTATAATACGTTATACAATGTAGTGATGTGATTTGATAGTTGATAGCTAATTGTTTGATAATGCTAATCTAGGATTGTAGTTTCAATCAATTTTGTAGTTTTACAATGTACTGGAACTCTCAGGTAGACAGACAAAGAGACAATTAACTTTAATATTGAAACAATGGGAAGTATCAACCTAATAATTTTCCCCTACAGTGAAATAGATCTCCTTTTCGAGCCGATTCATTGCGATTTTTGCATATTATAAAATTTCTTCTAGGTTGTTTTGTTTTTATTCGTTAACACTAAAATTTTTGATGACATCAACATAAAACGGCTACAATAAACATATAAACAATAAATAAACCATTAAATTATAACCAAGATATCTAATATCCACTGTTTTAGTTTTTATTTGATATCTCACATCTATAAAAAATTTAAGGTAAAGCAATAACTACTATTTCTTAAAAAAATACTTTTTCTCGTTTCATTAAAGCCTCGAATTTAATGTGCTTACACCAGTTGAAGTCAATATTCGATAATCCTTAAAAATATAAGCTGAAAAGTTTAAATATGTATAGAATAAATCCTGATTTACAAGAATTCTAGCTGCTCTAGGCAAAATGTTTGACTATTAACAAAGTCCCAGTAGATTCATGAAACAGCTTTAATCTTAAAACTTTTTAAGCGTTTAAATCCCGGGACAGCTCCCATCGTGTTATACTTATATTGTTTTATAGTATTCTTAGTTTTACATAAATTATTTAGATCTTTTTGTCCCCGTGATAAGGTTTATTTTACACTACATTCAATGTCAATTTAACATTGAACAAGCTTGTCATACAATTTCCTTTTTCTTTTATTCACCACTTTGTCAAATTTTAGTACTAAAACCGTTTCAACTAGCGATTTGTTATGTAAAATGGAAACATTAAAAATGTTGATACATCAGTGTTGTCCAAAGCACTTTATATTATAATTATGTTCATCTTAATATACTAGATAAGGCTAAGTTTTTACAAGTATTCCCTAGCATAAGTTAGACGAAAATCTTTAAAATAATAAGTATTCGTATATTATTCAAAATAACACTAAATCGAACCGATGACTTCAGCAGATCACATGGCAAAATGGTTGTACAAGATTATTAAATTACCATAAAATATATGATTAAACGAACTCCAGAGTGAAGTTCGATCATTATTATATGAGTCGTCA
This sequence comes from Napeogenes inachia, assembly GCA_959347355.1. Taxonomy (NCBI): domain Eukaryota; kingdom Metazoa; phylum Arthropoda; class Insecta; order Lepidoptera; family Nymphalidae; genus Napeogenes; species Napeogenes inachia. The sequence goes on from OY365791.1 coordinate 28,248,310, forward strand.
TCGTATCGTCTCGTTGTTGATAATTTAACTCGTATTAAATAATCAACAATTACAAACATACTGATTGTGCAAATTCACCTTCATTGACAATATTGAGTTTATAAAATTTAGCGAACGTTTGAGAACTATTGGACCAACCAGCAGTTCTAGGTATTGTATCTACACTAACACCCGCAGCACTGGCTGTGGACGTTGAAGCGTGCCGTGTATTGTGAGCTGTGTATACTGATGTATTGACACCACTCTTTGATAAAACTATCTTAATCCAGCGGCTTATAGTTTTTGTAGTAGCTGCCTTATGTGGTTTCTTAATGGTTAATATAAGTTTCGTTTCAGATTCGGTTCTTAATTTTTTTATAATAGTAATGTTATCTGAAAGAATAGTAGCAGGTCAAATAGATTTGTTAAACAAAAAGTATGGAAGATAAGGACTGGCTGTTCTCTTCCTGGAGCTGTAGTTTTAATTAAATCAGAAATTATGATTCTTATTCCATTAGAAGAAAAATTAATATTATTAAATCTTATTAAGAAAGCATTTGAACTCTTTGAGCTGTGCAAAGTGCTAGTAAAGTTACTAATTTCATGGTTAATTTAGAAAAATCAATATCTGTATTTGGGTACCACGCACTGATGTACTCGTAATTTAAAACTAACTGCGGGTCCTGGGTTTTAACTTAAAGGCTCCTTTTAACAAACGTTTGACGCATTCATCAGATCCTATATTATTCCCTAACAGAAGAGATAGGGCAGATCTATGAGAATTTAGAGATCCATAAGAAACCCCTTATTGAATTCCTCTGTTAAGAACGAAATGACATTTGCTACTGTACTTTCAAATTTGTTTAAATTTTTATGTGGACAATATTACCACCATAGTTTGTAAGAAACGCCATACTGTTTTTTAGTACTATCAGAAAGTAATGCGAGCATAAAATTTACTGACTCTGATGGGATATTTCTTCGAATAAACGCTTCCCGGAGAGTATCGCTGCAGCCAGTGTAAGGTTCCGTAGTGGGAGATTGAAATTCCTGAAAGGATGTTGAATAAGATCTTTATTAGGATCCATGTGTATTATTGATGACGATAATAAATCTTTTATAAGCGGAAACCATGGTTTAGAAGGTCACCATGGAAACACAAGTATGCCACACGCTCCATCGTTTCTTATTTTGTGTATACATTTTAATACTAATGGAAAGGGAGGAAATGCATAAAAGAAATAAGATTTCCAGTTTATTGTAAAAGCATCTACAAAAGATCCACCTGGATCAGGAACCATGAAGCGAATGTCTTACATTTGGCATTAGTGCGAGAAGCGAACAAATCAATTACAGGTTGACCTAATTTAATTGCAATTCTGTTAAATGTTTTATTAGACAAATTCCATTCAATATCAGGATTGACTCTTCTTGATTCTATATCAGCTTCTATGTTATCTTTAGAATTAATATATGACGCAAAAGTCCAAATGTTACGCTCCTTACACAATTGCCAAATTTGTTTAGCAAGATCATTTAGATGAGGATATTGTATTCCACCCATTCTATTAACATAGATTAAAGCAGTATTATTATCTATACGTGACAATATTGCACAGTTATTTAACAGTTTAGCAAACGTTTTTAAAGCTAAAAATACAGCAAGTAATTCCAAGTAATTGATATGGAAGTCTTTTTCATAATAGCTCCAAGATCCATGGGTACGACCTTGACTGCAATAAGGGCCCCAGCCCGTCTTGGATGCGTCTGAGAACAATTTCAACCTAAAGTTTTGGATTTGAGTAAAATTAGAACTAGTAGGTATATTTTGGTTCCACCAAGTTAAATCGTCAACGACACTTTCTGATAGTACAATTTTGGAGTCAAAGTTAATACCCTGTTTAAATAATAAATATTTTTCTCTTTCTAAAGCTTTAGTGTATAACCGACCATATATATTATTTTTTCAGTAGGTAATGATATCGACATACTTTGTGTATTAAAAATAAAACCTAAATATTTACATTTTTGCTTTGGTATTAATGAACTCTTTTTATAATTAATGACAAAGCTTAAGCAAGATAAACATTTTAATGTTTCATTTACGTTGTTAAGGCAATCTAGATAGGTTTTTCCAATACACAATATATCGTCTAGATATATGACTGACTTATAACGTTGGGTTAGGTTAGGTTGATTAGATGAGTCATCACTTCTTTCATTATTTTAGTAAACACTCTTGGTGCAATAGAAGTGCAATAGCGTTAAATTCAAATAATATTGGATTGCCTAATTTATCTTTAAACTGAAAGCGTAAAAATTTGCGGAAGGCTGGACTGACTGAAATTAAAAAATAAGCCTCCTTTAAGTCTATAGTGGCCATATAATTGTTATGTGATATTAATTTAGATACCATTCTATGGTCTTCAATTTTGAAGTGAGACTTATCTACAAACTTATTGAAAGGTTTAAGATTCAAAACGAATCTTTTCTTGCCATTTGGTTTAGGTGCTAGAAATATTCTTGATATAAATTGGTTATCTATCGTATTGCAAACGTTAATGGTGCCTAATCTTAATAATTACTTAATGGCTTTAGATATCTCTAACTTCTCTTGTACAGTAAAAGTTGAAGGAGGAACCACAGATTGATTTATCTTTCCCGTAAGTGGAATAATTATACCATAACATTTTAAAATTGTTAGATTAGATGTAATTTTGCGCCAACAAATATAAATATATCGTACCCTGCCTGCATGTCTTAACGCCGCCGCGTTAGAGCTCGAGGTTTGTAGCTCGTTGCCGGCTGGGCAGCAGCTGGAGGAGCTCGGCTGGTCGTGTTTATTCGTTTGTAACCTCCTCGCCCTCCCCTGTTTGATTGGAAGCGAGAAGGTCCTACCCAGTTTCCCTGGTTGGACTTTGAATTAGTTGGTGGGCCACTAAAAGAAGGCTTCAAGGTCGGTAATGTTTTCTTCAGCTGTTGGCCTTGTTTTGTTATAATTTTGGACGCGTTAATCTTTTCGGATAGATTATTGCCGAATAGCGTGGTGTCACGTTCCGAATTTTTTATTATTTGAAGGAACGATTTGTCTAAACAGGAGGTTATAAACTTTATTCTCGTCAATGTATTTTGATGGTGTAGATCTGATAAAATGCGACAACCATCACTTATCGCTTTAATGGCGTCAACATCACTGCCATTATTTACTAATAATTGTAACCCTCTGTTGACTGTCATCCCAGCGCCTAGCTGTTGCTGTGTTTTTAACATCTTTTTATCTCTAAATTTACTAGATTCTGACAATGCAGCGGTAATCTCTGGATTTAATAACGGCGCTTGAAGTAAAACGCAATTTTCGGGTATAAGATAATTCTTTAATAAATTATCTTTATTATCAGTCGGTATATCTTTTTTCAGTATCGGTAACCATAGTTTAGCCAGATTATCATGAATTTTTTTACCGTATTCGGCGCTATCGTTGTGTGTGCGCTTCTCCTAAAGCAGCTAGTATGTTTGGATCCAAATCCGAATCCATTGGCATTGAATCGGGTAAGATCTCCGCAACTAATGTGTCTTCGATAAATGGCGGCGACGATGAGACATGTCCAGTTGATTTGACACGTTTTCATTGTTTTCCGATTCTGGAACGTATAGTGAAATAAATTATTACATTGTAATAAAATATTCTTTCCCTTGTAACATTTATATTGTTAGGTATAATATTGTTAAATTATTTATACCCTCGTGTGTATGAAATTATAAACACACATTTATTAGAATGTAGGTAGTTTGGTTAAATAATACCGTCGTGTTACCATCGAGGATAACCCCCAGGTTTAAAATTTTATATATACATTTTACTCAAAATGTAGGTAGTTTTGATAAACAAGACCGTCGTGTTACCATCTCGGATAACCTCCCGGTACGTTTGTTCGTAGCAAGTACTACTTCAGTTTTACCTTCGTATTGTCATCGCGAACAATCTCCAGGTTAAAATTATTATTTCACTACCGACAAAATATTTATTATAACCACCCACCTCCTCTCTCTCTTCTTCTTCTCTCCTTCTCTAACTCCTTACTTTACAACAATTATAAATTTCTCACCTCAGTGATTTAGTCACGTTTACATCACTGCGCTCGTTGATGAGTCAGTCAGAATAAATTCTTTTATACATAAGATATGCTTTTGCAGTACCAAGTGCTAAATTAGTTTTTGGACAGCTATTTTACATACCTACTTCTTGGTCTGCGAAAATCGCTGACATATCATAAGTCAGTCAAGCTAGTAGCTATCATTTATTAAAACAGTTCTACCATTTTAAGAAAATATTAAATATTTATTTTTATTTGTAGACATTTCATATAAATATATAACTCTCAAGGATGTTTTTAAGTCAAAATGAAAAGTAAAGTTAATAATCAATATCTTTATAAATTACACAATTTAATGATTACCTGTATGATTTTCGTGCTATACCATACATAAGAGTTTTAGTATTGAAAGACCGCAATAATATTTTAAACAACACCTTAAGTACATATTAACATTTTATTACAACAATCTTACAGATTATGCTAAATCTCCAAGTTCCTCTTACTAAATTTAAGAGGAAGTCCGCCAACAAAACTTTCAGAAACTATCCCCATAGGATCCGGTTCTGGAAACTGCTTGCTTTCTGCGCTAGGCTCCACGTTGCACTTTTGCAGAATGGCAGCGATTCCGGCCATTGCTAAGAATTTGCCCAATCTAGCAGCTAAAGGAAAAAGGAAATAATAACATAATATATATAAGTTTTACAAAAAATAATGTAGCTCTTATTTTTTCAGAAGGCAGTTTTATATTAGTACGCGTTAAGTGTTTCTTATTGTTAGTCTTGCAATTCTTTAAATATATTATAACAATTAATTTGGTTACTTAAGGGTGTTTATATTTTATACAAATTTACAGCATACGTAAGTATTTTTCACAAACCATACATGTATACATATTAATTAAAAACTCACCGATACAAGCCCGAGGTCCATCTCCAAAAGGTAAAAATACTTCATTTTTCATATCTTTTAGGGTAGCAAACCTTTCGGGGTCATACTTTTGTGGGTCATAAAAATATTTTTCATCATTATGAATGGCTTGAATGGGAATAACTACCTTTACACCCTTATCAATTGTTAATCCAATTTCCGGGAACGTGTAAGTCGGAGACATGCATTTTCTCATTAAATAACCTACAGCGGGATAAATTCTCATTGCTTCATAAAATGATTTTTCCAAATAATGCATTTCACTAACCGATTCATACGTTATCTTATTATTGTGTTTAAGAAGAACCCTATCAATCTCCTCTTGAACTTTCCTCTGGTGCTCGGGATGAAAAGCAAGTTGATGTAATGTGAAACTTGAAGTGGTAGAAGTAGTTTCAAATCCAGCGCCAAAAAATACAAAAACTTGTGCTGTAATTAGTAAATCAGTTAATTCCATTTCTATCTTTTTTGGGCGCCCGTCAGAATCTTTTTATTCTAAAGATTCAACGGATATTTTTCCTCTTTCCTTAATCTCTAACAATATATCAATAAAGTCATTTTTTCCGGATGGCATATAATTTCTGTATTTTAGAACGTTTTGGACAAGTGCATTTATCGATTTTTCTATTTCAGGTGAAAGTACATGAACATTCTTGCATAGATTAGGAAAGATAAATTTCATTGCCGCAGCAAAACCGTCCCTGACTGATCTTTCAAATATTCTCTTTCCTAGTTTTCTAAAATCTGAATTGTCATCATTTAGAGCATCCATGTTGATGCCAAATCCACACGCACCAATAAAATCAGTTGTGTATCTCGCCATTAATTCTCTAGCATCATAGGAGTCCACTTCTGATAAGTCTTGAGCCAATAACTGCAGCTTTTCTGCTCTGTCAGTAATAAAAAAAACATGGATTTAATTTTCCCGGTGCTAAAAGCTTGTCCAAACCGCTGTCTTATTAACCGCCATAAGTCACCGTCCGCAAAAAACAAATTTTTCAATAAAGGCTCTACCACAGTGTCATGTGTATTCAATCCTCTTGCATAAAAATTTTGAAAATCCGTTACTAATATTCTTTTAACTAATTCTGGATCTCTTATCACCAATTCCGGACCAGTAGCTCTATAAAATCCAACAACCTTTTCTTCTGGATATTTTTTATATGCAGCCGTTGCAGCCATAGCCATACTAGATCTTTGAAAAAATTGTTTAAAATTATTTCCAAAATATGGTAAAGGGTAGTCATGTTTGACGCCTTTTTTCTTCCAATAACCAAAAGTTCGAACACCATAATAGTAGAATAAACCTACAAATAACAACACAATATAGAACATTTTTAAATAAACGCGCGATCACTATGTTTCCTCGCACGATACCTCTGCGTTGAATAACAGGATTGTTACTGATCAAGCCGCTATACTCGGCATGACAAGATTTATATAAAGGATGATTATATATCCTAATATAGTCGAAACTCACTTAACAAACATTTTTTATCAACCAAAAGTATTCATCCTCTATATATATTATTACTTAAAGTTATGATAAAGTTTATAGTAAATTTAAAATACTATAAGAAATATTTTTTCAATAAAATTTCATATTAATAATAAAGATTGCACAAAATATAAATAAACCTTTTTACCTTCGATACAATGTGTCTTTAGCTTTTGTAATCCAGTGTTATAAAGACTTTTTTTTTTATAATATTAAATATGTAAAATCACAAAGTGTTAAGTTTTGTTGATCTATTCTGCAATTTTATATTTTAGTGTAACAAAAATTTTAAAGCGTTTGTAATTGTTAGAATCTTTTGTTCATTCCTATATGTAAATAAATAATACAATTATAGGTCATTGATTGATAATTTTGCAATATCTTTTTATACATTAATAATCTCTGATTATGTATATTTATAATAGTGCATTGTTACGACCTTTTCAATGTCAATATATTTTTTCTTGATAAGTTTGTAACAAGTTATTATGAACCACTGACGTAATTATATTTTCTATGTATCATTTTAATAACATTTTCTTTGCTTTTGTTAATTAATTCTGGGATCTCATTTCTACATATATCTCATTTCTTAAATAAGCTGTAATTATAATATATTAATAATAAGTTATTCGAGAGTTCAAAATAGTTGTTTTTTTTTATGAAACCATCTTAATATCCAGGCTGACTTGTGAAATTTAATTATTAAGTTACATAAAAAACTTAAAAAGTAAAAAAAAACATTGGTTATCGGTATCATTAAGTCAGCAGGACTTAAACGATATTTATGAAAGATGATTGGTATTTTTTTGTTTTGTTTGTCTATGCTGTTAGCCCTGTTGGCTATTACAGCGTCACCGGGGGAGTAGTTGATTGGTAACATGTCCACTGTTACCAACCAATTTATTCAGTCTTAAGTCACTTACACCACTTTAAATGTAGTACTTTAGATTGTGCAATTAGAAAGTAAAAAAGTTGTGAATATCAAGTTTTTATAAATTGTATAAGTTTTATTTTTTATTTTCTCACAAACGAATAATTAAAACAGGCAAACAGAGATAAAGAAACATTCTTTATCTTCAAGTCCATAAAAAAACAAACTTATTGCGTACTATAGTTATAATACGTTATACAATGTAGTGATGTGATTTGATAGTTGATAGCTAATTGTTTGATAATGCTAATCTAGGATTGTAGTTTCAATCAATTTTGTAGTTTTACAATGTACTGGAACTCTCAGGTAGACAGACAAAGAGACAATTAACTTTAATATTGAAACAATGGGAAGTATTAACCTATTAATTTTCCCCTACAGTGTAACAGATCTCCTTTTCCGATTCATTGCGATTTTGCGATGCATATAGAATTTCTTCTAGGTTGTTTTGTTTTTATTCGTTAAAACTACATTTTTTTTTAGACAACAACATAATACGGCTACAATAAACATATAAATAATAAATAAACCACAATATTATAACCAAGATATCTAATATCCACTGTTTTAGTTATTATTTGATATCTCACATCTACAAAAAATTTAAGGTAAAGCAATAACTATTATTTCTTAAAAAAATACTTTTTCTCATTTCATTAAAGCGCCGAATTTAATGTGCTTACACCAATTAAAGTCAATATTCGATAATCCTTAAAAATATAAGCTGAAAAGTTTAAATATGTATAGAATAAATCCTGATTTGCAAGAATTCTAGCTTCTCTAGGCAAAATGTTTGACTATTAACAAAGTCCCAGTAGATTCATGAAACAGCTTTAATCTTAAAACTTTTTAAGCGTTTAAATCCCGGGACAGCTCCCATCGTGTTATACTTATATTGTTTTATAGTATTCTTAGTTTTACATAAAATATTTAGATCTTTTTGTCCCCGTGATAAGGTTTGTTTTACACTACATTCAATCTCAATTTAACATTGAACAAGTTTGTCATACAATTTCTTTTTTCTTTTATTCACCACTTTGTCAAATTTTAGTACTAAAACCGTTTCAAACTAGCGATTTGTTATGTAAAATGGAAACATTAAAAATGTTGATACATCAGTGTTGTCCAAAGCACTTTATATTATAATTATTTTCATCTTAATTTACTAGATAAGGCTAGGTTTTTACAAGTATTCCCTAGCATAAGTTAGACGAAAATCTTTAAAATAATAAGTATTCGTATATTATTCAAAATAACACTAAATCGAACCGATGTCTTCAGCAGATCACATGGCAAAATGGTTGTACAAGAATATGAAATTACCATAAAATTTAAGTCATTTGTGAATCAGATATGGCAATAAAAAATATCGTTCGGAGTCTATTATTTCTTGGTTTTGTAAAAATCTAAAAAGTATAATTGAATATATTTAGTTGGTTTTGTTGTTATTATTTTTAAAACCTATTTCCTACTTATTCCTTCAACCACTAGAACGTAAAAAAAAAGTTTTTATAATTGGCATATTAGGTTTGATAATTATAATACTAAGTTGATAGAAAACCTGGCAAAAACATTGGTTATTTTATTTAATCTACCCTTTTCATTATTATTATTAAATATAAAATTTACCTGCAATAGAAGTCAAACAAACAAAAAATGTTAAACTTATTATATATACAGTTTTCGTAGCTATTATGTACCTACATCAGACCGTGAATCCGCCATGCAAGGACACCGTGTTATCAGCATCGACCCCGAATGAGTTCAAAACTGGTTGCACAAATTCCGATTTAATTCATGTGAGTATAGCGGTTATATATAAAGAGAACATACACGTGGTAATTATAAAAATATATATATAATTCACGGAGACGGACAGCGATACGGTAGCTCAATTGGTAGAGCGACGGAACGATTTCCCAGAGGTTTTTTTATGATAAAATTATTTTATAAATCAATTACTTTTATGTAAAATTTTATTATAAGATATCAGTTTAAATGCAAATTTTTACTTAAAAAATTAAATTAATCATAAAAAAATTGGTTAACGTTAGTGACAAAATAGTTTTTACGTAAATGTGTACCTGCTAGAGGTAGATAAAATATAATTAATTAAGAGCAAGGGATATATTTTATTGTTTCACTTTTCACCCCTAGTGTGCTACTGTTATTATATTTTCAATGAAATATAATATTAATTTTATATTTTTTTTTGCAAGCAGGCTTTGAAATATATTTTATATAACTTTATTTGGGAAGAAGCTTGGTGGATTTTTTTATAAAAAATGATTTGATACATTTATCATCAATTATCATTTCATAAAATGTGTATTGATCACAATAAACTTATTTACAAAACTTTAAAAGTAAAGTTTTTAGATCTCAATGAACGACCAAGTTGGTAGAAAATTAACGTCTCTTACAAAGTTTTGCATTCAATATAAATCAAATTGGATTAATATATCACTTAAAATTTACTACGAACTGGTATATCATGATACTGGATTTTCCAAAAGTCTGTTTTTTGCTTTCACATTTTGAATATTTCTGGTTCTATAAAAGTACCAATCGTATTTCTTTTACTTCACAGGTCTTGGTAATGCACTGGTAATGAGATTAAATGAAACACATTTTTGCACATTAAATAAAATATATTTACGTATATTATATTATGTGGAATAGTATTACGTATATTATGTAATGTTATTTGCTCAAGTGATTCTTATTAGCTCTTTTACATCTCATCTTTAATTAAAGGCATGTCAAATTTAACCAAAAAATACATATTTTTTGGTTAAATTTGGCCTACATTATTTGGTGGATACCTACATTATGATTATTTATCATAACATTCCAAGTTAAAATGGTTTCTAATAAATCCTTGCTTAATTCCCTTGACTTTGCCTTAAAACAACATTTAAGCGCATATCAGTTTTTCTACATTATATTTTGGACAATGGCAAATGATAGCTCTCCCTACATCTTCAGATTTCCAAACATTACATGATATATATTGCTACAGCTAGTAACACCACAAATGTTTGCAAAAGTGTATCCCAAATCAGTTTTTATGGTTTTTTTAGTGAGCCCACTAAACTTTTTTTAAGACAGCGACATCTAGTAAGTCCATATTGAACTTATTTAACATAAAAATCTGGTTTTTGTAACAAAAAAGGCCTCTATTGTGATTAAAATACACGGTGACAATAGTGTCCTCTTATAAAAACCAATAAAAATGATTTATTTTAAATAGTTAGACATTGTATCCATAAATATCTCAGATGATGTAGAAGAGTGTCATAATTTGTGAGGAGCAAGGAAGGGATTGGTTTTTGAAGTACCCATGTCTATTGATTTTCAAAACCACCGAAGAAAGTGCATCCTGATTCGTACATTATAGGTACTTAACTATCTATTGGACTCATTAAATAGGTTCTTCTTTATTTATTCATTGTGTGTCTTCTAGGTCAGTATGATAAATACTTTCTATAGTAATTTGGTTTATAAAATCTATATTTAAATAATTGTAGAAGATGTATTCTGATAATGTATGTTAAAAAATTTAAAAATGACGGATATATTTTATTGTTTATATTATATGTTTTCAAAAACACTAATTTCCTTTATCAGATAGTAATTCAGTTAAAACAAGATATTCAGTCATGATAAAGCTAAAGCCTAATTAGTAGATACGGTATTAATATACATGATATCATAAATAATATTTTTATATTCGAAATGTTCAAAGGGCGTTATTAATATTTTAATATGCAAATTAATAAAACACGAAAAAAATGGGGTTATCGTTTTAAGTTTAACAATAAAAACTTCAGAATCCATACTAGCTTTTTCAGATGATCTCGCGATACTGACACGTAATCCAAAACAATGTGAGGTACTTTTAAATGTAGTTGAAGATTTCTTTACGTGGACGGGCGGATTGAGGACAAAACCAAGTAAATGCTTTAGTCTGTGTTTAGATAGATGGAATACCAAGTACACCTCTTACGATCCGGGTTATATAATTGGCAGTCAGTGCGATAGTACGGTTACGGAAGTAGCTCCGTTTAAATTTTTAGCTAAAATATAGATTTACCAAGGCCATACTTCATCGTTGGATGTAATAGTCAATAGTTTTTTAAATGATCTCAAAAAGGTGGGCAGCCAACCAATAAGTAACGTCAAAAAAGTTGGATATATGATATTTTTTTAAGATCTCGTCTTAATTCGTCTTTCCTCGTGCATAATATTAATAAAACCCTTTTATCAATGCAAGCGTTATAAAGACATTGGCATGGCACGGGTTAGCGCACTCTGCGGACTCTTCAACCTTATTTAGAGACCGAAACAATTTTGGGTTAAAATTAAAAAAACCATCGGAGCTCTACAAACATTTCAAAGTTACCAAAAGACATATCATCGGAAAATCTAAAGATGATACTGTAACTTTTCTCCCAAAAGATAAAGTTGCCTCAGAGCTCGAATCATGATTTAATTCCATAAAAAAAATTATGATAGGTGCTCAAACGAATAAAGTAGGGCTAGGATCAAGTAGGAAAATTCAAGACATAAAAAAATATTTTATTTGACAAGACGAAAACGATAACTACCGATTGCCCGCGATGAGCCTAAAAATATATAACGGGTGACCATGGGAATTTTTCGTATTCCACTAGCTTACCAGCAGCACCTTACTTTATGATTGGTCCCGATCATTATTAAAATTTTATCTTAATGCATTCCAAATGACTCTTCCAGATCATAGTTATTTAGTAGGACGGGTCAAAGCCGCCAAAAAGTCTTGCAACAGCTGTGGGGAGGCGTAGAAACCACGAAACACTTATTAGTAGGGTGTAGGGTACTTCTTGACAGAGGTCAGTACTCGCGTCGCCATGATAAGGTATTAGAAATCGTACGGGAAGCGGTTAGTCTTTCAGTAGCAAGAGCGCGGAAGGGTACAACAACCACCAAACATTCTGTGGAGTTTGTAAAAGAAGGCTACTCATAAAAACCAAAACCGAAGTCTTATTCTATTTTAGACGCGGCTCCTGATTGAACTCTCATGATGGACACGTATGAAAAACATTACAAAATCTCTGAGGATGTTGGTGTTTCGTCATCCAGACCAGGCTTATTCCTGTATTCTAAATATATTAGGCTCGCGATAGTTGTGGAGTTCACTGTGCCCTGAGAAACAAACATCCGCGGGGATAACACATTTAAGCTTAATAAGTATTACGAAGTGACAAATTAACTGTCTAGGAATAAATTTATAAATAGTTTGTACTCGGTAGAAGTGGGAGCGAGAGGTATAACAGCGCAATCTTTCTACAACTTACTTAAAGACCTTTCTAGAATTAGCATCAGTTCATTTCTAGAACAAATTTCAAAGGCGGCGGTTTTTTCCAAATTTGGTTAGGCAGGGAGAGGAGTGTAGACAGTGAAGGCAAGCGTGTTTGCGCATCATAAAGGGGCCTCTTAAAGTTACTCCTGGGTTGCAAGTCCCAGGCATTGTTTTTGCACTTCTCTCCTTGCAACACGACGGGCTCAGCACCCGCACCGTGAGTCCATGGAATGCTAAGAAGCATCGTCTCTATAATCTATTTGGTCTCAAATCTATGGATTTATACGCTGTTGCCTTGATAGAAACTCATACAATTTTAACAATTATATTAATATAACTAATACATATTATTAACCACATATGATATTTTACTTTATTTTAATTTTGATAACTATACTTACCCCCTAATCATATCAGAATTTATATTTTTTTTGTTCAAATCCGTGAACAAAAAAGAATTAGTAGCGCAACTAGAAAAGTTTGTTGCTATAGTAACTTGACATATAAAAGACTGACGTATATAAAGAATAGCACTTTTCATCTATGGACTTTCATATCTTAATCTACTTAATCCGTATTCTCTTTGAAATAATCTCATTAAATTTATCAATTTTGCAAATCACACCTCTTTTTTTTCGGATTCAACAACAACAATATAAAGACACATATTCATTGCCCCAATTAATCATTGCGTTCATTAATCTAGTAACGGTCTCACTCGAGATTATTGATGACTACACAAAAGAGAGTGTATGTTATAATCATGTTTCGGGTACCCGGATCAAACAATTGTATTAGAAATGTGCTGGCACCGCATTAATAACACCAAGCTAGCAAACAATACAATTACTGTGTTTTCTTTAAAAAAAAAATGTACTTAGAAGGTGGGTGGATCATGAAAGGCCATGCTCCTTTGAAGAGAAGAATAAAAAGTCATAGTCATGTGTTTACAAATTCCTTCAATCACACTTAGTTCCATGAAACTTAAGGACATAGACGCGGTGGCAAGACACTCACGTCGCTATTTTTTTGGGTGGTCTCTCGCTTGTTAGAGTTCGGTTGTGTAGGTTAAAATTGTAATTAAATACATTTGTTTCGGTTTTAGCTAAAATTACGGTGGTGTTTCTATGAAAGTCGGTGGTTCCTTATAAGGCCAACGAAAAACTTGACTATTTTCCTTGGTAGGGTACATAGACCTTACTAAGAATGAAAGAATGAAAGAATGAAAGAATGAAAGAATGAAAGAATGAAAGAATGAAAGAATGAAAGAATGAAAGAATGAAAGAAGGAATGAAATACTTAAATAAGACTTAATTTAATTATTCTTTGGGAGGATTTTCTAAATATTGACCCCAAAAAATTACGAAAAATTAATTTCTGGAAAAATGTACAAACTTTTTAACATAAGCACTCTAAATATGAAATAAAATAGTTCCATTCAGACGATTAGCAATGTTACTCTTTTAAATATACTTGGTACTGAATAAAAATTCAGGCACTTCCTTTTCTAATGCAATACATTATACACTAGTAGGTTTTAAGTGATTACCACCATCTATTATGCAGGCACTAAAGGAAGTTGATTATGCAAAATGTGTGGACCGGCAACTATGTTGAAGTTCTTTATTCTGAGACACCAAACAATAATAAAACCGATGTTAACAGCAGGTGCGCGTCTCTTTCTCTTTCCCCCTACCTTGTCTGTGCCTTATGCGTCAATGCGTCGTAACGCACGAGTGTTATGACCCATCGACGCATAAGGCCCAGGTAGTCGGTATAAAACTATTTTTTGGTCATTAACAGTTTATTTTTTCACATAATATTTCTAATATTTTCTTGTATTCAAGTGTTTTATTTTAACAGAAACGTCGCCAATGTCGTTATATATATATACTTACGAAAATAAAAGATGTAATGGTTGAACATCGGGTAATTAAATCGTTATTACTTGATAAATTCGGGGAAAAATATCATTATCATATCCAACAGATACGTCATTAGTCTATATGAGTAATATAGGATTGGATGAAGTGATTGAACATATTCGCACCATCAATGCTACAAACAATACAGCTTAAATCGCAAAACAACTCTGCAGAAAATTATTATGTACTGAAGTAACACCAGATGGATATTTATGTGATGAACACAATAATGACAAGTTTTTAAAAAAGGTCAGTTACTGGATACTTTTATTACTTAATACAGGCATTGTGCTAAGTGCTAAGAATAATAATTAGGTGAGAATTATAATAGACGAGAGTTATATTTTACAATGAGTTATATTTTTCTTACAACTTAGAAACAAACTCCAAATCATATAACTTTAGCACAATCTATTCACAAACTTAACACAATCCAAAACATTTAACCATCATGTTAAATAAACTTGGGTATTGCATCAATTACAAAATATTGAAAAAACTTTATACAGAAGTAACAACTGCAATTGTGTGTGAGGATATTTTTTATAAGAATTGCTTATTCCAAAAAATATAGTTTGATATTAATTGTTATTTCTTCATGGAGCTATAGATATTATATATATATACATATAATGATTTCAACAAAGAAACATTAAGCGGAAAAGATTCGACCCAAGTGAGAGCAATATTACATAAACAAAATAAAACATCAAGCAATGTTGTAAATTTACTAAAATAAATGTAAAGTAAAGTAAAAATTTAATTGTCAATAAATTCTTCATTTGCAAGAAAGTAAAAAAACTGAAATATTAGCAGTGTAGCAGCTATTTATTGAAAAACAGTGAAAACGATTCACGATTTGATAATATGCCCTGGATTTTATGTAAGCTGTAATTTTGTCAAACAGAAAATAATTTCTGCCGACCATCTCAATACCTACAAAGTCAATACCAGGATTAAGGGAAACTAGTAATTCGAAGTACCGGTTTAAACAAATAGTCTCAACTGAAACCACACCTGTTTCTATTTGACACACACACAAATAACGCTGCTTAGGCCAGTATCTATAAGATGGGGAACTCCATGGTGTTTTTGGTTGAAGCCGATATTTATGGCATAAATACTTTGTCTTCAACACTCAAAGGCACACAGTGCAACAGAAGTGCACAGGGTAAAACACTCTCAAAGCCTATCTTCAACAGTGACTCGAGGTTTGATTAGTATGGCTAAAAATGAAGATTCGATGCAGAGATTCGTTTCAAAACAGCATACACAAAGCTTTTTCTTCATATATTCGAATACAAGCAGACTCGCCAAATGATATTAATTACAATAATGAATGAACGCATTCTACAAGCAATAAAGACGAAAAATATAATCCAAAAATAGTCAAGTATTTTATCTGCGATATCGCAATCCCATAAAATTACACCCTTAAAATTTATGGTAAATCTTCTCCTAAATGTGTGCTTGAGAGATTGCATTATCTGCATATGAAAAAGAGCGATTGGTAAAAAGTAAAAGTTGTCCGATTTTTTTTTTTAAATTACTACTTTAAACTAAATCTGAAAAGAAAGTAAAACTACCTAAATAAAGATTACAAGGTGCATCAGATATAAGTTTCTTCCAAAAGACATTTATGTTTGCTGATCAACGTGGATTTGACACCAACATTTTAGCATCTAATGAAATTTTAGATTACTGCAAGTACCTTTTTGACACAGAAGGATTTTATAGAAAATGTTCAAAATCGGATCTTGTTAAGAAGTTGAAAGTAATCATAAATGCTTAGTGCAGCTTAGAGGTTTTCAACTTACATAATTCAAACATGTATGTATGTAGTTATTTACTAGTTCTTAGATAGGCTTAATTATGTAGGTATAATGATAATACAAATATTCCAAGTGACAGTAATATTTTTACAGCTTTTTAATTTCTCTGTACTGCTGCACCAGGGTATGCAGATATAAATGAAGATTGCGAGTGATATTTTTCTGAAGGATTTGATGATCCGACAGAATATTTTAAATTGCAAGACTCTTTTGTTTTGGAAGTACCTTCCTGAATTAAAGTCAACCCATTTAGTATCCGACTCAAGAATTATTCCTCATATATTTCACGCTGTAAAATCTATAACTTTAACCCATATTACAATTATTAACGCTAATACAGATGTTTTCATCTTCGGAATTTGTTTTTGGAATAAACATACACGTCTCGGTTGTTTCGGTTTACCGTTCGTATAAATAAAACATTTTCGTAATTTGGCTGCTCAATCACTAGGTGAAATGAAAACTTTTGTTATATTTTGCCAGCATAACACTTTGTAAGTGGTTGCGACCCGACCAGTAGATTCGATTAAAAAAATATCAAATACAGGCTGTTGTTGTAAAAAATATATATCAATTTGTGTTTCGATTTGAAAATAATGCTTTTTCAAAATATAAACATTGAGTTTTTTATCCTCCTGCTGAAGACTTAGGTTAAAATTAGATTTTTGGTATTCAAAATTTTTTTTATCAACAATTATTGTTTATATTTTTATTTTTTCTTGTTTTATTATCTATTGTGTTGTTATGAATATTTTTATTTTAAGAGACCATGGGATATTATTATTAGAATAATTATTAGATTGGTTCCGAAGAATTTATTTAATTTGCTTGTTATATATTACGGTATTTAAGGGAATGGAGTATAAAAAAAATGGACAAACATATCCAGAATAACAATCTCCAAGCTTTTCTGAGTTAAAAACGATGTACAGAATGCGGTCCTCACATTTTGCATACTCAACCCCATACAGCTCCTGGTATATATTGACTTCTGCAAACATTTGCAAGGATAACCACTTACACTTACTTACACTTTTGAACTGTATAGGGAAATGCAAGAAGAAGGGAAGGTTAGTACATAACATCGTATGTAATGGCATAACTCAAAACATGAGTCGCCGTTAGTACATTTGAAAGAAAGCACTGAAATAATCTTATTCAATTAACTCAAGATTTTCCCTACTTGCTATCTCCCTGATGATGATAACCGTTTAACATCAGATGCACCGTCTGCCTCTTTGCCCCCGATTATAGGAAAAAAGTCTACCTCAATGTAACCAGTGAAAAGTTAATATATTATCTTATAACAAACGTTGCTTTGTGAACTAATAAAATTATTTTAAGACACCTATACCACTGTTATAAAATATTTGATAAAATTGTCTGTATTTTTAAACACCTACACCATTATTAAGTTAAAAAACTGAATTTAATAAAATTGTCTTTTTTTTAAGCGCCTAAACTATTATTGTTAGTTAATTTGCGGTTCTGTTAATTCGATTGTTTACTTTTTCATAGCCTTAATCATCGACAAAATACATATGATTTGATTTGCTTAGATCTGTCTCTACTGATAATATTAGTACTTATTTCTTAGGCTATCTTTTGTCCACACTATAAATTACGCTCATCGTTACGATAACTTAAAGACCTCGGAAAGCGTGACTACATAGTTACCTATAAGTGGTTTTTTACAACTCGGGCAAGTTGTGAATAATTTAAGCACAAAAGTATGAATATAGATATTTGTGATTAATAATTAATTCATCACTTATTTAAAAAAACAATGGTGCAATTCACTTCATGTTACGCTTTCGTTGAAATTGTCAAAAACTAACAAAAAAGTAGCCAATTTCCAGCGAGGCTCATAATTTGCAGCCAACATATCAAACCGCGCCGTGCATAGGACAGCTATAAATTCACCTGAACGTTGATGCTGCCCATTTCAAGCTTTTTCGGCAGCCATAAGCGTTTTCTAGATTGCAGTCTTGTAAAGTACCTCGTAAGCGTGGTGTGCGCTGGTAGAATTAATTTTCTGCTATTACGAGCTATAAAATATAACTGTATGTTTTGATGTGGAAATTGACGTTATTGCTAATGAAACTATATAAGGAGGTACATTGTTCGGAACTGCTTTAGGTTTTGAATCCTAAACATAAAATATATCCTCTCAATATTTTTTATGCAAATAATAATTAATTTAGACTAACTGTTGTCAGCATCAATAATCTGTTTTTTATTTTACAAATAATTCCTTAATACAGTAAAAAAAATAATTCAGATGTTATTTAATATACACGAAATAGGCTAGGTAAAGTGTATCAAACGGTAAATTGTTAATTATATATTCCTTAAGTAAGTTTTTTTGTCAGGTTTTTTTATAAAATTTATGTCTAAAGTTAAATATTATTTCAAAGTTTTAGAAAAAACATTAAATTAGACCTTGAAAGCTCTTTTATGAAAAATCACATGAACATTACAAACCAAAAAAAAAATAACTAGCCTAAGACAGCGGCTTCGACCGCGATATATTGATATATAACATGCTAAAAACCATCTTGCTATTTCGCACTATTTGGCAACACCATTTTTAGGGTGCCATTTAAATGTTTGTATGAATTTTTGGTTATTTCAAGTGGGGTGATTAACATTATATATAGCTATACAAACTCTTCTCTTCAAGTGATAATCGAATTAAATCCTCGGATGTTGCAGGAGTTCATGGGCGGCGGTGATCACAAGTCATCTGTGACCCGCCAGCTCGTTTGCCTTCCTCTTACATAAAAAAAAAAGAATTAAAATTAGGTAATCTGATCCTAAGATTACCCCGGACGAAAAGAAAAATAGAACAAATCTGTGTTTAAAAACGTTATATGTGCCTTTGTGTGTATCATGTACTCGAGAGATTTTAAAATCAGAGCAGACACTTAAATTTATTTATATATGTCGATAAAATCGTCAAGATGAATATGAGTGATACAATACAACAATACAATAGTATTACAAAAGTAGCCTGCATCGCAGTGCTCTGATCTTTTATTTATTTATTTATCCTGTATTAATAAGATAATAAATGTATTATAATAGATGGCTAATGGAAATACGGGATTCCGTGGGTATAATAAGCAATCGAAAAAAATATAAAGCAAAATTATCACAAGATAAACAAACGTTATATTATAAAAACAGATACTAAGACCATGATAGACTTGATATTAAATATAACTTTAAAAACGATAAGTCATTTGGTTGTGTGTTTATCGATTAGATCTGTCAGATTATCGTTCAATTATTTATAACAATACCAAAAAAAAATTGCAAAAAAATCCCCAAAACACAAGACTTCATTTATAATAATCAATACCTAAGCATATGATAAGATAGTATTTGAACAGATAATATAAATCAATAATCAGTACCACGTACAACATAGTTGATATTTCCGTTAATATCACAGCAATATTCAAGTTAGTTAACCGAATACGTCATAATAAAATGGACAATACTTATAAACCAGAAATCACAATAACCAAGAAACAGTTCGCTGGATTACATGAAAAAATTCAAAATAAATATGAAGAAATGCAGAAAAAACTTGAAAAATGCAGATCTATGGACACTTTGACAGGTAACGATGATGATTATTTATTTAATGAAGGTTCAAGAAAGTCTACAAGTGTTAGTGATTTAAATAAAGTGAATGAACTAAATAACAAAGACAGTGGAAGAAAATACTCTGTTTCACACGTAACAATAATAGATTCATGTCTGAAGGACGCTACTAGCACAGAGATTACCTCTAAGGATGCTGTTGTAACTAAATGTGAATCAATATCAAATATAAGCGAAAGATGTGATAGTGAATCTGAAAGTGTGATAGACTATAATATTTTTGAAAAAAAATATTTTAAAACAAGTCTTGAATCGTAAGTATTATTATTATGATTTTATTAGTGTATTAGTTTTTTATTACATTAGTTATGTGAATTGCAAATATTTTTAGGCTCAATGAAATTACAAAGGAAAGTGATGAATCTTCTGAGATATCTACTCCTCCCCCAAAATCACTTCGAAGTAGAATAAAATCGCGGCTACAGAAACGACGGGAAGAAATTAAAATTAATAAAGACAAACGAAGAGAATCTAAAAAACAAGTTGAAAAAGTAATTGTATAATTTTAATATATATATACCTTATATATATACCGTATATATAAACCTTACAAGATATAGTTTTTATTCCTTTAGTCATAATGTAACTAAATAATGATAAAATAGCTGACATTTAATTTCAGTTTACATTTTCTAACACTGTAACAAATGATGGAGTAAAAACATACAAGAAGACGAAAGTAGCTACCGTAACCATTGCACTGATTGAAGTAACCGGCTTTGAGCCAACAAAACTAGAAGAAAAAGCACGTGTTTTAATGTATCGATTTAGGTAAATAATAAATTAAATGACATCATATTCATATTTATATTTTGGTAACTTGCGCAATATTTAATACATTTCAGATTAGGCGCTGAAAAGTATAAGTCGAAATTGATAAAAAGTCACAAGGAAGTAGTTAAATTTCAAGAGTTATTTAATTTTGCTTTATATGAGGATGATTCTATTTTAGAGCTTACGCTTTCCGAAAGGGATAACTTGATTGGAAGGTAAAAAAAATCATAAAGGGTTCAGGATTCATATTTAGTTAATAAAGTAAACTTTTAAATTCGGTATATATACTAACATGCTTAAATATTTTTAGAAACACCTTAAACTTAAGTACAATAGAAAAGGAAAAAACTCATAAAATAAAATTAAATTTTGAAAATGAATATAAAAACGTCCAGACATTTCTTCTCCTTACAATAACTGGAACGACATTAATAAACATACTGTATGATATAGACGAATCAAAGATGAAAGAAAAAGAATATATTCTAAAAAGGAAATACGTAAGTACAACTGAAATGATAATAGTTAGTTAGTTCTTACTACGCAGACACGTTTAAAAATATTCTAAGAATGTTATAGGTATTGTATTTGGATAAGTACACTAAAAATATTTCTATATACCAGCTAAAATATTAAACTCACAGGATAATAAAGGAATTCACATAATTTATTTACAACTACTCAATTTTTTAGTAAATCATGTACTTTTAGTGTGATGAGTGAACATAAAAACAAATCATTAAAATGAGACTTTTGAAGTTTGTAACTGTCATATTTTATAAATATGTTTAGACATGTTCAGCTTGTTTGTTTTTCTTTTTTTTTATTTTTACAATGATGTTTATTGATGGTAGCTATCTTTGATGGTAGATTTATATGTTTGTAAGTCTATGCAATGGTAATTACATAATTTTCTCTGTTTACAGGCATGGTACCGTTTGTATGGACAGTTCTCAGACGTCGGTTCTCTTAATGTTATAGTTTATGGAGCCAAAGGTTTATCGGCAATCGACTGCTACTGTATTCTCTGTCTTAATAATGAAAGAATACAAACTCAAACAGACTATAAAACTAACGATCCCAGTTGGATGAAAGTAATCTCATTGTAAGTGCTCTGAACGTTGATATTAACTTTCTTTACTTCATCAACCGATAAAAATATCTTAATATATAAATAATTAACTAGTACCCTACCTAAAAGCACTATTATAAAGATAATAGAAAAATACATGTTTCAGTACTATAACAGATGTTACTTCATGTTTAGAAGTCATAATTTATGACGAGAAAAAAACTGAAGAGGTTGGAAGAGTTTCGATACCATTGCTAAAAACAAAAAGCGGAAAAAAATGGTACGCTCTTAAATGTTCCAAACTTAAAGACAGAGCAAAGGGAACTAATCCAAGAGTCTTGTTAGAATTCAATCTAACGTTCAATTTTGTAAGTAATAAGCTTTATTTATTTTCGTTTTACTTGGGAATTTATACCAATCCTTCTCCATTCATAGGAATAGATGTAGCAAGTAAAGATTAATGTTTCAAAAGTGCAATGTATGCTATTTGAAAAATTGGAGACATTTTTTATAAATGTAACGAGTATGACCATATTTTGGTACTGATGACAACATAGTTAGTATTTATCACTTAGTGCTAATACGTTACTGATAATAATTAATGCCAAGATATAATGAATGAATTACTTACATCACTATTATAAAAAAACAAGAAATTGCACTTAACTACTTGTTTTTATCATTATTTTTTTAATTATGGTGATTTAAAAAAATATATTTTACAGATAAAAGCCGCGTATCGAGTAATAAATCCAAAAGAACCTAATTATCTGCAAGTAGATGAAAAGTTAGATAGACACATTTTTGCAAGAAATTTATCGCGAGCGAAAGTCGTTACAACATGGATATTAAGTGCTTTTCGGGTTTTTAAGTAAGTATTATTGATATATATTATTTTTTGTTATAGTCGGCAAATGAGTCAAAAACAAAATGGCTTCTTTTTTACTTATTTTTCAAATCAAACTTCCATATTTCTGTTAAGATGTTAAACATTACATAAATTTTATGTCATATTAATTTTTAATATTTCTTTTTTACTATTGGGATTCTTAAAAATCGAGTTAATATTTTTATAGGACAAGTTTTCAATGGGAGTCCTTGAAATTAAATGTAGCTACTTTGGCATTGTGGATAACATTTTGTTATTACGTCAAAACATGGATGCTACCTCTGTTATTTCTAATACCTTTCATGTGGTACAAGCCTGAACAATACACCTTAACAAATTGTAAGTTAATAATCTATATTATGAAGTCACAAAATTACAGACGAAGTAATTATAGCCATTGCAATAATTTCATATTAATTCACAGGGAAAAGTACGATTGTTAAAGAATTCGGTCCAGTGAAAAACACTGATACCAAAGAAAATAAGGTAATTTTTCATGATTATGTTACTATTTATTTTACACGAGAAATTTTTTTTTTAAATATAGTACTAATTGAAATAAATTGAAATTAAATAAATAAGGCTTTAATTAGATAGGAACAAGAAATCAATAAATACAATAGTACTATACTAAAAATTCTAATCATTACTTAGCGCTACGGTACTGGTTTATATACATTTTAAGGCAATAAACATTTATAAGAACAACAAAAGAAATTTCCAAATTTCAATATGACTAAAATAGGTAATTGAATGGTTACAATTTAATTTTTTTATTATTTCTTTAAGGAAGACAAAAATTTATCACTACGACAAAAAATAAATAACCTGCAAGAAATTATACAATCGATCCAGAATATTGTTGGAAAAATAGCCAATTTAGGGGAGAGTATTAAGAAGTTAGTGAAGGATTTTTTTGCATTTAATTAACATCGTTTTTTGTAATCTAAACAGGATTTTGTTTCAGTTTATTTAACTTCACGGTACCTCTTCTGAGTTTACTGGCTATTTTCATGATATTAGTAACTGCCATTGTGATGTATCTGGTTCCATTTAATTACATTTGCATGGCTTGGGGTAAGTAATTTCTTTTTAAAATTTGTGCTTCTACTTTTTCTCACACTTCCCTTTTAAACATTAAAAAATTCTCAACATTGATATGTTTTGTATATTATCGTGCTGTTAATATTATTTAGAGTTTAACTTGTTTTTAGGAATAAATAAATTTTTGAAAAAAATATTTCGTCCAAACAGAATTCCCAACAATGAGTTAATGGATTTGCTCTCTCGGATACCTGATGACGAAGTTTTGGTACGTGAAATGTCGGACGAGTATGAAAAAATAAATAGTTTAAAAAAAAATCTTTGTTTTCAGAATACTTACGAAGAATTACCTCTAGGAGAAATATCTGAGGACAATACACGTGAATAAGATAGATCTGATACTTTCTGTTTCATAATGTAATAACTGCTTTGTTTTTACGAGACTTTTTTATATATGTTTTATTTATTAAGATAACTTTATGTGACATATTATAACTTTTTATTGGTAAGGATTAAGAAATAAACATATAAGTTACATTTTATTCTGGAAATCATCATTTGTAATTAAATTAAACATTCTCCTGTGGGTTCTAAAAAACACCCATAATCATATTCTACCGATCATCACAAAGAAAAGTCACTTATTTTCTTTTATAAAAAAATCTAATTTCTCTAAATCGGCGGAAAGATCACATTATATGAAACATATAGGTATTACATTTAGAGGACAGATATAATCATACCTCTCAATGGTGTTTTTATATTAAGGTTAATTTACGAAATAAGTACTTACTTGGAAAAGGGAGAAGATAACTCAGTTGCAAGTGGAATTACGTTTAAAATGGTGAATTGTTAATAAATATATTTTTTTAATAATAGTGGATGTAATGATAACCATTTTTATTTCTTATATAACATAAAATAACATAGTTTGTTCTAAATAGAATATTTATTGTTCTTTATAACAAAGTCTTACGATTAATGGTTTAAATAAAATAAATTATGAAATAAAATCACAGGCTACATAATGATAACGTAAGATATTAGATGCAAAATAAAACATATATTTTTTCTAAACAACTATATCCGATCCCAGCCTCTCGATTTCATTCGCGAAGTAAACCATATCCTCATGGTCAAGGGAAGAGTTTTGAAAAACAATACGGAAAAAGTTTACGAGATCACCTTGTGGCTGATAAGTGACCATCATACTTCCTTCTTTTATCATTCGTTCCTTTATTTTTGGTGCAACTTTATGCAACCTTTCATTGTAACTTGCATCGTTTTCACAACCTCGCAAACATTTAGGAACATACCAAAACATGATGTTTGTGCATTCCGGTTGTTGTAGAACGAGTCGGAATCCTTCTCGATTTTTTATGTGTTCGAGAAAATATTTTGCGTTATCGAATAATTTGTCGATATGTTTCTCGAATCCTTCTGTACCTTTTGCCTTCCACATGAACCAGAATTTTAAAACATCTGCTCTTCTGCCACATTGGATGTGTTTATCACCAGTGTCATACGACGTATCGTAGAATTTATCTTTTTGGAAAAGGTACATCGCATTGGAAGAATGGCCCCCGCTAAGCACGTTCTTGTGCCTAATTAAAAAAGTAGAGCACTGTTGCGGTGCTGCCAAAAGCTTATGTGGATTCCATGTAACTGAATCAGCCCTAAAAAAATATACATATTAGTTTAGTTTTAAGACACTATAGGTTTATTGAAATGTAAAAATACATTTATACACTAATAAATCTTTCACCTTATATATCATACTAAAGTTCTATTATTGTCATTGAGGTCATTACTTACAATTCGATTCCATTTAAAAGGTGATTATGTTTCTTGGACATTAACGCTCCGCCCCCCCAGGCCGCGTCAACATGAAGCCATAGCTTATATTTTTTGCACAAATTAGAGATCGGTACAATAGGATCAAAAGCACCAAAAACTGTAGTTCCCGAAGTTGCAGTCACCATAAATGGTGTACTCTTATTATCAATAGCTTCCAAAATTTTCTTTTCTAAATCATTAACATCCATTTTTCCGAAATTGTCTGTCTTTATTGATATACAATTTTCGCTACCAATTCCCATAAAGGCAGCCATTTTTCTTGTAGAGTAATGAGCAAGCTCGGAAGTAAATAGCACCAGGTTAGGAACTGCATAAACGCCTTTACTCTGAAAATATATTAATAGGCAATTTATTTTTTATTATAATGATTCTTACATTAAACATATATGAATAATCACAGAGCTAATGACACTTCTGCTATAAAGTTACTTGGGAGATTAATATTGCATAATATATTATAGGCTTAATAATAGATAAAACTGTTGTGGATATCCACACATTTCATACTTATAATTCAAATTAATATAAAAATAAAAAATATTGCTATTATTTTTTATATGACCAATTATGAACCGAGGTGTTTGAACACGTAACGTAATAATGAACATAATAAACAAACGGGGTTAAGGTAACCAAACGCTTCCTTCAAAACAATTGATTCTTCTAAGGTGGAACAAACTTATAATTTAATAAGAAGTTTATTACTTGGATAAAAAACTCAACGGACCATAA
The DNA here is from genome assembly GCA_959347355.1 of Napeogenes inachia. NCBI lineage: Eukaryota > Metazoa > Arthropoda > Insecta > Lepidoptera > Nymphalidae > Napeogenes > Napeogenes inachia. Next base: position 28,274,886 of record OY365791.1, read on the forward strand.
TGAACACTAGCGAAGGACAATCGTAATTGCTGTACATTTTTAAATAATGACTGTATCTTAATAGAATGTTCTTTGCATTAAGGTTTATTGTAGATTTTCAAGAACAAATAATTTATTACTTGATTTAGTATGTATAAAAAGTTTATGATTTAATGACTTCGTTTGAAAAATATCAACAACTTTTGTAAATGACATTAATATTTTTTGTTGTGAAAGACAAATAATAATTTCTTTATTTAAATTTAAATACTTTAATATGAGATTTGTAGTATTTTTTTTTTTGGATTATAGTTATGTGATATTTTGGAATATTATATGTATATATTAAATAAAACTAACCTTAACTTCTGGATAGAAGAAGAACCGAGCACAGCTGATTGCATATCCATTAGCTATAGAACCTCCTGGACAGAAAATTCCATCACCGTTCCCATCTGACCATCCAACGATTTTGCGCATCTCATGAAGAACCTCTTCTTCCATCAAAGTAAAGACAGGTGCAACTTCGAAGGTGTAAACACTTGGATTAAGGGCATCAGTCAACCATTGCCCAATGAGACCATATGGATCAACAGAGGAGAACAATTGATTTACGAAGTATGGATGAGCTGTATTGACGGAGTATCGAGCGACCTGCGAAATATTCATTTATAAATAATTATTCTGAATAAAAATATGTCATTAAAATAATAATAAATAATTATACCACTTTAGATTATATTTCTGTAATGACTTTAGCATTCAAAGAAACATTCAGCTAGTGAAGTATTAATTTATTAAAAAATATTTTAATTTCTTTTGTTGTTTTGACTAATTATTTTTAAATTCAATTGTATAAAGCCATATTTAATGTATTTTACTTTAAATATAGACTTCAATGAAAAACAACTTCTTACCTTGTGTTTTATTTAAGTCAAGACATGTAATCAAAAGTAATAAATATATATATTTATTTCAATTTACATTTACTAAAGAACTAACATTCAAAATGCAAAAAAAACTTTTACTAGCTAAAACTAAGTTTTGCGTAGAAAGTTTATCATTACTAAACGTTTTTATTTACTAAATTTGTTTATCAAATTATTTAATCGAAAATCGAAATAATATAAATTACAAATGTTTTACTTACATCAGCCATAAATGCTAGCAGCTCTTCATGGCTCGCAGGTCCTGTACGAGGTTTTAGATCAATGGCTTTTTGGATCTCCTCAGGAGCAGCCCATTCCACAACCTTCGAACTCCTAGACGATCTACCAAAAACAACTCTCTCTACCAGAAAATCCACTGCCCGTCGAATGAAATCTTCATGCTTCGTCCTCTCTGGGAGACTTTGAAACAGACTTTCATTCCTTTCTTCCTCAGTTACAATGATCGTCGAATCTGCAGGCATTGTAGAATTTGTTTAGACAATATTTAACTTTACCATTGACTTAGTAAACTTTAACTATTAAAACGTTGCGGTCGCAGGCGGTCACTGCCATTAGCAGCGCGAATTTGGCCCGTATCTGCAATTGTTGCCTTCTTAAATACTTTGCGCAGATTCAATTCACTTTATAAGGTTATTGCAGTAAATTGTAAGCAAATCAAATAATTTATAATTACGATTAGGGATGTCAAAAATGTTTAAAATTTGATTCGTATATATTATATAGTATTCGTATATATTATTGTAATAAGCACATAATGTATTACTTATAGATTTACATTGTGTAATACGTATTAGATAAGGATTAGATCCGTTATTTAAAATTATGATTTTTCGGTATAATGTTATAAGGATTTTTTTTCTATATTACTATAATATACCTAACCATGCATGCGTTCAATTTACCCATGTAGGCATATTTTACTACATTAATAATCCGGAACATATAAGGTTATACAATACAGTACAATATATAGTTAGCGAAAAAGTCTTTTTTACCTTGGGCTGTTCTTGTAACATTAATTAGTTGCACTATGGGTCAGACCTGACCTTTGTTACATGGCTAGTCAACTGCGAATGACCATCACTTGAAATTCGAATTAGATGGTATTTTTTTAAGTTTTCTCTTTTGCTAATTTGGAATACCTTGCACACATGTATACAACGTGTTTTATTCTCAATCACAATTTTCCTTATCTCTTAAACAGATATAGGCAAGACTCGAACTTACACCATCCCAGAGTTATAGAATCGAAGAATGATGAGCTTACCATATTTTTAACAGATTTTGAACGTCTTTTTTTTCTGATTTTAGTGATACTTATTACCAGATTAATTATATCTTCTTTGTTATTTAACATCATTTTTACATTTTCTCTAAACAATTGAAATATTAACTTTTACACTTATTATTAATATGTTACATAAAATGAATTAGGTTCTTTCCGTTATAATTACAAGAAAACTTTGAGTCACTAGAGTGATATTTTTTGTTTAGGTACAGGAAAATGTTTACTTTACAAATATCTGAAATCCCCACTAGTTAACTAAGATATTCTAGTTGGAACTTTAGGGAAATAACATTAAAATCTCACGATGGGGATTTGATAAAGGACATTTGGGGGTTTTTTGGATATACCAAAATACTTTTCATCTGCCTTGACTTACTTTTCTCTGACCTTCAAGTGGGGACTTTTAGGAAATAAAATTAAAATCTCACAATAGGGTTTTAATACAGGTCATTCATTTACATTTTAGGGCATACCAAAATAGTTTTTATTTGCTATCTGCGATGTGGTTTGCTACAATAATATAGTCTAAGGATCTAAGCATTTAAGTCATATATGTGTACATTGGATATATGGATTTAAATCGTGTATTATATCGGGTTTGTGTATATATTATACACAAACAAATAGGAACTTGCACTAATTATTCACGGAACTAAAAAAAATATAATTACAAACCAGGCTTGGTTAATTAATGCCAAGTGGTATTTTTTTCTTCATTCCTTTCTATATCTTATATACAGCAGTAGTAAGTTACAAGGTAAGAAAGAAAACAGATTTACGGTCTGAGTGTGTTTGAATATATTGTCTTATATCATCTTAATCTTTTTCATATATACCTACATTACATAATAAATCGTGTTTTAAAGACATCATAACCTGTTGCAACCTCTTCTACCGATGGTATATAGCATCAAGTTCGATTAAGTTTTAGAAATAGTATATCGTAATAGTAAAACTAAATGTATACTTATATTTTTTCAGTATATTAACAACCCTACTTAACAAATTTTATGGCTTGCTATTATAATTAATATAATACTTTCACATATAAATAGATATAGTTATGTTGGTCACTTTTCCAATTGACATTGAATTGGCTCATTCTTCAATCAAGCGTCCTCGTTTAGTTCTGTTATTAGATAACTATTTTTGATTAAACAAATTCATTGTCAAGGTTTTATATTACTATTATAATAACTTGTATACTAAACTATCAAAATCCTGAACTAAAATAATCAAGTATCGGAGTGTAAAGGTACGACGCTTTCATCTTCTTACAAGATTCATATTTATTCATAAATAAAATTAAAATCGGTTAAATCTATTTCATATCATGAATATGAATCATAATGTTCTAATTCTTTTACAATTCATTAGATAATTAAAGATTTCAAATCAAATCATTAAAATATTAAATCTAATAGTTCACTCTTTTATTCTGTTCCCACACGTACCTACCTACTAAGTACGTAGTACGTGTGAGTTACTATGTAAAACGGAAAACGCATGTTAGAGACGAAGCTACTTAGCATTCCATGGATTCACCGTGCGGTGCTGGGCCCATCGCGTTGCAAGGAGAGGAGTGCAAGCAGTGCCTGGGACTTGCGACTCAGGAGTAGGTTTAAGGGGCCCCTTTATTATGCGCAAAAACGCTCACCTTCACCCTCCACACTCCTCTCCCTACCTAACCAAATTTGGAAAGAACCTACTAATGCCGCCTTTGAAATACGTTCTAGAAAAGAACCGATGCTTGTTCTAGAAAGGCCAAGGCCTTTAAGTAGGCTATAGAGAGATTTTGCTGTTATACCTCTCGCTCCCACTTCTACCGCGTACAAACTAACTATAAATTTATTCCTGATCAGTTCGTTGGTCAGTTCGTAATACTTATTGAGCTTGAATGTGTGATCCCTTGGGATGTTTGTTTCCCAAGGAACAGTAAGCTCCACAAGTATCACGCGCCTCAGATGTTTCGAATACAGGAATAAGTCCGGTCTGGATGACGAAACACCAACATCCCCAGGGATTTTGTAATACTTTTCATACGTGTCCATCATGAGAGTCCAATCAGGAGCCGCGCCTAATAAAGAATTCCACAGATCGTATGGTGGTTGTTATACCCTTCCGCGCTCTTGCTACTAAAAGACTAACAGCTTCCCGTATAATTTCTAATACCTTATCGTGGCGACGCGAGTATTGACCTTTATCGTAAGTTGTAGGCTTTTAAAGAACTTAAAAAAAGTATATTGCAAAACCATTTACTTTATACGAAATTAATTGAAATTGGCAATTAACTATTATTTAATTGTAGGCTAATTATATTAACATTTTAGTTACAATTATTGCGATTTGTTAAGGCTGTTTCAACAATTACATCCACGAAGCTATTCTCATGAAATAATATAATTTTATATCGAATTAAATACTATTCTGTCACATCAGTATATTGCAATTTCTGATATCAACAGTCGTGTCCCGCAACTCAGTCTTCCGTCAGACGGAACGGAACTAACGAAGGGAAGATTAAAGAAGGTAAATAAACTTATTTTCGATACAAGAAGCCAAAAAAGTTCGGAACATATGTTACTAGATATTGATTGAATCCTGAAAAGATACGGTAACAATAGATCCGTATTTCCAATACTTTGCTATATATTATTAAAAGGGACTTTTCTTATAGGTATTGATATGATGGTTATATCCTATAAGCATTATCAATACCTGGCTATTAAATGAAAAAAGACTTTTGCCAATCACTGGTGGTTCTAGAGATTCACGCCTTTATAGAAGTTAAACAAAAAATTATTTATCTACTTATACTTTTTATTATTATTTGATTATTACAACAATTTTAAAATACATACATATGTACATTCAAAAGATATATTATTATATTATATTATAATTAATTAATGTTTCCACGTAGATCGCTCGCTACCAATTGTCTGTCCGGAGTCCCGCTCTGGGTTATTCCCAGCGGTGACCAATTATTTATGATAAATCCATATTATTATAAATGCGAATGTAATTTTAACTGTCTGTCACATTTTATTTGAACAAACGTTTCAAATATTAGATCCCAGGTTTGACAAAAATAATATAATACTTCCATTTATATACGTAATAATATAATTCATAACTAACAATTCCAGCGAGTTCTTCCCTTCTGTTCCTGTTCTTCAAGTTAATTACATGATGAATGATGGTCCATTTTTTTTTATTTTGTCTGTTTTTCTATTTCCTTGTTTGCGCATTACGCAATAGTTAAATAATAAGTTTCGAATTTTAATTTAGTACGGTTATAGCTTTATTTAAAATAAAGAGGAAGATAATGATCCTTGAGCAATCTCTTAAGAGTATTCAAAGACTGCTTTTTTGGTGAGTTTTGAAAATATATTTCAGGGAAAAATGGCTTATATAGTAAAGATTTTTTGAAAAAGCAAGCAGAATAAGAAGGGAAACGGAGAGTGAGTTTATTATAAGAATTAAGATTTTCGTACTATGAGTACCTAGAAATTATAAATTTACATTTAAATAAAGCGGAGAGGTTGGATTGAAGAACACACAGTATAGAAGCACAAATTTATGGAGATTCAGAATTTTGAAGCAGAAAAATTGTTTTTTATTACATTATCTATCTTTTTTCTTACAGGAAAATACTAATAAAATTGTAGAAAATTATTACAATAAGTCAAAATATTACTGTAGTGAATTAAAATAAATGTTGAGTGGCTTATTATAAAGATAAAGATACGATAAAAATCAAGGTAAAGCATACTGTTGACAATTCTCTCATGCTTACAATAAAAAATAACAATGCTGGTTTTGACCTCATCTACTATTAATATTAGAAAAAATAGAAGTTCTGGAAAACATTTATCATATTAAACAGATAAGCCATTTTGTTTTTATTATTAAAATACTATATGAAATGGTGTAACAGAGGAATTCAGAAGCTCAGTAATATTTTCCTACATCGTACTATCAATAAATATAAAAAAGAATTCCCCTGTAGAAAACCATTAAAATCGGAGCAGCCGTATGCTATTAAAGCTAATTCGCATAAACCCTAATAAAAAAGAAATGAAGATTCCCGCTAGGACAGCAGTATAATAAAACAATAACTAAAGCTGGATGCTTATCTTTGATTTACAGGGTATGCCTTTAATCAATTCCTTCTTTTATAGAGGATAAATGGATCTAAATGCTTTCCCTACGGATATAAAAATATAATTATTATCTTTACTGACGACACAAACATTACTAAACAGTAATCAGTTACCTATAACCAGTAAAATGGCAAACTGTACACTCAGTACTAAAACGCTGGACAATGGGTAAAAAAAATTGCCAAGGAGTTAAATTTGGAAGCAGAGTATACTTTTATAAACTAAACCAAACACAATTACAAGACAACACAAACACAATTACAAGATTCCAACACAAAAGAACCTGGATGGTAAATAATGTTTCAGATTTAATAAAAGCTGCAAGAAAAAGGAATAAGACGGCTGTAACAAAATAGAAGGTCATTTACAGTACTATTATATGATTCGTTAAGACTTAGGATTACAAAAGTACAAAGGTTTAAAGATTTTTAAAATAAAGTAGTTTAGTAGTTTTCGTCAAAGTAGATCAACTGAAAATCGATAGAGTGACATTGTTTATTAGGAAACCAGAAAGGCGTCATTTGGAACACCCCGACAAAGTTACCGGCAACAGTTGGTGTTTATTATTTTCTCACTAGCTTTTTGTACAATAAAGTTACGTTTTACTTTATCACATTTATTCAAACATAAACCAATATTAATAAAGGAAGGAAAATATTCACAGATAGTTTCCCTCATACAGTGGACTTGTCCCTCAATCCATTTATATTTGTAACCCATTTACGCAGGATTGTTAGTTTAACAGTAACGTGGTAAAATGATAAAAATATTTTAAACATAAAATTATTAACATTCTACTATGGTTATGAATTAATTTCTCCTTACCACAATAATGAATACTCGTGAACGCTATTATTAAATACATATTTTTAATCTGTTACATGTCAATGTCAAAACCATGTGAGTAGTAATTTGTGAACGTAGTAATTTGTACTACGTTCACTCTGATAATCTTTTAATTAAATAAAAAGATAAAAATTATATTTTTAAAATGTCGGACGGTCAGTTCAGTGATTACGAAGAGGATATATCAGTTAAGGTGAAATGTGTCCGGGTAAGTAACTTTGAATGTAAAGGTTTGCATATTATGTTGTGCAAACTCTTTGATAGCCTATAACCACATAAAAATATGTTTGTTTATATTGAAGTCTTATTAAAAATAAATAGACTTAACAAATTATTAAGAGGATGTCGAAGGATATAATGTACCATCCACATATATTTGAACAATATCTAAATGAGTGATCTAGTTTGTGTTCATTGTAGTACAAGACAAATAATGTATACATATAGGTAGATTATTTATAGATCTTATTAATAAAGCTTACTTATGAATTAGAAAAGTTGAATGATTTAAGTAGAATGAGTTTTTAAAGTAACATTTGAAATATTTTTACACCATTTATAATTTTAAAATGCCTTTATAAAATCAATGACGTATAATAAAGATCATTCTTTAAATTTTCAGTTTGCAGAAGAACCTGAGATCAGAAAGCTAAGCAGTGAAGAAGAGGAACTTGATTCCGATGATTATTTCTATGATTCTGATGAAGAAACACCAACCACAAAGAAAAAAGAAAATATTAATCCACAAAACCCAACTACTAAAGTAAGCTCATACCAACCTAATGAGAAACTATTCAAAAGATATGTACACAAAATAAATGTTGACAAGTATGAACCAATAATAAATGACAAAACTCAAAAGTTCATGGACCTTAATGATAGAAAGGCAGATAATGAAAGAATCAGAATTAAAGATAAACATGATAGAGCTACAGCTGAACAGGTTATGGATCCTCGTACTAAGATGATACTCTTTAAACTGTTGAATAGAGGAATTATTAATGAAATAAATGGATGCATATCAACTGGTAAAGAAGCCAATGTGTATCACGCCACATCAAAGGATGGAAGAGATTATGCTGTTAAAATATTTAAAACTTCAATATTAGTTTTTAAAGACCGCGACAAGTATGTATCTGGAGAGTATCGGTTTAGGAATGGCTACTGCAGATCTAATCCACGTAAAATGGTGAGGACATGGGCTGAAAAGGAAATGAGAAATCTAGTAAGATTGTACAATGCTCAGTTGAATGTACCAGAGCCAATCATATTGCGAAGTCATGTATTGGTAATGTCATTTATGGGAGAAAATGGCTGGCCGTCTCCTAAGTTAAAAGATGTAGAAATATCACAATCAACTGCACGCTTATTGTATAGAGATTGCATCATAATGATGTGGAAAATGTTCAATATTTGCAAATTAGTTCATGCAGATCTATCAGAATTTAATCTTTTATATCACAATGGAAATGTTGTGGTTATTGACGTATCACAGTCAGTTGAACATGACCATCCACATGCATTTGAATTCTTAAGGAAGGATTGCACAAATATATCTGATTTCTTTAGAAAGAAAGGTGTTGCTACATTGACTGTGAAGGAATTGTTTGATTTCATTACAGATAGCTCTATAAATAAAAACAATCTTGAAGAATGTCTTGAAAAACTGTCTGAAAAGACAGCATCTAGAAATTTTGAGGAATTAACGGCTCAAGAACAGATTGAAGAAGAAGCATTTAAGAATGTGTATATTCCAAAGAGACTTGATGAGGTCAGTCTAAATTATTAAAAAATAATGTTTAGTGTATATCTAAAACCTTATTAGGTTATAAACCTTAAATAACCTTACATTTATTCAATCTAATATTGGAATTACTTGCCACAAGTTTGCTAAACTTGACCAGAGTGTCCAATGTACTAATATTATATTTTTGTATCTTAATATTTGCCTCTCTATTAAGAAAGTGAATTTTCTCTTTACACTTATTAAAATAATAGAATATAATATCCAAAATCTATATTTTCGAAATCCATTATTTTCGAAGTTTAACTTTTATTTTTAATATTCCAGGTTATTAATTATGAGAGGGACATTAGCAAAGCCAAGAAGGGTGAGACAGAAGATCTTATATACAAGAAAATAGCTGGTTTCAATGAAGATTTCTCTGGCACTATTGACAAGCCTGACATATTACAAGAAGACTTATCAGGATCTGCTTCAGATACCAGTTCAGATGAAAATGAGGATGGCGACGAAAGTATGTAAAAATTTCTTTATATTTGTTTGTATTATAGATGGTTTTAATTATATATTACAAACTATAGAGCTTACTACTAAATTTCAGAGCAGTTCATAAATATTAACAACTTCATGTCTTATAAATCACTGAACCGATTTTAAAGTAACTCTCTGCAAATCAGTAGTATAGACAAATATAAAGACCCTAATCCTAAGTAATAATGGTCTTGTGGTTTGTGATAATATATGATAATGCTCATACTAGATATCCAAGTTGCATGTACAAATAAAGCAATAATTTATAATTCCAAACACATAACATACTTATGAAATGATAACCTTCTTACCTTTAAACCAATTAAAATGAGCCATGTCTATATAAATAGTTACATTATATATAAATGTAATTGGTTAATTATTTTTGAAGTATAATTATTAGAGATGCTCCAAATATTCGGTAAGTATTCGATATTCTATATATTATTCTTTTTCACTATTCGTATTCGGCCGAATTATTCGATTTTAGTGCCGAATATATTCGGTTCAAGTATCTCTATTTTCTTGACTACACGACACGGTAAAGACTAAAAGACAAAACTAAGATTTATGTCATATTATAAGTCAAAGAAATCCTATAAATAATGTGTTGAATAAAGCTTAATAATATAAAGCAATTTAGCTTGAAATCAACATTTAATTCGAAAAATAATTATTTTATTATTTATAACCTACAATTAGTATTTAATATAGTCAACATTTATTTTTAATCTTAAATCAGCACTTATTTTTAATCCTCAAAAAAATATTTTTAACCAGAAATCAACATATTTATTCATCTAACCAGAAGTCACATGTCAGAAGTCATAAGTCACATAACATACTTGTTAGAACCTGTTTATGAAAAATAAACAATGAAATGGCAAACTGATTAATTCGGCCGAATATTCGGTTCTGTAGAAGTTAAAATTAATGTTATTGGATAAAGCCACTATTCAGCGCATCTCTAATAATTATAAACAACAAGGTATAAATAGTTATACTTTAAAAAATAATTAACCTGTTACCTTTAAATGTCCCTTTTATTGGCAATACAGATAACCTAACAGTTCTTAAAAAACTACTTTGTACTAGTTAACAACTCCCAAAAGGATATTAAAATTATATTTGCATATAACTAATAAATTACAAGTAACTGTTGCCTGCGACTCTAACTTTTACACCCTTTTCCACTTTAAGTCTTTAAATAGTTCTTGAAATCGGATCAAAAGTTTCAAATATCACCTAATACAAGCTTACAAAATTGAGCTTTTATATTTTCAATGTACTAGTACAGATATTTTTAAATGCAATTACAGAAACTAAATTCAAGAATAGTGCTCGTCCACGAGATGAATCACCAAATAGTAAAAAAGCAAGGAAAAAAGCTATCAAAGAGGAAAAGGCGGAAAAAAGAAAATCTAAAACAAAAAAACACATCAAAAAAAGAAGAGACAAGGGGTCTGTCAAGAAATAAAACAATATATAAACTGTTAAAAAAAAGTAAAAATAGTGACTAATTATAATTAATTGGTGAGTATAAAGTATTTTTTACTGAAAAAATGTATGTATTTATTTATTTTTATCAGTTATATTTTTAAAATGATTGACTAGTGTGTCAAAATCATTTGTTTAACAAATATTAACTGTTTATGTAACATCAATTATATTTAAAATTGGTTAAGTAATAAAAAACATACATTTGAATATTTTTTTTAATTATAAAAGTCCAAACTCCTAACCATAAGTTATTTAAATAGTTTTATTTACAATCACTTGTTGTTTTAACATAAACGTTCTTTTATATAATACTTGTGGAGTTCATTGTGTTTTCTATATAAAAATCGTTTTTAGTTTATATATAAAGTATAAAAAAGTTTGTACACTATTGTGTACGAAAATGGTGTTTCAAACAAAATAAAACTGATATTTTGTTGATGTTTAGTTTTACAGATATTTTAAAAGCTATAATTTTGAAGAACGCTATGTATTTTATTTTTTCACAGGTATACACATATTTTCGTCTTAACTGTCAATATTTTTTTTTCATTACGTATATAATCTGCAATCGCTTTGTTTGTTTCATCTACTGATAAAACTATCAGTTTTTAAAAATTTTCCATTCATTTTTAACATCAGTTTTATAAATAGATCATTGAACGATTACTCTTTTATTTTTCGAAAAGTGTTTATACACACATGAGATGTTAGATTTGAACGATAATAAGAAAAAGCATAACCCATACTTTTTATATTTATCTCTTAAAAGTTACATACTATCATTATCTTCATTATCTTAAAACAAATATATTAAACTAAGTAAAATGCCTGACTTTTGCTCACGTAAAATACATTAATAAAGTTAGTATATCAGTATTAATTATTCTATTTAAAACCACCAGTTCAAAAGCAAAAGTTAAAAATACTAATAAATAATTTTCACTGTTTCCCAACTTTAAATGCTCTAACAAAACGCTTAAATAATTTTTCATTTATGTTTCACGTTAATCGAAACAGCAAAAGACATTAGCATCACTTAATTATTTTGTTTATTTTTATCATACTCCTTTTTCCAACTTATCTACGTTGTATAATTGGTTTGTTTCCTTTGCACCTTAATGATATGTTTCTTTGGTTATCAATATAATAATGTATACGATCATTAAAAACTGTACCAAAGTTAGCATACAACCTAGTATATCACAAATCTTGAATTTCGCATTCCAGCGATAGGTAATACAAATTACAATAGTCTGTCGTCATGTCGCAAAACGATATCTGAGACCCATATAACAAAGTAACCGCACAGAAACCAGGATTCCAACCATTATTGCAACTTCGAACCAAACTGAACTGTTTTCTATATCCAAGTATTTACGCAAGACCTCTGGTTTAGCGAAATGGCAGTACATATCTTTGCATTCAAGAGGTTTACGTCCGAATCCAAATACAGTTAGAACCATGGCGACAACTCCGCATCTGATGTAGGATGTTTTCATAATAATGTTCATTATTAATGGAATTTTGTGTGCGAAATCGAAGCCATAGATTGCTAGGCCCAGGAAAGGTGCGATCGCTGCTGGTCCAATAGCACATCCATTCTAGAGAAAAACATATTTGCTTTATACGATAGAAATTATAGCTATAACTAAAAAACAATTTACATTTTGTCAAGTATTCTTTTTTAAGAAAAAGATAAATAGAATACCCACCCTCACACTAAACATAGATCCAATGGCCATTCCAATGCCCTCAGAGACCAAAGAAACTATATTTCCAACCAGACAGAACATCAAGAACCTTGGCAGCGAAAAGGGCACTCCCACCATAAAAAATACTGTAGTACAAAACGTCATGTTTAAAGTTATTTGTACTGGCAGCTTGGATATAGTCAGTGCGGCGTAGTACGGTAATAGACTGTACCAGCCGTTGAAGTGCTCTTTTTTCACTAATTTCACTTCTTGAGGATCTGAAAATAAAAATCCAAGAGTTGTATTTCTCTTCTCTTTTTGACTTAAATTAGTTTCCATTTAAATGTATTTACTGTATATTTATTGACATTATAATCTTATGTTTTTTTTTGTTATTGTTCAGACGAAAATACTCACAAACTAAGACAGGCACCATTATTTGGGTATATGCGAAGAATATGACAAGACCGACGCACAGCTTCAAATGATTGAACATTTGAGCTCCATCATTTGCACTCTTGAAGAAACATATCCCCACTAGCACAGCACACATCACGTGGTGAATTGATTGTATCCAAAGCGCTAAAAAAAATTTTAGTTCAGGATTTCTACTTATGTTAAATAAAAGTAACTTCTGTTTTCAAACTTCCGTGAACAATATATATAATATAATGATTATTAAATATATTTAATAAGTGTAAAGAACACAGCAAAACTGAGTTAACTCAGTTTTCTTAAAAAAAAATAGTTGCCATTTGCGAATCTGTCATTCGTTATAAGAATCAAAATATTAAATTCTGCTTAAATAAACTGAGATAAGCTTAATTAGTTCACTAAGCCATCACGTGTGTTCATTCGCAGTGATCATGTTTGATATGGTGACGAGAGATACAGTTTTAACGGAGAGCCCTTCTTACTGCGATTTTCTTTTCTCTAGTGACGTTTAGTCTACTATGTCTTTGAGCACGGAGCCCTGGCGAGGAGGGGACCGTGAGAGTTCACTTAGCGTTATGTATACAAGTTTTTTTTTTATGTACTGGATCTTGGTGAAATGGGCAAAGTTAGTATGAGTTTCAAGTTAGTATGAGTTTCATTGTGAATTTGTAGTACGTATATTAATCTACCTTTAAGTGAGTCATTAAATTATAATAATATTTTAATTTGCGAGTATGTAAACTGAAAAAAATAATAAACGCGGATGCGGTAAAATAGGAAATTATAATAAAAGGACTGCTGTACTTATAACGACTTAACTCATGACTCATTTAAAATGCACCAGATCTGGCTACGAATGATTTAAGAATGATTCACGATATAAATTCACCCACACATGGATCTACATAGTAATTGTTATATTACATCGCTGTGAACAATTACATTTATTCATAGTTTGCTTAATTACTTTTTGATTCAAATATTTCCCCTACTAGATTCACAACGTGTGTCCTTACCTCAAAATTGTTCATACATTCAAATTTATTATAAAACAATACAAGATAGAATAGTAACTCTTTATAAATAGGTATATTTTAATGAAAATTAATAAAAACGACAAACTTAATTATGCAGTTCGGTACAAAAACGGATTTAAAAACGTGGTATTTTTTTTTCATTAATTATTGATTGGTGCGACAGAACACTTCGTGCGCGACAAAATTGCACTTGGCCTGTTTATGCGCACGAGACTTCTTATCTTTGCAAGCTATCATTATCAATACTGGATACATAGTACAAAAGTTCATTTAGGACATTAGGACAAGGTTTGTTTTACGCATACAATCCAGTAGCAGTATTTGTGCCAAATTATAAATCATTGTAGGGTAAGGAGGGCATCGCCGCTCACCGGGTAATGACGCTCATCTCTATTGTATAACTCGATAAAAACAAACAACAAGAATTAGTATTTTGTAATAGAACTTTTGTGAACTATGATGATGATTTATATTATTTACATAAATTTAAATAAGCTTAACATGGCTATACATGTTTATAGATATTTTCAAACAACATGAATATAGACAACAAGAATATAGGGTAGATATATATTTAACAGAATTGTACTATGTTACCTTAGACCGGGGAGTTGGTATGTGTTTAGACACAGTGACATTTCAACTAAGTTACCTCTCGACAAGAGCTAGTGAAGTTGCAAGATAGTGAAGCGTGTGTCTTTGTTTTCAGCTGCGCTGATCTAATTTTTATCTTGGTGCTTATGGCAAATCCAGAAGTTTAGTAGACTATTTTTAAATTTTATTTGTTGTTTGGAGTTTTATAAAGTTGATGTCGTTAATATTTTTTACAATAAAAATTGATTTCACTTGCTATATTCTCATTTATATAGATACTTGAGCGTAATTTCCTCTTCGACTGAGCGGCATTACCCAAAGTCAAGGCAGATACAATAGCGCTCAAACCTGTTTTTTTTTAATAAGTCAAAGATGATTAAGTTTTGTATTAAATTATTTATAACAAAATAGTAATAAACTTTATTAATATTCATAATTATAATAAAAAATAAAGTGTTTTTTTCCTTAAGTGAGCGCCATTCCCCCTTCTCCCCCTATATATGCAAATGTATTCATTATATATCACGAGACACATACATATATTATCTCACCGTTTTATCTCAGCGCAATACAATTGTATTAAACTTAATAACTGGTACCATTGTGGAAATTAAAAAAAATTAACGACCTAATTATTATGTATCCTTACCCTGTCTGTTCCTGGATATTTGTAACAACATTCTACATAGAAGTATAGAAAATTGTTGGAAATATGTCGTCGGAAATCGGCTCGTAGATTTATGTATTTTCATCCATTCCAATGATGAGTCGTCTCTGGAGAGTTGACTTAATGAAATTGTTGAATTACTTCGTTCGTTGTACTGTTGTACTTGGTACGTGCATTTTTCGTTTGACAACATTATTTCAGTTTCCCCGTTTTCGTCCTCTATTTGATAACAAACTTTTAAATGCATATTGTTTATTGGTTCGCTTGTTGTTTCGAGATTTTCTAATTTTGCAGATTTGTAAATTTTTCCGTTTAACATTTCGTCGCACATCATTTTTATGTTTTGGTGATTTTCCGTTACCTCTATGACTAAAAACAAAAATATTATAATGTATTTTATTATTTTTGTTATAGAATAATATAATCGTGTTTTGGTAGTTATATTTTTTTTATTTTAAAATATACACAATACATACTTTTTAATAGAACTTACTAAAATCAGCGGGATTGTGATGTCTGGGGCACACCAGGCCGATACTTCGTAAATGGGGAACCATGGCCTCCGTGTCTCCCTGGTAGATACAGCGACCATCTGCCACTATGTATGCCTGGAAATTAACAGTTACATATGTATAACATTTTCATGTGACTTGACCCAGAAACACTAACGTATCTGAGTCAGTATCGTGAAGTCATCACGATACTGACTCAGATACTTATTAAGGTTGCTTATTTGATACATAACCAACATATGATTTACTATATATTTTATAATTTATGGTTTAAATTTATTAAGGGGAGTCTCCGTGACATACATACATTTCATGACTTTATAAGCGAAATATTTAAATAATAAACTAGTTAAAAATACTAAAAAAAAAACAATAAAAAAACGTAATAAAAAATGTATTTTAACGTAAGTATTGTTACGTAAACGTAAATATCAAACAAGAAACAGACAAACAGAAGACTGCTTTTTTACAATTGTATTGTAATATTTTTTATACGAGTTTTTACGAGTACCTAATTAATCTGAAGCATAAATGTAATTATAAAATCTTATAAAGTGATTATTAAGTTAAACTTATATTAAAATACATGTCTAACATTAAGTATCTAATGTTAAGATAATATTATAATTATCTCATGATAAAATGTTAATTCGAACAAACTACCTCCCTATAATTAAATAATAGCATCATACTAATTAATTGTAATTGTCATGTCATTTATGTTTTTTTATAATTTACAATACACAATTTGAATGAAAACGTTTTAAAAGTCTTTACAATCCATATTATTTACAGCTTCGTTTCAAATATACAAAAATAAATTGACTACATTTTAAAAAACTACAATCTAATAATATTTTGTTACATCAATAATAAAGTACCAGTAAGTATAATCTACCAAAAAGTTCCATGTCAGCACAGTGCATAAGTACCAACGACAAAAAAGTTTTTTTTTTATGCTGATTTTGCCTTTAAAATTTACACAATAAAAATCCACTAATACAACTTAATCAGTTTTTTTTGTGAATTTATAAGAATAATAAATTAACAAGAAAAAATTGTACTCAAGCAATTAAATTTTTGGTTATAATCCAGATCATTCATGTTTTCTTATATGTAAAATATTCATTACTAGTTAGTTAGTATATTCATTTTGGTGGTAAGTGGTGCCCTTGCATTGGCTTTTGTAAAGATGGAAATGAGTTGCCATCCCTGGTAAAACTGGCCATAAATGGTAATGGACGAAGGGATGTAGGAAGGGAAAAGGTGTGCGTTTGGAATTCAACACACGAAAAATAACTGTAATGGCTACTTAACGCCAAACTTCTATGACAGGATGGTACTTCCTAGTGGTACCACTCACCCAGTACGAGTTGAAGTCAAATAATTACATCTAGCCTCCAACACCTACATACCTAACTAGAGTAACTCTACTATATAATATGTTCCTAAATAATTGGGCAAATTAATATTTAAAACTGATTTAATATTGGCATTGATTAGCTATATTTAACTAAAAGTCATTGAAGGTTAAACTTAAGTAAATCAATCGTGTGTTCCTCATATACTTACAAACCCGTCACTACTCATTAGAATTCGCTGACAGTCATAAAATTAACGCCCCACTCGCAACAAAGCTTTTACCGTATGTACCACGTGCCTACCGTATTTTTTTTTCAAAATATAATTAATTTATGACTGCTAAATTATTGACGTCATCTTCTCAATTGTCTAGTGTTATTGTATTTATTTATAATACATTGAAGTTTACTAGGGATTTATTATTTTTTTGCTAATTACAATTCCAACATTGCTAACATTGTTCATTGTATTTCTATTGCCACAAATAATTACAGGGACGTCGCAACAATGAAAAATATTATGCAAATATTTACATGCAATGGTTGTTATGCAAATTAATGACAAAAAAATATATAGTTGTGTAAATAATTTCGCTAGGAACTTGCATATTACAATTTATTATTACAGCTATCGGACTTAATTGAATATTACGAGAGTGATAATTATTTAATTGTAATAATCGTAATTTTTTTATTGAATTCAAACACAATATTTATTATCAAGATGAGGTATTGGAATAATTAACAGCTTGTTACATTCCTTGACCCTCCCCGACACTGATTATTTCTTAATTATAGGTTTTTTTTTTTGTAAATTAAAAAGTGTTTACAAAAAAATTGCTTTCTTATTGTTATAGAATAGAATCGGTTCCGTGATTTCAGAATTTACCGATTGCAAATGGATTTGCCAACTGTACATAATAATAAAGTATTGTAAGTTAAATCTGTTAATTGTACTCAATACTTTATTTTGCAACAGACATAAGTAGACTCCTTATATTTTTAAGAAATATTAATACTTTTTATCTCTTACACTTGTGTTGTGTCGGTGTTATGGGTGATATCCTTGTTACTCCCGCACAGCAAATGAAAACTACGTCCATAAAATAAAAAAAATAAGTACAAATTTACAAAAAAGCGCTTCTTACTTCGCTAGACAATGGAATGAATTATCGAAGCGGTTATTTGAATATAACTTTTTGCTGAGGAGTATTTCATGGACACATTTTTTTATAAACCCATTTAACAAATAAATTATTCAAACAATGTATGTCAGAAAATTAGCATTACATTTCATGGCCTTTTTAAGTTGTGACAAAAAAAAATGTATGTAGTTTATTTATCAATAAATTATCTAAAGCGTCTGCTAATTTCTATGTCATTATTTTGTGTTTTTGAAAAGTTTAACCGTAAGTTTTTTTTTCATTTAACGACATTTATCGATTGGTATTGGTGAGAAGAGAGGACCTTAAAATAATTATAGCCTCAGTAAATAAACAATAAAGTCGATAGTCGATATACTAATTTCATGCAAACTGCAAAAAGTAATAAAAATATGGTTTAATTATTTTTTTTTTTACAAAAATAGAGTACTTTGTTTTTTTCTTTTTTTTAATCTATGTACTTCTTACAATTATTATGATACTATGTATTTTTTGTCTCAGCTGGCAACCCTAATTGCAAACATCTTTCCTCATATCTTATTATATATTCGCAATAACATTTACCACAATAATCTTGCTCATTAAATCAATAATAAATAATTATCAATCAATAACGTATTAACAAGAACAATAAATTTTTAAATAATTTGTAATATAGTATTAATCTGAGATTTAACTTAAACGTGCTGTAAATGTCGTTATTATTGTAGTTATCACGATTATTAAATAATTTATATCTTTAAACGAAACAGACTTTATCTTCAATATGTTATCTTTTATAAAACCGACTTTCTTAAATGATACAATATTAACTGAGGGTTAAAGGAAATAAGGTTATAATCAGATAAGATAACATTAAAGAAAAAGATTATTTTAATAATGTCATTAAAATTTTCACAGACTTAAGTTTCTCTATTTATCCTGCATTAATTACCTTTTTATTATAAATCAATCTTCAAAGTGAATGGGTGATAAAAAGATGAATTTATTACCAATGTAATATATCTCTCATTCATTAATTAAAATCATTCAAGAAGAACAATAAAATTATTAATTTATACACCCTGATGCGGCCAAAAGATTAGGTTTTTTCAAAAATCGCTGTGAATCCGCTTCTTCACCATTTTTGAATTTGAAACTTTAAAAGAAGAACCAAGTAAAGAGTAGAAGTGCACATATGTAATCATTTTTCAATGTTTATATGAATGTAGACATCTAAAAATATACATTTTATTAATAGCTAATGCCGATGCCAATGCTATACATTGTAATATTAGAAAATTCTGGGCTTCTGATTTATATTGTTATAAATGGCAAAATGTTCAGCATAACTGAAATATATTTTTAAAAGGTTTACGTTATGAGCATAATCTAAAAGTTTTAAACACACTTTTTAAAGTAAAAAGACTTTACAATACTCAAATAAATTTAAATTAATTTTAATTATGTAATGTTATACGTACAAATCTAAATTTAAACACGCATGTACCTAACTTGAGACCGTGTCGAACAATTTGTTTTTTGAGTGTTTTCCTAATTTTCGGTACATAAAAGGTTTGTATGTATTGACAAGACTGGAGAGAGATATCTAATAAAATAAATATTTTGTCTAAACATTATTTTGCTACAGTTACCTACCTATTAAAAATCAACATTTATGATAAGTCTATAGCTTAAAAAATATGATCAAATTAAGTTAATCATATAGCTAGTGACTTCCGCTCTACTTCCAGATGATTGTTATTATTGTTGAATCTGATATAATCCGTTATTTTACATTTGAAAATATAAGAATCTACGCAATACACTGGTTTGTTTTTTATTATAATGGTTTTACCATGTCTTGCGAGTTGTTTTGTAGTTTCCAGAACCAGGTCATCCGTAAATCCTAAGTGGCTCAAGTATTTTCCTGCTATATTTAGACTACATATTTTCAAATCCAGTTCTTAATAATAGATTCTCACAATACAATAAAGAGGTTTGGAGAACTGTCTTACTCTCCGATTGTTGAGAAAACTTGAATTCAATAATTCCAGTTTTACTCTCACAGCACAGCACACACAGTATATATACCTGCGCTATATACTTATACTGTTTGAATGTATTATTTCTCTACTTCTTTATTTTAAAGAGTAAGACTTATGCAAGATGTTTTGATTTCATGAAAGATCTTTTTTCCGTTTACTAGTTTCTTTCCCGTTTGGTTGATTTCTGTTGCGTTGATAGTTTATTATATTTACTTATATAATTTGATTATTTTATGGCAGAAGTGTTCTATCGCTTGTTTATCGCTAAATAAAAATCTGTAGCAATATTTATAGTATTTTTACGATTATTAAGTTTATTTTTAGATTAATATTACTATTCTTATTTGTTTCTAGTTTCTTGTATCCGGATATTCTTAGCTGGTTGAAGATATTTCTTTAAAGTTTTCTGTGACTTTTGTGATTAAAATTAATTTGTCTGATAGTTCTTTTTCTTCTGCACGACATTTATATCCTGCTTTTAACAGATCTTATTCTATCTTTAAAATTAGTATTGTGATCTCTGAAAAGATTTTGTTTCGTATTGATATTTCTTGATAATCTCGCACTGTGCAGTTTATTTGATGTGTTTAGTGGTTTTTCGTAATAAGTTGGCACATTCTCATATTTAATTGGACCAACTCAGTTATCATATGTTTGATCTTGCATCAATCATCAACCTCTTCCTAAGAAAATTATTGAAATTGGTCCAGTGGTTTAGATTTTCCATACAAACTTTCATCCCCTATTTTAACCATTTAAGGGTTGATTTTCCATCCAAATCGGGTTGATGGTTTAGCCGTAAAAGCGTCATAGACAGACAGGCAAACTTTCGCATTTATAGTATTAGTGTGGAAAATTGTCTGTAGACTCGTTTCGAGTGATAGTTTCGATATTTAAAATTATTTGATGGGACACAATATATTTATTTGCGTAGTTATACTTTCCATTTGATGAATGCCACGTCCATCAACGATTTGGGTTTTTTGAAATCGTTTTGTTATTGAAAACTTGTTTTCGAAGGTAAAATCGATTAAGTTCAGGCCCCTTTCATTTCTTTCTCCATATCGATGTTGCTATATGAAAATGTATTCGTCCTTTAGAGGTCCATTGGTCCATTTTAACCAACTTGAAAAAGATATGTAATCCATATAGACCTTAGGTTACTCTTCATCGTTATGTTATGTGTATTGTTGTGTTATGTGCATTGTTATGTTATGTTCTTTTTACAGTATATTAAAGAAATTTGTAAACACAATTGCCATTGAAGACAAGTGATTCTGCGAAGAGACACACATTCGTGTAAGCTACATTGCTCTAACATTAAGTTGTTTTTTTTAAAGTATTTAGCAGTTTTTTTTTTAATTTAAAGAAGCAGTTTACCTGTTGTTTTCACTATATCACCAAAGATATGATTTTTTCAAGTAATTTCAAACAATCAATAAATATATAATATTATTCAATATATATTTCAATATTATATTTTTTACATAAAATTCTTATCATTTTAGCCTCCTTTTATCTAAATAGGCAGTAACTTAAGTTATTTCTATATTTCATTAGAAAAGATTGTCTATAACGTTGTTTCTTAAGTAAAGCAATTAAAATATATTGTTACAAAAATTTTACGATCGCTCAGTAAGAACTTGTTAGATACAGCATTATAATAAACACATTTATGATGTTTATATGATATTTAAATTTAACATTTTTTTTTATTTATATTTATCATAAATATCTTTTTAATATTTAAATTTATCATGAATATTTTTTTATATTTAAATTTATCATTAATAGTTATTGTTTCATTCATAATTACAGTTATTTATTTCTAATGTTATAGTGACAAAAATATATCACTGTTTTGGTTTTCTATAACAGATTCTCAAAGTGCGCAACTCTTATCCAATCGAAAAAAGACAGAAAATTTATAAAAATATATATTTGGACTGACAATTCGAATTTTGTAACATTTGGTTCAAGAGCAGAATAACATGTTTAACGTAATCGTAAGAAAAAGGGAGTGTGGTAACCGTTAAACGACAACATATGATTTTTATGGAGTAGGCACCTATATATTATTAGCAATGAATAATTTTTAAACAAGAATTAATTGATATAAAATATATTGGGTGTTTTGAAATCCATCTGACAAAGACCCACCTGTTTTAAGAAAATTATATTTATAAATATTCGTGAACTATACACATTAAGAAGTCAAATATAAAGTTAACAATTCTAAAAACACAACTACCAGTTGCTACTGTTTGTAAAACATTTCCATTATGTTGAGAATTTATTTTGCAATCCATATAGTCATTTCTGTCGATTGCAAAAGTAGTTATTAGTTTTTGTAAATGTTTCTATACTGAAAGCTGGTAATACTCTGTTAGTTAATGTATTGTTGTAATAGGTAATTTAATACAAGTACCTACTTGCTATATACCTATATAGAATTCCCAAAATAAGTTCAAGTTCTAATTGATAATACTAACTGATAATAGAACAAAGTCATAAATGGCGATAATTTTTTTTATATTTCGGTAGTTTGTGTTATTTGTAAGGTATTTTTCTTGTATTCCCGCTACATTTCTTGGATCAAGCATAGTTTATTTCTCATGTAATATATTTTTAGTTATTTATATTGTCTAACATTTTAGATATCTCAATATCAAAAATACTTATTTATTCTTTATAAATCTGCAAAAGTAATGTATAATATATTGTAATAATCTCGTATACATGCAATGTAATTATAATTACATTTTACTTAATAATGATATCAGTATGTTATTGCATGTGTGAGGTTAATTACTGTCCTTTGACGCACATTATTCAAGCTGTGCTGCATTATTCAAAATATTATTTTCAATAATAAGGAAGAGACCAATGCCTGCCCAAACATTTTCCAACACCTATCCAAACATATCCCAATACCTTGCCAAACATTTCCAAATACCTGGTCAAACATTTCGAACAGCGATGCCGCAGGCTGGTGTATGGTGCACACGACGGTTCTTCCTTGCCTCGCCAACTGCTTCAACAACTTCACGCACTGCAAGGTGGTGACTGTGTCAAGACCACTAGTTGGTTCATCCAGGAAGAACACTGGTGGATTGTTCACCAGCTCTAAAGCTATCGATAATCTACAAAGAAAATGTCAATATGAGTTTGTTTATGTAAATATAAAGTGAATAATTGTGGTTATAAAAAAAAACATAACTTACTTATATACTCGTAATACATGTTATAACATTATTCACACAAAAACTATAATATGAACATTATTTTATAGCTATTATTATATAATACAATATTATAATGTAATGGAAATTGACATCGGTTTATTCGCGAATAACGAATTAAAATTATATTAGATAGAGTTACCGATTTCGAAATCTATTTTACATCTAACTAAGAGCTCTGGTACGATAAACTACATGTTAGATTTATTTTATTACAAATCTCGTACCTAGTACTAATTAATGGGATTAAGTAATCAACGAGTATTTTAAATACGAATATAATTAAATAGACTGCTACATGAAATGCTGATAGATAGATAATTATACCTTTTCTTCTGTCCTCCAGACAATTGATCTGTCTTTGTGTGTTGGTGCTCTAAGAGTCCAAGTTGTTGCAAAATTTCCTCTGAAGGGATTTTGACTCCCTTTGGAACTTTAAATTTGGCAGCAACGTCCATAGCTTCGCGCACCGTGAGTAATGGTTGATGAAGGTCCTCTTGTGTGATGTAGCAGGACGATCTCTTGAACAGCTGTTCATCACGGATCTGACCATTAACCAATAACTCTCCTGTGACTCCAGCTGACCTAGCAATGTATTACGGGATATTTACAAGTTACAACATCTATTAAAAAAACAATGTAGAATTATGGAAAGGTGTATCCTGATAAGGAATATTATACATAGAATACTAAATTAATCAAATTTGGTAGACTGGCTTTTTAAAATGTCTCAGGATCAAGTCCTACCCATGCATATTTATTTTATATTTATTAAAAGTTATATATAATATGCAACAAAAACAAAGTAGTAAAACCCATTGGTTTGATTTGCGAGTTAACGACACAAGGTACATTAGTGATGTGTAATCCTCAAGTTAGTAAGTGAACATATCGGTTAATGGATACAACTGTAACATTCTTACCCACCTCAGATAGTGGTGCAATTTTGCAAGACCTAACATGGGACACCTCATATGCCTATAATTATTTTATCTTTCACAACCATTGCAGATACAAACTGCGCAATATTATCAAAGTAAATTCAATGTATATATGTATATATTTTCTCTACCGGTACTGTCTTGTAATGTATATTACTGAGTCAGTTTAATGAAGGTTTTTGGTTTTGTAGTACTATAAAAACTAATGAATTTCAAAATAAAATAAAGTCTCCATTTTTGAGTATTAATAATGTACGGGTTTTCGATTTCATCCCATTCAAAAGTTCCAGTGTAGGAAAACGTTATCAAGAAATATTTATATTTCTTAAAAGAAAAACTAAGTTATATAATCTGCAGAAATGCGGTAAATGAATGTGGAGAGTTAAATTCTAATCATAGACACCTACGTCCACGACGCTTTGGCATTTACACATAATATACATACTTGTATCCAGATATGACATTCAAAAGAGAACTTTTGCCAGCTCCAGAAGGCCCCATTATAGCTATGAGTTGACCGGACCTAAATTTGCCACTGACACATTTGATGACTTGCTTCCCAGGCCCTGAAAACATTTATATTATTAATAAATTACTTGAAACCCTGAAAACATTTATATTATTAATTATATTTTTAATAAATTACGCCAAGGCGAATATTTAGAATACCTACTTAATTAAAAGTACATACAAGTGATTTCTCACGATATCTTATTTAATGAATGTGTTTAAAAAAATCTATTTCTGTATAATTCAACAAATTAATGAGCATTTTGTTAATTAAATGCCTATTGAAAGATGTTTGATAAATAATATATGGGATAACCTCTTTGGTATTATTTCGTTTCCTTGTTCCTGATTTTTTCAGAAAATAAAAAAAGTTCAATTTATTCATACTCGTAACACGCATTATTACCAAGTACTACATATAAACCAAGTACATATGGCGTGAAGTTCGTTGGCAGGTAACTGGACAAATTGAACTCAACAACGCAGTGGAATATTGAATATTGGTTTTGTTTTACAAAATTGTAACCATAGTTGTACATGAAATTGTACTATTATACAAAGTAGCATTGTATTATTATACAAAGTAGACTGAGTTATTATAAAAAATAACGAATCTATGCCCATTATAGCTCTCCTTGCAACTATAAGCGTTAATTTTTTAATTGTATTTTTTAATTCATAAACATTGTAATCATTAAATTGGAATACTATGAAATTTTATCTGCGAATTTCACTCGGCTTTTGTTTTCCTGCTAAATATTAACAACCCGGCCTTGCCCATGCAAAAGTTGTTACCGACCTGACCGGGTTTAACGTCCTAGATGCATCGGTCGTTGACCCAGTACTAGGTATTAGAAATACGATCAGGCCAACTGCATCGTTAATAGTCAACTAAACTCTCTTTATGACTTTTTATAGGTGGTTTTTTCATTTGTAATGTTGTTATATATTGTCTTGTATATACTATGCTTTGTCAATCATGTCTATCAATCAATCAATCAATGTGAATGCATTTCCTGTCATATTATTAAACGTAAAACAAAACACGAAGTAATATTCTATTCATATGGAGAAATATATATGGAATATATTAATTATTTAATATGGTCATTTCGCCTGTTTGCGTCCATTTAGTGGAGTTGCTGACTTTGAAAGAGAAAATAAAAATGATTTAGCACTAGTTTTGAATAAAAACTTATGTACAGTGTTAATAATATAGTCTTTTTTATATTCATTTAAAGTTATGGTGGAAAGATATAACGATTTAAATATAAAAGTGATAAATATCAGATTTGGGCGATTTAGCCAGTTTGCGTCCATAAAATCTAAATTGCGTCCACTCATGTCCAGTTTGCGTCTACCAACTTATATATAGAATTTAGGGGAGATTTTTATTAATTATTATTCAGAAAGATTAGATTTTAACAATTTATTGTTTTATGTCTAAATATTTAACTAATTAAATTTTAAAATATTTTTAATAACAAATATATCATCTTATATATTTGTCACAGCCAATGTTTTCTTCGCCGTCTTCATCTACATCTGATATAAGTATGTCATTACGTTCAGCGCACTTTGTACTATCCACGGCTGGTAAATTCTCTTTTCAGAGTATCAGTATCTACTGTGACTTTAACAGGAAGTGCCTTTTTCTACGTTTTGGAGCAGTTCCTTGTTGCTTTGTTTTTTTTTCTCCATCTGCTCTTTATGTTCATAATACTTTCTCGATGCAGACGAAGATATGGCCGCTGGAGTTCTTTGATTAAATTTTCTTGCTATGCTAAAAATTTCAGCCAACATCAGGTGGGTTTTAAATGGATCAAAGGTTTCTGAATGTGAAATGCCTTGAATAAATAATGAAGATGATTGTAAACTAGGAGGCTTTTCTATAGGTGAAATAGATGGTGATACAGTTGATGCTAAATGAATAAAAGCAGTCGGAGGAGGTTTTGATATTTGTTGCTTAGTTTTCTCAAGACTTGGTGTAGTATGAGCTGCCATATCTTCTAGTGGTAAAATAAGAACTTCATCTGAAGACACTATTGAACTAAGCTACAGGTAACTGCCAAAAAGGTGTATAGGCAAAATCATTTTTATTCATGTCATGAGTTTCAAAGTTGCACCTTGATACACTGTGATTTCACAATTTCTAATTTGTTCAATCAGGAGCCGTTAATAAATTACGTAAATTTTTTTTTATTATAAATTACATTAAGATATTATTGATCGTAGGTATATACAATTTTATTAAATTTAAATAAGGTATACATTTTTAATTACTTTTATAAATAGATAACAAGAAAACAAAGGTGGACGCAATCTGGTCTGTCCTAAATAATAGGTCATAAAATTCGCGTCCACTGCGGGACGCAAAGTGGAATTTTTTAAATTTGTATGTACTAGTTTGCGTCCACCTTATTTTAACTGTCAACAATTAAAAAACTTAAGTAAATTCATAATTATGTTTTTCCTTTCTTTATTATTAAGGCCTAGAAACATCTATGTATCCTTAACTTCACATAAAACAATGTAAAACTAACCGTGAGTGGTGTTGCTGCTCACTATTTTTTACTAACATTTAAGACATTCGCAGTCTTTTGTCCCGTGGCTCAAATAAATTATTTTTTTTTAAAGGGAAGGATTGCGCTCAAGGAAATTTTGTTTATGACTGTGTATCTCCTATATATTGAGGTAATGGCAGAAATTACATTTAGTTTTGTTAGAAAGTTCATGAACTTATTTTCGAGTATTTTATGAAAGGATAGTCGTCGAATGGACGCAAACTGGCGATGGACGCAAACAGGCGAAATGACCCTATAACATGATTCTTTGAACCATTACTTGATACAAAATTAAATAGAGTATCGAGTACCTACTCTATCTGTGTTTTTTTTTATTATAATACTCAGCAGTATTTTCCTTTGTTTCTTTTTAGTATAGGATCATATTATGTTATATAAAAACAATTTATCAATTAATAAATAGTATGTATGTAAAAACGGAGGGACAATTTACACATATTTTATTTAGATTGTTACTCATTATCTATATCTATACTAATATTATAAAGAGGAAAGGTTTAATTATTTTTTTGTATGTTTGAAATGAATAGGCTCCGAAACTACTGGACCGATTTCAAAAATTCTTTCACCGTTGGCAAGCTACACTATTCCCGAGTGACATAGGCTATGTTTCATTTTCGAAAAATTAGGGATGATTACTAAAACTTGAATATTCAAACGCAAGGTGTAAAAAAATAAACAAAAAACTGCGTGCGCTGCGAAAACGGTGAAAGTTACGCAAAAATGATGTTTTATGAAATTGTTCCTCTTTAAAAGTTCCACAGATTAACGAAAAGCGACCTATACGCGGGCGGAGCCGCTGGCAACATCTAGTGTAAAATATACGACAAATTATTATCAAAAAGTGTATGCTAGTTACTCAGCGGCTATATAAGATAGTTTTTATAATTCTAATAATCTAAATAATTACCTCATTATTAAAGTATCGACCTCGAAAATTTATTTATGTTTAAGAAAGTCTCAACACCTTGTTTTTAATTCTTTTTTTGTTATTAATTGAGCTCAGTTCTGTCTGGAACTGTCCGAAAAACCTTATCTCTTATCTTATCTATTTTATTATAAGCTTAAAAAACCTCTGGTTTGCTCAGATCTGGTATATTCTTTGTTTCATTATATAAAGTCAATGATCCTAACTTTGGGCTCCAGACTGGCATATTATGAAATATGAAATATTAAACATAAATAAAATATATGTAGGTAATATACATTAAAAAAACAAAAAATATATATTTATGTACATATTTGTTATTGCAAAATTAAAAAAATTATATTGATAAAGAAAAATACCTTGTAAGGAATAATTTGTCAATAAAAGACAGAAATATTTAGGGAAATGTTAAAATAAAAATATTAATTATATTTTACGAGCATCACGTAATATCTGACGAACTCTTAGTTACATATTAGTAGCTTGTCATTATTAAAGATTTCCGTATTTAAAAATATCTGCGGATACCTACAAATATTTTTATCAACATTCAGTTTTACCACAAATTGGTGCGTTTTTCCCTTTGTGGTTGTTCTGCGGCAACAATATTGTAAAGATAATTGCTTCTACGTTGTTATAAACCACCTATTTACGATTTCCAAGCCGATAGATATTATAATAATATTATTTAAAAATATGTATATATTTTTGTTTGTCATAATTTACGTGTTGTATAAGTGTAGTTTTAAAGTTTGCGTTGCCACTAATTTACTTTCATGTGTGATTAATAATAACTAGTTAACTTTCCCTGTTGTATGGTGTACATATATTGGCGTAGAGTGGCGAACATTGGACGACGAAAGACATATGTGACGTGTTTGAACGTCAGAAAAGCAAAACATATTTACATTTTTTTATTTTGTATTAAAATTATTATCTATTTATGGAATATAATGCATGATAAAATTTCGCTTAAGGATTTGTAGAGAACACAATTAAGTAAATCATTAATCTAATTATCTATATTCTATACAGCCACATTAATAGGTCAATGGGCCATATTGGTCAAACCATATCAGACGGTTGGATTGACGACACGTGTAGAGGCTTATATATCTTATTTTTTGTGGATATACGGTTTATGTGTATTTCTACCAATGCTTTTTTAAATACTCTTGCTTTACTTCACAACTTTTATCTCAAAATCTTTTTGTCTTAATATCAGTATTTAAATATTCTCAGATAGTTAGGTTATATTTGATCAAACATTTTAAAACATTTTATTAGTATATAATACCAGTTTAAAAAAAAATTGCGAAGCTTAATAATGATTTTTAAGAAGCAAAAATCTTGCTTCTGTGATTGTTTTTACATAACTATAATTACGAATAATTTTATGTAACGATGCTATAATAAAACACAAATCAATACGGATGTTTAGTTTTTCGACAGCAATTTATAAAGATTACAAAATTAATATTTTTTTAAGTTTTTAATTCACACAATACAACTGTTTTGTAACTTCACTGGTTTAAAATGTTAAAGGATATCACAAATAACTCTGAAAAAACTATATATATATATATATATATATATATATATATATATATATATATATATATTATAGCGATTATAATTTGTAATAAACGAAAAAAAACTTTTTGTAACGGTAAATGTAATATAAATACAATAAGCGAGTTAGATTAACAACTTGTTTCAATTAAATATACATCGTGAAATCTAAGAAATATTTGAGTATATTTTAAATATTTACTATTAAATAATATTCTCTGTATTATTAAAATGTAACACATAATTACTGCTCGATGTGTGCTTTTATCACAATAGATAAACCAAACGGATATATTAGTAGATACGTAATGTAATTAATTATAACACAAAGACCTACATTGTTGCCCTTCAGATATGCACATATTTATTTAGGTCATTGTCTATTTAAATAGTATCCATATGCATATATATCAAATTGGTTATCAAATATATTTTATGTAACAATAACAAATAAAATTCGATTAAATAGACTTGTTTCTTTTTAGTTATTAAGGATTATATCATAATCATCCTAAATAATATACATAGTTTTTAAGATTTTTTGTCGATATGTTTGATTCAAAGAATGTATAACAGTTCTATGTTTTGATTTTACGATTTGGTCAACTGTCATAGTTTTGGTTTTCAAAACCCGTGCTAAGGGCCAGGTAACAGCTGTTCGTATACAAATAACGTAGTAAATATTATTTCACCTTTTAAACAAAAGATGGTTCGTCTTACAACTGGGTGATTGCTAGACCACAGTGCATTAAACGCCTAGTGTACAGAATATCATTTAAGTGGTATAGTATGGTAAAAACAGAAATCAAGCTGATGATGATGATGATGAGCGAAGAATGAAGCGAAGATGAATTGGGGAAGTAGAGAAAGAGTGTCCTCACATAGTGGAAAAAAAATACCGCGGAACCAAACTGGACAATAGTTTCTCAAGACATACCTATAATAGAGGAAATCATTAGAAACATGAAATTAAGACACATTTTACATGTTTTGATACTTATAATTAAACGATTTCTTTTTTATTTAAAGATATTATCATAACCGATAAGATAAGTTGTTATTTTGTTTTCATTATTTGAATATTTTGCGGAACTGAAACATATGTAACCTTGAACCTTGACTTAGATAGTGACGAACTTGCTCTCAAATTACAATTATTAATATATTATACTTATTATTTAGCGAAATATTCAGACAGATATAATTTTCAATGGAGTTTCATAATAAAATATGAATCATTAATTTATTAATGCGCATTATTTATATCGGAGGTTAATTAATAAATGTATTCTAATTCCTTTGACTAATTTATAATTTTTGTCTAATAAGAATCTAAATATATAATTTAAGATACATTTTTCACTTCAAAAACTACTAGTTTGAGTCCTTTACTTTTTACAAACATCACACCTCTACAAAAGTTAATTCAGTAAATGTTTGTGTTTGAAATTAAATTCAAATAACTTTTTATAACTTTCATGTTACAAATGAATCCTAAAAAACAAGTTAGACAGTCAAAACAAC
Source organism: Napeogenes inachia (assembly GCA_959347355.1). Classification (NCBI taxonomy): domain Eukaryota; kingdom Metazoa; phylum Arthropoda; class Insecta; order Lepidoptera; family Nymphalidae; genus Napeogenes; species Napeogenes inachia. The sequence continues at coordinate 28,306,679 of OY365791.1, forward strand.
GCTATTTATACTAAATAAATGTTTGTATGATAAAAATAATAAGAAGTAAGTTATTAATATTTAAAAGCAAATTTCTTATTAAAATACGATTTCTACTCAACTTTCGTTTGAGATTCAAGTTTCTTACAATCTGGTTTTTTATTCTTAAGAAAAAATAATTAAAAAAATATCATTTGATCTGTTATTAAAAACATAATGTAGATAATAAATGTCATAAACCGGAAATACAGGCAATGTAAGATAACTTTTTTCTTTGAGAATGTAATAATAGAAATAAGCACAATTAAGAGATATTAGTTATTGTGAATAAATCTAGAAAAACATGTTTGCATGTAAACAAATTATCTTGCATTTCTAACATTAATATCAGTATATCATTGTAACAGACAATTAAAGCTTAGATTTAACACCACTATAAATATTTTTATCTAAATTTGACAAAGACACAAAATAACCAGCATTGACACCCACGTGTAGAAGAGTACACTAGGTAACAAAATACATATAGCTTTTATTGATATGACATAAGACTGGTAATTCATTAAGTTATATTTTTAATAAGTAACAGTTCTTCAGCTCTACATTATACCAATCATCGGAAATATATACCTTTGTATGTATATAAACGTTGAAGAAAGTACAAGCTCGATTACAAGTTATTTATGTTATTATTATATATATTATTACTTATTTATGTTATTATATATATATATATATATATATATCTGCGATGCGATACTACAAACAATATTTCAAACTATATTATTATCTATAGGAAATATTTATATAAGGGAATGATATTTAATTTATAAAATCTGACCGAATTTGCAAGTTGAATTGCTGTCTGATATATCAATAACGAATTTATAAATATTGCACGATATAACCAAACCGTATGATTTTGTTATTCATCCTTTTGTATGAAAAATGATTTTAACATTTCCAGTTCATCGACCCAGTTCCAAAAATATCCGTATGATATATGCATGTGTGTGTGTTACAAACTCTCTGATTCTTTTTGTTAGCCCTAAATACACGTAGTTTATTTTAAGACATCATCACAATTTATGGACATAACAAAAAATCCTTTAAACTTTCGTGATCCATTGAGATTTGTAGTATTTATAAATAATACTACTAGTCCTACTCTATTAGGAGAAAGTACAAAAAATACTACATGAATATTTAGGAAATTAATATCAAAAATAATATCAAATCACGAGTCATAATTATTTATAATATACATAATTATATATAATACCTTACAAAATTATTTATCATAATTTAGACAAATTATCATCATTGCTTAAGGGTTTGTAGATTAATTTTAGGTTTTGTTTTTTATATTATTTTTTTCACTTCCTTTTTATAAATTTGTTTAGTAGGTATCCACTAAAGGAATCTAAACGAAGGAAGTGAAACTGAATTGACATATCAGATATGTTTCTATAATAGTTTTTTGCAAACTGATGTAAATTAAGTTCTTAAACAGACAACGTGAATTTTTGCGCGTAGTTTATAAGTAGTTTGGAAGATGGGTTCCGAAAGTGCAATGCCCTTCTGTACTCTACTGAAGTAGTAGCAGACAACGACTAGTACCTACCCCCAATACGAGTGTTGACGTTACGAAAACTATGACAGTTTACCAAATAATAAAATCAAACATAGAATAATTATTATGCACTATGAATCAAAGTCTATTGACATGTAAAAAAAATCTCTAAAAACATATTTACCTTATTTATCATTTTTAACAGATTTCATAATTTTATGTTTTGTTTTTATGATTTGGTAATACATAATTTTATTGTAGGTATTGTTCTAGATACTTTTGAAAAATAAACAATTACCTATCTTGTCCAATGGGTTCATTGACCTAAATACCATCATAGATAATATATTTTTCGAAACAATTGAAGTTGCAATAGATTACCACTTTTACTCAAGGCCATATTGACAAACTTATTGGAGGTCTGATGAAAGCTGAGACACAAATATTTTGTATATACTCTGAACAGCGTTCCATTTTATTATTGATTTATAGATATTTATATTAATATTTATAAGACATTTATGAATATCAAACGATTTAGGTCTATTGGTAAATTAATTAGAAATAAGTTTAACGAAATCTCTAGTATTATATAAACATGATCTTAATGACAAATTATTACACCAAAAGTTATAATATAAAATATAAAGTTTAAAAATGTATTAAAATTACCGTTGGATAAATACCGCAGCAATTTTTTAAAAGAAACAAAGGAACTTAAGAGATAGTCAAGATATTTTATAAAGGTAAGTGCACACTAAGTATGGCGAAATTATTTATTTATAAACTTTCAATTTTGGCATTCATTAATTATTAATTCAGTTTTCATGTTTTTATAGATTAACATACTCGTCTTATTTAGTGAATTATTACTTATATTTAATACAAAGGAACAATGAAATATGTGTAAAGAAACCGGAAGACATCAGATATTCTTTGAAAATTCTTATTATTTATCAACGTGGTTTGTTTGTAGTTTGTTTTTTTTATATATCATTAATATTTATTTCATAAGGAAAGGTACAGGTGTCATTAAAAATGTCTTCAGACTTGTATTTATTAAATAAACATTGTCTGTATAAAGGATTATTAAATGTATATGGAATAAGAGAACTTTGTGTACCATGCCTAAAATATGAAAGTACCTACTTTCTCTTTTGTTACAATGACCACAAATGTATGGAGGCGTAAATTACTCCGTGGTTTGCCGGCAAAATAGTGTAATACAACTTTTTTAGCAACTTAATCATTGTGGAAAAAAAAATCTAAAATCAGAATTTCGTTTCAATAACTATTATTACTATGTGTCGAATTTAATCGAATTTATATTTTTATTTATTCATAAAAATATTTTTAGCAAAATTACTTAGAAAACTAAAAAGACCTTTTTTGTTAGGTACGCTTTTCTAGTTTTCAAAGTAATTTTATTTAAATAACCAACGAAACTAGAACTGCACGCTTGTCTGTGATGTGTACCCACTGAATGACATACCTAGATCAGATGACCCACATCTCCTGATGGTTCGACCGATCAAATCTTATACGCATCGGATTATTTTGCAAATACCAGCTTACATATACGAAACTAAATTCACAATTAAAAATAATTCTTATATTTTTTTTTTCAAACATTTAGTGTTGTAAGATAACATTACTTATTTAATTTTAATAATTACCTCTTACTATTTTGTTGTATACTGTATAGGTCAAATTCCGAAACTCCAAATCCATCTTGAGTTAGCTGCAACAAAAGAAAAAGATTATTAGCCTTATAATAATTTGAATTTAATCGTATACTTTCCTCACAATTATAATCGCTTGGACTTTAGAATTAATATTATATCTCGGTGGACAAATAAACAGACGATTATACAAATATTATAATAAACAGTAAACAGTGACTTCTATTCAAAGTTACCTTTTGTGGCTAGTTTATTAGTCTTTTTAGAATATCATAATTGTGTAAGACATTTTGTAATATTTTATCTATAGATAGATTAGTTTATATTGCAGTTTTATCATATATAGATGACAGTGGATAATAAATGAGTATTTGAAATCTACCAAAACGCGTATATTTCAAAACAAAATTTGCCTACATGCATAAATGTAGATACATTAGATTTAAAAGAATTTTCAGTATGTTTAAATTATTAGAGACATATTTAAATTATCGACCATTATTTCCTTTGTTATATATGATATATGATGTAGAGAGGCTGCCTGCAAGAGGTGGTCCAATAATTAAAAGAAACCCTGTATATAAAAGCGAAAGGTTCACTTACTCATCATCAATTATCTTGGGGTATTTTTGGGGACTTAAGTGCTTACTAAGACAGGATTTTGCGAAATATGATCCCTAAGGAGCAGTTTTTGGGGTTAATGGTTTCTTTAAAACTTCGTTACTAGAATTGGTACGAGTCTCAATTTTTATATAGCATATAAAATTTATATTTTAGGACATATGCGCTAATATAGGATTTTGTAAAATTCGATTTGTTCTTGGGATTGATAGTTTGTATGATACAGATACAGCAAGTTCAGTTTAACGGAAAATAACTTTTTTTTGCAACCCTATGAGTTCAATCGACATAAATGTTGATGATGACTTATAGTACAAAATACATTCAAGGATTGGTAGTTATATATTTTTGTAATATCTAATCTTTATTTTTATTATTATTATCACTATATTATAGTCGAAAATGCCATCTTTAATTAATAATATCTAGAAAAGAAAACGAGTAACTGTTCTTGTGTAAGTTCACCTGATGCTAAATCCTGGAAATTATTGATACTAAAAATATATTGCATAGAGAATTTCGTATAATAACAACCATTTTTTATTTATGCCTTAAAAACTTTCTTAACATATATGTAAATAGTAATAAGTATTACATATATGTAAATACTTATCTTTATAACAAGCGGACGAAGTCGCGGGCAACAGCTAGTAGTTAGATATATATAGTCCAGGTATAGCTGTCAATACTAATTGAAATAAGGAAGTCTCTAAAGTTGTCGATAAGATATCTGTCTGAATGTCTTTCTTGTATCTACCTTATCTTTGTAATCACCTGCAATTTGTTTTAAAACAAGAATAAGATCTAAATAACTTGACTTATTTATTTTTAGTAATATGGCATTCTCGGTTTCTGTAAACTGTATTTTTATAAAGAAAAATAATTTAATTAAGTGTAAAAAAAAAATATATTCTAGAATTAATAATGGGGAACATTCACGTATTTTTTTTTTGACGTAAATTAATCATTTACCTCTCAATATCGTAGAAAAAAATAAAAATAGGCTTGAAAAGATTCTAGTTTTTTTTTAAAGTGAAAATTAAAACATTGAGTAAATTTGACCCGTTTAAACACCGCCATTTTGCGCGCGTTTTGCGTGACGTCAAATGATACAAATAGTGAATGTTTACTATGATTTATGAACTTTTTAGTTATTTCATAGATATTTTAAGTTTTAATTGCTTTACAAGTCATGGAAGAAGATAAAAATCATCTTACGAGTATTGTATAGTACCGGAGTGCAAAAGATTGTGAAGATCAATTTAACGTAAGTATACTTTATTTATAATAAGTTTAATCTAATAGTTTCAATTTATAGTAAGTTATCAACTTTAGAAAATTTTAGTTTAAAATTAACCTAACCTATCTTACAAATTTCAGTATAACTTTCTATAAAAACCGTAATCTTTTTTTGTTTTACGCAATTTTATGGTCTGTCGATTTATTTCAGGTTAAGGAAGATACAGCAAATTGTATTGAATATAATATGTGTAACGAAACAACAAGGAGAAAGATGTAATCTAAATTTGAAGAAAGGAGTTGTTCCTTATATATTTTTGTGGCAAAAACACCAGCTGATAGAATGAGAATGTGCATAGTCAAAAGGCAAAGATTGACATCGGTTAATGAAGCCTTTTAAGAGTTAGCTAGCAAAAGTAGTGTTTAAAAAAATTTGTGACCTTTACGAAGAAGTGATATAGGTAGTAAGTCCTAGTACTGCCCATACAAATGTCTGTGATATTAATCAGCCAGGACTCAGTACTTCTCCTATTGAATATGACTGTCATAAGACAGAGCCTTGCTTTTCGCATATTGAAGATAAATTACCAAGTGACTAAGCTGTGCAAGTTAATATTAAACCGAAGTATGGAAGTAAAGGTGTCAATGTAAATATACCTGCTTTTATTTAATTGTTTACTGAAAACACAGCTGATAATACTTCTATAGCATCTTATATCTTATATATATCTGCTGATTATCAACCAAGTTATTTATCTGAGTCAAGTGAAGTGGGAAATGATTCAGAGGAAGAAACATTTTAAAAATGTAATGTGTAGCATGCTAAATGCTATTCAAAAAGAGTTTGCAGGTATTTGTTTTGTTAGAGTTGTTTGAGTATTTAGAAAATGTTTTTAAGATTACCTAAATAATTGTATCATTTAATAAAACTTTAAGCACGAAAATATAGGTTTAAATTATTTATTTTTCTCAGTCACACTGATACCACAGTATGAACTTAACCGCCTATATATTGAATGGTGTGTCAAATGACGTCACATTTTCTTTCGACTAATGGTGGCGCGTTTTGGAATTTTGAATTTCGCTCCCTAAATTTGCACTTTTCATAAATTATTTTTTGGCCTTAAATGATTAGTAAATGAAAAAAAATGATTTTATTATAATAAGATGATAAAAAGTAATCGAAAAAAAAATATTTGAGACCATTTAAATTTTTTTGCATGTTCCCTATTGCTTATGCTTGAGCACAGAATCAGTGCTAAAACCCTATTCAGAAATTATAATAATATAATAGAACGGCATGTTTGTATCTACTTAAAGGATCGAAATCTGAGCGGAACAAAAAGTAATCAAATAATTTGAGGTCATAAAAAAAAGATCAAATCTTTTTTTAACATGTCATTGAAAAAATATACAAAAGCTCTTTGTCAATAGTTATCAATGTGTCTATTGATATCTGGTTCACACCCCAGTTGCGCGATTTATGTTTTTAACAGTAGGCATATTTCAAAACTATAAATATGTTATAACCAACTATAAATATTTCATCAGATAGTACTAAAGTGTATAACTCATTTTAAATAAACTTAATAGATTTGAGCTGCTTTCTTAAACGTTTTTTACTATAATTGCGGCTTCTCTTATAAAGGCACATAGATTTTCTCTTCTTTTTATAAAGGCACATAGAAAAGAGAAGAGACATATTTTAATATTTTAATTAAAGAGGTCAATGAGCAAATATATGAATCAAAAATGGGCCTAAATTGTACAATCTGCAAAACTAGTCGAGAGTTACAATACTGACTTAACCTTGTTAAAACTGACATCGGAATTGCGGTTAAAGTGAAAGTTATCTTATTTCGCTAAGAAAGGAACGGACATAGTATTGTGATATTTAAAAATAAATAAACGTTAAATTTTATTTCTAGTGAGAAATAATAATAGTTATACATATTAATACTAATATTATTGTTGTATTTAATATAGGTAGGTTTCTTTTTAAATTTGTGCCTGAAATTATATTTTTTGATTATTACTTATTATTACATGTTGTAATGATTTATTACAGAAAAAATATAGAAGGTGGAGTAGTGCTTTAATATTTTACTTTTAGATATTAAAGACCCATTAATAACTTTAACATTAATGAATTAATTAAGTTAAGTTAAGTTCAGAGTGCAAGGATCGTGCGAGTGACCTTGTTATATTTGTAATGTTAAAAGTAATTATGGTAAGTAATAAATGAAATATGATAGCTACTGTAATTTCCTTTACATTTAAAATATATCCTTATTGATAGGTCAATGGCGGCCAGTGATCTGAAATTATTGTAGACTCTAGGAAATACCCTTATAACAAGAATTACCATTGTCAAAGAATAAATAATTAAGCCGGAAATTATTCCATATGTTAAATGGTGCAATAAATTCATATTGATCTTTCAACGATAGTATGTTTTGTTCTCTGACATTTTGAGGGCTTAAAACTTTTTCCTTGAGTCTTAAATTAATATTTTATTCAACGGCCCTTAAAATTATAATATATGTTGGCAACTATATCTTATTTTTGTTTCCCTAGTACAGTTTTTGAAAAAAACTATGACAGTTTTTGAAATAGTCTAGTGAAAACATACAATTATTGTACATCCTATGAATCAAAATCTATTAACATGTATAAAATAATCTGTTAAAAATTATACTATTTAGGATAATGATTCTAAATAACTAATGATAAATATAATTTTTAACAGATATCTTTAAATATGTCAATATATTTTGATTCATATAGTGAATAATAATTCTATTTTGATATTGACGATTTCGAAAACTGTCAAAGTTTTCGTAACGTCAAAACTTGTATTTTATGTTTCTTCGCTAATTCTTTTTATGCTAATCGTAATTGACATTGACTTTTTTGATAATCAAGTCTCAAATGTATGTGATATGTTTGTATAGTTATTAATAATATTTTTAGACTAGGAATCTAATTTAACTGTCAAACATATTTCATTTCTGCATAAAACTTGAACGACAAATGACGACCGATTAAACATTTTTTTTTTATAATATAATTTTAAAAGAACGAATATGAAATTGAGATTCAGATATTTCTTATGCGAGTAAGACTTGGTTCTTGGGTTGTTTCACCAGTTTTACACCTTTCTCTTAAGGTTTTCTCTTTAGTATTTAGTATCTTATTAGTATTTAGTATTTATTATCTTATAGCACTATATCATACACCAAATCTTTATTATACCTTATGCTGAAGAAAATCAAACTCTCGTTAATTAATTGTCCCAGTTTTGTTTTTTTCTACTAGTTTTTCGATTTCGATTGTTCTATGTTCTAATCTGGTAACACCTTGACTTATATTAGTTTTTTTGCTAATCAAAAACCTTGGTTATAATTTATTAATTATGTTTTAATAATACTGAATATGTAGTCATAAAAAAATATAGGATTTTTTTGTTGTATATTTCACGGTACCTACCTACTGCAAAAGTAGAGTTTTTTTTTATTTTCTGATTTATGGGGATTACTGTGGCTATTAATATTACACATATACGATTACACATATTTTGTTATTAACATTTTTCTTATAAACAATATTTCTTCCGTTATCAATTTCAGTATCAGCACGAGCTCAAGATCATCTCTTTCATTATTTATTAAAACGACATGGAACACTTCACAAAAATGTGTAGAATTAAATAAAATATTTTTGATTCATCTGGTTACTTAATTCCTACAGTATATAAAAACCAATGAATACTAATGTGTTCCACGCATCCAAAGCAGCTTAAAATAAAAAAAACTAGGTACAAAAAGTTTATAAAATGATCACATAATCGCAAAAAAAACAAGCAATTATATTTATATACAAATATTATACACGCTTTTATTACAATATTCTCATATGTACTAGAAACTCATAAGTTTTTTACACTTCTTAAAAAATGTTTAGTACTTCCATTGATTCACATATTGCTTATAATTGATATTACATAACATTTTCACATATATTGAATGTTCGTATGAGGGTTCCTTCGTTTCATATGTATTGAATGTCAAATCTGGCTAATCTTATTATATGTATCGTTTGAAATATATTTTATGGTGCTTTTTTTTATTTTAAGGTACTATATGGCGTGTCTTATAGTACCATGTAATACTTAGGTATATTAATTGTACAAACAGACATTTAGTTTTCGTAATTCTGTCTATTGTTTTATCTAGTACAGTACTATCATTATATTTGATGTATTTGATTACCGCCCCGTTGGTCGAGTGGTTAGCGCAGACGCCTAACGTGTCACGGCGCAATGGGGCTCGGGTTCGATTCCCGGCGGAGACAGGCATTTTATGTGATGAGCATAAATGTCTGTTTCTGGGTTTGGTCGTTTATTAAATATATTTTCAGTATTTATATGTGTATTTCTATGTATTTGTATCGTTGTCTAACACCCTTAACACAAGCAAATAATTTGCTTACTTAGGGGTTAGATCAATGTGTGTAATTTGTCCTGATATTATTATTATTATTATTATTATTATTATTTGACAAGTTACAGCAGTTATCGTTACTACTGGCATATTTTGTAATTCAAACCTTAAGTATTATTTTCGTCATAACATTGACCCTCTTAGCTCTCGCCAGATTTAGAGAATTTCATTGTATTGAGTAAAACCAAACATTACTCAAATATTCAAGAGGTATGTTCATAATCGAGTATTGCGAAGAAATGTTTTTGGTTTTCTAATAAAAAAACGAAAAAAAAATATTTGAAAGAATTATACTCAGATTTAAAACTTTAAACAGGAGCTGTCCGAGATGATATTTGTCTTAGTTTGAATAATAATACTAATTATTACTTAGTTTTCTTATTTTTTGTTACAAAACATGACAACCTTATCATATATTAAATTAAGTTTTACAATTAAATTTGACGACCTATTTGTTTAGTAATGAGTGGTCCTGTTGCTGAGCCAAACGTCGTAGGTTCGATTCCCCCTAGGGATAGTTGTTTGTGATTGTAGTTTCAAGTCTGTATGTTCTTTGTATCGGATACCCCCTCGACAGAGAGATTATTCCAATGCAGGAGATGTTTAGTAAAAAAAACATTCGTTATTTAAAATGAAACGTCCGGTGACTCTCTTAAGTGCCGGAAACAGGATTTAATGATACATAAAAACATTTATAATATTATAACATTTTGCTATTAATATAAATACTACAAAAGTACCGTAATTTAGTTTGAAATATTCTTTTTAAAAATGTTACTTATCAGTTAAATCGAGAAACAATTTATTTAAGAATCAGACCCACTATTATGGAAAACTTTAAAAAACATTCAATAACACTTTTTTATATCATGTTGAATAATCTTCAATTAATTCATGTTTTGCTCTCTTTGATGTTTTTTTGATAGGCTTTTTATATATTTTATTAAATACCAAGTAGAATTTCCAAGAAGCGTGATTGAGCGGGTATAACCAACTTTTTGCTTTTAAAAGGCTTCAACAACTAACAATTCTTTCTTTCATACTATATATTCAAAAGACATAATTAGTAAAGTACATATAAGAAATATTACTTCATAGCATACAGTTATAATAATAGTTTCAGTATGTTTTTGTTAATCGTACTATAAAATAAAATTATCAGCCGTAGTAACCTGCAACTATTGTATATTGGAATGGAATATTAAACAGTGAACTTTACGGTTTACCCAATCGGGTACCGATGCGGTAGCTTAATTGGAAGAAGAACGGGACGGTTTATCAGAGATCAAAGGTTCGAATCGTGTCCGATTTTTTTATACCAGCTTAGTATGGCTATATAGAACAGTCTTACAAATAGACCCTAAATTAGGTACTCTAGACTCAGTATTAATCTTACATTTTATATTATTACAAATATATATATTTCATGTTTTTCAACCCTGGAGGTTGATATTAAATATTGTTCATGTATTATCTTATGTAACCTAGATTAAGAATTTGTTTACAAACTAGTTAATTCCAGCGTCATAGCTTCGACTTTTCGGTTTGAAAAACCAAAACAAATGGCCTCGACGCTAGGAAGAATAAAATATTATATATGTATATTATTTTTTATAATATCGCTTATGACCATACAATTAAATAGAATCAGGAACGAACGCTTGCCATTTTGCTAAAGGTTTAATAACAACACTTTATAGTCACGAATTTCAAAAAGTGTAGATAATTTAAATTAACAAAATACTGACATTCAATCATTTTATTAACATTCATTAGCACATATTACAGCGCATATATTAGCACATATTATAATAATACTTATATGGTCTTTTATATTTTTGGAGTAATTTAAAGCAAAGGTATATAGGTAGGTGCTATTGTTATATGACAAAGAAGACTTATGTTATATGTAGGTCTGTGGCATCGCTTTTTGTTGTAGCAGCCAATAATATCGGATGACACTCATATTGATGACAAAAGATTAAATATTATTTTAATAATTTATTTCTTTATAAAATCCTATTATGTATATTGCGCGTAATTTATTCTTATCCTTTTTTATTTAAGGATAATGCTAATCTCTTAAGTTAATCTTTTAGATTAGATTCTGTCTACCGTGATATCTGTTTAAAGATCACAGGAAACACTCAAAGGAGTTATTTTTATCAGACTCGTAGTATTAAATTATTGTAAAGATTGCGAAACAAATAAATTATTATCATAACAAGTAACAACACAACAACAGTAACATAACAATTATGTGGTTTTTTGTTGATATCACCCAAATCAACATTGTTTAAACTTGCATTTTTTGATGACGTCATAAAATGAAAAAAAAACTTTTAATTTACAAAATAAATCTAACACATAAACGTTAAGTTTTTATAAAGATTTGATGCAGTTAATATTATAATAAAATCTAACATAAATCTTTAGTTTTTATAAAGATTTTATGCAATTAAATCAATCATCGGTTTGATATTGCAGAATGGAACAATAATTTCTAGAATGATTAAGTATCTATCTCTGAATGATTTACAGGTCATTGTTTTCATAGCACGGTCTGAAATTCCCTTCAACCTAAAGTTATCCAGGCAATTAAGTTATTTTGTAAGTGTTTTTATTTTTGTGTTTTAGAAAGATTATGAAAATATTCATATTTAATATTATATTTATTTTATTTTGTATACTTTTATTATAGCCAAAATACTAAGAAACATAATAAATAAAATCTAATTTATTTTTGAATTTATGATAATCCTTATGAGACATGTTTTATTTGTAACTAAATTAAATTTTTAATACGCTTTTATAAAAAAAAAACTTATGTGAGAAATATAACCAATAAAGGGAATTTAAGGTCATTTTTAGGAATCCGTACCCAAATGGCAAAAACGAAACCCTATTACTAAGACTCTCTGTCTCTGTCCGCCTACAAGATGTATCTCATAAACTGTTAGGAAATTTAAATTTATGATGCATAAATATAGAATGTAAAAAACCGATACGGGCAGGGATTCGAACCCGCGACTACTGGGAAACCGTCCCGTCGCTCTACCAACTGAGCTACCGTATCGCTGTCCGTCTCGGTGAATTAAGCATTCTATATGTGATCGTCTTTATCGGGACGGTGGTGACATCTATTAGGTTTCTTTCGAAAATCCTAACCAATGTTTCTAACTTTGCAGTATAGATAAACATTGAAAAGATGCCACTACCGAAATTAATTTTTGGAAATATCTTTAAACATGTATAGCCATGTTAAGCTTATTTAAATTTATATACCGTCCCGATAAAGACGATCACATATAGAATGCTTAATTCACCGAGACGGACAGCGATACGGTAGCTCAGTTGGTAGAGCGACGGGACGGTTTCCCAGTAGTCGCGGGTTCGAATCCCTGCCCGTATCGGTTTTTTACATTCTATATTTATATAAATTTAAATAAGCTTAACATGGCTATACATGTTTAAAGATATTTCCAAAAATTAATTTCGGTAGTGGCATCTTTTCAATGTTTATCTATACTGCAAAGTTAGAAACATTGGTTAGGATTTTCGAAAGAAACCTAATAGATGTCACCACCGTCCCGATAAAGACGATCACATATAGAATGCTTAATTCACCGAGACGGACAGCGATACGGTAGCTCAGTTGGTAGAGCGACGGGACGGTTTCCCAGTAGTCGCGGGTTCGAATCCCTGCCCGTATCGGTTTTTTACATTCTATATTTATATAAATTTAAATAAGCTTAACATGGCTATACATGTTTAAAGATATTTCCAAAAATTTATGATGCATTTCTGTTGCACTATGACAATATATAATACAAACAGAATAAAATAAATATTAAAGAGAGAGACGGTACCCATATCAAAATCATGATTTTTTGCTCGATTTTAAAACCTCTAAAAATGTTCACAGAATATTTAGTTATATATTTTCTTTAAAATAAATAAATTAACTAAAATAAAACAATGTTTAAGGAGGGCTCCCATACAACGAATGTCATTTTTTTGCCGTTTTTTACTCGCTCTTGGCCGTTATTTTAACTTAATTTAATGCAATATAAAGAGCTGAATTTGATTTGAAGTTAACGATGAACCATTACTTACGTTTTTTAACGTTTTTAAGTAACTTGTTTTACGTTTTCTTAATGTAGTTCATAAAATCCAAACTACTTTGTTAAAGAATGAACCTAAAATTGGAGTTAAATTAATTGACTTCAATTCGGACCTGCAATTTTTTAATAAAGCTCTTCATAAGATGCATTTAATTTTATTCTTTGAAATGTAGATTTATCTATTAAAATGTTTTTATTACTCTTAATGTTACAATTAAACAACATGGTTTAAATTTTAAAGAAGTATAGAATAAAAAAAAACCAAATAAATAATAATACGGCCAGGGGTTCGAACCCACGCCCTCTAGGAAACAATGCCGTCACTCTACCAATTGAACTATCGTGCCGCGACTCGGTGAATTTAGCATTATATATGTGATCGTCTTTATCGGGACGGTGGTTAAATAAACTTAACATGTACATGTTTAAACATATTACATATACATGTTTAAACATATTTTCAAAATAATAAATAACACTTCATAATGATAGTGTTTAATAAATCCTCAATTTAAAATAATGGACGTTGCTGAAATATCAAAATTGTTGAAATGCATTGCGAAATACCACTACGTCATCCCAAATATTGTGATACCTACATGATAGTTAAAACATTCTATTTGGGAATTTAGTTTCTTTGCCGACACAAATTAAACATTACATAATCATACAAGTCTGCGAAACTTTATAAAAATCAAAAACCTTGACCGCGTGCTACTTCATACTTATATAATTTGACATAGAATTTATGGGAAATTGAGAATATATACCGTAGTTAGACAGAGTTCTAAAATATGACGTGTTTATAACACTACATTAACTTTACCAGTCTTTCGAATTTGTTTATAATATAAAAAGTTACCAGAACTGTAACAAAAGGGTCTATTACTAGACTTTATAAAATACTAAGTTTTTGCCACCGACGTCCTCCACTATTGCCCCGTTAATAACACATACATTTATATAATTCCTTTATTTAGTTTTATTATATATTAAGTTTTATTGTAATTATATTCTAGATTTTTAAATACATAATATATATTTAAAAATGGTTTGATATTTATTACATATACACATCAAACCATTATCCTACGAGAAAGTTAGGCAGAAACACATCCACAATCATTTTCATACAACTCCTCTTATTCTTGCCAATTCGTACCCTAGCTTTTTTGATTGTTGATTTGGTCAGTTTATGTGCGTCTGGGTCGTCCTCTTAATGCTCTTGACTCTTCAATCCACATTCATGTTATAAATCCCTTTCGTCTATCCACTCTATGTAAAAACCATCGCAATATTCTCATAACTAAAGATGTCACAGAACATTCCATTGAAGTAAATGTTTGTAATGTTTGTTTTGTAGAGATTTCACTTACTACATATCTTCGTCTATGAATATGTGTTTTTGTTTAACACATTCTTTTTAGAATCATTCGCAGTAAAGTACAGTATGTTTTAAAACTTCTAATAATAATACCTTTGTATATATATACATATATATGTATATATAAACTATTTTTTTTATTAATATACCCTATACCTAAGGTCTTGTTTCAAAAAGGTAGTCTAAATTTAATGAAATATTTATTTCCTGTCAAATTTTAAGCTTATATTTTTTAAACAAGAACATTTGATTATGAGAGTGTGACTATATTGACAGACTACTACGTGACTACTAGATACGTGTACCATTACTATGTGTACCATTATGTCTATATTTCTTAATATTTAAGCATTACAAACAAACGAAATAATTAAGAAGTTTAATATTTATTTAACTATAGACACGCTCAGCGACTCTGCAAACCTACCTACTGTAAACGGTAGGGAATTCTAGGTATAAAGAAAAGTTTGACATAATAACATAATTTTTTTGTTTGCTATTTATAGTGATATATTAATTATAAAATCTATGACAAATCAAGAAATGTTTAATAAGGAAAGCACTTTAATTTAAGGCAATAACATTTTATAGAATAGACTACTTTTCGTATAAGAGAAGTAGTTCTTAATATATTCATGTATGCTGAATAGTTTACCTATTTGCGAAACTTACGCAAAATAATAGTGATACAGCTTTACTCTAATTAAAGAAACACCGTCATTTCATAAATTATTACCGATCTATATTTAAATTATGGGTTGAATTTTTAAAAAAAAAGGTTTATTTTTTTTTATGCATTTTAATTTTATTCTGAAAAAATTATAACAAATAATTAAAAAAAAAATTGTGATTTTTTTTATCAATGCTGTGATATTACAAATTACAATGTCATTTTATTTAAATCAAATCGTTTTTTTTTTTTAACAAGGAACTAGGTACTTGATAGATAGCAGAAATGACAGTTTATTATTTTAGGTCATATAAGTAACCTAAATAAATATATATATATCTTAATTGCGATATTTTTCTAATATCCGTTCATTTACATAATACCTAATTTCATTAGATGTTCAAAATTTTTAGTTTTTTTATGAACTTTCAATACAACATTTTAATTAAAAGTTAAAAAACAAAAAAAACATTCCATTTTCTGGTAATAAACATTTAAATACAAATCTGAGAACAAACGTTAAAATGAACATATAAAATTAAAAATATATGAAGATACATGTAGTTAAAAATAAAATAATGTAAAAAAAAAACCAAAAGCCTACCTTTCAGAAGAATAAAAACTAACACAAATCAGATAAAAAATGTGACACCAAATCAAAATAGAAAACGATGCACAAAATACACTTTTATAATTTCCGCACGAATCAAAACTTTCGAACCGCGCGTAAAAAAAGCGAAGTCATTCGACTATGTATAAATTCGAATGCACACCGCTCGCACTTTGGCGCGCAGTGACCAACTGACAACTGAAGCTTCATACCAGCCAACAGTCACCCCGTCTGTACTCTGTAAGTATTAACTATGGCATTTGTATCGAATACACACTCGGGCGGCTAATCAAAACAATATTTGTAACAATAGCTTATAAACATGCATGACGTGATAAATCAAATTAAACATTCAACATACACAATGTGTATTAACGCCTTATCGGAGTGTCGCAATTGATAAGTCAAATAATGGCCGTGAAATTTTAATGGATTTAAAGTTAATAACATTCCGTGAATACGATAATATAGAGATTATAGGTTTGAATAAATCACATATCTCATATAATATTAGATAACAACTAAGGTGAAACTTGAATCTTGCTGGATAAGTGTACGTAAAATTTTCCACTTTAGAAGTATTGAGGAAAAAATATATATCAATATGCTACTTGTAACCTGCTTGCAATTTTTGAAGATAGAAATAAAAATAATAATAAGTATAATAAGTAGGTACTATATATACCGTTTTCTAATATTTTTATGGTAAATAATAACTGAACGAAAAAAAAACAAATTCTTTTGCCGAAAAAGTTCACATAATTTGGCATCTCACTAACTCAATGATTTTTATCTCCTCCATTAATAAACACAATAACCAATTATGTTTATAATTATAATATATATAACATTTAAACGCAACTTACGCGACCCGCGTACACTACCCTTACCAGTTACCACTACCAACTAACATACTACTAATAATAATATTTAAAATCCATAGTTTAGTCTCTCTTGTTGTAAAGTAAATAAACAAACTATTTTCTACTAAATCTTATTCAAATTCCTGCATAAAAATACCATTGACATATAAAAATCATGAAATTTTGTTCTAATTAACCCATAATTTCAAATCTCATTATTTTAGTATCAGTATACTAACCGCAGTCTTGATATCATAAGAAACAAACAAGGAAATATCGATATTCATGAATAAACAATTCAATGGTAAATAAGCTGGTGAATAATTTTCTATATCACTTTTTAACGTTAATAATTTAATATTACAATTTATATTCTGTAGCTAGAATGGGTAGCCATGTCAAGTTTACAAAGCGTCTCAGAAATAGAACTATCTGTATTCTGCCATACATTGTTGTGTCCTTATTCGGTCGAGCAGGTAGTCCCACCGGTGTATACTGCTTCCAATCCATTGTAGTTTTTGTCATAAAACCAGATATGAAACCGATGTTTGATGGTTCAAGTAAGAAGTCCTTTTTGAACGGTTCCAAAAAATAACAAGATCGAGTCCAATGTAATATTGTTGTTATAGAAAAAAAATAGAAATAGTTTTGTTAAAATACTTTTCTTAATTATAAATTAATTACATATAAGTATTCTGTGAGAGCGCTGCACTATACCGGTCAAACAAGACTCTATTATTATAGGATTTACCACCTGTTCCCAGACTTACCACCGCAAAATGCGCACTAATGGCACATTAACATTTTTGATGATGCATTTGATGAGATTTTATTCACATACTTAAATTATCGTGGTATGGACATTAAAATGGCTTAAAGCGACCACCAATAAAAACAATTAATTACTCATTACTATCTATTATTAATTACTTATTACTACACTATAGATATCGGTAAGAATAATGAATACAATAATTCGTACTATAGTATAATGACTTAAGACTGTACCTTTGACCCAAATAAAATGCCTGAACATAACGTTCGAGGTATATAAGTGTGTTACCATTCGAATGTGTAGCTCACAGACACGAACTTAGACATATTTTGTGACTAGACCCTTTCTGGACCAAAAAAGCAATTAAAAACTCCGAATAAGTAAGGGCGTTTTAGCATGGATACGTGTTTTACTTAAGTAATTTTACTTAATTTGTGTGCAGGGTCAAGAAAGGTTCTAGCGGCGATAAAAATTTCGGGTGCTAGACCCCGGCAGTTTTCTCGTTTTCAATCAATATTTTAGTTAATTAGTATTTTTCATCGCAATTTATGTCTTTATTTTACTATATATATATAAACGTCTATAATAAACAGCTATAAATGGGATATAGTGATTCATGAAAATGTATTGAAGTGCGCATTTGGAACTCACTGGACTTTGAGCTTGGCTTATCTGGAACATGTTTTTGCAACAAATGAAAACCTGATAATTACAATAGTACAATAGTAAAATAGACAACATTGAATCATTAACTGCGTATAATACTATTATTGACTTTTGAACTTTGATCAATCGCAATAGAGATTAGTAAATCTATGAAGGTGCGAGCAAACATCCAAAAGCAACCGAGAAAATCCAATATTCCATACAATTATTTCGACCGAATCCATTTTTTTTACGAAATTTTTTGAACAATCTAATCTTCACAAAATATTATTGTATATGGAAATACATATGTATGCGATATCGCTTGAGCCATCGCCCTCCGGCTGCATTTCGACAAAGGCCAGCCAAATGTAACGAAATCCAGCAGACTAGGACAACATTTTTCCTTTCGAGTGCGTCGTAACCGACAGACATTTATACATTTAAACTTTTTATTGATTTATTGATACAAAAAATCGAAACAATGGAAAGCGTGTTCTAGAATTACTTGTCATTAAGACATGTAAATGTATTGATTTATTATTTTAGATGACAAATGAGAAGCAAGAGTATCATCAAATGCTAAATTATCTGGTATACAATTATGTTATCCTAAAATGGTATGTATGTATAATATTTCTAAAGGTTTTAGTGTTTCATATATGAAAATTATATTTATGTTAACAGCTCAATGCATATAAAGTATATGAAAGATTTTTAATTTAATAATGTGTTATTAGACCCTACCTAAATACATTAATTCTAGCGAAGATACAGGTGCAGAAATAAACTTAAATAGAAAGTTAGTTACTTGATACATCTTAAATTTATTGTAAGATATCTTTATTTATACGCGATTTCTTTTATTTTATCTTTATCTATACATAAGATCAAATGTTAAAGCGATGGAGTGATTATATAGTGAGCCGGAATGACTAATTTAGGCACATTGGCAAGACAGAGGCAACACATAGATATATAATAAATATTACTAAAGTCCGCTGACTAATGTAAACATTTCTAATATATTTTCTATTAATAATAATTAAACTTATATAAGTGTTGTATTGTAATTTATATTGTTAATATTGTAATGTACCTTGTATTGTAGATGTAATCTTTCTAAGTTGTATTGTAGATGTATTGTTTGTTACTTGTATTGTATATATGCTTGTATATATATTAAATATGTATTGTTTAACATTATTGCAACGAGTATGTCGGCGAATCGCCGGGATATTCCGATTACATCTAAGTAATAATAAACACCAATAATTGAAATAATCTAAGGCTATTAGTACAGAACTAGCTCAAAATACAACATAAAACTAATTAAAACAAATGAATAAATTAACACTATATTAAAGACATGGCGCCGAAGGAACTGTAAAACATAGGAGTGGGTAATATCATCTTTGTCGCGTATCGAATCGAAACTATATATTGATATCTGATATCGGATTTCGGAACTATATATTTTTGAATCGCAACTACATGTCGATTTCAAATCAGGTATCATATCATCATCATTTTATTCTTGTCAAATAATAAGGAAGTGGAAGAAAAGGAAAACGTATTAAAATTATATTTTACTGTCTTTGTAATTAAATTTTATTACACGATACTAATTCGTGAATTATATATATCGTATAATGATACCATATCTGAGAGATACGAAATATAGTGTTTAAGAAAACGATTTAACCTACATCCGATTTGATACGAATCGCTTCGGCGATACTGATTCGCGAATCGTATACTGATACGATATTTGACAGATACAGAAATATAGTGTTTTAGAAAATATAAAGTTTCATCGCAAACCGATATCGGATTTTTGATACAGCTACGATATATAGTTGCAATAACTATATACGATTCGTATCGCCGATCTCACTAAAATATAGTAAATTGAAAATAGGGGAAACAGGGCTGGTTGTGACAAGGGAACGTTGTTGACAAAAGAGAATGCTGAAGTGACGTTAAAGAGATTTAAATAATACTGCCACTATCGGCTCACCTTCCCCGAGAGCCCGTGGCGCCCAGGGTTTTTGTTAAGGGAGCACGTGGGTGTCGCTGAAAAAAAAATCCTACGTTTGTAACATTTTCTATTCTACTTAAAATTGGTCTACAACCTTTTTTGTGCAGTAATTAGAGATGCGTCTGTTTTATTTTTACGTGTTCATGCTTTCTTCTTGCGATAAAACAATGATCTTACATTATATTAATTATTTTTTTTTTTTTGCTACCATATTATATTATATACTTACATGAGAGATCTTAAATTAATAATTTTTGTTTTGTTTTTGTTTGTATGTTCCTTAACCTCAATAAAACACCTATTACTAACTTACTCTTTTTTGAGCATGTTATCTCAAATTTCAATGTACAATCTGACAAATACACTCTAGATGTAAACGTGCACGGGCGACGTATAATATAAATTTTAAGAATAAAAATTTTAAAAAATCACAAAAACTACTGGTAAGAAAGAAGATGAACTGAACATATGGAATACTTGTTATTCTTCGAATAATCTCATATTCTATCAGATTTTTTAAAAAATCTCAAAATTATTAATTACGATTTACATTCCCTAATCGTTATCAACGGAGCTAATATGCTTATCAATTTCACCAACATTATTGGACATTATTTTAGGAAATGACCAGAAAAGCCTTTGATTAATAATTTACACGGTCACGTAAGTAATACAAAACACGCTCTTAATGACTCGGACTTGACATTTACTTGATTTTAATGTGAACATGATAATTATTTTATTTAAAACAATATTTTTCAGGGTAAAGTTCCGAGTTTTATAATTCCCGGTTAAGTTAAAAATTTCATCACATTTTGTAAGAAAGTTAAGTAGCTGTGCTCATTTCATCAAACATACATTTTTAATTGTAAACTTATATTAAATTTAAATAAGCGTCACATGGTTTACATTATAAATTATTTATTTATTCATAATTTTAATTTTCATCATCATTTCAACTGTGAATCATATAAACATTTCATAACAGTTTCAGTCTACAGTACTGAACGCATTTCTGAAGTCAAGCAATGTCTGTATACATAATACAATACTGTAACCTTACGATTGTCTATTCCTGACCTGATATCCTCGATAATTTTTACCAAGGCTATACTCGTACTATGAACAAGACAGATGCCGGATTGGAATTTACGAAGGAGATTATTTTTGATTAAGAAAACGCTTAATAGGAAATATACAAGTCGCTCAAAATTTTTTGATAGTAGAGGAAGGCTAGAGCTAGTTCAGAAATCTGAATGACAGGAAGGATTACCTTTTTTCGAAAGACGAACAATGCAGGCATTTTTCCAGCAGGATTGGAATTTACACATTGTAATAGAGTTGTTGAATAAGGATGTAATAGCAGGAGCTAAAATGTCCAAGATAGGGATGATCATTTTACGACTTATATTATCAGAACCGACTGCATCAGAGTTCTGGGATAGTATGGTCTTCATAACATCACATACGGCAAAATGACTCAAACAAAAAATGGGGTTATGGGGACTTGGAAGAGATGAAAGTTGACGTAGAATAAAAGATTAAGAAGTCCCATCCAGAGGTGTTGACATAGAGAAATGTTTGTTAATATTGTCTAGATCGACACGAGAAATGTTTCCAGTATTTGATTTACTTCGATCAACTCCTAGAGATTTAAGAAAGTTCCAGAATTTTATTGAGTCCTTCTCTTCAATATATAGATTTGTAAATATGGCGTCGTTGATTA
This sequence comes from Napeogenes inachia, assembly GCA_959347355.1. NCBI lineage: Eukaryota > Metazoa > Arthropoda > Insecta > Lepidoptera > Nymphalidae > Napeogenes > Napeogenes inachia. Next base: position 28,329,113 of record OY365791.1, read on the forward strand.
TCTCTACACAGCCAGTTGTAGCGATTACGAATTTTGACGTATTTTGCCTTGTTTTTCTCTTTTGGCTTCTACCAAATTTGCTCCCGAAAAACAGTTTTTGGTTTCAATTTAGAAGGTCTAATCTTATAAGATAAATACTGGAGATCATGATAGGAAAAAGTCAGTGCGGAGCATTGGTCATGTTTTTCTTCATGATCAGCAGAGGAAACTAGAACCAGATCTAGAAGAGATAAGTTACAGTTAGTTACATGTATATATTTATAATTATTATATTGATTATACTGTAAGCCAAAAATAAACTAAAATATCTTGCCAGATATTCATTAGAAATAATGTTGAACAATAAATCGAGACCCTGATTAAATCTTATCTAAACTTGAAAAATCGATGATTAAAGGATAAATAAATAAAACAGATTAATAAATATTTTGAATAATTTAATCGTAAATATTTACAAATATATTTGATCGTTTTGTTAAAAGGGCATTAATAATCGTTATATTCAAAAGGGAATACAAAAAAAAAATGTACTGATATATTATACATACTCAGTGAGAGGATTATTACAAAACTAAATTTAAATAAATATTTACCCGGCTAGGTTCAAGTGAATAAATCCGAATTTTGGCCGATTAGTTTCGAACCCATGCGAGGTTCCTATTCATGAATTCTAAGCATGACGGAATGGAGGCGTGGACTGAATAAATATATATTTAATAGTCATCATGGCTTACGAAAGTTTAATTACAAAAACTGAATTTAAAAGTCAAGCACTAGTTTTTTATCTGAAATAAATAATTAAATTTATAAAACTGAATAGTTATCAGATTACAGATAGAATAAATATTACGATTATATATTTTTTAACCGTAGTTCTACTGCGAAGCAGTTTTTGATATCTATTAATAGATCTATCTAGATATTAGAATAATATTTTAGTAATAGAGTCTCAAAACAATGTAACCCTAAATTGCATACTATCTACAATAATCTGTCGTTTGATATTAACATTTTGTATTTATACATGCAGGATTTAGTGATTTTTGTGACCATAACATATGTATTGAATTAAATAACATTGTGTCATAGATTGAATAATTCATTCAGGTTACGAACTCGTGTTTTCGTGTACAAAAATATACACAGTAAAATATATCTTTAATTAACATTTACACGTTCATATTCGCTATTTTAAAACAATCAATTATAAAATTCTGACTTTGACTAGTTACTAATTGTAAATACTAAGTAAGTTTTAAAGATAGTAACAGTTATCTAACAGTAAAATTAAGTATAAAAATAGTACAGTAATTTTAAAAATCATCAAATCTTAAACAATTCTAAACACATACCTGATGTTGAAGTGATTGTACTAGTAACAAAAAATAGAAGCAGCTAGTCCCAAAAATAGATGATTTCCTATTCCAATCCACCGTTATGGCATACAAAAGACACTCAACAAGACTAGCTCGACTCTAGCACAAGAATACTACTATCATTTACGGAGATGCTCGTTGAAGCCATAAAAGTAATAAATACAATAAACATAATCCTGATTGGAAGCCCATCAAACAGAAAATAACAATACGAATACAATGGCAGTCGCGACGTAGATATACATATTTGAATACAAAAAGACCATTTAATTATTGATGGCCTATTAACACTTTGGTTATAAATGCAATAGTAGATTTGATTTAGTTAATACCTTTCATTACTGCTTACTACCTACCTTTTATTACTAATTTTATTGCTGTGTCGAAGACATTGATTGTATTATTAGCAAAATAATAGCTTAAAATACGGCTTTGAAAATGTAAATATTATGTAAATTAATCAACGCTGTGCTGTTGAATCATTGCAAGGCTCTGATGACGTGGTAAGTCTTCAATAATGTTACAATGACCGGCGGCTCTTTGAAACAGACAATAGATCCAATTAAATTTGTTTCATAAAATTATAACGCTTAATCAAAATTACGTAACAGACTTAATTTTAGCGATTCGAGTTTCGGTCAGATAACATCTATTACTTTTCTGTGATTTCAAAGTTCATAACTTCATTAAAAACAATTGTGTTTTGTAGTATGTATAATAAAAACTGGTAATAAATTGTTTTTAGACATCGATGTTTTTAATCTTCTCGACGATTTAAAATTCAGAACATATAAAAACTCGGTAGGTAATATGTATTAATTATAGGGTTATCAGTTCAGAAGGTAAGTCTTCCTGACAAAATCGCTGACTCGACAAAAAAATATTAACGTTTTATTCAGCACAGTTGTAATTAAATATAATTTTGTAAAAAACGATAATTTAATGTTTCTATTTTTAAATTTTTAACATTCACAACAAATTTTCCATGTTTCCCTGACAGAAAACTAAACTTCCTGACTTTTTCTGACTTATCCGGAAACATCCTGTCATCTAGGAACCCTAATTAAATAGGTTTATTGTTTGGCTATAATTATCAAGATAAAATCAATCTAACAGAGGTCAGAGCTTAAGCACCACAAAAACTAAACTATTAAAATTAATAGATGCTTATATATTTTCTATTGTTCTCTAATTTTAAAATATAGTCTTATACAAAATGTTTAATTATTATTTATGGTCAGCATAATGATATAATATGTAAGGATTAATATAATATAAATAAGGTTTATTTTTAATGTAAATTTTCATGAATATGACATTTGTACATAAGCTTATTAGTGTATAAGAACATTTTGAAATTCGATAATTTTGTTATCCTCTAAGGTTTCAGCTGATTATTAATTTCTACAATTTTCCATATACATTTTTTTGTATCGAAAACATGTGAAATATACACATATAAGTTAGTTGCCTACCGTATAAATTATATTTCTTTACTCTTGACTCCTTATTCCATGGATATTAATTTTACTACAATTTTTTAGAGAACGCTTAAATATTTAATAGTAAGAAACCCCTTTAAGTTATATTTTACATTGCATGCAATAACAATAATAAAAAATCCAAATGTAAAATTTTGAGTATGATTATAATTGCTCTATCAGCGGAGTAAAACATAACTCTAGAGTTCTCCTTAAACCATCAGACAGACAAGCGAGAGTAAAATTATATAAATATTTTGCCACTCACAGGCAATGAACCAAGATTCGTCCGTTCATAGGGATGCTGTGGAACCACTATACCACATGCTATAGTAATCTGAGATCTATAAATACGTAAAACGATTCTTACTTCCGACTCTAGCTAACGACTTCTAATATTGGGTATAAAAATACTTTGACTAGAATAACGGAAAACAATATAAATGAATATTCATGCCTCATAGTGCCATATAAATAACTATATTTATATCTATACAAAAAAAGGAGTTCGGATTTGTAACTATAAAAAAACGATGAGTAGAATATTAAAAGATCTTGTAGAGACAAGAATTGCTTATATAGATATGATGCAAGTTTTTACAAAAGGATTATAATTTAGTTTGGGGTAATTTTCCTTCTTACAAAGAGACAAGGAGATTTTGATGTTTCTACTTGCGCGTAGCATTGTTGTATTTCGAAAACGTACAGATTCTGACCCATAATATATATATTAAATGTAGAGATTTTAATCATAATTATAGAGGGTAGAGCCAAATGCGATGAATTATTGTACTTTAGAAAGGGTTTTATCGACGTGGGTAGCATAAGGTGTTTCGTACGATGACTTGAGGAGCAGGATGCCCTTGGCCACTCCTCTCTATATCTAAATCGTTCATTGCTCCCTGTTCCTAAAATAGAATCGTCTTTGCACTTTTTCTTATGTTTGTGTCAATGTCCATGGGTTACGGTAACCACCTGGTAAACTCTTAACCTCTTGTAATATAAATAAGAGAAAAATATTTTCAATACTCTTACATACTAATTAAAATAACTACAGGTAACGGAACCATTTAAAAAGAAATATATATTTCACACAAGACCTTAATAAGATGCAATATCTCAATGTATCTGTATCTATAATTAGTGAACAGAAAATTATATCAACACGGAAATACAATGATAACAATTAAATAATAAGACCTTACAAAAAATACAATAATTGACTCTGGTTATAATACGCATAAAGTATTTTGACCAAAGGCGTGTGATATTTAAATAATTATGTTTGTCCGTGATTGAGCATTGTCCGGTAATGTCTTTAATGACAACCACAACGATATGCGTGGCTAGGGTTGCCACTTTTTTAAATATAGTATTGTTTTCCAAACAACAGTGGTATAATATGGTCGTTTATTAAATATATTTTCAGTATTTATATGTGTATTTCTATGTATTTGTATCGTTGTCTAACACCCTTACCACAAGCAAATAATTTGCTTACTTAGGGGTTAGATCAATGTGTGTAATTTGTCCTGATATTATTATTATTTTTTTTTTTTTTTTTTTCTGTAATATGTATATTGTACATGATTTTCGAAAAGAGTCCTATAGATTTCACCACTGTATTTATAAAGTCGATCGTCGACGACGAATGAAACGACGGGACGGTTTTCCGGTTTTCCAGAGGATGATAGGTAGCTTTTTTTTATTTTTTTGTCTATACTGTTAGCCCTGTTGGCTATTACAGCTTCAACGGGGGGGATAGGTAGCGGGTTCGAATCGATACCCGTACTGGTTTATTTTTCATTCTATATTTATTTAATTTTTTATATAGTACAGTTGACTAAAATTTCGCAAGATACTATATAATATAGTTTGAGTAACAAAATCTTTCTGTAGCTACAGAATAGTTAGAAATTAATAGAGAATATTATTTAACTGAATTTATGGGTATATGTTTAACCAGACTTATTGTAAGTTATTACTTATACTTACGTAAGTAAGGAATCATAATCACTAATTAAAATCTTATAACCTATCTCACTTTACGTATTCATCACACATACATGCACAAAATATCAACAAAATCCATTACACAAATGACATTATAATTACTGTTTATAAATTTCTATGTAGTCTTTTAAATCATGGAAAAACCATAAATTCAATTCTAGGAAATAGTCTAAGATATTCGCTGTTACTCATTCCATGCTCAATTTGTATTCACTGGGGCGATTGATTTGATATTCCAATTTGATGACGTCACAAAGTACCTATCGTTAATATTTTCTGCACATTAAAAAAAAAAATTCCCTCCATTAAGATTAGGTTAATGTTATCTATTCAAAATTCATTAAAATTACCTTTTTTACTGCACAGACAAGAACTGACAATTAAGAATTACTATTTTAGTAAGAACTATATTTATTGTTTAGCCTAAAATGATTTATTTTAAATTAAGTCATTTTAAGTAATATATTTATTATTTTCCTTTTAAATCTTAATTGAATCTTAATCAACACGTTTGTGTGATTTTTTAATAATGGCACGCTATGAAACGTTACAATAATGTATGTTGTTTTTTTTATAAGCGTCGAATTTATAAGATTTCGTAGTTATAATTAGTATGGCATATAATGGCTCATAAAAAATGTAAGTGTAAACGAAAATTTAAGTGTTTTAATGAGTATAATATTTAATATAATTTAAAACTTACTTGTTATAATAATATAGCCACATGTACGAAAGACGTAAAAATTGTTCGCGGGACCCTAATAGCGAATGTAATTAGCGAATTATGTTTAGATAATTTGGTCCGTCAAGTCTAATTTATACGAAACGATACGAAACTTCATAAGCCAACAAACTTCAAACCGGCCATTATATTAACTCACCATATTAACATCAACTAAAAGGGGATTTAATTTTTATTTTTTACAAATAGTAGGTGTATGTCTTTACGTACATTATATTACATTTAGTAAATCATGTTTGGTTACACCTTTCTTAATTTGGACAAAAAACTGCATAAATCATCGAAATTAATTAAATTGTAGAATAAAAGCTGCTTCTGACCAAGAGAAGTAAACGAATTTAAAAACAAAAAAAAAATCTAAAAATAATGATTTAAATAAAATTGAGTTGTATGGTGTATATCTTTTAGGCTCGTTTTGTTAATTTTCACTGTACACACCGTCACACTTCATTATTTTATAGTACATAGGTACATACTACGTAAAAATAGATTAAAAATAATTTATTTTCTATACGTATACTATATATATATATTACGATAGGTATTTGTGTTTTTTCTCACTTTTTTATTTGAGTATTTCTTCTTACTGAAGGTATTTTCTAAATTTAAAATATAAAATAAAAGGAATAAATATAGAAGAATAAATAATAAGTAATAAAATAATAATACAATATGTAGTCAACAAAAAAAAACAAATAATTGAAGATCAAGAAAAAATCTCTCAGTTGCAATTATTGGTTTCATTACATTACATTTTATACGATTTTGTAGCAAAATAGACTGAAAAGTAATTTCCTTATATTGTATATATAAAAATATAAAAGAAACTTTTAATGGATAAAGACGTTGAAGAATGAGGAACTGTTTGAAGGTACTAATATGGAACTAGAAAACACTTATAGTCAGATTCCTAGATAATAATCCGGAATTACAAAAGTATCGTAACTTGCAAGGAACTTTTTAAATAATTACAATAAACATTTTTATTCCATGAATACGCAAAAATATTACTTTAATGCTCAGGCAATTGTATTCTTTAAAAAGCGTAATCTCATTAAATATAAATAAGGAAATAGTTAACACCGAGAAAAAAAGGAGCAGAACAGTAACATATAAAGGAAAATTAATATTATAATAAACATACAGTGTAAAAATGTAACTAAAATACTACTACTATATAAATGATCTTTTTTCTGAAATTTGATTTGTTATCCTTCTATTAACCTTGTAAGCAATAACAATACAAAAAAAAAATAATAACATCAAAAGAGTTGTATGTATTTTATAATACATAGAGTCGAATTAATAATTGATATACCAAACGTATTTATCACGTATTTAATATCAATTAAATATATTACCCTATATATATTTATATGTGATGTATTACGTATTTAATAATAATATAGTAGAACATTTATAAGAGAAATATCAAATGAATGGATACTAAATGTTTTCTTTATTAATGAGTTATATCGCAATCAAAGTTTTTAGAACTTTTTCTTAGCCATTTTTTTTGCAATTGTCCTTATATCACTTTAAAACTAGGTACTAGGGTTGTGCCGATTAGTCAATGAATAGTCTACTAGAATCAGCCTATTTTGTAGTGGGCCGATTAGTCGGCTACTTATTGCCTCGCTTATAAAACATAATGTCTTCGATATTGAGGGACTTGTGACCGAAATACAAAAATGAATCAATAAAAATAGGCAATACTAATATTGCTTTAAGACTTATGACATTCTAAATATAGAAACTCCTTCTGAAACCCTAGCCTAGTATGAGTTTTGACGTTACAAAAACTATGACAGTTTACCAAATCGTTAAATCGAAACATATAATCATTATACAATTTATGAATCAAAATACACTGACGGACACATAAACTGCCTCAAAGTTCACAATTACTTTTGAATCAATATGTTTGATAATTATGCAAAATTTCTATACAAATTTAAATTGAAACCTATAATTCGATTCGTTACCTTTATAACAGCGTACCATACCATATCTTTAAATATATGTTTGTGTACTGGAGAGGGGACCATTAAATTTTTTTGAACAAAACGATAAATGTAACAAAAATTGGTTTTATTCAAAAATGGTTTTTATGTAAAAAAAATAGTTTCAGCACCGGTTCTTTTTTCTTTTAGTATGGTGTTTTACCTCCACGTGCTCTTATTAAACATGCTAATCGGCTCCGCATAGATCTTATTAGTGTTATTAGTCGGTCTTGTGGAATATTGTTTCATTTTAATTCCTTTACAGACAGAAATTCCTTTACAAACTATAGACCTATCTCAGTTCTTACGTGCTTTTCTAAAGCAATGGAAAAGATATTAAATCTACGACTGACTAATTTCTTAGAAAGCAATTAATTACTGTCTAGTTTATTACTATTTGGTTTCCGATCAGGAAAAAGTACTACAGATGCCGTATCTCAGTTAACTGAATATATTGTGACTAATCTAGACAAAAATAAGATGTGTTTAGTCAAAGCCAAAGACCTAGCCAAGGCCTTTGATACGGTATCCTTTTCTATCCTTTGTCATAAGATGGAGCGTATTGGCATAAGAGGAAAAGCACTTAAAATCTCTAAGGATTTTCTATTGGAAAGAACTCAGCAAGTTAAAATTGACAATTTTCTCAGTTCCCAGACTTCTATCACATCTGGAATCCCTCAAGGCAATATCCTGGGGCCAAGTCTTTTTTTACTGTACGTAAACGACCTTCTTAACGGAGAATTGCATAACGGGAAAATCTTTTCGTATGCAGATGACACTGCTCTTATTTTCATTGGGGATACTTGGGAAGAGGTTATTAGATCCGCTGAAATTGGAGTACATAAAGTTAGCACATGGCTAAACAATAATCATTTAAACCTTAATTTAAGGAAAACTTATTTCTTGCCTTTTTCTTTTTCCAGCATACCTGAAAATATAAGTCTAAGAGCACATTCGTGTGACTTCAATTCCAACGTTAGTTTATGTAAATGTCCTATTATAACTAAAACTAAATGTGTTAAATATCTAGGAGTCGAAATAGATTTTAAGCTGAGTTGGCTTCCACACATAAAGTCAATTTGCTCACGGGTTAGAAAATTAGTCTGGACCTTCAATAAGCTAAGACAAGCAGCAAGTTTCAAAATTTTGCACGAAACCTATTTGGCATTAGCTCAACCTATCATCTTCTATTGCATTTCCGTCTAGGGTGGTGCATGTAAATCGTTTATGATAAGTCTTGAACGAGTACAGAGATCTCTTCTTAAAACGATGACCTTCAGTCCTTATCGGTATCCAACAAATTCGCTTTATAAGAAATGTGATGTCCTTACTGTACGACAATTAAACATATACAGAGTTATATGTAAGCAACACGCATGTATTCCATATGATAGCAGTAGTGTGAACAAAAGGAGGATAAATCACCGGATTATTGATCAAATAAAATGTCGCACTACATCTGCAAAGCGTCAAGCTTATTTTCTAGCAGCCTTTTTATATAATAAAATAAACAAAATACACAGGCATACACAGGCTTAACCGCCACGATTGTCGTTTAGCACTGCTGGCCTGGCTACAAGGGCTAGACTATCAAGAAATTGAAAATCCCCTTAAAATAGCAAAGTAACTTTTATTATTAATACTATATTATTATATTATTATTTCATTTTTAATATTGTAAATTTATTTATTGGTACAGATTTAAAATTAAATTTAATTCAATTCAATTCAATTCAATTCAATTCAATTCAATTCAATTCAATTCAATTCAATTCAATTCAATTCAATTCAATTCAATTCAATTCAATTCAATTCAATTCAATTCAATTCAATTCAATTCAATTCAATTCAATTCAATTCAATTCAATTCAATTCAATTCAATTCAATTCAATTCAATTCAATTCAATTCAATTCAATTCAATTCAATTCAATTCAATTCAATTCAATTTAATTTAATTTAATTTAATTTCCAATTCCAATCCAATCCAATCCAATCTAATCTAATTTAATTTAATTTGTTTTGTTTTTAATATTTTTATTGTTTTTAATATTTTAGTTGTACCTATTGAATCTTTTTGGAAATAAATTATTATTATTATTATTCTGAAATCGTTGTTCTTAGTGCTGCCACTGTTTGCGGGCACAGGGTTTCTCGCACGTACGGATCTTTTTATGCTGTCCCAAACATGCTCCATTGGATTCAAATCCGGGCTACGTGCTGGCCAATTCATAGTACAGATCCCAGTCTCTTCGCAATACTGTTCCACTAATGCAGCGGCGTGGGGTCGAGCATTGTCGTGCATAAAAGTGATATTTTCACCTATTAACCCTACATAACGTAGCTCGTCAGCTACTAAAACTTCAGTTTAAAGACTATTATAATCAATACTATTGGTAACAGTAATTTAAATCGCAAATGGAAATAAAAACAAAAAAAAATTGAGACGATGTATAAATTTTATTTTCACAGCTATAACTTTATTTTTTTTTCTGCAGTTCTATTTTAAATTTTGTTTTTTTTTTATGATCAATGGACAGTCTCGACATTTTCATTTCGTTTAATAAAAAAAGTTTGCATACCTTTAAAAAATATTAATACGAAAGTAATTGTGAACTTTGATGCAGTTTATGTGTCCGTCAGATTATAATAAAATACATATATAAAAAATCCGTCAAAAATTATATTATTTAAAATAATTTATATAATAATGATTTATATTGTATTTATATTTTAAATCACCCTATAATTTACTGTAACAGTAAATGCTAATTTAGAAACTCATTATTCACTTCATTCATCGAATATCCATTAGTTGAATGTTTGTGTAGGAAACAATCTGGTTTTTCACTTAGTATTCTTACGAAAAGGCTACCAAAGCAGTGAAGGAAGGAATTTTAAAGAAATCTTTCCCGAATGCAAAAGATTTTGTCTCGGGAAAGAAACATAATCAACACCTTTTTAGGTGTTGATTATGTTCATGCGCTTATTTTGAAAAACACATTAGAGCTAAACACTTAGCATCATATAGCCCTTATTGTGGTTAGTACTCTGTATTATTAATTACATGATAATTCGAAGTCCCTAAAACAACAATTCGTAAGATAGGCAGTGAGGAATTTTCTCATGGAGAGAGTTCATGTTGATCACTGGCTTAACCGTTTAAAGGACTGTATTAAAGCTGTTAAATGTTATTATATTAAGATATAAAATAGTCCGAAGAGTGCAGGTAAGGTAGGCATGGAAGAAAGAGACCGGTTGTGGTTCTAACAGATTTCATCGATCTGTCAGAACCACAGCCGTTCGCTGGCAGGAAGCAGACATACGGGGTGATCTGCAGCTCCCCCGAGGTCGGATCAGAGTCCGATCCGGAGTGGTATTGTAGTGATTAATTGCAACACCGCAAGGCGTGGACATGGTGCGCCCAAAGGACGCGGTAGTGGGCTCGCCCAGGCGAAAGCCGAGTTGCGGGCCATGAAGCAGGAGGCGGAGGAAACCGAGTTCGAGCACGCATTGAGCTCTCGGGCCCTCCGCGGAAACAAGAATTAATCGGTTAATCTTTTCCTTTTATTCTAAAATTTCATTTATTTTACTTCTTGTGCACGTCTCTTTCTCTACAGAGTTTTTCGTCAGTCATTCTTTTTATCAGTCTCCAATATTTGTCTCTACAAAACGTTTTTTGAGAAGTTCACTGTTTGTCATTCATTCATTCAATGATGTCAAATGTACAATCAATGTTGCAGTTTTACGAGATTGTCAATTTGTGGCCAAAGGCGGTGACTTAATAAGTGATGGTATAATTTCTTGAATAACTCCAATAGTGCTGGATGATTGATCTGTATAAGCTGGTTTTAAACTATTGGATTACTATATCTTTAAATTGTTCTGGCAGTACTGTTAAAGTATTTGATGATTTATATTGCGCTTGCATGAAATAAATCATTTTAAATAAGAGATCGAATTCGCCCACCTTAACGTGTTTCGAATCACCTCATATTAAGAGCTTTTACAATAAATATTTTACAAAGGAACTTATAAAATTATGCTTCGAAACTAACACGTTTTCTATAATTGGCCCATCTCCAGGCATCATTTAAAATTTTAAGAGAAATGATAAGTACATTCCTTAAATGAAAGCCAAAATTGTAACGCTCACAAAAATTAATAAACTATCATTAGCTGGAGGCTATCTTTATTTATCTCGAATGGCTGGAGGTGAGGGATGAGACAGGTTCTTAAGACATCAATAACTTGTGTGCCGGGACAATGCGTTACTTAACATTTTAACGGACCTCTTATTTCGATTCACCCCTTGATCCGATTCGCCTCGGTCCACCCTACATGTATTTCAAATAATTCACATCTCGGGCAACTGATAATCGTGATTCCTATGTTTAATTTGTTAGATATACTTTTACTTTATATATATTCATACCAATAACAACACCAACAAACTAAGTTAATTAGTGCTTTTTATCTTTATGTTAAGTATTCTGTAGGTAAAACTTGAGAAAAATATACTCTGAATTAATATGCTAAAATATGTAATTTGGCTCATTTTCCTCTATTTTTCCATCAGGTTAGTCATGTAGTGTAACCTACCTACCTAGCACAATAAAGTGTAGATACACTAAGTAAGAAAGCGTGTTAAAAATGTAGGTTAACCTTATAAGATCTTGTTCTACCTATATCAAATTATTTATACCTTTTCTTTATTTCGCATTTTTAACCGACTTCTTCAAAAAGGAGAAGGTTGTCAATTCGGCCGGTATATATATATTTTATGTATGTACACCGATTCCTCCGAGGTTTCTGAACCGATTTACGCAATTCTTTTTTTGTTTGATGCAGAATAGTTTCGAATTGGTCCCATAAAATTTTGATTCAGGTAGGGCCATTAGTTTTTATTTTATGAGCATTTTTATTTTTATGTATGTACACTGATTTCTCCGCGGCTTTACGAACTGATTTACGTAATTCTTTTTTTACGTAGGCTAATTCGTTTTTATTTTATGAGCTTTTTTTTGAAATTTTGTACTAGCTCCTCCGGAATGAAATCAAAACGTGCTATGACTAATGACATCTGTTGTTTTGGATACGTGAAGTCTGACGCGCTGTTGCTAGCCGGTTCTCACGTTGCTAAGCAGACTCGGTTGCTGTACGGTTTCGTATCACTTCTAATCTATGAGCACTCTGCTCAGTCGACTCGTTCTCTAAGCGCTCATTAATGAGGCCAAGTCTATTAGATCTTTGCTCAAAATACTCATTCGCAAGACGCTCTTGGATCTTACCGAGTCTAGAATTATGCTGATCAAGAGTTTCTTGACGTAATCATGATCTACGTTTTCACGATCTTTAATGGTCTCACAAGAACGTGAAATTGTGTTTCGAAGAGCATTTTTACGGAGACGACTACTTTTATCCGTTCCCGTTTCTTGAGATCTGTATTTTTTAAGGCGCTCAGCACCTTTTGTAGGTCTACTACCCATGGCTAATTGACAATGTAGCAATAAACTTAAAAGTATTAGATAAAAATAACTACGTTAAAAAAAACGATTTTAAAACTAAAAAGTAAAAATAATGAAGATTTAATATTTACTATATACTACCTATTATTTATATGTCCTATTTACTAATAGGTTTGAAGTCGGTGCCAAACAGATAATTATATTTAACCACTTAAATGAATACGACCAAATTAATACAATGAAATGCTTACTTTCATGATTAAGATAAGTAAATAAACGTAATAAAAAACAATTAAATGTTATTATTATAAGCAGCTCATTCAATACAAAGAATAGTAAAAGAAAATCAAAATTATGAAAATGTATTCAACAGAATTCTTAAACTAAATGGACATGTGAATTATGAAATGCCTACTTCCAAAAACTACCCCCGGTGACGCTGTAATAGCCAACAGGGCTAACAGTAAGGACAGAAAAAAAAACTAAAAATAAAACAAATAATAATAAGAAAAATACTTCAAAAATTAAGATACGTACATAAAGCTATAAAAGAGCAATTAAATCTTAACATGATTACTAGCTTCAATCGATACTAAGAAAAACAAAAAAAAGAATAATTACGAAAATGTATACAACCGAATTCCTATAGTAAATGTCTTGGTACCGACTTCAAACCTATTAGTAAATAGGACACATAAATAATAGGTAGTACATAATAAATATTAAATGTTCATTATTTTTTACTTTTTAGTTTTAAAGTCGGGTTTTTTTAACATGGTTTTTTTTTTCTTCATAAAGACTATCAAAACAGAAATAACATTAATTATATTTTCCTTTATGGTACGATATCATAATTTGTCTGTACATAAATTTTAAGTAGAATTTAATATATTTCGACGAAACTTTGTTAATCTGTTTGTAATTATGAAAAAAAATACCGAGTAATGAAAGGTTTGTATCTAATTCGTGTTAAAAACAAACGACAATAACCAACTTCTGATTCTTCTCCAAATCACTCCAAAACAAAATTCTGTATTTGAAATAATTAACAGTGCTGTGATGTGATTTGGATGGGAAGGGGAAGATAAAAAGCTTCGCACAATGATTTAAAGCTTCAGTTTAGAAGCAAATAAACTAATTTGGGCATATAAACATATTAGAGAGTTGAGCGTGTTAATGAAATGGTAAGTTAACTATAAGTAATCTGTTCAAACGTCAAATTAAAAATATAGATAAATTAAAAGAAATGGTTATATATGATTACTATTTATTGTACCTAAAGTCTATAACAATCCCTCCATTTCCTTCATAAACTGCATGTACGCGTCGTCCTTGCTGGGAGCCTGTCTCGGTTGTTCGAGGGCACGGTGTAAAGTGGATCTAATTTCGGGTCTAGATTTTTTGTCCTCTCGCTTAACACGCAACGCCGAAGGAACGAATCTGGTGACGTCAGCTGACAGGTTCCTGATTTGGGGTTTGGCGCTGATCGTTGCTCCTGAATACGAAAAATAAATAACGACCCTTTATGATTAATGATCGCGTGTTGTATTCATATAATTATTAAATATATTTTAAAATCTCTGTATCTTTTTAACCTCTAGGTTTTTTGTTGAAATGTTTATATTTTATTTATTAAATTTAATATTAATTATCAAATTTAATAGTCAATATGGCGCTGTTCAAACTAGGAAGGTAAATAAGACGCATAATCACTGCCAACCTTACCATCACCATTCATTACAACAACCGAAGAAGGTCGAAACCTCATCTCCTTCACACGTACCTTGCACAGCGTCCTTCTTGGTGATGAGTTGCGGCGCTGCTGTGAGCACGGACACGTGCGGCGGCGTGAGGGCCCGCAGCCGCGGCGGCGCGCCCGGCGGGGGGCCGGGGGGAGGGCCGGGGGGACGCAGCGCCGCGCGGGGCAGACCCGGGGGAGGACCCGGGGGGAGCATTAGACCACCTGCGGCAGTCATGGTTATATGGTGTATATATTTTTTTGTATTCTATTAAAACTTTCTACGAAATCTTTAGTAAAATAATGGTTACTAGGCTAATTCTATTGAAGTCATAAGAAAACTTGTCAAGTTCTTAAACTCTAACTAAATACTAATAAGGCAGATTGCAAAAATAACCAAAAAATTATGAATATTAATAAAATTTTAGTCTTATGTACCAGGTATTCCATGGGGTGCAGGATGAGGCCCCGGCGGAGGTCCCGGAGGAAGTCCCGGTACACCGGGAGGACGCATCATTGGGGGTCGAAGACCTGTTGTTTTGCTTCGTTTCATTAATTTGTAATTATTTAAAGTTCCTACATTAGAAGAAAATATAATTACATTGAATATAGAGAGGGAAGGAAAATATCTCCTGAGGCAGACGGTATCAATGCTGTCTGTAAGATTTGGATCGTCAACTATTCTTTTTATTTTTATCTTTTGTTTAATTTTTTTTATAGCAATTATACTAAATTTTAAAAATAAATATTTCAAAAATAGACTTAAAACTTTCTGTTACCGTTTGACAAGGAGAATACGTAAGTATTAGGATTAAGTCAATAATCTTAAGTTGATATTTTCCTCCCCAGATATATATAGCAGAAGTACATATGGGGCCGGACTTTATACAAAAGAACTCTTTGCCCAGGTCTAAAGTAACGCTTCGCTCTATTCAGTACACTAAACTTGTTTTGATGCCAACTTGACCTGGCCTTCCAGATGAGTTCGAACTTGGATGTCACTGGGGATATCAACACCAAGAAGCTCAATACCCTGTGTGATGCACGAACTTGGTGTGTTGGGTGTGAGAGTTTTTTTCTCTGCATAACAATGTATATTATCTATTGACAACAAATCATTGACATAAAGCAGAAACAGTATTGGAGATAGAACAGAGCCTTGCGAGACGCCGGCATTTACGCACATGCTCTTGGAGCAGCTACCATCAACAACCACACAACCCCTTCGGGCAGACCGTGAGATGGTAACTTCGATCGAAACACTAGACCCAATTAAACACTTTCGCTATGTCTCGGCTAACCGCCAATACCTCGCCTTGAGTCTCAATGGCTGAAACCCATCGGTGTTTTTAAGATACACTAGAATACACTGTGGACTAAATTAACATCTACATTTCTCAATAGTTGTAAAGACGAATAGCAAAAGTTTTCTTGGGAAGATTTAGCCTGAGACCAAAAGGCACCCGTAAGTCGCTCACCAAATCTACCGATAAAGTTAAATTTAGCTCTGACAAATTCTCTTTTACTGGACCCTGACGCAGCATTTAACCTACGTTTCACAGCAGAGATATTGGAATCCTTTTTATTGCAAACTTTGGTGTAAGTCCTGTACACGGCTTGCTTCAGAATTCTGGCTTGACTACTATAAAACATTCGTTTTTATCATTTCAAAACCAAAACTATATTCATTTAAAAATATATATATACAACCCATATTGTAAACTTTGAATTAGTCGACATTAAGGCTCTGTCTAAAAAAACCTGTTTCATAGCAATTCGGAGAGAAAATAAACTCAGAGGGTTGACAAACGCTTTGAGAATATATGTTATCAGTGTGGTCAACTGCCTACCTCTAGGCGATTTTGATTTTGCACCGCAAACTTGTGTCGAAAGATATAAAAACCGAAGATACACGAACATTATCCTGTTAAATCTATTGAAAATTTTAAATTGTCTTACCCCAATTGTTTAAATATAACATATATTAATTTTTCTTGCCAATTACATCCGGATGGGTTCGATTTTCAGATTCCGGATACTGTTTATATTATAATGGTGTACTAGCTTTAAGAGCCCATCTCACCGGGTGGTATCAAAGGCGGTGGTATCTGCCGTAGCTCAGCTCCGGGTGGCTCCAGGGTGAAATCGTGGTGGCCGTGGTTGTGGTGCATATGACCTTCACCCTCACTATCAGAGTCACTGTCCCGGTTTCCTCCAGAGCGTTTCAGTGCTGTTAATCTAAAATATGAAACAATTACATTTTTAATTTAATATGATACGACATCGTTTTTATATAAATAAGTAATCTGTAGGACATGCTGGAAACAGCTATTTATAAAGAGTTATATTAAAACGAAAACAATAATATATACATACCGTGCATTCAAATCCGCAGCTCTGTCCCGTTCTCTCTTTCTATGCACCTCCTCCATCTCCTTCATAAAGTCATCTATATTCTGTCCCGACAACATCAACATCCTCTGTTGTAAGGAGGTTGGTTTGGGAGCGTGTGTCTGACTGTCTGTATCCATGGCTTCCCCGTCTAGATCCTCGTGCAGCTGCGGAGGAGGGACATCGCGTCTCTGTGAACGAAATTAATTACGATTTTAATACGTCTGTAATTACGCGCATATTATTGTAATTCGCCTTATTAGTTTCGTGTTATTTTATTTTACATGAATAAAGCAAACTTTAACAAGACTGAAGCGAATAGCGTTAAGAAATAATTAAGAAAACACTATATGCAAAAAATAAAACCCCTTACAATATCGCCTGGAGGTTCATCCGGCAGATCAGAGAAGCGGAGACACTTCTTTTCCTTATAACCCTTGTCCTTCTTGGTGAACTCCAACAATGCTTCGAAGTCTGGTGGTGGGCCCGGCGGCACCCCGGGGGGTTCTACACCTGTTGGTCTCTCCTGAACATAATATCATGAAACTTATTATAAAGAACTCTGGTTAAGTGGTTCACGAGTTTATTTACTTTTATTCTATAATCACACTAATATTAATTTAACTGTTATTTCTGTTCTGAATAATATTTATAAGATGTTTCATTATATTAATTGATTACATTAAAAAAAAGTTACATTATAGTACGTAGGATGATATATAGAATGATCATAAATTACCAATAATAAATATAAATTTTTACAGATTTTTTAGAAATGTCAATAGATTTTGATTCATAGTATGTTGATTATACGATTTGGTCAGTCACAAATCAAGAATCATAATTTTTGTATTGTCAAAACTCCTACTAAAGGTACAGATATGTAATGTTCCATTATTTATTGGTAATAAAGTAGAATTCTTATCTTTTGAAACAATAAGATATAGAATAACTTAATACATGCATATGTTAACCAATTAATTAATTGTGCTTACTTAGTTTTACCATCGTTTTTTTTGGTACTACTGTATATTTTTAAGGATATATTGTAGTAATGTACATATAAAACTTACTCTGTATACCGAGTCCTTTTTAAGAATGGGCCTAACTGGTAGGTTAGGGTGCACAGAATCTATGGGTAAGGGTATTTGAGATGGCAGATTCCCATATATAAGATTGTCAGGAACCTATAAACAATTGTATTATTGTATTAATAAACTAAAAATTATATATATTGTATTAATAAACTAAACAATATATATTTTTATTAAAATTACAAATTTGTAGTCAAAATAATGCTAGGCCCTTAATGTATTGAAATTAATTAAACAGTATACTTCAAACAAATTATTTGATTGAAAAAATATATATTAACTGTAAGACCTTTTTCATATTTAACGACCTAAATTTGCATGCTAAGTAACACTTTCAGAAATAAAAATGATTTGATAGATTTTTGATAGAATATCTTGCTTGAAAAATAAGTTTATTTTCGATCTGTTGCTTGTTTATCAAAATCTCTTTTTGCCTTAATATAAAGTTTTAGAAAACCAAAAGATACTTTTAGATTTATCCTGCTTAATGTTCTATGTATATAAGCACACACAAGTAATGTTTCATTTTAACCTGAAGTGTGGGCAGGGGAATATCATCGACTTGCACTGACTGGGCGTGCTTTACAGATTCATAGTATGATATTAAATGAGCCCGTCTTGTTTCATATTCCATTTCTTGTTTCTTCAGTTCAACCCACTTTTCTGGATCATCTTTATCCTGGAAAGACATTATATTAGGTGAAATAGAATGAATTATGTATGAATAAATATTAATAGCAAAAATATATTTTATGCAACTCCAGTTTCTACTTTGTTAAGTAATTTAGTCTCAAAACACAAAGTTATCTTGTCAGTTAAATAATTTTATAGTAATTAACCTCCTCTTTTATCATATACTATTACATATATATTGTATTTAAACACTTTTTATACATACCAAATTCACATTTTTTTTAGTTTTACCCTTTTTCAGTTTCACAGTAAATAGTACTTACATACATCTTCAAAACCCTATCAAAAGTTTCCTTCAACTTTTTTCTTTTCTCCTTTAATACTTTTTCATTCAGTGGTGATGGCTGCAGCACATTGTACTCTGGAATGTAATTACATAGAATGATGCAGTTTTAATAAATCAATTTATTTAATTTTATTTAAAAAAAAACAAACCCATTTCATCAATTTTTTGTAGTTCTTCAAGGATTTGAGTAGGATCTTTCATTTTAAGTACTGCTGCACGGACCATTTGTCTCTGTCTTTTGTTTTTCTTCAATTCTTTTTTTCGTGCCTCTTTACCTGCAATTTAAGACTTAGTTATATCTGTTATTTATATTAAGCTATACGATATAGCAATTGTTAATGAATTATCAAAGTGGCGTACAAAGTAGCAATATATTATAGATAATTCCAACCCCTATTTGAAGTATTGTGATATTATTAAAAAAAATAACATTTTGCAAATTAATTTATATTTATTGTAATAAATTCACCTTAAAACAGGAAAAAGAAGAAAGTACAATCAATACAATAATTTGATCGCTACTTACGTGCTTGATCCGTGGGGTTCATATATTTACCACTCTTGGTGGTATTTATTGAACGTCGTCCCATGTTTGTAGAGATTTGGCTTACTTAGATTATACCTAAAAATAAAAACCTAAAATGTCTGTCTTATTATATGGAAAAAGTTAATAAACACAAAAATTATAACCGATACCATACAACCACAGGTCGCTTACTGCTGTCGCTTGTCAATGTCCAGAAATGTCACTGTCAGCTTTATGACAGCAACAGATAACTGTCGAAATGTAGAGGGCAAATACATAGTGTAAAAAATTGCAATCTACTTTTTTTCAATTCTAATAAAATTATAAATATGATTGTATTAAGATTTTAACTTTAGTTTATTTTTAAGCTAAGAAATATACCAAATAATTTGAACAAAGCTATAACAACGTAAGTACAAAATCATTTAAATTTAGAAATACCGAGTATATCGAAATATGCCTAAAAACTGGAAACATTGCTTAAATAACTCGAAAGAATCCTAAAACATGTCACTTCTGTTCCTACAAGACGATTAGAATATTAACCTGCGTCCACTGGGGTACCATCTCGTTTTAGAGATTGCAACTTCGTCCTAGTTGATAATTTTTCATTTATTTATTATTTATACAAGGATACTTTATAATAGTTAAACTAACTCAAATAACAATGTTTCAATGTATTACATCGTTCCAATGTTATACATCGACAATCTATTCGCCTCCCTCAGTAAAGAGAGTTAATCTTCTTTTTTTTTTTTTTTTGAAAGATATAGGACTCACGTCATTGTTTGAAAATCATATTTATATTAAATTGTGTAGAAAAAGTTTTGCTTTCTCCAAAATATGCAGTTGGCTAGCTTTCAACACATTTTGAATGACAATGGCTTCATGAAAGACATTACTGGTGGGATAAAAATGTTATTAACAAGAATAATATACTCGATTTGGTATTTTTCACCATTTTATATATTTTATAAGGTTTATGTTGAAAAAAAATGTTTTTATAGAGCTTTTAAAAAAAGTTATTTTGTTGGCAGAGTAGGTTATAATAATATATATTTACTAGCTGTTGCCCGTGATTTCATCAACGTAAACTGTAAAAATAATATTTTTATGGCCAGGAACATAAGTCATAAAAATATTATTTTCGATTTTTTTGACCTATCTACCTCATACGTTAAAATCCTTTACTCCGTTTGGCCCGTAGCAGGGAACATAAAAATAGCATAATTGGATACATTTTTATTAACATACGTATATTTGAATAACATAACACTCCTTCTAAAGTCGTCGGTTAATAAGAAGGATTTTCACAAATAATTATGTAGAATTCAGTGACCCAAACAATTAAAAACAAGATCTCCCGTGGCAATTAGTTATCTCGCTACAATCTATGTCATTTAACTGACAAAACCAGGTGCAAAAGTTAGTATTTCTATAGCCTATGCGTTGTTTTAGTACATAAACTAGAATATCGCTAAGTTTCATCAAAATCCGTCAAGTAGTTTAGGCGTGATTGAGTAACAAACATCACAGACAAAATCACGTGCAAAAGTTAGTGTTTCCATAGCCTATGTGTTATTTTAGTACATAAGCTATAATATTGCTAAGTTTTATCAAATTTCGTTAAGTAATTTTGGCGTGTTTGAGTAACAATCATGTATCCATCCAAACATCCAAATAATCGCACTTATATATTAGTCAGATTTACGTATTTTTTTAAAGTTAGATTTCATTAGTTTACCACAACTAGGAGATGGACAAACTGATGGTTAATGGCATTGACCTCAGGGACAACGTGAGATGTGTTCGGAGCAAATTTTGGTATTAAGTTATACACATACAACAAAGAAAAATGTTACTTACTTATGTTGTAGTTTCTATATTTCTTCATAGTTACGTCTACAATTATATTCTCACTCTCATAATAGATACTTGGCCGTTAAACTCACCAAAATTCTTTTATACCCTAGTTACGTCCAACAGACGTTTTATTGTCACGCGTTACATAGATATTACCTATAATATCCGGTGTCGCCGCAGACGCGGCTCGGAAACGGAGATGGAGGCCCAGCTGAAGGGTCAGTATCATGGGCGTACCCAGATTCTGTGCTAGGGAGGGGCAAAGCAGATTTTCTAAATATATTTTTGTTATTTTGGAGCTGTCATTTTAATTTTCTGAGCATGGTTTAACAATAAAAAAGCAAACGGTGGTGATTTGTCTTGGTCGAATCTCGCTTCTAATGACGATTTTAGACTTTAAAGTGTTTGTTGAAAGTTTTAGTAGAGAATTGTATTTGTTTGTAAAACATAGATAGGCAGGGGCAGGGGAGGGCAGCTGCCCCCCCCTGCCCCTCACTTGGTACGCCCATGGTCAGTATCGCTAGGCGAAGTCGACCCTGCAGCTCGCTATTCGGAAGGCGAAGGACCTGACTCGGGAGAAGATCTTGGCAGGTCTCGAAAGGGACCCATTTGGGCAACCATATCGTGACGCGCGGAACAAAATCCTCGCCGCGACCGTACCGATCTTGGAGTCCCTTCAGCCTGATTTCCTCGAGCGGCTGGTGGGGGAACTCTTCCTGGATTCCACCAGCCATTCGCCTCCCGTGATGGCTCTCCGTGCTCTTGACGGAGGGGTTGGCTCCGTTCCAGACATCACGAGGGCCGAGTTAGAAGTCGCGCTGAGTCGCTTGCGAACCCACAACACTGCGCCGGGGCCGGACGGTATTCCGGAGCAAGTGTTGGTCACCGCTTGGTTCAACGATCGAAGCTCTGAGAGCTCTGAGATACCTGACCAAAGAGGCTGTATCCGAGGGGGACCTCGTCAACGCCTTCAACAGCCTGCCGTTCGAGATATTGGTTATTGGATATCTCCGCAGGCTGTTGGGGGTTTACCTACAAGACAGAGAGGTCCTGTGGGAGGGTGACGACCGGCGGGTCTACCGACGTGGCGTAAGCCGAGGGGTTCCACAAGGGTCCGTGTTGGGACCGGTCTTGTGGAATCTGGGCCATGACTATCTGCTTCGTTGTCCGCTCCCCCTCCGGCCGAGGGTGCTTTGTATCATCTGCGATACCCTCGTCACGACGCGCGGAGGGAGCTTTACGAAGGCAGCCCGTCTTGCCACGGACGGTGATACTTTGGTAGCGGACCGCATAGGGCTACTGGGACTGGAGATCTCCGTTTCTAAAACGGAGGCCATCCAGTTAAATGGCTCTCGCCGGGGTCCACCTCGTCGGTCGTACATCTCATGATGAAGGCACAGATGAAGTATTTGGGCCTCACCCTCGATGGTAGATAGAATTTCGGGGCCCATTTCTCTCTGCAGGCCCCGAAGCTGTTCGCAACCGCAGCCGCATTAAGTAGGCCACTAGAGTGATGAGGTCAACCGTTTATATAAATTTATATAAATATAGAATGAAAAATAAACCGATACGGGCAGGGATTTGAACCCGCGACTACTGGGAAACCGTCCCGTCGCTCTACCAACTGAGCGACCGTATCGCTGTAACGTCAACCTTTTGTTTTTTAGTAGTTGGTAGCCTTAAAAATGGCAGCGTCTTCTAAGCTTTCGGGTAGTCCCACATACCCCCTCGACCATCACCTTCCTGGTCGACGGGACGATGCGTAACGCATTCTTGCAACGATAAAAAAAAATATTACCAATAAATATAATAAATTAATGATTGTTAGGTAATGTATAACCTACAAATTACTCATAATATCCCTCTAGCTTACGAGAGATATTAAGCTAAGCTAAGCTAACCTAAGCACGTCATAATGAAATCACACATTAATGTGTCTGATTTCATTATGACGTGCTTAGGACGCTAATAATATCACGAGAAGGACATGGGATAAGTACCTATACTTACGGTATAAACATTTTATTGATTATTTTTTTTGTTTTTATGAAGATAGAAATTCAAATTTTCAGTTGTAAATTAAAGATGTTAAAATATCACCAACCTATTATTAATGTGCATGTGAAATTATGCAAAAGGTAGGTTCATGCGGCTTGCTCTACATGTTAAATAAATTTTTGATAGAATGAAATATTCTATATTAGTATATGAGAGGTAGCTAAGAATATTACATTGTTTATTATGCTACATGTAATATAATATAACATTATATTACATTATGTTACTCATTATACAATGAGTATAGAAAGTATAAATTATTACTTTTTTTTCCATAGAAGATTTATAACCCGTATATGACTCATCTGTGACTTTAAATTGACGTCATTTTAATTGGTTACTATTCATATTATGTCAAATTCAATGGATAAATTAATTAATTTCATTATAAATTGTAATTTCAAATTATTTAAGTTAGAATTAATGTTTTTATATCTCTACAAAAAAAAGGTTTTAATTAATATTTAATTATAAATAAAATTTTTAATTTTTTTAAACAGATCCTTAACGTTTTTGTAAACAAAGAAATATGAACATTTACAATAATTATAATGTTAAACCTGATAATATACTGTGTAGGTAAATATATAACAAATGGTCTATTTTAGTAGTTTCGACTGTATAATAGAATAGAGAACATCTATATATAATATATATTTATTTTTGTTTATCTACACCCGATGTAACTAACTACATGTTGTTCAAACAAAACAGTAATTTACTAATGGCGTTGCAGAGGTTAGTCGTAACTCTCAGTTCCCAGCGATGAGCGTGTGTACGAACTACGAATGTTTTCTCACTGTGTTCGTGGGAATGTAAATTGTTTAAGGCCTCATTCATTACTGAGTTATGTACAAGAACAGTAATTATAAGCTTGATTATATTATTATAAGTACATAAAAATACATACCTAGTTTACAAGTTGCATTGTTCAAATAGTACTATCAAGGTTAATAATAATACTATTCCATTTTTTTATATATGTTATTGTGACAGCCAGGACCTACTTATAATAAAATAAATATATATATATGTATATATATATATATATATAATATATTATAGATGCTAGAAGTTTAAATAACGAAGTCTTTGTAAAAATTATAAGTCTAGGTACATTTTTATGACTCTACCTTGATGATGCAGGTACGTCACAGTAAGTACATCCCTACTATTTTCTGCATCTTTTATCTAGGTATTGCAATTTGTATACCTATGTTGTACATGCCTATATAGAATTTACGCGAGACGGCGACGGCGCTTGTATTACGTCGTATCACGTACTACGCCATACACACACATACAAAACTTTACGAGACAACCACTACATTGACACGTAGACACCTATAGTCGTATAATCCGCTACTCACTGATTTCATTCATATACTGAAACTAGACCTCTCTTTCTTTCTCATTCATCCAAATGGGGATAGAATAAGTCTGAGTGAAAAAGAAAATACTTACGTACGAAATGGCGTTTGTTGAACCAAATCGTCGCGTCGGTCGAAGTCTCGCTCGCTCCCTCGCGCAGTAGTCGAGAACGCGTCCGAGGCGTGTGTTTGACTTTCGGGCGGCGACGTACGCTAGTGGCGTGTGTCTTCATTATTGATGCAAAAGTTCCACGATGGTAGATCATAACGAAAAATTGTTACAGGAGTTGTCAAAGAAACCCGGAAACAATGTTTGTGCTGATTGTGGAAGCGAGGGTATGTTATAGTGTTTTTTTAGTGATTTACTTACCTTGTAAAGCGTGGTATTTCCATGGGGTGGTGAATAGGCGGGGGGCGTAAGTGCGTCCATGCTCTGGAGTTCAGTGACCTCAACGTAAAATGCATTCAATGAAAACAAATCATCGACATTGAGAGCAATAACAATGTAACGATGATCGAACAAGCGGATATGTAGTAAGTAGGTAATGTAAGAATGCCTATGAGGTTTGTTCCGGTTATGGTGAATGTAGCGATTCTTGTTGATTGAAAATAAATTTTATGTGACCAAACCCACGGCATGTGCTCAGTGTTTGCTTCGAACAAGCCAAACAAATAAAATTTCTACTATTTTAACTCTAAATAATAATATAATAAGGAATAAAACCATTTTATATTGTTTATTCGTTTGGGAAACCTCAAGGAAGGAAGAAGCATTTGTGAATACCGAGCGTTATCCTTCATACAAATTCAGACAAACTAACTTGTATTCCATTACAGTTTGTGGGCTTAAATTCATACACAAAGTTCTTTATGTCATGTTACTTTTACAAATTCTTCGATAAGAGTTTACTTCAATCAGTTTACGAATTTATTAATATGTGTATTTTAGATCAAAAAATAATACTTCCTTATATAGGTAATTAAGAAAATAATATGAAATACATTTTATGATATTTTCAAAATAAATATTAATATTTGCATAAAAACTTTTTATATTATATTCGTATCCGTTCGAATCGAGAGTTATTTAATAGCTAAATAAAATTGTACATAATACGCTCTTAAATAGATATATGAACTTAAAAATAACAATGTCTTTATGTTTGTCTATAAATAAGAAATGCAGACATTTGGCAAGTTATTCAGACTTTTGGCATATCCTAAGCAATTAAAATGTTTTATTTGAGCCTCTTTTAGTTGCAGTGTTTTGTTACTTTAAAATTATTGATAAAAAAATGGGTCAAAATATATGTTACGTACGTATTCAGGTTAAAATCAATATTCGATAGACTTAAATATCAAAATTCCAAATGAGTCTATTAAATAACTATTGCAAGAAAAAAGGTACTATAAAATCTTATGACAAACAGACACACTGACGTATAGAGTTGAAGTACTTAAAGTTACCAAAAAGAAATGTACTGTAAATAACAGTTAGTTGTAGCGGTGATTTCGTAAACCAAAATATTATGGTTTTTCCTCATAGCATGAGTCAACACTGTCTAGCAGTGGGGTGGGAGACCTTCTTAGCCACTTTCATATGAATCAGACTAGGAAACTAATCGTTTGTAGCGTCAGAAATAATATTTCACAATACTCTTAATTGATTATTTTACAACAAATGATATAAGAATTAAATATATTTATTTAATTATAATTATATTATGCTAATAAATTATATAATAAATGATATACTTACAAATTATAGCAGAAATACAATTAGGTCATGACCTAGATGAGGGTTCCGACTTAGACGAGTATAGCTATGTGCGGAGCGACTGTGCCCACATGTATGTATGTTTTATTGTTTTAAATATACTTTGCTCATGTTATTGCATAATAAATTCATAAATTATGACTATGTAGGCAATTTATAAATTAAAAAAAAATGTAAATGTCAAAAGTAATTTTAGCTGAGTGTAGTTTGGTTATTCATTAATCACAAAAGTGTATTTCCGAATTTTTTGATACCTAAATTTAATTATATTAAATTTTTAATTTCTGATATAATCCTATCACAATATTCTAAGACCTTTGAAATAAATAAATTACTTTGACGTTTCCAAACAAACATAGTTTTCTATTTTAAATATCTTAGGGTTAAAGTTTAAGTGACTTAAAAATATTACTTTAAAAAAAAATATTACTGAATATCATTGAGATAAAATATAATGGATTTATATTGTGTTTTTTTTTTTCATTTGAAACTTACCACAAATTTGAAAAAAAAAATATGTATTTATAATAAGGATATTGTAACTTTATTTTTTTTATTTATTTGAAAATTAAACAGAATTACGACTTAAACAATTAAGTGTAGAGTCGTAAACCAAAATTGTTTAGAAATTAATAGACACTAAAACCTTTTTAAATTATGACGAGTTCATACTTTTAAAATATATTTAAATTTGTATAGTTGCAGCAACACTGAACAAGATGTCAAGTGGGCGAAATGACCAACTCAGCTAATAGCATGACCTTGTAAACTTCTCTTGCTCCGAATCTCACTTGTTCCAAATCTTTTGTCAATAAATTGTCTCGGCGAAAACTATTCAATGGTCTTTATAACTGAATTGGAATCTTATCATTTATTGTTTTTACTTGCTTGGGGTAAAATATTACGATTCTTAGATACAAATACTATGAGTAGATTAACTAATATATTAAATTCAATTAATTTAAACTTGAATATTTATTTGATAATATATTATACGTTATCTTTTGATCAATCTTATAAATTATCTTATGTCATTTAGGTAAGTGTCAGACAAAAATGCATAAACATTTGCCAAATAATGATTTGATAATAACAGAACACTGAAAAAAATAATTTCAGTCTCTACATGTTTAAAACTTGCATATAATATTATTTTTCACAGTACAGATATTTAATATATATCATCATACTAATATAATAGCAAACAAAGCCATGGTTAAAGTAAAATAAATGTAATTTACTACGAGTTAAAAACAATACAAAAATATAAGTAGGAATCAATTTCCCGTGACTTCGACCTCAGCTTTTCTTACGGAATATAATCGTTAATGTATTTTTTTGTGGACATGTTAATAGTTACTAACTGATATAGTTATTTTTATATTTACTACAACTCCATTAAACTTCTCAATAAATATTAACTAGAAGAATATTTCTATATTGGTAAGTGGTTAAATACATGAATTACATGATAACTCCTACCATAATAAATACTGTAGTTATAAAATAAAACAATATTAAATTAATATATACGCATATAGGGTATATGTGTGTATATATAGGTGTACTTTTGTACATTGTGCTTCATTTTAAATTCAACTCTACCATTGTATTAAAGGTCTAAATTTATCCAAAAATGGTTAGAAAAGAACGAAAATTGAGTATATAATTTAAAATATTGGTCCCTTGCTATTCAATACTCAATATGGTCACCCTATTTCGTGGTTGCCATCGCTGACTCCGCCATTTATAAAGTTACCCTCACACAAATTTTGGTGGTTGGCGAGTTTAACTAGAACAGTATTTCTTCTATCTACAACGACTCTATTATATATACTATTTTTATAAATACTAATATATATTTATATATATAGTAATTAAAAACCTACGTAATATATTGTGGTTTATACATGTCACAATATTAGTAAACAGGAAGAGAATTTCAACATAATGTTTTACCTGTTTTACTCGTTACAGTTTATTAATAGAATTAACATGTCTTTTGACATTATTATACAACGATATTAAATTATATATCATTTAAAATGATAGTTCATTTTAGCCTATGAGAGGTCATATTTTTACAAATTGCGATAACTTTTTGCTAACTATAACATTTAACTTTTAGTAAAATTTAACATCGAGATAAATGTGTATGGCCAAATGTAAAGAACATTTGCCTATAACTCAACTTGTATGAATCTCTTATCTTGATCGTCACAATTTTGACGTCATGATGCAATGCAGTATTAAGACGTATCACATTTTAATAAAATACACCAATTCTTAAAATGCATTGTATAATATCAATATTTACTAAGACCACATTTACATTATTCCAAAACCCAGATTGATATTCTACGACGACAATTAAATCGACTGTTAAATTTTAATTAGTAATTCTTATTATCTCCCTTGGGAAATTAGTTTGTGATCCTAATTCCTGTTCTAAGCTAGTAACTGCACTAACGATTAAGTTCAAGATTTATGTTTAAGAAACAAATCCGTAAATCTAGATAAATCTACTCTAGTTGTGAACTAGATTGTTAAATTTTGAGATAATAGTTTTGGAAAATAAATGCAGCTGGCT
The DNA here is from genome assembly GCA_959347355.1 of Napeogenes inachia. Taxonomy (NCBI): domain Eukaryota; kingdom Metazoa; phylum Arthropoda; class Insecta; order Lepidoptera; family Nymphalidae; genus Napeogenes; species Napeogenes inachia. The sequence goes on from OY365791.1 coordinate 28,358,581, forward strand.
TATCTATTACGTCATTGTTTCGACGTCATGAATCATGATGCAATGCGGTACTGATGTTGTAGTCACTGGTGATAAGGTATAGCTATTATGTGGACCAAAGTTCCGAAACTGAATTACTCACACTAATTTGTAAAAAAGTGTATATTTTTTAAATTTCAATTAAGTCATATAAAATGGCGTTCTAGTCTTGTCATATAAAATATGTACATTTATTTCTTTTTTATAAATGTTCCACTTCGAATCCATACCAAAGATCATGTCAAAGGGAAGTGTTAGTTAGGAGATCCTATTGGCACAATACATAGCTTATGCCATGGCCATTTTCCTTTGAAATAATCTTTTGATTTATTAGCCCTGATTTTTGGGGCAGGGTTGTCAAACTCGCAGTACTTGATATATCGAACAGGAATATGACACCATAGTGAATACTCATCAGTGATTGCAGTTAGTATGGTAGCGTTACCAAATTCAGTTCTTACAAAAATTCTTCTATCTATACTAACACCTCTTATGGTCCATAAGACATAAAACTGAGTTAGATCTTTGCTAGAGCCTTCATAGTCTTATTCATTAAGATATTCAGTAACTATTTAAAATCTAGGAAACAATAATTAATTTTTACTAATTAACCTAACTCACATTTAATATTAAAGTTTACCGTTTACTTCAACTTTTAACTAGTATCTTCATTTTATGAAGTAAAAATAATATTAGAATACTAACTTAACAATCCAGTAACATTTTTAAAAAACAAAACCTTTCTGTTATTGATTATTTTACTTTAGTTTTAGAAAAAATATGCTTATCAAGTTTCGTTCCTCGATTTCCCTCATATAAAAAGGGAATATACAGTTCTACAGTAAATAATTTTGAACTTTGTTTTCCTGGATCGTAGTTCTTAACCCACTGGCTACTCTACTAAGTGGAAGGAATCTCTTTAATTTATTTTTTTTTATATTTTCCTACCAAAATGACCCCACTCTGCCTGATCTTAAGCAGTCAGTGAAGTCTAAAAATGGAGGCCACTATTCTCATTCACGCAAAATACTGTAGTTATAAAATAAAAAAAAATAATTGTGGAAATGTGAAATTTTTGATATTTCTATGAAATCTTTTCCTCCTGGGTCTTATAATCGTAGTCCCGAACTGACGTCTCCATTTTCGACGATTTTTGCATATGGACTCTGGTGTTTCTCAGGTTTCAGATTATCTTGCATCCTTTTTTTTGTGAATATCAATGATATGATTCACAAAATTTATTGCTATAGAAGATTTATCTAGAAAATGTTTCGGATAGTTTGAGTAGATTCAAAGAAACTTTGAGCATGTAGTTCAAGCAGTATTTTACCATGGATGAAATACTCTTGCTATGTAAGGCGCTGATCTAGCCACATATAGTGTACTTTTCTCCTCTCTACTGATAGTCTACCGGTATCAAAGAAAAATATTTAACAAAAGTAATAAAAACGAAAGATAAGTACCTAAATTAAATAAATATCATTAGCCAAATCTGTTGCTAAACTACCATTGAGTCTTAATAGTCCCGCAACCCTAACATTGGCATCAAATAGCAAAACTTGACTCACCAAAACCAGTTTGAAATCATACGAAAAGATTCACGTACAATTGTTATGACCAAAACATAGCGTGTTATTCACGATGGAGAGAGGCCACTCTTGCATGTGTGCGTCTTATGACGTCGTGTCGGTGTGTGATAGTAAACATATAATATTGTAAAGCGTTATTGTCGAAACCTTATGATTCAAATCTCTGCGGGAGTTGCATATTAATTCTATTTCGAGAGACCATCGCGATGTGTAAATTTAATGACAGCGGCAATTACTGGTCACTTCATTCATAGCTTGGATATGTCACCGCTAATAAACATATCTTTAAACGGATGTTGCTTGGGTTTTTATTGATTTGTTATTGTCAATATCGCAACGGCTGGAGCATATTTACGTGACGTCATCTAGCGTTTATCAGTCTGATAACAAAGGCCCTTTATTCATCCTAAACAAATACACATCACAAATAGAAACAATTTTATAAATATAACGAATTCCAAAATGTCTAGAAAAAACCGTCTGTGCTGAAACAAACACTAATCGTTCGTGCCAAAAACCGCACACTAATAGCATTTACGAACGTTTTGCAAGAAAGAACTTTTTATATATATTGCAAATAACCAAATGAGAGCACGGAGTTGTTTGTGTGTTTGTAACGCTAATTACGCGAACTCTATTACGATTAGATGTCGAGTGTTCGATAATAATACAAATCACTTCTGTGGTAAGCCAATAACTGATACGTCAACATTCCTTTGTTTATCAGAAATATTTTAACACAACAAAAGAATTTTAAATAAATTATTACCAAACTGAAGGAGATTACTAGTTTTCACATTCGTTCTTTCGCACAACTTGTTAAGCGGCATTCAGACCCAAATTTTACATCGGTTTAAAGACATAATTTGTTTTGTTTTTTTTTATGAATATATTGTTTTTGGTCACTTCAGAAGCAGAGTGTAATAGGTACAATCATGAATGAATTTTATGGTTAATTTAAAAATAAAATAATATATCAATAAATAATATTGTATCAATAAAGTCTGAAATAGCATTATGATATAAACGTAATATGAGTTGTTTGTATATTTGTTTAAATAGGAAACTAATGTAATAAACAACATTCCATTTTCCATTTTAAGGGCTAATAACAAGTAGGATACTATACATATTTATATAAACCACTGTTTGTAAATTAATTATCTGTAAACATGTATAGCTATGTTAAGCTAATTTAAAATTTTATTAAATATAAAGTGAAAGATAGATAATAGCCTACTGTAGCTCAATTGGTAGATTGACAGAACGGTTTCCCAAGTGCAAATTCCTGTATCGGTTTGTTTTTCATTCTATGTTTAATATAAAAAATGAAACACTATTAACAGATTGATAATTCATTTCAGACCCTGATTGGGCCTCCTATAACATCGGCATCTTCATTTGTATGACCTGTGCCAGCGTCCACCGTTGTATGGGTGCTCATATCAGCAAAGTAAAGCACCTGGAACTCGACCGCTGGGAAGACTCCCAGGTGCAAAGAATGAAGGAAGTCGGCAATATTGCTGCTAAAAATAAATACGAAGAACGTGTTCCTCCTTGCTACAGACGCCCAACGAAAAATGATCCTCAGTAAGTTTTTAGATATTTATTAAATTATTAATGCAATGTCTAATAAACGACTAATTTCGAATAAGCGATCGTTATTTCGTAGCCAAATGGCATCCATCCAGAAATGGTATACTATCTGATCGCTTGAGGGAATTAATAATCACTAATACATTTCGATACAGACTTTAATCATGTAGATATTTAGTATATTTCATTATTATTATAGGGAACAAACTATATAGAACAGAGAAGTGTATACAGCTTTCAAATACCATTATTGTTAGAAGTAAGTTTATACGCAGTAAGTCTTAAAAAAATAAAAACTTGACCTACATATACCTTATCAATTTTTATCAAACATCCCATACAAATGCACTGCAAAGCGATAAACATGAGAAGCATACCAAATTTAACAATCATAAATAACAATTTATACATTATTACAAAATGTACAATTATATATAACTTGTGTAAAACATTCTAACAACAATTACAGAGTCTTAATCGAACAATGGATTCGAGCAAAGTATGAGCGAGAAGAGTTCTGTCATCCAGAACTTCAGAATTACCTCTCTGGGTCCATGGTGGGGTTTCTGATGAAGAGAGGAAAGGAAGACAGCCGATACCAACTACGAAAATTTGTTCTTAACGAAAGTGAAGACACATTGAAGTAAGTGCTGGGACAAGAAACATCTCTGTTACCAAAAATGTCTTTTCCTAAAAACATATTGTTCGTACATAATGTCCAAGAACAGTTAATTAACATGCATGTTTATGAATTTATATCTTTATCATTTAAAATCATTTTGTTTATCCATTACTCGGTAAAGACTACACCAGCTATCGCAATATTGTAAAATTTGTGTTAATCTAATTGCTTTTCATTGACATACATTTCGTCTACGCTATTTCACGTAACAGTTAATTTACAGAACACAATTGTTTATTCACCAAGCCGCGTCTACAATATCAAATAATTTCATCAAGTGATGAAATAGCTAAACAAACTGTTACCAGTTATTTAATCTGTACTCTTGCCAACAAAAAGCAAATGTTGTTTACCAAATTCTCTCAATGATAAGAAAGATTAAGGTATAAAGTTCGTCTTACACGACCGTTTCAATAAACTTACATTGTATTTAATTAGAGCATTAAAATTTTAACAGGTTTTAATATTTATTGTATAAGAAACGTGTGATGCAATCTTAACTGTTTCATGAAAGACCTTCTTTAAAATATTTTCTATGACGTATGATTCCTAAAAGTTCCACACCTCTGAGCCACTACGTCAAGAGGCCAGAAAAAATATTGGTATTGACGTAATTTTGAACTCTTCGGAAGGTTTATTACGGTGACAAGGCTCTTGAATTTGCACACTTATCTTTATTTTATCAGTAAACAAACTACTTATCTTAGCAAATTCATGTGAAATTGCGATCTACTGTTAATATGCCGATTGTATTTTAGAATTCTTTCGACGTCACTGTCATAGTGGATTTTCACATCATAAATTGATGGAATGTCATAAAAAATCGATTGCGTCGTAATTCCATGTAGCTTACGCAAAACTACATCGTGATTCGTCATAAATGATTTTTATGCCGTTACAACAATCTCAAACTTTTATTTTTATAAAAATCAAAGGAATTTATTTCGAAAGACGTCATGTTATACTTATTTATATTTTTTATAGTTGAATGAATCGAGTTATGTACATTACAATGAATGAAAAGGAAGTGTAATAAAAAAACCGGTTGACCTAAAAATAAATTATATTGATAACTACCAAGTTATATAAAGAATTATGAAACAGTATTAACGTCATTTATAAAGAAAAAGTACAGCAAAAAAAAACACAAATTTTAGTACACGTAATACCTTCCGTTCTTATACAGATCCTTAAAATAAATCGTATTATATTAAAAAACAGGAAGATAAGAAGAGAAGAAAGAAAATGAGACAAAATGTATATGTATTAAAAATTGGTAATTGGTGTCTCTTAATTCGGAATGGTCCTTAGGTACCAAGACGCGTCCGACGGCTGTAGCCGTGCATCGGGTTGTCTCGGTCGGATTTTCGAACATCTCCGACTCAAAAACTTGGGTCGTTTGAGGTAAGAGTGTTTACGGTTAAATGTAGCACAAATTTAAGTAGAAAATGTTTTTTAAATCCGTTTATTAACCAACAAAATAGAAAATTCGATCGAAATAAACGGTCGATCACTTCACGCGTTCTACACTATGCCTTTTAAATTTAAAACGGGTTATGTTTAGGGAATTGCTTGCATTCATTAAGCATGGGGCACACGCTGTTTGTCAACATTTTAATTTTATGTCAACTTTTGCTTTATCTGCTAATCATTGTAATATATTCATCAACCATTTATAACATTAAAAATAACATAGGAATTAAGAATTAATAATTATATGAAAATATTAACATTAACCCTTGCATAATTTATTATTATAAACTATGTTTATTTAAATTGGTAATGTAAAAAAGGGTGAAAGGGTGGTAAAATATTCTAATTTGTAATCTTTTTTAGGATTTCCTTCAATTTAGTATATATGATACTTGTATTATTTTTAATTTTACTTTAGACACGATTTTAATTTTTTTTTATTATCCTTAGGCTTATTCATTGTGCAGTGTTCTGCAGTACTCACCTTGCGTGATAAACTTTCTGTTTTGTTCAAGATATCTCTAGATATTATCTGACATTATTACACTGTATAATTATTATCACGATATTAGTTGCTAACCCATTAAGTTATTATGTATTGAGGAAATACATTACTTCCTTATATTATTTTTTTTTTAAATAATGTTTTTGTTTACTGATTTATGATAATACTTTTAATTTATTAGATATCACGTAAAAGAACACAGAGAGCCGAAAGGTGTTTTGAAACTTTCGGAGTTGAACGTATCTTTTGCACCCGATAAGATCGTTCACAAGAACTCAATGCAACTGACCTTCCTAAAAGACGGTTCCACGAGACACATATATGTGTACCATGACGACCCAGAAGTTATCAATTGCTGGTAAAATATTCAATATTTTATTAGTTTTATATATGCACATTTTTTAATATAGTTTATGCTGTTACGTACCTGACCTATCTAACAGTATTGTTAATTATATAATAATGATTGTCTGCAAAATTTTAATGTTTTATACAAATCCTAATTTTTAAGGTACACGGCGATTCGATGCGCAAAACTACACATACTCCAGGTGGCGTTTCCGTCAACACCACAATCGGACCTGCTTCTCCGTCTACCGAAGGACTTCGCTCGTGAGGGTTGGCTGTGGAAGACCGGACCTCGGCCGTCTGACGTACACAGACGACGTTGGTTCACTTTGGATAATAGGAAGCTTATGTACCATGATGAACCGTTGGACGCGTATCCCAAGGGTGAGATATTTATCGGTGAGTACGAATTCTCTTATATTATTTATTTAAGTCTTGCTCCTTTATTTCGTTATCTCTATCCTAAAAATATTAACTAAGTTCAATGTATATTTAAGTACATTTCTAATTCTTACATTTCGTAACTTAAAATATTTATTTTTAACTTCTTAAAACGAAGTTATGAAACTTCTTAATTAGTACTTAAGTTATGAATAAAATATCAATGTAAGAATATTACATATCAAAAATATTTCAAATATTAATATTACAGGTCACGAATCCAACGGATACCATATCAAAGTATCAAACACGGGCAACGGTTGCAAAGAAGCTCGTTTCCCCTTCCACCTGGTGACTCCGGAGAGAACATTCTCTCTCGCAGCCGCCACGCATGAGGACCGCGCAGGCTGGCTCGCCGTCATACAACATGCGCTGAAGAGACCGATCACACCGCAGGACTTGACCAGTGAGTTAATCATCGGTTAATTATCTAGACCTTATAAATCACGGGACTTAAACAAGTTGATCCTTGCTATATAGAGTATATGTAGAACCATTCACAGGACTTAAAGCACAATTTAACCACGATTAATTTGTAGAGCGTGGCACCCTAATACACATAGCGCATTGTCAGTTATGTAGAGTATGAGAGCTCGCATTTTAGACTTTACCAATAAGTTCATTAATCGATTAATATGTCGAGTAGAACCGAGCGCATCGCAAGACATGTCTATTGAATTAATTAGCGGTTATGTAGAGTAGGTCAAGTCCTGTGATGATGCAGACAGCATCATCACGGGACTGACAATGAGTTCCTTATAGTAGATATAGAGATAGTATATGTCGAGTAGGACTATTAAGAACTTCACAAGTCATTTGATTATCAATTAAAATGTAGAGTGGGACCGTCTTTGTCTCATGGCTTGATCAATACCTCAATCATCAGTTGCTTGAAAAAGTGCAGCGTAGGGCTACAAAAATGGTTATATCATTCAAAAACAAAACCTATGAAGAACGGCTTCGAGAACTTAACTTGACTAGCTTGGAACTACGTAGGCAACGGGGGGACTTAATAGAAAACTTTAAAATATTAACTGGACATTACAATGTGAGAGACAAAACCAAACTCTACATTATGAATCAAAACACTAACATGAGAGGACATTCAATAAAACTTGCTACATCTCCGTCTGCTAGTAACACTAGAAAACACTTTTTACCAAATCGAGTGGTGTCTATGTTGAATAGTTTACCAGAAACTGTAATTAGTGCACAAACTGCGAACAATTTTAAAAACAAACTTGATGAACATTTAAATCGTGTAGGAATATAAACACAAGTCCCGTGATATGCACGCATCAGATCAACGATCTGCTATTGCATTACAAAATAATAATAATAATTTAAAACATAGATTAACTTTGCGTAAACAACAAAGCTCGGTTATCAGTTTAAAAGTAGACTATAGACCAGATAGACCTGGTCTGACAAATCAGTGTCAAACTTCACAGACCAAAGTCTGTGAAAGAAAACAACGGTAACATAATGAGATTCGGTCGCATTCGATCAGATATTGGTAAAATATATTGGTGTAAGGTTTGTTTTGAAATGAGATATGTATACCTACATCATTAATTGTACCTAATAGGTGTTGGGATTTGTTTATGGTAAAGGTATCTCTAGGTATTTGTTGCTATACTATTTAATGAATAGTTAGGCGCAGTTTATTAAGTAATTTCTGTGTAATATTTTCAGAAACTGAACATCCTAGGCAGACGAAAAAAGGAATGAGAAAACATTCCAAGTAATAAATCTTACGATAAAATTGTATGTTTTACACAAACAACACTATTGTTATAAAATAATATTAAAAAAAAGTATCCGTAAACCAAGCCATTCTGGATTAGATGTTATTTATTTATTTAATTTAAATAGGATTTTCTAAAAAGATTTAATTAACTAAACCAATCAGTACAGTCTATTTAAATATATTATATATATACATACTTATAAATCTTTGTATATTATTTACCAGTTGGAAGGAAACATACAGAAACAAATGCTACCGCCGAATTTATTATCTTATTGAACCCAAAACAATGTAACTAACGCATTATTTTGCTGTCGCTATCAAGCTTTGTACTAAATTCTCATCGCCAAATTAACCGCTTATTATAAGACACTATAATATGTCACTAATACTTCCCATAACACGACTTGTTAAAAACAGTTAGTTAATTATTATTATTATTATCTTTTATTACAGTTGAAGCCACTCTCGTAAGAAAACGCACAACATCAAACTCCATCAGCATATTCTCAGGAAGGTAGTTTATTTCATAATTTTATATAAGATCATGTATACGCTAACTTACATTCAAACTGCAAAATAAATTTCGTTAAAAAATCAATTATATATTTTTATATCATTTTATTTGTAAATAGTATCATTTCATACTATTATTTTAATTAGATATATTTTATTAAAGATTTTTTTAGTCAATATATTTTTAATGTACATAATTTATTTAATTATTGAACAGTAAAGGGACTGAATCTTTAATTTATGTTTTAATTGTGATTAGTTTGTATAATGAAATTATAGTATCAGTGGTCAAACATTGCACGCACATATAGGTTTATAACAGTTGCATCGCAGGCGGTTTAGTAAATTAATATCATTGCTTTTAATATGTATAGACATGAATTTCAATATACATCACATTATATCATAACTTTCTTTTGGAATGTTATCTTTTTCTTAGCAGAGTATTTATTTCAAAAAGAAATAATTTAGATATATTAAAATTTCTTAAAACAGAATTATTGGAAAAAAAGCTCTCTCATTCATAGGAAAAGACATTCTACAGGGAATTCGTGTAATAATCGTATGATAATCAATTACAATAATCGTATTTAACGCTTAGATTATTAAGCAATATAAGTTAAGTAGTATTAAGACTTGTAAATTAATCGAATACATAAAATCGATAAAAACTCGATCATAACTGCTCTCGCAATGTATCGACTGATGTTAATAAATAATATTCTGATTCGCAACAATATTAGTGTCTACTATGTTAGGAAAATCAAAGTAACTCACAACATTTTTAGTATATTCTAACTTATTATAATAAATAACTTATTTATGCATTAATACTAAGACTTAATTAAATTTATTAATTAAATATAACAAATATCTGAATATACAAAGAGAAATAACAATCATAATTTTTGGGAGCGAAATTGACAATACAAATTACAATGGACCTATAAAAATTTCAAACTAAAATTGACAGTTGATAAAGTATATGTAATGTGTTATTATCAATAGTTGGCACAGATTATACAACCATAGAAAAGCATACGTTTTAATGTATTTAGATGTAGATGCAATAACTAGCATGATCTAGATCTAGTTATCTGAAATTTTGGCTTTAAATAAATTCAATAGTGTCAAATTGTGTTTATTATACCAAATAAAAACGCAGTGAAACTGCTTTATTAAATTAGATGATATCAGGTAAACGGTCGAATCATGGTTTCTTGAAATTAGGCAATTTTTATTATTTGATATATAAATGATTTTACTTATACTAATATTCAAGTATAATAAATATCTGTTATATTAAAATACCTATTAGCAATAAACCTTTTTTGCGATATAGCAATTCTTTGCAATATAATCTTAGCTATACTTATTTAGGAAATTTTTTCAACACTTAAAATACGTTAGTAATAATTTATGTAATCTCATTGGAACTTTTTGCTTAGCAATAACGTTAGATGAGATTCAATAGTGTCAAAGTAGTTCAATATTATCTAGTATGGTAATATGCAATTTATTTTACCTGTGTAGGAAAAATTTTCGTACCTTATTATTATTTTTTTTGACGATTTAATAGTAGTATAAGGCCTATGGTCCATTTGAAGCTAAGCTGAGCTAAATTAGCTTAGTTCACAGTATAGCTCGCGCTTTAAATACTTTAGTGTCACGGATATGTTTTAGAAAATATAGTTTTTATTCTTTATGGACACATAATCGATAAAAAACGGACTTAAAAATATCGTAATTATATGTAACCCTAGGCAAAATATTTCACAATCTTTCAAAAATAAGTAGCAAGTGCTATTTCTCAAAATGCAAAAGGTTAAAACAACACACGTTTTGTTAGTTATAATTTTAACAGTAAGATTGACAGTTACAAAATGTAGAGAAAAAACAAGATATTTTTGTCCATCTTTTAAAGTGAATACAATTTAAAAGGTGCTACTGCTACAAGAATTAAATTTATAGGGTTTTAATTTATATATGATCAATACAATAACATATTGTTTTAAATATCAAAATTATATAAACAAAATTGTACTTTTAGTTGTCCTTAGCAAATCATGTTGTAAACTATGACTATCAGGTCTTATCTTTAGTAATGTTAGCGCCATTATTTCAAAATGTTATGAACTGTCAATTTCTTAACGATAGTCAAATCTAAGAGTTTACTTACATCAATTTAACTAGACTTAGTAAAACAAGAAATTAAGTAGATAAAAAAAAGGATTTTGTTTAAAGTTAGTTTACTACCAGAAAAGTAGTTAATTTTAATAATTGTGTAAATAATTGGTCAAACAGGATACATTTGAATAATGTATGAATTTAATTCTTTTATTTGTTCGAAATCTTGTAACTGTATGTCTACTAAGTCCAAGGTCCGATCAATAATCAATCTGACAAAAAGTATTTTATTTATTAATTATATGATTTTTCCTTCAGTATCTGTTTTTCTAAGAGTTAACTTTGACACATGTCAAAGTCCATTTCATGTCAGTAATGGGCTAGTGACAGTAAAATATATACCTCTCAGTGTATATGAGAGATAAAGAAGAAAAATGGAATATTTGTCTAAAACCACATCTGGTGTTATATTATTATCTGTAATTAATAATCGGTGAATATTATTTTCATAACTTTAATTTTTTTTGGTACCAAAGTAAACTCTTAGAAAAATTCTACTGCATACGTATATGTGTGTTTAGAATACCATAAGGAACAGTTATAATATAAAACAAAGCATTTCCTTTGAATAATAAATTTACCTTTTTATAATCATTCTATAAGATTGGATTTATTTTTCTTAGCTGATGTCTTTTAGATGAAATATTTATGGTATGTTTATATCAAAACATTTGTATTTATGCACTAGTGTGAATGAAATGTACCTAATTTCTTTTATATTTTTGATTTGTATTTTGTATATTGATTTATTTACTTGTAGTGTATTTAATAATAGTTTTGCCACTATGATAGCCCATGTACCAAGTATAACCTTCGCTTTAGTTAGTGCTGTAGAATAATTATTTAAACAATTTTACCAAAACGTTGCCTCGCTTAAGTTACATTTTTGTTGTAAATAATTTTAATTATTTAGTGTGCTCTGGCATAATACATACATGTAATTGAATATTTATAAGATTAATAAAACTTTTCACATGCTACTTTTTTTTTATTATACCTACAACCCTGAGTTATACATTTCTTAATCTATAGTTAGGAATAGTTCACGTCAAAGTTTCTGCAGAAAACGAACCATAGTGAAAATAGCATAGAGATATTATACATAGAGTAGGGAAGCCAGCCTAAAATGTCATCATCGAACTTAAAAGGGATAGGTAGATCGAAAAACTCTATCTATCTATATTTTTTATGAAAGCTCGTGCTTCGTCGTCGTCGTCTCGGGTGTAATTCGTAGCAATTGTCATTTTTACTAATATTATGAAAGCTAAGATGTTATGAATATTTCTTTGCGCATGTGTGATTAGACAAAGACAGACAGTGTGACATCTTGCATCTTTTTTTAACTGTCTTTCACTGACACTCATACGAATACCTATGGCTCACCTATTCTATGTATATTAATTCTATGGAAAATAGGCGTTTGATAATGTTTCCTATTTTATCTACATAAGCTACATTCGTATTTGAAAGAAAAAAGAGATTTGGAACTAGCAAAAAACAACCGTTTACATTACAAATGTTTTCATTAAGATTTAAGGAATATTACAGAGAAAGGCTTGTACCTTAGCATGTATGTATTAATTCTAATAATGGTAGATATTAATAAAGATGTTTTATTCTTAATATTTTCCGGCGGACACATTGCTGATGCTGGCTACACCTCGAAATAATGTGCCTACTAAATAATTTGAAGTAAGCAAAAACTAATCACCAATAAAATACTATTTGTGTACGTATACGATACAATACATTATTTAGAATCCTTCTTAAGGGCATCAACTTCTTCTTTTTCTTTTTCCCTAAATAATAACAGATAAGACTATATAGAAAATAAGACAAATAACAAAATACCAATATTGGAAAATATCTTTAAACATGTATAGCCATGTTAAGGTTATTTAAATTTATATAAATATATAATGAAAAATAAACCGATACGGGCAGAGATTCGAACCTGCGACCTCTGGGAAACCGTCCCGTCGCTCTACCAATTAAGCTACCGTATCACTGTTCGTCTCGGTGAATTGAGCATTCTATATGTGACCGTCTTATTCACTCTATTGTTATTGAGAGTGGATTTCATTTAATTGAACAGTTTAAGATAAAGATCGATAACCACAATTCTTCACCTAAAATTAGGTTACATTAAAGACAAATACCGCTTAGGAAACTATTAAAGAAACCGTAGTTATTATAAATCCTCTCTCTCACCAACTTTCTTATTAAATCATATATCTGTAACTAAATTATTTTTTAAAATAAACATTCTTCAATCATCACATGAAAATATAAAAATAAATAAAGTTTTTGAGAATAAAATGGAAATAAGTACCAAATGTATTTTTTGCGAAATTTTGTTTGTTTTGTCAGGTTCCGTAGGTAAAGAGTGTTAAGATATAGAGTTACCACTTACGCCACTTTAAGCAAGATCAAACGTCGACACTGACGGCAGTTTGGACAGATTGTAATATCGTATCGTATTTAACCCAGGGTAACACATTTTTTTATAATAAATAATAAAAACTTTTTCATCTAAAATGTCGCTGGCCAGAAATAATATTATCTAGGTACATGGTATTATATTTAAAAATAATTTAAAACTCAGAAAGTACTGGTAGTTTTATTGCAAAAAAAATATATAAAGCTATCCACATAAATAAATATCACGCATTCATTAATCCGTCGGACGAATAAGAATTTCTCATTTCGTAATAATTCTCTTTGTAACCATAATTACAATATTGAACATTATTGCACGGTACTTCGTTAGTCATTTCTTCGTAATTTCTATCTTCATAATCGTTTTCAGAATAATCTTGGTTAAAATTGTCGTTACAGTTACCACCATTTTGAATTCCTCTTTGGACTTGGTTTCTATCTTCGGACGTTGTTTCACAGTTCTGTGTGTTTACACTCCATCTTTGAGAAATTGTACAGCTTAAACTGCCGCCATGTTGGAAGGCAAAAGGCCATGCCTGTAATGAAATATTAAAAAATACACTTTTATTCAAATGTTACCTACATTAGGTACTTACTTTTAATACACATAAAAAAATATATATTTTCTGGTTTGTAGAGACTTTTTAAATACCTTTTAATTTATAATTTTGAAGAGAAACAACAATATATATAAACTACTCTTATGGTGTCGTAGACCTCCCAAATTGTTATTGGATACGCAAAGTGTGACTTACAGTTGTATCACGGGATAACCCTATTTCAGAACCCAAATAAACACCAATAAACATATGTTGCCCTTTACCATGCGTCGTAGTTATCAACTTGGATTGAAATGCATTACTTATTAATAAGTGATATTATTTGTTACGATATTTGGTTTAGAAATAACTATGCCACGGATTTGCTAAGATCCTATTAACTAGAAACGCATTTTTATACTAATTTCATCTAACATTAACCAAAATTTAAGAGTTACCAAACTTAAGAAAATATTACTACATTTTAAATGACAATAATAGAACCAAGTTAACTCTAAATAATATTCAAACTTTAAAATATTTACCATTTAATGATAGGCCAGTATAATAATAGCAACCGGGTCGAACCCTTTTCGTATAACTAACATAAATAGGAATTATTTTTATTATAACATAACAAAACCTAAAATGAAATACCTATATATTACCTAAGTACACGTTTTAATCTGCAATTTGAAATTTAAAAGAAAATAATTTTCGAATAACGAAAACTTCATGACAATTACATTTCAGTGAAGCCGTCCAGAGAAACAATAAAACGGTATCTCTTAACGTCCGGAGATAAATTTTATTTATACCAGAAACAGCTGCAAACTTTTGGTCAGCGCGCGCTCGGTGTAAAACTGTTTATTGTTGTAATTTTGTTTCTATCTTTACCCCATTCCAATTGTTTATTTGTTTTTTAAAAGGCTTAACCTCGCTTTAAGAAGACAAGAAAGGATTTTAAGGACATCCGGAACCCACAAGGCGGCAATAAACTTTTATTTTACATATGGCTATAAAAACATGGATGACAAAAAATACGAATTAAGATTATCTATTTTTTAACTAAAAAATACAGCAATCTTAATAATGAATTATATTTATATAATAGAAATATAAAATCAGATAACCTTTAAGTTTCAAAAATTATTCAACCTATTTGTCTTAGACCTTCGTGGAACGGTAATCCGTCGGTGACAGGTCACAGGGATGCAGATTGCGGTGGCGTTTAGCGAGCTCTTGATTCATGACAGACACAGTATTAACAAATTTATTACTAAACGCATTTTATATAAAGTATAGTTTGTCTTCTCATATGTATTTATATTTGCTTAAAATTGATGGAAGCAGAATCTTTTTTTGTAAACACACTTTTTTTATAAGACTTATATACATAATACCACAATAAAAATAATAAATCGAATAAGATATTTATCTTATTAATTTAAAAAAGACTCAACTGCTCTGCAAAATCTTAACTTTAATCTAAATCTTAAGTTTATTTGTGTTTATTTATAGATAAAACCAAGTTTATTTGTGTTTATTTATAGATAAAACCAATAATTCTTTTTCATCTTACCTAAAAATTATAAATTATTACAGTGAGAAAACCCTTAAGACGCTCTTGTCACGGATGAATTAACAAGATGACAAGTGTGACAGCAAATAAATTGTCAACAATTATGAAACAACATTTTGTTTTTACAAATGTTTTTGTTGTTGACGGATTAATTGATTTATTAGTACCGTATTATGGATCAATAAAAATAAGAAATTGGTAAGGAATTCACTAATTTTTACATGGCATTGTGTAGTATTTAACAATATAATAGGTTTCTATAATGTAATAACAAAATATGATATTTATCATTCTTACAACTATTTTATTATTATTTTGAATATTTTCCTTTTCTTTACATTGTTAATGATAGATTTTTAACATTTTCTTTTCATTATATTCTTTATACCAGAGAAAGTTTAAATTGCATCTTATTAAGATAAGACTTTTTATACTAATTTAATATAATTATTACACAAAAGTATCACTCCAATATGCTATACAACTTCTATGCTCAAATGAGACTGAAAACGATCTTTAAATGTTAAATTACCTACTATTGAAAGATGATAAATGTACCTATGTAAGTAAACATTCCAATTTAATTACGAGATTCAGTTATTTATTGATAGATAATTAACATGTAATGCAAGACGTATTGGAAAGTTTACTTTTAAATAATAATTATCACTAAAAGGTTTAGTACAAACGATATTAGAATAACTATAGCTTTACTTTTTAAAATTGCTAATGGTATATTTGTGTAAATGAACAAATTGTTATAATTGTTTGCCTGTTGCAACAATAGGCAAAGCAATATTACAACGTGCTTATTTAATTTAGAGTAGTTATTTGTATCTTACCTGATAAAACTGTCGAAATTTATTTTACTTGAAAGTCAGAAAGAGACATGGTACCTAACTTAAATAATTATAGTATGGATTGTTTGTATTACATAATAATGCAAGTCAATGTAGTTTTATTAAGACGCCTAAAGCTTTCTATTGTATTGCTGGACTTCATTGTAATAGACGTTTATCGGAAATGTATGAGAAATGCTTACAAGATTGAGCGGGTGCGGTGGCGTATGCGCAGATCGTGGTTCGTGAAGAAGAGCTCGTAAATGCGCTATATATGAGGCAGCCAGGCGAAGTGTATCTAATTTGGAGAGCTTTGTGTCAGCTGGTACCCACGGCAGTGTGGTTTTCAACCTAAGAAACGCAAAATTGTTTATCACACACGAAAATAATTTAAAAAATAATATTGACCTTTAATTAATAATAAATTGCTTAGAAGTCAATTCATACCTGCAAAATGCTTTCGATAGTACCCTCATTCGTGCTCGTTCGCGAGCATTCGCAGCGTTTCTATGCTGCGGCTCGTGGCCACTTCTTCCTATTGTAATAAAACAAACATAAAATACCTACTGTTAATTGCACATATTTTTACATAAGAAATTTAAATATCCTATTTTATTTATTTTGAAATATTAAGGTAAGAAAATACGATAATTAAATTAAAAATTTAAAAAACCTCCGATACAAAAAGACCTTCAAAAAGAATAAAAATATTTTTATTATTTACTTATTGAAGTCGTTGCATCGGGGTTACTGGTTTCTGAATTGTACTAAATGAACCTATAGACACACAAAATTTTCAATTGTTTAAGTATTTCTATTAATCTATCCTAATATTATAAAGTGAAAGATTTGATTCTTTGTTTGAATTGAATAGGCTATGAAACTACTGGACCGATTTAATAAAATATTTTACCAGTGGAATCCTACATTATCCCTCTGATTTACAAAGGTTATATTTAATACGAGAAATTGTGTGTATTATATTTAATAAAATAAGGGTCCGCTTGAAAGTTTCGACAATGTAATAAATTATAAATTTATTAAGTATCATGATACGGGTAGGTAGATAGGTAGGTTCCATATATACGAATATTAATTAATATAAACATTTATAGTTAAAATGATTTAAAATCACTAATAACACTATGATGAAGGGATTTATATTATCACTAGCCGTTCCCCGTGATTCTTTATGACGATATATAAATATATTTTTTAAAGTATATGTGGACGCAGTCACGAGCAACAGCTATCCCTAATAAAGTACTTTACCTGAGTAAGTGTAAAAACCTGTTGGCCTTCATAACAAGGCTTTAAGAACCTCTCCCCCGAACGAATAAAACGTCAATATCTCGGAGACGACTATTTCTATTTCGACTAAACATGGATAAGAACCATCTCGACGAACATAGCTTTCGATTAAAAACAACGCATTCAAATCCGTCCACGCGTTTGGCCGCCAATTTGCCACAGACAGACACACAGATACACAGATCGACAGGTCGAACTTATAACATCCCTCTTTTTAGTCGGGGGTTAAAAACTGTTCTCTTCTTTAAACTAGCTACTATTGTTTTGAGATTAACGTGGTTATTTTCACTAGAATTATGTACATGTAATTCTAGCTACTTTTGTACAGGAACCTTATTAGATTTCCAGTCGGTATTTTATTTTTTAAATATTTATTATTTGTTACTACAAATGGCATAAACGATATACTTACGTCTTAGGAACGCTAAATGCTATTTTTTTTCAATGTAAACAATTAAATATTTTAAAGATCAATGTAATTATAAATAACTTTATAGAATTTTTATATACAGCAGTGACAACAGCAACAGCAGACTGTTAAAAGCGAAACCCGAAATAACTCATTGCAACAAAGTGAATTGAGACAGACATTATATTTATACTAAAATTATAAATAAGGGAATAAAATATAAATTAATTTAAAACAAATAAACTGTATATAATCCTACAATTTTGTGGTATTAAAAAAAATACCTGAATTTGTATTAACGAATTATTATTGTTATACTTTTTGTAAATGAAGGTCGTTAATTTTTATCCTTTTAAAAAGATATTAACACAAATTTCTAGCCAATATATCATAAACATAAAAGCTACTTACCGGAACTAGACTGAGAATCTTCAAATAGGAAGCTGTCATCATCATCTTCTATTCCTCTATCAACCTGGGGGGATCTAGTAGTTCGTTTTCTTGGCATTTTATTTCACATTAACACATCACATTACTAACACATATATTAAAATTATTCGGTTGGGGTGAAGTGCCCTAGCGGCGTGGCATTTATGATTTGAGACGTGAAGTTGCGCGTGCGCAGGGCGGGCTTTAGGGCGGCGCCAGTTCACGCCACACCCGACTCAGTTTCAGGATTATATCTCGACAAATGAGAAAATCTACCTGAACACATGCATGATAAAGCTTTGCGTTTTCGTGCATATATCATGGCTTTATTTCAAAAATACATCGAGCTAATTGTTTATGTTTTATTATTACAGTGGATTGATTTAATGCATACAAAATTTATAACAATAAAATGTGTCATATAAAATATCTATAACTATAGTTAGTTAAGGCACATTTAATTGTCAGGCAAACAACTTGAGTGTTTCTTTTTATCAATTCTTATATTACTATATTTACATTTTTCTTTTTGTTGTCGGTATTGGGCGTGCTTGTGTAACTGGCCCATCACTATTACGTTATAATATTATTTTTCATTAAGAACTCATATTGTAATTGAAGATAATAATACGTTTTTATTTTCAAATTTGTATTTTTTTTTGTATTATATATATTTTATTACTTATGTATTATATATATTTATTTAGTTTTATTTACATTATTTTAGCTAAGGTTGTTGACATTATTTATATATATATTTTAGCTTGTGCTTATTTTTTTTCCAATTTTTATAAGGTGTACTTAACTCATTTTTTAGTCATCTTTCACACATTTACTGGAAGAGATTTTATATCGCAAAAGACAGCGCTTTTATACGATTGTTTTGTTCAAATTATTATATCTTATGTGTTTTTTTATAACTGATATGCCTTTTGAAATTATAATTACTATGTGTATTCAGTGTGGAGGTGAGTGTTGATGATATACGAAATAAATAAATAATTCGGATATAAATGGGTCCATTATTTATCATAAAAAGCCTAAATAATAAAAGTTTGATTTTTTATTAATTTGTGTATGAAATACTATAATGCTACCAAATAAAATAAAAACCCGTGAAACAATTAGCGGGTAGATAAGTAAGATGAAAAGATTGACAGCTAAGTTTAGGGTCCCACTTCCGACACCCTATACTCTGTGACAGCAACACGTGCTACACACTCACGTGATATGCAAAATAAAAAAAAATAGTTATCTGTGTCCTTTATAATATAATTATTATTAATAAATATAAATCATATTAATCTAGAGGCTAAGTTTTTAATTAAAGTTTTATAGATTTTCTAATAGTTGTAATATATTTTAGTTTAATAATATTTATATATTAGATTAATAAGATTTATATTTATTAAACAAAATTTTACTGAAAATAAATTAATTACCGTGTAGGTATTTGTAGGTATTTTTTCGTTTTAACTGTTTATTTCGAGGTATTGCGATTGAAAAGCACTTTCTTCTAGTAATTTACTTAAATTACCCATTTGTGTCCATTTCCATATTTTATTCTGTGCAACTGAACATATTTTATTTCATTGAA
The DNA here is from genome assembly GCA_959347355.1 of Napeogenes inachia. NCBI lineage: Eukaryota > Metazoa > Arthropoda > Insecta > Lepidoptera > Nymphalidae > Napeogenes > Napeogenes inachia. The sequence goes on from OY365791.1 coordinate 28,378,831, forward strand.
TTCTTATTGTGGAGGTGATCAGTACCTACGATGGCTTCTAACGAGAAGTAAGCTCCAAATAGGATGTCACCAGGGCAGACGCTTATTAGTTTTTATACTCGCATAATATGAACACATTATATTGCAAAATATGGTAAATTTTTAATAAATACTTTAAATTAAACATATTTCTGTAATTATTTGATAAAAAATCTAAAAATATTTTTGTTGAAATAATATTTACACTACAACCACAAAGTAATAAAAATAATAATACTCTTTATTGCACACCACATACAGAAACTTTAGGTACACATAACTTCTTAATAAGAAATATTAGTAATACAACAAGGCGGTCTAAGTAGCGATCTCTTACAGACAACTTTATACTATTGGGAATGAAGAAAGAGAGTACATACTGGTGCATAAAATATATATCAAATAGATACGCAAGAAAAAAGATGACAGACACTGTCTATAAATTCCGACATTCATAATAACGAAATCAAATTTATATTTAAATTAAACCAAAGGTGGCAACCCTAACGTTTCCAGGTGGTTGATATCAAAGTATTTGAACCGAAGCGATTCGTTTTAAGCGCCATCACAAGCGTGACTTACGACGGTGGTTTGTTTTGTTAACAAATATTATTCTTTGCTCCACTTACATATTCTATTATAACTAATTGAATATACCTTAAATTATAAAATATCATAAGCTTATTTAGTGATCTGTAGAGATAAAATCGGCAACAAAGGAAAATCGGGTATTTCTCACGTACTATCTATGAAATTGATAACATTTAAATTATTTTTAATTAAATAATATTTCTTAATAAGAACGTTATGTTAAAGTAGTTGAACCATTTCAGTAATTAAAATTAAATGTTTTTTTTTATAATACTTCGAAGTTTGAATGTTACGAGTATGATTAAGAAAAAAATGATATTAGATTTTTAGGATAAAATAAAGGATAAGGACTAAGTAAACATAATGCCGACTTCAAAGATTATTGGAAAGAAGCTACGGTTGACTGCCGATTTCCTACCAATTAAAAATCAAAAGATACGAATAAAGTTCACAAACATTTACCAAAAATTGTACGATAGCGCCACCGTGGCTTTTTGCAGAAATTATTTTTTTCAATGAAATCTACACTACTCACTAGCCAATATTAACTTTTTTATTACTAGTGTTATTGGTGACTGAGTCTGAGTGAAATTTTTATTACATCTCCCCTATTTGATTCGGATATTGATTATCACTATTTCATTGATTTCAAATTTAATTTTGCGGAAAACCGTTTATTTTAAATAATAAGTCTAAGTTACTCCTTAAAGTTCTTTTAAAATCCAGGTCCAGGTTTCAGAGAATAACCGAAACAAATACACAGACAAACAATTATAAAATGTTGTTTTATGTAAGTATACACATATTAACAAGTACAACTAAAAGTAACACTTAGGTACTTGGTATTGTACCTAGCATCTAATATCACAACTTCGATATTTTTTGTTTGAACTTTGTTGATAATCAGCAGATATAGAAGATATAAGATCGAGTCGAGAAGTCCAAGCTTAATATCATGGACATCTGTATGAGCAGTACTAGGACTTACTTAGTATATCACTTCTTTGTGAAGGTCACCATTTTTTAAACACTACTTTTGATAGCTAACTCTGTAAAGGCTTCATTAACCGATATCAATCATTGCCTTCTGACTTCGTACAGTCTCATTCTCTCAGCTGGTATTTTTACCACAAAAATATATGAAGCACAACTCCTTTCTTCAAACTTAGATTACATTTTTCTCCTTGTTGTTTCGTTATACATATTATATTCAATACAATTTGCTGTGTCCTCCTTAACCTGACATAAATCGACAACCATAAAAAATTCGTAAAACCAAAAAAAGGAAACGGTTTTTATAGAAAGTTATACTGATCTATTGCAAACTAGGTTAGGTTAATTTTAAACTCAAATTTTCTAATGTTCAATACTTACTATAAATTTAAACTATTAAAATAAACTTATTATAAATAAAGTATACTTTCGTTAAATTGATCATCACAACAATATACGAATAAACACGATTTAGGACATATAGTATAATCCGGTACTATACAATACTTGTAAGATGGTTTTTATTTTCTTCCATGACTTGTACAGAGTACAGACTACAGCTATTAAAACTTAAAATATGTATACAGTTACGAAGTAACTAAAAAGTTCATCGGAAACATTCACTCGACGTGTCATTTGACGTCACGCAAAGCGCGCGTAAAATGACGGCGTTTGAACGGCTCAATTTTGTTCAATGTTTTAATTTTCACTTTGAAAAAAAAACTAGAATCTTTTCAAGCCTATTTATGATTTTTTCTACGATATAGAGAGGTAAATGATTAATTTACGTCCAAAAAAAAATAATTATTCCCTATTCTTTGTATTAATTCATATGATATTCCAGGCGAATACAAAAAAAATGACGATACTGTAACATAAAATGTGTTTTCACAAATTATAAAGTGAACAAAATCCACAACAAAATAATACTTATCATCTATTCTAATGCAACTTTCAAAATAACATAAATACCTTCTTATTTCTTACTCAACCAATGTAAATAATTTTATAATTATTATTGATAATTATTATTATTTTATTATTATTATTATTATTATTATTAGTCTAAACGGGGCCTGTCCAACCATACGGCAAAGAAATGTGGTTTAAAAAGAAATAAATGTTTTTTTTGTACCTATAGAATGTTTAGAAAAATCGGCACCTCAACTGGGTTATACTTCAGTCTAAAACTTATCCCAGACCAGCCGTGAGTCAAAAAGGAAAACGGCATATTGCTGTCGTACGCCGCCCCTATATCCTTTATTGTTGATCCTGTGTTTAACAGCTCAATATCAATCGCAGACATCTTGTACGGCTGAGCTAAGTTACCGAAGGTCGGAGCGAACAAATAGAGTAGTATTTAAATTACGTCGGGAGCTCAAAACTGCACTGAAAATCGGCGAAATTGCAAAATATGTATCCAGTTTTAATTCTGTTAAGAAGTTATCAAAGACAAAAACAATATAATCAGGAAACAGCCAAGACGCCTACATCTGGAAGTTCTATGTCAAGGCAAGCAATATAAACAAGAACAGGTAAGTAAGGACCATGGGCGTACCGAGTACCCCCCTCGACCCCCCCCCCCCCCTCCCCCTCCTTGCACAGAATCTGGGTATGCCCTTGGTAAGGACCTCAAAGCTTATCCAAAAGGCACTAAAACTATTGGTTTTATGTAGTGTGGGTGTTGTGTATGATTTAGGTATAGTCCCTTATCAGGCACACCTGTCTGTTTTAGGACCCCTCACATATCCTTGGGGTTGCCTTAAAAAATACTTATAATTCCTTGCAACACTTTGACCGATTGTCAAATTGACATATGTCGTTTGATATTGACAATATAGTAATTTTGCGATATTCATCGTTTTGTTGTATTTATAACTGCTATTATAATATACAATCATATGAATCGTATAATTAAAATATGTTATACGATAGGTAAATAAATATAATAAAATTTAAATATGCTTCCCGGTATTGGTGTGTTTGGAACTGGGTCTGTAGCCAAAGTTTTGGTGCCGTTCTTAAGGGAGAAGGGATTTCCAGTTGAAGCTATATGGGGTGTGACGGTTCAAGAAGCTGAAAATGCAGCCAGAGAATTGAAAATTCCATTCTTCACGAATAAAATTGATGATGTATTGTTAAAAAAGAATGTCAGCCTTGTATTTATCGTTTGTGCACCAAATTTGCATGCGCAAATATCAGTGAAAGCTTTAGGTATAGGTAAACATGTTGTATGCGACAAACCGGCTGGTCTATGTCAGACCGAAGCACTTAAAATGGTACGAGCAGCACAGTATTATCCTACGCTTATATCTATTGTTAATCATTCCTTAAGATTTCTGCCAGCATTCAGCCACATGAGGAAATGTATTATAGATGGTTATTTGGGTGATCCAAATGATTTGACACTAATTGATGTTAGAGTACAAATGGGATCTTTACTTGGAGAAACATATAATTGGTTGTGTGATGATAGTATGGGTGGTGGTACACTCACATTAGTGGGAAGTCATGTTATAGATTTAGTTTCATATCTCAGTGGACAAAAGGTTGTAAAAGTCCATGGAGTGTTAAGAACATTTGTAGAAGAGACCACTAAAGTGAATGGTATTAGAAGGATTACAGCTCCAGACTTTTGCACATTCCAATTACAAATGGAGAAAGGATTATTAGTCACAGCTACATTAAATAACCATTTACCAGGTTCTTATTTTAATCAAGAAATTTATGTTTGTAGTAAGAAAGGATACCTAGTGGTTAGAGGAGGTGACTTGCATGGCCGCTCACATAAATCAAACTCTAAAAGTATTATAGAAGAAGAAGGAAAAAGACCTCATGATAAAGAAGAGGTTATTTATGTAGATATTGAAGACTTAAGTTGTGCCTCAAGTGTTATTCCTAAACCTTATATTAAAGGCCTCTGCAAAATGATAAGTGCTCTTAAAGAGGCTTTCCTTCCACTAAAAGAACAAATGGATTGGATAAAAGAACCAGTAAGAACAGCTGCTACCTTTGAAGACGGGCAAAGAGTGCAGGCTATAATGGAAGCATTACGGCAATCTAACGATGATGGTTGTTGGAAAACTGTTCAACTTTTGACAGAACCACCTGACCCTAATCCAGCACTGTCAGCGGCCGTGAGACGCACAGCCATATCACTGCAATAGTAGATAATAATTAATGCACTTACATGCCATCATTATGTACCTTTATAATTATAGTTTTTATGTAGGTTTTAATTGAATAACAAAAATTGTAATTTGGGCTACAGCTTAAAATATATATAAAAAAGACAACATGAACATAAGTTAATATTAAGTGAGAATTTAGTTCTTTATTAGTAATGGTATTTGAACAATACAGCCATTTTAATGATGTAATTATTGCTTGTATCAACTATTAACTAATGAGTTTGAAGTGAAGTGAGTTAAAGCATGTATTATGTATTAAGGGTTATCAGTATTAACCATGGTACTTGAAACAATATTGCCATACAAAGAATAAAATTCCTGGTTTTAATCATGATATATTGTCTTTTATCTATTTTGTGTTTGTTCTCCCAAAGTATAACTGAATATTGATATTATTCATGTTTATGTAATTTTCTAATCTAATGAGTTTATAACTCATACATTATCATTTAATAAATATAAAATCAAATAAATTAAGAAAATCATTTTCTTACTTCCAAAATTTAATTGATAAATCTATGATGTAATAAATAAAGAAAATTCAAAGATTTATTGTACTTTTATTCATATATTTAACTGTAATATTTATCTATTTAGAATGTTGGTATAACCTCAATACACTTTTATAATTTAAAAATGTTATTATTAATTAAATGTCTATTTGGGATTTGCATAGAAAAATAATACAAGTAGCTTTATAACAATGTTATAATAAATGCAACCAGGATAACAGCATGTTCCACAGAATTGAACATATTACACAATCACATCATACACTACATGTTCTAAAACTAACCAAAAAAGATTAAACCGAGAGCAACTAACTAATTATTATCAATTTTCAATCTTTGCTAAAATATCAGATTCTCTGAAGAGATGGTATTCCTTTTCGTCATTTTCGAGACTCACTTTGGTACCGCCGTATTCAGGCAGTAGGACTTTGTCCCCAACATTCACAAGGATTGGGTTGAAGTCTCCATTTTCCTTTCGGGAACCAGGTCCTACAGCCACAACTTCACCATGAAGAACTTTGGATTGTGCCTTTTCGGGGATAACAATACCACCCGCAGTTCTTGTTACTGCTTCTGCTCTTTTAATGAGAACTCTATCGAGCAAAGGAATCAATTTTTTTGCAATGTTAGCCATGACTTCCAAATGTGTTCTGCAAATGCCGCCGAAGACAAATGAGCGTAGTTAAACAGTTTAGACAGCTATTGTAATCTTGAAATCTAGAATATTCGTACCCCGGCAAATCGCACGAACTCTATATTCCATGTGTTCAGGGGGTTGCCAGTTTTATTAATTAAATTATTTTTTTCAATAAATAAAAAAACTTATGTTTTTTATTTATTTATATAAGAAAAATAAGTAATTACCTTAAAGAAATTTAAAGTACGGAATTTATTATATTCTATAAAATATAAGCGCCATCTATTGCCTAGTAGCAAAATCATATTTGAGTCAAATATGGAAGTATATAGCAGATAAAGTTGTACTAAATGCATTGTAGATGTCATTATCATCATTAAGTTAATAATTAATTTCCATTACCCTAAAACTAAAAGTCTAAAAGAAATTTGTATAAAATAAATATATTCATTAACTTCTCTCTTGCCTATGCATTATATTGTTTTTGTTTAAAAAACATGATTTCAAAGTAAGTAAAAAAGCCAAGAATAAACACAATAAACATTATTGTATCCGCAATCATCAAGTACGCGGGCGCCGTGACCGTCGAAGGAATGTTCTCACTGCGCCGGCGCCGGCAAGTCTCGAACACACCTGCGCACAACATTTACACACACAGGCAACGATTAACTCACGCTCGGTCCATAATCTAGGTTAAGACTTAAGAGTTAGAACTTAGAAGTTAAAGCTGAGCCATAATTACTTTCCGTTGTCCATTGATATCGATATTCTAGTTGAAAATTAGAAAATATTTTCTTTGTCATGTGACTTGAGATGAGCACTAAGCATGAATTTCTAGTAAGTACCTACCTAATTGTTTTTCTATGATATAACTTGTAGGTTATAACCAAAACTATTCTAATGAAATACAAGAAATGTATAGGTATTATAAATAGTGTTAAAGACATTCAAAACCTGGACTAAAAGTTTCGTTAATTACCTAATTAAAATACAAAGGGAATACCAACATACCTATTATTATAACTTTTCTTGTATTTCTTAATAGTTATTTACTCCTTTTTCAAGATGTTTTAGAAGTCGCTTCCTAAAAATTACGAAATACACTACCTAATGTTAAACGGGTAGTTACTTTAAAACCAGTGTTAAATGGAAACTTTTTAAGTTCAAATTATTATTTTTCATAAAATTATATTATAGTTAGACTACTTCGTTCAATGCGGTCGTTTGTTCCATTCCGTTCCGTTCCATTGTTGTTATTATAAATCTTGAATGTATAGTTTTCAATTCATAATACGGTGACCGTAGCCTCAACAGAATTTTAATATTCATTGATCTTTAGCAATACTTAAATGATAATTCTGAGCAGCTATGTATAAAGTATGTATGTCTCAAAGTTTATCTGTCAGCCATGTTATCATAACCTTATTTAATTCTTTACATGTTTCATTCAGCAAACACATCCGTTAATATTCCACTTACGTATTAGAATGATATACCAATTATTTCTAAATAATAATATGCTGATAAATATAGAATAATATTCTTCAACATTTTTATTAACTTCATCAGTTAATAAAAATATTGTTATTAGAATTTAGTTTCACAGATCACCAGATACCTCTCAATGTTACCCACATTGAGAGGTATCTGGAATCTATAAAAGAATTCAATACCTAGCTTTTAAAAAGCTCTTTTTAAAAGTATGAAAGAGATAAAAAGAACATTCGACATTCTGTGATCGGGTTCACACGACCACGGATCCAAATTTTGCAAACATCTCACGTGTTCATTGTAGGGGTTCCATGTCTCGTAAGTAAAAATAAAAGATTATTCATAATTTGATGGTTTTTTATTTATTTATAAATAATGAAGCGTGTATATTTAGTTTTAATAATTATTTAAACATAATGTTATATATAATTTCACTATCCTGCTATAATCAAAAACTTTTCTATTAGGCAATTTATTAGGCAAATAATAAAATAATGGAAAAAAAAACAAAAATATTATGGTTATGCTTCAGAAGGTGTTTATCGAAACATTATAAATACTTATAATTGATAGTGAATTTTCTTCTATCAACAAAACATCAAACCATGGTCACAGTTCAGAGTAAAAAGTTGCGATAATAGACTTACGCGGATGTTCAAAGCCTACAAAATAACACAACAAACACCGAAAACACCTGATACATGGCTATGTACCTATATAACTGATCTTCATTCATACGAATAAGCACAGCCTTTATATCGATAGAATTAGGTGTGTAAATCGGTTGGTATTTATAATGTGTGTGTGATAAAAAGGTTGTTTTTGTGTGGAAAAGATCGTGGTTCTCACGAGCAGCCAGCACAGGTGCGCATCCGGCTATCTTGGTCTCACTGTACCGCGATTTGAATCATTTTTATACCGCTCTAATTATACCTGAAACAATGACTTAAGAATTCATAAAATTAATTTTGTGGAAAGCATTCCCATAGAGCCTAATGGTATTTATTTCAACCTTTTCTTTACTCAAACTGTGTACTCGTGAATCATTATTTATTTGTTATATTTTATTTTCTTTCCTTCAACATTTTTAGATTAGAAATAAGTACATTATATAAAAATAATTATAGGAATTTTTTTTCTAGTAAAACCCGGACTTAAACAATAAGCCATCCCATCTCTTAATATTTATAAAAATGCTTACATTTTAGTTTAAATGTAACCCGAAATGTATCATTGTTTTAATGTTATTATTGTTTATAATTTTCCGGCTTTCCTCTGAAAATTAACAAATTTCTTTGGCTTAGGTAGGTACTTAACTTATCCGTCGCGGTGAATGCGAAAGCGATCCCGTGGCGTTCAACTATGATGATGAGGGAAACCATTTAATTTTGGTGGGTATCCTGAAGTTCAGCGAGTCCCATATAACCGTCCCGGTCCTTCCCTGGGCTGGGTGGAATCCATAAAGGATTTCCCAACGTTAAAAAAGAGGTGGGTACCTATCTATTTAAGCGAACACCATATCGAGTTTTATAAAAAAATGTCCAGTTGTTTTGTTATATTTTACTTGTAGCCTTAAATATAAAACAAGCCTTATACATTGTTAAAATTTTAAGTGAAAATTAGTTCATGATTTTAACGTTATTTTTGGTTACATATACCATACAAGTTTGACTGGCCACATACGTACACTTTATTTTATTTATTATATATAAGACAATGCTTCTTAGCATCTCATAGCGCAAACACGCTCGCCTTCACTGTCTGCACTCAACTCCCTACCTAACCAAATTTGGGTGGAACCTACTATTGCCTCCATTGAAATACGTTCTAGAAATGTATCGATGCTAGTTCTAGAAAAATCGTTTGGTGGTTCTTATACCCTTTTGCGCTCTTGCTACAGACTAACCGCTTTCCATAAGATTTCTAATACCTTATCGTGGTGACGCGAGTATTGACCCTATCTAGAAGTACCTATCCTACACCATGCTAATAAGTGTTTCGCGGTTCCTACTGTCCCGGTACCCCACAGATGTTGCAAGACTTTTCGGTGGCTAATGCACAGACTGAAGCATTTACTTGGCTTTGTCTTCAATCCGCCCGTCCACGTACAGAAATTCTCCACTACGTTTAAGAGTACCTGACTTTGTTTTGGATTACGTGTCAGTATAGCGAGTCAGTATATCATCTGCAATAGCTACTATGGATTCTGTGTATTTATTGTTAGACTTACCACCCATTTTTTTCGTTTCTAATTAATTTGTCTATTAAAATATTAATGACTATATTAAATATAATTGGAGAAATACAACAACCCTGAAATAAACCTATCTTATAATTGAGTGTTTTTGAATAGTTTGCATTAAAAGTTATGGAGAATTTAAATTTTGAATAGTACGATGCAATAATGTCTCTAACTACCATGGGAAATATATACGATATTAACGCGAACATCATCAGTACATGTCGTATCGACACAAAGGCGTTCTCTAAATTTATCCAACTAACCGTAATTTGTTTCTCACTAGTTTATTACACGACCTAGTATCTCACTAGTTTATTACAGGTTTGTTGATAAAGAATAAATGAAGATTTATAATGTTTAAAATCAGTATTTATATTTGTCAGTATTTTTATTTGTGGCACTCCGTCTCCAAAATAAATAATTTACCTAGACCAGCAACACAAAAACTTTGCGGAACTTTAATAATGTACTGCATTAGGACAGTACATTATTAAAGTTGTAAACTTTACTGTCCTAACCGAATGTGTCATTATAGGTCCTCTAACTAACCCATGATAAGAACTAAACAGACGGTTCCGGTATAAAAGGTGATGTACAGGTTTTAATCTCGCTAGTGTTATGTGATGACCATTAAAACTATATAGATTTTGATGAAAGAGTTTATAAGAAAATAAATCTTTAACCTTGTCAGTTTAAATTTTGTTTGTCTGCTACAAATATTTTTTTTTTAATTAATGTTCTACGTACAGTTTCAACAAGACAATGCTAAGCATTATATTTTATTAATTATTTGGTCGATTAAACAGATCAATAATTTCCAAAATATGAGCTCAACGTATACAACGTTAGTCAATAGTGTTAGAATTGAAATTGAGGGCTAAAGGTAATAAAACAGCTTTCGTTTCCTCTTAAGTATTATTAAGAGTTAAATAAAATTAATAGAGATTTCACATTGTAGTTGAAACCAAAGTTTCAACAAATCAGCTGTTATCTGTCAAGAGACAAGAATGAAGTAGTCAAGTGTCAACTGTCAGACTAAGGCCTGTTAGAAAGTACGATTGTCAATTACTTGTGATCGTATCGTATTCTATATTTTGTTTTATACTAATAAAAATTGTTATTTACATAGTTAAATCATTTTTAATATTATTTGTTTTGTTTTTCTTTGAGTTCTTAAAATGGCAAACCCTATAGTGCACGTAACAGAGGGAAAGTTATCTGGAAAAGTTTGTAAAACTTCGACGAATAAGGAGTTTTATTCTTTTAAGGGAGTACCATATGCTAAGCCACCTGTGGGGGAATTGAGATTTGCCGTAAGTTAAATTATAACCAATTTAATATTAAGATGATAACACAACTACCTCATTATTAAACTTGTCAAGGCTTAGCTTGTTTTAATTTATGTTGCCACTAATATAATTTTAATATTTGTGAATGTGCATGTTATTGCTATACGTTCGTTTACTCTGATAACTCTAATGTGATAAACATGTATACATAGTGAAAAGGCATGACTTTCACAAATGCTGAGAAAGTCGGAAGTCTGTGTCTGAAATGTTGTGACTAATTAGCTCACTGATAAATTATTTCTAGGGAGGTAAAAGTTTAAAGATCCAGAAACAAGAAAATTCGTATTCATAGAGATTTGGTTGCAAAATAAAAAACCACAAGTCATTAGTAGAGCCACTGGTAGACATACAATTCCATACAGTTTCAATAGTTAAGTTTATTAAAACATTTAGAATCAGTTTTTATTAACTATATGATCTATGCTTTTTTAATTTATTAAATAAATAGGTAGTTTAAATTATTATTTAAAATCCAAATATATTGATTTGGTAACTCATTCATGGATATAATTGTTCTAGGCACCGCAACCACCAGAGCCTTGGGAAGGAGTACGTGACAGTACTAAGGATTGCAATATTTGTGCCCAATTAGACAAAGAAACATTACAAATTGTAGGTGACGAGGATTGTTTGTATTTAAATGTTTCAACTCCAAGCTTACCCAATGATAATGTATCTCTACTTCCAGTGATGGTTTTCTTCCATGGAGGTGGATTTTTATTTGGCAACAGGACCGATGATTCTGCCCATGGGCCTGATTATTTGATTGAGAAGAATGTTGTAATTATCACTTTAAATTACAGAATTGGTATCCTTGGATTTCTTTCACTCAAATGCAAAGAAGCTCCAGGTAATATGGGATTAAAAGATCAGGTGCAGGCATTGAAGTGGGTAAAAGATAATATTAAAAATTTCAATGGCAACCCTAACAATGTTACTATTTTTGGTGTGAGTGCTGGTGGAGCATCAGTAGAATATTTGATGCTATCACCAACAGCAAAAGGGTTATTTCATAAAGCTATTGCACAGTCTGGTTCGTCATTACTACATTGGGCACAAAATAATAAGATAAATGAATTAGCACTAAAGATTCCTCTTATTAAGAAAAAAAATATAACTATAAATGAAGACTTATTAAAGTTTCTAAAAGGCTTGTCTACAAAAGAATTAATATCAACATCCATGTTAGTGCTAGCAGCTGAAAAATGGAGAGGTGGTATTTATTTTGGGTTTGTTCCCACTATTGAAGAGGAGGGTGACTGGGAACCATTTATTAGTAAATCTTCGTATGACTTACTGAGACAAGGAGAATTTAATAAAGTACCATTTATAACCGGTTACTGTGATCGTGAAGGTCTACTTATGTTGGCCTCAAATCATATTGCCACCTTCGAAAGTCTTTTAAAAGAAAAGGACTTTTTGCCCTACTTGCCATTTGAAATTGACGATACTCAAAAAGATCATTTACAGACCAAGATAAAAAATATATATTTGGAAAGTGAAAACAAGTACAATGAAATTGATTCGTACGGAATAGATTTCTTTTCTGATGTAGATTTTCGTGGGGGTATCTATGTAGCTGCGTCCTTGATTTCTAAACATAATACTCCAGTATACTTTTATGAATTTGTATACGATGGCAAATTGAATTATTTAAAGAAGAAGATTAATGTTGATAGGAAGGGTGCGTGTCATGGTGATGAGGGAGGATATTTAGTAAAGTCAGAATTGCTACAAGGCAATATATCAGATACCGATAAGTTGGTACGTGAAAGAATGTGTCAAATGTGGACAAATTTTGCAAAATTTGGGTATGTAACTTTATTAAGATAATTTTACTATTATATATTATGTTATAATTAGCTTTAAATACGTCGGTCTTGCTTATGTAACTCATAAACATATTATGAATGATGCATAATCAGGATCAGAACTCCATCAAAAAATATTTGTCTGCGTTGTTGATACTAAAAAAAAATGTCTAAGGATTTCATAATACCCAATAGATTGTTTTAATAACGAAAACTTAGATGGATGTCACTCCAAAGACGATTACAAATAGAAATAAATACTAGTCGTTATTGACACCCAACACTATTACGGGGCCGAAATCCCAGATGGCGATTTCGATTCTAGCTTGGTTGACAACTAATTGTAATTATTCAACCCATTTCTCTTTATGTCGAAACGAATGTTATAAGACTACAGATTTTCTAAATGTTCTCAATTATTGGTAGTTTAATGACAATAAATTGTTTCAGAGATCCAACACCAGAATTAAATGATATTATAACTACAACTTGGGTGCCAACGACAGAAACTGGCTTAAGCTGCTTAGTGATCGATGAAAATCTGTCCATGAAATATGAAACGGAATCGAAACGAACAAAATTATTTCAAGAACTTTATGACAAATATTACAAATAATATTTAGATAACTCAAATGTTATAAAAATATACAAATGATTTGGAAAGTAAATAAATATACATTTGTTACTTTAAACAAGTTTATTTGGATGTACCCATCACCTTATTATTTTCCATATTTATCATACATTGATTTGTAAGTGTCCATTCTTTTTGGGATATAGTCCCGTTGTATTGTTAACTTCTCGTCTATAATGAGACAGGCTGGTTCTGTCCTATAGTCAGGCCATTGTATGTTTAAATCATTATTTGGTGTAGGGTTACTGAAAAAAGAGATTTTTTAAGATAATTTTTAAATTAAATTGAAATTGATAAATAATTGTTTTTTTTTTTTTTTTTTTTTGTTTGTCTATGCTGTTAGCCCTGTTGGCTATTACAGCGTCACCGGGGGAGCGGGTGGGTCTCCAGACCCACCCTTAACAAGGGGGGGCCAGATGGGCCCCCATGGGGAACGACGGCCCGAGGGCGTCTCAGATTGAGACACGGACCTCGGCTCGGGGCGTCGTTAGTCAGGAGGGAAGCTAAGGAAATTTGGACACTAGCGTCCTCCGACGGCAGAACGCCGGAGCAACGGAGCACTTACTCAGTTGGGACCTCGTCTATACCGGTACAGACGGTGTGTGTCTGTATGTTGTGTGGTGTCAATTATGCCTACGCGTACACGTTATTACCTACTGTGAACGCGTCGTCGGGGTCAACGAGTACCGACTTGGGTCTTCTTTTTCTGACTAAAGTAGTCTTACGTGGTCTATACTCTCCGGCGTCAGCCACCAGTGGGTTCGGGTGTCGCTCAGCACGTTCAAAGTACTTTTGGGAAAGCCCCTTGAAGTACTGAGCGATGGTCGGAAGGTCTAAATCTCTATGGAGATCGATGTTGCGTACGAACCACGGCGCCCCGGTTGCAATCCGTGTAAACCTGTTCTGAATCACCTGAAGGGGTTTCAGATTAGCGTGCGCAAAAGCGGGACTCGCATAGGACATGACGGAACGTATGCAAGCTTTGTAAAGTGTCACCTTATTGCGAAGGGACATTTTACTCCGCTTGCCTAACAGCGGATATAAACGACCTAATATGTAGGCCGCTCTGCTACGAACGGTCCTAATATGCGCAGTGAAAACTAACTTTCTATCTAACGTTACTCCTAGGTATTTTGCCTCGTCTTTCCAAGGTATCGGTTTATCAAAGAGTTTGATTCGCGGGAGGATCCTTGGGGGGCCCCGTTCGAAGAGCACCGAAACGCTCTTCTCAGGGTTTACCTCGATCCGCCATTTCCGCAGCCAACTCTCGAGGGAGTCGACTGCGGATTGAAGACGTTGGTATATCTCCCAGTGATCCTTAGAGGACGTGTAAAGCGCGGTATCGTCCGCGTACATGGCAAGGTGCACTTTAGATCGCGGCCTAGGAATATCGCTAGCGTAGATGGAGTAGAGGATGGGCGAGAGAACTGAACCCTGGGGAACACCCGCCCTGATGGGGCGGGAGGTTGACAAAACGCCTTCCACTCTCTAGCGAAAGGAGCGATTCGACAGGTAGTCCCGTATGATGAGTACGAGTCTGTCCGACACCTTGAACTGGTATAACTTGTACACCAGTCCATTGTGCCAGACCCTGTCGAACGCCTTAGCTACATCGAGGAAGAGCGCTCCTGTCCTATGCTTCTTGGCCCTCACAGTGGCCCCTATCAGTATGTGCTCCGTGAGGCGTTGCACCTGATGGGAACATGAATGGTTGGCTCTAAAGCCGAACTGCTCATTTGGGATGATTTTGAGTCTCTCGACTTCCGATCTAAGTCTACAGAGGATGATTCTCTCATATACTTTCCCTAAGAAACTAAGAAGACTAATGGGACGGTATCTACTAGGCAGATGCCGGGGTTTGCCCGGCTTATGGAACCCTATCACTATGGCCTCTTTCCACTGGGCCGGAAACGAGCAACCGGCCAGTAGAGCGTTAAAAATGGTAACCAATAGGTAAATTAAAGGAGGCGGAAGAAGCTTTATCACTTTGTTAGTGATCCTATCGGGACCTGGCGATTTCTTGGCGTGAAGCGCCCTAACTATGGACGTCACCTCGTCTAGGTTCGTTTCCTTGATTGGCGGACCGACCGGTGGCTGAGAACACATTATATTGACCGATTTGTCAACTATTTCGACATGATCGCGATCAACCGATTGAGCAGACAGACGGCACTGGCTCTCTAGACTGTCGGCTAAGCACTCAGCTTTGTCAGGGTCGTCAAATGCGATGGCGGAGTTAGGTCCAACCAAGGGAGGCATATCTGAGACAGTGTCCGCCTTCAACGCTCTCTGCAACCGCCAGAATGCCTGGTGTGTTGGAGAGAGCGTTGCAAGCGTCCTATCCCAGCCGCTATCTCTGAAGTCGTCGAGAGCTTGTCTCGATTCCCTCTGGAGACGGCGCAGCCTCCGTCGGTTGTCATCTGTCGGGTATCGGTCATGGGCTCTAATCGCGGCGTTTTTACGGGTGATGAGAAGTCTAATGTCCGGAGGGAGTGCTCGGTAACCCTCGAAGTTCACTCGGACCTCCCTCGAGGACTTTCCTATGCTGTCTACCAAATGTTTTGTGAAGTTAGTCGCGGCTGAGACAGCGTCCTCGACCGATGTAAGCTGGTCAGGAATTTTGTCGAGGTGCGCTGGTACGGGGGAATGGAGTTGCTCTCGAAGCTTCGTCCAGTTAATAATTGTTTTGGTCGCGGGTTCCCTAAGGGGAGGAAGTCCTAGCTGAAATAGGACCGGTCGATGGTCAGAGTCTAGCTCGGATAGCGTCTCGATAGAACGTAACTGGAGTGTCACGCCCTTCAAGAGTACTATGTCGAGCACGTCGGGTCTGTCATGTCGGAAGTCTGTGTCGCGGTATCGCGTGGGACTCAAAGGCGCGGTGATCTCGAAGTCGAGACCAGCCTTGTAACTTAGCCTATCAAGGAGATTTCCTCTACTGTTTGCGACAGTGGAGTTCCAGCGGGGATGTTTGCAATTTAGGTCGCCGCGCCGGCCAGAATGGTTGAGTTACCTAATTGGAGTAAGGACTTAAGGTCCCTCTCAACTAAGGCTTTATTGGGAGAAAGATAGACGGATGCTAGTACGATCGACTGATGGCCGGTCATACCCACCTGACATAATGACGCTTCTACGTTGACTAGTTGGGGCGGATCGAGCGGAGTGCAACGAAGAGACCTTCTGTAGTAGATGATGGTTCCCCCCTCGCGGTTGCCTTATCGTTCCTAACGAGACGGTAATTCGCGATGCGCGGATCACGATTACACGGCTTCAGAAAGGTCTCTTGTACTAACAGGACGTCTATCTGGTGCGTGACCACGAAGTCGCGCACTAGATCTATCTTCTTAAGTAGCCCGTTCGCGTTGAATGTAGCGACAGTCAGAGAGCGAGGTTTTACCCTTCCACGCGATGTCATCATGTTGACATCGTGTGTTCGTATATCGATTTGATTAGGACGGCTTGCTTGAGGAGCACTTCCATCCTCGCGGGAGGGTTCCGCGCGGAATCCCTCATTTCATTCGAAAAGACTAGGAGCTCTTCGATGTCTATTACACCGAAGAAGGTTCGTGACGCACGCGAGTGAACTCGCAACTCCGTCGGTGGAGTTACGAACCGGCGGCGGCGGCAACGACTGGGGGACGGGCTGTGGGATAATCCTCGGAGGCTTCACCCAAGCGTTCGCGATCGCGTTCGCGGGTGCCTGAGGGGCCTGGGATGCCTGAGGGGCCGCGGGCCTCCTAGGGGCTAGAGGAGCCCATGGAAGCTGAGTGAACCGAGGAGGATGCCTTGCCGGCTGTGTCCTGCGCGGCGCTTTGGGGCACCCGCGATAATTCGCGGGATGGCCCTTCTGTCCGCACAGGACGCAGCTGGGAGGATCCTCAGGGACCAGTCCCTTACGCGGACAGTCGGCTGTCGCGTGGTCGTCCAGGCACTTGACGCACCTTGGACGCGCGTGACAAAAACGTTGGGAATGCCCATAGAGCTGGCAGCGATGACACTGACCAGGAAAACCGCGACCGCGTGGAGGTTCGACCCTAAGGCCGGAGAGTTGGCAGACTGCCTTAACGTTGAAAATTTGCTTTCCTTCCGGGGAAAGCTCGAGATGAACGAGTACGAGATCGAACGGGACCCTAGTGGTCGCTCGGTACATGCGGTGCACCGAGATGACGGGGAAGGATTGGGACTTAAGGTCCTCGAAAATCCGCTCAGTAGTGAGCTCCACGGGGAGCCCTCGGATGACCACCGTTAAGCGGCGTTCATCCTCTAGCGCGTAGGTGTGGTATCCGTAACCACGTTCGCGGAGGAGACGAGTCAGACCACGGTGGTCCGACGAAGACGCGGTTTGAACGCGGATACCGTCGGCGGTATTTCGGGCGGACGTGAAATGGAGCTTGTGCTCCGTCATAAGTGCGGACAGAGTGTCCCACCTAGACTTGTCCCTTATGTAAAGCGGCGGCGGCGCGGGGGACTTCCGTGGCGCTGAAGGCGCGGACGACGGCGACGCGGACGCGGGCGCTTCGGGCGCGATCGGCGCGCGTTCGCGAGTCGGGCCCGGGCCCGAAGAACGGTCGGGCGACGCGGGTTCGCTACTAGCGGGTTTTGAGGCCCGTTTTCGCGGGACGTTCGAGGAGAGCGCTTTCGTCGCCTTCCTCTTGGCCGATTTGGTCTGCACGGTCGTGAAACCGTCGTCCTCGTCACCGTCCGAGGAAGGGGACAAACTCCCCGACTCGGAATCCGAGGCCGTCTGCTCCGTAGGAGTGGCGGCCTCGACCTCCATGTCGGAGGTGCTCTCGGTCGCGATCGCGGCGCGCGAGGTCGAGGGTGGAGACTCGATGCCTAACAGGACAGAGTACCGCAGGCATAATTCAGGCGCAATTCCGTGGACCCAACCAAAGAACTCCGACTTGGACAGATCTTCGGGTTCCGCCGCGGATTTGGGGTCCATGGTGGAGCCCGAAGATATGAGCCGTCCTCCCTGCGTGAGCAGGGAGGCGAGTGCCTAACGTGAACCCTATCGAATCTCTGTCAGTAGGTGACAGAGGTGTGCCTAATACCCTAACGACTGTGTACTTACACGACGCAGGCTATTACGACGAAGTCTTTGAATTGCGTTTCGTACCCTAACTAGGGCGACGTCGGACTTGTTGGACCCCTATGCAGGCTCGCCGGCCCGCAGGTGTGCTTGCGGCGATGACTCACACACAAACACAATCACACCGCTGGCTTGCACACAATGGAGGTCGTTATCTTGACTGGCGCAGGTGTACGAACGGTCGGTGCAGGTGGTCGGCGCAGGTGGCTGGGCGGTCAGCGTGACGGCCCAGGTAGGTGGCGCGAATAGGCGGAGCAGGTAAGAGGGACATGTGTCCCGGTCGACTGCTCAACGGTGAATGTGAATGGAATTGAACTGAATAAGAAGACAACCGATGTAATTGATACCTACCCTGATTTAGCAAAATTAGTCCACAATTTGGTGAATCTGTTCCGCACAGCAACGTCTTTTTCCTTGGCTGATTTCGATATTGCTAGTTTAAATATGTAACCACACTCATCACTATGCGCGGCGCCTTTTCTTTTTAATCCAAAGTTTTTTTTTACGGCATTAATATTACCATCAAAAAGAAATTCGTAAAAATATACGGGTACTCCCTTATTGGCTAATAATTCACCCCTTAGGCAGGATCCGGCCACAATGTTAATATCGCTAAAAAAATCGACACCAATTTTGTCATTGTCGTCATCTGGTTTCAAATTTTTAGAATAAACTGACGACAAATTTTTGTTAATTATTGTCGTTTCATATGCATTAATTTTGTAATTCCAATGGTCTGCAAAGTTTTTTTTTTCGGTTACCTCAAGGAGTAGTTGAGGATTAAAAATAGACATTATATAACCTTCCTTTTCACAGACTCCCGCAATAATTGGAACTTGGTTAAATTGCCCAGCTTTTAATAATTTGTATGGCAGTTTAGTTATCATTGCGTTTTTATTGCCAAAATCCTTTTCAACTGTTGGAACAAATCCGAAGTATATTCTTAACTTAGCCAATTCATCAGTGACTTCATAACTTTTTTGTATTAGTGAATTTAAAGGGATTGTGGCTAAATATTCAAAGATGGCATTATTGTCATCGGGTGATCCATTGTACTCCATATTTTCAAGAAGTTTTAAAACTAATTGTTTAGGTTCGTCGTTAATAGCCCAGGGATTGAGAGCAGAACCTGATTGAAGAATTGTTTTATGAAATAGTCCTTTAGACAGGGGTGATAAAATATGATACTCAACGGAAGCTGATCCAGCACTGGTGCCAAATATGGTAACATTATGGGTATCGCCTCCAAATTTATCTATATTTTCTTT
This sequence comes from Napeogenes inachia, assembly GCA_959347355.1. Classification (NCBI taxonomy): domain Eukaryota; kingdom Metazoa; phylum Arthropoda; class Insecta; order Lepidoptera; family Nymphalidae; genus Napeogenes; species Napeogenes inachia. Next base: position 28,398,657 of record OY365791.1, read on the forward strand.
TACCCACTTCAGAGCTTGTACTTGATCTTTTAAGCCCATATTACCAGCCGCTTCTGGAATATCCAAACATAGAAATCCAAGAACTCCTACTCTGTAGTTAATAGTTACAAGGACTACGTCTTTTTCAATAAGATAATCAGGACCGAGTTCTTCTTTATTTATACCATTGCCATAAATAAAACCTCCGCCGTGAATAAATAACATTACTGGTAAAGGCTTTGTACCTAATTCTGGCAGTTTTGGAGTGAAAACATTTAGGTACAGACAATCTTCAGATCCAATCAAAGTACTTGTTCCCGTAAAATCCTTCTGTGCACATATTTTGTTTTCGTTGTATGATGTTGCATCGAAAATGCCACCCCATTTCTCTGGAGGTTCAGGAACCTTTTAAAAAAGCCAAAAAAACTTTTACGATTTACATGAACAATACAATATGATGCTAAAAATAACATATTTATGTATATGGAAGTCAATTTATTTTATATGCCTTTTCAGAAAACTAAAAAACAAAAAAAATATCTCAATTGCCTTTTTTTATAATAAAGAAAAAAATCTTTTTATTCGGGAGAAAATTACAGTTTGTCATTGAATGACATGGATATATTAAAAGTATATAAACAGAACCATTATAATATCAATTACAATAGGAAGATGTAAATGTAAAATGACTTTAGGTACATATAAAAAAGGACACAATACCTATACGTTACACTCGTTATATAAATGACATCACGGAGAAACAGTAGTAATATTTATTACCTATAGGTACTAAATATTAACAGAATATACCTGAGACATTTAATTTAATGTTTGTTTATATTATAATCAAAAGTTCCTTTGGAGTTATAAAATACTATGCTTCAATGCTCACCTGAAATCTCAAGTTCCCAAGCGGAGGTTTTGCGTATGGGACGCCCAGGAATTCATAATACGGAGTTCCATTGTCCGTGACTCCTTCTCCACCCTTGAGTGAGCCCTGACTAACTTCTATTTGGACCATAATATATCGTTTAATCAATAGGAGTCAAACTCGGCTACTAATAATGTAATACTAAAAGATAAGAATAGATAAATAAGTTTTTATCATAAAGATATACCTACATATTTTAAAGAGATTATTTATAGACTTATTGTTGACTGTAATTTCGGTGCCTAGGACTCTCACCTGGTGTTTAACTGATGTTAAACACTAGTTAAAAGATCTAAAAATAACAAAACACATCAGCTTTATCATATAAAAACTTTTCTGAACTATATAATCACTTTTTTAATGTTTGATATCTTCTGAGATATCCATTTTAATGGAATGCTGTTAAGGGAAGTCTGGATCTACATGAAATGTACTACATATGAAATGCATTTAGTTTGATAAGAAATAATAGTGCGTTGTATCAAAGATTGATAAATAACACATTGTTTTGTAATATATAACAAATGTTTACTTTCCTCAAGAGAAAAATATAAACCATTGTGGACTCTCATATCCATGTTTGAGAGATATACATTTCCGTCGTACATTAAATTGTTATAAATCTTAAGAGTGAGCCATCTTTTGCGATTTGAGACCACAAAAATATGTTTGATGCAAGAACACATTACAAATCTCTGAAGTGTCTGGCTTTTCTGTACTAAAATATATATGTACTACCTTATTGTTTATTACAGTTTTCTCAAATCTGGATTCAGACTATTTACAGACATACAGACTGCAGATGTCTATTGTCAGCAATTGAAAACCATGATGGAAAAGCTAGCTAGACCACACACTGCACAACAGACGCCTACCAAATTAGAAGAGCTTCAATTAGAATGTCTAAAACATCCACCGCATTCCCCGGACTTTGCTCCAACAGAACCATTTGTTTCGAATTTGGATAACTTCTTGCAAAGGAAACAATTTAACTTCGATGGGGCAGTCCAAATCGCCTTCAAAGATTTTAATGGTTCCTTTTTTAATTGGGTTTTTTTTTTAGTAAAGAGAACAATGAACTATTTATGGATGGCAAAAGTTCATAGAAAACAATGGTTCGTAGTATGATCAATTAAATACAATAATCGACTTTTTGTTCCTCTCATACAAAACGCCAGTTTCATATGTAAGGATCTAATACTATGTAAAGATACTAATACCTTCAAAAAACATTGAAGTAAAAAAAACGCTTGGAATTTTAGGTGATTATATTCGTTATAGGTACGTTTAAACTAGCACTGTCGAAATTAGCAACAGAAGAAGTTGCTGTTACGATATACAGTCACCAGATCGTGGAATAATTTAGATAAATCAAGGTATTAATTACATCAATAGAACCGGCCTGTCTCGAATATTATAACTAACTAAGTAGTTAACTAACTTTAAATTCGTTTTTCTTAAATAAATTTCTAGTGTGTCGTTCTATTCTACTAAGAACTTCGAAGTTCTTAGAAGTTATGTTTATACAATATAACTTTTCTGTAGTCTTATGATTTTTAATTGCTTGAGTGTATTCATAATACCACCATGGTTGGACTAGAGCAGCAATTATAGTTTAGTTTTTATTAATATTCGAGTATAATAGCTTCTCCACATGCAATAGCATTATGTTTATTTATATGAGAGAGAGTCATCTTGATTTAAACAATATGTTTCATGATTTTCCAGGCTACGTTTTCTTCTTCTAAAAAATATATTGCTAGGAAATTTAATAATGATAGGGTTATTATCACTGCCACAAATAAATAGCTTATAGATATACAAATACTATTGCACCTGCAGTTACATTAGATAAGTTAGAATAAGAAGAAGAGAAGAGGTAGAGATATGAAAGAAATTGGATATGTGTTTTTATGAGTGTTGCTGCCCCCACACCCTATCTGTCCAGTCAACCATCTTTAATTACGCAGTAACCATGAATGTTACACAAATTGGCAATGTGAATAAAAATCTCTAAATAATGAATTTATGATCTAAGGTGGAATTACATTTCAGAAAAAAGGTGACTACAGTTGAGAAAAAAGTTTTCCGCGGAAGATATAATTACAGACAAAATTAACATAATTCTTAAAGCAATAGTTTCTATTTCTAATGTTTCCATTAGAATCAATCAAAGACAATTCATTTGTAATAATCTGTTCATTGAAATGACTGATTTCTTCAATAGAGTTTGGTAGTTCTTCATATAGCACATATTTTTGCTTTCTCTTTGTTGAAGTCGTTACAGTGCTTCATAAAGTGTACAGATTGAAAACCAGGTATGCAGCACTCAATGAACAACCTAATTGCGTCTCCGTCAGAAAGCAAGTGTGAGGTACAATAAGAGTGAGGAGAAATGCAACCGCTGTGTAAACTTTTTCATTCATTTATTCATTTTCATTAATAAAAAATAATAATAATAATGCAGTGAAGATAATAGGAAATAGCAGTTGAACTTATCATACAAACATACACATGTCTTTAGATAATAATAATAATAATAAATGTACTGCTACCTTCGTATAATAAAGTTTAAGAGTTTAATTGTTTTTGTATCTTTGAATAAACGTTTAAATTCATTCATCAGGCAATTAAATAATCTTTAAGTTAGTATTTAGATAATGTCTTAAGATATTTCTAATGAAAAACATTTTACGAAACTACTTTAATTACAAAATTAAAGCATTAAAAGCGTTATAATTAAGAAAAATAATTATTTCGGAATACAGAGATGACAGATCTTTGTATTCCTAAAGTTTAAAACTAGATAACGTTAGTGAGGAAATTGGTGTCGATTTTTTTGCGATATACCTAGATACTGTGGTTGGATCCTACTTCACGGGTGGATTATTAGCCAAAAAGAAATACCTCTTTATTATTATAAATTTGTTTATGATACTAATCAGACCTTTGGTTTGCATTCTATATTAATTGGTTTTAGTTTGTGTTATACATTATCTAGGTTTTCATTACATCTATGAAAAGGAATCAATTTGGCTTCTTTTTAAATGGAAACTAATATAACGCCCCCGTATAAAATATCAATTTTAAGTATTATAACTCCTGTTCATGACTCATGTTTGAGGATTTTTCATTTATCTGTTTATCATTGATATATACACAACATGACAAGCATACTATAACTTATTAATAGATAAAATATGGTTTATTTAAAGTTTTATCATCCTAATAAATCAAATACGTGACCATATTTGATTGACCACGTTTGACACAATTTTCACGTTACAACTTCTAATACATACCTTTGTAACAATCACATAAAAAAATATATATTTATTATCGTGAACCATAATGATTATGAAATGTACATTTACCCGGTTATGTAATTAATCAGATATTTGCCCAAATAGTTTCGAGTCCATTTGGTTCTATTCATAACCTCGAAGCATGGCGGGCTCACGGCGTGAACTGCGTGGTCATTCAGCAGCATTCAGCTCGCTGTATGCGTCGTGACGGTGTAAGGGGCCGCGGGGCCAAGGGGAGGGGGAGGGGTAGGGTTGCCTTCAGAGGCCTCATGCAGGTCTTCGTCACTCATCGTTTAAATAATCACATTCAACTTACTGTATTACATCTGAATGTATTTAAATAGGTTCTGAAACTAAGACGTGCTCCTTTATTGCTGAGTCATTACTGTACATTTTTTTAACAGAAGGAATCTTGAATACAACTGGGACGTCTAGGTTGTTTATATCTTTAGACGACCGTTACATAAATTTACATGAACATAATTGAATTAGGCAATAAAATTTCATCACACCAAAATTCGTTAAAGTTTGTTTTGAAATAATATTTTTTATTTGTTATTATTTTTGTTTTTGTGAAAATATGAAACTTTCACCAATTAAAGGTATAATATATAACTCAAGCAATAATTATCATTTGATTTTAATGTTTTTCAATAAAATTAGAAATACCTATAACATCTAGGAGTTGGAATTTCAATTGATATTTGGTTCTGCCACTTATGACTGTTTATTATAAATATATAACTGTATGTATATCAATATATAAATGTGTGTATATCAATATATAAATGTGTGTATATCAATATATAAATGTGTGTATATCAATACATAAATGTGTGTATATCAATATATAAATTATGACTGTTTATAATCAATATATTTATGAAAATTTAATTTACGTTCATAAAAATATTTCAAAGTTCAAGAAAAATTGTGATTTACATAAAATTAATACAAGACATAAAAATAAACTCGCTATGCCCGGCACTAGCCTCCATAAAATAGGTAAATTCTAAACTATATTCTATCGCAAATCCTTTACTGTTCGTGCTGCGCAACTCTGGAACTCAATCCCTAATCACATTTATAAAGACTGGCCTTCTATCGCTTCCTTTAAGTTTAGGTTGAAGAATTATTTACTCTCACCTTGAAGAATGTATTGTGGTTATCGGTATATCTTTGCATGTATGTATATATTTGTGAGTATGTATGTATGTATATATGTATACATATATCTATATATGTAATTATATATGTTTATTATAACTTAGTATGTATATATGTGTGTATAGTTATATAATATACATTTATTATATTTAAGTGTGTTAGCTTATGTTAATTTAAATTATTTTAATTTTTAAGCTTTTACGTACCTATACCCTCAATAACACAATGTCTACTTTTATTAAGGGTTTCTGGAAGAAATCTCTGCTAAGAGATAAGTAATCCTATGTATTAATTATTTCATAAATACATTGTCATTTATATTTATCTTGGTACATAAATAAATAAATAAATAAATAAATAAATAAATCCTTTAAAGGTAGGTAATTGTATACGTTTTTATAATAAACTCCCAAATGAAGCCTTAAGCCTATCATTAAATAAATTTAAATTATATGTTAAAAATAATTTAATAAAAAAATCCTACTATAGTGTAAACTGTAAAGGATTACATCGACGACGGTATGGCCTGGGAATGAATTGTATTGTATTGCGAATAGCTAGTAATCTCCGCAATTTGTTTTTTGTAGTAAATTAATTTTGCTTTATCGACCTTCTGCATCACACCGATTCCTTAGAAGTCACTACTTGCGGTAGCATCGGGAGTCGGGTTGCCTCCCTCCCTCAAATATGTGCGAAGGGGGTGATGGCTGGCTCTTGCGTTATGCTCGTGAACGGGTGCTGCTTGCGGTGACTGGTTGTGTAGCAGGCCGAAGATTTTTTTTATATTTTTACTGTTATTATTATTTTATTTTCGTTGTTTGAAATCATTAGGCTTCATTTCCGATTGATTGCGACGGTTCTAGTTGTTCCAAAATTGCATTTAAGATTGACGTTTGTGAAACAGTGATCACAATAACAAAAATATATCCGGCTGAGTTTGTTGTGTGGTTCTTCTCAAACCAGGACGCGTTTGGAACCCTCATAGTTTTAACATTAAGATGGAAAGTGCTCTTACAGAAGGGCTTATCACGATAAATCTAGTATCGTAATAGGCCCTCCTGACACTTCCATGTTGACGTACACAAGTGATCACTGATTATGGTTCTAAGTGGAAAAGATATAAATAAATAAAAAATAAATAAAATATGTGCTATAAAACCAGTATGGTACAATTAATTCCGAGGGAGGTGAGTCTAATGTTTGAATGTGGAGAGTTTGAAGAGAAGAAGAAGACCGAAGAAGTCGTCGACGGAGTGCGTAAAAATGATGTAGTAAAGAAGCAAATAATTGGCGATTGGACTAGTGGATGCTGAATGAGGTTTTTTGGGTTATTATAGTACAAAAATAAAATGTATGTTATTATAGTACAAATATAAATGTATTACAAATTTTATAATGTAAAGACAATGTACCTATGTCATCAACCAGGAAAAATCAATCTAGAAATCAAGATACATATGCAAAATAAATAAGAGTAAATTTTAAATAATTAAGAACTAAGAGAGAAGGAAATAATTAAGAACAGCACTAGTACAGGTTTAACAATTCAATAATATATAATATCTAATTACATAGTATTTTATTAAACTTTTAAAACTATAATTAATTAATTCATTTAATTATCCCAACTCATATAGAACGTTGTATGAACAGTTTTGAGTTTACTATTGTAAAATGTATAATATTGTATATATAATATTGTGGCTGTGACGGTCACCACACTGAGCGGCGCCAGCGAGTCGCCACGTAAAATACTCAGGTGCATCCATACCTGCCCACAGATTTTATACAGCGTGTTTTTATTTTGTTCTTTAATATATAATTTCATATACACCGGCATAAATATAGAAAATTTTCTTGTTTAATATTTATTTTATTTAAGCTACTTAGTGAACAAATACTATTAATATCTATGTTTTCTTTTAGTTCATTATTATTTAAATAATATTCATAATTAGCAAACATTTAAATCTATACTGTTTAATGTTATCGCATTTGATAGCTACGAAAAGAACATTAAAATAATTTATTTAATTAAGTTTATATATACAGACAGGGTTATTTGTAATTATTTGGCCACCTCTTGCAGCAGTCTCTCTAAATCAATCCCAACAACATTTGTTCAACGATTTTTTAAATCAATAGTTTTTAAAATATCGTTTTTCCTATACAAAATTTATTTGTTGCATTTGTTGTTTATCAAAATTTGAAAAATAATAATAAATAACCCTGTATATAGTAGATATAAAATATGTATGTTCGTTCATTATTTCTTAAGTTAGTATAATCGTAGAAACTAATATTATATCTTCTTATCTTATAATAGTATTTAATACTATTATAAGATTGAAAATTAGCTGATTTTTATAACATTTAAGACCACAGTTTGATTTTATTTAATTTATTAATATGTATCGGAATAAAAACTTAAAATAAATAAATTAATTCTGCTCGATGATATACACCGTATATATTACAAGTGTCCAAAGATCCTTTCACGAGGCTGCGCGTGAGTCGTGATTTGATTCCCACAGAGATATCGCTTTCTCTTTCTTTTTATGAATTGTATGTTGTCTTTGCTTGACAGAAAGACAGACAATTAATAATATCTAAATGATTGTTAACTAGACAGTGCTACAAAACTTTTAGGCTGGAGGTGGGTAAAAAAACCACTTAATATTTAAAAAGTAATTATTATTTGTTTTTTTAAGGTTTCGTACCCAAAGGGTAAAAACGGAACCATATTACTAGGACTTCGTTGTCCGTCGGTCTGACTCCAGGCTGTATCTTATGAACCGTGATAGCTAGACATTTAAAATTTCACAGGAGATTTATATATTTCTGTTGCTGCTATAACAACAAATACCTACAAAAACATCAGGTTAGGTTTTTTTTTGACATTTAAGAGACAGTTTTAATCATTAATTTCAATGTTATTTATACAGTAAAGTTAGAAACTTTGATTAGGATTTTCGAATTAAACCTAAGAGTCCACTTCGTTAATTACTTCTTTCCTTAAATACGTCTTAATTACTTCGTACTTCTTAATTATTACAGGTGTTGATGATTTTTCAATTGTATGTAATATTAAAAATTTGAATAAGCATTACGTATACATACAATTCTAATAATTATATGGTATTAGGTTAAATTATGATGTTGTCTAATTTTGGGTCTATTATCATATAAAAACCTTTGAAGAAAAAGCTATGATTTTGTCTAGGGTAGCACTTCTATTTTTTGGTAGCACTTTACACACTTGCATAAAAAGCCCATGTGGCTACTTTAGTGCTGGAACCGAAGTAGTGCTCAGTAATTAGTTCTCTTTTTAAGGTGGTACGATTCTTAAGCCATCTTTCAATAAACTATCGGTGTATTTTCATATTTCTTATTATAGTAGTGTAGGTAAACAGTAACACATAGTGTAGGTAAACAGTAGCTGTTTTTATTCGTTTTTCTGAAGTAAAAGAGAATGAAATTAAGAGGAAATCTAGTAATATTATAAAATGAAATCATACATTTAATTCAAATATTTAGAAAGTTGATTTAAACAAAACTAGGTATGAATCGTGAATTATATATTTTTAAATAAATTAAATTGTCCCTTAGCCCGGTCGTTCATTCAACAGCTCCTGAGGTTTTGAAAGGTGTTTGTGTAATTAAATTAATTCATAGTTAAAATATCTATATTTAATTACTATGTAAAGTCTATTTACATTCTATTGACCACTAGTAGCCACTATATATTTGTTGATATTGTTGATATCTTGTAATTAGTAAGTATTAATAACACATGATTTAAGTTCGAAAAGCTAATAATTAATAAGTAAATAAGTTACGATAACATCAGTGATATACCACTAGTTGCTTGGTGGTATTAGTACAACACAATTTAAACAGTGTTTTTCGATAAGAACTCCATTTATTAGATAAGTGAACAACTGTGATATTAGAGTGACATTCAAAATACGCCATATTTGGCTCTCATCGGGTCCCCAATTATCAAATAGCTGACATTTGGCTCGTTCAGCCTACTTGGCTTTACTAAATACAATAATGTTGAGCATTGTGCCCATATTTGTTAACAAAGGACCGGCTGCATATTGACATCTGGTATTCAAACGCTACAATGCGTACGTTAGGAATGATAGATCAATAAAAAAGAGATTCTAATCCCTTCTTTTTAAAGCTCACTTCCTACATATTGTATCTTGACTAAAATTTTTATATTTCCATTGTAAATTAAACTCTAGAATTAAGCTAGATAGGGTTGATATCGGATTGTCATTTTTTGAAACAAATTGTAGCCATAAATATCGGAATTTGAACTTGTTACATAATCTCGAGGGTACAGGCTATTTGTACTTTTGTATTTTGCCAGTTGGCATAAATAAGGTAATTTGCTTAAAATATTAAGTTGAAAAAGAAATCTTATAAGATATCTCAATTTATAAAACTGAGTTTATATTATTTATTTGTTTATTAGCAGCTAAACTCATGTTGTGATGTTAAATGAAGTTACTTTGTTGGATAAAAAACAATCGGACTAATCCTTACTCTTAAATAACATAGTACTTAAACTACGTTCATTATTAAAATATTTTAGTAGGTATTTTAGGTTGTATTATAGTCAATTTTCATTAAAGTTTATTTAATAATGATATTAACTGCAATTCTCAAAGCATTAGTTTATTTAGTATACATTATAGTGACACTAAATTAATATCGGTAACCCAAGAACATCGCTTAAATTATAAGATTAACTTCATTCATTTTAATTACCATTAATAACTTATAAATATTATTTTAATTAATTTTAGCGTTAACTAACACTTGAGAAAGCAGGTATGGTTACTGAAGGAATAATATTTTCTTAAAGAAGTAGCTACATATCATACATTTAATTATACTTTGAGGGAGAGAAATGTACAAAACTTCAACTTTTCTCTCCTTTTTTTCTAGTTTTATACATTTTACTCCTTTTCTTAGAGTTGGTGACGTAAAAATTGTAAAAATAGTGTTGATATGTTTATAGTAATATCCTATTTTGTCAAATATGTCAGACAAATTTTGTTACTTGTTAGATCGAAATTTCTCATGACTGTTTTTGTAGTCTATTATGTTTTTGATATCACTTTAATAAGACGAAATATACCTACTTTTTTACGCTTGATCGCTGAATTTAATTATGGTCGAATCCATCTACTTATTCGGAGATATTCACCTATGAATGAAAAGATCTAGTTTAACACATATAGTCTTTCACCATCTAGCCTTATTTCCATAAAAACAATTACTGACCTAAATAAACTTCAAAATGAATATAAAACTATGTATATTGCTTAGCATCATCTCGTAAAAGTATCGAAACAAAAACTTTAAACATCATTCTTAAACGTTAAAAATATAAAATATCTTAAAAAAAGACCTTGATAATTAGCAATCGAATAAAGTGGATCCAGAAATGTATTACTTAACGTTAATATTAAATCGAGTTTATTGAACCGAATATGTCCAATAAATACATCCGGAATATCCAAACAACTTTCATCCTACAATTTATCTCATTTTACATCAACTTCATGAGTTAATATTTGGGCAATGCAAAAACTGGTTCCATTTATTTTTAAGATAAATACCATATAATATCTTACATACTTTATTGATTTTTATTACTTACTTCACATATAATAAAGATACCTATACCTACCAGTATCTTATATCATTACTTTAAAAAACACAATATCTAGTTATAGTTACTATATATTTCCAACGAAATAATAATGAGTTACAAAAACATAATAAGCTAAACCTTGCAAATTGATATAAAAAAGAGGATATCCTTTGCCATAAATTTGAGTGTCTTTTATTGGTGAGCCTTGGAAAGCCGAAAGACTTCAATACTGTAATTAAGTATCATTGATTTCACAACAAGCCATTAAAACAGATCCACGTAGAATTGGCAAAAAACCTCTGATCTATCCTGTTCGCAGCTGTAAGCAATTACTAAAAAATCTTAGCTTATTAGGTGGGCGTTTTAAACGATATCACAAACGTACGTTTAGCATTTAAGAAGAGCGGTGCCAATTCGTTCCAGATAGTTTTTTAACCTCTAGGCAAAGTTTTTAGAATTATTGGATTGTTTGTTCCACTCATTATATTGAATTGATTCCTTGGAAACAAAATACATTTGGAAGTTATTTTTTATTTGCACTATGCTGATCAAATAATACAACAAAAAGACCATGAGTATTATATAGGTAATTTTATTTTATCTAACGGCAATTGAATGTTATATTATTGAACATTTAAACCAAGAGATATTATATCTGCATACGATTTAAGGTAAATATAAAGGAATAAACCAATTCTCTCGTTTTTGATTTATAACTTAGTCCGAAATATTATCATCACACACTAATTATATTTCCAAATATTTATGGTAGTGTTATTCAAACAGAGCACTTAAGTTAATGGGTATTTTCCATCTTTATTTGCGAACCAGCTATTGGTCTGTTTATGGACGTGCCTCGATGACACTGGAGGTTATTAGCGAGATAATCTTTATCGGTATTTATACAACCAATTGGACACTAAATATTGTCAGTCGTATTACGTTAGTTTTTTCGTCTCAATAGATTTTATTTTATATGTTATAAATAGATGGAAATTTACTTCTAACTATGTGTTGCTTGACGCTTTGTATAGATACCCGAAATATTTTAGATAATTCTAAATTATTCTTATTCTAAAGCACTTTACTTTATATCTAAGTCTACTAATTTGTATTGGTCTTAATATCATATTTTTTTTATAATTAATATTTTTTATAATTTACATTTAGAATTAATTAATATCATATTTTTTTATAATTAATATTTTTTATAATTTACATTTAGGAGTAATTAATATCCAGGTAGTTTATTGGTTTTCAGTTAAGACCAATAAAATATGTTCCCTCACCTTTTATTATTTAATTAGTATTTATTTATGTTTTTTACATATTATGAATGAAGTTAGTTTTGTCTCTTGTTTTACAACATTAAATACATTCGTGATTCTATACAGTATGAGCTATTTAATATAACACATAAATATGTTTCTAATGTATAAATATATTTAATTTAAATTTGAAAAAAAAATAAAAAAAAAATAGATAGACCTCCCCTTCAATATTATCGCAGGACAGTTTTATAGTTTTAAACATAATAATTAGAATTAATCAGTAAAAATTATAACAAAATTGAAATAAAAAAAATAATAACATTTTGAAAAAAGAACAAAAATAAATAAGGCATAAAGTAATAAGAACAAAATTTTATTCAAATGGTTGCCAAATTAAGTAATGGTAACATTTTTTTAATTAACTAGTGACGTTAAACTCATGCGCAGATTAATTGCTTACAAAAAACGACGTGTTATTTGATGGATGCTTCATTATTATAATTAAAAGCTGTTTGACATGTAATACATGTAATAAATGGAAAATAAATCCATTACGGAATGAAGAAACACAAAGATAAGAATTTGTTATTTTAGTACAAAGATCAGACTGTAACATCCTACAAAGTATGATTTTTAAATATCCATTTTACAAAAGGTCCTATAGTAGCCTAATATAGTTTCCTATAATAATAATATCAGAATTATAAAAAATGCTTTTAAAGTTTTCCTTTTATTATTCTGGTTATCAGATTTAACATTTTTTTACGCTAAAACAATTTTTCTTTTTATATAAGGTGCTAGAAGTTAAGTTTGTTTTTAACGAAATAAAGTAATAAAAGCTTACCGCAATATTGCTTTTGACTATTTTCCATCAAATACGTAAAAATAAGATAGAAATGAAATATTTTAAATCTTGCAGCAAGTATTTGAATTATAAACTAATAGCAGTTTGAACATCACTGATTAATTAATTAATTCCTAAATATAATTAATAGAGTTATCACCAAGTCAGAAGTGTCCTCCAAAGTCTAAACGGGTAAGATGAAGTACACAGATTGATTTAATCAGTGTCAATATTGACGAGGTGTGGTGAGAACCGCTCAGTGTGCACAGGTGGGCGTCTTAGATATACAGGATGTTTGCTGATCATTATAATATATTACTATGTATACATTTAATAGTAGATAGCTATATATTTTTTTATTTATTTTAATATATATTTTTTTACGGTTTTATATAATACAATTTATATGTTAAAATTATATATATAATTGTGTTAAATTTTTAGGACTGTTTTCTACAGATTAAGGCTCTGAGTAAGAAAGTTGAACTCGAAATTTAACTTGAAGACGCTATAATATATCCCGTAAAACACTTTAAAGTTTAATGCAAACTTTCATTAAGAAGGCAACTCTTAGATATAAGACATGACCTAAGTCAACCCCTCTCTCTTTTTTCCTAATAAATATTTATTTATACTTTTTCTGCTCACCAAAGTACAATAGACTAATTTTTATTAATGTCTTAATGCATTATTATTCCGTACATAGAGCTTATTTTACAATTTTGTGAGCCGACTTAAAAGGAGGAGGTTACAAGTCATTTAGACGCATGGATGTTTGTTTGTGGATCATAATAGGTATACAGAAAATTGTTTAATGACTATCGTTCATGCATGCAAGTAAAAATGTTTGAGCAGATCACCACAGTGATACTATTGTTTGTATTCGAATTAGGGTATGCGTCCTTCAATTCAGTGAGGGAAAACACCTTCAGGAAACCAGCATTTTAGCAAACTGCAGCGAAGTGGGAGCTGGATTAAGTTTCGCAATCTTGAAATATATAATCTGTTTGAATACCGTTTCCGATTGCAAACTATATGTATTAGATCAATTGTAATCAGATTACTAAAAAGTCAACAATCTCAAACACATTGCTACTAATACTTATAATAATAGTTAAGATAATCCCAAATTAATGGTAGGTATATATATAAATGTACATTTCTTTTCCAGAATCATAACATCCTTTATGTTCATTGTAGTTTTTAACTAGTTTTAAAGTAGAATAAACACGCCATAGGTATATACACCTATTTATACAAGTATGTGTGCCATGCAATGATTTGGGCATATACAGAAATTACTTGCAAATTACCAATATAAGAGAGTTTGAAAGTTAAATGAACTGTAGTGTGAACTGTGGTCACACCACTTACCTAAACGTAAAAACGTTTATGAAATAAAAATATGTTGTAAATATTTTACTGAGCTACAAATAAACAATCAGACTATATTTTAATACGTCACACTGATACTACTTTTAATGTTTTACCATAATACTAGATCGTTCCATAAGATATAAGATTCATTAAATCTGTTCTCAATACGCAGCTGCAAAACTAGCTGCTAGCTTGAAACGGATCGTCAAAGAAAATGGTCATTTTCCGTTGAACCAGGCAGGTGTTCGTTATATCGTTAATATCGTTTTCTGTCTAATGACTACGCAATAGTTGTATTCAGTTTTTGCTGAGAGTTAGCAACTTCCTGTATAATTAAACACGGGATTAGGTTATTTGTTTTTTTTTTATGATATTATCATGAAGAATTTTTGGTCAGTATCTTATGCAGTTACGTTAATGTGAATAAATTAACCCGTTCAAGTAACTTTTTAATATGTAAACTTGACGGGGGATGACAAAAGAAGGAAGAACACTGAGGAGGAAGGAGAGAAGAAGAAAGAAAGAATACTGATGAGGCGAAGTGGAAGAGATGACAGGTGGTGGACATCATTGATAAATTTTAATTATTTGAATACACCTAAAAATATTTTTCTATAATAGACTTGATATATTTTTGTATTTTATTTCAAATGATTATTAATAAAATATCCACACAACTCTATCAAAAAATGTTCTAAGTCACAAAAAAAAAACTAAGTAAGGCTTTGACTATTATTAATTGAAGACGGCAGTTATAACCTTTACAATACGAATAGTTCATACAATAGAATTTGTATGATGTTAGCTGAGAAGTACGGCAGGTGGTTGCCGCCATTACGTTTCCTATTAGAATCGTGTTAGACCATTCTGTAATTATTAGATCTATAGGGTTGTACAACTTAGAAAGATTATATATTATTTTATTGTTTATTTGTCTATAACCAAATCTAAAAAATTTGAAATATCTCACTCAAAGTTTTAGGTAATTATTTTTTAAATCCAATAAGAATCCACTTCTAACCTTTATTTCTTTTTTTAATATATATAAAAATGGATATATTGGTAAAGAGCTGATGCTAGAATATCTAAAACACAGTGTCAAAAAATAAATAATAGCACATAAAGTGATTTTAGTTTTTAAGATAAATCTTAGGTTTAGCACAACCCTACGGGTATCTAAGATTGAGGCAGGTGCAAGGCGCCCACATACTATATACTCATTTATCTAGTGACATTAAGTAAGGGAAATCACAGTCGCATCTATGGCCATTGTTACTTGGCATAAAATTGATAATTTAATGCTTCTTTCTACCATAAAATATATAAAACCATGCATCATTAAATAACTCATTTGAATATAAATGCTAGATACTTTTAGTTATCAAGTATTTAATGTTTGTCATATCTAAGATTCAGCTTCATTTCCTCTATTTTTATGATATGTTTGTCATTATATTAAATACTAACTGTGCCTGCGACTTCGTATGCGTAGATTTCGATTTCAATAACACGTACCCGCTCAAAGTTTCATCAAACTCCATCTAGTAGTTTTTGCTTGTTGGAGTATTTCTAAATTATATTTAAATCTTTTTGTAATTTTTAATCATAGATACTTTTTTTATTGTAAAGGGTATTATTATTCCCTGAAGTGAGAACCACTATTTCAATTTGGAAAAAATGTCTTAACGCAATGGTAAGGAAATTAGAAATGATTAACTTCTTTATTTGATAACCGATTTATGTAAAAACACACTATATGTAACGTGCCCGTGATAGTATATTCCAGAAAATTGCATTCAAACCGGTTAATCGGTTTCTGAAATTAGCGTGCACAAACATATAGATACAGATATACAAACATACAGACGAATAGACAAAATGAAAAAATATTCTTTTGTGTTCTCTTGTTATATAAAGGTTTTTAATATTTTAAATGTACAGAGATTATTCTTCTACAGATTCAATACATGTATAGAAGAAGATTTACCTGATACCCATTACGTGATTGACATAAATTGACATAACTTATTTATTTCTTAACCAATTTAAATAAAACAAACACTTAATGTTAAGTGAGACAATTACAATATACTCGTAAAAACCGCATTCAAATTGGTTAATCTGTTTCCAAGATTAGCGTGCACAAACATACAAACATACAGACAAACAGAAAAAATATGTTTTTTTTATTAATATTTTATATATAAAGAAATCACTCAGCGACAATTTTATTATATGTGTAGATGTTTTATATAAAAATAATATAAAAATCTTTACAACATTGCTTTGAAGGTAGTAAATAAGTTCATAGAAAATATCATACATTATTCCAACCAAGAGGAAGCAAACGACTCAAACGAGTATAATCCTAACGATTTTCTAACACCGGCTGCCACCTGTCGTGGCTTTTTAATCCTGTTAGTTGTTACTTACCATACCATATATATGTAGTCGTCTAGAATTACACCATTACACTTACCACAGATATACGAATATTTTTAGAGAGGTACATCGTAAAACTTAACTTTTTGATAAGATTATAAGATGCTTGGTAATGTTTTTTAGATAGGTATATAAAAAATATCTTGGTTACGTAATTGGTTTTTGAAGGATGAGACCTAATGAGTCATTCTGTGTCAAAATTGCCTTGGGTTCCGTGGACTGACACCAATATATATATACGTTGAATAGAAATATCAGGCTCTTATTTGTACATTATGCCAAATTAAACCAAAACATTTTCACGTGCTCTTCAAAATATTAAAAGTATCTAATATACCGAATGTTTATAATTCATTAAATTAAATTATATAACTTTATAACGATTATATAAAATTATGTGTGTATTATGTTTATATATAAATGAATAATTATTGGTATGTATGATTACAGTGTTTATAACTTTTTACCACCTATCTATATGCACTAGTTTTTTTTATTTTCCGAACAATATAGTTGTCTGAAAGAAATTTCCTTTAGGGGATAAGACCGCCCTTTGTATTTCCCCTGCGTTTTTTAATTCAGTTAAATTTATAACTGTAATAAGTATTTTTTTTTGGTATACGATAAAGAAAATAAATAAAAAATATAAAAAAAATCTGTAATAATTTTGTGAAGATTCATTTTTTCTGAAAGATATATTTTGTCTGAAAACATTTTCTCTGAACCTGGAGGGATAATCAAATACTGATAGGAGATGGTTCGAAAATACAGTTCTTTCCAGTTGTGCAATACCACCTGCGAAGTTCCTGATATTGCAATTTATTAACTTACATTAAAAATTTTGATATTAAAACAAATACACGATTCTGTAATTAATAAGTAATTTAACCGTGAGTTGATAAATAGTCAGTAAATACAAAGAATAATTAACAGTAGGTTTAAATGTGTTTTTCAACTATCTTTAAGTATAACAAAAAGTATAGATTTCACCTTTTATTAATTATTGGCAATTTAAAGCAAATAAATTACACTTTATGTACCCTATATATACTAATGATTTGCAATCTTTATTAATTATTGATTTATTTAAATACGCGTTCATTAAAAACACCTGTTGATTTAATTTGCAATTAAAATCCAGACCTATATAATCTGTTCCTAGGTCTGTGGGAGGTCATAGTCCTGTGGCTAATAGTGATTTGAGCTCTAACGCTCGTCCTGTCACCTGCCCCGGCATTCCTCGCCGTGATTACACTAAACACCTGCACTGTACAGATATGCGCTAGGAAACAAATATGTTGTAAACAGTGATATAAAAGGTTTAATAGCGATAAGATTGTAGATAGACCATTATTTATTTAATATATATTTAAATAAATAATTAAACATACTTAAATATTTAAAAATATTGTCTTTAAATTTTATAACAAAAAACTTAAAAGGTAAAAGCCACAAGTGATTAAAGCATGTGCGTTTTTAAAATCTGCAAAAATGTTTTCATGTGAAGTATTTTAAACGCTCCTCAACAAGTATTGCGTGTCAGGATGTACAAAGATAAGAACTAGTATGGCATATTTTAACATTTAAAACTAAAATAAATATTTAAAAATACACGTGAGTATGCAGTATGTAAATCATCTATACTATATAGTAATGAGTTAGTAACGGAGTCTTAATTGTATACTTAAAAATTATAACTCCAAAAAAAGTTATTGTTACTTACATAATATAATACATACCTTTAGACAAAAGTTTGAAATTCTTTTTTTTTATTAAACTGTCTACTTGGTTATTAGCATACTATGTAATCTTTTTTTTATTAAATTGGGCCTAGTGCTTTTTTTGTCTGAGTTAAAATTACCTTTTAACTTAACTGAAAATCATATCTTCTCCACGGGAAACTAAACTTATTTAGTTGATACTAACATTACTAGCCATTGTTTTTTTAATGTTTTGTTCCACACACTATACAAAAGAACCCAAAAGCAACAGGACCACCTGTTAAAAAAACATTTAATAATTAATATACATATGTACTCACTTCCTTTATTACAGAAGCTTTTTACAAACTTATTATATTTTTTTCTAGTTACGTTGCTCTATCAGAATAAATTACTTAAAAGCGATCATTTGTTAACTAAATAGAAGAATAAATGACTTTAGTATTAAAGACCATTTGTTACTTGAATAGGTTTTATAAAAAAAATACGAAACGCCTTCAATTAGAGACCCGGACCCGGTCCTTTGCGCTCAAAATATATTTTTTATATAATTAATTACACAAAGAATCGAATTGTATGGCGTCAACGATAATTGTTGTCGACACTTGTTAGAAAGTAATTAAATATCCATTAACATAGAACCATTAAATACTTAAATACAAAATCACATACTTTTATTTTCTGTCCGTTTTAAAAGATAGTCTTTTTTATTTTGTAAAGTTCTTTTTTAATTATTATATGTAAAAAAAACTTGTATGTATTCAACATTTAATCTTAACAACTGATTTTTAATTTACTGTACAAAGTTGCTAATACCTAACTTCCTTATAAATTCTGATAAGTAGGTCTATCTATATATATATATATATATATATATATATATATATATATATATATATATATATATATATATATATATATATATATATATATATATATATATATATATATATATGTATCATGTTATCGCACTTCTATATCTACCTTGACATCCTCGTCTCACTGGTCTTTCGCAGTCGCAGTACATATGGTTGGTTTTAGAACGGCTGAAATTGAATCAGTTCCTTTCTATTTTTCCATTATCAAAGCATACTTTGGTTCTGAGCTGCACTTTCTTCAACAAGTAAGACGTCATCGGCGAAAAGTATGCATCAAGAAGCCTGCTCTTAAATATACTTCTTTAGGAAAAATTTGTAGTTGATTGAAGGTTATCAGTTATCAGCGAGGCATCAGTTATCCGCGCTTCTGATCAAGTACTGTACCAGTCAGTACGCAGTACCTACTAGTACCACAGGTACTAGTAGTGAGCGTTAGCTCGAAAGTAGATTGAATATAAAGGTCAATACTCACGTCGCCACGACAAGATATTAGAAATTATACGGGAAGCGGTTAGTCTTTCAGTAGCAAGAGCGCGGAAGGGTATAACAACCACCAAAAGATTTGTAGAATTCGTAAAAGAAGGCCCCTCCAAAAAATCAAAAGCGAAGCCTTATTCAATATTAGGCGCGGCTCCTGATTGGATTCTCATGATGGAAACGTATGAAAAGCATTACAAAATCCCTGGGGATGTTGGTGTTTCGTCATCCAGACCGGACTTATTCCTGTATTCGAAACATCTGAGGCACGTGATACTTGTGGAGCTTACTGTTCCTTGGGAAACAAACATCCCAAGGGATCACACATTCAAGCTCAATAAGTATTACGAACTGACCAACGAACTGATCAGGAATAAATTTATAGTTAGTTTGTACGCGGTAGAAGTGGGAGCGAGAGGTATAACAGCAAAATCTCTCTATAGCCTACTTAAAGACCTTGGCCTTTCTAGAACAAGCATCGGTTCATTTCTAGAACGTATTTCAAAGGCGGCATTAGTAGGTTCTTTCCAAATTTGGTTAGATAGGGAGAGGAGTGTGGAGGGTGAAGGTGAGCGTTTTTGCGCATAATAAAGGGGCCCCTTAAACCTACTCCTGAGTCGCAAGTCCCAGGCACTGCTTGCACTCCTCTCCTTGCAACGCGATGGGCCAAGGCCACCCGCATGGTGAATCCATGGATTGCTAAGAAGCTTCGTCGTCTCGTCTCATTCACACCTTCCAGGCAGTTTCTTATAGAGAAAAGGCGTATTAGACGTAAGAGTTGTACGTATCTCGTACGTTCGTTCTAAATCAATAAAGATTATGTGGCAGTTTTTTTTCACACATTGACACTATTCGCACAACTGGTCTGAGCTGAAAATATCCGTATTAAACCGCCCTGCAGACATACCGAATTAGCTCTTCGTTATTTCATATCCATCGCTCATTCTTTTCTCTATTACTTTTTTCAAACGAAAACTTCATCCCCTGGTATTTAGTACATTCCTATTCAAAAATAGTGATGTACTATTATTTTCGAAAATACACTTTTCTTATTATTAATTGAATAGGCATTAATAGTTTTTTATATTAACCTTTCCAAAACACTTTTACATTCTCATAACACAAACATGAATCGCTTTAAATTATTCTTTCCTTTTCGATACCCCTAAAATATTCTTCATTTAAAAAGTGATTTCGATGCAACATTTATTTATTCATGTTTTTTTCTTCATATGTATCATTTAACAGCATTCCTTCGATTTTTTTTCTCATATTCCTTATTCTCAAGCTTACGTAATTCAGTTTGAGAGGCTTTGGTAAAATAACAATTTATTAAATGTAGAGAGATCAATAAAAATTATAAAAATCTAAGTGGCTAGCTATTTTAAAATACAGAAACTTTAGAACTTTAAAAGAAGGACTGCCGATATCTTGAAAATCAAGAAAGCGTGACATTAATATGTACTTGGGACTCCATTACCTTTCAGAAACATAAGTAAGAAATCAAAGTTTTGTTGTAAATACTCTAGCGAAGTTCATGACAGAAAAATATGAAAAAACTGCTCAATCTATGTTTATTGTATCTCCTAACATTTATATGCTTATCTTCAAAAGCATTTAAATGTTAGGAGATAGTTAATATTACTGATACTTACGCTTGGTAAGTATACAATTTATCTATTCTAATTGCGCCGGTGCATGATACGATCGAGTGTCAAAGGTGAAAATTAGCTTAACTATCTTACCACGCAGTCATCCATTTGCGTGGTGCTTATCAGATTTTTTTGTGAAGTTTTTAATGTAATATGGAATTAAAAGTAATATTTTTTCTAAAGTTTATGTAGTATCTACCATTTAAAAAAAATTTTTTAGGTATAATGTTATTAAGTTTTGATAATTAATTTAAGGATTTCAAAAGCTAAATAAAAAGCTTTTTTTTTGCTTGAGTTTTTAAATTATCGTAATTGATTGTTTATATGTTTTTTATAAGCAACCTAAAATAAGATAATCATGCATTTACTAAGCAATACTAATAATAGATGAACTAATATAAATATATTCAGTATCGTATTATTTTACAACTCTACAAATGAAAATTGCAAGCATGGAAGTGTAACTTTCTTTTATACATATCCGTACATATTTCTCTCCAAGAAGCATCCTTTATACATTTCATTTCCATAAAAATGCACATTATATTATATTTAAGTCCATCGTATAGAAACGGATGTAGTTATTTATATGTCAGTTCTCAGGTCACTTGAAGGCCGTTATTCATGTTTGTCGGGTCAAGCAAGCATCCAAAAGTTTTATAAATATCTTGGAAGTAATTTTAAACCGTCTCTCTACAACTCGTGACGAGACATTAAGATTTTCATCAAATATAATAAAAATATTTTGTTTGTCATAAACTCTATTTCAAGAAGTTTTAGTTTTCTGGTAACTATGGTAACGATAGAATCAAGATGTTTATAAAAGAATTGTGCATATATTATGCAAAGTGATTCAACAAACATAAGTTATGAATAAATTTTATTGTTATTAAAAATAGTGTATATCTATACTATAATAACAATTTACTCGAGTACATCATGTTTTTTCAATACCTTTTACGAGTGCAAGATTTGGTTATTTTTTCGTTTGATCAAATCTTTGAAGTTGTCTGTAAACATTTGTTTAATAATTCAACACAATTCTTAATTCATCTTAATTCCACATACCTAGCCTTTTCATTGTATATGAATTAAAAGAGAAAAGTGTGTATAATTACTAAAAGTTTATTAAATAACTATGTGAAATATAAAAAAAAAACACATATATAACAAATATGAAAGTTACTAAAAATATAGACAATTTTATCATTGTGCATTACACAATATTTTTAAAATTCCTTTTCCTTTTGTTTGTGTTTTCGCATCACATCAAAACAGAGCTGATTTTGTTGAAATGTTAGTAGTATTCGGAGCAATAATTACAATAAAACTAGAATTGTACTGATTTAGCTAAATATATACGCGAGGTCGGTAACAGTTAGTTATAAATTAATGGAATTAACACATTTGATAAGGTAACTTGAGAAATCTATATATTCTGACAAGTAATTAAGTGTTAAGAAGAAATATTTTAATGACCATAACGCTTTTAAAACAGTGAGTACACCTGTGACATTATAATTAAGAACAGCCTGTAAACATGTCCATTTGAGATTGCTGAATAAATATCATCGAAAGAAAATAAACTCTATTTCTTTTAAGTTAATGTTGAAAACCCCTTGACGGTTTGAATTTTAACAATTATTTCTGTGTCTCATAACTACACCTTCACTTATAGAGGTGTCACATTCAACATTGCTTAGTTCAATGTTTTATTATTTCCTAACCTTGAATAAAGTATTTCTTATTAAGCAATATTTAAATAGTTAAATGTTGACATGTGACGGCTTAAATTTAAAGTTATTTGATGTGTGACTTACAATTGACTTTTTACTTATTTGCTTGAGGTGCATCCATGACAAGTTATTGTCTGTTTGTTCAATCGTTAGAAATAAATTATTTAATGTTTTACGATATTAAGTTGTTGATACCAATTAAATACAAATAAACAGTTTGCCATAAATTGAATGAGTTGGTTCCTATTTTAGCAAAGCGACCAGCTAACTCATTAATTCAATTATGCTGCCTTAATACATAGTCTTAATATTATTCAGTCCAAAACAATTAAGATCATTGGGTTTTTACCAGCAACTGGTTTGCAAAATCAGCTGGAATTCGGAGTTAGACAGTTCCGCGTTTGGCGACGACCGGCCGTGGAATGTGGTCAGGAATAAATCTTATTTAGAGCCTTCAGCTGTTTATGGAAAACTAACTTATCTCAAAGCGAATACCTGTTTAAATAGTTATTATTATTGTTTGCTATTTAGATTCTCTCCATTGGTGAATTTTAATTTATGAACATTGTCTTATACGACATTGTATATTTCTATTTATAGGAAAGTGTTTTGCTATATACCTACATTTTAAAAAATATTTAGATATATATGTAATTATTTAAATGTATTAAAAAGATATTGCTAGGACGTCCTTTACGTATATATTATCATAACATACTGTAGCGCAGAACCAAATTTAAAAAGCATGTATCTCAATTATAAATATAAACAAATATTGACACACAATCTATCATAACTTTTCTTATTTATAGACAGAAATATCATAAGAGTTCTATGTATTGGCTTGCTGGTAGAGCAAATTAATAAATGAAATACCATATCCGAAAGTAGTAGCCTCGGCGACGACCAGGCGGCCGCACACCTGCGCCAGCGCATCTTAATATTGTCGATTCATTTTTATACTTACGCATTTCACATAGAGTTTATAATTGTTCAAACATATATATATGCTCATTACGAATCGTGGACGTAACAAACAAATGTATTCAAAACTCTGTGCCTTTGCTAGCAAAGTCGGGTTTTATGTTCAATTGATGATCACTCAGACTCCATACAATGGACGTAATGTCTGCGATGTAACATTTTGTTTTCGTATTATTTAGTTAATGATAGCTTATAAAGGAAAAGAAAAGAACTTTCTGCATTATAATTGATGCAAATGTATGTTACATGTAAAAGTTTTACGCTTTTAAACCATCATGCTTTTGTTAATGGTAAAACTTCGAAAATGCCATATGATCAACGCTATTTTTCGTAACATCGTCAAAAGATGGCGCTGTACGTTTCGTTTGTATAAATAAAAGTAATGAAGCTATATTCTGTTCATTAACAGTAATATGACGTGTCAAATAAGTATTTACAAAATAAAATTCTTTCCTCAAAAGTAACGATTGAGATAATTACAATTTAACTTGTTTTATAAACAAAAATATCTAAATAGATATCAAGTCCTGAATCACGCTATTAACATTTTCTAAAGTTCTCGCATATATACAGCACTCATCGCTTAATGATGGGAGTTCCGACCAGTTCAGCTATCGGGGTTACATACGAGCCTATATGGTTCTCTCACCCTGTGGAAAGTCCCCGGAGACATGGCGGAAAGCGTCACACCGTGAAGGTGCAGGCCAGGGTGGCATCGTAGGGTAGGTCGACCTGCGCGATGTCGTCCTGTAGCGTTGCTCAGAGCACAGGAAATGTTGAAAGGACCTGTGGTCCATAACTAAATGGGGCTTACTCGGACTGGAACTCTTTTTTTTTTTGTCATGTTTATACGCTTGTGTAAATTATTATATAGTTTGAAATTCCTTACCTATAACTTACATAATTATTTAAAACATTATAATTATATATGTATGTATGTATGTTTTACGAATAAATTTTTATAACTTGCCAAATAAATAGAAAAATTATAAATAAAAAAATACATTTTTTTTTATTGAAAATATTTTTTCTTTTCGTTGTTGTAATCAAACAAGACACGCTAAAAATAAGCAAAATAAAACTACAACTCTAACATTGCCTCCAGAGAGATTTGAACTCTCGACCCCTGGTTTACAAGACCAGTGCTCTAACCCCTGAGCTATGGAGGCGCCGATTGCGTGAATCGAAATATCGAGTCAGAGTGTTCATCACTTTTAAGTATCCACATTGGCTAATGAAAACATATTTTGTTCTGATATGACTAATCGTTATAACCAATTGGATTATCAAATACACATGATAAGATATGTGTTTTGTATATTATGTAATCATTTACACAGACTGATAAAAATATTTTTATTTACATTAAATAATATTTTTAAGACGAGTAGATATACGAATAAAGAACGAAGGTTATAATATTTATAAAATAAAACGTTTGGTGTAACATTCCCAGTAACTTCGTAGTTGTTATTCTTGATTATTGTTTTGACAAATTCGTTATTAAAATATGGCTTATGTTTTTATAAATATGTATAATGTATTGTATGGATGCAATGTAATAATACAGCGGTCGCAAATTTAAATAATGCTTACGTAATAGTATTATTTAATATACAGAATGCGTACTGACTGGTGACAAACGTGTATGCATAGTATGGAGTGTTGGGAATACATTAGTTTTATGTTTTATTCACGTCATATGTATATTGTATGGTTTATCACAAAAGTATAACTAATAATATAAAATAATCTCAGACTATGTATAATTAAAGGTTTTATATTTATTTTATATGATTTTTTTATTGTTTAACTATATTTTCCTTTTTTTTTATATTTTGAACTTTTTCCAGAATTACATTCAAAGTTTTTGTACATTCACTATCTATATATTGCTCTAGATTTGGTTAAACTACCTTTTGACGTGACAACGTCTTAAATTAGGTTAAGCTGGGAGTCACTTATGAAAAAGTGTAACGCCCGGTAACGTAACGATGAGTCACACACACATAGAATGCCTTGCGTCTCTCTCCCACTTAAACGTGATCTGTCCGCCGAGCAATGTTTTGATTTTCAAATTGATTCTTTAATATTACAAATATTAAGAAAAAGTGGCAGATATAAGAAAACTTGATTTAAAATGTGTTGAGCAAGAATTTTAATATCTAATTTAAGTAAATGTTTTAATTTTCAACTTCATTATTTACAATTACAAATTTTAATTAATTTCAAATTTATTTAGCAAAAATTTGAACCTTCGATCTGAATAAGTGTTTTGATTTTCAAATTAATTCTTTAAAATTAAAAATATTAAAATATATAAAATCAGAAGTGACGTCACATAACATTGTCTGTACTTATTATTATTTAATATGTAGGCCAGTACATGTGACCATACTTGGTAGACACAATTGGAAATAGTATTTTTTTATAACTGAAAAAAATATATATATAAAATACTGGTAGCAAACAATAACTTCAATGATCGATGTCTCCGCAACTAATTGATGTATCGAAAAAGTCTGTAAATAAATTTTGTAAAAAATAATAACATCAATAATATAATATAAAATAAATAATATATAAAATGATTTTACGTGACAACGTCTTCATCGTCCTATCCTCAACAAAATCACTCAAATTATTAAAATATTGTGCAATTTAATAATATTCATATCAATAAATATTCTACCGAGAAAAAGACGTGGTCACGTAAATCTTCGCCCGTAAAACCGACTTTACAGGCAACCATATTTTCTAACATAATATTTGAAAAGGGTAGTGC
Source organism: Napeogenes inachia (assembly GCA_959347355.1). Classification (NCBI taxonomy): domain Eukaryota; kingdom Metazoa; phylum Arthropoda; class Insecta; order Lepidoptera; family Nymphalidae; genus Napeogenes; species Napeogenes inachia. The sequence goes on from OY365791.1 coordinate 28,425,880, forward strand.
AGGAAAAAATGACTTTTCAATAAATATAATAAATCTTTTTATATTTCACGAAACACATTGTGTACTTTGTTAAAGTTTGTTAATTGGCTTCTCCAAAGAAATAAAAGGCGGTAGTGAGCTTTTAGACAAGACAAGTTGGGACATGCAACCACATGTCTTGGAGACAGTTACCATACTTGGCATCGAACTGTCATTGATTCATCTCCATATATGTGAAGTCCAACTCTTAGCAAAAAGACAAGTTTTGCTAAAAAGATAACAGATATGTAGCTTTTTAAATCGTACATATAAAAAGTGACAGCGTTGAATTATCTTTTAAATTAAACTAAAGATTAATTCAAATAATTAAAAATCTTGTTTGAAAGAATTTACATTTCAGTACCACTAGTACCAAAGAATATTGTCGTTATCTGTCATCGCTTTCTTAACTTCAAAACTCGTAGGTACTAGGGATACTGATATGTTTTAAGGCCTTACCTTACTACCTTATAATACCGTATGTTTCTTAAATGTGGCTATTATTTTATATGTCGGCGCTGTAAAGTAGTAAACGTCTGTTTTTAATGTCGGACAGTCGTGACGACAATGTACATACCGCGGTAACGGTACAACTATACAGCCCATAAAATAAAATAACAATTAGTGAGATCCCAATAAATTTAGTTATAAAATTATACATAAAATCAATATAATAAAAATATAAAAAGTACCTGCTCTTAAAAAAAATAAAATGTATATTTTACATGTACCTACTAAAAATATATCTAACTTTAAATATTAATTGATTGTTCTGAATTTTATATGTTACAAAGATTTCGATTATGCTTTTTGATGACTTTGATTATGTTTTATAGGATACAATTTTGTACATTATTATATACACTTATATTAATATTTGCTTATCCCTAATAAGCCCATATAGCACTTCTACATTATCTTTACACTTATAACCTAAACAAAAATGATACACAGACAAAAACATACATAAATTATTAGTTACTAATAATAGTAAACTCTATATTTATTATTGGGATAATAATAACTATTAAGTAATAATGTACAAATTTATCACCAACTTAAATTCTTATTCAAACAACTGCGCAATTTGCTCCACATTATATATGATAATTTAAATATAGCGGTATTTTATTTTGAAGTGATCTGCTTTGAGTATTGGACATCATTATATCGGCCGGTTATGGTCAGAAGCCAATCGACCGCAAAACCGATAAATTACTTTACCGGTAATGCTCTCGTTACTTGCTTTTATTTTTTATACATATTGTAAAATTTAATTGGTAGTTAATGTGCGTTTTTGTTGTTTATTGAGGACAATTTTCCGCGAATTTGTTAGTATTATAATTAATATAAAAGACTTATTGATAAGAAATCGCAAACACATGTCTGAATACAATGTAACTAGCTTTAGTGTTTCCGCAAGTAATTATTAACTTCCCGCTCGTTATTATTAGTATCTCAGTATAAAATAGGTAGGAGAGGATATGAGAACTTAGTTTAAAATAACATTAAACAACAAAGTAGGTACTATGTTTTAAAAATTAAGTTTATATTATACAGATAATATTATTTACAGAATATTTTATAATTGATTCTTAAGTGCTTTCCAAAAACTTACCTTGGTATTACGGTAATCGGTAAACCGTTATTAAATACGGAGTAATTATAGTAATTATATATGTATATTTATTAACTAGACTTTTGTTGGCGACTAAAAGAAATACCCTAACCTACTTGTACTTATTTACTTGACTACACTGCCACTTATCTATGTTATATATATATATATATATATATATATATATATGTATATATCTTATGTATATGTTTATATCTTATAAGTTGTTTTAATATCCCTTTAGGTACCTATTATATTCATTGTAACAAATAAATATACCTTCAGCCAAAATCCGAAATTACGGGGTGACTAACAACGATAATATTACAATCAATTATAAATATGTATGTATATTTGAATATATTTTTTTCTATATATCAACTCTTGAATGTTAAACAGTTAAAATGTTAAAATGCTTAATAAGATCTTTACAACAGGAAAGAGGGCTGCCATTAATAAGGAAACGATTCGTTACGCCTATTACAACTAATTGTAATGTTCTTACATATATCTTTGATAGAATAATCAGAATATTTAATTTATACCTATAAAAGAGAAAGTATGTATGTATGTTCCTTATAGGCTCCGGACGGCTGGACCGATTTTAGGGAAAATTGCAGAGAATCTTTAGATTGATTCAGTGAATAATTTTATAAAGTTCGGTGGCAATAGCAGCATTTGTTAAACCGTCAGTGACATTTGTTTTAACTATCGATATGATATTGTTTTTTACATTGAAGTTTCTAAGGTCAGTAATAAAGCCATGGATCTAGAAGTATATTTAATATATTTTACATCATGTATTTCTATCTTTTATCTTTAAATTAATCCTGACAAGCGAGCTGGGTATAGGTACTACTACAGTTTAATATAAAACAGTGATCATAGAACTGTTGATGGTAAGTTATTAATGTATTGCTGTTTATTAATTGACGACTTTGGTTTATAAAAGTAATAAATATTAATTAATGGGTAAGTACATGATTCATTGAAAAAGTCTTCAACATCCATGTGCTGAAGGTTGCAGATCGTGAAACAACCATCATACGTTTATAATTTTATTAAAACCCTTATTTTCACTCTACATTATGTCTTTTAATTTAGATTTGTATGTTGTAAATACGTATGTTATCTGACGTATCTGACAGATCATTTATTACACTTTCTTCGGTATACCTTGCCAGCAGCATTTTATATCCCGTCTTGATATAAAATATATGATGCGATAAGATTTACAAGTATCATATTATCTCGTTCATGTTAAGCAAAATGCATTTCTTGATTATTTATAACATTAAAACTTTCTGGTTTCGTAAGTAAGTATTGTCCTTTTTTCAAATAAATGAAAACTTTGGTTTAAAAAAAAAAATCAATTATGTCCCATAATTATTAGTAAAGCAACAGCAGCTTTAGCCTTCATGGGAGCAAGCGTGAAACGTTTTCTTCTACTTGAATTGCTTATAAATCGCACAACCGGTTGGCACAGCGTGATATAAGTTGTCAACCATATGCCAAGGGTTCGGCGGCGCGTCTGTCTGTCCAGCAGAGCGAGGTCCACGTCTTGACGTGTGCGCTGCGCCGTGACCAGGATACGGTTACCGCCTGACGCCGGATCACCTTACTGCTTTCCTTGGAATATCTTCCGTGCGGCGTCGTTTCTTTAAAGGAGATATAGTGTGCAAATCGCGGAAATAATATGCGAATGTCGTATTATTATTTCGGTCTTGATTTCGATTTCATAGCTTGTAACAGATGCTGTATCTACAAAACTAGTTTTACTTACCTACTGTTTATCCTGTATGCTTAAAAACCTTCTAGAAATTATTTATACTATTGCCAGCCATTTTAAGTATATATTTTTTTACTTATTATTATTTTCTATCAAGAAGGTTCTAAAATTTTTTATAAATTTTAACACTAATTAAATTTAAATAAACCAAACAATAAATTTGACCTAAATACAATTGTAAACTGTTCCAATTGTCTGCGCGAGCGCACGAGATTATTGCAACGCGTTGAAATTGGAATAGATTACATGCATCAACGCCGCTTCCGGCCAACCATTCACACGAACACCCTCGCACGAGCAATTGACGTCGTGCGACTGATTTTATGGTAATTTTCAAATAAAACAGGGTGACTTTGATTCATTATTAATTTGCATCCGTGTGAATTAACAAAACTATTTTCATTTAATACACCAAATACCCTGCATACTTAAGTACAGCAGCACTTATTTATTCAATACTATTAAACGGGGGTAATTAAATAGATCTTATTCTGCTGATAACACACCGATACCGGTCTAGCCGTCTTTTTTCAATCATAAGGTATCTTAGGGAGTATTGACAGCACTTACACGGTTTTAATGTAGGAACTGGTTTGCGAAGTGCGGGGGCGTGAGAGTGTCCAGTACAGGGATATTCTCAGGGCTAACGTCACCGCACCTGCACTGACAAAAGGACAATCTGGTTAACTCATATCCACAAGTTCAGACAAGTCGCTCAAGAACATCTGATTTAAATTCGAATCGATACTTTCAAGTTTTAATTTGCCATTTATTTCCTTTCACTTATTTGCCTTAAATTTATATGCATATAATTTTACAAAAATATTTTTCGACTTTTTACCGAGTTGGTTGTGCTCAATTCCTTAAACCATATAGGGTTATTGGTTTAATAATAATTATTTACCATAATTACCAGACCACATAACGTAGGTTGTATGGAATTAAGATTCAGTGATAATATTTTTGACCATATTATAATCATACTGAAACTTACCGAATGTATAAACCAGTTGTTGTGTACCGTAAGTATAAAAGTATAACGGTACACGATTGAAATAAGCTCTGTGCAAAATAAATATAATATTGACTTCTAATAATAACTACATCAATGACATTCTTATGTTGCAATTATATTTCAAACTATTGAAATTGTTTCTAGAATTGTTTTTATAGAATTTGACATCTTTTTTCAACTTACAATCAAAACGTAAGAGAATTTGCAAATTACAATGTAATAGTGTATTACAAGATTTTGACGATTAAAATAAAAATATTTCACAATATTTAAATATTTTACAACTTATTTTGAACCCGGTTCAAATTAATAAAATGTTTATAGTAATAAAATTAAATTTATACAAATTAATTGATTTAAGATCCGCAAATAAGACTTAGAAATTATATTCTATAGCTTTTTAAATTTGTAATCATTTTAATATATAATCGCGTCAAGAAGCATTCACAATACCTTGTCTTCATTCAACTTAAGCAATCAATGGGTATGTGAATAACACTAGATACACGTTAAGCATGAATTTGCATAGATTAAGAGATTGATGGATGAACAGACATTACGTATGAGGTCAGGACTCACTGTCGTCGTGAGAATCGCGGGCAGGTGTATACATAGCTTTACGTAAATTCTGCATGTTTGTAATTGCTAACGGTTTTTTGTTTAAGAAGCCCTTGGATACTCTTAAAATGAAATAAACAAATATGATTGACGAATATAAACTTAAGTTGCAGTGTTTATAATAATTAATAACTATATTTATTATTTTGCCAATAAGAAGAAATAATATTTTCTGAATATATAAAAGTTGTAAGTTGCATACGTACTAAATTATTTAAAGGTCAAGTTTGTGACCAGCAACATGGAATTATTGTCAGTTTAATTTACCGACTGTTTATATTATCATTTATCAGTATGATTTACGAGGCAGCTAGTTAGCTTTTTGTTACAGAAAAACAAATTTGAATATTTCGTTAACCCAAATTTTAAGTACTTTTCTCGATCATTTATAAAATATTCAAATATTACAGATGTTTCAAGGCATCATCTGTAAAAAAGTCTATAATGACAAAATTTAATGATAAAATCATTATAGTTCTAGTTTTAGTGTAATGATACCAGGTTTATTACTTTCCGTGAGAATCAGACTTTCTGTCTGTCAAAGGTGGTTCTCATTTGTTGAAAGAGACATACAAATTAAAATACAACTAAATTAATATTTAAGTGAAACTCATACAAAGTTACAAAGAAACTGGCGAAAAAATCCTAAACATTGCCTAGGATTCTCTGTCATTTAAATCACATTCAACAAATTATAGTTTTCATTAAATATAAAGATTTACTTTAATATAATTTTAAAAATATAAGTTTTTTAGGCGTTGACCGTTTAAGTACTTCTTACAAAATACAGAGTAATAAGTAAAAGAGAGAGCAAACATTTTTTATTTCGTTTTTTTTTTGTGTTGTTTATCAAGTTTTGCTTTTCCAGATGAATATCAATATCGACAAACAGGTATGTGTTGAAGTCTAGAAACAAGTTGCAATTTTTTTTCCATAATACTAAAAGCATAAAAAATACATCCTGATCTGAAGGCTCTAAAATGATTGCGAATGAGCAAAAAAAGCATTGATTGTGTAACAAACGTGAGAACGGCGGACAGGTGCGTGGCCTCAGGAAATATCAAACGGCTTCTGTTCGTAGATTAATATTATATTAATCACTCTGTTAAGATTGCGTTAGCTACTGTGTTATGTTATCATAAAATATTAATTAAAATAACTTCGAGAGGACATGATAGATACCCTCATTATATGTATCTAATAAGTCAATTTGGAAGAGTAAAGTTATTAAATATTTCAATTAAGATTCTTTTCAGGTTTATGGTGCATATTAATTTAGTTGTGGTTTTTTAATTGATATTCCATTTATAGAATGAACTAAATATTAGATATTAGATGATTCCAGTTAAGACATTGAAAACTCCCACGATAATCTTGCAAAGAATAACGGTAACCGTGAGAATCTTTAACAGGTGGTAGACAATAATAATATATGTAATTACAACTTAAAACAAGTTCAAGAGTGATGCGTACGCGCACTAAATATTATATAATTATTTCAAATGATCATCTATACTAAAAATTACTAACTTGTGGTCGCAACTTTTATTTCTTTGTATTTAATTTAACTAATCTGATTCGAAATCCAATAATAAAAGTGTCAGAATTTGGTTTACAGCTTTATATTACTACTTGACTACTTTTTATGTACAGATTTAAAATCTCAAAGCTATATTCTTAAAATGTTCCATAAGTTCATTTTATCACATTTTATGCAAATAAGAAAGCAAAATACAAAACCATAAAGTGATTGTAAACGACAAGTCGTGGGAAACCGTGCAGGTGACGGCGCCTGCGCCTGCGCACGTCGCATGCATTGCTTTAGCATAATTAGTGTAAAACTTCCTTATATGTCATTGACACAATAATTTATTATTAACATTAGTATTTTCTTTTTTTAATAAAAATATGTAAGATATAAATTAGTTACTGTTATTTCCAAGTAATAACTTCAAACGCATACACAATCTCTGTTATTGGCATCGTAATAATACCGTGTTTCCTTTATTGTTAATGCACCTCTGTTGCCAAGATAATATAAGAGCTGATTTGTAACACTAATAAATTATTATAGTCATAGGTAGTCGAAAATAACACGATGTTGAACGAGTTGTTCTAGAAATGATTTGTTTGAAATATATTTTAGAAGTCGAGAATTCATATATACCTAAATAATAAAGAATAAACTCTTTTGTGGAACATCACTATAGATATGGACTGTGAAAAGGCTCGCTGGCGGATTATTACATACGATGACATTTTTATCAAACATTGTGTATAGACATTGTTCACTTATAAAAGCACTGGCCACACAACTCGCTCTATAAATACCTTTACAATTTTCACGGCGTCTACCAAATTGCGTTCAATTTCCACTATAACACCATCGTGTTTGTACTGAAAATACATTAACTGTCAGATGTTTGAACGTTGGGTTTTAATGGAGTTGGAAAAACAGTTTTGTGTAAATTACGAATCGGATCATGTACTGATGGATGTTTTAACTTCGATAGAGTTTATTGTTTCTTTAATGTTTATTTTACTTTTACGTTTTTGTGGTCTTTAAAACCGTATTTAAGATTACTATGATAATGTAATAACATATATTGTGTCCTTATTTATGTGAATGTTGTTGTAATATAAAAAATCTGTGCTGCGAAAGTATAATGAAGGAGAAGAAATATAGCAATTACTATAAAACATTGTAAGCAACTTCCAATTGACTCATTAAGTGTAAGTGGGATAAGAGTTATCAACCACAACCGGCTGCAGGTACGATTTACCGTTATCTGGTGACACCTACATATTGATAATTGCACCTTTACCGTTACCTGGAAGCTGTAATAAAATATCCGCCATAGTAAAAAAAGCTCATTAAGATCAAGTCCAGCAAAGTTAATTAATTATTTTTTGGTGTAATAGCTTGATAGCATTGCGGTAGTAAGTCTTTGGACATTTATCAATCGACTTCTTACCTGATAAAAAAATTAATAATCGCCTAGTTTTATTGATAAATTGATAAAACAAGTCAATTTCACGGTACACTTACAGGACCAATGATGCGTAATTAAAGTCATTGGGACACAAAACCACGGATATCCTTTGCCGATCACTCGTCCAGAGCCATCGTGGGAAATAGTGATTTGGGTTGTATGAATAACAACATTGTCATCCTATATACCAATTTTTATACTTTTAATCATCAAAATCTTATGGAATGGATTCTCTTCAAATTTATTTAAATATAGAATGAAAGTAAACCGATACGGTCAGGGATTCGAACTCGAAACCTCTGGGAAACAGTACCGTCTTTGGAAAATCGGTTTATTTTTCATTCTATATTTATTTCAATTTAAATAACCTTAACAGGGCTACATATGTTTAAAAATATTTTCAAACATGAATTCTCTTATTTTTTTTCTATATTCTTCTTCAACTCATTTTATAGTCTTCTTTACACAGACTATTCAACATTCTATTGATATCTTTAAAATTCGATTTTCGAATAGAAATTCACAGAGGTCACATGCTCCGTTGAATCAAATACCGCTTGTCGTTAACAAATTTCTCCCTAATTTATAAAACGCAACTGCACTTACATCTGTATTAGACATAATGTACCAAACAGAAGGTAACAATAGTATGCACAGATGCGCAGGCGCCGCAGCTGCCTATGTATAGGTCAACAGCTTTGCCAATGTTCTATTGGCATTGTTGTTTTATTATAAAATACCTAATAATCACTACAATCAATTTAGACGTCAATGTATTGTCTTTTATTATTATTTTTTAAATAATCTTTATTTTGTGCTAATTTAGTTTTTCTATGCAGTTCTTGAAAATATTATTTGTAATCCTTTAATTTATAAATAGAACAGTTGAAATGTCCTTACTAGAAGCAAGCGTTATTGTTGGAAGTTTCTGGTTTGGTTTGAAATTTCTCGACGTATATGTGAGAATTTTCTTAAGTTCAGCTGTCTCAAGATCACTTCTTAATGAAATCACAAATCAGGAGCGTTGACATAACAATAAAATCGATGTCAGAAGCAACGTATTCTAGCATCTGTCGGTAGCAGCCGCCAGTGACATGTGCGAGTAAAACAAAACCTACCCCTCATGGCTGAGGGGTGAGATTTCCTCTACCAGGTGAGTCAGAACTACACATATGTTGCCACGTGTAGGGAACCCCTTTACAGGTGGCTGTATGAATGAAATCTTTGTTGGCCGCTCCATTGACGAATGTGCGCCATTTGGCGCGTAATTTTGGCGCGATTTCTCGTACTATGAAGGGTTGTTTATTTACGCACAAGATATACATTTTTATATTATTTAATGTATTGTGTATATTATTTGTTATTATTATTTTTTGTATTTTATACTTATATTAACATCAACAATGTAGATAAAATAAATGTGGTCATCAGCTTTTCATACGGTGTCAAAATGACCAGGCTACCTACCTATAAATAAAAATGTTTGCCACTATTCAGAAAAATAATGTCTATAAGAATATTTAAATTGTTCCCATGATTAAGATTCCACAAGGAATAATTCCGTTGTTCCCCTAAACAGGTGTTCCGTGATTAAGGTCAAGGAGTTCCCAGTGCAATGGGTCAATGGCTGCACCTTGGATCCGCATTCGACGGACCATGGATGACAGTTGAGATAAAAAATACTTTTCTTGCCATTCTTTCTTAAGTCATGCTTCATGGTAATAATTTTATATATTTTTTTATAATAAAAAAATATGGACTTGAGTATCGAATAATTTATTTTAATTTTCTTTATACAACGTCAATATACAAGAAATAATTTTAACTAATTAATCTAAAATGTGAACCAATATAATTTTTATTAAATATTTATCCGTCATTTAATCGGATTTTTTCCCGAATTCCGTTATTTTTCAAAATTCGGATTATATTAAGAGAACATAACCGGGTTACCATATATTATACAAGGAAAAAAGATCCTTGATTTCAAATCAGGTAAATAAATGCATATTACAACTATTAGCAGTAAGAATGTTTTTCTTGAAACTTAGCAATTACAACAATATTACAGGATACAGGACTGCTCACAACTACTTCCTCATTAGCGACGACTAATCGACGCTTCCGTCACGACCACATTATGTACGCAACAGATGAACCAGTGTTTGTTAGAAACCTATACGGGTTATTAAGTTGTGTTAAGATATTTAAGGATTTTTGACGTGACAACGTCTTAAATTAGGTTAAGCTGGGAGTCACTTATGAAAAAGTGTAACGCCCGGTAACGTAACGATGAGTCACACACACATAGAATGCCTTGCGTCTCTCTCCCACTCAAACATGATCGGTCCGCCGAGCAATGTTTTGATTTTCAAATTGATTCTTTAAAATTACAAATATTAAGAAAAAGTGCAGATATAAGAAAACTTGATTTAAAATGTGTTGAGCAAGAATTTTAACATCTAATTTAAGTCAATGTTTTAATTTTCAACTTCATTATTTACAATTACAAATTTTAATTAATTTTAAATTTATTTAGCAAAAATTTGAACCTTCGATCTGAATAAGTGTTTTGATTTTCAAATTAATTCTTTAAAATTAAAAATATTAAAATATATAAAATCAGAAGTGACGTCACATAACATTATCTGTACTTATTATTATTTAATATGTAGGCCAGTACATGTGACCATACTTGGTAGACACAATTGAAAATAGTATTTTTTTATAACTGAAAAAAATATATATATAAAATACTGGTAGCAAACAATAACTTCAATGATCGATATCTCCGCAACTAATTGATGTATCGAAAAAGTCTGTAAATAAATTTTGTCAAAAATAATAACATCAATAATATAATATAAAACAAATAATATATAAAATGATTTTACGTGACAACGTCTTCATCGTCCTATCCTCAACAAAATCACTCAAATTATTAAAATATTGTGCAATTTAATAATATTCATATCAATAAATATTCTACCGAGAAAAAGACGTGGTCACGTAAATCTTCGCCCGTAAAACCGACTTTACAGGCAACCATATTTTAATACCTTTTTGGTGTCAATATATTGGTATATTGGTTGGTCGAGTGGTTAGCGCAGACCCCTATCATATAGCGGCTTAATGGGGCTCGGGTTCGATTCCTGACAGGGACAGACATGTATGTGATGAGATATCTGTATTTCTGGTTTTGGTCGTTTATTAAATATATTCTCTGTATTTATAATGTGTATTTCTATGTATTTGTATCGATGTCTAACACCCTTAACACAAGCAAATAATTTGCTTACTTAGGGGTTAGATCAATGTGTGTAATTTGTCTTGTTATATCATTATGACGACTACTGGGCATTTTAATGTAAATTATATTATATTATATATTTTAAAACAAACACTTATAAATTATAATATACCAAAATAAGGAAAAACTGTGCAATCAAAACAGGTTCAAATGTACAAACATTTAAAAGTTAAAAAAACAAGAATTAATTCGATAATATTTTTTTTAATATAATTAATTCAACTGTTAATGATACAACTTCTATGGAATTGTTAATAGTTTAATTTAAAAGTTAAGCTTAAGTTACATTTTAAACTCTCCAGGTATAGCCACAGCGTATTCCAGTGACAATAACGAGAAAGCAACTATCGACAAAGAGATCAATTATAGTACCTACATAGTAGTAATAGTTACATAGTTATAACAAACAAATAACATTTAAATAGAAAGATATGATTTATTAGTTGCTTTCTTATTAAATATATAGTAATAGTGATACATATTTTAGTTTTACTGAGATACTTAAAATAGAGATATGTAGGTATGAGAATTGATACTTCACAAATAAGAAATGTTTATGGGAAATCAAATATTAATGTTGATTTTCCCATCCATAAATCAATATTGGTACTATTGCAAGTACTGACAGTACACATTTATGGATCAGATTTAAATAAGATTTACAAATACCAATAGATACATAAAACTACAGCCTTAGATGAGGAATTTACGATTAATGTTCAAGTATAGCGCGTGACCGCGAATCGTGAGCCAGGTGCGCGAACTCCTAATTGGCACATTCCCAGACGCCCGCGCGTAATTGGCCGTCGTTTACAGAAATTGCACTCTGATTGGCCGATAACAATGTCAACGCAATGGTTGCTACTTGAAAATTGCTTTTGAAACATTTGCAAGCTCATTAGTGATGACAAATGTGAATATTATCGAATTTCAAACACATTCAAAAGGCATCAATGACAAATTGACAACATTACACTGTATTGTTACAAATAAGAATCTCTTTAAATACACATCATAACATGGAGTAAGTTAAGGATGACATATGTCAGACTTTGAAAAAAGGTTGTGTTAAAAAACGGTTAAGAAAATCAGTTGTCCGTTGATAGCACAGTTCATGTTCAGTTACCATGAATCCTGTGATTCACTTTTTACTCTAACCGGTCATTCACCAAAATTCACTAGAGCGAAAAGGAATGAATAAAAAGGTTTGGTAAGGAATCACGCTGCATAGACACCCTACAGACTAAGAAGTGATCGTGATCATAATGAACGGTAAGGAACGGGCTAAGGAACTCTGGTGTGTGGTCACCCTCTTGGGAAGTCGTAGCAATTGCAAATGATTTAAAAGATAATTATGTTCATTATAACGAAAGTTTAATATTTTTTATGATTGAATCACGAGTAATGTTTAATGTTTTACTACATCGTTTTCTTGAGAATTAATATGAGAGTGACATAATTTTTAGTTTTTTTTATATCCGACTTAGCCTTTTCTTTATTGCTTAACACTGACTAGGTTAAAAACTTTTAAATATAAAAATTAGGAAATCAACACAAAATATTCATAATTAATATTAGATATTTTTACAGCGTCAATCACCGCAAATAGTTGCGCCAAAATTGACTTAATATAAATAAGTATATTATTAGGGGACTATTTGAAAGAATTGGTTTTGCGTTACATTAAAAATATCAAAATTGCTTTATCGCAGGACATCATAATATTGTAATATATCAACAGTGAGGACAGCCCTTACTAATGTCTTAAGGAAATTATTTACCTGTACTTTAGTATTAGTTCTGGTGTCATGATACTGGTCATTAAAATCTCATTTGTGAAGCCAATAGTGATAATACATTATTGGAACCTGTATTATTGCGCGGGTGTTTTTTTTTTTCTTGTAAAATGTTCTCTGTCTATGTATCACGAAGCTATAATTGGTTTGTTTATTTTAATATAATAACTAAATTTTTTGTTGTTGTTTCTAATTGTTTATTGGCCAATAAATTATTATTATTATTATTATAATTTTTTTCTTTAAAAAATGGTTTTTTATACCATCAATCATGTAACATATACTCATATAAAAAGTAATACATAGTAAACAGTAAGATTCTAAAATAATAAAAACTCCATTTTTAGAAAATCTATTTCTTTTATATACTTTTAGTGCTTGATTATATAATCCAATATTTAGTGATTGTACCATTATTTCAGAACAAAAAAGAGGATATTGCAGGCGCAGAAAATTTTAAAACCAAGTTATAGTACGGAATAAATGAAAAAAAATAATTAACACTCTTTATTAAAACAACACGTCACTTATCAATTAAAACTGTTGGATATGCTATTGCCATTTCATTTTTTATCTCGCTCCGAAGGTAACCAATGAACTGCTTTTTTATCTGTTTCAAGAGATAGAATCCAATGGCAAGTAATGTCATTATGACAGCTGTCAATAGTAATATATCCCATGCTGAGATCACCTCCATGACTTCTTCATGAGCGTGTCCACTACACTGAGCGTCCATATTGGAAATAATAAATATCAAAGACAAACAAAGGGGTCAAACAAAGGGGCTAATCAGATTTCGCAAAACAATAAGTATTTCGATTAGTTATAGAATTCCGTAACGCAATACTGCGGATACGTGGAACCTAACAAAGCCTTTTGTTTTCTGGAGCCAGGAGTCGAATTTGATTTTTTCTCTTATTGCATTCTCAGTGCTGACCGAAGTCGCTGGAAACTGGTTTTAAGTTCACTTGAGTACATTTTAGGGTGATATAAACATCATTTGTCCAACATAATCAGAACTTTGAGAGCGTAAGAGCAAATAAGTATTATATATTTACCCCATCAGTTTAGTTGTAGATTTAATTTTCTAATAACATGTTTATAAATATTTAAGGCATCTTTTCAATGCCAAACTATATTACAAATTTAAAAACATTGGTTGGGATCACCGTAAGAAGCCTAATAGATGTCACCACCGTCCCAATAAAAACGACCATGTATAGAATGCTTAATTCACTAAAGCGGGTAGCTATACGATGGCTCAATTGGTAGAGCAACGGGAATGGGACGATTTTCCAGGGGTCACCGGCTGGATTTCCTATTCGTATTCATTTTTCATTCTATATTTATATAGAATGTATATATTATATTTATATAGAAATAATATCTGACTTTTTATTACTTTACTCGTATATTATTCAATGAAGTATCTACGATATATACTTATATTTAAATAAGACTATATAATATTACAAATTTTGCATGCTAGCGATATAGTTCAAAAATTCAACTAAGCATTTAATATAAATAACAGCAAAAATTGTGACATAGTATCCGATTCGTGTGACATAGTTCGAATCGGATACTATGTCACAATTTTTGCTGTTATTTATATTAAATGCTTAGTTGAATTTTTGAACTATATCGCTAGCATGCAAAATTTGTAATATTATATAGTCTTATTTAAATATAAGTATATATCGTAGATACTTCATTGAATAATATACGAGTAAAGTAATAAAAAGTCAGATATTATTTCTATATAAATATAATATATACATTCTATATAAATATAGAATGAAAAATGAATACGAATAGGAAATCCAGCCGGTGACCCCTGGAAAATCGTCCCATTCCCGTTGCTCTACCAATTGAGCCATCGTATAGCTACCCGCTTTAGTGAATTAAGCATTCTATACATGGTCGTTTTTATTGGGACGGTGGTGACATCTATTAGGCTTCTTACGGTGATCCCAACCAATGTTTTTAAATTTGTAATATAGTTTGGCATTGAAAAGATGCCTTAAATATTTATAAACATGTTATTAGAAAATTAAATCTACAACTAAACTGATGGGGTAAATATATAATACTTATTTGCTCTTACGCTCTCAAAGTTCTGATTATGTTGGACAAATGATGTTTATATCACCCTAAAATGTACTCAAGTGAACTTAAAACCAGTTTCCAGCGACTTCGGTCAGCACTGAGAATGCAATAAGAGAAAAAATCAAATTCGACTCCTGGCTCCAGAAAACAAAAGGCTTTGTTAGGTTCCACGTATCCGCAGTATTGCGTTACGGAATTCTATAACTAATCGAAATACTTATTGTTTTGCGAAATCTGATTAGCCCCTTTGTTTGACGGCCTCTTGATTTGCTCGTGAGGCTTTGATGTTTTTCTGAAAACCTTTGATTTATTATCATGAATATAAGTCAATTAATATTTTTTTATCATTTAGACTTTACTCGGATGGAACTATTATTAATAATTGTATGTTATGTGCCAAATAGAATTTAGATCTACGAAGTTAGACATTCCTGACAGTTTTAATTTAGCTGTCTATTACTCGTATTTGACATTTGTAATTATTACTGTCTTTGAAAATACTTCAATAATTTAGTATTATAGTAATTATTCGCGTCTGCTTTTAATTGTAAGTTAATTTTATGTAATTGATAGTTTAATTCTAGCTGTTCAACAATAGTAGGTAGTACATAGACCTAAATAACACCCAATAATTATATTAAATACATTTATTAATGCTATTACGAACTGTTTGAAGCAAATCTATTTACTGTTAAATGTTTCTCCTTTCTAGAGTAAATGATAAGCAAACAGTAAACACAATAAATTGCTCAATTAAAACCGCTAACAAACAGCTGTTTTATCGAGATGAATGGACGATGGCGCCTCGCGGGTTATCGCGGGTCACAGCTGCCTGATAACACACAGAGGCGGAGAATTTGATAATATTAAGACGTAAACAGTTTGATATTATTAATATACTAACAAGTTTAGCTAATCTGTTCGAAATGCAAATATTATTTTTCTCCACGATTTCGATTCTTATTATCTGGTTCAAATAAGTTTATTTTTTTTTCTATATGCAGTAATGTTTTGCTGAATCTAAAGAATGATATGTATACCTACATACAGAAGCAACCCATTCTATAATAAAGAACCCAAATTTATAAAACACATCACTTGAAATAAGGTTAACAATTGAAATAAATAAAATACATTTGTGCATAGATGTCAATTATTACAAACAATTTTTGATATTTTAAGTAAGTTATTAGTACGTGGCTTGTAATGTCCGTGTGTAAGAAACTAACAGTTAACTATCTAGTTATGCAACCACAGCATCCCATTGATAATAACTAACGGGAAACCAATATATGTTTAGTAGTTAAGTCATCACGGCAGGTGACATTGGAACCAGAATCTCATTCATGAAACGAGCTTGATTATATGAATATCATAAAATATAATTCATTCATAATCACACATAGATACGTAAATAATTTTAATTGATACTATTTATATTTTAACAGATATTAAGAATAAATGGTATGGTATGGTTGGTACTCGAAATGGAATTCCAAAATCAGTTTTAAAATTTTAGGAAGTATCTGAATAAGTTTAATTTGAACGTCCCTTAAATACATCAATTACTTCTAAAATTCTGTAGGTATAATATGTATTATAAATATAATAATAATATCTTGTATGGTGGGAATCGAGTTACTATCTCAATACACGGAGTCAAGTCGCCGGCGCCGGTATCGTCCTAACGTTTCGTGGAAAATGTACAATGAATCGAAATTATATTGACGTACCTATTTATTTGTAACCTTTTTAGAAAACTTAACAAAGTGACTGGATATTTATGACATATAATTTTATGAATATTTCTTGAAAGCTAGTAAAACTTGTTGACCAGAAGGCGCCTCGCATCCGTGCAGCTGCTAGACTATTTGCGGTTATGTATCTAACACAATACCGCTATTTGACCCAATTACCTCGTTTTTTACTTGGCATGTTCGTCATCTGGCTGCAGCCTGCAGTTGCACTGACTAGTTTGAATGCGGGCTTGGTGTTGACGATGACGTTTTAAAAAATCGTCTTTTTTTTTCTTTGTTAGCTAATAAGGTTACAATAATTCCTCATATTCTTTACTAATATGTACCATAGATTTCCTTTACGATTTTAAGTTCTTTTTTATTTAAATTTTCTTAAAAAGTTCTTATTTTAAATTATTAAACCTATCTCGAGTTATTAAAAGAACAATTAAATGCCTCTCTAGACGAGTTATTTAAATTCACAGAATTGTTTAATACATAGTTATTTAAAAATAAACCATTAATTATCATTAATTAAAAGCTTAATACTAAATATGGTTTCTTATACATCTTGAAATCGAATTCATTGAATTGCGAGATAATTACATTATCAATGTTTAATGTACGTAGGTTGTGCTAATTATCAATATTTGTTAACTAAAGAAGAAAAATATATCACCTGTGTATATATTTAATATAAAATATATATTTACGGTTATGTACTCATGGATATTTTATTTATTTATTTATTTATGTACCTTTAAATAATAAGAAGAAAATTACGAAGTACAAAGGATTACTTATCTCTTTTAAAGATCTCTCTCAGTTAATCTTTTGTGTGAAACACTTTGTACATGGTATTGTGGTAAGGTACGTATATATATATATATTCGAAAAAAAGACGACGAAATGATATCTATATTAATATATAAGTATACTGAAAAAAAAATTGATACATATATACAAATATATACTTATATTTCACTATTTAAGCAATATACATGAATAAACAATTTATACAAATAAAAAAAAATAAAGAGATTATTTTCATATTTCCGAATATATTTTTATGTGTTGAACATGTGATACTTATTAATGTTTGTTTTTTTTTGTTACGGTTTTAGGTATATCATATCTGTTCGGTTAATTTAATCGGTGGACTGGTAGAGAGTGCTTTAGCATTAAGTCTGCCATTTGTATATAAATGTTTGTGCAATAAAGATTTAATAAATGAAATAAATAAAAAATAAAAGTATAATAGTGTTCAAATATGTTCCCTCTGAGATGTATTAATTTTAATTGTATATATTTTTAAATTAGTGGAGTTTATCAAAAAACGGATAAGGCAACTTACACGCGTAGCAACTAGCGACTGGTGTCGACAAAACAAATTGCTTATGTTACCGCACGTGTTAGCAATATTACGTAGAGCTTAAACATGCTCATTATTGATGTTAAATATTATTTTATTAGACTAGCTTGTATGAAACATTTTAAATTGCATATTTGTATCAATTTTATTTAACCACATTCTCGGTTTGATACTTTTACTTATATAAATCTAAACGTTATTGTGTATTAAGTTAAAATGAAGATTTTTTTCTTTTTATTAAAATAAAATATTCTTCTCTTCTTAATTTATTCTGCTATAAATAAATTGATTTCATTTGATTGATTGTCAATATTTAATTCATCCTATTCATTATTTCTACTTATTGATTAATAGATTATTATTATTTATATATAAATATAAATTATATAAACAACACGTGTTCTATTGGCTCAATGTTTTGAAAACACGGTCATGATCCAATTCATCAAGGAGGTTGTAAATGCCTGTCATGTATTTCGATACAAGCAATTAATTAATTCAGTTCATCGCGTCGAATGAATAAAAATATAAATTTGTAACAAAATACCAATGGCATTTTATTCACTGTTTATTATTCTGCCAGCGCCAGTGATCAATAATAATGCCATAAGGAATTGTGATGTCACAGCCGCCTAAAATGTCCTTGATTATCACAAGGTATACTGGTAGGTTCTCAACACCGTGACTTTTGTTTTTTTTTAATCTTGAAGTATATGAATGCAATATTAGGTATAATATGCTGCTCCGTAAAATTATCTTCAATTTATTTATGTAGGTAGTATCCATGTAAAATCTATTTATATAAATATCTTAATCTGCAAAATATGCGTACCAATAAAATTACTGAACAATATCCAATTTGACGTGTTCGAGTTAAGATATGCCTCGCTTATTATATTCAATTATTTTTTGAAATTATCCAATATATTATTTCTCACAATTTTAATAACTTATATTTATATTGCATTTGAAAGGTAACATACAGTTAACTACGTGAAAGATTAAAAAGTTCAAACTATTTAAAAACTTATTAAAATTATTTTTTCAACCTGCAATTTAAGTTTACGTCCCGCTGTTTAAAAAACTTTACTTACTGACCGCATTATTTATCTAGGTATATCAAATATGCACTTACCAACATCAAAATGTTTCGGAATAAAGTGTATAGAAAGTTATTAAAACAGTAAAGATGGGCTGATTTTTTTAAAATGGTATATAATCTAAAATCTAAAACTATTTAAATATTTTTTCTTATCTCTTACTTGTTTTGCCAAACGTGATAATAGCTACAAGGTGTTGAAAGCGGGTCCTTAAAGCGATTTCATCATATTGTAAAGTGTCAAAAAATTGTTTGACATGTGTCAGAATTACAGCTCATAAAACTTTATTTTTATGGCAAAATATATTTAAGTTTAAACGGTTTTGTATTTATTGCTGGGAACTAAATAGGGACCGATAAAGAATAAGTTTCAGTAAAAAACAATTTTAGTACAAAATATATGATTTGGTTATTATTTTTAGAGTTATTTTAATTACAACCCCGTATATATTAATTATCATGAAGTATTTAGTCAGTTCTTTATTATTTTCTAATGTACTTAACATCAAAATAGTGTCATTTGCTTATAGGTTACGAAAGCTAAAATAAAATGGAATATTTTTCCTAAACATTATCTAGATGTATCTTACCACATTATATTATTTTCACACACAATTAGTAATTATTATTTAAAATATAAGATTATAAAAACTAAAATAATATTGCACTTAAAAACGGCTCAACAATGGATAATTCAGCGGAAAACCATAAAATTTAAAAGTATAAATTTTAATATTCTTACAAACAATCGTTTCTCCTAGTATTGAAGTGAGAGGAAACTTCGTAATTAGGACTGGGTTGTAAAATAACCATCAAACATACTCACGACGAGTGTGTCGTTGTATATATAACAACAATAATTTATGATCTGAAATTGATTCCTACAAGCTATGTCAATAAGATCTAAAATTGTATAAACGAATTACAATTTTAAAATTGGTGATGTGGTTTACGCGTAAAGTCCGCTTCGTCCATAAATTACGTGTTGGAAGACAGAGCACGTTGTTGCAAGAATTTTTACGACCAAAAACATCGGCTTAGTCATTTTTAAGGTCAGCAGGTTTCTGTTTCAGATGAAATAAAATACTATGAAGATATTGTTTTACAGCCAACAATTAATAATCACAATTCAGAAACTACTAGACCGTTTACAAAGAAATGTATTCGTCTTAATATGACATGTGATATAAACCGTAACATCACTTATTTTTAACTTAGAAGATATAAATCTTCTAAGTTAACCATATCTATGATAATGTTAGTAAAAAACTTCTTTCCTTACCTCATAATCTCCAATTATAATAATTGATACCAAAATTCAACTTAAACAACTAGTTTCATTATAAATATATTTATGATCTCTTGAGACTGATCTCTATCAGATTCGAAGTCAATCGTGCCCAAGTGACACCTCTATTTATAGAGTCTAGCCAACATTATTTGGAAATACCCATTTAAATAAATATTACACATCAAATATAGTTACACATTTTTGTTTTGCGAAATATATTATATATTTTTTGGTGCATAAAATATACAAGGTCGATAAATATAAGCATATATGGCATTTCACTTTGGGAAAATTAATGATTCAAACTTCTACACCCAGCTTTACGTATTATATATTTTTATAAACACTTCTCTCTTTCTTTCTGTTTTTTAATGACTTTTTTTAATATAATATCATGATATGCAACCTAACAAAAAACATAACCACGTACTATTTTCAATATAATATATTTGAAACAGTTAAATCTTAATTGTTATTACTTCTGTATAATATCATACATACATATAGCACAATAGTTCAAAACCAGCTGTTACTGTTGGTATTTGTATTAACACACATACATACAATGTATATTTAATATTTAACCACCCCGTTGGTCGAGTGGTTAGCGCAGACGCCTAACGTGTCACGGCGCAATGGGGCTCGGGTTCGATTCCCGGCGGGAGACAGGCATTTATGTGATGAGCATAGATGTCTGTGTTTCTGGGTTTGGTCGTTTATTAAATATATTCTCAGTATTTATATATGTATTTGTATCGTTGTCTAACACCCTTAACACAAGCAAATAATTTGCTTACTTAGGGGTTAGATCAATGTGTGTAATTTGTCCTGATATTATTATTATTATATTATTAATATAACAACAAGTTAACTCAAAATAATGGTGTTCTGTTTTTGGGTAATATAACATATAATATTCCGCGTGTCTCTATTTTTGGTATCCTTATCTTTCTTTCTTTATCTTTTGTAGAGGTAAAGTATTTATGTTTTGTAGTCATAATATATATCCTTTATTCAGCAGACAGGGCCGTATCTTGTATCTCCGAAGATGGTATCACCTTCAAAAACTTTATTTTTTACTTATCTTTTTAGGAATACATATTAAAGATCATCATTGGAAAGCTAAAATAAAAATAAAATGGTTGTTATGCCTATCAATTTACGATTTCATATCTACAATTTCGTTATCTAATTACAGTACAGTATATAAATAGTTATTAACAATACTAGTACCTATTTAGAAAACTGTAAACAGTTTGTAATACAATACATGCATTCTCTTTTATCTGACTCACCAATCACTCATGGTTATAATTTCGCAAACAGAACGAAGATTTACGTCACTACCACAAGAGTGGTATTCGTTATAAAATAGATCCCGGTTAGCACACCTTTGGAATTTCAATCCGCGGTTGTGGCTATGGGCTGACATTTCAATAACGATAAATGTAAGCGAGGGCGGACGGCTACGCAGCTGGTTGGACACGTGCGATCGTCACGATACGGACACGACTCCGAAGACCTCACGACTTTGTTATCATGATCTTTAACATCCCGCATGTTCATTTATACTCCCATAACAGATTAACGAGGTAATTAATGCTCTTTTGATTTATGTTTCAGGAATCTTAAAGAGACTGCTAAGATGACAGGAATTATTTTTCCTTTATTTTTCTTTTTTTCAGAAATGATTTGTTATAAATATATTTACTAACTATATAGAGTTACAATAAATCTTTGTGATAGTGTGATAAATTGTCTGGACCTAGGTCGAAGGTCGGGGCCGCGTACACGTTTCTTTATCAAATTGCAAATTAATGCTCCAGCTGGCTCTGTCAAAACAATCGAAACTCAATAAATTTCGTACAACAAACGGTATTTATACATTATGGACGTGTATTATTTAACTTAATTTATTCTTAGTTCTTTATTTCTTTATTACTTGGGAAAAATTATAAAATTTATGAGTTATTATTTGAAAATATATAATATCGGATATGGTAGATCAATTGGTCGAGCAATCGGACGGAGTTTGTGATTTCGGATTCCTACTCGTATCGATTTGTATGAATAAATATAATTAGTGTTTTATGAATTAGTTAAATATTTGTTTACAGAAGAAATAAGATAATTAGAGAAGTTATAAATGAGAACCAAAATTGATTTTTTTATTTATATATTCGAAAAATGTTAGAAGTATTGGTTGATCTGCAGACACAGTAATGTTTACTAACAGGGAGATCGAAAGCTGCGCCTGCGACTGCTCACTGCTTAGACCCGCACGTGGCCTGACAGCACCCTAACAGTAAGCAGAGCGACTATTTACACATGTTACATGTCATGCACTGATGCTTTACAGCACCTCCGTGGTGTTCAGTCCGTGACATCCTATATTTTTAGTGAAAGTTTAAATATATCTTATACATGAATATGTATTTCTTATTCGTTTATCCTTTATAGTACCGTAACTAGAACATGCATGAAGTCCTTTCAATACTTCATTCAGATGCGTTTGTTTGAAATCAGATAATTAGTTAAAAATTTTATCCGGAAGCAAGTAACAACTCCTACTTCAGAATAGAACAGTTCGTATGAATTGCATTGATAGACCCTAAGACTCTAAAAACTTTTAAATTACCTACCATCCGCCCCATTTACCGCCCCGTTGGTCGAGTGGTTAGCGCAGACGCCTAACGTATAGCGACGCAATGGGGCTCGGGTTCGATCCCCGACAGGGACAGGCATCTATGTGATGAGCATAGATGTCTGTATTTCTGGGTTTGGTCGTTTAGTAAATATATTCTCAGTATTTATATATGTATTTCTATGTATTTGTATCGTTGTCTAACACCCTTAACACAAGCAAATAATTTGCTTACTTAGGGGTTAGATCAATTTGTGTAATTTGTCCTGTGATATTATTACCATCTTCTTTCCTATATATCAATACATCCCTTAAATAATATGTCATACAACTAATCATAACCCAAATTATATTTTATAAAATATAATTTGGGTTAGTTCTGGTTAGTATTAAGACAACGTTATAAAAATTGTCAGGCTGTATACTTCATACAAACTGGAGAGCGTATTCCATGTCGGCGAATACAAAGCGAGGTTATCATGATGTCAACTGCCATTGTCTCTTGACTTCATTGAGCGTGCTCTATCATATCAAAAACGCAACGTTGCAGACGTGACGAAGATCGCAATGATTGTTTGGTGTTCTCCTGTAATTGCATCATTGGTTATATATATATATATATATATATATATATATATATATATATATATATATATTAATTGTTGTGTTATATATATATATATATGTATATAACTGGTTATGTACATGTTACCTATATAGCTCATTCAGTTAGCTTACCTTTAATGTTTTAAATCAACATGTCTTCTTAATTATTTAGCCTCTAGAAGTCCGTCCATTCATATTATTAGGTTTTTCTTATTTTAACCCTTAAGTTCTCGGCTTGTTTATAAGACCTTTTAGTAATCAGCCCTAAAGATTTTTTTTCTTAAAGGAAGGAAGGTAGCCAAAGTGATATTTTTATTCCTCCTGCTTATACTCCCAATCCTAACTTACTCACATCTTTACTCCAACAAAATCATATCGTTGAATAGTTACCCGTAACCCATGTCCACATGCTATCACAAATGTGCCAATCAAGCTTTCATAGCAAGTTCATGCACATGCAAGTTTTAAACTCTTATTCATTTCCACAATCTCAGTTTGTTAAATATTCTTAAAATATCCTATACAACTTCTTAAATAGAATTGTAAAAAATTTAGTTCGATGAAAAATTTATTTGTATTACTCATTTCCTGTTCACAAATCCATCATTGATGACATTTGTGAAAACATGACTGGTTCCCAAATCTTCATTACAAGTGAAGCCCGGTGGCTTCACTTGTAATGAACTTCGAAGGATTACAGAATGAACGGTTATGCTGCTTCTTTTTTTCCTCACAGCCATAGTCACGAGATAAATGCTGTTGCTGTAAGAGTCCTTAATTGCGATCCTTTCCAGATATGACATCATTCCAAACAATCTCATATTTCTGAGTATTATCTATTTTCTCTACCCCGGTCCCAAATTTACGGGTTACGGGTTATTTTAATGCTTATCACACATCATACGTTGTTAGTATAATGACGGATTTTGTCAGTTCCTGGTAGACATTACTGATGATGAAAATCTATGCCGGTGACGGATGCCCGTCAGGTATGTCCTCACCATTACCCGAGATCAACTGCTGACACTTCCATTTTTTATCCTTCTGTGGATTACCATCAATCTATGAAACCTTATACATAAGCAGACATAGCATGTATAAAATTTGTTTTGAGAGATCTATAATAGAAGAAGCTTATATCTTCACGTATGATGATAAAAAGCATTTTAAGATACCGATATTTGAAAGCTAAAATGAAAAACCATAGTCCGCAGCCGCGTGGACTATAATACGTATTTCTTATTTTATGGTTAAATCATCCAATACATAAAGCTACGAGTGAAAACCTGATAAAATTCAATATAAATGCCTAAACATCATCCTGATTGAATTGAAATCTTCTCTGACGAAGACGCTGCTTTGTTAAATACGTAGATAGGTACGCCTCAGTTTTAAGCTTTTTAAGACAAACTCGAAATACACACAGATTGAAATATTTGAAAAACTTCTTGTTGTACTTTTAATATTTTTTTTTTATTCGCTCCTTAAATTTTTTTTTTTTTTTTTTTTTTTTTTTTTTTTTTTTTTTTGTCTGTCTATGCTGTTAGCCCTGTTGGCTATTACAGCGTCACCGGGGGAGCTCCTTAAATATTGTGAAGTAAATCTCCCATATTTTAGTCATAAGTATTTCTACTGTCTTAAATTGTCCCTAAAATAAAAACAAAACAGTCCTCCATAGTGTTTTTTGAATAAGATACAATTTTAATAAAAAACCATTATTCTTCGTATATTATTACAAAGATGAAAATTAAGAAGCTATTAAAACAAGTCTCTTTCGTTATATATCTAGCTTGATTTTCACAGCAGCATCGCCCGCGCTGTGTAGATAAAAAAAAAAAAAAAAAAAAAAATGAGCCTTGTTAAGTAGGACGAAAGGTTTTTATTCTATCCCTCGGACACAATACTTTTTATAAAATAATTATTTCTTATATTCTTTTTTTTTTTTTTTTTTCTTTTTTTTTTTCTTTTTTTTTTTTTTTGACCCCTTGTTTCTGTACCCCAAGCAACCTGTTTTGCGAAGTTTCATGTTTATTGGTACAGTGGTTAAGATGCAAAAGCGTAACAAACAAACAAACGCACATTTTCATTTACAATATTAAATAGAATTTGGTAAATCAAACATGCATTTTGGTATTTTAAAAATGATTTTATTTAGATTATATCCACATATTTACTATACAAAAAGTACCTAATATTTAACTCTGGGTAATCAAATATATGTATACCAAAATTCATTATAATTTGTATTACACAAAAATTTACATAAGCTATCATCCCTTCCATCCCCATATTCTAAGATATACCTGCGTTAAAGACTCTGTTACTATTACAGAAGGAAAAGAATAGAAAGTACTTAAAAAGGTATCGTTAACATAAAAAGTCGCCTTGTTATTGTGTTTTTTAATTTGATTTTAATTGGGGTATTTGGAGTAAGAAAAAACACCTCATAATCCCTTAGTTTCAATTAGTCACCGTTTCAAATATACTACAGTGTTGCATTGCCAATGCCTCCGAAATAAGTGTCAACGTTAAAAGAAATAAGTGTGTTTATGTGTTGGTATTATAATATTTATAAATATGATATATTATATTTACAGTAAAAATATGTTCACTTGGTGTCATCATAAATATTTTCTTTTCTGTTAAACTAAATAAACCTACGAACACACTTTTTTTTTTTCACTTGTTTAGATTTTTAACATTAATATAACAAAAATACCTTTCACCAGCACGAGTAAAAGCTCAATATCTTGGAGAGCTTTTATTTCAACCAAACATATCTAAGAACCAGGCTTTCAATAATAAAAACCGCCCGTAAATCAAAACTTCAAGATATTCAAAAACTTTCTAAATTCAAGTTGTGTAAAGCAGAAACTGCAAGATAAAGTCTACTATCCGATTAAAGATTATATTAGAACTAAAATATTGTAAACCTACCTCATAAAAATATCTGTAATTGGCAGTTGAGAAGAGTGGCCATGAGTTTCTTTGCCTCGTCTTCTTCTTCTCGTGAGCTCAACTAATTAATTGAACGGGCTTTTTGTTAGAAGTCAAAATTATTTTTTATTTTCGATATTTGTTTCATTTGTTTTGTCCAAATAAATGTAAAACATTTTCACAGAATATAGAATTCTTGACTTTTGATTAATGCGACGAAAAATTGGAATAAGGAAAGGTAGGTACATAGGCAGTACCTATAGTAATTATAGTATATAAAATATCATATTAATTATTATTCAATTTTGTTCATACCTTTGTATGCTTAACAGTAGTTTTGTATAATATTCTTATCAAACTCTATGATAATGTTTGAGACATTCACCAAAATTTCACAAACTCATAAATTAAAAAAAAATATTATGGAGAAGTTACTATTATGGAAGACTACCTGAAAATAACACTTTTAGCACTAGGCTCGCCTCGGCCAGGTGTGTTTAAATATAAAAATATATGTCAATAAATCTTTCTAGTTAATACTAGAATGAAATGTTTTTTAAACCTTACTTAAACTTTAATTATTTGAGTATATTACTTATTTTAATAAATTATTATTATTATCATTTTAACTTTCATTGTTTTGCAGATGATTATTCTGGTCATGCTACTCTTTCAAAAACGTCAAGGAATACCGGAAGAAACTTGTATGTTCTAGGAGTAACTAAGAGGTAAATTGTGATTTTCAATATTGAATAAGATGATTGATTGTCAAGGCCAAGTTGAGTAAGAAGAATGATTGTCAGTTTCAAGGCCAAGTTGAATAAGAAGAATGATTGTCAGTTTCAAGGCCCAGTTGAATGAGACATGAAAAAACTAGAAGTTAGCCACAGAGTGAGGCCGTACTTTTCGCCGAACCAAAGATAAGCATCACACTATATTTACATTCTCTCTTTTGAAACCGTTTTAAGGGTGATTCTTCGTCAAATAAAATCCAAAACATAAGATATGTAAATATTATTTTTTCACTTTAATTGAACCTAGGTGTTTGAAAATCGACCGATTTATTTTCAGATTTTTAGATTTGGATTTAATCTACAAACATTCTTATCTAAGACCCCACAAAAATAGCACAATTGAATTTAAGTTTCTGTTACTTATTTGTCAATTATTATAATACTTTATTTATAATTTGAAACAAAATATGTAACTTGATAATGTCCATGCTTATGAAACGTCTTTATGCTCTTAATAATATAAGATCCTGTCGTAGTAATTGATTATATCAAAAAGATTAAAAATCAAATTTCTACTCTTATCCACTAAGGTAAAATTAATACATCAGTCTCTTAACTTGGGTATGAATATACACAAATAA
This sequence comes from Napeogenes inachia, assembly GCA_959347355.1. Classification (NCBI taxonomy): domain Eukaryota; kingdom Metazoa; phylum Arthropoda; class Insecta; order Lepidoptera; family Nymphalidae; genus Napeogenes; species Napeogenes inachia. The sequence continues at coordinate 28,454,206 of OY365791.1, forward strand.
ATGAAAACAATAGTGATTTAATAACTTAAAACAATTTCAAATTTAAATATTTATGTTAATACTTTTTGTGTAATTAAATAACAATGTTTCAATGAACTCCTGCTATAAAACAATCAATTATGTTGCTTTAAACACATGATTTTTGCTTTTTAATATCAAACAATAATTGATTATTAATAATATGCATTTTAAATCAATCAACATTCATTTGCAATTTTAGAGAGAGAATACAAAGCGCAAGTTACACAATTTTAAAATATAACTATGTAAATCATTGACAATATATTAAAACATTTTTTTTTAAATCTTACTTTATATACAAAGATTCGTTAACAAATAGACATCAATAATAATGTTTCTATAATTCAATCTGCATTAAAATTAATATAAATCAAATTGTCCTTATAAAATATAAAATTACAATTTGTACGTTAAAAGATAACATAAAATTAAAAACATACTACTTTAAAGATAGGTAATCGAAAGTAAACTGTTTGCATGTATAGCATTAACTTATAACAACAGTGCTGAGCTACACGACACCGATAAAATCTGCGACCCATCCAGTTCCACCATTATTCATATTGGTTGTAAATACTATTTTTACGTAATTATTATCGCTTGTATAATCAGCGGGCGTTTCTGAACAATATGTGGATATGGTATTACCGTCTTTATCTACGAGTCGTAAGTAGTTCTGATCGCATGCTCTACCTAAATCAAATACCGTAAAATGTAAAAACAAGCGCGTATTCGTTGGTGTTTCAAGTTCCCATTCACATGTAGTTTTTTTTCTATATTCCAAAGGATAAAGCGGACTAGTTACCTTTCCTAACTCATTATGAATATAACCCCCACATCCTCGACCTTTATTAGTTGCAACAAATATTAAATCATACGTCACAGCTTCGTTGTCTATCATATGATTATGTAAAAGTAAGTACCTTCCTTTAGAAAACAAAACATCGATATATTCTGTTGATACTCTATAAAGAAGAGATGCGCTCGTTTCATTGCCATCAATAATATCCAAATGAACATTTTCATTTATATAACTTGGAGATATTAATATAAAATAAACGGATATTGTATAATTTTCTGGGACTGTTATTAAGGTATAACAGTCGATATTGGAGGATCCACCCGCACCATAGAAATTATATGAATATATCCTTCCCTGAAGTTCCGTATAGTTTCTACCACATAGACCTGAGTACGACACTTCTAACTCTACACCTCGATGTAGAGCACTAGAGTCAGCCGAAGTTTGTAAATCTATAAATAAGCTTGAGGTAAAGTAATAGTCAATGGATTTTTGGGTTCCGCATAGAGTAATATGCTTAGGAAAGTTTAAAGTAGATTCATATAAGTAAGCATTAGAGAATAAGTGATCATTTCCTACATTGATTATTAAATCTTTCCCGAAACTTGCATTAGGATGATGTGAATAACTGGTTATAATCATTTTATCTTTGTTGCAACCAGCATCTGCATTACCAGCCTCAAGATCTAAGTAGTTTATTCTTACGTGGACGGGTCCGTACGAGTCCATGCTGGTACCAAGAAAGTAATTGCAATGTATTCCTCGAGGAATTGATCCCGTTTCGTAGGCTGGCGATCTGACGGTTTGAATTGTCTGAGAAACAGTAAAGACGGATTGTCCACAGACGGAATTTTGAGAAGTTAATGTAATTTCGAATCCGGAACTTTGTATTTCCCCGTCAGTAGAAAACCTTATGCTCATTACATTGTTGGACGACAATATTGGTGGTGGAATATTATGTCCACAATATTTACCTATTACCAAACTTGTCGGATTTAAGCCATCTTTGAATTCTACGAGATCACAATCGCATTTATCGTAACCCAATTCCGTTTGATTAACATTGAAACAGGACGCTATGTGAAAAGCTGTAAATTCTACCTTAACTATCTTATCAACGGGAGCTTTTATAGTCCAATGGCAGTCTAAGTAATTTTCATAGACCGGACTATTATTAAAACGAGGAGATATCAATTGGTATTTTCGTGAAGAATTTAAGTTAATTATACCACCGCATCCTACTGCTTCAGAATACGTAAAAAGTACTTCAGCTTTGAAACCCTTATAATTCAAATAACTATCAGAAACAAATTGTAATATCATATTATTTGCTTTGCTCCTAATTACCGTAGTTGAATTTTGATGGCCGCATAACAATGCTAATCTTTCACCAGAATCTAATTGCAATCCATTATAAACTGCTACAAAATCACTATAACATTCGTAAGAGCTTTCTAAATCTATGTATTGAAATTTAAGTATTACAATTTTGTTGGCAGGAGCTTCAATCAACCAGGTACAATTACTATTATCACTGTATGTATCAAAGATTCCGGATGTTAAGACGGTCTGGTTTCGGATGATGCCCCCGCAATTGTATAATAGATATGATAACTTAAACCCTCTTCTTTGTCCAACGAAGTCTGTTCTAAAAGTAATTTTAATGCTATTGTAAATTTGAGTCGGAGGAGGTATTTCTTTTCCACAATACACACCATAAAAGTAATTAGTATCGCTTTGATGATTGATAGTTAAATTATCATATTCACATTCTGGATAAGACCCTTCGAGTTCAAAATCTAAAAATTTTAAACTTATTTGCTCAGAGGGAGCTTTTATTTCATAAACGCAGTTTAAAGATGGATAATAGTTATTAGAATAACCAGGGCTATACAAAAATTGTTCCTGAAACTTTGCATTATACGTGCCTCCACAAATAGGAGTCCACAATGCTTTAAATCCGTCTAAGTTAATTTCTGCATTTGTACGAAAAACAACTTTCATACGATTGTTTGTTGAATTAAAAATAGGTGGTAGTTGACGACCGCAAAGTCTGTCCACTTCTTCATATTCATTTTCTATCCAATCGTAAATGATAATAGCATCCTTGGTACAATTGGTGGAAGTTTCGACCGAAAATCGTTCTATAAATTGAAGTGATACTCGATATCCCACTTTTGTTTCGATTTTCCAGATACATTCTTGGTTTTCACGATAGCTTTTGGGATAGTTTGGAGAATTGAAAACCCTATCAAATTGTGTCAGAAGACCTCCACAAAGAGTAGTAACGACCTGCAATGCAAGTTTTATATTTGTACTATTTTGTGGTTTTGAATGGTATTGTACATACAACTGTGAAAGCGAAGACAAGAGTGGATCTGTCTGACTCTTGGTTTTACAATAATCTCCAATAGCAAGTGAAGTTTCAGTAGTTTTTTCACTAATTAGCAAGTACTCTTCAGAACAATCTAAATTAAATGTTCCTGCTAATTGTAGTTTGATTCGAACTCCTGGCGGCGATCTTATAATCCAGGCACAATTTATTGTTTCATTATGTGCTATTGGGATATTTAAAATACTGTCCCTTGTTTGACCTGAATTTATTAAGCCTCCACATTGTTGCAATTTCCAGTCAACGTCAAAGGTAATAGGGTAACGCGAGAATTGAGTAGCTTGAATTTTAACATTGATTGAGGGTATTCTATAGAATAAATTAGAATGATTTCCACAAACATGCCGAATAAATAATAAACCGAATGGTGTTTGATCCAAAATATTAGA